>WOVY01009708.1:1273516-2547032 GCA_013436015.1 Rhipicephalus annulatus
ACTATTTTCTTTCTTTCTTTCCTTCTTTATTTATTTATTTATTTGTTTGTCTGTTTATTTCTGTGCCAGTACAGAAAATGGAGCGAAGACAAAAGGCTGAAAGCGTGACTAAAGGCCTTTGCTCCAAATACAGTGAGGCAGACAGGCTGACATAAGAATTTTGCAGGATACAGAAAAAATACCAAAATATACAAAAATACAAAAAGTACATGTGCAAATACTGTAACACATACAACAGTAATAAAGTCATTTCTAGTAATCAAATATAAACATAACCATCTTAATGTTTTAAATGCCAATAGACATAGGTTGCGATTTGTCATCGCTGCTGCAAGAGATATAGAAAAATAACAATACACACAGGGAAGCATAGAAAAAGAACACACACATAAAGAGCATCAGATACTACTTAGGAAAAGAAGACACATTGAACGATAGTCAAGAAAGTTCAATGTTGTTTTCGATCAGTACTATCCTGATCGTATGCTTGGAAACTGTAAAATTTATGTCTAGGAGGCTGTCAACTTTGTTAAAAACGTGGGTATCTGAAAAGATGAGTGTTGTCGTCCGTAGATCGTTCGAGTCTTCGGAGTCCTTCTGGCGTGAGTACGAAAATCGTACAGAGAACCACGAGAATCCAGTGAATGATACAGTCTGTTGCGTTTTAGGTACTGTAATAACTTAAAATAGTAAATCTGGCTTGCTTTGAGCATGCGATATTTCGAAAATAGCGGTTCTGTCCACAAGTCACGTATAGGGCTAGGAAAGTCTTCAAAGATTCTCAGAACCATCTTTTGAAAAATAACCAATTCAGAATAGTTCGTTAGTGTTGTAGTTCCCCACACAAGAGCGCAGTAAGATAGTCGTGAGTAGAAGAGAGTGTAATGAAGGATGTTTTTGGCCACAGTAGTATGAAAGAATTTAACCTGTATAAGCAGCCAATACTTTTACTTAGTTCTGACTTTAACTTTGCTATATGCACATTCCAAGATAGGTGTTCTTGAAACGAGACACCTAGGAACTTTTGTCTGTTAACTTGTCCTAAATTGTGGCCCTGGTAGGTAATGGTCATATTAAAATTTCTAGGTTTATTCAGGGGCAAAAGCATGTACTTGGTCTCATTTGCGTTTAAGCACAACTTATTAGGTTTTAACCAGGACGATAGTCGATTAAAAAATGCTCACGTTCTCTTCAAGGTCGGCAAGTGAAGAACCCTCGAAAAAATGTTTGTGTCGTCCGCGTACATTACTAGTTTGGGGCAATCTGGAATGTCGCAAGGACCATTGATATAAATCATAAATAGGAGGGGACCCAGAATGGCTCTCTGCGGCACTCCTTTCTTTACCACGACGTAGTCTGATTGCACTTTATTTATGCTCGCAAATCGGTGTCGATTTGCTAAATAGCTTTTTAATAGGTCATGTGCAATTTATGCCCCACATTCCGGTAAGATGACGAAATGTGGCTTTTGTTTGCATGATAACTAACTGCGTTAAATTAGTATTCTTTTTGTTGAAATAATTACAGTTCTATTACCTGATCTTAAAAAATTGTGCGCTATCCTTGGTGTTGGCTTGGCATGTCCCCTGTGCACTTACTTCCCCTAGCGACCCTGGTGGCTGAGGGGTGTTGGAAGCACAGGTCGGGGTCCCGGGGAAGACACGGACCCCGAATTCGGCATGAGAATTCTTTTCGTGGTTTTGGGTTGAGCGATTGTCCTTTCCAGGCGATTGAGTCTGCGGGAATTTGTGAGTGCCTCTTCATTGTCTCCAATTGCTGATTGAAACTTCGTGAACTTACTCCTCGTCTAGCGGTGATTTTCGGCTTTGTTTTCGCTAGCTTAGGCGTTGCAAAGAGCGTCGCTTGCGTCAGGTATAAAGTCATCTACATTGGATGTGTCGTCCCCTGTCTGGATTTTGACGGTCAAGCGTTTGTTTGGGCTACATGACGCGACTCCGGATCCTGATGAATGAGGGATGCTTGATGGTGTGTCTTTTAAAATACGTCCGAACGGGAGCATCCTCTGGAATGAGCGCCCCGTGGAATGGGAGCGAATTCTGGAACGGGAAAGCCCTCTGGTGCTGGAGTGCCACTCGGGAATGGAACCATCTGCCATCTCCGGTCGCATGTCCATGGTGTTGTTAACCTCGTCAGCATTGGCTTCTTTCTCGGAGCGGTTGCGTCTTTGTCTTCTGCGTCTTCGCACGACGTATGGGATGCAAAATCTTGTGCTGCAGCAATGGTCACTTGTGGGGTGATCATCTTCACAGGGATTGCATTTTGGAGTGCAATGGTGGGCTTCTGCAGCGCTGGTGGAGGGCGTGTCTCCGCTGTTGTGGCATTTATTTGTCGCTTCCTTGCTCTGGTGTCAAGCGTCGGCCTAGTGCCCGACTCGGCCGCAAGCATGAAAAGCATCGACTTGGCGTTTGTAAAAGGAACACTGCACTAAGGCCGTTCCACGAGCAACGTGTTCGGGAACTCGAAGCTCATCAAAGAGTATCACAACAGCATGCGTTTTTTTTTTCATTCTATTGACTTCAATGGCGGTCGGGTTTCTTTAGCTGACGATCATGCCTCTGAGTGTGTGCTCTTCTATCGAGGGGTCAACATTCCTGATAACGCCTTTACAAGCGTTTTCCGCCTCGGCTAAGTAGGCAAAAATACCGAAAGCACTGAATTTCATGCGAAGTTTCTGGATTCCAGCATGAGCGACTTTGTTGGATCTGGCCGCATTCGAAATAAGTATTTTTTGTACCTTGTCGGGGCATACTGTAGTCTTTGATGCTTCTTGGTCGGTGAGTGCAGTGGCCATAGTCATCAGCCCTCGACAGTAGTACCAAGTGCACCTTCGAAACGTCAAGCACTCCGCGGGACCGTACAATGACTATTATCTGGTCTCTCAGCCGCCGAGAAAGTTGCAAAAGACTACTTCTTTTTTCAAACACTTTATCAAACATCAATAAAAACGAACCGCGAAAAATTTGGGCTACTTATTGAAGTCAGATGGTGAAACCAGTAAAATAGTAGTAGCAGGTTCAGTCATAGAAGACGTGCACATTGTGACTAATACATTTAACGAATATTTTCAATCCGTCTCCGCACGCTCAGTAATTTTGCCGGTGCGCATTCCAGTAACTGATAACCGGAAGGGTGACTTCGAGATAACAGAGGAAGGTATTATAAACTTTATTTTGCAAATGAACACCAAGAAATCATCTGGGCCAGATAACATATCAAATATGTTTTCGAGAATATATGCAAGCAACTTTCTCCCTTTTTGCAGATCATACTCTCGACATCGATGACACCTCATCTCTTAAAGATTGGCTGTGCGTTAAAGTAACAACGATTCATAAAGAAGGCAGCAAGCTACACGTTGAAACATATAGAGCAATATATCTGACAAGTTGTTGCTGTAAAGTAGTGGACCACAAAGTGTTTAAAGCTATCAAGACGTACCTAAACAAAAATAACGTGTTATACCCTACGCAACATGATTTTAGAAAAGGGTTATCAACGATTACTCAGTTATTAGAGATAACCTATGAGTGTACGTCAATAATAACTCAAAATTTTAAGTTGATACTGCTTTTGTTGATTTTTGGAAGGCTTTTAATAGTGTCATGCACTATAAAATGATCAAAAATATCAGGTCTATTGGATTCGCAGACGGCATTGTGGAATGGACAGCCGCTTATCTGTCGAACCAATCTTAGTATGTTTCCATAAATAACTATGACTCCCATGAACTCGAAGTTTATTGAGGAGTACCCGAAGGATCTGTTCTCGGACTACTGTTACTTGTTATTTACGTTAATGACATCACCGATTGCACAAAAGGAGGAGTAAAGTTATGGCTATTCGCCGATGACTTGGTGTTTTACAATTGCGTGCAGAGAGTCGATGATCAACTCAAATTGAACAATACATTTAACAAGATAGCTCTATGGTGTCACTGATAAAACATGGAAATATAATGGTAAGATAACTAAATGCAATATTATAACGCACAAAAGGACGATTCTTAATTTCAAATGTTGACTAATAGTGAACAATTTAGTAGTGACAGATTTAGTTAAATATCCGGGCGTGACCTTTACAAGAGACATGAAAAAGAATATTCACGCTCGAAATACGTGCACAAAGGCTTTCCGAACGCTAGGTTTCTAGCTAAGAAAACTGGCTGCAGCTCCATCACATATGAAATTAACTGCATATAAAATATTAGTGAGGCCGCTTATTAAGTATGGCAATATTGTGTTGAACCCACACCAGAAAGAAATTCTCGACACGAAAGCGTAATCGCACTAAGAAATCAGACAGCACTGCCTACCCTTGCGTGTCGGCGTGTTGTGGCCGCAATGAAGTTTCTTTTCATGCTATATCACGACCATATAAACATAAGCAAACAAGACTACGTGGACACACCACACCGTCACTTCATCAGAGCTTGTCACAATAAACACATCAGTCGAACGACACTTCTGGGATGACACGAGGTCATCGACTGCGAGAGGCAACCGGAAGCGCTGCTGAGATGCACGGCGCTGAAGACATGACTGCGAGCCGGGTGAGTGTTTTCTCTGTTGAATTTTACCAGGCACTAATGTGCGAGTAAAAGCTGGTAGGGAGAATGCCTATTTTGGTGATTGTGTAACTGACGTCAGGCAGATTGTGAGATAGCTTGTTTAAGCTTTAATCTGTGGGTGATGGCAAGGTCAACAGTGACAGACCTGTCTTAGTTCTTGGGTTAACAAATAACGTGCATCAGGTAGATTATTGTGAGATAGCTTGTTCAGGCATTAATCTGTGGGTGATGGCAAGGTTAACAGTGACAGAACAGGATTCCGTGTAACAGCCTAAGGACGCTTTTGCAGACTAAGTTGACAGGTAACTTGAAGCAATGCAGAAAACTAGGGCTGTTGTTGTTGTCAGGGTTAATTAGCTGCAACACAGGAATTATTCGTGAAATAGAGAACGATACCGGAAGCAGGCACGAATCGGACAGCCCTGCGAAAACCCGAATTGCCAGCGATCACAGAGGAGTTGAAACTGGATGTGTCGGAGTCCCCAACAAGAACAGAACTGATCAAGTGGTTCGTCGGGACAGGGATAGACGATGAGGAACTCTAAAGCTATGTCACGGACATTGAGGAAAGAAAGGCGGAAGCCCAGAGAAAAGAGGCAGAGGCAAAACCCATAGAAAAGAGGAAAAGGCAGAAGCCAAGAGAAAAGAGGAAGCCGAAAGGATACGTATACACAAGACTACAATACGAGCATTAGACGAAGACATTGAAAGGAGGAAACGTGAAGTTCGGGCACAGCATCAGAAGCGCGTTTGACCATGTGTATGTTGGGTATGTGTGAATCCCGAAAGGTGCAATGAAGTGATGAAGACAGTGGTGTGTGAAGTCACAGAGAAAGCCGCTGTTTGCGAAATACCGCCTGATAAAGATATTGTCACGAGGTTGTGACACACGCAGCACTTGAGAGGAAGCACGCAGGAGTCAGGGCGGTGTCAGGCGAACTGTTTATTGGGCGAACTTGTGCCCAGCAAAACAAGGCCAAACACAACTCACAGCAACAGCGGCGTGAACAGTCGTCGGCCGACGGAAAAAAAAAAGACTCCCCAGTGGCGCACTGCGCCGGCTTTTATACACGCGTCGTAACGCGTTCCAGAGTGGCATACAAGATAAACGCGGCCTGCGTTGCGCTTAACAGATACACGCGTCATAACGCGTTCCAGAGTGGCATACAAGATAAACGCGGCCTGCGTTGCGCTTAACAGAAAGTGATAGCGGCTTTCTTTGTAAACCAAAAGAACCGCACGTGTCACTACCCCCCTCTGAAAAAGCATCGTCCCGATGCTAAAGACAGAACATAAGAGAGAGTACATGCAATAAATTACATTAACAATGCGTCACAGCTAATCAGCGCGCGTAATAAGGTTTAAGTCGCACCACGTGTACGACTTCGGGTCGTGCACGGCGTCGTTGGGATGACGTTAAGCCATCGGGCACGACCTCATAGTCCAGTTCACCACGACGTCGGACTACCTTGTAGGGTCCAAAGTAGCGTCGCAGGAGCTTCTCAGACAATCCCCGTCGTCGTATCGGCGTCCAGACCCAGACAAGGTCGCCGGGTTGGTATTCGGTGTGGTGTCGTCGAAGGTTGTAGTGGCGCCTGTCGACCGTCTGTTGGCTCTTGATTCGCAGGCGGGCTAGCTGTCGAGCTTCTTCAGCGCGATCCATGTAGCTGGCGACGTCGAGGTCTTCTTCGTCGGTGCCGACCGGTAGCATGGCGTCAAGCGTCGTTGTTGGGCTCCGTCCGTAGACGAGCTTGTATGGAGCAAACTGCGTCGTTTCCTGCACGGCCGTGTTGTACGCGAAGGTTACATACGGGAGTATGGCGTCCCACGTCTTGTGTTCGACGTCCACGTACATGGCCAGCATGTCGGCGATGGTCTTATTTAGACGCTCGGTGAGGCCATTCGTCTGTGGGTGGTACGCGGTGGTTCGGCGGTGGCTTGTCTGACTGTACCTCAAGATCGCCTGCGTTAGGTCAGCCGTAAAGGCCGTACCTCTGTCGGTGATGAGGACCTCGGGGGCTCCGTGGCGGAGGGCGATGTTCTCAATGAAGAACTTGGCGACCTCGGCGGCAGTGCCCTTGAGCAAGGCCCTTGTTTCGGCATAGCGGGTGAGGTAGTCAGTCGCTACGACAATCCATTTGTTGCCAGAAGTTGACGTCGGGAAGGGCCCCAGTAAGTCCATGCCGATTTGTTGGAATGGCCGTCGAGGTGGTTCGATGGGTTGCAGAAGTCCGGCTGGCCTAGTTGTCGGCGTCTTGCGTCGCTGACAGTCTCTGCATGTCTTTACGTAGTGGGCGACGTCGGCAGTGAGGCGAGGCCAATAGTACTTCTCTTGTATTCGTGACAGTGTGCGGGAAACACCAAGATGTCCGGCTGTCGGGTCGTCGTGTAATGCTTCCAGAACCTCTGGACGTAACGCTGAAGGCACCACGAGGAGGTGGTCGGCGCGGAGCGGCGAGAAGTTCTTCTTCAGGAGGACGTTGTTTCGCAGGAAAAACGAAGCCAGTCCTCGGCGGAATACTTTCGGCACGTCGGCGGTCTTGCCTTGCAGGTAGTCCATGAGGATCTTGAGCTCTGGGTCAGCTCGTTGGCGTTCCGCGAAGTCGTCGGTACTTATGGGTCCCAGGAAAGAGTCGTCGTCCTGGTCATCCTGGGGCGGCGGATTGACAGGGGCGCGAGACAAGCAGTCGGCGTCGGAGTGCTTTCGTCCGCTCTTGTAGACGACGGTGATGTCAAATTCTTGTAGTCTGAGACTCCACCGTGCGAGGCGCCCTGATGGATCCTTCAAGTTAGCTAGCCAACACAAGGCGTGGTGGTCACTCACGACTTTGAAAGGCCTGCCGTACAGGTAGGGGCGGAACTTTGATGTAGCCCAGATGATGGCAAGGCATTCCTTTTCTGTCGTGGAATAATTGGCTTCTGCCTTCGAAAGTGACCGGCTAGCGTAACTGATGACCCTTTCAAGTCCGTCGGTCCTCTGCACAATCACGGCGCCGAGCCCTGTGCTGCTTGCGTCCGTGTGAATTTCGGTGTCAGCTTCTTCGTCGAAGTGCGCCAGTATTGGCGGTGTTTGCAGGCGTCGCTTTAATTCTTGAAATGCCTCGACTTGCGGCGTTTCCCATTTGAAGTTGACGTCGGCCTTCGTGAGGTACGTCAGTGGCTCGGCGATCCGCGAAAAGTTCTTTACGAAGCGCCTGTAATAAGCGCAGAGGCCAAGAAATCGGCGTACTGCTTTCTTGTCGGTGGGTGCAGGAAAGTCGGCGATCGCAGCTGTTTTCTGTGGATCAGGGAGCACTCCCGACTTGCTGATAACGTGGCCAAGGAACAATAGTTCCTCGTAGGCAAAGCGGCACTTTTCTGGCTTCAGGGTAAGTCCCGAGGCTTTGATTACCCGAAGAACAGCTTCAAGGCGCCGGAGGTGCTCGTCGAAGTTGGAAGAAAATACGACTACGTCGTCCAAGTAGACGAGGCAAGTCTGCCACTTCAAGCCTGCGAGTACTGTGTCCATAACCCGTTGGAACGTCGCAGGCGCCGAGCAAAGACCAAAGGGCATGACCTTAAACTCGTATAGGCCGTCTGGTGTTATGAAGGCAGTCTTCTCTCGGTCTCTCTCGTCTACTTCGATTTGCCAGTAGCCGGTTTTGAGATCCATCGACGAAAAATACTTGGCGTTGTAGAGTCTGTCCAGAGCATCGTCTATCCGTGGGAGGGGATACACGTCTTTCTTCGTGATCTTGTTCAGGCGACGATAATCGACGCAAAAACGTAGGGTTCCGTCCTTCTTCTTCACCAACACCACGGGTGATGCCCACGGACTCGTAGACGGCTGAATGATGTCGTCACGCAGCATTTCGTCGACTTGTTGCTTGATGGCCTCGCGTTCCCGTGCAGAAACTCGGTAGGGGCTCTGACGGAGCGGACGGGCATATTCGTCGGTTACGATGCGATGTTTCGCGAGAGGGGTCTGACGAAGCCTCGATGACGACGAGAAGCAGTCCTTGTATTGGTGGAGTAAGGCTTTGAGCTCCTTTTGTTGCTGCCTGGAAAGGCTTTGATTGACGTCGAAGGCGGGCGCGGACACTGCTGTCGACGTTGCGGCTCCCTGAAAATCGGTGAGGGCGAAGGCATTGCTCGCTTCCACAAATTCGCTTAGATGTGCTACCGCCGTGCCCCTATTCAAGTGCCTATATTCGTTGCTGAAGTTCGTCACCATTACCTTGGCTTCGCCGTTATGAAGCTTGGCTATGCCTCTTGCGACGCACATCTGACGGTCTAGGAGCAGGTGCTGGTCGCCTTCGATGACACCTTGTAAGTTGGTAGACGCTTTGGTGCCGACGGAAATGATGACGCTCGACAGTGGCGGGATGGTTACCTGCTCTTCTGTCACATTCAAGGTATTGTGAGCGACGTTGCAGTCTGACGCCGTTGCATTATCCGTGGACAGCGTGATTGACCTGGAACTTAGGTCGATGACTGCGCCTTGCTGGTCCAGGAAATCCATGCCTAAAATGACGTCTCGCGAGCATTGCTGCAGGACCACAAAATTCACAGAATACGTCTGGCTGTGAATCGTGACTCTTGCCGTGCAGGTTCCAGTCGGTGTTATAAGGTGGCCCCCTGCTGTTCGGATATCCGGTCCTTCCCATGCAGTCTTTACCTTCTTGAGCTTAGCGGCGAAGAGACCACTGATGATAGAGTAGTCGGCGCCGGTATCGACTAGGGCGGTGACGCTGTGGCCGTCGATGATCACGTCGAGGTCGGTGGTTCGTCGTCTGGCGTTCCGGTTAGGTCGGGGCGTCGGATCACGGCTGCGTCGGCTTGGTCCGGTGCTGCTATGTCGCGTCGGCGACGAGGCTTTGTCGTAAAGACTCTGCTCAGGCGGCGTACTGCGACTACGTCGGGAAAGTTCGTGCGTCGTGGTCGTCGTCATCGGCAGCGGCGGCGGCGGCGGAGGAGGATCTTCGGCATTGCGTCGTGCAGCAACCGCACCTCCATCGGTTGCTGCCTTTAGTTTCCCGGGTAGGGGCTTGGGGATCGGCCCCGGTTAGGGCCGGTGTACTGGCGGCGATCCGGGGAGACGTAGCGGCCAGGCGAAGGTGAACGGGATGGTCGTCGTTGTTGCCACTGCGATCCGGCGATGTAGTCGGCGATGTCGCGAGGTCGCTCACCTGGGCGCGGACACGGCGCGTTCACGTCGAAGCCACGCAGTCCCATCTCACGGTACTGGCAGTAGCGGTAGGTGTGCCCGGCTTCGCCGCAGTGGTAGCATAGTGGGCGGTGGTTCGGGGTGCGCCAAACGTCAGTTTTCCTCGGCGAGCGCTGGATTACTGGCGAGCGGGAAGGCGTCGGGGGTGGCGGCGGTGGCTGGCGACGAAACTGCGGAGACGTTGGGTCCTGGTGTTGGCGAGGAGCGGCGACAGGTCGTCGTGCAGTAGCGGCGTAGGTCATCGCCTCCGGTTGGGGCTGTGGCCGTTCAGGAACGCTCAGTGAGCGCTGTAGTTCCTCGCAGACTACGTCTTCGATAGAGGCGACTTGGGGCTGAGACGATGGCAACATGCGGCGCAGTTCTTCACGAACAATAGCGCGTATGGTCTCGCGCAGGTCGTCGGGGCAGAGTCCTCGGACTTCTGCGACGTCTGGCGACATGCGCCGATCGTATTGGCGGGTCCGCATTTCAAGAGTCTTCTCGATGGTGGTAGCCTCGGAGAGGAACTCTTGTACCGTCTTTGGCGGGTTTCTGATCAGTCCGGCGAAGAGCTCCTGCTTCACTCCTCGCATAAGCAGGCGAACCTTCTTGTCCTCAGACATGTCGGCGTCGGCGTGGCGGAAAAGTCGCGTCATCTCCTCCGTGAAGATCGTTACGTTTTCGTTGGGGAGCTGCACCCGAGTTTCAAGCAGTGATGCGGCTCTTTCCTTCCGCACGACGCTTGCAAAGGTGCGCAAGAAAGCAACGCGGAAGTCGTCCCAAGTTCGAAGCGTTGACTCGCGGTTCTCGAACCAAGTCCTTGCGGCGTCTTCCAGGTAAAAATACACATGACGCAGCTTGTCGTCCGGGTCCCACTTATTGAGGGCTGCGACGCGGTCGTAAATGTCAAGCCAGCTTTCCGGGTCTTCGTAGGTCGATCCGCGGAAGGTAGGCGGCTCTTTGAGCTGGTTGACGACCACGGTTGCCGAAGACCTTGCTTCCGTCATCGTGGATGCCGGCTTCGTAGCAGCCTTTGTTTTCTTGTCCTTGTCGGGGAGCGGCAGGTATTCGGGCGGTAGTCCTTGTTGTCTTCGGCTCACTCGAACGACCGGGTCGGCGTCGTCCTCTTGGCGGCTTGGGCTTGGCTCACGGCTGGACGGGGGCGTACGGTACATGGATCGAGAAGCACCTCCACCAGATGTCACGAGGTTGTGACACACGCAGCACTTGAGAGGAAGCACGCAGGAGTCAGGGCGGTGTCAGGCGAACTGTTTATTGGGCGAACTTGTGCCCAGCAAAACAAGGCCAAACACAACTCACAGCAACAGCGGCGTGAACAGTCGTCGGCCGACGGAAAAAAAAGAGACTCCCCAGTGGCGCACTGCGCCGGCTTTTATACACGCGTCGTAACACGTTCCAGAGTGGCATACAAGATAAACGCGGCCTGCGTTGCGCTTAACAGATACACGCGTCATAACGCGTTCCAGAGTGGCATACAAGATAAACGCGGCCTGCGTTGCGCTTAACAGAAAGTGATAGCGGCTTTCTTTGTAAACCAAAAGAACCGCACGTGTCAATATGCGTCTCTATCAGTGCGACATGCAAAGTGTTCCTTCGGTGGAGAGAAAAGAGCAACAGGTCGTTGTTAGTGAAATTGCGCCTTGGGAAGGTACGCGACTCTCCGATGGTGCAAAGGTAGTGCATGTAGAGAGCGGGACGGGGGCTGGCATGCTAACAGTAGCAAGTCCGAAAGGTGTTCCGTGTGAGACCGAGGCTGGTTTTAGTCGGCCTGGTGGGGTCATTGAACAGATTGATGAGCTGGTGAACACGCTCTAGCCCTAGCAAGCGACTGAACTTTCGGATGTTTAAAGAGAGGACGACGAAAATAGTCCTAAATGTAGCGAAGACGTAACGCTACTGAAACACGACAGTACTGCCAGCAAGGGCGAGCTACTGTTGAAAGTATTTCCTACAGATAGCGTGGGAAACGTTTCAGAGTGTGAGAAGGTACATTGTGAGGCTGTCGAAGGTGTAAAAATAGGCACAAATTTGGTGGTGCATACTTTCGAGGAAAAGTCTAATCCCAGCAGCATGAACAGAGGTTGTGTGGTGTTAGAGACATGCCTCGTGCAGCGGTACACAAACAATTGTCCGGACGCTAAAACTACCCGGAAATTGAGAAGGAGTGAATTTCCAAAAGTTCAGATCTGTGGAGGCCCAGCGTCTGGCTTTCTGAGGGGTTGCGCAGATCAATTGGCCCGACAGCGCAATGAACCGGAGAAATCGAAGGGCAAAGGCTGCAAGAAAGGGTGATGCACAGGCACACCTGAACTGTAAGATTGCTGATGATGCAACCAGGAAAGCTTGTGACAACCAAGGAAAGGCTGTACGTAAGCGTCACCGCAAGAAAGAAAGAAGCGGGAACGTGCCGAACCACGAAAGGGGAGGGCAGAAGGCACGCCGTAGCGAAAACGGAAGGGTTGGCCATTGGGCTATTCATTAAAACGTCCTTTGGGCGTACGGTCAGGCGAAATTGGCGAGAGAGAAGTAGCGGAAAAGAACGCACGGTCCCAAGAAGGAAGGCGCGGTCGAAAAGAACAGGTTTGCATTGACAACTATCCCGACAGGTTCCCAAGAGAAAGGCTGCGAGTCTTCAATTCAGGGTGGAACCAAACAAAGGACAATGGAGAATCTTTCCCCCGCACTTCAAAAATCTTCGGTGTTGCGAAGAAAGCCGGCCGGAATCAAGAATGAGGTGAAATAGCAAAGTTGGGCTAGGACCTCGCGCTAATTGTGGCCTCTGGCGACCGCGAAAGCAGCATAGAACACGACCGCCACGTGCAAGTACAAAAGCGTGAAGTTCAGCTTCAAGCTTTTCACAGAATGCCACCCAGAGTCCTGGAGGGTAGTTATTTGAATATTCTTCCAGTTTTGATCTTTTGAAGTAAAGTTTTTTTTTTGTCAGTATGGTTTGAGCAAAAAAAATTCTGGTTTCAAAGTGTTCATACAGAACGTGGTATGTTGTTTTTGTAAACATTTGCAATCAAACACTGGTTTAGAAGAATTTTAGATGGTACGGAAGCGTAGGCTTGGTCGTGAAATGTTACAGTGCTCTATAGGGGCGAATAGAGCTAAAGCATCTCAAGGAACCTAATGCGTTCTTTATTCAAGAGGCTGCCATGATAAGGTAGCATTAACCAAACAAGACTATAACGCAAGGTTTTGTTCCGTCACTTTGTTTTTTTCTTAAATATCGTGTGATAGTTTAAGCGGAGCGTCACGCGTTAACGAAAGTAGAGGCAGCGACTTTTCTGACAGTTGTAAGATGCAGCTGGATCTAGTGTGAAAGATTTGAGTAGTCAAGGTGTTTCCTACTAGAGACGTAAAGAAACGGTAACGTTTGAGCTTGGGTTATAGCGTGCGCAGAGAGCTGGCACAAAGACTTAGGCTTTTTTTTTGTGCGTAAACGGAACTCTTGCGACAATTCTTCGTTTTGAGATTTTCATTGTTGTGCAAGTGTCCTGTTTAGGTGGTGGAAAAGCCTAGTGAAGCCAGCTCGGAAAACTAGCATACTTGATTACCAAGTGAGTTTAATAGAGGTGGGGCATTGTCCTCTCTCGGAGCTACTGCCTTTGTTCTCTAAGACTGGCCGCCTTCTGCGTTGAAGCCTCGTTTTGTAACAGTATACGTTTGACATGCATTTCAAAAAGAAGGATGCTCCGTGGCAACGCTGAGTGTTTAAGTCAGTGTCCCTGACGTGAACGGCCTTCTCGAGAGTTCTGCAATATTTTATTTGCTGACCTAGACGAGGGCATTGATTAGGTTTTTTGTTATTTTTACACCTTTTGGAGTTAGTTGAACCTGTGTTTAATACATTGAATACACCGCTATCCAGGTTTTCAGGCTGGGTGTGCTTCGCGTGTTGTTATTCTGTTTCACTCAAACGTAGGAGAGGAATTTAGAATCACTAGTGTACTTGTTTCAATTAGTTGTAAAAAGGTAAATATTGCCGCGAACAGAATAACAGACAGCGACGAATCGACGTCTTGCTTGCCCTCAGATCAGGAAGCAGAAGCCCTCTTCTTTCTTCACTTCCAAGGGATTCCACCTACAGTTGATGGCTCATACCCATTACCTGTGACATTATTCCCTCTCCTCGAAAAGCATCGCCTCGATGCTGGTAATGAGCGTTGAGAAAAAAAATGAGAAAGAAAAGATGCTACCACGGAATTTAACAACTCCATCGTAAGGAAAAAAAATGGGCTGGTGTCATAGAAGTACTCAAGAAATGAGTTTGGACACAAGACAACCAAAAAGAAACGAAAGTGACAGAAAAATAGTTGCTGCATGGTAAGTTAGTCCACGTTCGATGGATGACGCAAGAAATATGGCTTGAGCCTTGACACGTGCACCACATCACTTAGTGGAAACCATCGGGAACGTCTTGAGGTACCCTCAGGAAGAACTTCATGCGTAACGTCACTGAGTCGGTGCAGAACTTTGTAAGGGCCGAAGTAGTGCCGAAGCAATTTTTCAGAGTGACCACGCTGTCAGATGGGAGTCCACACCCAAAATTCATCGCCTGATTGGAAGGTAACCTCTTGGTGTGTAAGGTTGTAGCAGTGTGCGTCGGAAGTTTGGCGAGCCTGAAAACGGCGTCGGGCGAGTTGACGGGCCTCCTCGGCGCGTTGAGCGAACAATGCAGCGTCCGCGTTGAACATGCTCAAGTTGTTGGGAAGGAGCATTGCGTCGAGCATTGTAGTGACCTCTCGACCATGAACTAAGCAAAATGGGGTGAAACCTGTACTCTCTTGGACTGCTGTATTGTAAGCAAAAGTTACGTTAGGAAGTATATCATCCCAGTTCTTGTGATTAACGGCCACATACATTGATAGCATATCTGAATGGCCTTGTTCAACCGTTCAGTGAGTCCGTTTGTTTGGGGGTGATAAACCGTGGTTTTCCGATGTTCTGTACCACTTAGTCTAAGCACTTCTTGAAGCTCCTCTGCGGTGAAAGCTGTACCATGATCAGTAATTATTACAGCTGGCGCTCCGTGACGAAGTACGATGCTGGTGACAAAAAACTGTGTGATTTCGGCTGCGGTAGCTTTGGGCAGGGCCTTTGTTTCGCTGTAACGCGTTAAATAATCGGTGTCAACCACAATCTACCGGTTTCCAGACGAAGAGGTGGGAAATGAGCCGAGCAAGTCAATGCCAATTTGATGGAAAGGTGTCTTCAGCGTGGCGATAGGCTGTAGAAGTCTTGCTGGTCGGACAGGTGGAGTCTTATGGCGTCGGCAGTCGCGGCATGTGCGGACGTACTGCTTGACTGTCTTCGCGAGGCGGAGCCAGTAGTATGAGCGGCGAATTCTTTCCAATGTGCGCGTGTAGCCAAGGTGTCAGAATGATGGTTTACAAGCATGTAAAATATTGTCACGGGGTCGTGACGTGGCTGAAGACAGGAGACTTCGTGTTGGAATTTAACTGTTTATTTGGGCGAACCTGTGCCCGGTAAACTGAAAGTCCAATTACAGCAGCAGTCTCGCACAGATAGCAGTCTCGGACTGATAGCGGCGAACGGAGCGTCGGCCTTCGATTAACAACTGACAAGTGGCGAAGCGCGTCGGCATTTATACTCTTGCCGTCGAATGTTCTAGCGTTATCGCTGGCGGTGGCGTAGCTTCCAGAACAATCTCTACCGTTCGCACAGTGGGCGTGATCTTATCAAAATGATCTACTACAGTCCGGAACCTTCTAGAAAACTGCAAACGCGGTTTGCGCTGAGAATCATGCGGTGTTTTCGGACGATAACAAAAACTTGGGAAATGGAACGTGGCATTGCCCCCCTCTGAAAAAAGGCATCGTCCCGATGCTTTAACTAAATATGAAAGTACAATAATAATGCAAGAAAGTACATAGAATAAATTACGATACAACAATAATACAAAAAACACTAGTTCAGTTTGTTAACGCGCATGAAACGGCTTGAGGCGCGCGACATGGACGACTTCAGGTCGCAATCGGCGTCGTTGAGAGTTCGTGATGCCGTCGGGAACAACCTCGTAATCAAGTGGGCCGAGCCGTCGAACCACCCTGTACGGTTCGAAATACCGTCGCAGAAGCTTTTCACTTAGTCCACGTCGGCGTATCGGCGTCCACACCCAAACACGTTCACCGGGCTGGTATTCCACGAAGCGTCGTCGAAGGTTGTAACGGTGGCTGTCGGTCGTCTGTTGATTCTTGATACGGAGACGCGCAAGTTGTCAGGCTTCTTCGGCGCGTTGAAGGTACTCGCTCACATCGAGGTTTTCTTCGTCGGTGACGTTGGGTAACATGGCATCGAGCGTCGTTGCCGGGCTCCTTCCATAGACCAATTTGTATGGAGATATCTGCGTCGTCTCCTGCACCGCCGTGTTGTATGCGAAGGTCACATACGGAAGAATGGCGTCCCACGTCTTGTGTTCGACATCGTACATTGACAGCATGTCGGTGATCGTCTTGTTAAGCCGCTCGGTGAGGCCGTTGGTCTGTGGGTGGTACGCTGTCGTCCGGCGGTGGTTCGTTTGGCTGTATGCCAAGATTGCTTGAGTTAAGTCGGCAGTGAATGCCGTTCCTCTGTCGGTGATAAGGACCTCTGGGGCGCCATGACGTAGGACGATATTTTCTACGAAGAATTTAGCTACCTCGGATGCACTGCCTTTTGGCAGGGCTTTTGTCTCGGCGTAGCGGGTGAGGTAGTCGGTAGCTACCACGATCCACTTGTTTCCGAAAGCCGACGTCGGGAACGGCCCCAGTAGGTCCATACCAATCTGCTGAAAAGGTCGGCAAGGTGGATCAATTGGCTGCAGAAGTCCCGCTGGCCTTGTCGGCGGTGTCTTGCGTCGCTGACAGTCCCGGCATGTTCTCACATAACGAGTGACGTCGATGGTAAGACGTGGCCAGTAGTATCTTTCTTGTATCCTCGCGAGCGTGCGAGAAACACCGAGGTGCCCTGCCGTCGGATCGTCGTGAAGGGCCTGCAGGAGTTCTGGTCGCAGAGCTGAAGGCACCACAAGAAGGTACTTAGCTCGAAGCGGTGAAAAGTTTTTCTTTTGTAGAAGACCGTTTCGTAGAAAGAACGACGCAAGTGCGCGCTTGAATACCTTCGGGACTTCGGCGGTCCTGCCTTCGAGGTATTCTATTTGGGCCTTAAGTTCCGGGTCGGCCCTCTGTCGTTCAGCGAAGTCGTCGGTAGTTATCGTTCCTAAGAAGTAGTCGTCATCCGGGTCGTCGGGTAGCGGTTGGTCGACAGGCGCACGAGAGAAAGGTACTGGGATCGGTACCCAGCACCTCCACCAGATGTCACGGGGTCGTGACGTGGCTGAAGACAGGAGACTGCGTGTTGGAATTTAACTGTTTATTTGGGCGAACCTGTGCCCGGTAAACTGAAAGTCCAATTACAGCAGCAGTCTCGCACAGATAGCAGTCTCGGACTGATTGCGGCGAACGGATGCGTCGGCCTTCGATCAACAACTGACAAGCGGCGAAGCGCGTCGGCATTTATACTCTTGCCGTCGAATGTTCTAGCGTTATCGCTGGCGGTGGCGTAGCTTCCAGAACAATCTCTACCGTTCGCACAGTGGGCGTGATCTTATCAAAATGATCTACTACAGTCCGGAACCTTCTAGAAAACTGCAAACGCGGTTTGCGCTGAGAATCATGCGGTGTTTTCGGACGATAACAAAAACTTGGGAAATGGAACGTGGCAATATCATCCCGAAGCGAGGTCGGCGCAACCAGTACGTAAGTAGCCTTGGTATGGTCGAAATTTTTCTTATAGAGGACTCCATCCCTGATGCAGAACGAGGCGAGCGAACGTGCGAAGTTTCGAGGAAGGCGGCGTTTTCGGCCTTCGAGGTAGTCAATCAGCGGGCTTAGCTCCGTGTCGCCGCGTCGTTGTTGAGCCAAGTCGGTTGTTGATACAGAGGAAAGGAATGTATCGTCCTCTTGAACGTCCGCGTACGTACTTTCAATTGGCGCACGTGAGAGACAGTCAGCATCAGTGTGTTTGCGTCCTGACTTGTGAATGACTGTAACGTCAAATTCTTGCAGCCGAAGGCTCCAGCGTGCTAGACGACCGGAAGGGTCTTTGAGGTTGGCGAGCCGGCATAAAGAATGGTGGCGGCTAACTATCCTGAATGGTTGACCGTATAAATAAGGGCGAAACTGTTATAGCCCAAACAACGGCTAAGCATTTTTTTTCTGTTGCAAAGTAGTTTTTCTCTGCAGATGATATAGTGTTCGACTTGCACAGGCAATCACGCGCTCTACGCCATTTCGCCATTGAACCAGTACAGCTCCAAGTCCGACGTTGCTGGCATCCGTGTGTAGCTCTGTGGCAGCGTTATCGTCAAAGTGACCGATTACAGGTGGGGCTTGGAGATGGTTTCGTAGCGTGTCAAAGGCGTGATGCTGATCATGACCCCTAACAAACGGTATGCCCTCTTTCATGAGTTCATTTAGCGGTTCAGCGATTTAGAAAAGCCTTTGACGAAGCGCCTGTAATATACGCAGAGTCCCAGAAATCGGCGGAGGTCGCGCTTGTTCGTTGGGACAGGAAATGCGGCAACAGCTTTCGTTTTCTCGGGGTCTGGGTGTATACCGAAGGGCAAGCAAGACGTCGATTCGTCGCTGTCTAATACTACGTTCGCGGCACTTGTGGAGGTGCTGGGTATATACCGGCGTGGCTGACAACGTAACCAAGAAATTTCAGTTCCTCGAATGCAGAGTGGCATTTCTCAGGTTTGAGAGAAAGTCCAGCTGTTCGAATCCCCTGAATAACTGCCTGTAAGCGCTGGACGTGCTGCTCAAACGTGTCCGAGGAGACGACCACATCGTCACGGTAGACAAGACACGATTGCCATTTTAGCCCATAAAGAACCGTGTCCATCATTCTTTGAAGAGTAGCTGGCGCCGATTTTAAGCCGAAGCGAAGGACTTTGAACTCGTAGAGTCCGTCAGGAGTAATGAAGGCGGTCTTTTCGCGGTCGCGCTCATCAACAGATATTTGCCAATAGCCACTGCGTAGATCCATGTAAGAAAAGTAACGAGCATTGCGAATGCGGTCCAGCGAGTCGTCTATTCCTGGTAAAGGATACACGTCTTTCTTCGTGATCTTATTCAACTTTCGGTAGTCGATGCAAAATCACAGGGTACCATCTTTTTTCTTTACTAACAAAACAGGGGACGCCCAGGGACTGGTCGATGGCTGGATGACATCGTCCTTGAGCACCTGCTGGACATGTTGGCATATCACGTCTTGTTTTTTTGAGAGACTCTGTAGGCATGCGGTCGAACGGGTCTCTCGGTAGGCTCGGTGATGATGCGATGCTTGGCAAGCGGTGTTTGGTTAACTTTCGAAGTCGTAGCGAAGCAGTCTCGAAATGAGTCGAGTAGTTTCAAAAGACGTTCCCGTTTTGCAGACGGTAGACCCTGAATTACGTCGAGAGTGCTTGCGAGTGTCATGGCGGAATCGTCGTAGGACGAAAGAGCAGATAATGTTGAGGGACCAGGGACGTCAAACTATCCTCAATGTATGCGATCGCAGTGTGTTTGGTAAGATGACGATACTCCTCGCTGACACTCGTGACTAATAAGCAAGCCTGCTTTCTACTGGGCTGAACAATACCTCGGGCAACGCAGATTTGTTGTGCAAAAAGTAGGGACAAATTTCCTTATGCAATTACAGCATCGGGGATGTCTTGGTCACGCTCAACGTTGATAAAAAGGCTGCTGCGGGGAGGTAGAATAACAGATTCGGAGGACACACGTAGGGCAGCCTTCGATGAGCGGGCGTTTTCCGAATCAGGATGAAACAGGCCCTCGAACGACACCTGCAAGTCTCGTAGGCCAATAATTGCGCCGTGTTCGCGGAAAAAGTCCAGCCCCAAAATGAGTGGACGGGAGCACACAGGTAATACGAGGAAAGACCCTGTGAACGTTGAAGCATGGACTCGAACACGGGCTGTGCACATTCCAGTCGGCGTGACGAGGTGGCCCCCTGCCGTGCGCAACGGCGGTCCTTGCCAAGGGGTAGTTACCTTCCTCAGTTGGGATGCCAGGGCGCTGCTCATAACCGAATAATCGGCGCCGGTGTCGACGAGGGTAGTGACGACGTGATTATCGACGTGTACGGTGATGTGGCGGAAACAGTCTTATGACTTTCGGAAACGACTGGAAAGTCAGAACGGTCTTCGTCGGGTCTTTGCGTCGAGGGAGGCTCTTTGACGGTTCGTTAGGACGCGGCTTCACCCCTAGGAGCCGCGGTTTCTAGTTTCCCTTGAGGGGACTCGGTGACTGGCCTCTGAAAGGAGCATAAGATGACGAGGGAATGCTAGGTGACGTGGGGCGGCGAGGAGATGATGATCGTGATTGGGGGCGTTGACCAAGGCGAGGAGCTTGCTGGCCCGTAAGGTACGTTTCGATGTCGCGGGGACGCTCACCGTAACGCGGGCACCGAGCATCAGGGTGAACGCCACGGAGACCAAGTTGGCGGTACTGGCAATTACGGTAGACGTGACCCGCTTTGCCATATTGGTAGCAGAGTGGACGATTATCTGACGTACGCCACACGCTAGCCTTCGTGGCGTTCTGCCGCGATCCAGACGGACGATAAGTCGGTGCACTCGGAAACCTTGAGGTGGGTGGCGGAGTCGAAGAGGTGCCCTGGAATCGATGGCTAGCCTGATCCATTGTCCCCATGGTGGGATCAGGGCCATGTGGTGCAGACGATCGCAGAGCCACCGCATAAGTCAGCACAGGGGCCCCAGGCCTTGTTGGCGCGAGTGGGGTGACGACCTGTCGGATTTCATTTCGGATTAAGTCTGCGAGAGCACTTACGGGTGGTTGGGGTCTCGCTGCTTGGAGTTGGCGCAGCTCGTCCCGCATGACGCTTCTTATGAACTCTGCGAGGGCATGCTTGTCGCTGTCAGCCCCGATAGAGCATGCAGCAGGGGTCACGTCGTGGCGTTCATACTGTGACTACCGATACTGGAGAGTACGCTCCATCGTGGTTGCCTCATTTATGAACTCTGCCACAGTCATCGGTGGATTGCGCAGGAGTCTGACGAAGAGCTGCTCTTTTACCCCACGCATTAAATGCCACACCTTCTTTTCCTCGGACATTGTAGGGTCAGCACGCTTGAATAGTCGAAGCATGTCCTAGACAAACATCGAAACTTTCTCGTTGGGTCGTTGGTTCCGAGACGAGATAGCCTGCTCCGCTCTCTCTTTCCTTTCAGTGCTGCGGTACGCATCACGGAACTGTCGGCTAAACTCTTGGCACGTCGCAAAGGAACCCTCGTGATTCTCATACTACATTTTGGCAGAGTCTTCTAACGCAAAGGAAACTCTCCGCAGCTTGCAAGCTTCATCCAATTCGTTAATGTTGGCAACTCGATCGAAGTGGTCAAGCCAGTCATCAACATCTTCATAAATGTCTCCATGAAATGAGCGTAGTGTTCGCGGCACATGAAAAACATGCGGCAGAAAAGAATAAGCGTCGTTGGTTTGACCCGCCTGGTTGGTAGTTGAAGTTGCCATATCTCTTCAGAGAGGGGACCGTATTCGGGAGATGGTCCTCGCAGGCGGCGACTGCTTCTTGCCGTGGGAGCTGTAGCTGTCTCCAAGTAGCTCGGTGTGTCGGCTGAAAATCTGCAGCAAAGGCGCATTTACCCAGCACCTCCACCAGTGCCGCGAACGTAATAACAGACAGCGACTAATAGACGTCTTGCTTGCCCTCAGACCAGGAAGCAAAAGCCCTCTTCTTTCTTCACTTCCAAGGAATTCCACCTACAGTTGATGGCTCATACCCATTACCTGTGACCAATATGCTTGGTGGGGTTTGACGGAATTGTCTGGTGCTTACTAGGTGAGTGGTTGTGTTTCATGTGCGTATGTGATGTCTGTTGAGCCAAAATTAAGCAGGTGGTCACTACTTCCTCAAGGATAGTCTTCACCAGACTTGACGTAAGTGCTGATCGCTCCGAACTATGGCTGCAAACCTCAGCCCATCGAGATCTTACCCCCTGCACTAGAGACCGTTATGACTCATCAATATTGAAGTCTTTCGGTCTTTCTGAATGGGACAAAAATATTTCGACGCATTTGAAGCAAGGGTGTGCCACCAAGACGGGTGGGTTCCCTGTCCGCAAAACGTGAACAAAGGGTTCAGGACCTGTTCGCGCAAAGAAATAGCGCAAGACAAGAAAGACCATTGTGAGCTGGACTCTATGCAAGGCTTTCGAGACAAACAAGGAAGCAGCGGGGCCGTTTTCGAGGTCCCCGAGGATCTGGAAAGACTGGAACCAGCATGGTATTTGCAGTTTGGGCGGAAAGCTAAAACCAAACTGGTCGTGGCTGCGCCTTGCGAGGAGAAGCGGAGCCCTGGAAATTCGCAGCTAAGCCGCACCTTCTAGCAAAGAACGAGGAATGGAATGTGGGGTTGAAGGAAAAGGCACTGTCTGCTGCAGCCCTTGCGGGAGCCCGCCTCGACGACGAGGGATTATTCGACCACTCCTTCTTTCCCCTTTCTTCATAGAATCGGCTGAATGGAGTGGCATGTTTAGCCGATATGCTGGCGGACCACAGCATTGTCCTACCCGAACGCAGTCAGGCAAGTTTGACACTTGTACCGGGAGCCGGTTTTTATATCCTCACCCAATAGCCAGAAGAGTCTTGCAAACCAAGGTAATCTAAGATCATCGGACGTGGGCGAAATCATGGTGACATGTGCGAAACGTCAGTGCAGTGCGTTTGTGACAATATTTGGTCATTGTGTAAACTGTGCCCCTTCCACATGCATTGTGTGGTGTCTTTTCCATCATTTGTGGGCCGAGCACCTAGACCATGGAACACTGTATTTCCTGAAGCCTCGGACAATGCGCCCAGGGTTGACGACGCAGTGCTATATGAGCGGAAGGCTTGTATATTTGCAGTTACACAGTTCAAGAGTTCTCCTGTAGAGTTCTTGATTTCTCGTGATCCCTTGATCACCTCTTTTCAAATGCTCAGCTACTAACCATGCAAATAAATTGTTGTCGTTTATACGAGCACCTCATCTGACTTGTTGGACGATGGTTTCTACGACGGGGGCTCACTACCAAACTGAGACCCGCAGGATCCGTAGTCGCAACACCGACCTGCTTTGGACCGCCCGGCAAGCTGGAGATGCCACCCGGGTCTAAGGACTTCGAGTGGTCACCTGAGGCACCGCCATCATAATTGACAAAGAGTGGAAAGGGACCGGGGTTAGTCTCCTCTTTCTCCCCCTCACCCGGTGAAAACTACTGGACTTCAAATAAAGTTTCTTCATTCATTCATTCAAGATAGCCGAACATCTTACGCAACTGACAAAGGAAGATGCATCTTTCATTTGGCTGAAGGAACAGAAGTATGCCTTCGATGAGCTGCGACTCCACCTTCAGAGCCATCCAGTCCACACATTTTGACGAAGAAGCCGAGACTTATATTCACACCGACGAAAGCAAGTTGGATCTGGGGGCCGTCCTCGTGCAGTGACGAAATGGTGTAGGTCTGATCATTGCGTACGCTAGTCGAGAAGTCACTGCGTACGCTAGGTTTACAAGATATTTTATTATTTGTAAGTGGTAGCTGTACGTCGCTTCCGTTCCTTCTTCATTAAAACGGCTTCATGGTTCGTGAAGGGGTGGATCGGTGATGGGGCGTAGTGGGATGTCTGCAAGAACGAAGTAGTGGGTAGTTTGGAAAGGTGGAACTATAGGTAGTCACGTACATACAAAAGCTAGGAATACAAGTAAATCTACGAGTAATTTTATCACTTGGCGGAACTTCATTTGGTTACTGCCACAGGGATGTATGCTCCACTGTGTTTGATTACATCAATGCAACTAAAAAAATTACCGTGCTAGTGAACTCCAACCTTTTCAGATTTTTAGTTTATAATTCGTAGTTATGTCTATCAAAAACAAGAGATGGTTTGACCGCTTGCTGAGCAAACATTTTTGTTTTTTTCGGTAGTATTATTTTTGAACTACTTTTTCAGATTGGCTTCATTTTCATTTTAGTTTAATTTAAGTATCCTGTCACCCGGTTATTGGCTCATCCCCCTCTGTGGGTGAGCGCCATTCATAAGAGGTCATCATCATTATCATCATCATCATCATCACAAGGGATCGGCAGACACACACTTTAAGGAGCTTCGCCCCTAAAAGGGGGCGGACAAACATTACGTGTATTTGTTTTTTTTTTTTTGTTCCAAAAAAGCTTCTCTGCTTGGGCCAAAGAGTCCACGGGCACGGGAAACGGCGAAGCAGCTGCGGTATAAAAAGCATGCCGTAACGTTTCTGAAATTTGCCACAGGCGTTGTGTACCAAACGTTGCTCACGTGCGGACGTTCGTACGTGTTATAAAGAGGGCGCTGCGTAAATGAACGCCAGAACGCGTAGGGTAGCTCACTGCGTCAGCTACAATAAGAGAAGTTGCAAACTTGCCCGCTCATTGCAGGCAAAGTGGCCGACAATTGGCGAGAAGGTGTGGCCATTAGAATTTAGTGTAAATAACAAAACCATGATACATAGTGGGCGAATCGAAGCTGGATTATGATGTATCGAGTCAATCATTTTCCTTTACGTAGTCGCATAGCCTGAGGCTGCCATGAGGGCCAATCTTCAAAGTTATGGTATATTTATTTATTTTTTTATTTTTTTATTTATAATACTTCAAGGTCCCCAGTCATGGGGTGTTACATGAGAAGGTAGACAGTTCACAAACAGATGATTTGTTCGATGGCTTCTTTGAAATGGGCGATGTTGGAGTGGTGCACGATGTCAGCAGGAAGATCGTTCCATTCTGTTGATGTTTGCACAAAAAATGAAGAGTGATGGGCAGTGGTATGCACACAGGGTGGATAAACCGCTTTCAAATGGCTGATACGGCATGAAAGACGATGGGCTGGAACGATAACATGGTTTAGGTGCAATGCATGATAAACTGTGTGAAACAAACACAGTCTCGAAATTTTGCGGCGTGAAGCTAAGTTAACCTAGTTAGCTTGAGATTTTAGTTTGGTGACGCTGCTAAGATAGGAATAGTCAGAATAAATGAATCTGGCTGCACGATTTTGGATAGTTTCAAGCGTTTTAATAAGAGTTATTTGATGGGGATCCCAGGAGGCACACGCGTATTCTAGCTTCGAGCGGACTAGTGTTAGATAGGTTAAAAGTTTAACAGAAGGTGGGGCTAGACGTAAGTTTCTTCGGAGATAGCTAAGCACGCGGTTGGTGTCATTAGTGATGTTCATAATGTGGGATGACCAGGTCAGATCTGAAGTTATAGTGATACCGAGGTATTTACATGAATTAGCTGCTTTTATTTCAGAATCAAATAGGAAGTATTTATTGGAGGAATAGGATTGACGGCGATGGAAGGAAATGACACAAGTTTTCTTTATGTTAAGGGACATCAGCCATTTTTCGCACCATGATTGAATCAAAGATCAGACTGTAGGATGACAGGGTCGTTAGAATTGTGAATAGGACGATAAATGACACAGTCGTCTGTGAACAGACGAATGTTAGATGCTAAGTTATTGGGGAGGTCGTTAATATAATTAGGAATAGTAGAGGACCAAGGACCGTGCCTTGAGGTACGCCGGAGGTTACAGCGGATAGGGAGGAGCGATGGTTATTAGCACAAACGAACTGCTTACGGTTAGTCAAGAAGTCACATATCCAATTAAAAACAAGGCAATTAAGGTCAAGTCGTGAAAGCTTCAAAAATAATCTGTTATGAGAAACTTTGTCAAAGGCTTTTCTGAAATCAATGAAAATGGCGTCTACAGATATGTTATTATCCAGGCTAGAACTCAGGTCGTTAACGAACAGGACGAGTTGAGTGTCACATGAAAGCCCTTTTTGAAAACCATGTTGGTTAGGGTGAAAAAAATGTACTGAACGTAGAAAAATTACTATGTGGGAATAAATTGTGTTTCATTAATTTATAGCATACACTTGTGATGGATATGGGACGATAATTACTCGGTGTAGATGAAAGAGCTTTTTTCGGGACAGGAACGATCTTACCAAGCTTCCAGTCTTCCGGCACCACTCCGCATGAAATGGACTGCTGAAATATGTGCGAAAGAATAATGCTTGTTATAGGCTTAGTGTTTTTCAGAATTTTGGAATTGATGCCATGCGTTCCCGCGGATGACGTTAGTTTCAATTCGTCAATTAGTTTTGAAATACCGTATGAATCGAATGTAATGCCTGGCATGACAGGATGATCAAGAAATTGGGAGTCTGAAAGCGGGCTGCAAGATTCAGGGGTAAATACGGAAGAGAAGGCAGTATTTAGTACTTGAGGGGTAACATGTTCTGGAATAGTATTGCCGTGTTCATCAAGTAAGGATAAAGTTTTAGTGGGGCTGGGGTTAATGGCTCTCCAAAATTGTTTAGGGTTATTTCGTAGCATATTAGGTAATGTAGAAGAGAAAAAAGAACGCTTAGCCTTCGCAGCGAGTGATTCAAATTTCTTAGCCGTTCCGCGGTAGTTGTTCCAAGCGCTCGCGCTGTTAGACAGTTTAGCCGAGCGATATAATCACTTTTTCTTATTGTTAAGACGCTTGAGAGATATGTTGAACCAAGGTGAAGACGCCCATTTTGTAATTGTAATTGTGGGTATAAATCTATTGATCAAATCATGGATTTTGCACTTGAACAAAGACCAGTTAGTTTCAAGGGGGCGTTGGTAGAAGTCGTTTAAATACCATTCACAAAATATGAATAGTTCGTTGTTCATGGCGGCATAGTTACCCTTACCATAGAGTGTGAGGGTTTTCTTTGAATGGCTTTTGCCTGGTAGTTGATTAAAAAACAAAGCTTAAAGCACAGCGTGATCACTCATCTCTGGGAGAGGAACTAGGAATATGTGTTATAATCCACCGTTGCTCAATTTTGCGCTGCTCAAGACGTAAAAGAAGTTGCAGGGTGATAAGCGGCGCTGCCGTCGCGGCCGCTAATGGACCAAGTTGAGCCGCGACGCATGCGCAGTAAACCACAACGCTCGAACACGAACAACGCTTGCGACCACTGTTCGCAGCATTTGAAAAATTTTAATTAGAAACGTTTTCCACTTCACAATTGTGTGATTAGAATCACTGACCAGTAAGTTTGTCATTCCCCTGAAAAAAATGGCGGTTGGCGGTCCCTTCAGTGTTTGGAGTAGGAACCTGCTTTCGAAAATTCCGCCATCTCCACAATGAGAACGGTTATTGAGGAACTTGCTCGAAACTGATCGAAAAAAAAAACGTGAATTTTCTGTACAAGTCCTCTACAATCATAAAAAGACGTGACACGTTGTTATAGGGGTGATTGTATATACACTTATATAAAAAATGGGTTATTATTTTTAAACTGATGCAACTATATACATTTAAATGTACACAAAATGTAAACATTTACGTAGCCATGCTATTATATACAGGGTGTTGTGGCACGACATAGCCGATCCTTACAGTCAGTATCTGGTCGCAACCTCTCTGTGTTACAGGTTGGAACAATACTGTTTTCACTTATATGGTTGTATTTGTTGTGCCACTGCTGCCACTACAGCTGTATCAGCGTATTGTGCTAGTGTACCGGGTACTGTCGTACTGAATTAGCGCTACCGTATTGCTACTATGTCGAAAGAATATTCAAGACTTCTTCAGGAGTTCAAGGACGAGCTCAAAACAGAATTTGGTATGTTTAAAGAAACTATTGAAAAAAGTATGCGCACAGACAAATGCAAAATTTATGGGGAGCCACAGGAGATGAAAAAAAAAAAGTTTGTTTTCCTTAAAAAAATATTGAGGAATTCAAACGTCTGGTTGCAACTGTCATGGCTGAAAACAAGGCTTTGGTAATTTTTTTTATTAATTAATACTGTCAACCCTCGCTTGAAGGTCATAACAGGGAGGGAGTACAATATGAGTGCAAACAGAACACCTAAAAACTACTAAGCAATAAACACAGGAAAACAGAATGGGCAATACTTCAACAATTACGAAAATAAGCATCAATTTCTCTGTCAAAAGTTTGTGCATCTGTACTTTAATAACATGTTGGGGTAAAGAATTCCATTGTTCTATAGCAAATGGGAAAAATGACCACCGAAAGATGTCAGTGCGAGTGTTGAAAGGTTCAATGGGGGCATCATGATTCAATCTGGTGCTACGTTTTCCTTGAAGGCGTATGTACTCGTCTTTATGTATTTTGAATATCCCTTGGATTATACGAAATAATGTTTTAAGTTTTTGTTTCCTTCTTCTAATTTCCAGTGATTCTAAATTGCATGAATTTAGCATATCAGTTACTGAATCCCGCCTTCTATATCTAGAGCACACAAACCGAGCTGCACGCCTCTGAATACGTTCTAACTTGGTGACCAAGCGTTTCTGGTGAGGGGTCCAAACCACAGAGACGTATTCCAGTCTAGGTCTAATATATGTGTCATTTGCAAGCAGCTTTACGTGTTTACGTGTTTACGCAATAGAAAATGAACGACTTCATACGATAGCAAGCCTGCTTGAAAAAAAAAATCTTTGTGAATGCCAGGAAAACCTGGTCAAAGGCGAACAGTATTCTAGAAACAGAAATCGGGAAATAAAGGGCGTTTGGCAAAGTCCCAATGAAAGCATTCCGGAACTCCTGAATAGGTTAAGTGACGCTGTTGGTGAAGCTATCACAAAATCTGAAATAGAGGTATGCCACCGAGAGAACACCCGTGACAAAAAAAACACGAAAATCAAGCCCGACCAAGTGCTGGAAAAAACGGGAACGAAACAATTTACTAACAATCATCTTGGTCTGTCATACAGAAGGCTTCCGAAGACCCACCAATTTACATCAATGAGCACCTCTACCCATGTCTCAAGAAACTTTTGGGACAGAGGACTGCACCCAAGCGCGAATGTGGGTGGAAGTACGCATGGTGAAAAAACAGAGTCATTTACGCTCGTAAAACTGAGACATCACCTGTCCTGCTAGTTCAGCGCAAAAGTGAGCTTGATAAGATCACCGAGTAACATTACGACCCGTGCTAAGCATCACTGTTGTGTCTGAACGATGACGAACAGTGCCATTCTTGAATGATTGATTTGTGGGGTTTAACGTCCCAAAACTACCATATAATTATGAGAGATGCCGTAGTGGAGGGCTCCGGAAATTTAGACGACCTGGGGTTCTTTACAGTGCACCCAAATTTGAGTACACGGGCCTACAACATTCCGCCTTCATCGGAAATGCAACCACCACTGCCGGGATTTGATTCCGAGACCTGCGGGTCAGCAGCCGAGTACCTTAGCCACTAGACCACCGTGGCAGTGCCAGTGCCACTCTTCGAGCGCAAATTGCGCAAATTACAGTTGAAATAAAAACCAATACATCAGTTAAACTCTTGCACATCAATGCTAGATCAATTAGATCGACAAGTGATGATATATTGACATTTATCTATTCTTGTATCGATGTAGGTGTGTCTACCGAAATATGCTATGGCGATTCAACTGAGCATTTTGTGTTACCAGGGAACAACCTGGGTTAATTGCAAAGAAACCAGAGGTGGTCTTGCCTTGCAAACTAGTTTTTCTGGATTTCATTTGGTTTATGACTACACGAATACCACGGGAAACTACGCGATTTTGTGCATTAAGAAAGTCTCCCAAATGTTGGCGGTTGTTTATCTACGACCACATAGTAACATACGCGAATTTCTTAGTTTTTTCCACACAATTCTCTCGTTTGCGAGCAGCAATGCATATAGCCTAACTATTGCTGGAGATTTGAATACTGATACGTTAAAATATTCAGTGTCTGTGATTGAATTGCTACTCACACTGCAGCGTAATGGTATCGGCAACGCGATCAGTACGCTGACCCGTGTTACCGCGGCAACTACATCTTTGCTTGACCTGTTCATCACAAACACTATCACTGAAGAAGTAATTTCCCACGTTATAGTTTCTGACTTCAACGATCATTTGCTTCTCGTGGTAGTACTTCAACAGCAATCAACGCCTAGAAGTGAAATGAAAAGAAAACATACCAAGACATAGCAAAACACTCAAAAATTTTAGCCAAAGACTTTTGCTCATTGATAGGAGTGAGGGGATGACTCTTACAAATGTAAATGATGTGTACGATAACTTTCAATATATATTTAGGCAGTGTTAATACGCTTCATTTCCGGTTAAAATCTACCACGGGTGCGAGAAGGCCGTTTCAAACGGCCTTTTTTCAAAGAGCATGCGAATTGCTAGAATCATAAGGTGGTTTTGGAACGTTAAGCCCCAGATATACATATGCATAGTGTCACAATAATTAATAAAGGCAGAGACAAAAACAGTTTCTCGAACTGCCATCCAGTCTCAATAATGCTAGTGTTTTTGAAAGGCCTTGAGAAAGCTATTAACACCCGCATCTAGAGCTTTAGTAAAAGATGCAATCTCCTAACTACCTATCAGTTCAGATTTAGAAAAATCTCTCCTCAGAGGATGCACTCCTGCTTCAAAAAGAGCTCATATTAGGAAGCACACAAAACAAAACATTGAATTTGGGCCTGTATCTAGATTTTAGCAAAGCTTTTGATTGCGTCAGTCATGTTGTCCTCTTACAGAAAATGGAATGCTATGAATTTTGGGGAGTTGCATCACAACTTCTTCAATCTTATCTACACGATATATTTCAATTTACCGGGTTAGGAACTTATAAATCACACATAAGGCGTTCTTCTTGTGGAATACCACAAGGGAGAGTTTTAGGGCCAATACTTTTTCTCTTTTACATAATTAAAATCACAAAATTAAACACCACTTGACAGTTCATCATTTACGCTGATGACTGCACCAAATTTTTTAAAGGCCAGGAACTCTCTAGTATTCAAGCTGAATGAAGGACGTTCTGCGCGAAGCTGAAAAACTGGTGCAAGGCAAACAGCCTTCTAATAAATGAAGTCAAAACTAAGCGCGTTGTATATCGTGCTTGCGGAACGCTGGCTGTAGTACCGGAGGAGCTTGCCCCAGGTCCGTTCACTGTTCACATTGAAAAATGCGTTAAAATACTTGGCATCATCTTCCACAAGCACATGTCACAGAATCACCAAGTAAATGCGGCTACAATGAAATTGGCTATGTGCATAGGACTAATAAACCATCATCGACACATACTACCATCTACAATAAGAAGGTTACTTCATGATGCACTTTTTTATTCCAATCTAAGTTACTGCTTCCTGGTGTGGTGTAAATATACAGCCCTTAATATGTCAGAGCTGAGCGTGTTACAAAAGAAAATGGTTCGAATGATTTCAAATGCTCCCTATCTAAAACACACCACCCCTTTTTTCAAACAGTATCAAATCGTTCAAATATCAAGGGCCGAATTCAAAAAGCTTTCTCTTGGCTACGCATTTTCTTAGCCAAGGATTCGCTTATCTGGAGGAATTACTATAGCGTGGGTATGAATTTAATTATTCGGCACTTAAGAGGGCGAGGAGGACACACGATAGTCGATGAAACGACAAGGAAAGAATTAAGTATGTGCTGATAATATCAAGGTAGCACGCCAAGCGTGCTACCTCGATATTATCATCGTATACTCGCAAAGCGAGTGTACGATGATGGCCAATGATTTGCTGCACCTAAGTTTCAATTCTGCGAGCGTCTGCTATAGCGCTTACAGGATGCCGCGTACGTTGTAATAGACGTTTCAGTGGGCTGTGTAAAGCCAAGCACTCACCTTTCATCAACGACTGTAGCTAAAAACTAAATTGCTCGATGGCCGTAAGCCATCGAGCATTCCATGCAGTATCTCGCCAAGTACAAGTAAACAACACTCCAGGTGCACCACATCCATAAAACCACGCATAAATCGATGCAAGCAATGTTTGAAAATGTGCCTCAAATATGTTCTCTTGTTTAGCGCAACTAGTTACCTTACATTTATTAAGGCTGCCCTGCTACTCAACTAATTCAGTGCAATCGAGCACGGTATAGTGGTGAACGTAAGGATGTTTTGTACCTATAGTAAAAGGTAGCCTTTGTTACAATATTCTTATTACAAGACACAGGAGTGACTTTTGTGCCTGCAGACTAATTGTGCGGAAATAGATAACAGCAGTAATCAAATAAAATTGTGAGCGGAATTTCGCTTGTTCCATGCAAGGCAGCATTTTTATAAAGCCGGAATGCGAGAACGTGCATACGCTTACGCGTAGGTATGTGTCTACGTAAAACGAGGGAGATTTGTCGGGAGGTGTTCAGTGCTAATGCTTTTCACAAAACACGGTGGAAATATTTCGTCCAGCGTTGTTTGAGTGAGCAAACAAAGCAAGGGACGTGTACACAAGTCTTGAAGTCGAGAGACGTTATGACACGTGCGAGAAGGACGAAGAGAGAGAGAGAGAAAAAGAGAAAGAGACTCTCGTTTAGCTTCGCGAATGCTTCAAATCGATAGATAATAAGGACAATTTTCTGGCCCAGCAGACGTCAAGGAAAGTTTCCGCAAAGCAGCGTCAAATGCTTGGAGAGCATAAAAAGTGGAGTACGCGTTTCAAGGGAGTGACAGCCACACAGAAAGCGAGATGAAGTGTGACTGTCTTTAGATGGGAGAATCAATGCTAATTAGGAGAGTTGTGAGTTAATGAGCCAAATCTTCCTTAAATAACGATAATGGAAACAAACTGCGTACTTATCCAGTGAAAGTGACACATGTGACAGTGAATTCATAATAGTTGATTAGCGTTGTCATAGGCCGATATATATATATATATATATATATATATATATATATATATATATATATATATATATATATATATATATATATATATATATATATATATATATATATATTTTCTTATTTATATTTGGCAAATTATAAGAAAGTAGCCTACGTTAGAGCCGGCTATCTCAACGTCCTGACAGTAATGTACAAGGTAAATAGCGCATGGTTATACAGTCACACGTGGCGGTTTATATCTTCAAGTAACCTTGGGCAAACGCATTCTAACTATTTTTTTTCTATTTTTGACCAAGCTGCACCGGACGTTTTTGCATTTGGCGTCATTCGAAGGAATGACGATATATCAGCAATAGGGTGAATGCAAGCACTGATGCAATGGACGAGCTGGGACGCTGTATTTCATTGGGACATCCTTCAAAGAACATTGAAAAAAGATCTCCCCATTACAAGCCATGGCATTCGTTTTCTCTGTGTGGATGAGGACGAGGGCATGCCATACGACATGGTTATGTTAATTAGCCTTCACAGCATCTGGCAGACCACTATGGCTTACAGACATCTTGACCAGAACATACGTCCTGTCCGGGAGAACTTCATTGCAAATATGCGGTATATCACTGAGGTGTATAAACAAGAAGAAGAACCTCCCAGCTGGCTAACAATGTTAGAGGAATTGTGCAACCTGAAAAAATTTTAATGTGAGCACTTCGGATCAAATATTGGTCCAAGTGTATTTTATCATTCATGTTTCTGTGTGAACACCTGTAAAGGAAAACAGGTAATAAAGAAAAAAAAAAAGATGCAATGGACGAGCGGTTACAGCACGCAGCTACAATCTAAGAGGTACTTGGTTCGATTCGCAGAGTCACCAAGCACTTTTTTTTTTTCAAGAAATTGCCCGGCCTGACATTATGCGTGGTGGCGGGTACTAATTTTTTGAAAAGGTGGTTTTCGCACTTGCTTCTTTAACTCCTCTTTTGACCCAAAAGCGCAGTACCGTGCTCCTTCACAACTTACATAACGCAGGGTTCGTAATTTTCTCCTGTATTCTCTCTTATCGCGAAAGTGTCCAGTGCTGAAATACCAATATCATACCTGGTATATTACTTTTCACGTGTTTGGATATTCGACTAGCCATTAGTCGTCATAGTGTTTTGATGAAAATTAACACATGCAGCGAGCTAACTGCTTGCGGCCAAGTTGACGGCCTTTGTAGGGACACGTTTTCGTGCTAATTTGGTGGGCATCATTACATGCAGCAAAAACAAAAAGCACGGACAGTTAGAGCAGACACAAACAGAGTGATTAGTTTGTGTCTTCTCTTCCGCTATCTGTCATGCTGCGCGCTTCAGTGTAATGTCACTGTCAATGGTTAAAATGAACTATAGCAGTTAATCGAGTTCTGCTGAGAAGGTTCCCTATTGTCAAGAACGGAACAGAACAATGGGAATTTGATTTGTGTCATAGAGAGATACTTGGCTTTTGGTTATTAGAATAAATTTTGAAACCGAGTTTATTTTTTTATTAACAACAGTTCCAGTGCAGATGAAAGGTGCATGGACAAAATTCGTGTATTCAGCTTGACTAGGTTTGTGACCTTAATTGTAATTGCCAACCAGTTTTACAATATGCATAAATATCACACACATACACAACCACGGGTGATAGCTTGCTTATTCTGATTAAAATTGATATGTTAAAATCGACATATTCGACCAACGCAATGTGTACAAGATATGCCATGTAGAGTAGCTACGTTCTAAACTAATCTTCGCAGGTTCGTTCCATTTTACTCAATTTCTTGCCCATGACTGTAGGTTGGCAAATGAAACAACTTTTTGGAACACACATATTTTGTGTAAGGTTACATTTATTTCTATGCAGTACAAAAGAAATTGAAATGTATAATGGCTCAGAAGAAAAAAAGAACTAGAAAGCAATTCAGCCAAATTATTACCAAACTTACTCACCAATGATAAACGTATTCTCATTTAAAAGTTACATACATACATACATACATACATACATACATACATACATACATGCATGCATGCATGCATACATACATACATACATACATACATACATACATACATACATACATACATACATACATACATACATACATAGACTCAGGTGTAAATATTACAATGAATGGCTATAAAACAACAATTCTAATACAGTCATTTTGAATATACAGAAAGTAACTTACGAGAGAAATCCACCAGCACTGTTTTGTCTGAACACAGTGTTTCTCGAACCATCTCGCAAAAGCTTGACTCATAGTTTCTGCTGCTGCCCAGTGACGAGCAGTTTTTATAAGAAACACAAGAATAAAGCCCTTGACAATGTCATGCTAAAGAAAAGGACTGGGCATCAATATTGTGAACAAGTCAGTGCAATAATACTCTTTTTATTTACATAGCTTGGCTCATTTACAGCACACTAACAAAGCATGTTAGGACACTTGGGCTGAGAGTTGGCACAGCGCAAAGAAATTCTAGACAATGCATGAATAATACAATTATAAGGTACGAAGCTCCTTGGTGCGAACAGTGTTTATATTGACAGCTATAGGCGCCATTTCATTTCCCGAAAACACTTCTCAAAAGTAGAATCCACTTTATTTAGCTAAAAGTTTCTATTCTGGCCCGTAGTGGTGGTTCAACGGGGGAAGTGTCTCTTTCGGGCTAGAAAACAAAGACCAATTATTTTTCCAGTTCGTGAATTCACCCCACGATAACATTGAGGCAGCTGGTAGGAGTGCTTTTCGAGAGAGAAAACCACCACATTCCCACCAGTTGTGGCCTTGGGTAGCTAGTTCACTTGGACTAAAATGATGAAAAACACTCCTCAAGAAGACTTTAAAATTTGCATGTCAACGCAGTTGCCGCACAGCTGTCTATTAGTCTGCTTGAAAAATATTCAGTGTACTGGTGGGCAAAGACTGTACACTAATTATGTGAGGTGATGCTCCAGTGCACTGCAAGTATGTCTTTCTGCTGGCCTCAACTGCGATGTTGTTCAGCACGTATGTGTAAAATCACAACTAGTACTATGCCACTGCAAAGTAATTATGTGTCATTTGCATGAAACAAGAGCAACAATAAAAGAACATAAGAACAATTACCTTCACACAATTAGAAAAATGGAAATACATTTCCATAGAGTTTTCACAGCTCATCTGAGAATAGTAATAATGGTCATAAACACATTATTACTTCTCTAACGAAGTATTTTAAGATGCCAGCTTCAATATTAGAGTATACCAGTACCTTTGTAGGGCTAAACAATTATACAGGCACCTAAAAAAGATAAGTAAAAGCATTCTATAGCTACATATAAATTAAAATAGATACTTTTATTTCTAGTCTAAGTAAAGCTGCACAAATGATAAGTCATTTGCATAGTACACGTTTACATTATGAACAAATCTATCCGAGCAAAGTATGCATCAAAAAAGTTACACTTACACAGTAGAAACAGATAAGTAAACTGTTCAAGGACGGACAGGCAGTGGGATAACAATACACAAGCACTAATATCTACTGTTAAGATATACTAGGAGTAGTGAAGATCCTCTTCCTTCCAAATAAAATAATTGACATAGATTCCCTTCCCAGAGCTTATACACTCATGGCATCATTGGTGCTATACCAATGAGTGTAGACTGAAAATTTGCATCGACTAAGTACAAGATTACGGCATCCAAGGCTTTGCTTCTTGTACTAAAAATATGAAAACACCGTTACTATTGTCGACCATGATTGCTGTGATTTATGACAGGTAAATGCAGAGACACGCAGGCACCTAACACGCATGTTAAAAACTTCAGCTCAAAAATATTTGTCCACTAACACTACAGCAGCCTTTAAATTAGTGTCATAGTTTGGTATCTTTCATGCAAAATTTGAATAATTTGAAATGCAAGCAAAGGAACTGCTGAATAATGCACTGCTAAGAAGTTAAGCTGCAGCTGCGCAGAATGTTACTATGTGTACAATTCAAGCTGCTCCTGACATCACAATGTGCTCTTTCTGCTGTCGTGAACTTTGAGCAGGAGAAAAGTCACTGGCAGTCCCTCTGTACTTGTTGGTCTTCTGTGCTCTGTTCTTGATACACTGTAAATGACCGTGAAGCACCGGATCCCTTGTTACTGCTGGAACTCAGAAAAATACAGATGATTGTTACAACCATGGTACATGCAAGAGTGTACAGTTATTAACTATGTTCTCATATTTACAGATGTCGTATTTTAAGAAGCCAATGACAAGCCTCAACACACACACAAACAGTGAAGACTGAAAATATATTTTATTTTAATACAAGAGCAAAACTACAATGTTATAGATGAAGGCATGAAACTTCTGCTAGGCTAAAAAAGCCAATAAACTTTTTTTCTATTTTGACTTTACACTAGGTGCGAGAAGCAGACCACAAATGAGTTCCCCAATAAGCACAAGTTAGACTGCATTACAACAAAACAGCCAATGTTCATAACTTTAAGCCTATCTAACATGGCCAGCTCACAATACTGCATCACCACCACTACCACCACCACCACCACCACCACCACCATCATCATCATCATCATCATCATCAGCAGCAGCAGCAGCAGCAGCAGCAGCCTGACTACGTCCACTGCAGGACAAAGGCCTCTCCCATGTTCCGCCAGTTAACCCGGTCCTGTGCTTGCTGCTGCCAATTCATACCCGCAAACTTCTTAATCTCATCTGCCCACCTAACCTTCTGTGTCCCCCTAACCTGCTTGCCTTTTCTGGGAATCCAGTTAGTTACCCTTAACGACCCGCGGTTATCCTGTCTACGCGCTACATGCCCAGCCCATGTCCATTTATTCTTCTTGATTTCAGCTATGATATACTTAACCCCCGTTTGTTCCCTAATCCACTCTGCTCTCTTCTTGTCTCTTAAGGTTACACCTACCATTTTTCTTTCCATTGCTCTCTGCGTCGTCCTCAATTTAAGCTGAACCCTCTTTGTAAGTCTCCAGGTTTCTGCTCCGTAGCTATGTACCGGCAAGATACAGCTGTTATATACCTTCCTCTTGAGGGATAGTGGCAATATACCTGTCATAATTTGAGAATGCTTGCCAAACGTGCTCCGCCTCATTCCTATTCTAGTTACTTCAATCTCGTGGTTCAACTCCGCGGTTATTACCTGCCCTAAGTAGACATAGCCTTTTACAATTTGAAGTGCACTATTACCTATCTCGAAGCGCTGCTCTTTTCAGAGGTTGTTGTACATTACTTTTGTTTTCTGCAGATTCATTTTAAAACCCACCTTTCTGCTCTCCTTGTCTAACTCCGTAGTCATGAGTTGCGATTCGTCCCCTGAGTTACTCAGCAATGCAATGTCATCGGAGAAGTGCTGGTTACTAACGTACTCTCCATTAACTTTTATCCCTAACTGTTCCCATTCTAGGCTTCTGAAAAATTCCTGTAAGCACGCGGTAAATAGCATTGGAGAGATTGTGTCCCCCTGCCTTACACCCTTCTTGAATGGTATTCTGTTGCTTTCTTTATGAAGCACTATGGTAGCAGTTGATCCTCTGTAGATTTCTTCCAGGATGTTTATATATACTTCATCGACGCCCTGATTCCGCAGTGTCTGCATGACGGCTGATATTTCTACTGAATCAAACGCCTTCTCGTAATCTATGAAGGCTATGTGTAGTGGTTGGTTATATTCTGAGCATTTCTCTATTATCTGATTGATAGTATGAATGTGGTCGATTTTTCAGTAGCCTGTTCGAAATCCTGCTTGTTCCTTTGGTTGATTGAATTTTAATGTTTTCTTTACTCCGTTAGCAATTACCTTTGTAAGTAGCTTGTATACTACAGAGAGCAAGCTAATCAGCCTGTAATTCTTCAAGTCCTTGTCATCTCCTTTTTTATGTATTAAGATGATATTAGCGTTCTTCCAAGACTCTGGTACTCTTCCCTTCAGGAGACACCTCGTAGACAGGGTGGCTAGTTTTTCTAACAAAATCTGTCCTCCATCTTTCAGCAGATCTGATGTTACCTGATCCTCACCAGCAGCTTTGCCTCTTTGCATGCTCTCCAAAGCTTTTCTGACTTCTTCTATCATTACTGGTGGGGTGTCATCTGGGTTACTGCTAGTTCTTATAGTATCAAAGTCGTGGTTGTCCCGGCTACTGTACAGATCTCTGTAAAACGTCTCGCTATTTTAACTATCCTATCCAACCTATTTTAACTGTCCTATGCATCATACTGCGCATAGCAGCAAATGGGCAGTCTAGAAGACACAAACACTTGTGGATTATGAGTGTGCTTGTTGCTGACATCTATTATTCTAGAAGAAGAAAACCTTTCAAAAATGCACTTCATCGGGGGAAATAATCATACGCAACCAACACAACGGGCTCTTACAGGTGCCACCAACACTCACCATTATTGTTGATACCAGTGTCTTGCCGGATGGTTATGCTGCGTCCTGCACAGAACACCAAAGGAGCGCTCCATGACTTGGCTTGCATGTGTGCTGGCTGCATCGCACTGCTGCTGAAGTAGGCTAGCTACAGACAGAGAGATAAGGAGCCATGGCTTTGAAACATACTGAATGCACCTTTAGAGATCAACAATACATACTCTGGTCAGGTACAATTTGTAGAAACTATATATCAATATGCAATGGTGGTGAACACGTTCGGCTGAAACACAACAAGTCACATCACTGAGAGAGAAAAAGCTACTCGAAGTAAAAGATGCAGTTACTGGCCCTATGCTGTCTGACGCTCACTCAATCGGTCTTTTTCTTGCAAGTTATGAACAGCCAGGCGATTTTCACCCACTTGCTATTTCCTTCCAGAGCACTCGATCCACAGAGGGAGTCACAAGCTCGAGAGCTTAATAAGGAATCAAAGTATTTGTGCTCCTTTAAAAACACCAGCTTTTGAGTCTCAGATGACTGGAGTTTCATTTATAAGCTGCGGGCTTTTAACTTTCAACAATCTCAATTATCTTGCTATTTAGTTGTATAAGTGTTGAATAAGAATTTTGTGCGAGAATAATACAGGTATCCACTGCGAGCAACCATGCTTTGGTTTTCAATATGTGCACAGTAAGTGGTGTTCACTAATTTGTATGTATTAAAAAAAACTAACCTTGCAGCCAGCCGTTAGGCAGTTTTGTGCCCCCGAAGCTCCCAAGCAGACCGCAGTCCTTCCAGATGAAGCTGTCATGCATGCTTCCAGGCCACATCGGCTGAATGATAACAGTCCCAGCAGTGACATAGACTTGCACAGTTAGGGAGGACGTGTCCTTCCTATTTTCGTACAGGTGCTCCAAGTCATTATGAGGATTGATGTGCCAATGTGTGCAACCGATGCATCACAGGACCTTAACAAGCCAATCTCTGCGCTCTGTTAAGAGCCAAAAACGAGATATATAAAAACAATCATTAAAATCACTCACTTCCAATACTTTTTTGACGAAGCTATCACTTCGTCAAAGTGACCAAAATCTGCTATAATCACTTTGAAATAAACTGAAGCCTCGTGTAAAATTTACGTACCGCAATATATATGTGAAGTATATTGCTACCACAGTTGTAATCGTCTATAGAACTAATTTTCAAAAATAAGATAAATTTCTTAAGTGAAACCTGGCTTCTGGAAAGTAAAATCACAATAACTTTCCAACTATCAAACGTGGTAAATCGATAGTCCCAACCTCATAATCAAACAAGAGCTTACTTGTATCAAATCACAAAATCTTCTGATGTATTTGCTCCATAATGTATGCACGTATATAACAGTAGTAGTAAGTTTTTCATGCTTCAACTTACCATAGAAAAAGATTACATCAGATGGGCCCAAAAACTTGCACACGTTATAGTACTGCGTGAATTATAGTACCGATGAAATTTAGTTCTGCAAGATGAACTCACCAATGACAGCATTTAGTAGCCGTCGGTGTCATGAGGAACCAAGTGTGCTATACGGCCAACAGGAAAAGGTCAGCTGCAGACTGGAAGCTGCCCATGACAGCAATGAAGGGCTTGCCAGGCGTGCACGTCCATTGATGAAGTGTAAGAACTGGCCATGACCGGCTGTTGTCAAGGCTATAGTGCCGTGAAAAACGATGGCCAGACGAACTCGGAAACCTGTAGTTAGGCGGTATTGGCCTACAACTTCATCCAAAGCAAGGCATCGGTGAAATCTTTGCTCTTTCTGGGGGCTGGAGGGAAGCTTGGTGTTCACGGGTTCTCGCTGCCACATAGAATTCTCAAGTTGTTACCAAAGAACAGTCTAGACACGCTGCCAAAGTAACACGATCTACTACAGAATATAGCATCTCGCCGCTTTGGCTCATCACATCACAGCGCTAGGACTACGGTTATCACAAAAAGGAGAAGTGACGAGTTAACAAACAAAAGCGCCAAGCTCCACCACCACAACGTCGCAGGGCAAAACAGTTATCAACGATGTCTTTCAATTTTTGGTCCCACGAGCACAGATTTTTCACAAGTCTTGGAACGTCAACACAGCACCACTGTTCACAAGGAACATCGTTTCACTCCCGAACACTAGATTGCTCTCAAGAAAATAGAAGCGTACGGGCTAACCAGTGGCGAAGCAAGAACCGAACACAGCGCGTAGTTCATACGTTTCTGTACGTACTTGGGGTCACTCCAGTAACGTGCCAAAACGTTGTCAATCCGAAATGTCGCACAGCACCCAACAGAGACACTGGAAAGTCAAGCAAACGAACTGTTACCGGCACACAAACACAGATTGCAGGCTTCTCAAGTGCTAGTTGTCGTCGATACACTGATGCCGATCCCCGCTTGATAACCACACCGACGCACAGGCTTCGCTGCGCTTTACTGTACACCATTGCACTGCCGTAGCTTTCCGCACTGCTTACACGCACCGAAAGAGCTGCCGTAATCACAACGCATCCGGTCGAATGCTGTAGTAACTCATGCGAGAAGCGTTGCTGAAAGTCGCACCGACATATATGCTGTTTACGACGCCATGTTGTTTCCGACAACTGCGCAGCACGTCAGAGAGCTCTTAGAAACTACTTGCGCTATTTTCACGGCATGACAAAATTTGCTCTTATGTGCGAGGGGGGTGATATGACGAACACGACAGGCGTGCCAGATGAAAGAAGTGTTTTGGCAACGTCACGAAGTGAGCTGATGTAGAGGGTATTGCTTCACAACCAATCACAAGCTATGCCTGTCGGCCAAGCCGTCGTCTGCTCGCGTTTGTCGTCTGCTTCGATCTGAGCATGCGACAGGGGATTCGCCTTCGCAACCCTATTATTTCCAGGTCAAGTGGTCGCTGCGTCGCACAAAATACATGTCAGTGGCTCGCTCTACCTTTGAATGATGTTCGTGCGCCAAGTTAAATGGCTGGTAATTGTCGCAGGGATGAATTCAGCCAAGGTTTGCTCAAGAATCGTGAGGGTTTGCATATTTCCGGTGTCATACAAAGTTACTAGGGTCATTTTATTCCGACTGCTTGCCATATTATCGCGGTCCATATTGTTGTCTGAACAGTGAAGGTGAAAATGCATGATTTGTTTGTAGTTACATGCGTAATCACGCGCACCCCTAATACGCTTCGGTTTACAAATTACGCTTTGTTCCAGATCGTCACAAAGATTTACAGCTGTATTTCAGAGATCGCACGCATTGGACAGTTAGAGCCAATAAAAGTACACTAGTGCACAAGCTTTATGAACCACTCACTAAAAACTTCCTCTAATTTTTTATTTCCAATAGCGTGCAAGGAATGTGCTCCCATTAACCTCTTTGGTGGTAATTTCCACCAATGAGGCAAGGATCTCGAGTCGCACTTCTAATTGTATGGGATAGGGCGCAACACAACAACATAACAAATAAGGTTGATCCGATGGCATGCCGCGTTTGAATGCGCCGACCATTCACGTATTACTATAGTTTCATCCAACCACAAATCTTTACATGCATAATTTTATGCCATTGACGCCCAATAGAATTCTTCAATCACTGCGACTTCGAACTTATTGGACGACGGTGCTTGTCAACACCATCCACTGCGTACAAGGGAAACAACACAGGAAACTCAAAGCGCCGAAAGAAATAAAAACACACCAGCAGTCATCAGGCAGCCCTTCCTGGGCGGGAATTGACTCAAAACCAGCCAGGGCACCAAAGTATACCGCCGCGGCGGCAGGTTCTAAGTAGCCACATTGTTCCTAAGAGTGGGCCGGACAACTCTTAGGATTTTCTCTCAGCCACGGTGTTTTTACGCACAATTTCGCTTCGTGAATCCACTTACGAGCACTTTTCGGTGACGTAAGCAAATATAGCAACTGCATCAACATCGCTGACATGTTCCCGGGCAGTCACAGCGCGCTTTATTGCAGCGGCCGATTTTCTTTTGCGCAAAAATGTTTTCGTAAGTGACTTTTGTGAATCCGGCCCCAGATTGTTATACTTTCAAATTGCTCAGTTGCTATAAAAAGGCAGCATTCGGAAAATCAAACACAATTCTTCAACTCGCGAACCTTAAACAAAACGAAGTTACTTATCACGTCCGATATCAAGCAGCTTGGCACGTTCCATTCTTACGCACGCACTGTGGAACACAAGCATCCGACACACCGTCATAACAACATTAAGATATTTCAAAATACAAGGAACAGATATTTTATTCCACACACAAAAAGAGAAATTACAGGGCTGTTCACCTAACTATTCAAACTTGCTTTTCGTAACAATAGAACGTACACGTGTTTTGTATCACACGTGTCTTGTATCACACGTGTATCACACGTGTTTTGTATCACAATGCACAGATGGGTCCACTGCTAATGGGAACACCTGCGTGAGCAGCATGTTAAGATTTCGCTATCTAAACACGCGGAAATGTTGAAATGATGAATGGAAATAAACGAAATTAAAAATATTTCATCGGTCTCCCGGCATCCACACTTCAGGAAACTTTTATCAGCATTATTTACGAAGCGTCGTACCCACACCGTGACTCTCAGCAGTTGGATGGGATAGCTGTGCCTTTTCAAACAATTGTTATTTAGGGGCGAAGCTCCTTAAAGCGGCACCCGTTCGTCCCTCGTAGTAGTACTAGTAGTAGTAGTAGTAGTAGTAGTAGTAGTAGTAGTAGTAGTGGTAGTAGTAGTAGTAGGAGTCGTATTGTGTAACCAGTCTTAGATTTTAACCTCAAAGGTGATTCCGATGGGAGCTTTCTTCTGTGCGTTGTTGAACAATAAAAAAAATCGGAGCGTGCGCGTTAACTAAAAGCCGAATTCTCCTGTCTCTTACTACTCCTTAGCAGCCATTGGCATGTACATTGAGCGCTATCTGACAAGAAAGGGTTGCTACGTTATACTCGCTGGTTGTAACCTCCTTGGTTTTAGAAAGGTTTTGCGAGCGTTGGGCTGCAGCGCCATGAATACAGTGAACTAGTAAATACCATGAACTCGAGGAGGTTAAAGGTGGGAAGTAGACACGAAGCGCAAGCCATAAGTGTGCGTGTGCCTCCTCTCGTTCAGTCCTTGGAATGTCCACTAGATGACGGTGCTTCTATATGAGGAATATCTGATGAAAAGATGTGAGATGGTAGTACTTGGAGTGTTGAATAGGTGGACGAATGGGCACAGAGACAGATGCATACACAGACGAACGGACGGCTGCACAGGTAGATGGACGCATAAACGGATGCAGGAGCGGATGTATGGACGAACGTACGGACGGAGGCACAGATGCACGCACGAACGGGCGGATGGACGCACGGGCGGCCACACAGACGCACGCATGGACGAACGGAAGCAAGAGCGAATGGATGGACGGATGCGCCGCCCCACTCTCCATCACTCACTCCGTATATATGCTGCCATTTTTTGCTCTGTATGGCGCAGAATGAATTTTTCTGCACAACGTTCGTTGACTTCAGGCAATCATAGCACGTGTTTCTATTTTGTTGCTTTCCGCCCCTCTCTAATTATTTGGGACGTGTTCGATAATTCATGTATATGCAGCGATCGAATGAATACCCAGTTGATGGTTCCCGCTCTCTCCGTCTGCCTGGGCGTTTCCTTATTCTTGCCTTCGTCCGAATGTATCCGCAACACTTTCCACCATATTAACTTATACTATTGAGCACACTGTAAAGGGGGCTTAGGCGGTTAATTGTGCGCACAGAAAAGTATGCCAATATGGGCACTGAGGTCAAACATCATATCGCGAGGGACCAATCAACGTTTTATCACGTACTGTCGCTGACTCCTGTGTAGCATGAGTTTGCAAAGTAATCCGATTTTGCACTTTCATTTAAGACACTGTGACATCTATGTAAGATTGAAGTGCACTACCACCCAACATATCAACATCGAAATATCCAACCCAATAATTGGTGTAACAACGTCCATTGATATACTGAAGAGGACCATCTAAGCGATTTGTGAACTCAGATTTAACATCATGTGGAGGATGATAGACAATGAACTTGTAGCATGGTTGGAGTGAAGAAGGAGCACTTGACAATTATAAGACCCAAAAGAAGGCCCAGGAAATAAGTGGCATTCGAGATTCGAACGAGCAAGCGAGAGTAACCTTCTTGGATGGTTAACAAGGTACGTCTCACCCACTAGTATTGTGTAACGCATTGTGGTCTGCGAACCATGTCTCAGCTATCATGACCTACAAATTCACAATCCAAAGTGATTTATTAGTACAGTGAACTCGTCAAATTTGTTGCGCATTGACCGGGCGTTAGTATGAAAGCATCCTGAAAGCATAGCACTCTCTAAGTGAAACGTAGCCCGGGATCTCAAGTTTAGCAGATCTTGTGTGCATCTTATAAGCTTGCGTATGTAGAACACTACAAATATCTCCATTTGTCCCCCAAGTGCACCTCCATTAGTTCTCGTTTTGGTGCGTGGTAGCTTATCCGAAAATAACTTAGTTTTCATTGTGTAGATATTCACCGATAAACGATAAATGATTTCCTTCATTTGTGGGCTCTCGCGGTAGAGGTCATTGCAGTTGCATCGCACGTGCGTCGACCCGAAATGCAGCACGCAAATTTATCAGGTCCACATAAAGCCTCTATACTTCGTAAAAGTATCGCCATCTGCTCTCCCCCTCACCGCCTCCTCTCCGGCGCAGTGCTTTTCTTTCTTTCGCTTGCAACAGTGACGCCCGGTGGGGTGAGGAGGAAGCGGCACAGATCGAAAGAACGCTGTACTTTTTCTTCGTAAAGGTGCTGCGTTCTGCTGTCCTCCTCGCCGCCTCCTCTCTGGTACGTTCCTTTTTTTTTGTTTAGCTTGCTACAGTGGCGCCTCCTAGCTGTAACGCGCCACGAGCTTGCTCCAGCGGGGAGAGGAGGAAGCGGCGCAGATCAAAAGAAAGCTGTACTTTTCCGAAGGTATAGATGCTTTAAGTCCAACAAGTGCTACGTTGAAGGCAGCATGCGTACTATATCAAGCAGAACGTCTGTAGAAGCGGTGTGGTTTGTAACGACTCGACCAATCGAGGATATTTGCCACATGTGAGAGGAGAAATGGGAAAAGCGACGACCTCAGCCGGCGGGCAGCTGTTAGCTGAGGCTGGAGTGGTGAAAAACGCGTAAAAGAAGTGGTAGGTATTGATTGTCAGCAAACGGTATCATCTCAAAGAAAACACTTCACATGTACCATTTCTGAAGAACGCTGGGTGCCAGGATTCGAACAAAGCATTCATCTCAACGAGCCCCGAATGACTCATATCATTCCGACATACACTTATTGTTCCACGCTTCTGTTCCAACACATGGCCTCACTCACCAAAACACCTCTTCATACGTGTGTCGCTCATGCACACATTTATTAGGAAGTAAAAAAAAATCGGTGGCGTGCTGTGGTGCTCTTTCCTGAACACTGAGTGGCTCTATCTTTTCAGTCTTCATTTTCGTGCCTCCGGTATATTGTCTATTTCTGAATATAGTGCAATATTCGGTGTTCACGTCGACTAATTTTTCTGGCAAGGCACGACCCGCCTAATCATCGACCCTGCCGTCTGATGAAGTGCCGCTAGACTCATTCCCGTTGCACCTGTACCTACAAATGGAGGCCGCATCAGACTTACGATCCTTCAGGTAGTTCAAAAGCAGCCTATGCTACATCGAACCATTTCTAGACCATCACAGATGTGCGCCTGTTCGGACGAGAAAGTATCGTGTTTAGGTCGCCAGACCAGACCTGTGAGCAGGATCTGCTCAAAAATACTTTGTTTGCCTCTACTCCGGTGAGTGCTTTCATACCACCTCACCTTGCGTGTACTGAAGGCCTTGTGCTGGGCGTCGACTTTTGGTTATGCCGAAGCTCTAGACTGGCTTTCTAGCGCAGGCGTCATTTCCATTTATCAATGTAACCACCTCGTCACCAACGAGAAGTTCCCAACCGAAACTGCCATCGCGTTATTTCTGGCCACAGCATGCCCGTCAAAAATAAAGTTATTGCCATTGATCTTGACCTTAGATCTTATTGCTTTTCGCCTGATTAAATGTAAAAACTGCTGGAGGTTTGGACAAAGTGCGAGAGGACGTAAGCGAACCGTCATTGCGTGCCTTCGGAAAGAGCCATTTTCAAGCGAGTGTACTGCAAACGCAGAAAAGTGTTGTCTCTATGAAAGGCGGCTCCACGCACACAGCTCTGACTGCTCTGGTCATCCTCAGGATGTTCAAATACTGGAAATTATGCGCCGCCACCGCAATGCGCGAAGGGAAGCTGTTGACATGGTTAGAGACAGGGCTTTTGGATATTCTGGCATTACAGCGCACCACACTTCCAGTAGTCTCAAATTTACTACAGGAAGTTGAAACTGCTGTGAAAAGTCAGACGCTATGGCTGTAGATAAACTCATATCGCAATTATCTGAGCGTTTCGTGCAAATTATATAACACCAGGTGGCGCAGAGAGTACATACTAGTACAGAGCAGTTAGTATTAGCTATTTCCAACGGCGCCACTCATCGAAATAATGTAGTGTTGGGCGAATTTTCTGCAACCGTAGGGAAGGCTAAGCAGCCAGTATCGCAGGTGTACTTGGACCGTCGTACACCTCAGACGAAGAGAAATGCCACCGCGGACATGGAAATAAATTTGCGAGCTCATAAATGTACCACGTACCCTATTTTTGCCGATCTCATAAAATTATAAGAAATAAATCTACGATACGCGTGAAGATTTCAAAAAATGGGCGTGGCATGCACCTCTGTGGTGCCCTCATCACCATTGTCAGTTGAGGGTACTTCAGTGGAACTGCTGATCTATATTATCAGCCTCAAGAGAGGAACATTACCTTTGCAATCAATTAAAACGTGATATAATTTTTCAAGAAAGTATGCTCACGCCCTATGAATTTTTTTCGCCTTGCAGGTTGTCATTCTTTTCGATTAGATCACGAATTTGTGGTTGTGGTTTAATGATTATTGTACCAAGTAAATTATGTCAAGGCCAAAATTTCTTTCAGAATGTTAGTCTTGGATTGAGAAATTATAGCTTTAAATTAGTGTCCTCCCCCGGAGGCCAACATTTTTATTTATAAACTGTTATTTACCTTCCGATGTGCAAAGTACCAGTCACTTCGACAGCGCTTTGGGAGCCTGTAGAAATGAAATCTTACTCACAAGAAAATCTAATTCTTAACATTTGCCTTCGTGGCCAAGGACAGATATTTGTAGTAAGCGACAGTGGGAAGAGATCATTGACCACAACCTCTCGTGTATGAATCAGAATCGGAATATGCTTTACAGTAATTAGTACGATAGCTACATAGTGATGATGTACCGAAGGAGCTCCCAAAGTCAAAGGCGGCAATAAAACCTTCTTTTCTTAATATACAAGAAATATCAGTTACAGCATATAATACATACGCGTTACAAATTTTGAAAATAGAAAAGATTGAAGTTCGACAGAAATAAATCAAACTTTAAAAAAGAACACAGAGAGCAGCCAGAACGAGGTCATCAATAACAATACTTTATGAACAAAGTTACAATCGGAGATTGAAAAACTATAATATTTAGGTTGTTTTTTTACATGAACCTATAGTGTTTTCATTTTGACGGGTAGAGAATCCCAAACAATGATGAATCAGAAAAGGACACTCTGCTTGCCATAATTAGTACTTATTTTACGTAAGGCAAATTGTTATTGCTTGCAAACCTTGTAGTACTATTATTTGTTAATTATATACGCGGTATAATGCCATCGCATCATCTGCAGTTAATTTTTTGAATAGGAATTTGGTAAGGTTGTACATGAAGAGTTCCGAAACTTGAAAAATGCGGGTAGATTGTAAAAAGTACTAGGCTTTACGATTAAAAGAGCTAAACATAAATATTCTTATTGATTGGTTTTGTAGTACTTGTAGGAAATGTAGGTGTGTGATGTAAACATTTCCCCAGCATGTATTGCAGTAGCTAATGCGTGAATGGACAAATAAAAATACAACAGTAGTAAGATGCCGTGCTTGAACATGCATGACGATTTTTGACGTACTCGGACCCTCAAGGCAAATTCTTGTTTTACTTTTAATATGTGATTAGCAAAATTCAGGTGGTTGTGTTGTTCTGCGCCTAGGTAATTACAAGATTAACTTGCTGCAATGGAAGTGTATCCAAGAAATATGGAAGGAATGAAGGGAAGTGTCCCGTTGTTAGACTGAATAACACAAAGATTGTTTTTGATGCGTTTATATGTAATTGGTTCGTTTCACACCATTCGAGTAAAATTCGCACGTCTTTGTAAATGATGATGGCACATCTTAGTGGCGCAAGGGCAACTCTGGCCAAAAAGCACCAAACACATGGTTTTTGGTCGATTTGATTATAAAAAGTCTACTCAGGGTGGCAAGAATAAAATAGTAGTGCGTAGGGCTTGATTGATTGATTTGTGGGGTTTAACGCCCCAAAACCATAGTGCATAGGGCCTAAATTTAGGTGAAGTGACAATGTTTGATGGGTTTCAAACGGGCTGTGCTCATGAGCTTTACAACGTCATGCAGTGTCGACAACAGTCCTTGTCAGGACAAGGAGTGCGTGCTGCATGACATTTGATAAAAAGGTCTCAGCGGTTCCCTCGGGATCGAGAGGAGGCTGAGACTAGTGAGATTATGTTGAGGAATGTAGGAAGCCTACAATACCTAAAAACTTTAAGACCACTTTTGGGGGAAACAGGGGATTGTCTCAAAGAAAAAAAATTGCGGCTGAGCTGCAATGTGGCATTTGTACAGCTTTGGAAAGTGACACAGTCTATCTGGTTCGAGGTACGGACAGGTATTTATAATGTGAACGAGAGACAGCGCATCACCACATTTTGCACAATGTGGTGCTGGAGAGTTGTTTAAGAGGTGCGAGTGTGTTGCATGTATGAGACCGATACTGAGTCTGCACAATGCAACCTCTTGGTGCCTGTTACGTTTTTCAGTCACATATCTTCCTATCCTTTGCTTTACTAAGTGCAGTTTGTTTGCATTTATGGCGTTCCATTCTTCTTGCCATTGTCTACGCATTCCGGTTCTGATGAGTGGCCCCAGGTCCTCATACGCGATGGTGTCTACGTCAACTGATGGGCGGAGTGCAGCTGACTTCCCAAGTTTGCCCGCTATCTCACTGCCATTAATGTTGCAGTGTCCCGGAATCCAGCATAGCATGATTCTGAGCTTGAATTTGCGGGCTAACAAGATGCATTTTAGAAGTGTATTAGTAACTGGGTTTTTGAGTATCTCAGTGGAGGACATCGCAGTCACAGCACTGAGAGAATCTGTGTATAAGGCTGAGGCTAGTTCTTTCTCCTTTCAAATGTGCCTTACAGTTAAAAGTGTGCCTTTCATTCTGCAGTAAATATGCTGGTATGTTCGTTCATTGTTCTAGATACGAAAAAGTGGGACCATGGGCCACCCATGCGACTGCGGATGATTTGGAGACATCGGTATATTGCTCAGCACACCTGCATTTGGCCTGCAGGTACTTGAAATGTTGATCGATTGTGACTGGGAGGCCATTTTTTCCTACCTCTAGGAATGAGAAGTCATAATTGATAGCCTGCATTTCCCACGGCACCACAGTGCTTTTGTGAGAAGTTAGTTGAAGATTGGAGACCGGTATGTGCATATTTTCAATGTGTGAGGCCACTTTGAGGGGATACAGTGGCGTATATGATGGTCGCCTCAAACACAGGTGGGTGTTTGATGTATCCTGCAATAGCGCACAAGCTGGGTGGTCGACATGGGAAAGCACCGTGGTGGCAAACGTGACACTTGTAAACTGACGTTGCCGTTTCAGTGACCACCGGTCTGTCTCAACATACAGGCTGGCTGTTGGGCTGGCTCGGAAAGCACCGCTGGCCAGCCGAAGCCCAAGGTGGTGCGCTGGGTCAAGCATCATCAATGCAAATCTTGACGCTGACTCGTAAACCACCGAGCCGTAATCGATACGTCTTAGCACTAAACTGCTGAGAAGGTTGAGTAGACGGTCATGGTCTGTGCCCCATTACTGATGCGGGAGAATCTTGAGCAGGTTTAAGGCTTTCAGGCATTTAAGTCGTACCTGTTTCATATGTGTAATTAGGCTGAGATTTTCATCAACCATAACACCTAGAAATTTGTAATCTGTTTTGGTAGCTATGACTTGTCCAATAATTGAAATGGGGGGGGGTGGCCTTATGCCACGTAGTTTTGAAAAGAGTATGCAAACAGTCTTGTCATGTCAAAGTTAACCTAAAACCATTTTTGTCTGCCCAGCCCAAAAGCTTATTTACTGCCAACTGAATCTGACGTTCAAAGTTGACTAGGTTGCACGATTTGAAGCTGATCTGAATGTCATTCACATATACATGCTAAGATATTGTTTTAGGCAGTATGGTGCTTATGGAGTTCATTTTTACTATGGGTAGTGTACAGCTAAAACCACCACCCTGGGGGACGCCATTTTCTTGCGTAAACCACTTTTATAAGGCATATACAACACGAACCACAAACGTACGGTCAGAAAGGTAGCTTTCAATAGTGTTCAGCATATTTCCTGACACTCCAAAAGACCGCAGGTCACGGAGAATGTCACAACGCCATGTCGTGTCGCAAGCCTTCTCCGAGCAAAAAAAAAAAATTGATAGGCAGTGCTGTTATCAAATGAAGGCATCCCTTACATAGGATTCAAATGCTACCAGTTGGTCAGTTGTCGGCCGGCCAGATCTGAATCCAGCTTGACGACGATCAAGGAGGCCATTGTATTCAAAGAAATACATAAGGCGGCAATTCACCATTTTTTCGAACACCTTGCCCAAACAGCTGGTCACTGCAATAGGCCTGTAACTAGCAGCAAGTGTGGTTTCTTTTCCTTGTTCAAGGATGAGTATGATAACTGCCTTTTTTCCAGGTCATGTATAGACGCCGAGAGGACCATGCATTGTTTAAAAGAATGAGGATGACATCAAGCGTTTCTTCGTGTAGGTGCTTCAGCATGCCGTAAGTAATCCTGGCCTAGCCTGCTGCCGAGCTGCCGCACTTTGCCAGTGCTGCCTTTAGTTCACCTATAGTAAAGGGGGCATTGTACCTTCCTGCCGATGTCCTGCCATCACGAATAGGTTTACGTTTCTCGACAAGTTCGTATCGCCTAAAGGAGTCTGTATAATGTGCTGAGTGAAACTATACTCAAAGTGTTGGCCCAAGCCTGGTGTTCCAGTGTATCACCAGCAGTACTAACAAAAGGCACCGGATGAGTGATGTGCCCTTGGAGTGCTCTTACTCTGTTATACACCTTATGTGTGTCAGTGTAAGAGTTAACCGATGAGAGGAAAAACTGCCAGCTCTGTCGTTTAGACTCTCGTCGGACACGTCTAGCATTTGCTTTTGCACACTTGAAATTCACCAAGTTTTCCACTGTAGGGTACCTGCGGCATTTTGACCATGCTCTGTTTTGATTGTCACGAGCATTTTTGCACTCAGCGTTCCACCAAAGTCGTCTTTTGTTCCGTGCGTTGTTAGATGTATGTGGGATGGATCGCTCTGCGGCCAGTATAATTTGCAGTATGACCAATGCTTCACATTCACCAATGCCTAGGTTTTCAATTCATGAGCGTGATAATTTTGAAAGTTTCCGGAATTCAGTCCACTTCGAATCCTGTTTTCTGAACCTGGTTACATTCGCAGTCATTGTACTCGCATTTTCTGTGTGTTTTAGACCGACAAGAAGATTATCAATTCCGTAGAGGTTATGAATTATAGCTCACTCAGTGGTTCATAATGAAATAATTGGAAGCGCAAACCAACGGGACATATTTGTACATATTTGTACATATTTGTGCCAACTAGCCTGCCTGTCAACCCTTCTGCAATTCCACTCAGTGGTTGCCAAGAGTCAAGGAGATCCGATAGCAAGATGTATTGCTGTGTATGAGTTGTGCGCTGAAATAAAGTATGTTGGCTCTTTTTTATTGAATATAGAGAGGCCGGAAGAGAACAGAAAGTTTTCAATTAAGGAACCTCGAGAATCCGTTTTTCTGCATCCTCATAGAGGGTGGCGCGCGTTAAAATCTTCAACCAACAGGAATGAATGCGGAAGCTGGTCGATGAGGGCTTCGAATTCTTTAGTGGAGAGTTGGTAGTCCGGACGGATGTATTGTGAACACATGGTTGTTATTCGTTCAAAAATTAGGGTTCGTCTTGCCACTGCTTCTAAGTCAGTAACCAGAGTGAGGCTTTGAGACGGAACTGCTTTTTGCTCCACGATAGCGACAGCGCAAGATGAATGGGCAGTGACTTGTCTGCCCTTTCGGTATACCACATATCTCTTTAAAAGGCTAGTGTGTGTAGGTTTTAGGTGTGTTTCCTGTAAGCAAAGTATGTTTGGTTGGTGTTGTGCAAATATTTCATAGATGTCGTGTAAGTTCTTAAGTAAGCCTCGGCAATTTCAGTGGATGGTACTTTCGGCAGCCATTTTCATGAACGAGGAAAAGAGCGCGACTTTTTCACACTTCACTGCCTTTATCAGGCGTCTTTCCTGGTGGATGACTCTTCCCTCTGAGGCGGCTTATAGGGCTCCGCCTCACTTAGGGGCAATCCGTCAGCATCTTAGACGCTGAGAATCCTGGTGTCACTTTCATTGCCTCCGGTGGACCCTCGAAAGCTAATGAAGGATTGTCAGAAGAGACAAGTGTCTCAGTTGTCTGTGTCGTCCCTGGGGTCTGATGGAAGTCGACCACCGGGACTTGAAAGGTTGGTGCAGCCGGTGGCCGCTTGGTGGGTGGCCGAGATGCGCACGCGTCAGGAAAGCTATATTGCGTGCCCACCGTCACTAGACACCACCCGGCTCCCCGGTGAACTGCGTCAGCGTATGATCTTCCGGAAAAAAGGTATATCTTCTTTCAGGCTTCCGAGAATGTGATATTTTCTGTAACTTTGGTGTGAATTACAGCCTTTTCTTTCTTGAACACTTCACACGTGCACCAGTACACGGCATGCGGCCCGTGACAATCAGGACATTGTGTTTGATTTGAAGTGCAGTTCTCGGTTGGGTGCTTATGGTCACCACATTTTGCACATGTTAGTTTTCCGTGGCAGGTGTTCGATCCATGCAGGTATTTCTGGCACTCGAAGCACCTTCTGGGGTTAAGTATGTAGGGACTGGCTTTACAATGAAGGAACGCCGCTTTCGCAGATTCGGGTAGAATGGAGTGATTGAAGTTAATACTATATGCGGGGTTACCACTTTTTCACCTTTTCATCTTATTGTGATTCGGCGTACGGCTATTACGCCCTGCTTTAGGAAGCCCTTAAAGAGGGAAGTTTCAGTTTCTCGCGTAAGATTGCGTTCTGAAATGACACCTTGGATAGTGTTAAGACTGCGGTGGGGGGTGACACACACGTCCATGTGTGCAAACTGCTTTTGTTTTAGGAGAGTGTTCGACTAGTATTTATGGGTCACTTCAGGAAGAAGATCACCAGATGACACCTGCTTTGCATCATACTTTTTGCGTATTATGTTTTCAAGTGTTCTGGCTATCAAGAAGACAGACAATGGTGCAACAGACTCGTTGTCTGTAAGAGAGTGTATGGCCAGAAAGTGTGAAAATTGTCAGAATCAGTTCAGGTACGTATGGAGCTCTCATCGATGCAGTTCCTTTTAAAGGACCGATCATTCAGAGAGGAGAAGGATTTTGCCATATGAGAGATTTGAAGTTCGGCGGCGATGGTGACCACCCACCACCGAGCCCAACAAATGAACGATACAAGGTAGAGCACTTGAAGCCGCCAGCCATACATCACCGCTATAACCAAATATAGTTCAAGTTCAAGTTCAAGTTCAAGTTCAAGTTTATTCATTGCTGAGTACATGAGTACAAAAAAATGAGCTCACATAATATATACAGCGTCAGGAGGTCCCAAAGTAAGAAACGGTCAGGGGGACCTCCTATCGTTAATGGGGTACATAAAAGGTAAGTAACAGCAGCAAAAGCTACAAGTGCGAACAAAAATAAAAAGTGCATTCAACACAGAACAATAAATAGTCAAATCAAAAAAGTTAATTTACCAGAACAACTTTATACAAAACTACAAGAATACGTAAAAGCAGGAATTGAAAACGTAGAGGTAATAATGAAAATGTTTTATTACAAATGAACAAGGTGCTCAATTAACAGTATGCTTTTCATGTTATGTTTAAATGACTGCAATGAATGAGACGACTTAACAAGAAGAGGGATATTATTCCAAAGGTGAACAATAAAGAAGCGTGCTGTGTATCTGCCATAGTTTGATCTGATTTTAGGTAAAAGGAAGTTATTACGCTCTGAAAACCTGGTATTATTGTTGTTGACGAAGATATGGAAAGAAATATTATCAAGTGATATTTCGCGATGAATGAGACGGTATGTAATGAGCGACAATCTATGATAAAACAATTGTTGAATGGGTAGGATTCGAAGATGTTGATAGATAGGTAGAGAATGGCAACGGAATGGGCTAAAAGTCATTAACTTGATTGCCTGGTTTTGAAGACGTTGAAGCGGTTTGAGATGAATGGCGTATGTGTTACCCCATGATGATAAGCAGTATGATAAATGGCTATTAATATAAGCATGATAAAGTGAGATGAGAACATGAGGTTGAAAAAATGCACGTGTTGTAATTATAATGCGGATACCAAATGAAACATTTTTTATAAGTGAATTGGCATGACTATTGTATTTAAGATGTTTATCGAGAGTAACACCAAGGAATTTAACATTGTCAGATACCAGTAAAGTATAATTATCCAGCAAGACAGTTATGGAGGAAGAAACCACAATTTGTGGGCTATGAAAGAGTACAAAAGCTGTTTGAGTAGGATTAATCTGAAGTTTGTTATTTCTACACCATGAATGCACGTTGTTAAGATCTGCAGTAAGTGTGTCTTGAAGTGCGGTGAGCGATTTATGTGGTGAGTAAATGGTCGTGTCGTCAGCATATAGCAAACACTTAGAAAACGTAAGCGTATTAGGTAAGTCATTTATGAATAGTATAAACAACAACGGACCTAATATAGAACCTTGGGGAACACCACAGTTAATTAATTTAGTCGATGAAAATTGACCATTAAGATATACGACTTGTGGCCTGTTAGACAAGTAGCTACGAATAAGATTTAGAGTTGGGCCAGTAATACCAAAAGACTCGAGCTTATCCAGAAGAATAGAATGTTATAGTGTGTCAAATGCCTTTGTTAAATCAATGAATATGGCACCTACAACGAACCCTTCGTCAATAAATTGTTTAATGTTATCCGTGAATTTGAGCAATGCTTGTTCCGTTGAATAGCCATTCCTAAAGCCAAACTGGTGTGGGGAAAGAAGATTAAATTTGTTTAGATAGTGCATCAGACGACTGTAGATAAGCTTTTCAATGACTTTGCCAAAAAATGGCAAAATGCAAATGGGGCGATAGTTGTTAATGTTATCACGAGAGCATTTTTTGTACACAGGAATCATTTTACCACGTTTCAACAACTCAGGAAATATACCGGTTCTGAAAATTTTGTTAGCAATATCTGCAAAAACTAATGATATGTCTGCAGCAACCAGTTTTATTCTAGAGGGCCGGATGGAGTCCAGGCCTGGTCCCGTAACTTTGAGGGAAGAAATTACGTTAAAAACTTCTGAAGAAGAAACCGGGCAAAGGAAGAAGGACTGAGGGCTACGTGGAAGATGGGCTGGAACGCTAAGTGAGAGCGTATTTTGGCACGCGGCAAAATGATCGCTAAAAACATTTGACATATCAGCTTCGGTAGAGTATTCCTTGTCTTTGTAAATTATTTTTTTAATGCTGGCATCGGACTCCCTAACATTCAGAAATTCTTTAATTAGCTCCCAATTACACCGAGTATTTGTTACGTTTTCAATTATTCGCCGTTCATATTATTGCCGTTTTGCACGTTTGAGGACGCTAGAAAGAATGTTGCTATAATTTTTAAATCTAGCTCGCAAAGATGCGTTGAAAGGCTGCAATTTCACCTTTTTGTGAAGATTATTTTTCTTTATTATTGAGCGCAGCAGCACATTTGTAATCCATGGATTCCTAGGAGACGAGAATGCGTGCTTATGGGTTACATGGGTTGTGCAATCGTTAATGCAATTCGTTATTGTTGATAGAAAAATCGAATATGCCTTCTCAGGACAATCTTCTCGAAAAACGTTATTCCAGCATGTGTCATGCACTTTTCGTGCAAATAAATCTTCATTGAAGGAATTTTTCGTATATTGACGGTGTTGTGCACGTTTTCCGGTACCAAGAACGAAGAACAGGGTATAATGATCTGTAATGGAATAATCTATCACTCCGGTGGTGTAATCAGAGGTTGATGATGAAAATATGTGGTCTATTAACGTGCAAGAACCGGCAGTGTCACACCTAGTTGGAACATCAATTAAGAAAGAGAAACCATAGCTAAATAAGCAGTTGATATAATCAGAGCACGATTGACAGCTAGGAGGAAGTATGTTTATATTGATGTCACCACAAATGATGATGTTCTTATTTTCATTGGTTAAGAGATTAAGTATTTCTTCTAGCTGTGAACAGAAGTCCGAATAAGATGATGACGGGGAACGATAAATGGATGCCAGGATTGTAGGCCTGTTATTGAGTGGCAAGACATTCCGGTCGAACTCTAACCATACAGACTCGCACAATGAATTTCGGAATGAAAGATCGAGACGACGGGTGTACGCAATCGACGAATTCACAAAAATAGCAGATCCGCCACTTCTCTGATTTCCACGGTAACTATGTTCACTGATGTACCCTGGCAGATCAAATAGATTGCCACCTACCTGTGTCAGCCACGTTTCCGACAAACAGATGATTGAAAAGTTATGGTCAAGTATAGAAAGAAAGTTGATCAGATCATCGTGATGCTTACGAAGACTGCGAATATTGCAATGAAGGAATGAAAATTGAGGCGGTTTATCATGGAGCAATGCTTTCCTTTTGTCACACGAGAACATGCCTCTGTTCATGGTAGAAACACGAAAAAAAAGGATGTGCAGGCGCACTGATTATGTAAATATGACCCGGTCGTTTGCGTTAGAAATACGATAAACACGACTATTTTCAGTCTTTCTGGCCTTAATCACACAATTTCCGGTCCAGAGGAATCGCCACCCTTTCGCCTTCTTCAATTCGAGAGCTTGCGCGAAAAGACGCTTGTTCTCTGGCGTGAGATGATCGTTCACAATAAAAGGTGAGTCACTGCCTCGCGAAAGACCAATTGCAGAAGTGGTGAGTTTAGCTTTCCTAGCTTTACTAATGAATTCCGTTCGCTTCGATCTCGAGCAGAAACGCGCGATGATGTTCTTGTCTTTTTTCGCGGGGACACGATGAGCGATGTCAATGTCAGAAGGTACAACAGGACAACCATTTTTTTTACCAATAGCTTGTATTACAGCCAAGCAATTTTCACCTTCCGTGACGGGAACACCTTTGATTTCTACGTTATTGAGGCGTGAATACTGCTCGAGTGACGTAAGACGTTGAGACAGCTTCGTGTTTTCTTCTTTCAGAAACTTATTTTCCTTCAAGATGGTTTCATTCTGAACTTTCACGGATTCATACAGTCCATTAAACATGCTCAGACTTTCTTGCATTGATGCCAATTCAGCACGTAGTGTTGCTATATCTTTCGCTAGCTCAGCACACGACGGCATCTTGAAAAAAAGCACGAGACACTGATGGCAACAGGGCAGTGGCTAAGAAGGATTAGTAGATGCAAAAGTTTATGTGACAAACCTGTACAAAGTGCAAGGACGAAATTAGTTGCTTGTCCGCTGCCGCAACCCTTGCTCCCAAATGACGGGCTGGCGCACAGGACAACCGCTTTTGTAGGCAGTCCGGCTGATGAAGTCACTCCGATAGGCGTCGCTTCACTTCACCAGAGTGTTGATAGCAGCAGGCGCGAGTTGTGACGTGAACAGGATAGCTGACGTCACTTCAGTCGATGCCACTAGACGCGAACAGTCCGTCGATGGCCGTAGGCGTGAATTGCAACCTGTACAAAGTGCAAGGACGAAATTAGTTGCTTGTCCGCTGCCGCAACCCTTGCTGCCAAAAATTTTACCCAAGGTTGGGCAAAAAGTTACCCAAGGTTGGGCACCAACACAGGTTTAACCCTCGCCGCCACGAAAAATTGGAAGTAGACGGAAGATAGAAGGTGACAGGATAGATAAAAAGTGAGAAATAAAGACGAAGACGAGGAGAGAGAAAGATGGGAAAAGGCGACTGCCGATTTCCCCTGGGTGGGTCAGCCCAGGGATGCCTTCTGCGTGAAGCCGGAGCCAAAGGGGTTTGTTGTCTCTGCCGGGTACCCTAAAGGTCCAATCACCCGGCCTCGGCTCAACCCCCAGAATCCCCTTTTCCCCGGATACGGCAAAGCCACGCACTGCTACGCGTAGGAGGGAGTGGAAACCCCCTCCCCCCGTTAGCTCGAGTCCGTGGTGTCACTACACACCAAACGCCTGCTTGCGCACACGCCCCTGCGGGGTCGCATGTCTTTGTTGATGTCGGATGTCTTTGCATGTCTTCGTATGTCTTTAATAAGTGTTGCAAAATATTTCTCTTACTAGATAATAGTGGCGTCACGGAGAGACAGTTCGGCAAGTCATTCAGACATAATGAAAACAAGAGAGTACCTAATATGTAACCTTAGGGCACTCCAATATTGGTGTACATGGTTCAGAAATTAATACTTTAAATCGTTATTGCCTGCATTCTGTTTCTCATGCAGCTTTTTAGCAAAAATAGGGCTGGTCCAGTAATTATTAAGTACTCAAGTTTTTGAAACAGTATTTTATCTATTTTTTTTTTCAAACGCCTTAGTTAAGTTTAAAAATACTAAAGCTGCCTAAAGACGCTCGTCAATCGCAAATTAATTCATCTGTTAGTGGAATAGGAGCAATTTCAGTCGAATATCCTGGGCGAAAGCCGCGCTGTAATGGTGAGAGAATACTTATTTTTGTTAAATAATTAGTAAAGCGCTTTTGAATAGGTTTTCAATTACTTGGCTGAAGTATCGTAATAAACAGATAAGGCGGTGACTGCAAATTAAAAAGCAGTTACCCTTCTTGAAAACTCGTGTGATCTTGCCTTGTTTGAGCTTGGAACTCCTGTCTCCTTCTCTTTTTCTTGCTAGTATCTATTGCGCCACCCTCATTTTATCAAGCTATGCACCAACTGGACCAAGGTCACGCTCTGGTAATTCAGACTACAACCTCTCGTGTATGAGAAATAGAATCGCAGCATATTCATGGAGTGAATGAAGATGAGTGAGGCGAAGCTTCGCAGGGTTCTGTCGGTAAACCATGAGTCGTCCATCTGGTGGCCACATCTGTCTGTCTGTCTGTCTGTCTGTCTGTCTGTCTGTCTGTCTGTCTGTCTGTCTGTCTGTCTGTCTGTCTGTCTGTCTGTCTGTCTGTCTGTCTGTCTGTCTGTCTGTCTGTCTGTCTGTCTGTCTGTCTGTCTGTCGGTATGTTCGTCTGCCCATTCGTGTGTATGCCTGTCTGTCCGTCCGACAATCTAGTGAGCACTCCAAGTACTGCCATCTCACATCTTTTCTTCACATATTCATGATATACAAATACCGCCGTCTAGTGGACATTTCAAGAACTAAACGAGAGGTGGCTACCTGCTACATACATTGAGGACGCACACTTAAGAAGCTTCACCTCTGAAAAGCACGTACCATGTGTTCGAGGATGGGCTTGCTCAGCATTAGATTTACCGTTTTTCTCCGATGCGATCAATGTTTTGTCATGGGTTGTCATTGAGTCTGCCACAAAGAGCGACCACCTTACTGTAGCTTTTATAGTGATTCTTCAATAATCCCTGTAAATGAGCGAACATGCATATATGTAAACCATAACAAATTTAAAGCTTGCGTGTGTTCGGCCATTTTTAAACTTTAAAATGCTGGTAGTATAAGGAAATCGTATCTGCCATTGGCTCAATACTTTTACGTCCGAAGTTGTCGTCCCAAACACGTACTCCCGGAATGGTAGTGAAAATGCATAGGCTGCCTTGAACGGTTAAAAATTCTTTATTTCTGCTAAACGAGGACCGCAGCCGAACTGCCATGGGTAAGCGGGCAGCGGATTGTTGTCTTGAGCGGGGGATGGAGGAGGAAGAAGAGGAGGAGCCCTAGTGACAGGAGTCGTTTGAAACGGGTCGTCTACCGCTTCATTGTGTACCACTCGGAACCAAGGGGTGGTTTGGAAGCACGAGACTAAAATATCACGAAAACATTGCCCGATGCTAGTAGTAAGAGAAGTATTCATGATGGCTACCCTGTGCTATAAAGCAAATCTAGCACCTTGGAGTACCCAGGAATTCTCCAGTTCAAGTGCTAAGAGGTGGTGGACTGGTGTTCTGTGGTCGTGGTTGTTTGTTGGCGGTGTTGGTCGATTCGAGTGCTGCGAGTTATGTGAGGATGCGAGAAAGGCGGTTTTGTCTACAGAAAACTCGATTCCCGATCCCCCGTAGGAGCCATAATTCAAGGAACAAGCAAGCAAGCAAGCCCGTTGTGTTTATTTAGTATGTTTAGTGTGTTACCTCGCGAGTGTTGATGAATCAGCAGCTTGAACTTATACAGTCACGGCTGGTTCGGACGAATCGTATAGCCCATCGGCTCACTGTTGTAAGTGATTGGTTGGTAGTCCATTGTATGTGTGTATGTCTTTGAGCGTTAACTGTAACACCGAGCTCCGGAGGTCAAAGCACATTTAGAGAGCAGCTCGTAGTCGTGTAGCACGCTCCCTGTGCGTTCAACCTTTAGACCACTTAATTAAGTGCTCTGTTTAAGTTGTATTTATATTTCCAAAAAGTCCTAGTCCCCATTCCCAAATAGAGCGTGCTGTTGCTTGCGTTTTCGGGGTAGATCGAGGAAATGAAGCGACATCTGTAAATAACTGGAGCAAAGTGCTATCGCGTTTATGAACTGTTACTTTACTTCCTGTAACTAGATTAGTTGCAGCAATGTCAGAAACAGTTTGATCTGAAAGGCTGCCAATGAGACACCTCAGTGTCCGTTTGTGACTGGATAAAGATGACACTTGCGCTCGTTTTGTAATAAACTATGCTCAGTGCTCGTCGCTTCCATAGTTCAGCTGGGCCGCACAACAGAACCGCACTGCGGCGAAGCAAATTGATCTTGCAGTGCATTCAGCAGTTCGAAGTGAGTGCTTGTATAGTGACATACGAGAAATTTAATTTCTATATGGGAGCCCTCCAAAGTGATTCCAGTTGCGCACTGCGGTAGCAGCATCTCGAAGCACAGTATGCTTTAAGCACATGTTTCACAAATGTGCCTAGTGTAACTTTCGATTATACTTCCCTCAAATAAGCTCTTGTAGAACTGTATTAAAAGCCTTCATTATATAGAGTACTTTCTTACCAAACCTACATTCTATGCCCCTATGGTACCGTCAAAGGCGCACACAGAAAAATGGAACTTATTTACTTGAATCTAACGTGACTCAGTTATCGCAGGCTCTAATAAAAATGTGCGCGTATATAAAGATACCAGCTGTTTAATATAAAACTGACACACGTGCATTTTATGACCAGAACAAAATACACAAGTATTATTAGCGTTCGTGAATGTAAATTTTGTTCTTCTGGCAGTATTTTCTTACATCATCCAGTTTTCAGGGCTTTAGCATAGCTTTCGAATACATCTCAATTGTGTGCATATTCTGGGGCCATTACCTAGATAAGCTGGATGCGTACAGAGTAGTTTAAGCTAGTCGGCGAGCTTGTATTTGAGGTCTGAATGTTAGCCTGTTCTCTTCCAGTGGAAACGTTTCGTATTCGACATGCAACTGAAGATCTTTTTGTGCTGCTCATGGTCACAGGCCCCATGCATGCCGATTGGACATGATGCAGCTTTAATACCATGTAAAATAGTTTTCCTTTGATGTTAGCAAGCATAACAAATGTTGCACATCAGCGATTCCACTTCAATAAAAAAATATTATGCATACGAGTCACAGTTGTGAATCAAATTATATTTACCTAAACTTGAAACGAAATTTGCTGCTCCATCATTTTATGATAGCGAAGACACTGCATCTGGTTTTAGCATTTCGCTGGGTTCTGCCATGTGGACAATTTTTAATTCATTATTATGAAAATGTTATTCATATTACACTAGAATGTTCAGTACAAAAGCCACTTACACTTCATCTGAACAAATGTTTTGCAGGCAGTTTTCGAAATTAATTAATATACCAGCCTTTGACATGGGCATTGCATGCTGTAGTCTATTTCAGACTATCTGCACCTGTTTTCTTCAGAGCCAGATTGAGTGTCACTGCCGATATTCTCAGTCTTTTGATTATGCAACAATTTTGTGCCATGCCCTTGAGCTTTTTAACCAGCCTTTCCAACGCATATGTATGCCTCCAGCTAAAGTAAGCATGTTGACGTTTGGTGTCTTGTGTGTTCGTCGTGTTCCTCTGTTCTGTAATGAGTGCCATCTCTGAGGCTTTCAGTTTATCAGTTGCTTTACATAAGCATGAATGTGCTAAGTACTCTGCACGATAAGCTTCTGAGTGTTAAGCGGAATATTCAACGATTTAATGACTGCACTATATTTCTTGAGTACCAAGTGCCTCATGTCGTGTGCTCTGCGTGATGTCCTTTTTGTCTGCATTAATTTTGCTCCAAGTAGTCGTACGAATTTGTATCCAAGTGCTCTCCATCATTGAGCTCAATGCTGTCTTTTTGTGCATTGTTCCTGAGATATAGTGTACATTTCTGGGTGAATTTTGAATATGTGAACAGGAAAACTGTTAAAGCAGCTATGAATTGTCCAATGCGAAAAAACCTGTTTGACGAGTATGCATAACGAAAATTGGGCGATTACAGAGACCGAGTACAGCAGGTTCATGAATTCAACAAAAATTAACTCATTAACAGAAGAGAAATAACAGAAAAAGATGAGAAGAAAGAGAAAAACAGAGAGAAATAAAGAAGCGAAAATAGACGTAGACAGAAAAATGGATAAAAACAGGTCTAAAGAAGAGTTTAAAAAGCTGAGCATGACAGAAAGAGGAAAAGGGAAGGGAACACGGAGAAGGCTAGTGATAGAAAGAATGAGAATAAGAAAAAAAAACAAATCTGAAGGGTTTAAAAAGGAGGTAGAATAAACGTAGAGAAAGGAAGAAGAAGAAAAGAAGAATCAAGAAAGGACTCCTAATCTGCTCTTACTTTAGGCTTTGCAGTGCTACTATATTATTTATTGTACGCTGTCATTTGAGACACTAGGAGATCTTCAGTCTTCTTCCTAGTCACAATTTCACTGTATGCTCAGCAATACGTTGTATGCTCAGTCACTGTATGCTCAGCAATACGTTGGCTGTGTCCTGTATGCTCAGCAATACTGTATGCTCACTGTAAGTCACTGTATGCTCAGCAATACGTTGGCTCTGTCCGAAGTTTAACTAACTCTACAAAAGGAACAACCTATATTTCACTACTGTCAATTTCGATGTGTTTGTCTTCCATTTTGTATAAATTTCCGCCATGCGATAACGTTCTAAAGCAACTCTGTATGCTGCAACATGCATTCAGTGAAAGCTAGAATTCCAGAACATACATAATATGAGATTTGGTATTTTGTTCACTTTTGAATAATTTTTGAGCACTAAAAATGAGACAGAAAATTAAGAAAGCACATGCGGGCAGTGCCGTGGGCTTTTTGGTTTTCTAACTCTTATTTCGCTCTCTACAAATTGTTTCAAAATGAATCGTGACCAACAAGCCCGGCCCGCTATTGTGTTATTCTGTTTTGCATATTACTTTTTGAAGTATTGCCACTGGGCTTTCATACCTAACGTGTATTTTCGTTTGTCATTTTTGCAGTTTTATATTGTTTTGTATTAAAGATTGACAAGGTTACCCTGCTGGATTATTTGAGACAATATATCTATGTTTGCTTTATTTTTAATCCTGTGCAAGGTTGTAATGTCATGTGTAAGTTCTGAAATAAAGTATTGCTGTGAAAGCAAAGTCTGATTGTCACCGTCAGTTTTGTTCAAAATGTTCCAGATAAACAAATACTTCAATATGTAATTTAAATGTTCTAGCGCAATTTTTCTGAAAATCAAACGTCTAAACAATGTATAGAACATCTGGCATTCAGGTTCATGCAACGCCCTTTAAGCGTAAAAAAGTGTAAAAGTGCATTTGCCGTTTTACAGGTAAGGCATTACAGGTCGGCTTCGCCATTGTGCTCAGTCGCATAATGACAGAGCACACTCGCAGCATTCAAAATTATCGGCTCAAAAAAAGAAATAGTGATAATTTTCGGTAAATATTGCAGAATATACTATAGCTAAGTGTCCTAGCTCTACTAAAACTATAAGATGAGGCCAGAGAATGAGCAGAAACTGGAAAGCACGGGTATGCTTACGTAACATTAAACTGCAGCTGCTACCTTTATAAGTGCGCGCTAGTCAACAGGAAGTGAACCCCTTTTCAAAATGAACAGCAAGTGTAAACTGTACACGCTTGTTTGCCCATGAAGTTCAGCCTTACGTGGCTCTGTGGGTCAAACCCAATGTTACGAACGTTACGGGTAACGTAATCTTACTTAACTTGAGCCACACCACTTTGAAAGCGACTGTGAAATGCGCGGAGCGCTCGTAGTGCGTAGAGCCACGTGATTAAGGGCTAGGGACATCTCACTCGGAATTTTCTAGGGACAGCACGAAAAAGAGGTCTGGTAACTTGGGCGTGTTTCAGTGGCTTTTTAGTCGCTCCAGTTTGGGACACATCTCCTCCCTCCTTAGATTGTCGATTGGAAGCAATCTGAGGGCCGCCGTTGCCGCGTGGATGCTCTGGGGTAAAAGGAGCTTCGGTTCACTGAGTGTTCTTTGTGTTCAGTGCAGGTCGGCGGCGGTGCCGATTGATCCGGTGCGAGATTTCAGGCTAAGTAAACGAAGCTGCTGTCGGGGTGCCTCCTTGAATCGAAGCTTCCCCTGACAAACTAGCTGGACAACGTAGCTGATTAAGGTGGCAGCGTGTGGCCTTTTCATCGATGTCGACAAGCCTTGACCGCAAACCTGTGCGTTTGAACACCGTCGCTTGAACCCAGCCAGGCCCTCTGTTAAACTGGCGGGCGTATATGCGCTGCCCACTTTCAATTCTCCTGCTACGCGGGAGCTTTTCTTCCTCGAACAATGTCTTCGACGAGGACTTCGGGACAATTGCTGTCAGCTGGGTTCGCATTGCTCGGCCAAACATTAGTTTCGCCGGCGTTTCTCCTGTAAAGCTTCGAACAGTGTTGTGCTGTCTGAAGAGAAAGCACGCGACGCGGCGTCACATTTTCCAAGTCTAATCTTTAGTGAGGGCGCGTTTGAGCTCTGCCACATAGCGCTCGGCTTACCCGTTGGTTTCCGGGTGGTATGGACCTAACGTAATAGACGAGACGCCATTGTCTCTATAGAACTTGAAAATCTCCGTGAACACAAACGAAGTGCCGTTGTCGGAGACGACTTTGCGTGGCAGTCCGAACGTTGCCAACAACTACCGCAGAGGGGAGATAACAGCCACCGTTGTCGTTGTGGTCACTTGTTTTACCTCCAGCCATTTGGTGTAGGCGTCAACAACCACCACGAATGAACATTCTTCGATAGGCCCAGCCAAGTTAATGTGCAGGTTGTGCCAAGGCGTTTCTTGTTGTTTTTTTCATTTTGGTATAGAAGCTCTTGGTGGGGCTCTGTGGTTGCACCGGCAAAGCTGGCAACCATGAACTGTTGATTCGATGTAACGGTTGATACCCGGCCACCACGTGTAACTTCTGGCACACTTCTTCATGGCAACAATGCCTTGTTGACCTATGTGGACAAGTGGCACGGATTGTTCGCAAAGTGCCGCAGGAATCACCACCCTTAATCCCAAGGTGACGTAGTCGCGATGAGCCGCGATAAAATGCGGGCGACACTTACAGCTGACATATACTGGAAAACACCCACCACAGTAATCAGTACAATAAACATTGATGACGTCACAAATTATTATCAAGAATCGGCCTCCTACATGACAACGTACATCCTTGCACCACAATCAGAACCAATAGGAAGATCAAATATTTGGTAGGAAACACTAATTGCTCGGCCTACTGTCCTGTGCCAGCACCGTGCGACAATTTCCTCTTCCTACAGTTGAAACAGTGGCTCGGGGTACGATTTGAAGAGAGTGGGAAATTCACGATCACCATTCGCAACAAGTTCAGTTGCCAAGCGGCGATCTTCTATGCAGATTGATTAAAGACACTACTGCGACGGTACGAAAAGTGCTAAAAAGTTAGCAGTGATTCTGTTGAAAAGTGAGGGAGGTTTTCGCTAAGCTAAGTCCACCAATAAAAAGGTTTGCTTATGAATATTTACTTCCTTGGAATCAAACGGCCTTTACTTCTTGAATGACCTTCAAAGTTTTTATGCTTTGTATTGACAGAAAATTAAATGAGTTTCTCTGTGCCAATGATGCATAGTCATCACAGACATTGCTCAAACCATTGACATTTTTATTCTTCACTACTTCCTGTCTGCCTCACTCTTAACACGGGCATCATCAAAAATAGCCCTTTTGGTACATATTTCACTGCAATAACAAAGAAATACCTGTTAGAAGACAGTCGAATCATCAACAGGTACAAGAACTGGCCATTTTTGGTTATACCTACTCAGTGCACTCAGTCATTGTTCTGTTGAAAATTAACATACTTTTAAAAATACCTTGTCATGCGTCAGGTATTTTACAAGGATAAAATAATACTACAGTAAAAGGTCGTTATTTGGACTCGGTTAGGTAAAAGCACCCAGGCCTGTGTATTTCTAATGGGGAAAATTTCTCGACAATTTGAGCACATTGGTATCCACAATAGCTGATTGAATCTGGGAGCCCCATGTTTTTGTTGATGCTCAGACAAGTCTGTCCAAAATGATGACAAAATTTTGTAAAAACAAACCAAACTGAATTTACTACAGGAGGAAAACAACCGAACTGCAGCATTTCTCCGCAGATGTGATTTTAGAGGCTGAACTGGAGCCCTTAAACAAGCAACGAATGATGGTCATGAAGTCACAGTGGAAGAAATGCAAGCGAATGCAAATTACTGATTATTTATTATTTTGATTGCGTTAACACTGACATGTAAACAAGCATGTATTGAAGCAAAAATATTTACATATGCTTCAACACTGAGGCTCACTGCTTGCGTGCATGTCAATGCTTGTTTTTGGTGTATCATCAGCCTGATTACAGACACTGCAGGGCATAGGCATCTCCCATGATCGGCCAATCAACTTGGTTCTGTGCTTTTTTGCGTTGAGTTGAATAAACTATATTTTCCCAACGTTTGTTGCTGTACCAGGGGCTAGGCTGCCATGGACACATCGTTCGAGGAACATCTTTTGAGGTCCTCGGCGACGGCCCTGGCCCGCTGGACGGCCAACACCTGGTCTTCTAGGGCCTCCCTGAGAATGGCGGCTTGCCATCGCTCAGCAAGGAGCCCCATTTCGGTGGGTCCCTCAGTTGATGTCATCCTTTCTCGTGGCCTATCTTCTTCTCTTTCGCATTGCCAAAGTATATGTGCCATATCGGCTTGTTCGTGCGCGCACCACGGGCCGCCAGGCGATGGGTGCAGCGTGGGCCATAAGCGGTGCAGATGGTAGGGGTTGGTGAACGTGCCCGCCTGCAGCCTTCTCAGGTCCACCGCCTGCGACCTGCCCAGGTGCACGTGGGGTTGCGGATTTTTTCCGGTCTTTCCTATAGAGCGCAAGCACGTCGTGGTACCTGGCAGAAAATTCTTCTCCATAGCAGTCAGCGCACCTCTGTTGTCGCACCTCTTCTGCACGAACTTCAGTTGCTGCAGCAACGGACGTGGTGGGGGTGGTAATTTCGGCATTACCAGTGCCTGTGGCCACCACCGTGCCTCGGCCGGTGCTCCTCCTAACCACGGTGGCGGCTGCTCCCTGGGTGGCTGCGTCGCGGCGGGTAAGTTGCCTCGTGATGAGGTGTGCGCGCTCGTTATGGTTGGGTGGGATGCTGGTTGGTCTTTGGCTGTTGGCGTTGTTGCTGCTAGTTTTACGGCTGTTGTTGATAGTTCCACTGTCCCCCATGTGAGCGGGAAACCACTTGAGGGCCTTGTCAGTAATCTTGCTTGACGCGAAGTCCCCAGCTCTAGCGTTAAGCATGCATGCCACCTCCTCGGACACCCGGTCTTTAATGTAGCTTCGAATCGCGGATTTAAAATCGCTAATAATCAAGCTGTCGCCTGCACCGCTGTGGAGTACCGCTAAAGCTATGGCCATTTCTTCTGCAGCTTCGGATGATGGCAGCCGTGCTGATGCCGTGACCCGAACCTTTCCTCTTGTATCCAGGTCCGCCATAGAGAAAGCAGGTGCCGCCGCCACTGACCGGACTCGTTGTTGATGTTGCCGCTTTCGCTGCAGTCATTGTCGTCGTAGCAGAAGCAGTGGTGGTAGTGTTAGCACCTCGACTTCGCCTCGCTCATTCACGGGTAGCGGCGGGGGTTCCGAGCGTCCCCCATCGCCGTTGCCGGCTGACAGCGGATACCTGGCCGCATCGACGAAGAGGACACCCTCTTGGCTTCCATGCGCCTTCAGGATGGCTGCAGCTCTGCATTTGCATCGTTGGAAGTCGCGAACGGGGTGCATGTTCCTGAGCATGTTTTCCGTCAGTATGGCGTCCCCGACTTCCGGTAGGAATGCTTAATTCAGTCCACGCGCCTCATGATATTGAATCCCGAGCAGATCGAGAATGCGTCTTCCCGTTCTTGTGCCAGACAACCTCTCGAGCTGCGCAATCCTCTGCGCTTCTGATATCTCGTCGAGGGTGTTGTGCACGCCCAGCTCCAGAAGCCTACGGGTTTCTGTGTACTGGGGCACACCCAGGGCTACCTTGAACGCTCGACGAATCCCCGCGTTCAGCTTCTCGGTGTCGCTTCTGTTCCAGTCGGCATATTCGGCAACATAGCTATGTGGCTCAGCGCGTACGCATGTATTAACTTTGTCACATTGTGTTCCTTTAGCCCTTTTCTTTTTTTCGCTACCCGACGCACAAGGTGCGTTGCGGCGGCCCCTTTCTTTTGCAGTAGTGCTACCAGCTCGTGGTCCGTACCGTTCTCTTCCAGCCACAGGCCCAGCACTTGTATTTTGGACACCGTTGGTATTTGGGTCCCCTCCTTCGTCATGACGCGGATGCCCAAGCGACGGGCGTCCAGTACAGCCTGCGGATGAGGTCCTTTCTTGCGTGGTCTATGCAGGAGTATTTCCGATTTATCGGGAGAGCAGACGAGTCCCGTGCCTTTGAGGTGCCGCTCTACGGCCCGCACGGCTTGCTGCATTCTCTCTTGCGTTTCACCAACGCTCATATTCGCTGTGGTCCACACGGTCATGTCGTCTGGGTAGATAGTGTGATTGATGCCCTCTATTGCGTCGAGACGGTCCGGTAGTCTGATCATAATGAGGTTGAAAAGCATGGGAGAGAGCACCGAGCCCTGTGGCGTACCCACACCCCCTATGTCATCTGTTCGTTGTGGGGCACCGCCGACTTTCACCCTCGCCTTGCGTCCGGTCAGGAAGCTGCTGACGTAGCGGTGGAACCTTGAACCAAGTCCTAGTTAGCTGATCGTGTCCAAAATGGCAGCATGTTTTACTGTATCGAAGGCGCTTTTCAGGTCTAACCCGAGCAGGGCGCGCACGTGCGTGCTTGGTGCCCTAATGACCAGTTCCTTGATTTGCAGCACAGCATCCTGCGTCGAAAATCCTCTGCGGAAGCCGATGATGTGAGTGCCGAAGGCATCCCGCTTCTCGAGGATCGTCGTCACCCTGTTGACGCAGGCGCGCTCCATGACTTTCCTGACGCAGGACGTTAGAGATATCGGCCTCATATTTCGAACCTCAAGCGGTTAGCCTGGCTTGGGTATTAGTATGTTATCCGCTGTCTTCCATTCTTGTGGAATACGACCTTCCTTCCAGCAAGCGTTGATATACTGACGTAGCTTATTGATGGTGTCATCATTCAGGTTCCTCGGATTTCTGTTGGTGATCTTGTCAGGACCGGTCACCAATTTAGTCTTCAGTAGCTGGAGGACTGCTTTCATTTCCTGCATGAAAAATTCCGCGTCTAGTTCCTCGTTCCGAGCCCCACAGTGTTCCATGTGACTCTCGTCTGCCGGGCGAGTGAGGTGCGTCTGGATGATCTCCTCCACGAAGGCCTGCGGGTTGTCTTTGTACTTGTGTCGCAGCTTGGCCATCTGGACACGAGTCGCCGTTCTCGTGCTGGTTTGATCCAGCAGTTGCCTAAGAATGTTCCATGTGTGCCCTGCACTCATGTTTCCGTCCATCGTATCGCACAGCTCCTGTCATTCCTGCTCGCACAGTCAAACGTAGTGGGCCTCAATCTCTCGGTTGATCTCGGAAATCTTCTTGCGTATCTTTCTGTTCAGTTTCTGCTGACTCGCTCTTCGCTGCATAGATTTCTTGGCCTCTACAAGATGCGCGAGCCGGCTGTCCACCCTGAACAGCTTGGGAATGCTGTCGTCGACGCTTCCGCAGGGCCTGTCACCACCTTCAGGCTCTTTTCGTCTGTCTGGCCATTCTATTTTTTGTAGCTTTTTCTACGTTTCCTGCATCATTCCCCAATATCCTCGATTGTCCCTTCCTGATTTTCTCGTTCTCTTTGCTCTCAAAACGTGTCCCAGTCCACGACTCTAGCTTTTTGGCAGCCGTCCATTTTGCCTGTGTCTTCTTCGATTGTCATAAACAGGACTCTGTGGTCACTCCCTAGATCTTCAAAGGTGTTCGACCCGGTGATCGCGTCCGCGTCTGACCAAATGGAGAGATCAGGGGACATGTCGCGGCACGCGCCCTGTCCAATCCGGGTGTGCGATGCCGGTTCATTGAGTAAAAGCAAGCCAAGCTCGTCCATCATTTTGGCTAGCCTCTCCCCTTTGGGCGAGTCGGCTCCATATCCCCATTGCGTGTGCGGTGCATTGAAGTCTACGCAGATCGAAAGGGGACTGGAGGTGGCCTTCGTCATCGCTTCGCGAAAAAGGGCGCCAAAGTTGTGCGTGAGGCCCCTGTTAGAAGGGGGGGCTGTATACGTTAAGCACGAATAGGCCAGTTTTCCGGTTTCCAATGCAGGGCACGACCTCAATCAGGTTGTGGTCTATGTCCGACTCCTCTTTGATATGAAGTGAATGGTCGATAAAGGCCGTCCCTCTCTTAACTAGGGTACACACCTTTATGTCGTTCCGCGTGCATTCACACGGAGAGCCATATGCTACATAGTCTGGTAGCTGAGCGCGGTCGAAAGGTTCTTGCAAAACAATCACGTCGGGAAGTTTGCTTTTCGAGAGAGTTTTCATATATTTCACCATTGTAGCTTTTTTTGTTTTTTAAGCCCCTACAGTTCCATTGCCAGACGGTGCGTCTGCCGACAAACTCGCAGAACGGAGCCATGGTTGCTCTTCAAAGGCGTTGGGGGAACGCGACTGTCCGTGCGTCCCTCCTTTTTCAGTGTGGGTGGTGTTGACATTGTTGCTTCTGTTGAGAATGGTCGATGCGTTCCCTCCCAATTCGTCGTGGCCTTGTCCCTGTTGCTGCAACTGCGCTGTCCCATGTTCCAGATATTTGATGCGCTTATTCACGATCGCAAGTTGGTTATTGACCGCGGCATACTGTGCGTTTCTTTCTGCGTCAGACTCGTTTAGCCGAATGAGCAGCGTCTCAAACAGTCGCTCTGTCTGGTTGGTTAGTTTGTCTACCATTTCTTCGATCACTTCTATCTTTCGGCCGGCTAGTCGGGCCCGCTTCGGTTCTTGCGTGTGATATTCAGTGCCTTCAAGATGTTGAGAATCGCTTGGGCTCTTATGCTTAAAGCCCACCGCCACCGGCTCTTCATATTCACCTCCACAGCCCATGTCGTTGTCCCCGTCTCCTACCGCTGAAGTTGTGTCGCGTTCATCGGCAGCTCCATGAGACGAGGAGGCGCCAGAGGATGGGGTTTCTGTGGAATGTCCTCCCAATCGCTTGATGATTTCATTCAGTGTCTGTTGTAGCTCCTCAATTTTCCGCGTTGATTTTTTAATCAGCTTTCTGGCCTTGGCCAACTCTTGTCTAAGCTATCTATTCTCTTTCTCCATGTTCTTCATCCTTGCTGCCAGGCCGGGGTCGGCGGCTGCCCCTGTGCGGCCGGAGAGAGGGTGCCCCTGTGCGGAGTCCGCCTTTGTTCCCGTGACTATGTCACGCCAGGTGATTTTGAACGGCTCTTCTGTTTCCCGCCAGGTGTGGCCCCTCTTATGTCTTGTTAGAGGTGGTGACGGTTCTCGCTGCGGCTTCTGCTCCGACTCAAACTTCTGCTCATACTACGACTTTTGCTCCGTCTTTTTACCGGCGAGGGGGATCCGGATCTGGTTGAACGAACCATAATCTGTTGGGAGTTGGTTCTGGATCTCGAACGACTAGGGCGGCCTCCTTCCACCGCACCAGCATTGCTATCCGATGGTGACGGGGTTCGCTCTTGAAAGTCTCTGAACCTGGCCTTCCATCTTCTCTGCTTCACTATGTGCGGCACCTTGTATTTGGCCTTGCACATTCGGTCAGCCGTGGGGTGCGCCTCACTACTTATTCGGCACTGGGGCGTACACTCGTGTCCATTGATGGGGTTCTTTAATCCACAAATTGGTCACAGTTTGGAATCTGGTCTTGTGCACACGTCAGGTCTGTGGCCGAGCCTGCCAAATTCCTTGCAGAAGTCTTTTTCCAGTACAGATATACTCTTATCATAAAGCTGTTGAAGTAAACCCACGAAGGAACTCGGTCTCCTTCATAGAGCAGTATCACGTTTGTCGTACTACCGAGCCTCTTCGCATAGGTTAGAGAGGGGTTTCTTGTGTTCACCAGTGCTTCCACGAGCTTATCTTGACTATATTTCAGAGGTACATTGCATATGATTCCTATTGTCATATTCTCAGGCGCCGAAACATATGCGTTCGTTTCGTACCTCTTTACGTTGACAGTCAAAACCTTCGTCTTGGTGATTTTCGTCGCTGTGCTTTCCTCCGGTGTGCTTATCACCAAAATGTTTTGCGTGGTGTTGGGGCAGATCGTGATCTTCTCATCGTCGCCCAATTCTGCTCCGTTGCGTATCCACTCATCAAGACTCGCACCGCACGTGCTCCTTATATTCAGCCCGTCCCTTGGTCGATCAAATACCTTAATATCGTCCCTGGGCAGTCTGGGCCTCTTGCTTGCTCGTAGAACCTTGCTGGCAATTCTTCGGCGGTCTTGGCGCATTGGGCTTGGTGAGCGGGCGTCTTCTTGTCTCACCACGTTGTTTTGGCTTGCGCGTCCTTTTTTTCGTGTACCTTCAAACCAGCCATCTGCTACGCTGTCAGCGTCTTGGTCTTCACTCTTGGAAACGCTTCTTGTTTGCTCAGTTCTTTGGTCCATGGCTTCCCCTGTCCCTGCCTCGTCTACATTCATCTCGGCTGTACTTTCAGTCTTCGAGTTAGACGCGGTATGCACCAGGCCCAACCACCGTTAGGCCTAGACGCTCACTCGTCTAGTTCTTGCAGTTTACGAGCCTTAAAGCTCGTAAAGCTCACGCTCACCCAAAAAGCTGGTATACGTGGGTTCGCGATGATTTTATCTGTCCGATGGTGTGCCACTTTTAAGGGTAGAGTTCGAAAAAACCCAGGAAACATCCACAAATCGACGGATCCTAATGACATGCGTTTGCTCCCACTGGCAACCGTAGCGCCTCCCTGTGCTTTCTGCAGCAACGTTAAACGTACAAACGTTTTAATATCATCTGCCCACCTAACCTTGTGTCTTCACTTCGTACGTTTTCATTCTCTGTGAATCCGGTCAGTTACCCATAATGACCCATCAGTTAGCCTGCCTGCGTACTACGTGCCCAGCCCATGTCCATTTATTCTTCTCGATTTCCATTACGATATCCTTAAAGCCAATTTATTCCCTGACCTGCTCTGCTCTCTCCTTGTGTCTTAAGTTTACACATATCGTTTTCCTTTCCATCGCTCACTGCGTCGTCTTCAATTCCAGCTCAACGTTCTTTGTAAGTTTGTAAGCCTCCAGGTTTCTACTCCGTAGGGAAGTACGTGCCAGACGCAGCTGTAATGCAGCTTCCTCTTGAGGGTTAGTGACATCATCATTCATGATTTGAGAATGCTTGCCAAATGATATCCACCTATTCTTACTCTTCCCTATTCTTCTAGGTATTTTCCTCCCATGGTTCTGCTCTGTGATTGCTACCTGTTCAAGACGTGTCTTGCTTAATAAAGGGATGAGTTCTTGCACAGTTTCTTTTTTTATAACGTTGATAGTGTCACTTCTAACAAGCATGCAGTATCAATAACTGTTTCAACACTGTTATAGCTGTACCTACAATTGCCTTGCAACAGTATTTACATTCACAGCAATCTATACACCATATGAAAAACAAGTTCTGCAAAATATGCACCGCGACAATACTATTTGTTACCTAGTTAAATATGATATTTTATGCAAAGTTTGGCACGTAGATTGAGGTGCAGCATGTGCACCTGATCACATGCACTGTCTAAGAAACTCGAAATCTGCACATTTCCTGTAAATTGAGCAATTAAAAAAGCACGAAACAACAATCTGCGCACCCTGTTTTTCACAGCTCGAAGATACCGTACATTATCACTGATTTTCAGTATAAGGCTTCCATTCCTCCACCTGGTATATCGGATGGGGTGGTCAGTATGACAACTCTTGAGCTTCTTACGAATGAATGTGGGTATCTTCGAAATCAATCGTCTCTTTTTAGTCCAGTTTTCAGAGAACAAGAAAATAAGGTCATTAGTAGGGTAAGACAAAAATAGTTGAACAAAATATGTTCAATAAATGAAATGTCTTCAGCCATGCATTGCCTGGATTATGGCCCATGAGGTTGCTTTCAGTGATGATACATTCTCCGCTGACTTGAGGTAGGTTAAGAGCGATGAAGCCTCCAAGCGTGCACTGATATGAGCAGTTCCTTAGAAGCTGCGGTTAGGTTGTGATAAAAAAAAACAGTCCTGGTTACTCTGGCAGAAGCGTGAACGGTTTTGGGATGCTTGACTAAGAAGAATGTATATGGGAACACTGCATATAAGAAATGTAGTGTTGACATGACTTCGCTGTTTTCGTGAATTTGTCATGGAAACGGCATTATAATAAATTTGTTTTAGTGACGTTATTCAGAGGGCAAAGATAGGTAATTCACCAACTAGATGGACTATATCACTCATGCAAGTGTAATGTGCTTCATTTGAAACTTACAAAAAATGTACAAACGCTTATGTGCAGTAAATGTTCACATAACTCTACTATGCATTGAATTTATGAGCATATATTTCAGCAGACTCATTTTGAGCAGAAACAGGTACAACTTATGCTGTGATCTGTGCTACAAATTTTAGCAGTAAAGATATTTTCAGCTAATGTGACAACGAAGTAAACAATCTCAAACATTTACAAGGTGTGCATCTTATTAGCTGTACAAGTAGAAAAGCCTTATGAAATGACCAAAACTTTAGCGCATGCAAAATAAACGGGCCATCTTCACATGAAAACAGCGCATTTTCACTCACTAGCGAACACGCCCTCATTGTGCATTATTATTTCGTCTTTGTAGGCAGTCTCCGAGTGATTTGCCGGCGTTGAATGTTCACGCTCGAGACTGCGCAGCCGGACTTCGGTGAAGCACACGAGCTGATATGACTTACAGCCTCTAGAAACGGTCGCTTTGTCGTAGTGGCCCGCAAAGTCTGACACACAAGCTAGCATTGGTATATCAAAGCTGAATTAATGCGGAGCTTCACATTGCCGATCGACAAAAAGTACCACGGACAATTTGAGCAAATTAATCGACAGAAACGCTATCGATGCCGATGGGCTCCTGCTTTTTGAGCGTCAGAATAATCTCAATACTTGAACTAAAACGGTCACTCCTCTTGTACTTTTAGCAAAAGTAGTACAGAAATATTTTATTCATATTTTTATAATAAACCCCGTAGTACCTACTTTTTAATGGTCTTTTGATACATCCTGAAATAAAATTTTCAGCCGGCTTGAGTGCCCCCAAACAGGAAAAATGCACACTAATTTATCCGACCGTTAAAAGAGGAGTTAGTAGTCCCACTATACGCGCATAGGCCGAATGTCGCAATGGTCGATTTTTTCACCCTCGATGGCCATCGCCGGAACTTGAGGGTTTCCGGGGCCTGCTAACGTCTTTAATATAAGAACTTCGCATGCATACCTCCGGACAAAAAAGTACTACCGCCGCCTTTAACGTTAGAATCCTATGTCTAAACGCCACACACACACACACACACACACACACACACACACACACACACACACACACACACACACAAGAAGAACGCCCTACTAGAAAACAGCACAAGACTTACAAGGTCGCTTCGCTACTAATATTTCGGCTATTCGCAACATGTTGAATCAATCCTGGAAATCTAGAAATTTATTATTTTCAATTTAGTCAGAGAGTCTGCTATGCACATCAAGGACTGCTTCAAGACCATATGTAGTTACGAACTCTCAGTTAAAAGTATCACCAACAAGTATGTTCTACTAAAACTTGTGAGTTATTTGTTAAAGAAAGTATAGATACTGCCAAAATGAAGACTTGCTTAGGCCTTGATACGTGGACGATGTCCCTTGACAGCAGAGCGGAAGAGGTCGATGGATTATCATGACGATTTCATATGTATTGTCGGTCATTCGTCTAAGCACGCGGTATGGGCCCGTGTAACGAGAGAGAAGTTTTTGTGAAAGGCCTGCATGTCGTGTAGGGGACCAAAGAAGAAAGAAGAAACCGGTTGGAAAGTGTTTGTCGCGATGCCGCTCGTCGTAACGATGCTTCTGCGAGTCTTGGGACGCCATTAATCTGCTGCGGGCAAGCTGACGAGCGTGGTCAGCTCGGGTAATAGCATCGCGTGCATATTCAGAAGTAGACTGCACAGCGGCTGGCAGGAAGCTATCCAACGGCAATGTTGGTTCGCGTCCAAACCTAAGGTAAAATGGCGAGTACCCGACCGTGTCATGCTTGGAGGAATTGTATGCGAACGCCACGTAGGGTAGTGCAAGGTCCCAATCACGATGGTCGGCCGAGACGTATTTCGATAGCATGTCTGTCAGGGTGCGGTTTAAACGTTCTGTAAGCCCGTTTGTCTGGGGGTGGTACGATGTCGTGAGCTTATGTTGGGTAGAGCAGGAACGCAGGATATCGTCAACCACTTTCGAAAAAAAAGTACGGCCTGAGTCTGTCAGCAGTTGACGAGGGGCTCCATGCGCTAAAATGAGATCGCGTAGTAGAAAATCAGCGACGTCTTTAGCGCAGCTTGTTGGCATGGCTCGCGTAACTGCATAACGGGTCGCGTAATCCGTAGCCACCACGACCCACTTGTTTCCGGAGGCGGGTGTTGGGAAGGGACCGAGAAAGTCCAAACCAACACGGAAGATTGGCTCCGATGGGATGTCGATAGGCTGAAGATATCCGGAAGGGAGCCCCGACGGCTTTTTGCGACGCTGGCAAATTTCACGAGCGTTGACTTAACGACGTACAGAGCGTGAAAGGCCAGGCCAGTAGAAGCGGTTGCGGACACGGTCATATGTGCGAGAGACACCAAGGTGACCCGCGGTTGGCGCGTCATGCAGCTCACGTAGGACTGTGGAACGCAGGTGCTTTGTTATGACCAAAAGTAGGTCGTGACCATTGGGTGATAAATTACGCCGATATAAGGTGTGGTCCTTCAAGGTAAACATGTGAACAGAAGCGTCTTGCGGTGAAGATTCGAGCTGTTGTATTAGGTGGCTGATATCCGGATCGCAACGCTGCTCGTCCCCGAGATGAAGCAGCTGGAAGATGGAAAGGACGCAGCGCACAGAATCAGTGCTCGTAGGATCGCAGTCGGCCACAGGGTAGCATGACAAACAAACCACATCTTTGTGCAGTTTTTCTGATTTATACACTACGGTGTAAGAATACTCCTGAAGGCGAAGTGCCCAGCGGGCGAGACGACCTGTGGGATCTTTGAGGGAGGCGAGCCAGCAGCGAGCGTGGTGGTCGGTGAGAACTATAAATGGTCGGCCGTATAAGTAAGGGCGAAGTTTCGCTACTGCCCATACCAGCGCGAGGCATTCGCACTCTGTGATGGAATAATTACGCTGCGAGGTAGCTTATGCCTGCTGACATAAGCTATCACGCGATGCTGCCCACGTTGTCGCTGAGCCAACACAGCGCCTATTTCGTAACCGCTTGCATCGGTGCGCACTTAGGTTGGTGCCGTTGGGTCGAAGTGAACCAGCACAGGAGAAGACGTGAGCAAAGTGGTCAGGTCGGAAAATGCTGCTGCTTGCGAGCGACCCAGGTTAACGCCTCATCTGGTTTGAGTAAATCTGTTAGAGGCCGAGCGATTTTCGCGAAGTTCCTGATGAACCGCCGAAACTAGGAGCAGAGCCCCACAAAGCTGCGGACATCTTTGGCGATTTTTGACACAGGAAAGTCCTTCACAGCTCGAACTTTTTCTCGGTCAGGCTGTACGCCGTAAGCGTCAACAATATGTCTAAGTATTGTAATGCGACGGCGACCAAACCGGCACTTGAATGAATTCAGCTGAAGGCCGGCGAGACGGAATACATCAAGAATTTTCGACAGTCTCTCAAGGTGCGCTTCAAAAGTGGGAGCAAACACAATCACGTCATCCAGATAACAAAGACACGTAGACCCCTCGAATCCATGGAGCAGGGAGTCCATCATTCGTTCAAAGGTGGCGGGGGCATTACATAAGCCGAAAGGCATGACTTTGAATTGGTAGAGGCCATCAGGTGTTACAAAAGCCGTCTTCTCTCGATCCATGCGGTCCACGGCAATCTGCCAATAACCAGAACGAAGATCGATGGAAGAAAAGTAGGTGGCACCATGGAGGCAATCAAGGGCGTCGTCAATGCGGGGAAGAGGCTATGCGTATTTCTTGGTGATGTTGTTAAGGTGGCGATAGTCCACACAAAATCGCCACGATCCGTCCTTATTTTTAACTAATACAACCGGGGATGCCCAGGAACTATAGGATGGTTCAATAATGTCCTTCGCTAGCATCTTGTTCACCTCCTTCTGAATTATGCTCCGCTCAAAAGCAGACACTCTGTAGGGACGGTGGTGGACAGGGTTGGCATCACCTGTGTGTATGCGATGCTGGACAAAGGAGGTCTGCCCAAGAGGTCGGTCGCCAAGATCGAAAATATCCTGGTAGGCCTCGAGAAGATGTTGTAGGGCTTCAACTTGCGGAGGCGAAAGATCAGTGGCGATCATGTCTACAGCTTGACGGCTGCCCGAATGTGTTGCGAGTGATGTGCGCTGCGGTGAAACAAGTGTGTCTAAGGCAAGCACTTCAATTTGTGAATCGAGCAACGGACACAGGTGGGCCACAGAAATGCCTTGTGGAAGCACATGATTCATGTAGCCGAAATTGACAAGAGGTAGACAAGTTTTCTTATCTGTGATGCTGAGCACCGTATAAGGCACTGAAACATTGTGCGCAAGAAGTACGTCGGTGAGAGGCTTAGCGTAATAGTCACCGTCGGGCACAGCTGGTGAGCACAGAAAATTGACGTACGTCACAGTTTTGAAGGGCAGGCGAACAAAGTCGCTGCATTGTAATCGGCATGTAGATTGGTACGTGGCGGCACTGATTTGTGGCAGTTCAAGGCGGAGCACACCAGCGGAGCAATCAATCAGAGCAGAATTGGCGGCAAGAAAATCGAGGCCTAGTATGAGGTCGTGGGGATATGTTGCAAGCACGGTAAAAAGGACGACCACCTGATGAACGGCTACGGTAAGTTGAGCTGTGCACATACCGACGACAGGGACTGTTGCACCATCTGCAACTTGAACGACACTGGTCAAGGGGGGCGTGAGGACGTTCTTCATGCGACGACGAAAACGTGAACTCATTACACAGACGTGAGCACCCGTATCTATCAAAGCTTCAGCAAGTGTGCCATCAACATGTACTTCTAGGGTGTTCCGGTTCAAACGTAAGGGCAACAGAGGATTTTCGGGTAAGGTCGACAGGGCAGCTTCACCCCCAGAAGCTGCGCAGCCTAGTTTTCCGGGGACATGCGACGGTTATACGATGGCGAGGGAGAGCGGCGACGCGTATTTGAACGAGAAGGGCGGCTTTGAGGCGGTGCCGACGACGGGACAGAATGGCCGTACGCCTCAGGGGCAGTAAATGCTTTAGACTCAGGGCGGGTCGAATTACGGTGGTTTGGCTGACGCAATGAGTTACTGTAAGCGGGATACGAGCCAGAAGACATAGATGGCCATTGGCTGCGGCAGTAACGAGCGATGTGTCCAGCGCGACCACAGCGGAAGCAGATTGGCTTATCATCAGCTGTTCGCCATTCAGACGGTTTCCTGGTTCGAATAGAGTTCGGACGGCGACGTCTCATGTCCACAGAAGCTATCGAGGGACCGGTATTACCCAGGGTGGGTGCTGTGGATAGGATACCCAGGTGAGCGAATTCCTGGCGGACAACAGCCTGGATCAAGGTGACAGCTGGCGCTGAGGCGTCGGGCAACGTCGGTTTGTTGGCAGCCGGGTAAGCGGCCTCGAGTTCACGTCGGACGATGCGCGTCACGTCTTCGGTTGTAGACGGATGACAAGGAGTGGCTTCGCAAGACGACGTTGCCGCGGTGTTGGGTAGGCGCTGAAACTGCTGCAAAATGCGTCGACTCTTCGCCTGCTTGAGACGGCGGCACTCTTTGATCACGGCGCCGATGGTCGTTACGTTGGTAAATACAAGCAGGCTGAACGCATCGTCGGTGATTCCTTTTAAAACGTGCGAAATCTTGTCGGCCTAAGTCATGTTGGGATCGGCTCTTTGACACAACGCTAAGACGTCTTGAATATAAGTCATGTAGGGCTCAGTGGACGTCTGTGTACGTACAGCCAATTGCTTTCGGGCATCAAGCTGTTGACCAAACGGGTTGCCAAAGAGGTCGCGGAGCTGTTGTTTAAACATTTCCCCGCGTGTGATTTTGTGCTCGTGGGTCTCAAACCAGATGCTAGGGGTCTTGTCAAGATAGAAAATAATATTCGCAAGCATAAGGTCCCAGCCATATTGCTTGCTGACGTGCTCGTACATGCTAAGCCACTTGTCCACATTCGCGTTGTCCTCTCCAGTAAAGGTACCGGGATCACGGGGTTGCGTTAGGGTGACGTACCTGGTTGCTGTCGTTGCTGAGGTAGGTGGCGAAGCCGTATCCTCACCCGGAGCCATGGTAGCAGACTTAAGGAGGCATCCACTGCGTAGCTCCATTGTCAGAAGAGTACCCAGCACCTCCACCAAAATGTTACGTGGAAAATAACAGTTGTCAGTCCGCAGCCACAACGCAACTCACCAACAACGTCCACTTCATCACTATCAGTCTGAGGCACCTTTTTTGGTATGCCCCACAATGCCCTCTTTCAGTCAGACGAAATCACGTAACAATATTGCAGCTCAAAAATAAAAATACAGCATAGACTTTGAATACCATACGGCCATTCACACTGACAACTGTCTAAAATTGGTTGAGATAATCATCATTATACGAATTAATAAATTTATTGACGAGAGGTCAAATCTAAGCTCTCTGTTCAATCGAATTCAAGGCTGGTTGCTTAATGTCATGCATATCGATTTAGAAAGTCGTATCAAATTAGCACTACTACATAACAACTATATGGCTTTAGTTACTTCATAAGTCGCTAAAGCGTATAGTATTGTGGAACACAATGTTTCGATGCATCGTATATAATACTTTGATCGCACGGTACACGAGGCAGCTGAAATGGCGCATATACTTTGGGAGTGCGAGTGCCGTGTTCACCGCCACTACACATACGAGAGTGAGTGTACCCCAGGACGGCTGGCTGAGTGGTGGCGAGCCGCTCTTCTCAGTCCACGTGGAGTGGACCGAATCTCGGCTATCCAGCGAGCCAGGGTTGTCGCCTAGGACGCTGCGCGATGCTTTCCGGACGACGGCTTCTGGAGCCAGTGATTCCTCGTTTGTTTATTAATAAATTTATTAGCTATCTCCCGCAATTTTCTGTCATACATTGTAACGTGCACTCACAGTTTCCTTGTGGAGAGGAAATTTTACTGTTTTAAAGACAGATTTTCATCATCTACTTACGCACAAACGAGTACCGCGAAGCTCCGTGCTTACCTTAGGGCCATTTATTTACTAATGAGCACCACTACAGGTCACCAGGGCATACCAACTTAGACCTTGTAATAACGGCTACAAATTTACCCTAATACCTTGGAGAGCTTAAAACATTGATAACTTATGACCTTAATACCTTGACTGAATGCCAATGACTATTTACTTATTGCGAGTAAATGTGACCTTCAAGCGGTCCCGCTGCTGTATCCAGTGCACATCGAAATGTCTTATTATTGGGGAAGGTATGCTACAGGTAGCATCTAATAAATACCTTGGAAATATTTATCATACAGTGCATAACAGGTGACCTCAAGTCGAATATATCACCGAAATATGTGCGTGAGTCATCGGCATATTACGTAAACTAAGCAACTACCGCATGGGCATGAAAAGAGGCACAATATAATATTGTTATATCACATGTACGTTTTTCCTATATTGGGATTTGGTTGTGTAACTTTTTCTGGGCCAGCAGCCTACTAGTAAAGGCCTCTAATTCTTATAGTGTTAAGATATGACTGTAAAACGGAAGAATGGGAGACTACATTTACAGGGTGATACAACACGCAGTATTCGGCGAATAGTATAATAGTAGAAGTGATGTTACGTGGCAAGTCGTTAATGTAAATTGAAAAGAGTAGGGAACCTAGTACAGTACCTTGATTGATATGTGGGGTTTAACGTCCCAAAACCACTTCATGATCATGAGAGACGCCGTAGTGGAGGGCTCCGGAAATTTCGACCACCTGGGGTTCTTTAACGTGCACCCAAATCTGAGCACACGGGCCTACAACATTTCCGCCTTAGTACAGTACCTTGGGGAATGCCCGAGTGAGCGGGAGAAAGGGGTTATTTGCAAGAGCACGGCCACTGGATGAAAACAGCACAGTACGGCCTGCCGTGTGGAGCGGCTTTCTATGGGAGATTGCGTGTTAGCCGTAGGGTCAGTTGCGGCCGCTGCAGCGCGATGGGGCGGGGACAAGAGGGACGGGGAAACGAGCGGTGGCGGTCTTACTCAGTATGTTACTGTTGCCACAAGGACTAATAACATTTTAGATATGCTTCTTTGTAATTCGCCACATATTTTAGAATCTGTCACGTGTATACCCAGTATCAGTGACCATCTCGCTGTTGTCGGAACTATTAAACATGTGATCAAGAGACCCAAGCCCCGCCAATCGAGGAAGGTATATTTTTATAATAGGGGTGATTACTCTGCTATTTCTCTAGGATTATTTGCTTATTTGCCTGTTTTCAATTGTCATTGCGAGAGCGGCGATGTTTTACAACTGTGGTCTCTATATAAAGCAAAATTCATAGAACTAACGGAAAAGTATGTGTCAAGTACAAACGCGGTTAAACTCAAAAAGTGCAAGAAGCCATGGGTGACACCAGCGATTTTTAGATTAATAAGGAAAAGACGACGAGTATACAAGGCATTTAGGAGAACTCATAGTAGTTATCAGTACACCAAGTTAGTCGAGATAACTAATGAATATAAATCTAAAGTTCGTAGCACAAAGGATCAATACTTCAATAGACGAAAGTATAAAAACCAACCCAAAGCATTTTGGAGATACGTAAGAAACTGTGGAGCTGATTCAACCGGAGTAAACGAAATTTTCTTTGATAGTCAGATCTTGTCCAGTTATATTGATAAAGCGTCGTGTCTTAATGATTTCTTTCACTCCGTATTTTTACCTCAAACGAATTTTGCGAAATTATCTACGCTGGCAGAGCCACCTCTGGGAACTCAGCCATTAATGCCACTGGTTCAACTTTGTGTGAGTGGTATCGAATCCCTTTTAAAAAATATAGACGAAACCAAGGCCCCTGGTCCAGATCGTATTTCCCCACGCGTGTTGAAGCGCTGTGCCTGGCCAATAGCATCTTATCTTTACCTAATATACAAAAAATCTTTGTCTACTGGGGTTCTGCCTGAGGACTGGAAAATGGCTTTCGTGGTTTCCATTCACAAGGGTGGTTCCAAAAAAAGAGGCCAACCATTATAGACCTATTTCATTAACATCTATTCTCTGCAAAATACTAGAGCACAATTTCTATAAAGACCTAATGAAACACTTAGCTCAACATAAATTATTAGTTGAGCATCAACATGGTTTCCACAGGGGCCTGTCTTGCACAACACAGCTGATTGATTTCTACCATGATTTAGTGTCCGAGGTTGATGACAACGGTCAAACAGACTGTGTTTTTTTTAGATTTCAGAAAGGCGTTTGACATAGTGTGCCATCCCTTGCTTCTGCGCAAACTCGAAAGGGCAAATATTGATAAGAAAGTACTGAATTGCATAACCTGTTATCTATCACAACGTCGACAATGCGCCATTCTCAATGGTACTACTTCTACTACGAAGGAAGTAACATCGGGTGTCCCTCAAGGGTCCGTTTTAGGGCCGCTACTGTTTTGTTTACAATATTGATATTCCTGATGGCATTACTTCTCGAATACGTTTATTCGCTGACGACTCAGTTGTGTACAGAAAAATAAAAAATGAACAGATCGCATGGAATGGCAGGCTGACCTTACCCGAATTGTGCAATGGTGTGATAAGTGGAATATGCAACTTAATGTGAAAAAATGTGTGCACGTGTCTTTTACTAAAAAAGAAAAAAGGACGAAGCGCGTTACTTTTTGAATGGTGACGTCATTAATCATCAATCAATGTATAAATACTTGGGTGTAACACTTACGAGCAACTGTTCATGGAATGCACATGTGCATGCTGTAGTTGCAAAAGGTGCCAGAGCCCTAAATTTCATTCATCGAAGCCTGAGATCCCCCCTTCTGTCCTAAAAAGTACTGCGTGTATTTCACTTGTCCGCTCGATTTTGGAGTATGCATGTTGTTTGTGGAATCCTCGCGAAACGTTCTTGATTGATCTGATCGAGAAAATACAGAACCGAGCGGCAAGGTTCGTTCGCGGTCGGTATAAGCGAGGTGAGAGCTGTACTAAAATGAAAAACGAGCTGGCATGGGAAGCGCTCTCCTCTCGCAGAAGAAAATTGCGTTTGAAGTTGTTATTTCAGATATACCATAACATGACGCATCAATAAAGACACTTACCTTAAACCACCGCATTATCTGTCTAGAAGGTTTGATCAAGACCATAAGATTCCAGAATATTGGACTGGAAGGAACCTTTATGCTAATTCTTTTTTGTTCATACTGTACAAGTGTGGAATCAATTGTCTTGTGACCAAGTGTGCTGTCTTAACGAAGACTTGTTTTTTTTTTTCAAAGCTGTGACCCTCCTGCTTACACGCCTTTGGGTAAAGCAGGGTAGTTCTGAATTTAGCAATAAAGTAATAAAGAATGTGTCCCCCATGTAAAACACCACTAGTTTGTCGCTTTCTCCAGTTTCCTTACACCACCATGTCGATGCGGCATGTCCGCGTAACATCGGACATGTTCGCAAATCTTGGCGAAGACTGGTCCACCGGCCGAAACCCTTGGAAATAAAATTAAGGTAAGCACTAAGCTGTGTCTCTTCTCTTCCAATTTACGTTTGGCTCATTGAGAAAACTTCTTTATGATATATATATATATACACGTAGAATATAAAGAGTCTGGCTTCGGTTGCCGTAGAATCAAGGAAAAATAAGTATACGCCTCTAAAAACTGTTTATTGGTGACGTTTCGATCGGAGACCGATCTTCATCAGACACACACACACATATATATATATATATATATATATATATATATATGTGACGTATCAATGGATGGGTGGTAGAGGCAGAGAAGGAAGAAGTCAGAGAAAGGAATAAACATGGTGTATGAGCCAGGCCTCGTCTCCCATTCATCATAAGCGTCACACGAGTCGACAGGATGGAGACCTGCCTGCCCCTTCATCAGTCACTCATCATCGACGCAGTTCCCCAGAAGACGCCCTGACCGTACATTGACTACCGAATCATCACCTAGGAGGACAACGACCAGCACCATGACAGAACCATCGGCTGACCTTGACATCCCCAAGTACACCGGATCAGCGGACGACGGACCCGTACAGGACTGGTTCAACCTGTTCGAACTCCACGCTACCGCTGCATCTTGGTCGGAACGGGAGATGGTTACAAACTTCAGCGACTACGTCACCGGTGAGGCATTCAAATTTTACCTGATTCACATATTCGAGAACGAAGAGTCATGGCAAAAAATCAAAGAAGAAATGATCACCCGTTTCAAAGAATACGATGAAGACCTGTACATACCTCATCACATAAGGTCTCTTCAACTTAACCATCACAGTTACGCGAAGTCTTCCCACAGTAAGCGTATTTCCCAAACAAGACTTCAGAGTAAATATTCCACCATTGTACCATCGTATGACTCGTCCAAATACACTTCACGCATTACAACACCAACTAGGGACTTGCACGTCGCAGCAGAGAAGGTAATGCCACCGTATGCCGATAGGAATGTAGACCATTTTGCCAAAAGACCGGTCTTACGGTTGGGTTTTTCACGGGCAAATGAATCGGCATTTCTAATGTATTTACGGCACCATAATACTTCAGGTATTACTGAACAACCCGAATCACTTGATGCTTCGTGTCTCACACATGGCCCACACGGCTTCGAACGCGTGACGGCATTTACGCAAGACGAGTTAGTAAATCCACATGAAACCAAACCAGACAACAAATGTTCACAGAAGCATCATTTGTTCAAAGTATTCAGTTCAGCAGTTCCACAGAGACAGAAACATTCACAATCAGCATCTTGTGAAGAAAAGTGTTCTGCAGAAGCGTCGAGTGTTCATCAATCAAAAGATCGAAGCGACGTGAATCTAGTATACAACCTCACTGCCTATAATGAAAAAAAAACCGCAGGTGCGACTTCTGATGACATAAGTACGCTTCAGGCAACGACCAACAATGAACGGTTTATAAATACAAAAGATTCAAGTGAATCAAACCCGCCACATTATCTTGCGCCGGAAACAGTTGCATTGGTTGGCGTCGTAGAAGCCTGCGGAGGACTCGCTAAGAATCCTGGCGCAACAGGATCAATGTCACACCACAAGCAAGTTGACGAAACGAAGAAATTGCAACGTCAACGTATACTTCAACATTGTAAGCGACGAAAGAAAACTTCATCGAAACCACTCTTAAGGCTCAAAGAACATTGCGAAAAGGCTAATCGTTGTGTATACATTCTCCACCAGAGATTGAAAATGCGCCTTCGAATAAAACATCTGCGACATCGCTATAGAAAAATCTCCGAAAGCCACAAAAGCACCCCTTGTACCCGGCAGGAACACAGGCAGCGGCCAATCAACCTCGATCAACGCTCACGCAAGCTGCTTGCACGGCCTGTGTATCACCCACGACGAGGAATTCGATGCCTACAATATTGGAACTGTCGGTTCTGCAAGATGTTCGAACCTCATTTGTTCTTCACAAGAATGCTACTTGTGATTACCCTTATCTCTACGTCCAAAGCATTTTTGTGTTATCCAGGACGCAACCACCAGCCTCGCCCTCCAGAACTCCTGCGTTAACCGGACTGCTGCACTCTCCCCTGAAATCGGAAAGTTTACGGAACTTCCCTCGAGCGCAGAACCAATTGTGAACTTTGACATTTGTGACTTTTTAACCTCTCCTTGTTTACATTTTATTGTTCGTAATCCACGCTTTCTTTCGGGGGGTGGGGGAATCGTGTGACGTATCAATGGATGGGTAGTAGAGGCAGAGAAGGAAGAAGTCAGAGAATGGAATAAACATGGTATATGAGCCAGGCCTCGTCTCCCATTCATCATAAGCGTCATATATATATATATATATATATATATATATATATATATATATATATATATATATATATATATATATATATATATATATATATATATATATATATGTGTGTGTGTGTGTGTGTGTGTGTGTGTGTTCATTTATGGCACCCCGTAGCATCACCCCCGGCGGCGAAGGCACCGTCTCGGTGCTTGGTTGGTCTGAGTAAAATCATTTCAGCCGAGTGACGTGAACAACGTCAGAACACGATCGCGCGCTGGTGACGTTAAGAGGTTATATTTCATATGTCACGTCGGTGACTTGGCGCACCACACGGTACGGAGCCGAGTAAGGTGAAGTGAGCTTTTCGCACAGGCCAACTCGCCGTGATGGCGTCCAGAGAAGGTCTGTGTCACCTTGACTGAAGTGGACATCACGATGGCACGCGTTGTAGACCTGTCGTTGTCGTTCCTGCGAATCGCTCAGACGCCGGCGAGCAATCTCACGTGCCTCTAGAGCTCAAGAAATCACATCGCCGGCATATTCTGTCGTGTGGCTATCGGTAGGACGGAGCGTGTCAAAAGGCAACGTAGGTTCTCGTACGTACAGGAGGAAAAATGGCGAGAAACCTGCAGTGTCTTGCCGAGACGTATTATAGGCAAATGTTACAAATGGAAGGGCGGAGTCCCAGTCGCGATGGTCGGAAGAAACGTGCATGGCGAGCATGTCCGTGATTTTTCTATTTAGCCGCTCCGTGAGCCCGTTGGTTTGAGGATGGTACGCCGTTGTGAACTTGTGCTTTGTAGCGCAAGAGTCTAATATGTCTTGGATAACTTGTGATAAAAAGTAGCGACCCCGATCGGTAAGCAGTTGCCGAGGAGCGCCGTGGTGTAATATGACGTCTTCTAGAAGAAAGTCAGTGACGTCAGTCGCACAACTGGTAGGAAGGGCTCGCGTGATGGCATACCGAGTGGTGTAATCCGTGGCGACTGCTATGCACTTGTTTCCGCTGGCCGATAAAGGAAACGGTCCTAGTAAGTCAACACCTACCCTATAAAATGGTTCGGATGGGATCTGAATGGGCTGAAGGCGTCCCGCTGGAAGGGTTGCTGGTTTTTTTTGCAGTGTTAATAGGATTTGCATGAGGTGACGTAACGGCAGACGGATCGGTAAATACCGGGTCAAAAGAAGCGACGTCGAACGCGGTCATAAGTTCTTGAAACTCCCAGGTGACCAGCTGTCGGAATATCATGCAACTGTGCGAGGACAGTCTGACGCATATGTTGTGGTATGACCAACAGCAGCTCAGGTCCGTCAGGATGCATGCTGTAGCGATATAATATGCCATCTTGAAGCAGGAACATACGGAGAGACGGAGGAGTTATGGGACCACCGAGCCGAAGGATTATATCTCTGAAGTGAGGATCACGGCGTTGCTGATCTCCGATATTGCTGAACGTGGAAAATGCCAAAACGCAAGTAGACTCATTGCTCTCAGAAAGGTCTCCTGGGTCTACTGTATGACGCAAAAAGCAATCAGCATCCTCATGATGAGCAATCAGCATCCTCAAACACCGCTAGGGCTTGCGGGATCACAACTCTAGGTAGCAATATATACGATGAGCCAACGCGTGCTTATCTCCGATATTAAAATAGCGGTGTTGTACGTCGAGAAAGCTTCAGACGCAGCTTGGCAAAAGGTGTTTTAAGAGGCAGCTATGGCTACCAGCGAGCGGCGTGCCCGAGCTACTACTACTGCCACCGATCATCATCGTCTTCTTCAGTAGCAGCAGAGCGTCCCTTATTCAGATTCATTTTAATAACTTCCCGCGATATAAGGAGGCATCCTGGCGACTTCTGGACAAGTAAACACGGAACGGTCGTAGCAGTGCTTCAGTCTCGACATGTGGACAATTTCTGGCCACGACGACGTTGGTCAGAAGATGGTTCCAGTGGCTCGATGAGGTTATTCACCAGTGACGTTTTTTGTAGTGAACGATATGGGCCGTGATACTTGGGGACTAACTTGGTAGAGAGGCCAGGTGCAGCAGAATGGACATGCAGCCAGACGAGTGCACCTGGACTGTAGGAAATAGTGTTAACTGAGGCGTCATGGTGGTGCTTTTGGCGTCCTTGATCTTGGGTTGTGAGTGATCTTGCCAGTTGGCGGCACTCTTCAGCGTATGTAGCGGCTTGAGAAAGAGTCGTGTACTCTGAGGAGTCAGGTCTGTATGAAAGAATGGTGTCCGTAGTGCAAGAAGGTTCGCGTCCGTAAAGAAGGAAAAAAGGAGAGAACCCGGTAGTGCTATGAATGGCGGTTTTATAGACGAACGTGATTAACGGGAGCACTCAGTCCCAATTGGAGTGGTCTGACAAGATGTACATAGACAGCCTGTCACCAAGGGTGTGGTTGAAGCCCTCTGTCATTCCATTGGTCTGGGTATGATAGGCGATTGTAGTGTGGTGAACGATGTGGCACTCACGCAGCAATGCTGTGATGGCTGACGTCTGACAAGAATACGCGACCACGATCACTCAATAACTCTCGAGGTGCTCCATGACGTAATATGATGTTGTGAAGAACGAAAGTCGCAACGTCTTTAGCTGTATACGAGTGAACGGATGAAGTTTTGGCATACCGCCTGAGGTGGTCGACAGCAACTATGATCCAGCGGTTACCGTCTGCAGTGTTGGGAAGGGGACCATAGATATCGATGCCGACACGGCCGAATGGTCGGTCGGGATGGGCATGGTAGGGGTAATAAGGTGCCACTGTCGTGATGAGAGAGTGTCTTTCGTCTCTGGCATGTAGAGCAAGCCCGAACGTACTGTCGTATAAAACGGTACATGCCACGCCTGTAATATCAGAGCCGTATGCAAGAATAAATCATCAGGAAACTTGCGTGGCCACATTGGGGGTCGTCATGAATCGTGAAACAAATTTCGGATCGCAGTTGTCGTGGAATAACGAGTAGCCACTGGCGTCCACCGGGTGCGTAGTTGCGTCGGTACAGCACGTCCTCACGAGTGGCGAAGTGCTCGACTTGCCGACGCAACGTGCGAGTAGGGGGAGAAGCCGTCCGCCTAGCCAGGATGTCTAGAATCGAAGCAACCCAAGGGTCCCCGCGTTGCTCAGATGGCATGTCGGCGATGGTGATGGCAGTGGCATCACAGATGAGACTTTCGCAGCAGGCTGGGTCAGGGGGTAGGGGCGAACGGAAGAGGGTATCTGCGTCCGAATGTTTCCAGCTGTAACGCCCATCGGGTAAGGCAACCACTTGGATCCTTCAGTGACGACAACCAGCAGAGGGCGTGGTGGTCAGTCACGACGTCAAAAGGGCACTCGTACACGTAAGGTCGAAATTTCTCGATCGCCCAAATAATGGCGAGGCATTCCTTTTCAGTGACGGAGTGGTTGATTTCGGTTTTGCTAAGAGTTTGGCTTGCGTAGGCAACCACGTACTCTTAGAAGCCGTCTTTCTGCTGCGCAAGAATAGAACATAGCCCGACACCGCTAGCGTCGATGTGGATCTCTGTGGGAGCCGATGAATCGTAGTGTCGCCAAATGGGCGGCGACGTGAGGAGGGGGCGCAGTTCATTGAAAAAATTGTCACAAGTGGCAGATCAGGCTGAAAGGTCTCCAGAGCCGGCAAGGAGCTTGGTTAAAAGAGCGATGATCCTCGCGAAGTTGCGGATGAAGTGCCGGAAGTAGGAGCAAAGGCCTATGAAGCTTCGGAGCTGTTTCATGGTGGTCGAATCGGGAAACGCTGAAACGGCTGTAAGTTTGGCAGGGTCAGGAAGAATGCCGTCGATCAAAGTCACGTGGCCAAGGATCGTAAGCTTTCGAGCGGCGAAATGGCATTTCTTCAGATTCAGTTGCAGCCCCTTGGCGAAGATACAAGCGAGGACTTTCTCGAGGCTGGTTAAATTGGTTGGGAATCAGTTGAAAAGACGACAATGTCATCTAAATAACAAAGCCAAACGTTCCATGTAAGATCTCGGAGGATAGAGTCCATCATTTGCTCGAACGTAGCTGGCGAGTTGCAGTGGCCGAAGGACATGACTGTGAATTCGTAAAGCCCGTCGGGCGTGATGAAAGCCGTCTTTTCGCGATCGGCCTCTACCATGGGTACCTGTCATTAAGCAGAGCGCAGATCTAAAGAGGTGAAAAATTCCGCTCCGTGTAGGCAGTCCGAGGCATCGTTAATGCATAGCAGCGGATAGACAACCTTGTGCATGATTCGGTTGAGACGTCGGTAGTCCACGCAAAACCTTATGGATCCGTCCTTCTTTTTCACCAACACAACTGGAGAGGCCCAGGGACTGCTTGACGGTTCTATTATGCCACGTTTCAGCATATCATCGACCTGTTCACTGATGACATGGCGTTCGGCAGTTGACATACGATATGGACGTGGTCGTAATGGTGTCTCTTGACCGGTATCTATAAGGTGAACAACAGATGACGCTCGACCTAAAAAAATGTTGATTGTGGTCAAACGAGGCTCGAAAACGCTGGAGGAGTTTGATCAGCTGTTCTTGCTGCCCAGGCGTAAGGTGGCAATCAATGAACTTGCGCAGTACATTCATAGGGTCATTGGCGTCAGTTGTGGGTGTAATGGCACAATTCGGTAGAAATGGCTTGTCTGGATTCATCGGTTCTTCGAAAAGACAATCTAGAGTCTCGAGGCTCTCCAGACACTCACCGCGTAGCAGGATGTTTGGACAAGCAGAGACGTTGCACGCATAAAGTACCGCTAAACCATTGTAAAAGTTGAAGATGGTAAACGGGAGGACGATGGTTCGGTGGTGTGCCCTAGCTGTAGTTGGTTAGAACAGAGCGTCGAGTTAGTGGCAGCAGAGGAAAACACAGGCACTAGGATGGCGGACAATGGCGCGATGCGGACATCAGCTGCGGCAAACGTTTTCGAGGGACTGTGGTGATCAATATGAAGGCACATAGTCAACGAAAGTTCAGCACGAGCGCAGTTGACGAGGGCCTGATGGATAAAAAGGAAATCTTATTCTAGTATGACGTCGCAGGATTAACGTGGAAGAACAACAAATTTGACGGCGTACCAAACATCTTGAATACGAACACGGTCTGTGCACTGAGCCGTCGGCGCGATGAAATAGGAGGTGGCTGTACGCACAGCAAGATTCGTAAGCGGCGTTGCAACTTTTCCCAAATCGCGATACAGTTTTTTCACTAATTACAGAAACGACAGTGCTTGTGTCGACAAGTGCACGTACAGCAACACCTTCTACAAGCACATCAATTTCGTTGGGCGGACAAATAAGAGTTCTTTGAGTGCTCGACGACGACGCTGTTCTTGCCTCCGGAATCGCTTCTGTCAGTTTTCCTCTCGAGTGGGGCTCGTGCGCCGAAGCATTTGGAAGACAGATCGGCAACGGGGCGGTAATGACCGGCGAGAGTCGACCAGGCGTAGTGGGGACAATGAATCGGCAATAGGGGAAGATGGTCGCTGAGGCTTCTGGGCAGCCTGGGAATTTGCAGAATTCCCATGGTCCGGAGGCTGGAAATTGCGACGGCGACTGCAGCGTGCTTTATGTCCCACAAAACCGCATGCACAACAGGTAGGTCTATTATCAAAGGTGTGCCATGGGTTAACGACAGAAGGTGCAGGGGGCATAGTAGGATGGGGTGCCGTGTATGTAGGCAGCGTCGTAAGGTAGGAGGACCCGGTGCCCTGGTATGCGCCAGAGACAGGTTGGGGCGGGGGTTTGGAAACAACGGCAGCTTAGGTCAGCGGCGTAGAGAAAGATGGCGATGAATGCAATGCGACCTGTGTCTCATTGACCTGGCATAGACGAGGGTCTAACGAGATCACTGGCTTGGATGTTTCGGCCACAAGAGAAAGTTCCCGTGCAACTTCTTCACGAATGAATTGGTTGATATGGGGCAGTAAGACGGTGTGATCAGCAGCGACGTCGTGCATGAAAGCGGAAACTTCAGCTGTATCTTCAGCGGCCCTGTGCGCCCAGACACGCTGCTTACGCAACTCATCGTACTCCTTACAGAGCTGGACAACGTCGGTGACAGTCTGTGGGTTCTTAGCGACGAGCATCTTGAAGGTATCGTCGTGACTCTTTTGAGGATGTGCTTCATTTTCTCGTGTTCGGTTAGAGATGCATCGACGCGCTTGTGAAGAGACAAGACATCTTCAATGTAACTTGTAAAGGTGTCGTCCCTGCGCTGGACTCCACAACGCAGACGCTGTCCCGCGCGAAGCGGGTGCCAGGCGGGACGACCGAAGACCGCGGCGATGGTGGTCTTGAAGGAGGACCAGTTGGTGATTTCGCCTTCGTGTTTTTGAACCAGAGGCTGGCAACATCAGCGAAGTAAAAGCGCACGTTCGTGAACTGGTCGCAGGCGTTCCATTTGTTGGAAGTGCTTACGATTTCGTTCTCGACGAGCCAGTCCTCGACGTCTAGTTCGTCGTTGCTGCTAAAAATTGGTGGGTCGCGTGCCCAGGCACGCCAATACAGTAGACTGTCGGTGGTGGGGCAGCTTGAGAAGGGCCAGGGGCAGTCATGGTGAACAGTGAGGGTTAGACCGATTGCGAGGTTCCAGGTTGATGGGAAACCAGGCTTCTCCACTGCTTAAAACACAGGTGTTGTACGTCGATAAAGCTTCAGACACAGCTTGGCGAAAGGTGCTTTAAGAGGCAGGTATGGCTACCGGCGAGCGGCGTGCGCGAGCTATTCCTACTACCACCGTCTACTTCAGTAGCAGTATAGAGCATCCGTTATTCAGATACATCACAATATATATATATATATATATATATATATATATATATATATATATATATATATATATATATATATATATATATATATATATATATATATATCCTGCGGATCCTGCCCACAGCACGTTATCTTTTCACCCACGTTTCTTCATAGTTACATTACAATTTGGTCTAATATGTTCCCCTATACTTTCCTTGGCATTATTGTCTGTTCGATGTTATTAATATTGTGTAGAAGACAGGAAAACGAGCCCTTAAGTATACACTGCGTTCCTTAATATATATATATATATATATATATATATATATATATATATATATATATATATATATATATATATATATATATATATATATATATATATATATATATATATATATAGTCTAGTAGATCCTCCGTGAGCGGTCACAACGTGGTTTATTTCGACGTTTCGGCCTAGAGTCTGGCCTTCATCAGGAAGGCCAGACTCTAGGCCATTCCTGATGAAGGCCAGACTCTAGGCCGAAACGTCGAAATAAACCACGTTGTGACCGCTCACGGAGGATCTACTAGACTATATGCAACGCTACGGCCACTCAACCACCATGCCTGCCTATATATATATATATAGAAAAGCCGTGTATACTTAAGGGCTCGTTTTTCTGTGTTTTACACAATATATTGCAAATAAGAAGAAAGAAAAGTGAGTAAAAACATAAATTGCCTGCTCATGGAAAGCAATTTTTTCACATTTTTTTTCACAATTTTTTCACAATTTATTTACATTACATTGCTTCTACTAACTTCCCCTATACATTCCTTGGCATTACTGTCTGTTCGATATTTCTCTCTCTCTCTCTCTCTCTCTATATATATATATATATATATATATATATATATATATATATATATATTGTCACGATGAGTCACAAGTACTTGGGGATATATTGAACGACCGGGTAGCTAGCCCTAAGACGATGCGTCAGTCGAGGCTGGCTCTCGAGCCGAGAAGAGACACGCAAATCTTCTTTCTTTCCTCCAGATGGTAGAGCCACTCTTGCAGTCGACCCACTACGTGTGGGTGGCATTATCCCCCCTTTCGAAAAGAAAAAAAAAGTCCCAAAAGGGGGAAAGAAAAGTACATAGCACCACCACGATGTTACGACATAGGCACGTGGAAAAAAAAGAAATTGAAAATTCGGATAAAGTAAAAATAGAAATGAATGAGCGAGCCAGTATAGGAAAAATCAGTGAACGAAGAAGCAAGTTCACAAAAATAAATAACTAACACAAAGAACGCTGTACGGCAAGAAAAAAGTTATGAACGCGCAATAAATGGTTTCATGCGCAACACATGAACGACATCCGACCTCGGTCGTGTCCTACTCCGTGCCTGCGATGTCGAGTCCGGAACCACTTCGTAGTTCACGTCACTGACGCGACGTAACACTTTATAAGGGCCAAAGTACCGGCTCAGTAACTTTTCACTAAGGCCACGGCGGCGGACGGGCGTCCACACCCAAACTTGGTCTCCGGGGTTGTAAAATACTTCGCTGTGGCGGATGTTATAGCGCCGTGCGTCTGCCTGCTGTTGCTGGCCGATGTGTAGTCGCGCGAGCTGCCGGGCTTCCTCAGCACGCTCTGCGAATTCATCGGCGTCAGTTGCCAACTCGTCTTCGTCTTGACACGGTAGCATAGAGTCCAGCATGGTCTGCACTTCGCGGCCGTAGAGAAGCCGAAATGGCGTGAATCGCGTGGTCTCTTGCACGGCGGTATTATACGCGAAGGTCACGTAAGGTAAGATCCGGTCCCATGTTTTGTGCTGTACGTCGATGTACATTGAGATCATGTCTGCGATGGTCTTATTCAGTCGCTCGGTAAGTCCGTTGGTTTGCGGGTGGTACGCAGTTGTCTTTCGGTGTCTGGTGTTGCTCAGTTTGAAAACCTCGTCCATAAGCTGCGCCGTGAACGCCGTCCCTCTGTCCGTTATTACACTGGAAGGAGCACCGTGTCGTAACACGATGTGGCGCATGAAAAATTTTGCTACCTCAGAAGCCGTGGCTCGTGGGATCGCCTGCGTCTCAGCGTAGCGTGTCAAATAGTCGGTCGCGACGATCACCCATTTGTTGCTGTCCGCAGATAGGGGGAATGGCCCGAGAATGTCCATGCCGACTTGGTCGAACGGCGTGCAGGGTGCTTCAATGGGCTGAAGCAAACCAGCTGGCTTAACAGATGGTTGCTTTCGGCGCTGACATTCCCGACAGCTCTTGACGTACTTCTTGACGCTTGCCGAAAGTCCTGGCCAATAGTACCTCTCGCTCACTCTGGCAAGTGTCCGTGAGTAGCCCAGATGACCGGATGTGGGTTCGTCATGGCAAGCAAAGAGGACGTCGTCTCGCATGTCTCGAGGAACCACCAGGAGGTAGGTACGGTTGTTCGAACGAGCGTTCTTCTTGTACAGCACACCCTCTCGAAGGCAGAACGACGGCAACGAGCGGGATAAATGACGTGGTATAATTGTGCCCTGGCCCTCTAAATGATCGATAATCGGACGAATCTCTGCGTCATCCCGCTGCAGTTTACTCAAATCTGATGAGCTAATGGCGCCCAGGAAGCCTTCGTCTTCCTCTGCTTCCTGACTGACGACATGAAGGGGTGCGCGTGACAGTGTGTCAGCGTCTTCATGCTTACGGCCGGACTTATGGACAATGGTGACGTCAAATTCCTGCAGCCGCAAGCTCCACCGTGCTAGCCGTCCTGAAGGGTCGCGCAGGCTTGCCAACCAGCAGAGGGCATGGTGGTCCGTCACTACCTTGAAGGGACGACCATAAAGGCACGGGCGAAACTTGGTGATTGCCCACACGACTGCGAGGCACTCTTTCTCCGTAGTGGAATAATTCGCCTCGGCACGGGATAGAGAGCGGCTGGCGTAGGCTATCACCCTTTCGATGTCGTCTTGACGCTGAACGAGCACTGCACCAAGCCCAACGTTACTAGCGTCAGTATGGACCTCCGTTTCAGCATCATCGTCGAAATGAGCGAGAACGGGTGCTGATTGCATGCGCTGTCGCAGTTCATCAAAAGCAGCTTGTTGCTCGTTTTCCCAGACAAACGGCGTGTCGTCCCTTGTGAGCCGAGTCAGAGGTTCTGCTATCTGTGAAAAGCTATGAATGAACCGGCGATAGTAGGCGCACAAACCAAGGAAGCGCTGGACGGCTTTCTTATCGACAGGAGTTGGTAATTCGGAAACAGCGGCAAGCTTGTCTGGATCGGGCCGGACTCCTTCAGCGCTAACTACATGTCCAAGAAATTTCAGTTGTTCATAGCCGAAGTGGCACTTCTGTGGCTTTAGAGTGAGGTCCGCCGATCGGATAGCCTCCAGCACGCTGCGCAGGCGCTGTAGGTGCTGCTCGAACGTGGCACAGAAGACCACCACATCATCAAGGTAGACAAGACAAGTCTGCCACTTGAGCCCTGTGAGGACAGTGTCCATCATTCGCTGGAAAGTTGCCGGCGCTGAACACAAACCGAAAGGGAGTACTCGAAATTGGTATAGGCCGTCTGGAGTCACGAAGGCTGTCTTTTCGCGGTCTCGCTGATCTACCTCGATTTGCCAGTACCCGCTTTTGAGATCGAGAGAAGTGAAATAATGGGCACGACGAAGTCTATCCAACGAATCGTCGATACGCGGTAGCGGGTACACATCCTTTTTGGTCACATTGTTAAGCTTTCGGTAATCGACGCAGAAGCGTAGCGATCCGTCCTTCTTTTTGACAAGCACGACTGGAGATGACCACGGGCTGTTGGATGGTTCGATAACGCCATCGTCAAGCATCTCGCGAACTTGCGTACGTATCGCTTCACGTTCTTTAGCCGACACGCGGTAGGGGTGCTGGTGTATTGGGCGTGCGTCCTCGTACGTGATGATCCTGTGCTGAGTGATGGACGTCTGGCGGATCTTTGAGCAACTTGCGAAGCAAGACCTGTACTCGAACAAGAGCGCTCGCAGCGCAGTCCGGTTATCGGTGGACAGATCAGGATTGATGTCAATGTTGCTCATTGATGTGTCTGCGTTATCCACTATTTCTGACGTGAGACAGTTGGTTACGTTTGCTACTTCGTGGGCAAACGCTATCGAAGTGCCACGGAAAAGGTGTCGATGCTCGTTGCTGAAGTTGGTAACGAGCAATTCAGATCGGCCGTCGCGAACGTGTATTACACTTCTCGCTACACATATGCCTTGCTGCAGGAGGTGTTCTAAATTTGTCTCGGCCACCACTTCACCATCTCTCAAACCACAGCATGTTACGTCGACTAGAACACTGGCTCGGGGAGGAAGCGTCACGCTCTGTTCAGAAATACGGAGTACGTCGACTTGCATTCCGTCATCCTGCACGTTGATTGCTCGCTGGGCTGAGAACGTGACGCGGCGCTCTTTCAGATCAATGATAGCTCCATTTTTCTGTAGAAAATCAACTCCCAGAATGACGTCACGGGAGCATTCACGTAGAACAAGGCAGCTTGCTACGAATGTGTGCCCTTGAATCTGTATTCTAGTTGTGCAGGCACCCAGTGGGGTTACGACATGGCCACCAGCTGTCCGAATCTGCGAGTTATGCCACGGCGTGATTACTTTCTTCAGCTGCGTTGTCAGTTTCCCGCTCAGTATGGAATAGTCTGCGCCGGTGTCCACTAACGCATTAACTACACAACCATCAATTGTTACTGCTATGTCGAGTGAAAGCCGGCTATCCTTTGCAGCAGCAGGTGATGTCGGACCAGTTTCTGTACGGTTCTGCGTCAATAGGAGGTCTTCGGCGCTTCGACGTTCAGCGACCCCGCCCCCAGAAGTCGCTTCGGCTAGTTTTCCCGGCGGGGGCTGGGAGAACGTGCGGTAGAATATCGCTGGGGCATTGATGAAAATCGCCTCGGTGATGGCGAGCGCGACTGGCGCCCGGCAGACGGTGGTTCATGCTGCTGGGAGAGGTAGTTTTGGATGTCGCGTGGTCTCTGACCGTAACGGGGGGGCGGCGAGTACGCAGAGAAGCCGCGAAGCCCAAGACGGCGATAAGGACACTGGCGGTACAAGTGATCAGCTTCTCCGCAGTGAAAGCACAGAGGCCGGTGATCGGGTGTGCGCCAGACATCAGACTTCCGAGGATACGAGTGCCGATCGTCGATGTACTGGACCGGTTGCACCGAACGATGGGCAACAGAAGCACCACGGACAAAGGGCAGGGGTGGTGGCGTGTACGTGCCTTCGTAGTATGGTATGTGCTGCGCTGACTTGAGTGAAACTGCAGGGACAGGATGAACGAACAAAGGCGGCGATGCAGCAGGGCGTTTCAAGGCTTCCGCGTAGGTTGTCTTACGGTGGTATTCAGCAGGAGCTGACGCAGCTGTATCAGGAGGCAAGGTGTCCCGGAGGGCCTGGTGCAGCTCATCTTTGATGACAGTTGCAATAGAGCTAACCGTAGGATGAGGTGTAACACCAGCCTTTTGCAACTCTTCACGTACGATATTACGTATGAGTTCACGTAAGGAGTCATTGCTGGTCCCAGCGGCGGCGAAAATGTCAGCAGTGGACAAGCCACTGACTTGCCTGTCGTATTGGTTTGATCGCTGCTGTAGCATTTTTTCCATTGTCACGGCTTCAGACAAGAACTCCGCGACCGTCTTCGGAGGGCTTCGTACGAGGCCGGCGAAAAGCTGGTCCTTGACACCACGCATCAAGTGACGCAACTTCTTGTCCTCCGTCATTCTTGAATCTGCCCGTCGGAAGAGACGCGTCATATCTTCGACGTACGCGGTCACAGTTTCGTTTGGCGACTGGACGCGGGCAAGAATAGCTCGTTCAGCTCTTTCTTGGCGGTCAGCGCTGGCATATGTGTGCAGAAGTCTACGAGAGAATTCTGGCCACGTCGTCAGCTGCTCCTCTCGATTTTGATACCACGTGCGAGCCCCGTCTTCGAGATAGAAGTAGACACGACCCAGTTTAGCCGCGTCGTCCCACTGATTCAAGTTGGCTACGCGCTCGAAGTCCGCCAACCAGTCCTTAACGTCTTCGCTCTCCGTACCATGGAACGTCGTCGGTGCCCGTGGGCTTTCTAACGTATATCGGTTCGACGACGTGCTTCCCGTGCCGGTCGGCAAGGTTTGTACCGAAGTGCTGGTCATGTTTGTTGACGTGGTGGGAGCAGTATCGTTGACTTCCGGAGGCAATCCCCTGATTCGGCGGCTCGTCCGATGCACGGGAGTGTTGACTGGCACTGGACTCGTATTACGGCTTCCTGGGGGGGTCTGCAGCATCCGTGAGACTACCCAGCACCTTCCACCAGTTTGTCACGATGAGTCACAAGTACTTGGGGATATTTGAACGACCGGGTAGCTAGCCCTAAGACGATGCGTCAGTCGAGGCTGGCTCTCGAGCCGAGAAGAGACACGCAAATCTTCTTTCTTTCCTCCAGATGGTAAAGCCACTCTTGCAGTCGACCCACTACGTGTGGGTGGCATTATATATATATATATATATATATATATATATATATATATATTGTTACACAAGGCAAGATAACTTGCCTTGTGTAAGTTATCACAAGCATCACTACCATCACTGGTAGTGATGCTTCTTATCATTCCTCCGGTCTCAGACGAAGCCGTCTGGGCGTGTTATTCTTGCATCCTTCGTGTAAACGGCTTTAGGCGGGCAACATGCGCCACCTCTGTCTTGCATGAACGTCGGCCACTAGTGGTGACACGTGCAATTTCATAGTTGACCTCGCTGAGACGATGGAGTATCACGAAAGCACCGGCGTAGTGTGCCAGTAGCTTTTGGCTCAAGCCACGTCTGCGTATTGGGGTCCACACCCACACTAGATCACCGGGGGCATAGGTTACATGCCTGTGTTGAGTGTCGTAGCGAGTTTTAGAGGACTCTTGCGCTGCCAGTGTACGTAATCAGGCAAGTCGACGTGTCTCTTCTGCACGACACAATGTTTCCACAATTGTTAAATCGTCATGGACGACAACAGGAAAGATAGTGTCCAGCGTATGTCGAGGTGAGCGAGCGTAGAGCAGATAGAAATGGCTGTAGCCCGTCGTTTCGTGTTTCGACGTGTTGAAGGCGTACGTGACAAATGGTAAAAATTCTACCCAGGTTTCGTGGTCGTAGGCGACATTCATTGACAACATGTTGATCAACAGTCGGTTTGTGCACTCGGTGAGGCCGTTAGTTCGCGAATGATGCGCAGTTGATTGTCGGAACTTGGAGTCACACAAACGAAATAATGATTCGACAATATGAGCGGTAAATTGTCGTCCACGGTCACTTATTATCACGCGAGGAGGTCCGTGTCGGAGAATGACTGAATTCAACAGGAACTCCGAAACCTCGACTGCCGTGGCGGAGCATAAAGCAGCCGTCTCGCAGTACCGCGTCAGGTAGTCGGCGCATGCAATGATCTACCGGTTACCTTTTGAGGAGCGTGGAAATGGTCCCATCAGATCGATGCTGACCTTTTCAAAAGGGGAACCGGGAGGCTTTACAGGTTGCAGGTGACCAACTGGGCCCGAGGATGGCCGCTTGTGGCTCTGGCACTGCGCACAGCTGGCCACGTAGTTCTGAATTGTCTTGCTCACTTTCGGCCAATAGAACCGCTTTTTCGTGCGACTGAGTGTTCGTGCGGTGCCTAGATGGCCAGAGGTGGGGTCATAATGCGTGAGACGCAGAACAGACGTTTGGAGGGACGCAGGAACAACTAGCAAAAAGCGGGCGCCCGTCGTGGACAAGTTTCTCTGGTAAAGAAGACCATTTCGGACGCAGAATTGACCTTCGCTAAAATGAATTTCTCACTCCAGGGAAGAGAGCTTTCAAGCTTGGATCATTACGCTGCTCAGCGGCGAAAGTCACGGCATCAGGAAGGCCAGACGACAAAAAAGCGATAAGGTGGCCCAAGTTATCGCCTTCACAATCTGTCGATGGTAGTGGCATTCTGGAGAGGCAATCCGCATCAGCGTGCAGATGGCCAGTCTTGTATGAATTGGTGAAGACATGTTCTTGCAAACGAATGGCCCATCGTGCGAGGTGGCCGGATGGGTCACGAAGGTTGACGAGCCAACACAAAGAATGGTGATCTGTGACGATAGTGAACGGGCGACCATAGATGTATGAGCGAAACCGTTGCACGGCAAAGACTACCGCTAGGCATTCCTGTTCGGTCACTGTGTAGTTGCGTTCAGGCTTGCTTAAATAACGACTTGCATACGCCACAACGTGTTCCTTCTTGCCAGAACGCTGAACGAGAACGGCACCGATACCGATGCCACTTGCGTCTGTGTGAATTTCCGTGGGCGACGAAGGATTGAAGTGCCGAAGTATTGGCTGCGAAGTTAACAAACACTTCAGCTTGTGAAAAGCAGCATCACACTCGGAGGTCCACTGAAACGGGCTGTTCTTGCGTAGAAGGCTCGTCAGGGGGTGAACGACATCCGCAAACTTGGGTACGAATCGGCGGAAACAGGAGCAGAGCCGATGAAGCTACGCAGTTGTTTCACAGATTTAGGACGCTCGAACGATTCAACGGCCGCTGTCTTTGGTGGGTCAGGTTTAATGCCATCTTTGTCGACGAGATGTCCTAACACCGATGTCTGTCGCTCGCTAAAGGGGTACTTTTTCGAATTCAACACAAGGCCAGCTTTTTCAATGCAGATAAGCACGAGGTCTAGGCGAGTGTTGTGCTTCTCAAACGTACGTCCAAAAATTACGACATCATCATGGTAACACATGCATATATGCCATTTCAAACCACGCAATATAGAGTCCATAAATCTTTCGAATGTCACAGGAGCATTACATAATCCGAGTGGCACAACTTTGAACTCGTAAAGTCCGTCGGTCGTAACGAATACTGTCTTTTCTTTGTCAGTGGCGTGCATCGGAATTAGCCAGTAACCTGATCCCAGGTCAAGAGATGAAAAGTAGGACGCGGAATGCAGGCAGTCTAGAGCGTCATCGATGCGCGGCAATGGATAGAAGTATTTCTTGGTAACAGAATTTAGTCGGCGGTAGTCAATGAAAAATCTCCACGTATCATCCTTCTTCCTCACTAGAATGGCGGGAGCAGCCCACAGACTTGCCAATTCCTGTATTATTACCTTTTCCATCATTTCTTGGACTTGCTCGTTGATGAACTTGCACTCCGATGGTGCCACTCGGTAAGGTTTCTGCCTAATGGGATGCGCCGATTCGGTGTGGATCTGATGACGTATCCGGGACGCTGGGATTAAGGGCCTTTGGCTGTATTTAGAAAAATTGAACACTGTCGAGTGCTTAGATTGAACGTCAAGCAGTGTATGACGTTCGCTTTGGTCGAGTGACTTGCTGACTATTTGTAGTAATTGGGCATCTTCTGAACCTTCTAAGCCTAAATGTTTATTTTGGTTTGTATCATCAACAAGTGCAACCAGCGTTGTACATGACTCGGGTCTAAATACTGCAAGATTCATGCCGCCTGGCAGAATTGCAGGCTCCATGAAACTGTTCATTATCCACACACCTGCCCGTCCATCGACTGACATTATACAATGGGGAATGAGAATGTTCTTTTTCAGGCATGCCAAGGGAATCGGTTCGAGCGTGGCGTCAAACGTGCCACAGTTGTTACTGGAACATGTCACGGGAACGCACACAGCAGAAATTTCAGGAACGAGTGTGTCCACGGCGACGAAAAAGATGCATTCCTCCGGACAGGAACTTTCCAAGAGCGCCGTTGGGAAAGTACCGTGTCCCACTTCTGCAGTCTACAAATGCCCCACACTCACACAAGAAGTCAATACCCAAGATAACGTCATGTGTAGACCGCGGAATAACCGCAAACTCTGTGCAAAACACCTTGCCACACAGCGAGACGTCTACAGTACAATATCCCACTGGACACAACACGTCACCAATTACACCACGAAATGTCACCCCACGGTTCAGGCAAAGCATCAATTCTGGTCCTAGCAGGTTCTTAAAATTTACACTGATCCCCGAGACTGTCGCGCCTGTATCCACAAGTGCCATAGTAGCCACTCCATCGACAACCACAAGAACTTTGTTCTTCAACATAAACGCTGACGGGGGTATATCTGTAGATAGCACCTGTGATCTCGCGGCCTCACCCCCATTAGCCGCACCGACTAGTTTTCCGGCGGCGGTGTACGTGCGCGTCACCGGGGCGACGGCGATCGTGGAGCACGGGGAGTCGGTGGTGGCGTCAAACTTCGATCAGAGGCCGGCGAGGGGTAGCGTGACCCGGTAGGTGCGCGTGATTTCCGTGACGTGGAGAGCGGATGGTCGAAAGATGGGTGAGACATGTGCCAAGACTGTCGCTGATATGGGCGGTGGTCACAAAAACGGGCAATATGACCCGAGACGCCACAGTTGTAGCATACCCGAATCGGTCGAGGGGCACGTGACTGCTCAGAGTAACGACTCCTCTCGGAAGGCATGGGATAGTGGTGCCGCCCTTCAGGGGCACTGTAGGCAGGCGATGTTGGGTAAACAGGCGGGCGAAAACTTCGTTCGTAGTTGGGAGTTGGTTGACGGGGGAATACAGCCTGCCGTGTTCCTTGATATTCATAAGCGTCTGCTGCGTTGATCGATGGTTGCCATGGTGGAAGAGAAACAGGAGTCCGCACACGTTCTGGTTCATTTACGTACACATCCTGAAAATTGCTGGGGCGATGATAGGTATGCTGACATCGAAGCAGCTCTTCTCTGACGGTCTGCCGTATGGTCAAAGCAAGGTCGTTAGGCGGCACTGTTTCAACACTAGCCACAGTGGGGACGTTGGACAGGCGGCCAAATTTCGGAGAAATTCGTCGCATCTTGAGGGATTCAAAGGTACGACAGTGCTTCATCACGTCGGACACGGAGTTCAAGCAGTCTTTCCCAATTAAGAAATTGTACACGTCCTCGGCTATACCCTTGAGAACGTGTCCAAGCTTGTCTTCTTCAGACATCCTCTCATTCACGATCTTGCACAGCTTCAATATTTCTTCAATGTATGTCGTACATGTTTCTCCCGGAAGGTGTGCCCTCTGAGACAATGTCTGCTCCACGCGTTTTCTTCTTTGCGTCCGAATCACCAAAGCACCCCGAACTTCTTCAATAAAACGTTCCCAAGTCGTGAACATGTCCTCGTGGTTCTCGTACCACATGAGGGCGGTGTCAGTTAATGAGAATACAACATGATTGAGCTCTTCGTTTGAGTCCCAGCTATTGCTTCTGCTCACCCGCTTGTAGTTCTTGAGCAACACGTCGATGTCTTCTCCTGATGTCCCGCCGAAGTTTGGTGGCACTCTGTAGTACGGCACGTAACCCATCGGAGTTGGCCTCGAAACGTTGATGGCTGCTCTTGAGCCATTACGACCACCGAAGGTGGAAGTCTGGCGATGCGGTGGCTGCGACGAAATCCTGGTGGCGAAGCTCTTGTCTTTGGGTTCGTCCTACCCAGCACCTCCACGAAATTGTTACACAAGGCAAGGTAACTTAATGGGGGTTTTTAATGGGCCCTGGGTCCGCGATCACAGTATAATGATGATGATCTTCACCGCCATGGCTCGTACCCATTCAGAGGGATCGCAGTGGAGGCAACGTCGTCTTCATTCTCTACCCGCGCTTCCCTTGTTTTTCCTGGTAGTGATGCTTCTTATCAATATATATAAATATATATATATATATATATATATATATATATATATATATATATATATATATATATATATATATATATATATATAGACTGGCTCGACAACTATGACCGCGTAGGTGTCTACAACAACTGGAACGAGGCATCGAAATTAGCACGCGTCCAGTTCTACGTCTCTCAGGTTGCCAAGACGTGGTTCCTGAACCATGAGAGCGACTTCCGCGATTGGTCTTCCTTCAAAGACCAGCTCCGACGCATTTTCGGTACACCGATCGTCCGTTCAGAAGTTGCTCGCAAGAAACTGGCAGAACCCGTTCAACATTGCGGTGAGTCCTACACTTCCTATATTGAGGATGTTCTTGTACTTTGCCGCCGTATCGACGACACCATGCCAGAAGGTGATCGTGTCCGGCACCTTCTGTAGGGTATCGGACCTACCGCTTTTAACGCCCTCGTCGCACACACGGTTTCCGACGTCGTCTCGGTATGCCAGCGGCTTGATACCTTGCAGTCAATCCGCCTACGACCTGACTTCTCTGAGAACCCCCTGGCAAACAGTATGGAGCTCCGATCCATCATTCGAGACATAATTCGTGAGGAATTGCAAGCCTACACTTTACCTCCTTCTAACAACGTTCCCGCTCAACCCGCCTCTAGCGATCTGCGTGGAATTATTAGGGAAGAAATGCCAGCGTTCCAAAGCATTCACCGTGCTCCACCATGCGCCCAACCCCCTTCGTATGCACAGATCGCTGCAATGCAACCCTCGCCGTCTCAAGTACCACAACCTGTACCTGATCACGAACATCTCGCACCTCTAGTCGCCCGTCCACCGAACCCTACCTACCATTCTTCCTGGCGGGCCCCACGTCCTATTTGCTACTACTGTGGAATTCGAGGACACATTTCCCGGGTCTGTCGACGTCGGCAGCAAGATGAACGTCGTGGTTATGCCGCTTTTGAACGAGACGACACATGTGCTCGAGGTTACTACCGTTATGCCGACAGTCCTTCTAACCACCGATCACCGTCTCCTGTGCGCATTTCCAACACGACGAACAATACACGTGCATCCCGACCACGCTCCCCTTCGCCACTCCGACGCTCTGTTTCACCACTTCGGCCTGTCTCTCAACTGGCTGCCCAGCGATCGGAAAACTAAACAGTGCAGTTTTTGGAGGGAAAACTGCATCGCGGCGAAATGACCCAAGTCCTCCTGAACGACCGTCAAACATGTTATTGGTAACTGTGGAAGGTGTGCGGGTGTTGGCTTTGGTGGACACGGGAGCAACTATTTCAGTTATGCGTGCCGACTTCTCTTCTCGATTGCGGAAAGTGAAGACACCCTACCTTGGATCATCTTTGATTGGGGCCAACGGAGCAATAATTAGACCATCGGCCCAATGTACAGCGCGTGTCTTCATTGATGGTATTCTTCATCACATCACCTTCGTTGTCTTAATTTCATGTGCTCATGAACTAACTTTAGGTTGGGACTTTCTCTCATCAGCATCTGCATTAATTTCTTGCCGTCAACGTGTAGTCGAAATGACCAAGACCGATCACTGCAGCGAACGCGTCGACGAAAAACCATTGCGTTTCTTCACAGCTTCCGAATCCATACTACTCCCGGGTCAAGAGCAACTCATCACCATCACTTCTCGGAATATTGCCAATGGTGACGTCCTTATCACCCCTTCCAGCAGCTGTCTAGCTCGCGGCGTTGTAGTTCCCTCCAGCCTGGTGCGGTTCAAAGACAGTGCAGCGATAGTCATTGGCCTGAACCCTACCCCAGAGCCCGTCCTCCTACCCCAAGGTTCTGCAGTGTCATGTTATGTGGATACCCAACCGGTTTCTTTGGTCTCTCTTGACGCCTTGACAGCTAAGCCACAACAGGCCCAGTCTGTTACTTCCTCCTCCTTTGCTCCCGGGATAAATCCTGACCTTTCTGCTTCTCAGCGTGAGGCGTTGCTGAATTTGCTCAGGAAACACCAGGCCTCCTTCGACGCCAATGCTTCGGCACTAGGACAGACCACAGTTGCGCATCATCGCATCGACACTGAAGGTCAGACTGTTGTACGCCGTCGTCCCTACCGAGTCTCCTTGGCCGAGCGCAAAATCATCGAGGAGAACGTGACCGATATGCTAAACAGAAACATCATACGACCCTCTACCAGTTCTTGGTCATCACCCGTTGTGTTGGTACAAAAGAAGGATGGATCGGTACGATTTTGTGTTGATTACCGCGCGCTCAACAAGATTACCCGAAAGGATGTATATCCGATGCCCCGTATAGATGATGCACTTGACTCATTGCAAGGCGCCCAATACTTCTCCACCCTTGACCTTCGGTCCGGGTATGGGCAAATACCAATGGACGAAGCAGACAAAGAAAAGACCGCCTTTTCTACGCCGTACGGTCTTTACGAGTTTAACGCAATGCCATTCGGTCTATGTAATGCTCCCGCCACATTTGAAAGGATGATCGACACTGTTCTTCGTGGCCTCAAGTCGAAAACTTGTCTATGCGACCTCGATGATATCGTCGTGTTTTCTTCCACATTTGATGATCATCTGCAACGCCTAGATCAAGTGCTCACATGTCTATCCAACGCTGGACTTTAACTAAACACAAGGAAGTACCATTTTGGAAACACAGCTATAAAAGTTCTAGGACACCTCGTTACTAAAGATGGCATCCAGCCCGATCCGGACAAAATTTCCACAGTCCTCAACTTTCCGCGACCCTTTCGTTCCAAAGAACTACGCAGTTTTCTTGGACTCGCATCGTACTTTCGCCGCTTCATTCGCAACTTTGCCACTATTGCCGCTCCTCTCCACAAGCTCTTTGCTAGTACCGGTTCCTTCGATTGGGATGATCAATGCGAAGCCTCATTTGAAGAACTCAAGCAGGCACTGACATCCCCACCGGTGCTTTGTTATTTCGATGACAAGGCACCTACGATATTACACACTGACGCGAGTGGACAAGGAATCGGCGCCGTACTGCTCCAGCGCGACCATGCCTTTCGCGAGAAAGTTGTCGCGTATGCAAGCCGCACTCTGACCACTGCAGAGAAGAGGTACTCGATAACTGAACAAGAGTGCTTGGCTGTTGTCTGGTCCATCCAAAAATTTTGTCCGTACCCACATGGTCGACATTTTACTGTTGTGACAGACCACCATGCTCTTTGCTAGTTGTCCACAATCGAAAACTTGTCGTGACGACTTGGCCGCTGGATTCTCCGATTACAATCTTATGACTTTGACGTCATCTACAAGACTGGAAGACAACATCAAGATGCCGACGCTTTGTCACGATGCCCTTTGCCGCAGTTTTCGGTGCACGTCACATCCCCTTGTCAAATTGGCTACCCGGAGGACGCCTCGTCGATATCATCCATTTCTTCCCTACCTTCATCGGCCCGTCCGTCAGCACTTGATACTCACCAGCGAGCCGATTCTTATTGCACTGACATCATTGGTCGGCTTACCGGTGCTTCGTCTTCCCCTAATGTCCAGGCTCCGGAAACAACTCCGACTATTCAAGTTGGAGGACGATGTGCTATATCGATACATTTTGCACCCGGAAGGCCACCGATGGGTTCCCGTCGTACCACGCGCACTACGCACTGAAGTTCTGCGCACTTCCCACGACGACCCGACGTCAGGACACTTGGGTTACTACAAAACATACGAGCGCATCCGCAGTCGATTTTTCTGGCCAGGTCTTTCCACGACAGTAGCTAAATATATTGCCTCGTGCGCACTTAGCCAACACCGCAAACGGCCCACTACTGCTCCAGTCGGGACCCTACAACCACTTCCTTGTCCATCAGAGCCGTTCTCTGTCGTCGGAATTGACCTCTTCGGGCCCCTCCAAACTACATCAGACGGCAAGAGGTGGATCGTCACCGCGGTTGATCACTTGACCCGGTACGCTGAGACGGCCTCAATCACTTCAGGAAGTGCTTCGGAAGTAGCAACTTTCTTCTTGAATGCTATTTATCTACGTCATGGAGCCCCTCGTGTCCTTTTGAGCGACCGGAGAAAGGCATTTCTTTCAAGCACGCTCAGTGAAGTTCTTAAAGCATCAAAAACAGTTCATAAAACAACATCTAGCTATTACCCGCAAACCAATGGCTTAACGGAAAGATTTCATCGCACGCTGTGTGACATGCTGTCCATGTATATCCGACCGGACCATCGCAATTGGGATGCCATACTACCCTTTGTCACGTATGCATATAATACGTCAGTTCAACGAACCACAGGCTATTCTCCACTTTTACTAGTATACGGACGCCAACCGACATCACCACTCAACGTTTCATTCTTTTCTGGCCCCGTCAACTCTTTACCATTCGTTTGCGACCAGTTTCTGTCCCGCGTTGCTCGATGCCTTCGTCTTGCCCGCGTAAACACCGAAGCTAGCCAAGAAGATCGCAAACATCGTTACGATGCCACTCACCGCGTCGTTCTCTACTGCCCTGGCGACAATGTACTTCTGTGGACTCCTGCGCGAACGCCTGGCTTATGCGAAAAGTTTGAGTCACGCTATCTTGGCCCTTACAAAGTTATCGAACAGACCTCACCGGTGAACTACCGTGTCACACCTGTTCATGTCCCCACTGACCAACGCTGCCGCGGGACAGAGATTGTGCACGTTTCGCGTCTCAAGCCCTATTGTATGCGTTCCACAGCGTAATTCGCGGCCAGGCTGGCCGCTTCCGTCCACGGGGGAAATTAGTGTGAGAATTCATTGTACGTCATCTTCCTCATCTATCAATAACCATCATCAGTCTTCGGCCCGTTCCTCTTCATGATCGGCGCTATCTTGCTGTTGCTTCAATAAAGCGTCAGCTGCACCGTTGTATTTCAATATATATATATATATATATATATATATATATATATATATATATATATATATATATATATATATATATATCACCGCGTCAAGTGATAACCAAGTGTTTATTGTTTACACATCGCAAAACCACTAGTGCTGTAGGGCAGTCAAGTGCACATAACGTGCCTTGTTTGAGTGAGCACAGGTGCCGATTTATGGACGATAGATAGTAGAACAAATAAACAGAAATAGATGACAGAACCACATGACGGAGACTGCCAGAAGACAAGCGCGTTGGAGTACTATAGAGATTCGCCAGTGCCTGTGGAGAGGCTAACATGAAAAGACCGTACGGATGGTTTTATTGTCGATGAATACAGAAGCAAAAAGTTGGATGCACAAGCTGGACCAATTGTCAAGTTGTTTTAATTTGCGAAAGTGTAAAGAAGTAAAAAAATGAAAATGCCGGGATCAGCCCTAAATTGAGAATAAATAAAATATTTTCACACATCTTGTGATTATGTGTTCACTGATGAATTAGCTGCATCATCATAAGAAAGTCAGAACGGAAAGAGACGGAAACACTCAAAAGCGCAGGAACCCAAGCAGTTGTGTTCATATTTTGCAGCATTACTTTGATCGCTCTTTTCGTCTCATGGTTTTCATATTATTCAATTCATAACTGCTCGTTCAATTACCAGCATATAAATTACAGTCACTAAAGTTTCAAAGAGGCTCGAGTCTATTGTTACAAGATCGCTAAGTATATTTCATGGCTGTTGCATCTGATACTGCATTCTAAGAATGCTATAGAGGTGTTTAGAGGAAGTGAGAAGCCTATCTTAGTTTGTGTTAAAAGAATAGTGATAACTGCAGTTGCGGAGGTTAAATCTTCTAAATGAAGTTATTAAACTTGAAGCAACGTTTTCTAAAGCGACATACTCACACTTACTATAATTAATTTAGATGCATTAGAAAAGTGTAGCTCTTCCAGATCTGTTAGTTGTGATGTTGTAAGATCCGAGTTAAATGTGCTCACAATTCTTACTTTCACGAAAACCGATCGTTGTGCAAGGTTCCATCTCGGCTAAGACAATACCAAAAATTAGCAAGGGCTACAGGTCTATAAGAGCATGGTTGGTAAGTACCTGGTGCTCACAAACAAGACGGATAATAAAACCAAATTTCGCGGGTGACACAAAGATACCGCGCTCAATGGTAACTACCGCAAGCGCGCTGCGCATGCGATTCTATGGGCACTTACAAAAACTGTCCCCCCTCTCCCCTGGTATCGCCGCTGGTTCAGGAACTGGACCTGTCACGCCGATTTTGGAGCACGCGGTGGGCCATACCCGTTTGCTTTTTCATACAGCGGCCGTGGCAAGAGTTAGCTACAAAAAGTGCCACCTACGGGTTAGAAATTCCCGAATCCAGTTCAGCACGGAGGTGTCTTAGTTTAAGCAATAAGTAACGATGGTAAAGCTTATCAAATGCTTTTTCAAAATCAGAAAGTACCGCATCAGTGAGAATATTATGATCAAGGCGATAACAAATTTTACGCAAGCAAAGGGCTAGTTAGGTTTCACAAGAATAACTGGGACGAAAACGATGCTGATTGGGACGGAAATATATATTAGTCGAAAAAAAACGCGCTACTTCAGAGTACACTATATGCTCTATTATTTTGCGACACTGGTGATGTATATGAAACGGTTATGGTTAGAAGATGACCGATTACCTTTCTTGAAGACGGGGATGACTTCCCCGATCCGCCAATCCTCTGGAACTTAATCTGAACGGCGGTTTATTACAAGTTCATCTGCACAGCATTACAAGAAATGTTTGTGTTGTGACGATTCATCAGAGAGTGACGAAAAGTCAAGTGTTAGTATAATGAGCCTGAAATTAGGCTGGTCTTTTTCCCTTCGACTACGAGATTTCATACCCATTTTAAAATGTGCCTGCATTTCTGGCAGTTGTGCTCGCTTTATGCAAGTTAGACACGACAATTGCATCAGTTTTATATGAGCAGATTATCCATCCTTCTGTGCTGTACTTGTTGCTGGTGCTGAATTGCACGTAATGAAGGCGTTCCATGCGCTAGTGCCGCGCATTTGGGAAAAGTCCAATTAGTTCGGGTGCCTGGACATAAGGGGTTGTTTGTCCAGCCCATTTTTTTTGTTAAGGCGCCAATAATTGCACCGACTTCACCAAACTTTACATCATTCGCTTGTGGGTCATTCTAAAACTAATGCCCCAGTTCTTTCGGCAACAATCTCAAGCGTATTCGCAAACAATAGTGCTGATTCACTGTATTAGGAACATTATGTCATTAGAATATTTGAGACAGAAAAAAATTTTTGGCCACGGGGGTGCCTTATGAACTTACCAAAATGTTGACTACGGCATCGTTTGGAATACTTTTTAAAGTACTGCTCTTTCTTTCTATAATCAATGTGGTCTTCATGTTAAGTAAAGGGTCTTCTGTAAGTTGTGTGAAGTTCCATAGCATTATGGCAAGTTTTCTGCTACATTTACCTCCATGCAGTTAGCCAAACTGTGATATGTTTGCATTTATTCTGTGTAGTACTGCAGTTTGTATGAATAAATTAGCATTAATACTTACTCAAAAAGGTATATTTCGTAGAAAAAATATATTCAGACCCCTCATGTTATTAAACTTTACGAGAACATTTATTACTTTAGCATAATTGTCATTTATACAAATATTGAGACGTACTTTGCACCATGTGGTGGTTCAATTAAAAATCACATTTATACTTAACTTGATCAAAACGAACAGTTCTTTTTATGTCGCAAGTTTTATTGTTACAATTTTCGTTTTGAAAAAAAGACCGTTCTTTATGTTTCCCATTGACACTTACGGGGAACTTAAAGATGGGAGCTGCCGTATGGCGAATTGGGAGATAGCTGTCAAAGGGAGCCTTCCAAAATTATTTGCTTCCTTAAAACGAAAATTGTAATGATAAAAGTTGCCACATAACAATTTTTTCATTCGCTTACAAGTTTAGTATAATCCTGACTTCTAATTGGACCACCACATTGTGCAAGCTGCATTTCAATATGGACAGAAATCACAATTTTGAGAAATTTCAGATTTTCTTCTCGTAAAGTTTCAGACTTCGAGATTTCTATAAATAATTTTCCCGCTAATTACACCTTCTCATAGGTACGTATGTATTGCTCAGATATTCATACAAAGTGCAATATTGCAATAGAAAAAATGAAAATACAGCGCATTTTGTCCTAACACTTGGATGGCGCATGTGGCAGGAAACTTGAAGTAGTATACTCAGCTTCAACTACGTTACACAAGCACCTTGACTTAACATGTGAACCAAATATGGAATAGAAAAAGTAACAGTACTCTTAAAATAATTTTTTTCATAGACAACACACAGTTTACTTTCTCGAAAGTCGAGAAGACACCTACTTTACCAAGAAAATTTTTTTTCGAAATATTCTTCGCAATTCCGTTTTCAATTCGGCAAATAATTACAATTTTATTTCGAACACAATTGATATAGTAACCATTATGACTGTATTGGTTGGCATGGAATTATCGTTATGTGATTACTGCTCGATTAAGAGGCGGGCCATTATGGAAGTCTTTGGAGACACTGGCAGCACCAATAAACTCTACTGAATATCGGCATTTATTATATCCTTGGTGGATAAATTTCTTCCGAACTTGTAAACTAGAAGTATGCCGAGGCTGCTCTGCCAGATTTCGAATCTCAATTTCTACAAACACAGGTCTGATCAAGCACCATCGCCACTATGCGCATTTTGCTGAACTGGGAAGAACACATCATTTATTTTTGACATGCAGGTGGTTTACTGCAGTATACCCCGAAAAACATTTAAAGATACCTTTAGGCAGTATTTTAATGCATATATCTGTGCCCGTTGTTTTGTTTTCGGGAGCCTCTATATCTGGTTTCTCCAGTGGGAAGGTATGCAGCAATGTTAGGGACAATAATAATGAAAATATACGGTTAAATAAATAACAAGTATGGTTCTCCAAACAGGTTTACAACAATATATGCACGTGTGAAAAAGTGAAGGTGTTGCTTTATCCTATTACTTTTTACTTAAAAAAAGGAAAAAACCGGTCCTCGCTACTTTTCAAAATAAATGTAGGCATTAGATTTAGCACAAGAGCCTCCTATGTAATTTGTAATCTTTCTAATATGCAATCTTCATTGTTTTAAGGCTTCATCCTATTTATTAAAAGCCCACAATGCTTGCCATCCTCCCACAGTGGGTTTGGGCCACAGTTAATTGACATACAAGAAAAAACACTCAAGTTGACGCCATGGGACCACAAGCTAGAAGCTGTTGTGCCCGACAGACGACAGACGACCACTTCACCAAACGACAGCGACACCCCCCGAAAAAGACGGCATCCCGAGCGAATGCTTTTTATGACAACACTGGCGAACTATCGACCCATTTACGTTTACCTCAAGGTAAAAAAGTCAACGCAATCATTAGCATTACTGCGATGTCTGTCTAAACTTATTTTAGCTGTAACTAGCAAAACTTAAGTGAACTGGCACGTAATGGCCTTTTCAAGGTTATCGATCTCATCTGATGTTTCTGTTCTTTTTCATATTACTGATGAGTCGTCTGTGAACTATTTCCGAAAACAAGTTCATGAGACCTTACCTGTAGTGTGTCCGTTCATGTGCGTGTCGGCTAGGTATTCGAACGGCGTGGAAAAAAAGTCAAGCTCTGCCAGGCGTGTTCACTTGCAAAGCAGTGCTTCGTTATGCTTGACAACACGCTCGCTTCCGCTTCAACGCAGCGTTTCTCTCAAGGACGTCGTACGCTGACAGAACGAACATCAAGAATTCAGTCAAGTCAACCGGCATTCAACTCACTTGGTAGGTGGAACGCTGAAGGCACCCACAATGTCTTTAGGACACACAAAGCACGTTCTTTCTCTAAAGCAGGGGTCTCAATCTCATCTGAGGCTGCCGTCGCAGAATTTAGCCCCGCATGAGTCTAGTCAGGGTTCGTACACGCTGTTAGGAATACCTCTAAAAAGCACCTTTTTCACATTTGATATAGCGGCCATTTTTGAAGAATACTTGGGACCAGGATTCCACCCAACAAAATTTTAATGCCGATCTCCAAAACCAGTAAATTGTAATCTTTTTGAAGAGACAGTACAGACAAGGACAAGCACATGTAAAATGACTCGCGCAAACACTGCGCTTGTGTTTGCGTAATTTTAGATCGACCGGTTCACTATCCTTTTGTCCACTGCTTCTTCTGAAATCCTGGCTCAATGAGAGGTGTAGCCAGAAATTTTTTTCGGGGGTGGTTCACACCAGCCCGACAGGAGGGCGGGGGGTGAGGAGCACAGGCATCAGACTTTTTCTGTGTGGCCTCTATCGGCGGTAATTTAAACTGATGGTGTACATATATATTGACCCGTGTCCACATGTGGACGAAAACGATGATGAGGGGATTTAGCGGACACCAGGTAGTTAGCCTCTGGCTTTACTTGAGAACGAAGAAGACAATTTTGCGGCTCCTTTGAATGCCATTTGCGATTATAATCAGGCCTCTAAACGTATACTTTTGTAATCTCCAATCAAATATTTATTATTCTATACCCCCCAAAAATTCTAAATGGCAAGGTGAAGTAAACGCAGCTTGGTGGTAATCGTAACACATGAAATCTGTAAATGTCTCAACTTAACTTTTCCTTTTTTTTCTCGTCTGCCCTCTTTTTATGTGTTTTCCTTACATAAGTCATACTATAATACAAATTCATTACTTATAGTTAAATGCTCATAGAAAAACTTCACTAGACTTTCTTGGCCCATCCCCCTGAGTGGGTATTAGCCATCAGTCCAGGAAACCAAACAAACAAACAAGCTCAGCTGTTGGGAACACGCTGCTTTCGCTGTCTCAAGGCGTACCTGTGCTTTGTTTGCCCTGTACCGCGGCACTGGTGGAGGTGCTGGGCTGCCACCGTGCGTAATGCTCCACACTCCCGTAGGGAGCCGTTCATCTAGACCGGACGCATTGCCACCTATTGCAACTCCCGTGCACCGGTTCAGTCGGCGGCTAATAGGCATTGGGCCAGAGTTCACTCCTTCCACGGAACCTCGTAGGTGCCAATTACCTCACCAAATTCTTCGTGACTTGCAATCTCTTGGAGTGTCATGGAACATGCTGAATACATTTCAAAGCTACCTTTGTGAACATACGTTCGTGGTTCGTGTTGGAAATGTCCTTTCAAGGCGGTTTACGCAGGAAAATGGTGTCCCTTAAGGGGGCGTACTTAGTTGCACACTGTTCATTGTAAAAATGAACTCCATAAACACTATACTGCCTAAAACAATTTCCTACTCTGTATATGTTGATGACATTCAGATCAGCTTCAAATCGTGCAACCTAGCCATCTGCGAACGTCAGATTCAGTTGGCAGTAAATAAGCTTTCAAGCTGGGCAGACAAAAATGGCTTTAAGTTTAACTGTGACAAGACTGTCTGCCTACTCTTTTCAAAACTACGTGGCATAAGGCCGTCCCCCAACATTTCAATTAACGGACACACCATTGCTACTAAGAAGGATCATAAATTTCTAGGTGTTGTGATGGATGAAAAGCTCAGCTTCGTCCCACACATCAAGCAGCTGCGACTGAAATCTCTAAAGCCTTGAACTTGCTCAAGATTGTCTCACATCAGTCATGGGGTACAGATCGTGACTGTCTATTAAACCTTCTCAGTAGTGTAGTGCTCTCACGTATTGATTATGGCTCCGTTGTGTACGAATCAGCATCGAGATCCGCACTTAAGATGCTCGACCCAGTGTATCACCATGGGCTTCGTCTGGCTAGGGGCGCTTTCTGAACCAGCCCAATAGCCAGCCTGTATGTTGAGACAGATCGGTGGTCATTAGAACGACGACGGCAGTTCACAAGCATCAAGTATATAACCAAGGTGCTCTCTCATGTCGACCACCCATCTCACGAGCTATTGCAGGATACATCAAACGCCCACCTGTTCTTGAGGCAACCATCAGCTATGCCAACGTATTCCATCAGAGTGGCCTCACACTTTGAAATTCTTAATATACCCGTCTTCAATATTGAACTAAGTTCCCGCAAGGACACTGTGGCACCATGAGAAATGCGAGCTATCAATTGCGACTTGTCATTCCTAGAGGTAGAAAAGCATGGCCTCCCAGTCGCAATCGATCAGCATTTTATGTACTTGCAGGCAAAATACAGGTGTGCTGAGTACTTCACTGATGCTTCCAAGTCCTCGGCCGTCGCATATGCTGCATATGGCCCAGCGTACTCTGAATCTGCAACATTGAATGAACACACCAGCATATTTACTGCTGAGTGCTATGGCATCCTGCTAGCTATAAAGCACATCTTAAAGAAGAAAGAACCAGCCTCCATCATATACACAGATTCCCTCAGTGCAGTGACTGCGTTATCTTCTGCGAAGACATATAAAAATACAGTGACTAATACCCTTCTAAACTGCCTCATGTCAGCCTACAGATCCAAGATTAAAATCACGCTATGCTGGATTCCGGGACACTGCAGCATAGCTGGCAATGAGGCAGCAGACCAACTTGCGAAGTCTGCTGCACTCCGCCCTACAGTAAACGTAGTCGTCATCCCATATGAGGACTTGAGGCCGCTAGCACAAACCGAATGCGTAAGCAATGGCAAGAGGAATGAAACGCAGCAATTGAAAATAAATTGCACACAGTAAAGCCAACAATAGGTAGATATGCTCCTGAATAATGTAACAGGCATCAAGAGGTTGCACTGTGCAGACTCAGGATCGGTCATACACATGCAACACACACGCACCTTTTAAGCAACTCTCCTGCACCGTGCTGTGAAAAATGTGGTGATGTGCTATCTGTCGTTCACGTTTTAATTACATGCCCGTACCTTGAACCACAAAGACTACATCACTTCCCAAAGCTATACAAATGCCACATACCACCTCACCCTTTATTGTTTCTTAGGGACGATCCCATGTTTCCCATAAAAGTAGTTTTAAAGTTCTTAGCTGATGTTGGATTTCTGCACCTAATTACACATTCTCACTAATCTCAGCCCTCCCTCAATCCTGAGAGAACCGCTGAGACTTCTTTACCAAATGTCATGCAGCAGGCACTTCTTGTCCTGACAAGGACCACTGCCGCCACTGCGTGACTTTTTTTAAAACCCATAGGTTTAGACCGTTTTAAACTCATCACACATAGTCATTACACTTGAGATTAATTCCTATGCCCCACTCTGTTATTCTTGCCACCCCGAGCTTTTTTTTCTATAATTGAACCAAAGAAAAACCCTGTGTTTGGCGCTCTTTGGCCTGAGTTGCCCTTGCGCCACTAAAATCTACCACCACCATCATCATCATCATCATCATCATCGGTATGTACACATCCAACGTCCGCAAAGCAGTCCCCTCTTATTAGAATAATTTGGTCTCTCGTACCACATAGCCTATCAGAAGTTCGGTTTATTTGGGTCCCCGGGCATGCTGGATTTGTACTAAATGAAAGTGCTGATTCGCTCGCTTCGGCATCTTTAAATTTCCCGGTGGTGCTAGTAGCTCCACAGTTTCCTTTTATTACTACCGAACTATTCAAGCGCCTGTTAACTTAAAAAAATCAATGAAACATTGCTCCTACAATCTGTTAGAAGTGCGGCCCTTTCTATTCGCATGGAACACCGCAAAGTACCTTTCCCGTCAATGTGAGGTGACCCTCACAAGCTTTCGCTGTAGAGTTCCTAGGTTCAATTTTTATCTCCACAAATTAAGATTTTCAATAAGTAACCTATGTGCAAATTGCAATGAACCGGAAACAATAGATCACTTTCTTCTCACATGCCGCCGCTTCGCCTCACTGCGCCAAATAATTCTTGAAAGACCAATTGGTATGCTCGGATTGTCAGTCAATACATCCACCCTATTATCGTTTGGAGCCAGTCAGTTGGGTGTGGGCCGCAGTGATATTCTGTCAGCGCTACATAAATTCATTCAGGCAACCGGAAGGATACGCTGCTCGAGGTACTGCCAGATATATCCAATTCTTTGTCCACCTTCCTCATTCTTGTAAATTTTTTATATATTATGATCTACCAAATTTTTCTGCACTTTTTCACGTTTTTTCAAAGGAACATTATTATTGTTCTTATCTAAGTTCTCTCTTTTTTGAGCAAGCGTTGTACAAAAATTATATATTATAAGATACGGTGTGGGCTATCCCCCTTTTGGGTATGAGCCAAGATCTCCTAGGCGACAAGACAAGACAAGACTAGAAAATTGGTGGCAAAGAAGAACTCGCTTAGTGTTCTAATTAAAAAAACGACCTTTTTCTGGTACCTCAATCTCTGTGGCAAGACCTTTGTTTTGACGTCATGACAATATTCTTGCAACATGTCCAGAAGCTGGCACCACTGTACCGACGTAGTGTTGTCAGCAATGTTGGGGCCAAATACATCAGCAGATGACGGATAAGAAGTGAAAAGTGTACAGATGGTAGGCAAGCTGGGACAAGGTGTCATCGGGTACGTCACGGACTTGTGCGTCGTCTACTAGTTCCCCTCCGCCGAGACATTCCCTTTGACCCAGGGTAAGAGTGTCAGGGATGGGTTGGTTACAAGTATAGCAGCGGTCCTCTGAGTGACTTGCATAGTCGCGAAAGGTACTAGAAACCCTTTTCTACTGCAAGCACGATCGGATGGCGAAACGAGTACAATTGTGTCGGAGAGACCAGCGCAGTACACCGACACAGCTGTCGTCGAGCTTGGAGGGACTGTTGTATCATCTTTCACGGGAGTCTTGATCAGTGTCGAGGGACTGTCTTCTGGCGTCAAAACCGAGAAGGATGAGAGTTTGATTTTGGCAGAGACACAATAGATGGCAGCGTCATGGTAGGACAGAAAATCCCATCCCAAGATGACGTCATGACAGCATGCAGGAATGACGATAAAACAACTTGTTTTTGGGCTAGTTGGTGCAACGTTTGTAAAAGTTGATTCGAGCGTGAACACGTAACGATCTCACACACACACATCCAGGCATCAAACACACACGTGAGTTTGATGTCTGGGCGTGTGCGTAGGGCCGTTCGCCGACCTCATGACGGCGAATGGCCCCGTGCTATTGCAGAGTGCCTGGAAAGTATTCAGTCCCCGAACGTTCACCGACACCAGTTACGCTAGCCATCTCCTCGATGCTCCACATCGCCGGGTTCCCCGTCAAGTTTCGCCGATGTCGTTGTGGGACGATCACCTAAGTCCTCAAGCCCACGCCGGGGAAGCTAGGAACAGCAACCTCCGGGGGTGGTACCGCTGCTGAGCGATGGGTAAAACAACCTCCCCCGACAAGTCGGCCGATTTCTGACAACTCTGTTTCTCCTACATCTTCAACCCACGACAAATGCATATCTGCCGACATTTCTGTTCGAATCGGCAATCATCGAGTCATTTCTCTGGTGGACACTGGTGCTGACTACTCCGTTATCAGCGCTGAACTCGTCGCTGAACTGAAAACGGTGATTACTCCCTGGGAGCATGGATTGAACTCTGGTCAGCAGGAGATCACCTCTTGAGACCGATCCGTGATTCTGCCTTCGTCGCTTCGTTCATCACGTTGCGCGAAGGTTGTCGGAAAGTCATCCTCGACATGAATTTTCTGCGTGAACACGGAGCCATCATTGACCTGCGATAATTGATTGTAACGTTTTCCGACGGTCATGCCCAGACGCCAAGATATACTGCTACGCAGAGAACAGCACGTCGTATCGTCAACGACGCCATCACACTTCCACCGCGAACCAGTATGTTCATAATTGTAGTAAGCGACATAGATAACAGTAGTAGTGGTATTGCCGAAGCAAACTTGTCGGTGCAATTAGCTCGGCAAATCTGCATCATCCGCGGAATAGTCTTGTTGAAACACAGGATGACCGAGCTCATGGTTAGGAATTTCAGTGGCGAATACCAGCATTTGACAAAGCGAATGACGATCGCTCGCTTTGAGGTCATTGGCAGTGAAGCATGTTCAATGATTACTTAGATTTCGCTGAACCCACGGGGACCAATACTTTTGACGTCAATCCAAAGCTTTCGCGTGAGCAGAAGGAGCGAATATTCAGTAGTTTACAAAAGTTCAGTGGCTGCTCCACATCGGCCTCAAAAATAAAGCAAACACCGGCCGTGAAGCACCGCATTATAACGGACCCTTATTAATGGACCCAGTCTGCCAGCACGCCTACCGAGTGTCGCAAAAGGAAGAAGAGGCGATACGATTACAAGTGAAGCTGATGCTTGACGACGATGTAATCCATCTCTCAACCAGTCCATGGGCATATGCCGTCGTGCTCGTAAAAAAGAAGGACAGCACTCCAAGGTTCTGCATGGATTAACGGAAAATTGAGAAAATGTCTAAGAAGGACGTCTACCCTCTTCCGCGTATTGACGACTCACTAGAACATCTTTGACATGCCCACTATTTCTCTTCGTCAGATCGAAGTTGATGAGCGTGACCAGTAAAAAACAGCATTCATAACCCCTGATGGCCTCTACAAATTTAATTTGCTGTCATTTGCTCTGTGTCCTGCTCCTGCGACGTTCCAAATGATGATAGATACAGTGCTGCCAGGCCTTAAGCGGGAACCATGCCTTGCTTATTTGTACGACATAGTTGTGCTTTCACGAACCTTTGAACAGCAGTCGGAGCGGCTTTAGTCAGTCTTTCATGCCATTTGTAGAGCAGGCCTCTCACTAAAACCAGAGAAGTGCCACTTTGGCTACGATGAACTAAAGTTTCTCGGGCACCTTGTCATCCATGATGGTATCTTGCCGAATGCAGAAAAGACATGGTCTGTTGCTGCATTTCCGCCACCTGCCAACAAACGTCATGTACGTCGATTTCTGGGCTTATGCGCATACTGCAGGTGTTTTGTGCAAAATTTTTGCAACGTAGCCGAGTTATTGACCCGTTTGACGGAAGGTGGCGTTCTCTTGGTGGGCCCCTGAGCAAAGAGCCGCTTTCTCCGACCTTCAGCGGCGCCTGCAAACTCAGCCCTTACTCAGACATTTTTATGAAGACGCCTCAACTGAAATGCACATAGACGCAAGTAACATCGGCCTTTGCGGAGTCCTCGTTCAATGTCAAGAAGGCGTCGAACGTGCTATTGCTTAAGCTAGCCGGATATTGTCTTCTGCGGAAGTGAATTACTCGACCACGGAGAATGAATGTCTAGCTTTTGTCTGGGTGATAGCAAAGTTCCTACCATACCTCTGCGGATTGTTGTTATGGATCACCACGCCCTCTTCTGCCTTGATAATCTCAAAGAACCTTCACGACGGCTGTCCAGGTGGAGTTTACGCCTTCAAGAATTTGACATAGCAATTGTTTATAAGTCTGGCCAGAAGCACGCAATTGCAGATTGTCTTCCGCGCGCTCCACTTACAACGACGGCAACTGATGACGAAATCGACGGTCGTTTCCTTAGCACTATCAATGAATCTGACTTGGCGCAGCAACAGAGGGTTGACGCCGAGCTTCGAAAACTAATCGAATATCCTGAAGGGTGCGATTTGGACTCCCCAGGAGTGTTTGCGCGTTCACCATCATCCTTTTGTCTGTGCAGCGATGTTCTTTAAAAGACGAATTTCAACAAATACGCAACTGAACACCTGCTTGCCATTCCATCCGAGCTACATGCAAATATTTATCAGCCTGGCATAATGAGGCATCGTCCGGCCACTTGGGATTCACACGCACTAATTTGGCTCGAATTCGCCAGCACTACTACTGCCCGAAGCTTACACAGGATGTGAAGCATTATGTTATGACGTGTCGTGAATGTCAGCGCCGTAAAGCACCACCTGAGTGCCCAGCTGGTTTTCCAAGACCTATTGTCCCGCCTGCGCAACCATTCCAACAGATTGGTATGGACCTGCTCAAACCTTCTTTCAAGTCTCACGATGGCAACCGCTGGATCGTCGTCGCCACTGATTACATGACACGATACTGTGAAACTAAAGTATTATCACAAGGCACCGCCAGTGAGATTGCGCACTACTTCATGAAAAACATTGTTCTCCGTCACGAAGCACCAACAGTCGCAATATCTGATCGCGGTACAGCTTTTACTGCCCAGATGATGGAGAATGTCCTGCAGCTTAGTGGAATCGCACATAAGAAAACGACTGCATACTACCCACAAAGCAACAGCCTTACAGAGAGACTAAACAAGACGGTCACCGACATGGTTTCCATGTTCGTTGACAGAGACTACAAAAAATGGGAGGACGTTTTACCATAAATCATGTTCGTCTACAACAGTGCTGGTCAAGAAACAACCGGGTTCACACCATTCCGTTTGCTCCATGGAAGGAAGGCAGCCACTATGCTGGATGTCGTGGTCCTACCCGACAGGTGCACCATTACGTCAACGAATTCATCCGACTTTCGGATGCAGCTAGCAAGCTCGCACTTGAAAGAATTCATGACCAGGAATGCGGTGACTCCCAGTGACACTCTGATCGTCATCGCCAGGTTATTTACCAACTCGGCGATCAAGTCTGGCTGTCGACCCCAATCGCCAACGAGGCCGTTCAGAAAGCTATTGCGCCACTCCTTTCCTCCCTATAGAGTTTTCCGGAGTCTCAGCGAAGTGAACTACGAAGTTCTTCTCGAAGATACAGCTCGTCAATCCCGTCATTCACCACAGCCAGACATCGTCCATGTTCCCAGGATGAAACCATTCTACAAACGTTGACTACCCGTTAAAGCTATGCGTGACTTGGTGAACGCTTCGACACCGTTAGCTTGTGTCTGTGCGTTTTCTCTTGTATTGATTCACCCACATCGCGACGATGCTTCCTGGGAAGGGAGGGTAATGCCACATGTATTACGTGGTGTTGTTTCTGGCAGAATTGTATTTGCCGCTATAGAAAAGACGATCAGAAATAGTGCGCGAAAGAAGATGATGCCTTCACTTTGCCAGCTCGTTAAATTAGAAAAGTCACATTTATCACATTGGATTGAAGGCAACACGAGCCATGAGGTGGTTACGCAAGCTCAGCAACAGAAAAACGGGGTTGCGAACAAATACATTGGTAATGATCTATAGAATGTACATGCGTCCTATCATAGAATTCGACTGTGTGTTATTTTCGGGCAGTGCGACTTATAAATTGAGACTGCTAATACTATAGGAAAGGGAAGCTTTACGATTGTGTCTTCAACTGCCGAAGTTTGTTGCTAACAATGAGTTATACATGGAAGTACGTCTACCTTCATTGCTAAGTATATTTAAAATACTTACTATCCAAACACTTTTAAAACTATACACATTGCCCCAGAAAGAATCGTTTAATGCTTTTATTAAAGAGCCAAGCTTATTTTTTGAAACTCGTTGGTCGCGACTTCACTACCCACAGATCACGTTCGTTAAAGCGCTGATTGAAACACTGAACTTCAAAATCTAACATATTTTTCTCAACAAGTATCTTTAATTTAGATCTTCAGATAGAATTCGAGAATATTTACCCCTCTAACGCGAAGCAAATACCATTTCAATATTCAAATGATCGGCTACAGGATTACTTGGCACACGTGAACATGAACTATATAATTGCGACTGATGCATTCATATCAAATGAAAAGCCTGAACCAGGTATCTTGTCAATTCCCTTGACTGGTCCTTTTCTGTTAAACTTCTAGATTACACACTAATATTCATAGCAGAATTATTTGCTATTGTACTGGTACTACAGAAACTTTTTTGGGCGAATCAGAAGCAGTCGTATTTACACATTCTTTTTCAGTATGTGCTGTTCTGTCTTTGGGAGCCAACTTAACACTTATGCATATGTTTTGACAACTCATACCGACAAACTTGCAAAAACTTCAGCTGGTATAGGTACCAACCCATCATGGCATATATCTCAATGAGATGGTGGATGCACCAGCCACAGTACCTCATAGTAGTCCTCTATTTCGATTTTGCCTGATGCGGCTTACGTGACAGCAATAACGTTTAGAAACCTGTGTTCGCAGAAATTAAGCTTCTACTCATTAGATAAAGTTTGAGGTTTCGCTCATCTAAGATTCTGCTGGAATAGAGAGTGGAGCGCTACACGGCAATTGGAAATTGCTTATACCAGGTTGCGTTGTAGAATTCCGCAACTAAATAATTATTTACATAAAGTTGGTCAAAGGCGTCATCTTTATGTCAGAATTGCGAAGAAATGTAAACAATAGATCAATTCTTTTCATTCTGTCGCCGATATTTTTATCAGCGGAAAAGATACCTGGCAGCTCCACTTGAAAATTTTGGATTAGAACTAAATGTGGCAGTGATTTTATAGTTTGGCAGCTATAAATTTGGTTATAGTCACAGGGATATCTGCTCTGCGGTATTGGACTACATAAGTGAAACAAAGAGATTGCCATGTTAAAATGCCTTTTTCACACACACACACACACACACACACACACACACACACACACACACACACACACACACACACTTATTACTAACTGGCAGCTGACCAATAGCCTCCCGTATACAACCTAAAGGCACCAAGTCTGCCAGTACGAGACCCTCGTTAATGAATCAGGAAAACAAGTGTATACTTAAGGGCTTGTTTTTCGTGCTTTTATACAATATTATTGAGATCTAACAGACAATAATGCCAAGGAATGTATAGGGGAAGCTATTAGGCCAATTGTGATGTAAATGAGAAGAAAGAAAAGTGGGTGAAAAGATAACTTGCCGTGGGCAGGATCTGAACCTGCGACCTTCGAATAACGCGTTCGATGCTCTACCACTGAGCTACCACGACATCTATCCCCCCAGCCACTTTATTGGGTATCTATGTCAATTTTGAGTATTGGGTATTTATGTCAATTTGACGATGACGAAGTGATTGCTTAGCAGATCGCAGTTTCCGTAGGTGCTCTCTTTTTTACCCTAATTTTAAGTGAACTTCGCGAATATCACATCCGTGTCCGTCGGTGATAGACGTGGACCCCCACGGACGTCCGTCAGTTACGGCGGCGTCGGCGGTGGCCGCATCCAGGAAGCGTACGGGACTCTACAGCGACTACGACAGCGAGGGCACTCTTGTTTACTCAATGAGCAGCGAAGAGCCTTCTGACGACGATGATTTTAAGCTGGTGCTGAGCCGTAAAGCGAACAGGCGGAACGTCAGAACATCTTCGTCGTCGAGTACCTTGAACGACAGAGTGCCAAGGAGACCTGCGACAAACACTATCCTTTTTGTCCCTGAGGTACCAGACGGTAACATGAAGCACCTCAACAAGCAATCTGTTTCGGTGATGCTGGAAGGACTCGTGCCAAACGAGATCACAGACATCAGAGTAAACACGCGTAAGAACGTATTGGCCATCGACGTCTTGCATGCTGCGGCACTTAATGTACTGCGCAACGTCAACGAGCTGGGGGAATGAAAGTTCGCTCCTACATTCCTGTGAGCTCTAACGTCGTCACTAGAGTTATCTACGATGTGGATACTGCCATTCCCAGCTCCGACTTCGATGTTCTGGTCAAACCGGCATATGAAGCCAGCGTCATCGCAAAAGGTGTCCGTTTGAGAAACTCACGCTGCTTGAAGATCGTGTTCAAGGGCGACTCTCTTCCTTCACACGTAAAGGTGGGCCATTTTCGGCATTCAGTGCGACCTTTCATACCGAAGCCCTTACAGTGTTATAAGTGCATGAAGATGGGCCATGTATGCGAAAATAGGACGGTGTGTCCTCGTTGCGCGGAAGCCCATTCTGCGGATGACTGCGAAGCAACTACCCTCAAATTCTCGTATTGTCATGGGTCACATGCAGCTTCGTCAAAAGAATGCCTCAAAATCCAAAGAAAAATAGCGGTATTGAAACAAATGGTCAGAGACAATTCGTCGCATCGAGAGGCTGCCAGGACATCCGAAAGAAGCGTCATCGTCGCCGCAGTTTATCAGAGAATGCCGCAGACGCTCCATCGAAAGCACCATTACACCACCCTTCCCTTCCACCGCTCTTGCCTCCAAGACCGAAGGCGGCCAGCGCGGTCAACAAAACAACGAGCAGCACTGTTGCAGTTGAATCAGTTTGGCCTTCATTGCCGAAATCACAGCCACCTGCAAATCCCAAGCGCACATCGACAATCACATTACTCCAGCCAGCCGCTGACAAGCTGCCTGAGGAGGACACAGAAGTCATCAGAATGTTCTGAACACTGCTGGATGCCATGCGAAAGCTGTGCAGCAGCCCGAAGTCTCCACTCGCTCAGAGTGCACTACAAGTACTGGATGCTCTAAGTCCAGTATTTGCAAGTCTCCAGTAGCAACCATGGCTCAACCAATTTTCTCCTTCCGCAACGAGGTCCAACAAGCGTCGATAATGCAGTGGAACGCGAGAGGCCTGAGATCCCGCATCTCTTCGTTCCATCAGTATATATTCGTGAATCGTATTCCTATGATAGTTATATGTGAACCAAACGTGCAACAACCTCCTAAACTATCAGGATATGAATCTTTCGTTTCTTCAACGTGCGAGGAATGCAGCAAGGTGGTTGTTTACACTCGCACAGATTTCAAAATGTGCATCATGCAGTTCTACCGCATGATGACAATCAAATGTCTGCTTACGTGTTCAAAAGGAAAAAGTGTCATTCACACTCATTGGTATCTACATATCACCATCCGGACGATTTGAACAAGACCGACTACGAGACATACTGACAACAACTACGGGCCCATGGGTTATAACTGGAGACTTCAACGCACATCACTTAATCTTGGGTAGTTCGACGATTAACGCTAAAGGAAAAAACCTCGTGTCATTCGCTTCCAAGCATGACCTATGTTTCTTAAATGATGGCAGTCCTACATACCTGCGGGGCCTTACGTACAGCAGTTGCCTCGATTTGACTCGGGTATCCAGAAACTTCCGGTCGCAAGTGCACTGGTTTTCAGACATCGAAACGCATGGGAGTGACCACATTCCAACTTATATGCGAATAAGGGTTCTTACTAACTCCTTTTCTAAGACCACAATACGAAGAATCGATTGGTCCAAATTTCAGCGACTCGTGGAAAATACATGCCGTGAAGACCCTGACCAGAACATGGAGGATATCACCAAAGAGGCAATGAGGGAAGCTTCCTGTCTCCTCCCGTTCACCGGCAAGCGTTCAGATTTTGACGTTGAACTGGAAAAACTGTGCGCGCTTTGCCGAAGGGCGGAAAGAAGATGCAGGCGGACGAAAGCAATATGCGACTTGAGGCTGGCACGACGCATACAGAAAAAAGTTCAACGACGTTTAGACAAGCTTGAACAGGAATGCTGGAAATCATTCTGCGAATGATTGGATTCCCGAAAGCCGTTGTTACGCATCTGGAGCACTATTCGTGGCCTGCGCTCGACTCCCCAACAAAGACATCCTTTCATGGCTTTAGCCCTACATTCAGGCCATACCCAACTTGAAGTGGCAAATGAGTTTTGTACGCGAATCGCTGGTGTGTCCGCCTTGTCTGCTGGCACCAATAGGACTGTTATCCCTGAACCCCGCATCTACGAAATGGACAATCTTTTCACTATAGAAGAACTTGACACATCTTTGGCGGATTCCCGACGATCATCTTCATCAGAACCCGATGGCATCACCCACGCCGCTCTAGCCAACCTGCAACAGGAGCCAAGGGGACAGTTGTTAAGCTATTACAGCCACTCATGGCTGGCGGGCAATGTTCCCCAGGATTGGAAAATAAGTCGACTTGTGCCACTACTCAAAGCAGGAAAGTCACCATTTGATTTGACATCATTTCGCCCTGTTGCCCTCGCAAGTTGCGTAGGCAAAGTCATGGAAAGGATGATACTTACACGCCTAGAATGGTACCTCGAGCGCTACAACGTATACCCAAACTGCATGACGGGTTTTCGGCAAGGTAGGTCATCTCTTGACAACGTGATTGGTATCACAACATTTATCCAGTAACAGAAGAGCCTCAAGCTCATACCACTGGCACTCTTCCTCGGCGTCAAAGGGGCTTATGATAACGTAACACATAAAGCCATCCTAGACTCGTTGGAAGCTGTTGGAATCGGTGGTCGGATGTTCCAATGAATCCAGGATTATTTGACGAGAAGGCCCTTTTTTGTACAAACCTCAGATGGACCTATCACCAATTACTATACCTCCCGTGGCGTCCCTCAGGGCGCCGTATTAAGTCCCACTTTATTTATTCTTGTCATGGTAGGACTTCGTGAAATTTTGCCAAGTACCATCCTCATATCCATATATGCGGACGATATTTGTCTATGGACTTTGGCTGTAACTCGTCTACAAGTACGTGCAAGAGTCCAGCAGGCTGCCACCCTCACATGCTCATATCTCCGCAAGCAAGGTCTTTCCGTCTCAACGGAGAAATGTGCATTGGTTGCGTTTACTCGCAGAGCCATGACACAATACCCCGTTACCATCAATGGACAAAATATTCCATACCACAAGAACCATCGCTTCATGGATGTGATTATTGACAGGGACCTTTCGTGCAGTGCCCACTGCAATTACCTGAAGAGAAGGCTAACTTTCATTGTCCATATAATGCGGTTCCTCTGCGGAAATTCTTGGGGCGCATCGATAAGGTTAATGATGCAGCTATACAGGGCACTGTTTCTGGGATTTTAGCGCTACAGCTTGCCGTTACTGGCAAGTACATGCAAGACGAACATCAGCACTCTCGAAGGTCTGAAAGTACAAGCACTATGTGTTCTTAGGATTGCCGCGATGCACCTCAACCTACGGGGCAATTATGATCGCAAGAGAGCATCCAATTCGAACATACATCACCACTGACAATTTGAGAGCCCACATAAGACACCTCAGCCGAGTTCCTGGTCACCATGTTGCAGTGTTGCCACTTCAAAGACCACACGTGATGCTTTCAAAGATTATTTCTGTCCATAGAGAATGCCTTCCTTTTGGCTTCACTCCAGCAACAAGACCAGCGTCACCCCCGTGGTGCCTACAAGAACCACATGTGTGCCTCACTATTCCGGGAATAACGAACAAGAGCCATCATTCAACAGTGATCCTACGACAGGTGACATTGTCGCTACTCAACGAAAAATAAGGCAAGAGGACCACATTTACACCGTTGGATCGGTCTCGGCTGACAGCTTCACAGGTGCTGTTGTCATCCCGGCGTACTAGGTCACCATAAAACTCAAACTGTCGCATAAGACAACATCCACAGCAGCGGAGCTTGCCGCTTTACGTGCTGCTGTACTTTATATCGCAGAAGCCCGATCTCAAAAATGGGCTGTGTTCTGTGACTCCAAGTCATCCCTTCAGAGCTTGCAATCAGCTTTACTACAGAGGGAGCATCAACAACTAGTGAATGAAATAAGAGAAGTGATTCACGAAGTTTTATTGAAAGGACATGACTTGGTGTTCCAGTGGTTACCGGGACATTGTGGTATTGTCGGTGATGACCTTGCTAATAATGCTGCCCGATCCGCCCACTCGGACGCCCAGACAACCCCAATTCCATTGTCAAGAACCGACGCTGCAAGGGGCCTTCACTCGTTCACTAACACCATGTCGAAAACTTGGCTGAGTGACCCCAGTGTCAGGAACCTCCGCCTACACAAATTGGACCCATCGAGAAAGCTTCAAGTTCTATCGGACCTCTCCCGCCAGGATGCAACTTTACTGTGCCGCCTGTGGTTATGAGTAGCTTTTACAAAGGCGTACTCCTTTCGCATAGGAATGGCGGATAGCTCCCGATGTGAATCGTGCGACACTGACGAGACAATAGAACATCTACTGTGTTCATGTGAACGTTTTGCGAGCGAACGCAACTTGCTACACGAAACGTTAGAGACACTAGACAGTAGACCTTTTTCCGAAGAGAAGATACTTGGCTCATGGCTCTACGCGTCGCTGGCCAGCAAAGCGACGCGGGCATTGCTAAGTTTTCCAAAGACGACCGGACTACGCGACCACTTATAAGCGTGCAACGGACAAGGTAACATCTACACACAAGTTGCCCTTCACTTCTCTCTCTCATCTCCTTTATACCTTCACCCCTTCCCTCAGTGCAGGGTAGCAAACCGGACGTGCGTCTGGTTGACCTCCTTGCCTTTCATTTCTTCCTTTCCTCCTCCTCCTATGTCAATTTTCAAACGTGGGAGTGCTAGTCAGCGCCACTAGTAGCAATCGCGGCGAGTGTTGCACACTCTTTATGAGCGTGTTTGGCGCCACGTAGCACGTGAACTTATTACGAAGTGGCAGCTGACCAATTGTCCCCCGTATACAACCTGAAGGCACCAAGTCTGCCAGTACGAGACCTTCGTTAATGAATAGGGGAAACAAGTGTATACTTAAGGGCTCGTTTTTTGTGCTTTTACACAATAATAATGAGATCTAACAGACAATATTGCCAAGGATGGTATAGGGAAAGTTATTAGGCTATGTGTGATGTAAATGAGAAGAAAAGTGGGTGAAAAGATAACTTGCCGTGGGCAGGATCCGAACCTGTGACCTTCGAACAACGCGTTCGATGCTCTACCACTGAGCTACCACGACAGCTATCCCCCCAGCCACTTTATTGGGTATCTATGTCAATTTTTAAACGTGGGAGCGCCAGTCAGCACCACTAGTAGCCATGGCGGCGAGTGTGGCACACTCTTTATGAGCCTGTTTGGCGTCACGTAGCACGTGAACTTATTACTAACTGGCAGCTGACCAATGGTCCCCCGTATACAACCTAAAGGCACCAAGTCTGCCAGTACGAGACCCTCGTTAGTGAATAAGGGAAACAGGTGTATACTTAAGGGCTCGTTTTTCGTGCTTTTACACAATATTAATGAGATCTAACAAACAATAATGCCAAGGAAGGTATAGGGGAAGTTATTAGGCCAATCGTAATGGAAATGAGAACTAAAGTGGGTGAAAAGATAAGTTGCTGTGGGCAGGATCCGAACCTGTGACCTTAAAAATTGACATACATACCCAATAAAACGGCGGGGGGGATAGCTGTCGTGGTAGCCTAGTGGTAGAGCATCGAACGCGTTATTCGAAGGTCGCAGGTTCGGATCATGCCCTTGGCAAGTTATCTTTTCACCCACTTTTCTTTCTTCTCATTTACATTACAATTGGCCCATTAACTTCCCTATACCTTCCTTGGCATTATTGTTTGGTAGATCTCTCTCTCTCACACACACACACACACACACACACACATATATATATATATATATATATATATATATATATTGTTTTTTTCAGTCCAAATTTACTTTATGTTTTCATAACCATAGGCCTTTTACTTAAAATTTTTGCTGCCCGGTTTTTTGCCGATCACCCTTTGTGGGTGTGCGCCAGAATAACAAAGACCATCATCAACATCATCATCATCTTTTCCAGTGAGCGAACTAGCCTGACGTTTGGCCGACGTTTAGTTACGGGTTTCTGCTCATTATAACGTGACATTATTCAAGCTGTGATCATCCTCATAACCATCATCCTCTACAACCGGCTCAGAGAACGGGTGTTGTCTCCCTGTCGGCGAGCTACGAACCGTAAGTGCTTTTCCGTCGGTCGTCGCTTCGTGGGCTTGCCTTCTAGCGAACGCCGCTCCCGCCACCGAGGTCATAGAGTCCACAACTCTCCTACAGCCATGCGAAGCTACGCCACCATTTGAGGACGGCGTCCAGGCCTTCTCGATGGTTAATGGGCTGGGTCGCCGCAGTCGTGCCAAAACAGTGCATTGCCTACTATTTCTCGGGAATGCCGTTCACGCTTCTCTATGCCACAACACTTCACTGCATTTTCCTCCTACACCTCAGTCGCCCAGGGGCTATTTCTCTGGAATGCCGTTCACGCTTCACTATGCCACAACACCTCACTCCATTCTTTCACTACACCTCAGCTGCTCAGGGGAGCTGTCCAAGCTCCTTCAGCTAGTCTCACCACCTCAGTGAGTACGCTGATCGAGGACTATATTCTGGATATAGTTCCAGTAGATGATACTCTCGGCAGCCATTTTTAAGAAGGAAGAAAGGTAGGAGGGTTATCAGACTTCGCCGCGTTTGTCAGGCGCCTGGAATGGAGGGTGTTTCTTCCCTCTGAGGCGTTCTGTTGGGCTCCGCTTCACTAGGATGGATTCAGTGAGCATCAGAGACGCTGAGGACGCCGGTGTCACATCCATTGCCCCCTGTGTACACTCGGAGGCTGACGGAGGTTTCTTAAGAGGGATAGGAGCCCTCTCAGTTGTCTGCGTCGTCCCCGAGGTCTCACGGGGGTTGACCTGCGGGGTTTCGATTGTCTGTTTTGTCTCTGAGGTCTGATGGAGGTGAACCTGCGAGACTTCGAACGTTGGTGCAGCCTGCGGCTGCTTGGTGGGGGGCCAAGATGTGCACGCATCAGCAAAGCTGTACTGCGTGCCCACCGTTGCTAGACGCCGCCCGGCCCCCTGGCGTGCTGCGTCAGCGTACGTTTTTCCGGAGAAAAGCGACACCTTCTTCCGGGCTTCAGAAATTTGATGTTTTCCATTACTTTTTTCTCGATAATTTCCTTTTCCTTTTTGAAAATTTCACATGTCCGCGAGTACGCTGCGTGCGGCCCGTGACAGTTAGGGCACTCTGTTTGCGTGTAAGTACAGCTCTCTGTGGGGTGCTCATGATCACCACATTTTGTACATGTTTGTTTTCCTCGACAGGTATTCGACCCATGTCCATATTTCTACCATTTGTTGCACCTTCTATGGTTGGGTATGTAGGGGCGGACTTTGCAGTGAAGGAACGCAGCTTTCACGGATTCTGGCAGGGTGGAGCGGTTGAATGTTAGTACTATATGAGGCGTCACCACTTCTTCATTGTTTCGCCTGATGGTTATCCGACGGATGGCGACTACGCCTTGCTCTCGAAAGCTTTCAAGGAGGTCGGCTTCAGTTTCTCGCATCAGATCACGTTGTGAAATGACGCCTTGAACAGTGTTAAGGCTGCGAAGGGGGGTGATAGACACGTCCAGGTGGGCGAACTGCTTCTGTTTAAGGAGAGTGTTTGCATGCTGTTTCTGGCCTCCTTCAACAAGAAGATCATCGGATGACAGTTTCTTTGCGTCGTACTTTTTGCCTATTAGGTTATCAAGGGTTTTAGCTATCAGGAAAACCGACAGTCCTGCAACTGAGACGTTATCTGCCAGGGAGTGTATGACTAAAAAGCGTGGGAAGTGGTCACAATCGCTTCCAGTTCGTTTGGAGCTTTCATCGGTGCGGTTCCTTTTCAGGAACCGATCATTGAGAGGGGGGAAATATTTTGCCATGTGGTGCATTTTATGTTCGGCGGCGATGGTGACCACCCACCACCCCGCCCAACAGGGGGACGCTACAAGGTAGAACACTTGAAGGCGCCAGTCATACATCGCCACTATAACCAGATATAACTACCCAAGGTTGGGTAACTACACAAGGTTAACCCTTGCCGCCAGGAAATTTGGAAGTAAACAGAAGAGAGTAGAAGACAGGACAGATAAATAGTAAGAGATAGACACGAAGATGTAGCGAGAGATATAGGAAAAGGCGACTGCCGATTTCCCCAGGGTGGGTCAGCCCAGAGGTGCCGTCTACGTGAAGCCGGGGCCAAAGGGGTGTGTTGCCTCTGCCGTGGGGCCTTAAAGGTCCAATCACCCAGTGTCGGCTCAACCCCCAGGATCCCCTTTTCCCCGAACACGGCAAAGCCACGCACGGCTAGGCGTGGGAGGAAGTAGAAACTCCCCCGTTAGCTCGGGTCCGTGGTGTCGCTACACACCAAACGCCTACTTGCGCAGGCGCCCCTGCGGGGTGTACATACTGACAAAGCATCCGAAATAATAATAGCTTTTGATTGCTGATAATTTAGTTCTTGAAGAGCCAATACAATGCCAGGTATTCTCCGAGATAGATTAGTGTGAAGTAAGGTGATCGGAGCGCAAAAGACCAATTAAGCTCATTAGAAAAAATGTCTACTCCAGCCTTCTGAAGATTTTGCGATGCATCCGTCGAAATTACTACATAATTGGGAAAATACTGAGACGGTCTTAAAGGAGGCTCTCCAGAACATTCTTTGGAACAAACTTGGCATTTTTCGGAAAAAATATCATTGAAAAGTAAGTCCACTGGCACCGAGCATAGGGTTTGCGGAGTTAAATGCTGGTTGGAAACCTGAAGATTTGATAACAAAGATTCGACACAAATGACTTGGGGTCTTTGATAACGAAGCCACGGGCACTGAAAGAAAAAAAACTGGATGTTTGATGAAAGCTGTCTGTGAACAGAAGAGAGGCGCATCGTAAAGTTTTAAAAATGTTTGCACAGTAAGCTGTCGAAATCTAGCATAATGTGGAATGATTCGAGCTTTCAAATAAAGCGCGCTATTCGCGACACACCTAGGTAGCCCGAGACACAGCCGCAGAGCTTGCCTTTCTACCAATATAAGAGGTCTTAATTTGTACTCGGCACTTCCGGAAAACAGAACGCAACCGAACTCCAGAATTGGGCGTAAGTAAAGTTTGCGTATCATAAGTAACGTATCCCTGCGCATCCCTGCATTCTTACTGTAACACCGGCCTAGCAATCCTAGGGGGCTTTCTGCTTTACGGGTATAAGATTCTATTTGTTGCTGCCAATTTTAATTGTCCACGTAAACAATGCCAAAATATTTTAGTGCTGTTACTTATGAAATCGGATCATTTTCATAATGCAGTGAAAGAAATACGGGAACGGATAGAGGGAATACAAGCACAGCACATTTGCTAACATTAAAAAAGTGAAAAAGACAGCCCGCCAAGCCATACCTTAAGCTCACTCAAATATGACTGTAAGATTTGATACAAACTATTGATATATCGGGATGACGAGAAAAAAGCAATATCATCGACGTAGACGTAAAGAGGAACATTTTTACGAACGGGAATGGATGATGATAAGATATTAAATAAAAGAGGTGACAGGGCTCATCCTTGCGGAACACCTCTTGTTTGCTTAAATGAGGCAGAAGTGATTCCTTCGTGGCCGCAAAAGAATTGTCTCTAGAAGAAAAACTCCTGAACCGAAGATATAATGTACTTGGGTACCTCAAAGTCCACTAATTTTGAAATTAATGTACCGTGTTCCACACTATCGTAGGCTTTTGCAATATCTAACGTGACTAATGCAGAAAGCTCACCAGATACTTTTGCAAGGCGAATTCGGCTTTCCAAATCAACATGAGCCAACCAAATAGAGCACCCCTGTCAAAATTCTAATTGCTTTGGTGAAAGGACGTCCTCACAAGCAATGAATTCACTGAGAATTCTATAAAGACTTTTTTCAATTATTTTAACTAGGTGTGAAGTAAGCGAAATTGGCCGAATGTTATCAAGGACATATCTGAGGCTTGGATTTTTTCGCAGCAACACAACTTTAGCAATTTTCTATGCGCTTGAAATCCAGGTGTGCTGTAAGGAGCAGTTAACAGTATTTGAAAGCTCATCGGTATGGGAATTAAATACCAATTTAATCATAGAGGTTGTAATCTGATCTGGACCGGGAGCCGCTTGATTTACAGTTAGTATGACATCTGCCAGTTCCGCCATAGTGGCTTCCCGAAAGTCCGAGGTTGCGCTTTTAAATGTCACAGGTCTCAAACATGACGAAGAAAAACGCGCTTCAATTCCTTTCGCGATGCCTTCTAACAAATTTGTTGTCTCTTTAGGAGGCAGCACTACTGAATGCGAATATGCTGGTACCTGCGTCGATTTTTTGTTTCGTAAAAACCTGTACAGGGCAGATCTTTTATGAGGTTTTGATAAACGTGAATGTAAGTCAGAATTGTGTTTTTTAGCCTTAGAAACTGTACGTTTAAACAGCGCTGCGTGGAAATTATAGTCAACCCAAGTTTTCGGAGTATGGTTGTGGCGTAAACCTTTCCAAGCAGCCTTACGTCACCTATACGCAAGCGTACAATCTTCATTCCACCAAGCTGAATTTGGCAGTGTGCTGCCGTACTTAACAGAAAACTCTGCCGGCTGAACAGAGTCACTTAGACACGCTACTACTGAAGCAGCTCGTTGCTGTCCGACGCGTCCTCTCAATCACGAGCGCGCGGAGTTTAAAACAGTTCTATAAATTTTATAGTTGGTGAACCGTCGCTGCCGGATAGCAGAGGTGAGTTGTGGTAGCATTACTTCATAGGTAATCGGCACATGATCACTACTCGTCCCATTATTAAATGTTTCCCACGATGAAATTATAAACTGGCCACACGAAAAAGTTAGGTCTAATATTGATGAGCTTGTCCCGCGTAGAAAGGTAACTTGTCCAGAGTTCTTCATGGCACATGCATCACTACCATCGTCTTTTTTGCCACAAGCACCTGACATTTGCTTTCCCTCGAAAGATTCATCGGCCTCATACGCAACTTAGGTGCTCTACCAGGCGCATGAAGTCGTTGCATCAACACGGTAACAGGGAGCTGCCTAACTATAGTCGGTAATAACCCACGAGCCCGCATTGTTTTTATTTTCTATGCCTCCGCGCTACAAAATAAGTAGTTCCCCAAAAAAAGAAATGATTCTCCCGCATACAATCATTATCTTGCAATCCTTGATTGATATTGAGATGAATAAACCAAAGCTCGATAAGAAAAGTTGTGAGGGCGTGGAGTTCAGCGTCAGCTTAGCAATGCCGTTGTTTAAATTGCACCCCCTACCGCGCTTATCTCGTAGTCCACGAAGAAGCAATGTGTATCTCTCGAAGGCGACGTTTCTGCGCAGTACCTGGATAGTGTTACTAAAACAAACAATGCCACCGTTTTACTGAAGTTAAAAAGAAAAAACTCTTTATTTTGACGCTTTCAAACAACAACACAGAGGCATAAATCAAATTTTATAAGGTCGCTTGCCATTTTCATATTGTTTTACGAAACTTTCACTACCAAGCTTGTTTGATATCAGCTGTAGCCATGGAAACTATGACTCAAAGCGAAGAATGGAGAAGTGATCCGAAATTGTCAATTTGAATCTTGGTTTTTGTGCTGCCATAAATACCGAATGTGCGTCTCGCGTTTCATTGCTTGTAGTTGTGTTTCATGTACACGCCAATGATTCATTTGACGTCTTCTTTCAAAGAAATAAAAGCGCGTGACGCACATTGTGTTTCACAGTGGGAGTTACATTCACGTTAAGTTAATGCCAAGGCAATGTACGCGACTAAATGGCCGTGACTAAAGGCTGTGGGTGTGTTTTTATATTTTTGGTTCGACTACTTGTATTCGATGGTTTGCCATGACCCCATCAGCCCTTGACTATTCAACGTTTTCAAGAGGTGACTCAGTTTTGCTGGAACATGAGCCAATACTTTCCATGAATGCATCTGTGCGACAGTGTGTCTGTGTTGGCAAGAGTGTTTTCTCTCACCAGTGAATGGGAGTGAATTCCGTGCCAGACTTTCTTTTTACAGGGCAGTGCAATGCATCCTTCATGTTTTCTTCCAAGGGACAGTAATTTTATAAAACAAGTTATCACTACGTAATACATGCACACCATACAGGCGTAATGCAAAACAAACGAATACGTTATACAAAACTAAATCTTCCTAAGGAGATATAATTAGGTATCGTACAACGAGAACGTTCTTTTTTTCGCAGAATAATATATTTAGCGGTGTCCCCTCAGAAACGGTCAAGATCAATGCAACTGATCGTAATTATACGTTATCGCTCTACTGATCAGTAAAAATGCCGCGATAATAAATAGCGTGCGTCATTGCGCGGTTTGAACAACCTTGCACGGTGTTTTTGATGAGAGGCGTTCGTGCATCGAGCGTGAGACAAGCACGTACGTAACGAGCTCTTCAACGTGGCACATATATTCACGCACCAGCCTCATAACCACAATTAACTTTATAATTCGTAGTACATTGAATATTCTCCGAATCTGATTTGTTTACTTTCGTACAGTGTCGCATAGCAGGTTCCGTTGGATGTTTTTTTTTTGCTCACGCTTCGTCTGCACTCACACCACTCACATGCGCGCACAGCACAGCGCATGTCGCTGGAGATCTCGAAGGTTCCCACGTGGCGACCCCCTAGTAACACACTCGCACACGCACAAGTGGAAACGCTGATGTCAAGGCTTTAGGGGGCGATAAATCACCGACGCTCACATTACACAAAACACAGACGCGCCAGTTCAGGCTTCTCTTTCAACTTACTGCACACGAATGACCGCGACGACAATCGTCGAGAGTGGACACTCTCTGGCGATGTGCTTGGTGCATCCGAGCTACTGATGAAGTAAATGCCGAGTTGCTGCTTTGCACTGCCGAAACGACGAAACGCGATGAAGTTCTGCTGCTTCGGTGCACTTCGAACACTGCAAAATCAAGAACGTCACCATCGAATGACGGCCAGTGAAGATGATGCTTAGTGCGAGGGAATAAGAAAAAGATTCACGGCAGGGCTTTTTTATGATTTCAATAAAGCACTCTACTCCGTTAAGCATTATGCTTCACTGCTCAAACTATCCAGATACGGTGTTAGAGGTATAGCTCTAGACATTGTAAAAGGTTACTTAGGAAACCATGTGCAATACACAAACATTCGTAATGCGAAATCTGAAATCAGTAAAATTACATGCCGCGTGCCAGTAGGGTCAATCATTGGCCCACTTTTGCTTATTACGTACATAAACGATATAGTAAACACACCCCTTACACCTGACATTATTTTGTACGCCGATAACTTGATTGCATTCTTCTATGGGCCAGATATTGACGACCTTAAGTTGAAAGCAAATATATGTCTACGAAACCTATCTGCATTGCTTACGGCCAACAGGTTAAATCTAAATGCTATAAAAACAAAATTTATTATTTTCAGAACCTGTAACAAAACATAGACTAGAAAAAATAATATTAGCTTTCAGGGAGAGTCTATTGAAGGCGTTACGTCTCTTAAATTCAGTGGTGTCTTTTTCCACGAATATATACATTGGTCTGTGCATATAAATTACTTGCGAAAAGAACATATCTCGAGCATTTGGCGTACTATGCACGTTGCGCCACTTATTACCAATATAATTAAAAAGACAGATTTATTACGCAACATTATATTCTCACCTTCACTGTTGCCTTGCTATATGGGGAACGACGACGAAAACTAAACCCAGCTATTTATTTCTATTACAAAAGCTATCTGTCTGATTATTTGAACTCCTACCTTTTTGTTTGCACACGGCCCCTTTTTTTGAAAAACATGGACTGCTAGTCATTAATATTAGCCGACATAAAATATTAGCAATTATTATATATAGTGAAGTTAAATCTAATTGAATTGAATATTTGAGGAAGATTCACGAGCGTGCGCGCAGTCATATATTATGACACATCCGCTTTAAGAAAGACACGCTTCGTACAAATGACGGTACAAAAAGGCTAACTTACCAAATTCCTCACTTCTTTAATGAACACCACACTGTAGGGATATTATTTGAACAAAGTTTCTGCATTTATGTCTTCAAAATTAAGATACACACATTCCTTCTATAAGCTCAAACAGAATGTGATATCTCTTCGGATTCATCTTCTTATTTTATGTAACTTGGGTATGCTGCTGTGTTTTTATTTTTTATTATTGTTTTCATTTTTCCGCCATCGTTCGGCATAAATAGTCTCTCATTATTTCTTAATGTGCTATTTCACAATTATGTACATTTTTTTCTGAAATGGCTCGATGTAAAAAAAAAATTAAATGTTTAATGGCAGCCGAGTGTCGGGCCGGGGGACGCCTGTGCCCATTTGGAAAACCGGTGGGTGACCGGCGGTAACGCGGGTTTGAACCCGCGACCTCCCGCAGCCGTGGCCTCGTGGTAGAGTGTCCGCCTCGGCTGCGGGAGGTCGCGGGTTCAAACCCGCGTTACCGCCGGTCACCCACCGGTTTTCCAAATGGGCACAGGCGTCCCCCGGCCCGACACTCGGCTCCTTCAGGGGTGACACGTCTGGGAAAGGCAGCCTACGCCATTCATGTGCGTCACTCGGCCCACCACGTTCCCGCCCCGACTCGGGCGTCGCCTACGGTAGCGGCTGCTAGGATGTCCCACGTGGGCACCCTGGTGGCTTAAACTCCTCAGGACCATATATTAAAGTTCTTGACTGACTTTAATGGTATTGTATGCATTCCAAGTTTGTACTGCAATATATAACCACTTATCTATGTGTGTACACATGTGGTTGGCGCTGTGTCAGGCTTTCTTTGCCTTTACACCAATCCCCTAGGAAAACTGTGTATACGGGTTATCTGTAATAAAATAAATAAGTAACATGAATAAATAAAGAGAACTAGCTTCGTTTTTAAAAAATCACCACAGAGAAACCAAATGGACGCTTCCCGCTCTCGCCGTGCAGCGGCACATCGTCTCTCATCGCGAACAGCGGCCTGCTCAATATTTCATTGGTTTATCATAATCATTACGTCATAGCATAGAGCGGCTGCAGTTGGACGCACATAATACAAATGGACTACGGTACACCTTCCTTTTTACTATTAGCTTGTCAGCGACTATAGATAAATACGTTTTCACACGCAAGGCGTGCACGAGTTCGGGCGCTTATAACTACAATCAGTGTCGGGAACAACCTCGTAGTTCCCGTCTTTCAGGCGTCGCGTGACGTTGTATGGGCCAAAGTACCGTCTTAGCAGTTTTTCAGACAGTCCACGTCCACGTATCAGAATCCACACCCAGACCTTGTAACCTAGTGTGTATAGCTAGTGAACTTGTTTTTGGGGTCATACCATTGTGAGGCTTCATGCTGCTGAAGACGCGCGTGAGCTGTCTGGCTTCCTCGGCGCACTGAGTGAATTCTTCGGCGTCTAGATAGATGTCGTCGCACTCATGCGGCAACATGGCGTCCAGCATTGTCGTGACTTCGCGACCATAAATCAGACTGAACGTTGTCATTGCAGTGGTTTTTTGTCCAGCTTTATTTTAGGCAAAGGCCACGTGCGGCAATATCTGATATCAGTTTTTATGCTCCGCGTCAACGTACATGCATATCATGTCTGTGAGGGTCCCATTTAGGCGCTCTGTCAGTCCGTTTGTCTGCAGATGGTATGCAGTTGTTCTCCGGTGAGCTCTACCGCTGAATCTGAGAGCTGACTCCAAAAACTCTGCGGTGAAGACAGGTCCTCTGTCTGTGATCAATGCTGTTGGAGCGCCATGTCGAAGGACAATGCTTTCGATAAATAACTGAGTGGCTTCTGATCCTGTGCCACTTTGTATTGCTTTAGTCTCCGCATAACGGGGAGAGGTAATCGGTGGCCACAATCAATAACCCAATTCTTCCCTGTGGTGGAAGTTGGAAATGAACCCAGGAAGTCTATCCCAATCTGGGTAAACGACTTTGCTGGTGCTTCGACTGAATGTAAAAGGCCAGCTGACTTTCTGGGAGGCGCTTTGCATTTAACAGCAGCGGGTAACTTATAGTACTTCCATCGTAGTCGGCACAATGTTCGTGTGTAGCCTAGATGACCAGAAGTGGCTTTGTCATGGCACGTTTTCATAATTTCTTTTCGAAGAGAAGCAGGCATGATGGGCAAGTGTGTGTTGCCAGTTGGTGAATTTTTTGCAAAGAGAACATCGTTTCGCGAGCAAAAAGTTGGCAGTCCTCTGACAAACAACTGCTGCACGTCTTTACGTCGTCCTTCTAAATAATTAGTGATAGGTAACAGCTCAGCGCCACTGCACTGCTCTCGTGCAATAGTGGCTGTGTTGACAGCTCCGAAGAATGCCACATCGACGTTTTTGTGATAAGGAGTGACAGGCTCGACTGGCGACCGTAAGAGACAGTCGGCATCGGTGTGCCTCGCGAAATTTGTAGATAATGATGATGTCGAACTATTGAAGCTTTAAACTCCACACACCAAACGGCCAGGTGTATTTTTAAGTTTGGTGAGCTAGCACAGAGAATGATGATCGCTAACAAGCTTGAGTGAGCAGCCGTACAAAAATGAACGAAATTTGATGACTACCCACACCACGGCAAGGCACTCCTTCTCGGTCGGTGAATAGTTCTCCTCCGTGCGAGAGAAAGCTCTGTTGGCGTAGGCTATTACTTTTTCTCCAGCCGCCTTGCCACTGCCCCAGAATGGCACCCAGACACGCATTGCTTGCGTCTGTGTGAAGTCCTGTAGGGACTACCTGGTCAAAGTGCACAAGGACTGGAGGTGTTTGCAGGCGTTGTCGCAGCTCATTGAATGCCATTTGGTCCTGTTCATCTCAAAAGAACTGAACGTCCTCACGTGTGAGTCGTGTCAGCGGCGCCGCATTGACGAAAAGTCCTCAATAAATTGCCATAATAGGCACACAACCCAAAGTAGCGACTCACTGCCTTTTTGTCGCGCGGCACAAGAAATTTCGCTGCCCGCGCCTGTTTTGGCCGGCTAAGGTCGAACACCCTCGTCACTTACAATGTGGACTAAGAAGCTGAGTACATTGAAACTAAAATGACATTTTACCGGTTTCAAAGTACGACCGGCTTGGAGGACGGTGATTGAACAGCTGAGATGTTGCTGAAATGTTGCTGAGAATATAATAACATCATCCAGATAGACTAAGCATGTTTGCCACTTAAGGCTTGATAGCGCGGTGTCCATGAGACACTGAAATGTGTCTGGCGCCAAGCAAAACCCAAAAAGAAGGTTCTTAAATTCGTAATGGACATCGTACCTCACCAAGGCCGTTTTTTCATGGTCTCTCTCGTCGACCTCTATCAGCCAGTAGCCTCTTCAGAGGTCCATTTGAGAGAAATAGCGCGTATGACGCAGCCGATCGAGTGAATTGTCTATGCGAGGCATTGGGTAGACGTCTTTCTTCGTGACTTGATTCAACTTGCAATATTAAATGTACAAGCGCCACCTGCCGTCGTTTAGGTGCGATGCTCCCTAAAGCGGCACCCTTTCGTCCCTGGTAGTAGTAGTTGTTGTCGTAGTGTGTAACCAGTCTTACATTTTGACCTACAAGGTGGTGCCGGTGGGAGATTTCTTCTGTGCGTTGTTGAACAATAAAAAATTCGCAGCGTGCACGTTGAATGAAAGCCGAATTCTTCTGTCTCTCATTCCCCTTAGCAGTCATTGCATGTGCATTGAGCACTATCTGACAAGAAAGCATTGGTACGTTATACTCGCTGGGCGTAACTTCCTTGTTTTTAGAAAGGTTTAGCGAGCGTGGGGCCGCAGTGCCATGAATACAGCGAACTAGTAAGAACTCAAAGTCGTTAAAGGTGGGAAGTAAACACGGAGCGCAAGCCTTAAGAAAGTGTTCGTGTGCCTCCTCTCGTTCAGTCCTTGGAATGTCCGCTGGATGGCGGTGCTTCTATATGAGGAATATATGATGAAAAGATGCGAGATGGTGGTACTTGGAGTGTTGAACAGGTGGACGAACGGACACACAGACAGATGCATGGACGGACGCACGGATGGCTGCACGGACGGATGGACGCATGGACGGGCGCAGGAGCAGATGCATGGACGAACGCAGGGACGGACGCACAGATGGACGTGTGGACGCGCGAACAGACGCACGCTCGGACGAGCAGATGGACGCACGGGCAGCCACACAGACGCACGCATGGACGAATGGAGGCAAGAACGAATGGACGGACAGATGCTTCGCCCCACTCTCCATCATTCACCCCGTGGATATACTGCCATTTTTTTCTTGACCAAAACCACAGAGGACGCCCAAAAAACTATTCGAAGGTTGTATTAGGTCATTAACAGCATCTTCAGTACTTGCTTCTGTATCTCGTCACGTCATTTTGGAGCCAAATGTTACCGAGTTCTGCCGAATTGGTCGTTTGTTGTCTTCAGTAATGATGGATGCAGTGCTTGGTCAGTGGTGTTTGCTGGACCTTTGACGTACGCGAAAAGCAGTCTTTGAATTGGCGTATTAGTTCAAGCAGGCACTTCCTATCAGAGAGCAGCAGCGTGGAGCACATGTCCACCGACAAAGTTGTTGAGGCAGGGGCAGTTAGTCGTCTGGTCGCAGGGCAAAACAATCCCCGGCTTGGTCTCTAGCGTACTAGCAGGCAATTGTGATACCCTTCTAGATATTATGGTGCTCGTTGCTGAAGTTTGCAAGGAACACTTCTGCCAGTGGTCTATGAGTCAGCGCCAGGACACCTCTCACAATGTAAATGACTTGCGTAAGCAAGAGCACAACTATGTGCTCCACTATCACATCCTTATAGCAAGGCCACCCACAGGACCCTTAGCAGGATCTCGGTGAGAGCGTCACGTCGTCGGCTATTCGCAAACGGCCATGTGGTTCGTCGCTGCGGTTGTCGACGTATCATTGTGAGCAAAACGTTATCATACGTTGAGGGATGTTAACAGCAGCACCATGACCTTGAAGAAAATCTGTGCCCAAAATTAGCTCGTTACAGCAGTCTGGCAACTGCGCAAAAGCGGTCACGAAGCTAGAATCTCCGATGTGTCGAGCAGTGCTTTTACCCGTGAGAGTCATCTGCCTACCATGAGCTCTCTTTGTGTGCGGCCCTGTCCACGGTATCTTTACCTTTCTAAGGTGGTCGGTGAGCTCTGGTCGCGTGATCTAAAAGTCGGCGCCAGTGTCTACTAGTGCTTTATTGTGATGTCCGTCAATGAGAAAGCAAGTTTGGCACCTACAACTTAATCGGCATTAGTATTTGTCGTCGTTTTTGCCGTCATTGCCATCATATCTTCTTGTGGTTGTAGGAAAACTTTTTGGTGTCTCGACAATTGGAAACCTTGCCCCGGAGGTCACAGCAGTTAGTTTCCCCGGTGCGGGCTAGGCGAACGGCCTTTCTTGACGTCCGCGTATCTCTGAGGGTTCGGAGAAGTCTGACGCGCAGGTGATGAAGACTGGCAGCGATGCGTTGGAAATTCTTGGCCAGTCGACAGCTGATCGGCGTCGTGGGCGCGACGGTCTTCAGGGCGTAAAGAAGCGGGACGAGAAAAGTTCCCGAACCCGGAATCGCCATGATGACAATAGCGGGCAATCTGACCATGTTCCACGCACAGGATGCAAATATGGTCGATGGGGGGCCATGCGCCTTAAGTCAGTTCGGTGAACTTGTGGTCCTCTCATAAAATCCTGATTCCACCAAGACATAGCAGCGGGTAGTGGCTGGGAGGGGGTCACCTCAAATGACGGTGGAGGATGACAGACCACACTAGCATAGCTCGCTGGATGTGGGTGAGGACTTGGCGCAGGTGGTGTAATGGATTGCCTCAACTCCTGGCGGACAATTTCAGCAGCAGGTGCGACAAGCAGTTGGGTAGGAGGAACGCAGAGAGCGTGAAGTTTCTCACGCGGTATTTCCTTGATCATTCGTTGTAGGGAACGTTTGTAGACGGGACTGCTCTGAACTGGAGCACTTATTACCGTGTGGTTCAGCAGGCGTTCATAGTGTCGGCGCATGCCCGATGACAGTCGTCTCTCTTATTAATTCATCTACTGTTGTAGGTGCTTTTCGTACGAGGCTGAAGAACACTGGTTATTTAACGCCCTACAATATGCGAGGCACCTTCTTCGCCTCGGGCATGTCAGGTCAGCTCTTCAAAGCAGACGGATCATACCCTCTGCGTACATTGCGGCTGTTTCGTTGGGTTTTCGTACGCGGGCCTCAATCAGTTGCTCTTCGCAATCTCGTGGGTCCAAGTTCAAAACTTTGGTGAGCTGCTTTCGATGAAAATCTTCCGAAGATTGGGAAGCAGCCACGCGGTTTTTATACCACGTGCTAACGCTATTTTCCATTGTGAATTGTGCACGGCCAGTGCAATCAGTGGCGCGAACAAGCTTTTGTTGTTTGCGCCACTGATTAAATGCAGCGACCCATTCGAACTGTCCGAGCCAGTCTTCGACACCCTCATACTCTTCCCCACGGAAAACCTCAGGAACGCGGGGATGTTGATTGGTCACCCGCGAGGGAAGAGCAGTCTGTGATTGAAGGATAACTGTGAATGTGGTGGAGCTGCCATGATTGTAAGAGGTAGAACATGTGGGGACGCTGGACTTAGGCCAAGTAGACATTGACTGAATCATTGCACCGGAGTTTTGACGAGGGGCTGAATTTGTGTACTTGGTGAACGGGTCCGAGCAAGACTGTCCTAAATCAGGTGTTAGGCTCCAGCACCTCCACTAGTCTCACGACGTTAAAACAGAGGTCTTGCCGCAGAGATCAGGATACTAAAAGCCGGTCAGTCTCTTTATTAGAACGCCAAGCGAGTTTTTTTTTCGTCCATTTCATAGCCCTTCATGGCATATGCACAACTAACATCGTCTTTCTTGCCGCAAGCACGTGAAATGATCGTTCATCTTTAGATGTCGCGTGAAGTTTTCTCGGTCGCACGTCCACTGTTACGCATCGCATCAACACTGATGCACATCCACCGTTACGGCAACGTCCATATCGCGTATCGCCTGCTGAACGTCGGGTAAATAATGAGCACGTTGACGATACGCTCTGGGGCAACGTTATTCGGCCTTCGGACAGTCCATTGTCTCCTGCTGTTCTCTTTGTGAAAAAAGACGGTTTTGTGTGTACTACAGAAAGCTCGCATGGATGTTTCCCACTGCTGCGCATGGATGACGCGATTGACAGCCTTCACGGAGCCGAGTTCTTTTTTTTCTCTCGATCTGCGCTCGGGGTACTGGCAAGTACCCATGGCTGACGACGCTCTACCGAAGATCCCTTCGTCACACTCGACGGCTTGTACCAGTTCTATGTCATGCCATTCGGTCTATGTAATGCGCCTGCGACCTTTGAGCTCATGATGGACACCGTTTTGCGCAACTCGAAACGGCACACGTCCTTGTGTTACCTCGACGACGTCGTTGTTTTCGCTCCGGATTTTCACACGTGCCTCCAACTTGTGAAATAATTTTTCGCACGTATGAGCAATGCCGGCTTGCGTACAAATCTGTAAAAGAGTCGCTTTGCAGCACGGCAACCCACCATCTCAGGTTACGTCTAAGGACGGCCTTTTTACTCATACGGCCAAGCTTTGGGCCGTCACCGAATTCCCCAAACCTGCGTCCTTTGAAGAACTGCATAGTTTTGTGGGCCTGTGCTTATACTTTCGACACTTCACGCGAAACTTTGCAACCGCTGACGAAGCTCCTAGGAAGTAACAGGCCCCTCAGTTCATGGTCATCTGAGTGCAATGACGCGTTCGCAAAGCTCCGCCATTTGTTCCCATTTTACACCAATATGACTCTATGGCCCCGACGGAGGTGCACACGGACGCTAGTGGTGTAGGCTTCGCAGCTGTCCTGGCGCGGCGCAAGCCAGGATTCCATCAATATGTCGTGGCATGTGCAAGCCGTTCGCTCCCGAGAGCCGCGACAAATTACACCGTCATGCCAAAAGAGTGCCCGGCGATCAGCTGGGTCCAAGCAAATTTTCGACCTATTCGTACGGTCGCCCATGCGATCTCCTCACCGACCATCATGCACTATGCTGGCTGTCATCATTGAAGAATCCCTCAGCCGTCTCGCCCGCTGGGCTCTCAGCCTGCAAGACTATGACATCCGCGTGCTGTATCGCAACGAACACCGGCATGCTGACTCTGACGCCCTCTTGCACTCCCCTCTGCCTGAAGACGACGTGCCCTGCTCAGCATCCTCAATCGCTGCTTCTGTGATCGATGTTGACATTATCAATACCTAACATCGAAAGGATAATTAGATCGCCCCGCTAGTCGACTAGCTCTCTGATCCACGCGCGTCTTGCGTCGTCGAAGTCACCACTTCGCCATCCGTGACAGCCTCCTACACCAACGCAATTACGACACCGATGGCCATCAGTGGTTACTCGTGATAATCCGCCGTCTGCGGTCGGAGATATGTGAAACCGTTCATTCGAATTCGCATTGCTCACATTTTGGGGTAGCCAAAACTTACCACGCATTCGACAACGCTACTTCTGGCGTTGGATGTACCACTACGTGCAGCAGTTCGTTCGCTCCCTCACTTGCGAGCACCGCGGACTGTCAGCAAATATGTCGCCCGCCGTTTTTCACCCGTTACCAACGTGATTCTTTTTAAAGAGAAAAGAAAAGAAAAGTGAGCCCCGTAACTGTCTGCATCAAAGTTCGACACATCAACACTAGCTCACGAGGGATGCGGGTAAGGAGAGATTAAAAGGATAAAATAAAGGTATATATACAGAGAGAGATGCGCAAAAACAGCGAGCGACGAAAAAAGAGAGATTGAAAGATGAAACACGGTCACAGGAGTGCGAGGACATGGCACCGCTTGCGAGAGCTCTTGTCGGCGACAGGAGATGGCGTAGGGCTAATCCATTCGGCCAGAGTGGCGCTGACGTAGTCGTAGGGGACCGGCGGCAGGAGGTGGCGTAGGACCGACCCAGTCGGCCAGAGCTGCGCTGTCGTCGGAGATCGCGAGGGCACAACCGGTCCGTTTGAGCACGTACGTATCGATTTGTGCGAAACACTTCATCTGACGTCTGCTAGTAACCGCTGTGCTATCGTCGCCAGAGACCATTTACCGTGATAAGCCATCCTTCCAACTGCATCGATTCATAGTGCGCCACGGTCTACACCAGAAGCTTCTCAGTGATAGAGGTCATGTCTTCTTGTCGGATAAAAGCCATTCTCACAGAGTGTCATTCCGTCCACCGCAAAAGTACTGCTTTCCACTCGCAGACGAATGGCCTCTGCGAATGCTATAACCACACTCTCAGCGACATGCTTTCGATGTACGTCACCACCAACCACACGAATTGGGATGCTATACTGACATTCGTCATTCCCGCCTAAAACACCACCCCTCTTAGCATGACTGGTTTTTCACAAGAGTGGAAGCTTGGGCTAGTTGGTGCGTATTCATATTCGCAAGGTGTTTCAGCGCGCGAACAAAGGAAAAAAGGACAGGGTAGACAGAAAGAGCGCTGACTTCCAACTAACTTTATTTCGCAGAGTGACAAGAATTTATACGTCTAAAAAGGGAGATTACGGAGCATGAATGTAAAAAACAAGCCCAATCTACACACCAGTAACAGCACGTGTGACAGGTCCTCCAATGCCTCAAAGCCCAGCCAGGTAATCGCGTTCAGCCTGGGATAAAGCAACCGATGAAGTGCTTACGCATTTACCTCCCAGCACGTGTATTTTTTCTGCTTCGATAATTTCTCGGGTAAGTTGCTCCCTGTGCCTTGCCAATATAGAGCACTGATCAAAGAGGGGGGTGCACCCACAATCTCGGCAATGAATGCCAAGATGCCCTTGTACCACATTGTGCACATTGTTTCGGTGTTCTCGCAGGCGGTCGTTGACGAGTGGGTGCGTCTATGTCGGCCAAACCGGCAGGTGCATAAACGACCGCCTGTGAGAACACCGAAACAATGTGCACAGTGTGGTACAAGGGCATCTTGGCATTCATTGCCGAGGTTGTGGGTGCACCCCCCTCTTTGATCAGTGCTCTATATTGGCAAGGCACAGGGAGCAACTTACCCGAGAAATTATCGAAGCAGAAAAAATACACGTGCTGGGAGATAAATGCATAAGCACTTCATCGGTTGCTTTATCCCAGGCTGAACGCGATTACCTGGCTGGGCTTTGAGGCATTAGAGGACCTGTCACACGTGCTGTTACTGGTGTGTAGATTGGGCTTGTTTTTTACATTCATGCTCTGTAATGTTCCTTTTTAGACGTATAAATTCTTGCCACTCTGCGAAATAAAGTTAGTTGGAAGTCAGCGCTCTTTCTGTCTACCCTGTCCTTGTTTCCTTTGTTCGCGCGCTGCAACACCTTGCAAATATGGTTTTTCATCTTTCTTCTTGCGGTAAGGAAGGCACCCATCGCACATCATCAACACGATACTGCCGTACACACTGGATCCATCTGAGTGTGCACCTATTTTTGAGACAGCCAGGCTTGCTGAAGAGTGTCGCGTGCTCGCCAAGTGTTTTATGGCGCATGAACAAAAGCAGCAGAACATTATTTGTGACGGCTGTGCGACTTCTGAGCTCACGTTCCTTCCTGGTGCCCTCGTGTGGCTCTCAATCCCGACCTCTGTAGCTAGGCTCTCTTCAAAACTACTCCCGAAATACGAAGGCCCCTTGTGTGTCATCGAGTGCACATCTCCGGTCAGCTATTAGATCGAACCCATCGAACAATCTTCGGACAATATCAACGTAAAGCGCCTGAACGCTTACTATCACTCGCTCATAGTAATGAGCTCCTAGGTCGACAGGCGGCTCCCTTTTCGACGCCAGGGTAATTGAAGCGAAGCCTCCGAACTTTGACTTGGGTCGAACTCTCGAGTGCCTTCTAGTGGGTGAGCCCAGAAAAGACGCCGCTCACACTGTGAGTCCATGCTTGGCCGTGACTGTCGCCATAGCGTATAGTCGCTGGGTGTCGGCTAATAAATGCCTTCACATTCGGAAGAAAAAGAGCCGGCAGGCTAGCGGCCATCTTCAGCATATCGGGTAGCTTTGGGCAGAGTTATGGTGCAGGTGTTTACAGATCAAGCATCATGCGGCTCCTGGGATCATCACTCCGGAGATAATACACCGCTGGACGCCCCTGCGCATAGCCAATCTGCACATCTGGACGCCACGGTGCATCGCGCATTGCGGATCGCTAAGGCTTGAAATGACAGTGAATGTGACTCTGGTTTAGAGACTTGCACAGTCATCAAATTCGGACAGTGCCCGCTGCGGTATTGACAACCATGGGCCATCGCACCAGGTTACAACAATCTACATAAGGAGCCCAGCATCAATCTCGATTGGGAGCACTGAACCAGCGCTGCTCATTCGCGGGCAGCGCCGTTCAATATTAGATATAGCTGCATCGTTCTTGAACTTCGTGCTTATGGTGCAGGTTAGTTGCATTGATAATGTTTCTTCCATTCACATTCTTGTAGCATTGCCGATTCCACCCCATGTCCTCTTTATGCGTGCATGGAACACTAAGTGTGCGAGCTATGTTGTGTACTGTAAAAGACATCATTTCACTTTTTTGCGTTGCCGGGTATTCTGTATTTTGCTGCTTTTTTATGTGCGTTGACGCCGAGAGTAATTTGGTTCAACCTGGTGCAGTCCTTAAGGAATTGCTAAGCGCACAAAAGGAGATTAAAAATAGGCTAGCTGATATTGAAAACAGCCAAGCCACGAACAGTCAAGTGATCATCAATCTTAGTGAGCGAATGAGTAAGCTCGACTCAAAATTTGATACCTTAGAGAGTTTCAAATAACTGTTCAAGGCTTGCAGACCAGATAAGACAGATGCTTGGGCTCGTTGGTGATTGAGAATCAACATATTTGTACAGCGCAAGACTACGAGTAGTTATGACGTAACTACAGAAGAAGAAACAACGACAGAAAGAGTGCTGTGCCACCTTTTTATCCTTGTCTCTTCTGTTGTAGTTACGTCGTAACTACTCGTAGTCTTGTGCTGTAAAGATATTTGATAACTTGGAGACCAAATCAAAAGTGTTACAAGCAGGATATAAATCTTTAGAGGCTAAGATTGATGGTCTTGAAAACAGGTCATGCCGTTGCAATCTTGTTTTCTGTGGAACAAGTGACAACAATGCGCACAAGACGTATGAATCACGCCAAAACGCATCTCGCAAATATGTCAATCTAATGGTGGTTCGTAAGGAATTCAAAGTGAAAGAGCTCGAAGATTGGGCAAGTTTATCGCGGGAAAAAAACAGCCCATAACTGTGAAATTTCAAGCAAGACAAACACGTCATACTGAACACTGTAAAAAAACTGAAGGTTACCTCGGTGGGCGTATCGGAGGATTTTTCAGAAAACGTGAAAAGGTAGAGAAAACAGCTGTGCAATCATGCGTAGGCAAACAGAAAAGAGGGCGAGAGAGTACACCTAAAATACGGCACTATCTCAACAACGTGAAATATATCTTTCATGAATCCCTGGGGCAAGTGGTACGTCCCCCATGACACGTAACTTCTAAGGAGCCACTCTCAATTTTAGTTTGACATTGCAAAAGTATTAAAAACAATATCGATCAATTTTGCTGCCTATTGAATAGTCTAGACCCGGCGTAGTGATTGGCACAGAGTCGTGGCAGAACAAAGATATTGCTGACTGGGAAGTGTTCCCCAAAGAATACGTATGTTACCGTAAGGACCGCGGCAACCATAGAGGTGGTGTATTCATACTAGTCGATAAAAACATGAGCTCTCGAGAGATTGATGTAAAGCGCAACCAAAGTGAATCTGTATGGACGCAGCTGAGGCTTAAAAACGGGAAAGTGATTGCAATGTGCTCATTTTATCGCCCTCTCGGCAGCTCCATGGAAGCGCTTCAGGATCTACATAATGCACTCGAGGCAGTGGGCAGTGATTGTCTGTTTTTGGGTGGGGATTTCAACCTATCTGTAATCATTTGGTCGTGGTTATGCACTGAACGTTCGAGGAGAGCCATGGCAAATAATATCATGCTGAACGATTGCTTGTCATTTTCGTTGCGTCAATACGTATCGAAACCAAGTCAGCGGAAGAATATATTAGAATTGTAATTTACTATCATGCCTTCAAGTATTCAATATATACACATAATACCTGGAGTAAGTGTTGTGGTATGTGAAAGTAATATACAATATGCAACAGCGCCAAGTAGTGGCTGCAGGTTGATGTATAATTATTCAAAAGCTAACACAAGCGCCATCTCTCCAGCCCTCGATGAAAATTATGACGTATTTGAAACGTTAGCTGGAACCAAAATTGTACTTGAGCTGTGGAAAATATTTCTAAAGAAGATGTTGGGACTGCGTGAGCATTAGGTGCCACCGTGGACAATACCGACTCGCCGAGACAAAAGTAAGCCGCGCTGTACTAAAGAAGTCAGCATGGCCACTAGGCGCAGGAAACGTGCCTATGCTGCTTACACGGCACGCCCATCATTCTCAACAAGGGACACGTTGAACCGCGTAACAGCGGATATGAAGAGTGTGGTGAAACAAGCTAAAGACATATTTTTTCTACTTTTATAGCAGATCAGCCTAAACAAATTTGGATTGTTATAAAAAGCAATGAAAAAGACTAGATAACTATACCCACCTTGTCCACGATAGCCACACTAAGGCGATGTGTTTAACTCATTTTTCGGCTCAGTGTTTGTGTGCTGTGTCCCCAGCGATAACATGCTAATAGCCTGCTATAATAAATTATGCCCAGTACGAATGAATCGCATCATTTTTCCCACCATGGAACCGAATTATCACTTAACTATTTAGATAAGATAAAGGCTGCAGGAACAGACCACTTGTCCCCGCAACTGCTTTCCTTATGCACCCGATCAGTCTCTAGGTACTTCTGTATTTTATTTTAAAAAATACTCTATGAAGGTGTATCACGCAACGATTGGAAAATGGCAAACGTAGTTGGGGTGCATAAGTCGGGTCCTGGCAACAACGTTCAGAATTACAGAACAATTCCACTCACTAGTGTTGCTTATGAACTATTTGAACATGCCCTGTTTGCTAACATTATGACCCACATAAATGTGTACTCATTACTGATTTCTCAACAACTTGGATTCCGTAGTGGTCACTCCTGTGTGACGTACGCGAAATATCAAGCGCTCTTGATAACAGACCAGTAGAAGACGCAGTCTTCATAGATTTCAAGAAAGGTTTTGATCTCATCCCCCACTACCGGTTGAATAAAAAACTAGATTGGTATAACATAAACACATCAATTATTACTTGGATCAAACATTACATAAGTGCACGTAGTCAGAGGGTTATTGTTACCAACACAAGCTCTCACGAGGTTGCAGTAACATCTGGAGTTGTGCAAGGTTTTGTTCTTGGCCCTTTATTGTTTTTAAGTTTTTAAATGATGTCAGCGGTGGTCTCTCGTCTTCTGTGCGATTATTCGCAGACGATTGCGTGTTGTACAAAATAATCCATGATAAAAGTAATTGTGCTTCATTGCAATACGATTCGGACAGGTTTTTTAACTAGTGCAATGTCACGGACGGCCATTTTCGGCAACCCCACGTCACGGCAATGAACGGGCGCCGTACTTCCCCACTGACCGTGGGAACGGCGGGCGCATAAAAGAGAGCCGAGAAGTGCAGAATGGGGTGCTCTTCTTGGAACGTCGCCACCGACGATTGATCCTTTTGTAACTGCGGCGGCGTCTGCAAGGTCGTAGAAGGCCGTGATGTACCCCGAACAAGGATTAGGCTAAGGGGCGCACCGACTGAGAGCAAAACAGTCTGACCGTTTCCCACGGGGAAAAGCGTGGAAAAGCCTCTGGTGGCCAAGCCGTATGACAACAACCCAAATGGTTGTCACTCTCGCTAGTTGAGGGCCCTCTCCCAATTAAAAAAGGGTGGGGTCAATATATTTTTGAGGCGGAGTTTCCAGCAATTAAACGCGCATGATTGGACCCATGTAGAGGTCTCTTGTCCCCAAGGAAGAAAGCGAGGAGACACGAGGGCGATTTAAGCGCAAGATTTCGCCCTGCTAGGCAGACTAGTCGCTGACCAACATGGTGTAGAAACAGATCAACAAGCATCTCTTCTAGAAATTTTTAGTGTGGATTTGTATCGGCTGGCCACCTAAACTCAGCCGTTCGTCTAGTTAGGACGCGATATTAATGTCTGCAACGTAGACATCGGGACTTCGCCTTGAGTTAGCTCAACCTGCTCGAAGTCACCTGCAGGCACTAGCAGCCCGGAGCCACCAGCGTTGCAACACCGCCGACATCGCAGTCGTGCCAGAATTCTCTTCGACTTTTCGCATCCGATCGTCGGGGACGCAACGCGGCCGGTCATCACACGTATGCCTTCACCTGTTTATATCTTCGAACTTTCTACGCCGTAGTTCTATTGTTGTTAGTTTGTGTAGTTTTTAATAGTTCCCTCGCGTAAGCTGATTTATTGTTTTTATATGTTTTAGTTGTATCAAGTTTTGATGTATTTTGTTAGTTGTATTGAAGTGTTGTACTAGATCCCGTGTGCTGCAATATCACTAGAGTAAAGTTTGTTTTGTTTTCTCACGTCTCTGTTCTCTTCACCGTCTCAGCTTGCGTACGAAACAAACCAACCTGCTGTTATTCCCGTCGCCGACTTCGTGCTGGCGACGCTAGAGTGGCAGCTTGTAACAAAACTGGCGTCCGCGACAGGACGTTCCGTACAAGAGTAAGACAGTGAGAGGTGAACGAGAACCGTGTGGACAGCGTGGTCATAGAGCCGCACAGTTGAAGCGGTTGCATCCTGCATATAATTGCGCTGTTTTTATAGTGGCATTATAGTGAGAGTTTGTAGTATGGAGTGTATGAATTTGGATAGGTGGATCGCGCACGGTAAACAGTTAGGCCTCGAGGGCGCCGAACTGAGACAATGGGTTAAGGAGCAGCAGGAACAGGCGCAGGCGTTAGCCAGCGAAGAGCGGGCACTGGCCTGGGAGGGAAAGGAAAAGAAAGGGAAGTGGCTAGGGAAGCCGGAGAACAGGAAGGGCAGTTACTGCAATTAAAAATTCGCCTCAATGAGAGTAGCAGGGTGAGCGTATCCAGCAGTGAGCACGGCGATGGCGGGGAGGAGCCGAGTTTGAGAATACACGCAGGTAGACTGCTCGTCACCTTTGACGAAGGAAGGGACGTCTTAGATGCGTTTATACGCCGGTTTGAGAGCATCGCCAGAGAGCAAAAGTGGCCTGAAAGCCAATGGGCGACGGCGCTTTCGACATGTCTTACAGGAGAGGCGCTAAATGTTTATGGCAGGCTACCACCTACAGATGCAGCGGACTACACCGAGGTTAATACCGCTTTCCTGAAGCGCTTCCGCTTCACGGCGGATGGGTTCCGAGACAAGTTTAATAAGGAGAGGCCAGTAGGGGGTGAAACAGCAACACAGTACGCGGCTCGCATAAGACATTACTTCGATAGATAGGTTGAGCTGTCCAAAACTGAGACAGAATTCGAGTCCCTCCGCGCATTGTTGATTAGAGTGAGCTTTTTGCATGTATGTGGTTTGAACATGGAATTATATTTAAAAGAAAGGAGGGCGGAATCCCTGGAAGACATGCTTGAGCTGGCAGACCAGTTTTTGGAAGCTCAGGGTGGAGCAATTCTAGCGAAAACAAAGAAAGATGGTCCCATAACGGACGAAAAGGGGAAATACGAAAAAGGAGGCAACAGCCACTCACCACTACTCCGGTGCTATATTTGCAATCGTGGGAATCACCCGCCGCACTTGTGTCGCAAGAGACCTGCCGCTAATGTAGCCATCATCTGCTTCAAGTGTGGGAAAAAAGGACATAGGGCAAACGACTGCCGGTCAGGAGCAAATAACTCACTCCAGGCGTCCCGCCTCTACGCACCAAAGGAAACGCGTGAGAATCCCATATGCGACGGGTATATCGAGCTTAGGAATGGCGAAAAAGTCCCCGTCGTCAACGCAGTAAGGGTGACACCACCGAAAAATCTGGCCGAGAACCTACCAGTGGCCACAGGGACCCTCCGAGGCACAGACATATCAGTGTTGCGGGATACGGGGTGCAACACAGTAATCGTGCGGAGGAAGTTGGTGAAGGAAGACGAGCTGACAGGTACAAGCAGACTCGTCTACTTGGTTGACGGAACAGCGAGGATGCTGCCCGAAGCACGGATTGAGGTTGACACCCCCTACTTTACTGGCAATCTGAGAGCACTATGCCTGCAAGATCCACTGTACGACCTCATTCTGGGCAATATCGATGGCGTAATACCTCCTAATGATCCCAGAAAGGAGACTGAAAAACCTGTCTCGACAAAGGAGTTAAGGGAAGAGCATGTAGCAGCAGCTATCACCCGTTCCCAAGCACATGCACAGCCGGAAAAATTCGCCAAGCTTCGTACGCCTGGGACCACGGCGGGATTGCCGGGAGATAGGTATGGCTGCGAGCAGAGGGGAGATGCGACACTCAGACAGTGTTTTGAAAAGATCGGCAGGAAGCAAACATGCCGCAATGAGAAGGGAAGCGTCCAGTATAAACAAGAACAGGGACTACTGTACTTACAGTACACAGAGGCCAACGGACGGCTTGTACCTCAATTAGTCGTTCCGCACTGCCACCGAGAAGCTGTGCTTAAAACAGCACAGGATGGTATAATGGCAGGACACTTGGGCACGCAGAAAACCAAGGACCGGATCTCGGAGGAGTTCTTTTGGCCAGGCATCACAGCTGACGTAAAAAGGTTTGTCGCCTCATGTGACATTTGTCAGCACACCGTACCAAAGGGCCGTGTACCACATGTTCCACCGGGGAAGGCACCCATAATCGACACCCCGTTCAAGCGAGTGGCGATCGATATAGTGAAACCAATTCATCCGCCCTCAAAGCATGGGAACCGATACATTTTGACTTTGATGGATTATGCCACCCGGTATCCAGACGCAATGGCACTCCCTAGTATCGAAACTGAGCGAGTGGCCGAAGCTCTGGTCGAGATGTTCTCCCGATTTGGCGTCCCCCGCGAGGTACTGAGCGACCGTGGCACGAACTTCACATCGGACCTGATGAAGGAAGTAGCGCGGCTCCTTTCCCTGCGCCAGCTCCACACCACCCCATATCACCCCATGGTGAATGGCTTGGTAGAAAAATTCAACGGCACCTTAAAATTAATGTTGAAGCGCATGTGCGCCGAAAAACCGAGAGATTGGGACAACTACCTGAAACCTCTCCTCTTTGCCTATAGGGAGGTTCCGCAGGCCAGTATGGGATTTTCACCCTTCGAGCTTCTCTACGGCCGCCATGTGAGGGAACCCTTGGCGATACTGAAGGAGCTGTGGACGAACGCCGACTTGACTGAAGAAGCCAAGACGACGTACCAGCATGTCTTCAACCTTCGGAACCGTTTGGAGGAAACGTGCCCTCTGGCACACGAGGAGTTGGAAAAAGCCGGAGCACGGTAAACGAAGCTGTACAATCGAAAGGCGAAGGAGCGGAGTTTCAAAACCGGAGACAAGGTACTCATTTTACTTCCCACCGACACGAACAAGCTGCTGCTGCAATGGAAGGGCCCTTTTGAAGTCCAGGAAAAAAAGGTGAAGCTGACTACGTCGTAGACACGGCTGGCGGCAGAAAAATCTTCCACGCCAACTTACTGAAAAGATACGAGGAGAGGGACAGCCCCTCCAACAAGATGTGCAACGTGACATTTGGTGTTGTGGAATAGAGCGAGGACAAGAATATTCCAACCCCTCACTGCCTGAAAGTAGAAGGGGAAGAAGACGTGAAGCTCTCCGACAAACTGGACGCTCAGCAGATCGGACAGCTGCAAAGAATTGTCAGGGAACACGCTCGTATTTTCTCGAATGTCCCGGGCAAAACTGACTGGGTCCACTGCAACCTCGAACTCACCACGAGTAACCCCGTCCACGTGAAACAATATCATCTTCCCTTTGCAACGCGGGAAGGTTCAGAGAAAGAGGTGCGGGAGATGGAGAAGCTCGGCATCATCGAGAAATCAGAGTCACTTTAAAATTCGCCAGTCATTTTGGTAAAGAAACCCGACGGTACGAATCGACTGTGTATTGATTTTCGACGCCTGAACAACGTTCTGGTGGCCGACTCCAAACCTATGACAAGAACTGACGCGGTGTTTGCTACAGTGGGAAAGAAGAAGTATTTCTCGAAGCTCGCCTTCGTGAAGGGCTATCGGCAGATAACGCTGACGGAAGAGTCCAAAGCGAAAACGGCCTTCTCGACAACACCAGGATTATATCAGCTCCGCATCATGCCATTCGGAATCAAGACAGCGCCTGCTGTATTTGCTAAGTTGATGCGGAAGGTTGCAGAAGGTATACCCGGTGTGTACCACTACTACAATGATGTAGTGGTAGCCACGGAGACATGGGAAGAGCACTTGAGGTCTCTGGGACTGCTTTTTGAGCGCATACAGAGGGCCGGGCTTACAGTGCGCCCCAGTAAATGCGAACTTGGTGTGGAAGAAATCGACTTCTTGGGACACCGAGTTGGCAGGGGCAGATTGCGACCACTGGGGAAAACACTCGACAAGATCAAAGCTGCACCACGTCCTTCAACCAAGCGACAAGTGCGCGCCTTCCTCGGTTTGACCGGGTACTATCGGGAATTTATCCCGAATTACGCAGAAGTCAGCGCTCCCCTTACAGATTTAACCCGGAAGGGCGAAGCTAACTCGGTGAAATGGACAGCAGCCCACGAGGAGGCTTTTCGAAGTCTCAAACAACATGTCTCTATGGAGCCGATACTAGGGCTACCAAATTTGCACCAACCATTTGTACTTCGAACGGACGCATCGGACACAAGTCTCGGAGCCGTGCTCATGCAGGCCCACGAAGGCAAGCTCCACCCCACAGCTTATCCAGCCGAAAGCTGCTTCCACGGGAGGCTTCCTATAGTACCATCGAACGCGAATGTCTCGCGTTGGTATGGGGAATTCAGAAATTCTCCATGTACTTATATGGAGTATATTTTTGTGTCCAGACAGACCACCAGCCTCTGAGTTATATCCAACAGGCAAAACAGCTGAACGCTCGAGTACTTCGATGGATTTTACTACTCCAAGTGTACCAGTTCACCATTACGCATATTAAGGGTAGCGAAAACAAGGGAGCCGATTACTTGAGCTTGATGTAGTTCTTGAGGTCTATGAGCATGTTATTTTTTTCCTTTCGTCAGTTGTTTTCTGTTTGTATGTGCGTATTTCATTGTATAAGAAGTGTACTTTGAGTTATTTTCTTTTTGCTTGGTGCATTGGTTGTTTTTACATGTTGTAACGCACATTGAAGGATTTCACTACAGTAGAGGAGCGCACCTGTTCCGTTTTGTTCGTAGTATACCTTCGTGCAGTGTATTCTGTATTGATGGCTGCCGTACACGGCTATTTCTTTTTCTTGTTTGTATGGCGCATTGATATTGTTGCGTGTAACTGAAGCTGGTACTCTAGCCATTGTTTCCTCCCTTTTGTTGTTACTTTGATGCACTCTGCCTATTTATGTTGTGTATGAGAGTGGCAGTCCTCATGTCTCCCTTGTTGGTGGTGTTTTTGTTCCTTGTTGTCGAAAAATTCCCCTCCGTGTGAACAAATGTTATGAATAACATTCTGAAAGGGGGAGGCAATCACGTAAGGCCATTTTTGGCGACCCCATGTCACGGCAATTAACGGGCGCCGTACTTCCCCACTGACTGTAGGAACGGCGGGCGCATAAAATAGAGCCGAGAAGTGCAGAATGGGGTGCTCTTCTTGGAACGTCGCCACGGACGATTGATCCTTTTGTAACTGCGGCGTCGTCTGCAAGGTCGTAGAAGGCCGCGATGTACCCCGAACAAAGATTAGGCTACGGGACGCACCGGCTGAGAGCCAAACAGTCTGACCGTTTCCCACGGGGAAAAGCGTGGGAAAACCTCTGGTGACCAAGCCGTATGACAACAACCCAACAGGTTGTCACTCTCGCTTGTTGAGGGCCCTCTCCCCGTTAAAAAGGGGTGGGGTCAATATATTTTTGGGGCGGAGTTTCCATCAATTAAACGCGCATGATTGGACCGATGTAGAGGTCTTTTGTCCCCAAGGAAAAGAGCGAGGAGACACGAGGGGGATTTAAGCGCAGGATTTCGCCCTGCTAGGCAGACAAGTCGCTGACCAACATGATGTAGAAACAGATCAACAAGCATCTCCTCTAGAAGTTTTTAGTGTGGCTCTGTATCGGCTGGCCACCTAAACTGAGCCATTCGTCTAGTTGTGACGCGCTCGTATCTTTTGTGTCCTTCACGTCTCTGTGTCGTCGTTTTGTTCTCGCGCTATAACTATCGCCATGCGATAATAACGTCTGCAACGTAGACATCGGGACTTCGCCTTGAGTTAGCTCAACCTGCTCGAAGTCACCTGCAGGCACTAGCAGCCCGGAGCCACCAGCGTTGCAACACCGCCGACATCGCAGTCGTGCCAGAATTCTCTTCGACTTTTCGCATCCGATCGTCGGGGACGCAACGCGGCCGGTCATCACACGTATGCCTTCACCTGTTTATATCTTCGAACTTTCTACGCCGTAGTTCTATTGTTGTTAGTTTGTGTAGTTTTTAATAGTTCCCTCGCGTAAGCTGATTTATTGTTTTTATATGTTTTTAGTTGTATCAAGTGTTGATGTATTTTGTTAGTTGTATTGAAGTGTTGTACTAGATCCCGTATGCTGCAGTATCACTAGAGTAAAAATTGTTTTGTTTTCTTACGTCTCTGATCTCTTCACTGTCTCTGCTTGCGTACAGAACGAACCAACCTGCTGCCATTCCCGTAGCCGACTTCGCGCTGGCGACGCTAGAGTGGCAGCTTGTAACATGCAACTTTTGGAAAATGCACATAAATTATGATAAGTTGGTAAATATGTCATTTACAAGAAAGCAGATAACTAGCGAGTTTAGTTATAACCTAAATGGCAACCACATTACGTCCATGAGGGAATTCGAATATTTAGGAGTATTCTTAACAGAAACTTTATCTTGGGCTTGTCACTTCCAATATGCAACAGCTAAAGCATGTAAAATGTTGAGCTTCCTGCATAGGAACGCAAGACACTTTCCTATAGAATCAAAACAGCTACTGTATTGAATGAATGTCTGGCCTATAATCGAGTATATATGCTTGCACAGCTTGGGACCCGTGGTTGAAACACGACATCAAGGCACTATAAAGGGTACAAAATTTAGCCGTAAAGTTCGTTCTCAATATTTATAGATGGCAATTTAACATATCCCTTGCTAAAGAGAGTTAAGGTTGAAAAACTCTGAAAATGCGCAGGAAAAAGTTATGATTGAAAATGTTTCATAGCATATTTCCTTCCCAAACAGGCATAGATAGATATAAGTACATATTTCCACCGCATCACAACTCAACACGACTTGACCATTCTAGGAAAGTTAAAGAATAGAAGTGCAGAACTGAGTCGTTCAAGAGCACATTTTCCCCGCACGATTTCGCAATGGAATCATCTTACTAGTGATGTTGCCCTTGTCACCTCTAACTCTGCCGTTTACTCTTTGTTATGATGTTATGTGCACTTTAATTTGTTGTAGACATTACTTCTTGAGTGTGGAGTCCAATGCTTGATACATTATCTTTTTTTCCTTTTTTCTGTTGTTTTACAAGACCTGTAAATATGTATTTGTTATCAATTTTGGATTGTGTAACCCCCCTCTTCTGTAATGCCTTCTGGCGCTCAGGATTTTTTTCAATAAAAAAATAAATACTGTCTACTGTAATGGAAGGTTCTCGTCCGTACGAGAAGTACGGACAAGAACCCAGTGATAGAAGTTGAAAGTACGGCGGAAACCCAGTAGTAGCTTCTACGGCAGTATTATACCCGATGGTGACGAAGAAGAAAACTTCGTTCCAATTTGAATGATCAGAGACCACGCACAACGACAGCATATCACCAAGAGTACGGTTCAAGCGCTTCGTCATGCCATTCGTCTGAGAGAGGATGGTACGCTGTACTTGTGTGGTGCACGATTGCATTCGTTGAGTAATGCCATCAAATAATCAGAAAGGAAGGCATGGCCTCTGTCACTTAAGAGCTAAAGAGGGGCTCCATGACGCAGAACGAAAGGTCGCAACAGAAACATTACAACGCCACGGGCTGAGAGATTCGGCAGCGTGGCTGTTTCGCAATAGCATATCAGATGGTCTATCGCAACAATAATTTAGCGGTTACCAGCTAGAGTTGAACTTAGCAGTCCGTAAATGTCAATGCCAACGCGATCGAAAGGTCGACTAGGACAAGCAAGAGGTTGTGACGGGTAGACTTTCCTGGGAAGTAACTCTCATCATTAGCACTGACCACACGAGCGAATTAATTTCTGTGCGTAGTTATACATGCCACGCCAATAATGTCTGAGTCGAAGCTTAGCGTATGTCTTGAAGAAGCCTGCGTGGGCACACTGTGGGTCAACGTGTAAAGCTTCGCACATAACAACTCGAAGATGGTGGGGTATCACAAGGAGCCACTAGCAACCGTCAGAAAGTTAGTTGCGTCTATAAAGAAGGTTGTTTTTTAGGCAAAATTTGCTAGCCTTGTGGCGCAGAGCACTAGACGGCGAAGAAGTGAGATGATCAGAAGTGATAAGATCAGATTTGTCGGTGAGGCCACTGATCCAGGGATTATTTCGTTGTTTAACCGTCATGTTGCGTAAGGCGGGTGATGCAAGAGCAGTCTCGAGGAAAAACAGACAAACACCATCATCCGATATGGGTGAGAGACAAAGGGCGTCGGCGTTCATGTGCGTACGACCGAATCTGTACATAACGCGAATGTCGCACTGCTGAAGTTTGAGCGCCCAGCGAGGAAGTCGTCCGGAAGGGCCCTTAAGTGTATATAGCCAGCAGTGGGCATGATGGTCAGTGACGACGTCGAATGCGTGACCATACAGGCAAGGGCGAAATTTTCCGAGGGCTCAAATAATGGCTAAACACTCTTTCTCTGTCGCGAAGTGGTTATCCTCGGCTTTCATCAGAGTCAGGCTTGCGAAGGCGACGACATATTCATCAAACCCTGCCTTTTGTTCGTGAGCACAGCGCCGCGTCCAACACGACCGACATCAGTATGAACCTCCATCAGAGTGGCAGGATCGTAGTGACGGAGGATGAGTGGCAAAGTTAGCAGGCGGCGTAGTTGGATGAACGCATCGTCGCAGGCTAGTGACAAGGTGGAAAGGTACTTTTCGCCACTAAGAAGGTCCGTCAGGGGCGCACATATGGAAGCCAATATTTGAATAAAGCGTCGGAATCATGACGACAAGCCTACAAAACTTCGAAGTTCCTATAGGTTCTTTGGTTTCGGAAAATCGGCGACTGCTCGAAGCTTGGTGGAGGCTGGAAGTATGCCGTCCCGCGATACGGCATGGCCAAGAATGGTGAGCTGCCGGGCCCCAAAACGACACTTCTTGAGGTTGAGTTGAAGGCCAGCGTCAGCAAAGCATGTGGGGACGCTCTCGAGACGACTTAAATGGGTACCGAAATTGGTGGAAAGGTCAACTACGTCATCGAGGTAGCGTAAACCTGCGTTCTACTTGATGCGTCGCAAAATACTGTTCATTACTTTCTCAAAAGTGGTTGGAGCATTACAAAGGCTGAAAGGCATACCAGTAAATTCATATCACCTACCGCGTGTGACAAATGCTGTTTTCGGTCAGTCAGATACTTCCATAGGAACTTGTCAGTATCCAGAACGTGAATCCAGCTAAGAGAAGAATTTTTCTCCCTGAAAACAAGCAAAGGCGTCATTTGTTGGTGTAATGGGTAAATGTTCTTACGTGTGATCTTGTTTAGGCGTCGGTAGTCAACACAGAACCAAATTAAGCCGTCCGTCTTCTTAACAACAACGACCGGCGACTCCCAAGGCTGTTGGAAGGTTTTACAATACCCCACTGAAGCATGTCGGCAGCCTGGTCGTCAATAACACAGCGCTCCGACGCTGACACTGGATAGAGAAGGTGTCGTAGAAGCGCATGGCTTCCTGTGTCAATCTTGTGAGATATGTTCGATGTGCAACCAAGGCAAGAAGCATGGCTGTCAAAATAAGTGCGAAACTTTTGCAGCAGGTTGACCAACTGGCTTCGTTCTGAAGAAGACTTTGCGACCATAGAGTTTCTTAATATACACTAGAGGGAACTCTAGCACTAGTGTCTATGGGAGCTGCAACGCACAGTGGTTCAGCGAGCATAGGAACAATGGGTAGTACACACATTTGTCTAAAGTTCGTACTTCTGGCTTGTTTTGGCTCCGTGTGTGTTTGTGTAGCGTGGAGCTGTTTTCTCACGAAACAAAAATCAGCAAATGTTCTGCGAATGTGCTTCACTACTTCATTCTTTTAGACTTACCTTTCCAAAATGGGTCATGAAGTTCAAAAGGATTACATTTTTATTTCAAAACAAAACTAAAACACAGCAATAAACGAAGCCGCAAGTACGATTCGCCATCCGCAAGTATGAAGACTAAGCAAATGTGTGTACTACCCGTCATTCCCATGGTCGCTGAACGATCGCAGCGCCAGAGTGCCATCTAGGTAATTTTAGGAAACTCTATGCATGCGACATCGATGGAGCAGTGAAAAGTGACGAAGAGTGACTGGTAACCAGCAGGGTCAGAAGTGAGTGCGCTGAGGTGCTTAGAAAGTAAACTAGATGGAGCATCAAAAATGTGACAGGCGTCAATTGGATACACATGACCAAGACATTCACCATGTAATAAAGGTAAAGGCCTATCTATCGCGTTGTAAAGGAGCGCCTTCGTGACGCCACGGTGGAGAGTAAGGAGAGCACTGCACCGTGAAGAACATTTGCGTTAAATGCAGAGGTCGTAAAGACAATATCACCATCGGAAATAGCAGTACACGACACATTCATCATTGGGGAAGAGCACGGCATTATGGCGTCGTCGTCAGAAACAGACAGCTTATAATACGGGAGGGAGGCTTCGACAGCGTCAACGTCAGGAAGTGAAGACAGCTCAAGTTCGGTGCGACAGCAGTCAAACACGGCATAATTATTCGCAAAGAATTTCCTGTAGAGTATTATGTTATTGGAACGCGAGGGCAGCACTACAAATGCGACTATATAAACAAGCCCTTGGATGACGACTCATGTGGTGCAGGCTGCAAGAGTCATTACACTTTGTGCGCTAGACGTTCTAACAAAGAGGCCGGATAACGGCGCGACAACTTTGCGAAGTTTTCGGCACAGATGGGCAGAAAGGACGGATACAGCGGCTCCGGAGTCGACAAGTGCCATGACGACAATACCATCGACAGACACTTGAATGACATTGGCTGGACAGGGGCGAGGATTTGTACATGGTGTTATGCCTGCGAGTCCACATCGAACGTCCATGCCTCTGAAAAAGGCAATCTGCGTTAAGGCCAGCACGCGAGCCCGCCTGACGCGAACAGCTCAACGGCGTCATCATGCGACGGCGCCTTTCTGTCGCGCGACGCACAGCGAGCCACCTCAGCCAACGACCCCGTTGCAGCAATAGGCGCCTTCCTGTCTGGCGAGTCTTACGCAATGCGTGGCGACGGCACTCAGCCTTGGGTGCAGCCACGTGCAGCGGCTCCGTATTTGATGAAAATGACGCGGCCCAGCGGCGACCCCATGGGAGGATTCTGACCTCACGAACAGTGGCGCTTCTAGTTGGGCATTTGATTACTCAAAGAATCCACCCGGTGCATATAAAAAAAAGCCCTGTGGGCGTCGCGAGTAGTAGACCTATGTGTCAGAGAAGAGAGCTCGGCTCTTCAAGTCTCTAAACTGTCAGCCCCAGTGCCGAATTTGTAACGCCTCTGATATATTTTGTACATAAACCTCGTTATCTCACCGTCATCTCGTCCGCTCGTCTATCAGATCTGTGCAGAAGCAGTCGTGAGCTGAGAAACCTACGCTACCGAACGGCTGGCGACCTTCCCGGTGGAGTTCGAAGCAGTGGCGCCTTCGGGACAGTGTTGGCGTCGCCATCTTTTGTAACAGTCGTGGCAGCGGCGAGATTTGCGGCGCCCTTCGTAACGTCGTCGGAGGCGCGCTTCATAACAGTGGTTGGCAGCTGTGGGATCGGCCGGCGTCGGTGACATTGATGCAGTGAGTGCCTGATGTTTTCCCCTCAGTTCACCAGACTTCTCTAGCTAAGGTTGTAGTAGTTTAGAGAACGGCTGTGCGAACCATTGGTGAGTGTGAGCTTTGATCGTTTCAAGCCAAGTCAGAGCGCTTTAAAACCAAAGGTAATGTGGAGGGTGTGAACGCGGCATTGTTGAAATTGCTTGCGCGTCCTGCTATTAGAGTTATGGTGAGTCTCGCAAGTAGATTCTTAACAGGGGCAAACAGCAAGAGGCTAGTGTGAACGATGGAGAACCTTAAAGGGGAGGAACTCATCGAAATTTGTGAGGAAACCGGCATTACTTTGGGCCGTGCGAAACGAAAGCAAGCCATCCTCGAGATTAGGAGGGATTAAGAAGAGTTGGCTGAGGAAATCGATGAGGCCTGGGCGGATATCAAAGCACGCCACGAGGAGGCTGAAAGGCGAGATGTAGAAGTTCGCGAGCGCGAAGAAGCTGAAAGGCGGGAAGTTCGTGAACGTGAAGAAGCTGAAAGGCGAGAACGCCGTAAGGAGGCCGAGAGACAGGAGCGCCTTGAGTTGAAACGAGTAGAATTGGCAATTCTACAGTGTTCGCAGGTGCCTAGCATAGCTTCTGCGAAAGTTCAGGTCAGCGGTCAGAAAATTCGCGACCAACTGCCACCCTTCGTAGTATGCAAGGACATGGCTAAGTATCTCGTTAAGTTTGAACAAGTCTGTGAGCGAAGTGCTTTGCAGTGGTCTCTCTGGGCGCAGATCCTGTTAGCTCTTCTTCCCGGCGAAGTGTCCGGCGCGATAACTTGGTTGTCGAGGGAAGCGTTTGAGAGCTATGACGAGGTTAAGGAAGTGCTCTTGATACGTTATACGTTGTCACCCTAAGCTTTAAGGCAAAGGTTCCGGTATGCCAAAATAGGAATGAGTCGCACGTTGAGTTCACGTTTCGTCTTAAAGCCTATTTAATTGAATGGCTCAAGGGCGAAGGCGTTTATGACGATCGCGTTAAAGTGGTAGAATGCATTGCATTGGAGCAATTCTACCGCTGCATTGAGCAGGATGTCAAGCTTTGGCTGCAGGACAAACTTGGTGAGGTACAGCTAAATAAGGCAGCAGAGTTAGCTGAAGAGTATTATACTCGCCAAAAGTTCCATAGCAGGGCAGTGCGCATTGAAAATAATGAAAGAAAAGAAGGCTTTTCAAAGAAACCTGATCAACGGAAACCCGTTCCGCACCGTAATTTCAAGAAGGAGCCGTCTCTTACGAAGTACACTGTAGGGGAAGGGCAAACAAAAGCGGAGAAATTGAGTGCGGTTCCTAAACAATGCACTGATACCACACGGGCGTTTGAATCACCGAAACCACTAATCTGCTACAACTGCAAAAGGGAAGGGCACATCGCGATAAACTGTAAGCAAAAGTTTGCTTTCGCAACAATCCAAGAATCGGAAAAGAACTTGTGGTTGTTGGAGCCGTATCTCCAAGAAATTAGTGTGAATGGGAAAACGTGTCGAGCACTTCGAGACTCAGCGGCAACGATGGACGTTGTCCATCCTTCATTGGTCTCTCCGGATGACTTTACAGGAGAATGCGCGTGGATCAGGCAAGTCGCCGGGGAGCAGAGTGCTTGCTTACCAATCGCTATAGTTCTCATTGAAGGCCCGTTCGGTAAGCTGCGCACCGAAGCGGCTGTGTCTGACGCGCTTCCCGATCGTTTTCCTTATCTTTTCTCTAACAACTAAGAGCAGCTTCTCAAAGAGCAGGGTAAATCGTGCTTCCCCAACTTAGCGTACATGGCCCTCACGCGATCGCAAGCGCGGAAGCTTTCGCAGGCGCTTGATCTTGTTCAATGTGGTGAACCATCAAGCGACCTTGGCAGCGAGTTGGCGGAACCTCAGAGAGGAAATTCTCCGTATTATTCATGTGAACAGTCACTCAAGCGGCCCGTCGCCGAAGCGACTGGTGGGGTTTCGGTAGCAGGGGGAGACGACATGGCGCCATTGAGTCAAAGCGAGAGGTGTACAACGCTCTCGCCTGTAGCGGACAGTTGGAGTAAGCTGTCGAGGGTTGATCGAGAAACGCTCATTCGAGAGCAGCGTGAGGACCTCTCGAATAAAGCGCTGATAAAAAGCCAAAACTTGGAAAAAAGAAAAAGAATGATTTTTTTTGAGAAAGCAGGGTTCCTGTATCGGAGCTCCACCAATGTGCAAGGTAGCAAGTATGAGCAGCTCTTGGTGCCACAAAGTATCATCGCCAACTATTGGAACTGGCACATGAAAACACGTAGGCCGGGCATCTCGGCATTACAAAGACCAAGACTAGAGTTTTCCTTGAGTTTCATTGGCCGAAATGCAGGAGGGATATCGAAGACTTTGTACGCTCATGCGACACTTGTCAGAGAGCGGGGAAATCCACGGACATGTGGAAGGCACCCATGAAGCTTGTGCCAATTATCACAAAACCTTTTCGGCACCTAGTAATAGATATTGTCGGGCCACTTCCAGAGTCAAGGCAAGGTTGTCGGTACGTCCTGACGGCTCTCTGTGTAGCCACAATATTTCCGGAAGCGATACCACTTAAGGAGCTCAATTTTCCTCATGTCATGGATGCACTGCTATCTATATTTGCACGCGTCGGATTTCCTTCTGAAATCTAATGCGACAATGTTAGTGTCTTCACCAGCTGCCTTACCTCTACCTTTATGGATAAATGTGGAATAAAACTAGTGCACAGCTCAATTCATCACCCGCAATCTAATCCAGTAGAGCGTATGAATTTCTTTTTGAAACGGATACTGAGAGCTCTTTGCTACGAGCGCAAATGCGACTGGGAAGCGTGTATTCCTCCCGCTATGTTCGCTTTGAGATCAGCTCCTCTTGAGAGCACTGGTTTTAGCCCTTCAGAGCTTGTGTATGGCAGGAGTTTGAGAACACCATTGCGGATGCTGCGCAAGTCTTGGAAGGGATTGGATGAGGACCCTAATACAGTTGCGTATGTGCTAGACCTCCTTAGAGGCTCGGAAAAACGAAAGATCTAGTGGAAAGCCACATGAAGGCTGCACAAGTGTTGTCGAAGGAGTACTACGACAAATCGGCGAAGATGCGCGCCTTTAAAGTAGGAAGTCAGGTAATGCTGCTGCGGCCGTCCAAAAAGAACAAGCTTGAGGTTCATTTGGAAGGGCCCGCCAAAGTAATATCGAAGCTTTCTGATACCAATTATGAAGTGAAATTAAGAAGGCGGCCAAACGAAGTTTACCACAGTAATTTGATAAAATCATACGTTCAACGTCAAGCGGTCGTAAATGTGCTGTTGAATGCTTCAGAGGAAGAGGGAGCAGAAATTTTGAATTCTAGTGATGTAATCGAAAAGGGATCGGTGGTAATCTTGGAGCAGTTGAACCTGGAGCCTAGGTTAAGTGAAGTCCAGAAGAAGGACCCGAGAAGAATTGTTTTCGAGTTTGAAGACGTGTTTTCAGACCGTCCCGAAACACGACGGCGATTGAACACGATATCGAGCTAACTGGTGAGGAGCCAGTCTGTAGCAAGCCGTATCGTTGTTCGCCTGTGCAATGTCGCAAATATAAACAGCTGTTGGTACCGCATAGGTATCGTTGCCTAAAAGTGGCTGGTTACTGAGGTGGAACGTAATACACCAACACCACAACTTTGACGTTCGCTACAAATAAGAAAAGCTAAACGCTAATGCTGACGCATTGAGCCGTGCGTTTAGTTGTTACCTTCTCCACCTTTCGGTTTCTCGCTGGTGATTTGGGGCAAAAGTTTGTCCTCATCATGACCTTAGCTGAAGGCTCTCGTCCAGAGTGAGCTCAAGGAGCCAAATTTATGCTATATTCTATTTCGTTACGTTGTTGTACGTGTAAAAATTTGAGTTCTCATTTTAAGAGTCTTGTGTCCCACATGTGCCTCTTGATGTAGAGGAACGAAATTCCGATAGACACGTAGCTAGGTATATGTTGTAATATACTTTGTCTGGTGTTCTGTCGGGTTACCGAGGGCACTTGCTTGTGTCGTGTGTTGTCTGTTGTCAAACTGTTTTTGACAAGTTGCAGAACCATCGACAAGTGCTGCGATAAAAGATCGTCAGAAGAGACGAGCGAAGCTGGCCGACAAGCAAGTGCAGCTGGGATCCGGCCTCAAGAACGGGATGTGTTCCCGGAACGGAGTCTGGAGCTGCATTCTCCCCATGGCCCTGGAGGCGAACCTGGAGGAATCTGGTGAACGAGCGCACCTGACATCCAAGCCACGTGGAAGCAGCTCGTCTTTCCGGCGCATTGTCTGGCGGTGGGGGTGCCGTTATGCCTGCGAGTCCACATCCAACATCGAACATCCATGCCTCTCAAAAAGGCAATCTGTGTCAAGGCCAGCACGCGAGCCCGCCTGACGCGAACAACTCAACGGCGTCATCACGCGGCGGCGCCTTTCTGTCGTGCGACGCACAGCAAGCCACCTCAGCCAACGACCCCGTTGCAGCAATAGGCGCCTTTCTGTCTGGCGAGTCTTACGCACTGCGTGGCGACGTCACTCGTCTTTGGGTGCAGCCACGTGCAGCGGCTCCGTATTTCATGAGAATGACGCGGCCCAGCGGCTTCCCCTTTGGAGGATTCTGACCTCACGACCAGCGGCGCTTCTGAATAGGCATTTGGTTACTCAAAGAATCCACCCAGTGTATAGAAAAAAAGCCCTGCTGCGCGTCGCAAGTAGTAGACCTATGCGTCAGAGAAGGGAGCTCGGCTCTTCGAGTCTCTAAACTGTCGACCCCAGTGCCGAATTTGTAACGCCTCTGTATATATGCTGTACATAAACCTTGTTAACTCGCCCTCGTCTCGTCCGCTCGTCTATCAGCTCAGCGCAGAAGCAGTCGCGAGCTGAGAAACCTACGCTACCAAACGGCTGCTGACCTTCCCGGCGGAGTTTGAAGCAGTGGCGCCTTCGGAACCATGTTGGCGTCACCGTCTTTTGTAACAGTTGTGGCAGCGGCAAGATTTGTAGCGCCCTTCATAACGTCGTCGGAGGTGCGCTTTGTAGCAATAGTGACGGGACATAGTTCGTGCCGCAGGAACAGCGGCCGTTAGTTTTCCCTCTTGGTGGGTCTGGAACGGCGACGCATATAGGGAAGGTGAATGATGACGCGGAGATGGGGAGTGGCGGGTTGGGCCAAATGGGTTATAAGGGAGAAAAGAAGAAGAAGGAGGGATGGAAGGCGCAGAGGAAAACTTAGGGTCGAAAGAGGGCATTCATCGAATGTTCGCAGAGGCCTGGCGACGGTGCCAATAACGCACCACGTGGCGAACACCACCACAAAAATGACAGCATAATCACAAAATAATTGATAATGGGCGGGGCGAAGTGCCCGTCCATCTATTTGCCCATGTGTTCGTCCGTCCATGCATGTGCCCATGCGTGCGATCGCGTTCGAAAATGCAGACGGCGCGCGCGTAGCACCGACGATACGCGAACGAAGGAAGCCGAGCGCAAGGGTCTTCAACGCGTCCGCCGTTCTGCTCCATTCATAATGCTTCACCAATGATCTGCCACGTGTGGTGACTATCCAGGAGACTGAGAGAGGCGCTCGTTTGCAAATCGTGCGCAGCAGCGAATCGGTGAGTAGTGGCTCTTCGGAGAGTAGCGGCAGAGAACCCCCTCTGGGAAATGAGACGAGAAATGGCCATCCCTTTCTTTTGGTTTCTTTTCTTTCTCTTCACTTCTCTAAATTTCGCGTGAATCATCACAAGGTTACACTATAAGGAGCTTCACCCCTAAAAAAGATGTCAGATGGTTGCCATAGGTCCATCATTGGTTGGAGTAGACGCCGAGTTGTGGTGGGGGGTGAGGGGGGCAGAAAAATGCAGCCGAGGTGGCATCGGCATATGCAGAGGTGAATAAGTCGGCGGCAAAGAGGACGGCGGTGAGTAACTAAGCGCTTGCTAGAACGCAAGCTGTCGAGTTTGAGCAATGACCTCTGCGTACGTGAGAGGTGCGGCGACTGGCGGCTGTTCATGGACGTCAGGAAGAGCTAGTGCGACCTGGTCTTGGATGAAGTAGCGAAATGAAGGTTCCAAAGTGCATGTTTCATCGGGTACACAGGACATCAAACAGAGTTGACGAGTGATGTCGGCGTGGATGAACCCTTGGATGTTTGAGAGAAGAGGAGCATGGTCGTCTCCTATGCCAAGGTTGGACAGGCTGGACAAATAGTCATCAGCTGCCGAGGGACGTCGCATACGAAGGCGTTGTCTGCGCAACTCGTTAAAACTCTGGCATAACTCGGTCTGTTTGACGACAGTGTGATCTATTGGCAGATACGGGAACTTCCGGCAATACTGCTCCATGCGGAGCAAGGGTAATCCATTGGCAGATTGGGAGTGCTCCCTGTATGTTTCATTGGTAGATCTGGAGCAGCTCCGTCGTGAGATTCATTCCGTGGAGCAACTTTTTCTACTCCGCGAAAATCGGCAGATTAGACTGGAAGTCGCGAGCGCCTTAGGCCTTGAAACTGCCACATTCTAGCGCACCAACGGATGCTGGTCGCGTCAGTTGGGCCTTGCGTCGGACAGTGCCTCCTCTATTTTTAGATGCCTGCTGCGTGGCCGCCGGCGAGCCCACCTAACCCTCTCCCGTTTTCTCGTTTTCACACGCTTGGCTCCTGCAGGGTGACGCAATCTTCTGACACTACCTCCGGTCCCTATACCAACACTATCGGCCAGCTGCCAACGGACCGGTTCCAGTGCTAGTAAAGTACAGGTGTTCTGTGGTATTGCGTTGCTGAACTCTCGGTGTGTCTGTTAGTGTACAAGTTCTGGTGTGCTGCCTTGTTTTTTACTGCACGCCACGTAGTTACGAAACATGCGTTATTGCGGCGTGCCCTTCTGTACATCGAGCCAATGTAGGAAGCAACCCGGCGCGTCATTTCACGAGATGCCTGCGAAGACAACGCTAAGAGAAAAATGACTCAAAGTGATATTGAGGAAAAACTGGCAGCCAAATTCAACGTCCAACTATTCTGCTGTCTGCAGTCTACACTTCCTCGAAAGCGACTTCCAAGGAGACACCAAGAGGCGCATGTTCAAGCAACGTAGCGTGCCCAGCGTTTTTCCATCCTATCCGTCGTACCTCCGGCCAATACCGCCTAGGCCGCGGAGTGACACGAGCATCGCCAAACGCAATCGCCGGTTAAGACAGCTTCTCCTGGAGCGTATACTCGCGCTCCTGATGTAGACTTCCGTACAGGACCAAGTGTTGTGGATAGTGTGACTGTGGATTGCTTGGATGTCTCTGCACCTGAAACAGCAGCAGCAGATGCAATGACTGCGTGATGGGGTCTTTCCGACGTCACAAGTGAGTTTTTGAAGGATCCTCAACTGCCTAAAGCCAGTTGAGGATCCTTGTCGAGCCACTTCTCCACTTCTTGAGCCACGTGCCACTTCTCGAGCCTAAGGCGCGAGCTATGAGGTCTTTTGGGACACAAACAAACAAATGAAGTTCGTCAGCTGCCTACTTGCAAAAAACGAAGTGGCATGAGAAAGAAAAATGTTCGAAGGCACAAAATAAAAGTATGCGCCTCACTGTAGATAGATATAAGAAAAAGCTTGATCGCCTGAAAGACGAGTGCCATGTAAGCAAGTTTCTGCAAGTTGTTAAAAACTCAGAACTGCCAAGCACTAAGGCCAAGCTAATCTTAGATCAAGTGATCAACTACAAGGCAAAAAAGCCGACATGGTCTGAAGCAACAGTGAGACAGTGCACTATATCACAGCACCTATCAGCAAAAGCCCATGAGATCATTAGGACTGAAATGCTGCTTGCCCTTTCCTGCTAAGCCACTCTGCAGAAATACTTGGGAAATTCAGTAGGTGAGGTCGGATTTAGTAATTTCGTGACGGCACGGCTGAATACAGAGCTGGAGTGCCTCACATCTCCACAGTCAAAACACTGCAGCGTCATCATGGATGAGATGCGTATCTGACAAAAAATTCAGTATAATAAGCAGAGGGATGAATTTCTGGGAGATGTTGATTTAGGTGCTGACCTAAACCAACTTTTGCCTACGTCGGAAAAAAGTCAGCTTGCGAACTCCCTTTTATGTTTCCTGCTTTGGGGTCTGCACGACCGGTTCGAAATTCCCGTAGGCTACTTCTCTACTAAAGGATGGTCAGGTGAGCTACTTTCTAAGGCATTAAAGCTCATCATAAAGAAAACTGAAGTAGTGGGATACCGCATTCTGCGGTTAGTGGCGGACAACCACACGATGAACGTTCTTGCAATGGAAATTTTGTCACAAGGACAACTGCGAACCCTGATGCCCCACCCAACTGATGCTTCGAGGCAACTATTTCTGGCTTTTGACCAAAGTCATATTGTCGCAAGGTGAAAATAACACAATATAGGACGCCAGTGTGACCAGGAAAAACGAGGTCTGTATTAACAGAACAAAAGAGCAGCCGCTTCGACGTCGTCTTCCTCGGAGGAACCGTGGGTGCTGTCCACGCTCATCACTTCCTCGTCCTGTGTCTTCTTACCCGGCCTTTAGCCGTGAAATCAGCCTCCCATTCAAGAAAGCACCGTCCCAATGCTTTATGATCAAAGTGTTTTGTACTCGTTGGAAACGCATGAGTTCATTCGGAGGTATAAGGCTTCATGCATACCACATGCACAACTTCTGGTGCATACCTTCGACGCCTTAAGGAGTGTGCACTATCACCAACAACCTCATAAATAAGGTCACTGAGACGTCGTAGAACTTTACCGAGACTGAAATTCCGTCTTAACAGCTTTTCTGCAAGGCCATGGTGGCGAATATAAGTCCATATCCAAACTTTCCCTCCTGGCTCGTAGGAGACTGGTCAGTGACGAAGGTTGTACCGTCTTGAATCGTAGTCCTGCTGGCGACTAATACGTAGGCGTGCAAGTTGTCGAACTTCTTCGGCAAGCTTAGTGATATAATCAGCATCCGTTTCGGCGTCTTCACACTCGTGCAGCAGCATAGCATCCAGCATAGTGGTGACTTCACTACCATGAAGAAGGCGGAATGGCGTTGTTCTTGTTTCTTGATGAGCCGTGTTATAGGCGAACGTGACATACGGCAAGATCTCGTACCAGCTGTTATGCTTCCTATCAACGTACATGCAGAGCATATCTGCAAGTGTCTTCCTGAGACGCTCCGTAAGACCATTCACTTGCGCAGGATACGCAGTTGTTCACCGGTCGGATACGCCACTAACTCTTCAAACTGTCTGTAATAGTTCAGGTGCGAATGCAGTTCCCTTGTCAGGTATTACCACTGACGGAGTTCCATGCCTCAGCACCACATTCTCTACGAAACATTGTGCTGCTTCACTTGCCATGGCCCTCTCCAGAGCCTTGCTTTCAGCGTAACGGGTTAGGTAGTCAGTGGCTACTATAATCCATCTGCGACCGGCCGATGAGGTTGGATATGGGCCCAAAAGATCAATTTCGACTTGAGCGAATGGAGTAACAGGCACGTCAATAGGATGGGGAAGGCCTACTGGTTTGATGGGTGGAACTTTTCTGCGCTGGCAATCAAGGCACTTCTAAACATAGCGTTGAACGGTGGCCGTCAGTCATGGCCAGTAGTATTTCTGCCTCACTCTGCACAACGTACGCGGGTAACCCAAGTGGCCGGATGTTGGTTCATCGTGGCATGCCTGTAATACATCGATCCTTAGAGATGTTGGGACGACGAATAGTAGTCGCTTCCGTGTGGCGTGAAGTTCATCTTATACAGGACGTCGTTGCGCAAGCAAAATGACGAAAGCCCCCTCGCAAACAGTCTAGGTAGAGCTGAAGTGCGACCCTCTAAAAAACATAATATGGGTTTTAGTTTGGGGTCGTCTCGTTGCAGCTGTGCGACAGTTGCCGTGTTTACAACTCCGACAAAGGCTGTATCGTCATATTCTGCTGTCGCAGGTTCGTATGGCGCACGAGAAAGTCAATCGGTGTCTGAATGTCACTTCTCGATCTGTAGACCATTATCATGTCAAATTCTGGAAGCTTCAGTCTTCAGCACACCAACCATCCTAAAGGGGCTTTTAAATTCGTCAGCCGGCAGAGGGAGTAATGGTCGCTGACAATAATAAAAGGATGACCATACAGATATGGGTGGAATTTTATAACCGCTCCACCACCGCAAGGCACTCTTTTTCCGTGGTGGAATAAGTTTCTTCCGCACGTGAAAGAGTTCTGCTCGCGTAAGCAATTACTCGTTGAGTGCCATCCTGCCACTGCATGAGCACAACTCCTAAGCCGACATTTCTAGCGTCAGTGTGCACTGTTGTCGGGGCGTCATCATCAAAGTATGCGAGGACTGGTGGCTGCTGAAGGCATTGCCACAGCTCGTCGAATGATTTTTGCTGTTCTTCAATCCATACGAATGCGACGTCTTCTCTGGTAAGGCGGGTCAGCTGCGAGGCAAGGCGCGAGAAGTTCTCAATAAAGCGTCTGTAGTAAAAACACAGTTGGCACTGGAAAACTCGTAACGGCAGCTATTTTTTCAGGGTCAGGCCACACACTTTCACTACTGACAAGATGTCCCAAGAACAGAAATTCTTCGAAGCTGAAGTGGCATTTTTCCGGCTTAAGTGTTAGTCCGGCCGAACGGGTAGCTTGAAATACTGAGTGCAGTCGCCTGACGTGTTCATCGAATGTAGCAGAAAATACGATGACGTCATCTGAATACACTAAGCACGTCTTCCACTTGAAGCCTGATAGTACGGCGTCCATTAGGCACTGAAACGTAGCCGGTGCTGAGCACAAGCCAAATGGACGTACCTTAATTTCAAAAATGCCATCAGGAGTCACGAAAGCTATTTTCTCCCGGTCTCTTTCATCGACTTCTATCTGCCGATACTCGCTCCTCAGATCCATCGGCGAGAAATTGTTGCGCATGCCGTAGTTGATCGAGTGAATCGTCGATACGTGAAAGTGGGTAGACGTCTTTTTTGTCACCTGTTTCAGCTTGCGGTAATCTACGCAGAAACATAAGGTGGCGCCTTTTTTCTTCACTAATACAACCGGCGAAGCCGCGGGGCTTTTCGACAGCTGAATGACGTCGTCGTCAAGCATCTGTCGCACCTGGTTTTCGATGGCTTCACGTTCTCGTGGAGCAACCCGGAACGGATTTTGCCTAATGGGTCTGGTCATGTCGTCCGGTATAGTTCGATGTTTCGTCAGGGCCATTTGACGGATCCTCGACGTCGAAGAGAAACAATCTGCAAACTTGTTAATAAGCTGCATGATACTTCGCTTCGGTGCCGGCAGCAAACTTGGGCCAATATCAACAAATAGAGGTGCGGGCGCCAATCAGTTGAATTATATTTTTCGAGAGTTAAGCACTCTGCTAATTCGGCGAGCTCTTCCATGTCCGCGACTGCTATGCCCCTCCTTAGATGTCGGCGTTCAGAGCTGAAGTTCGTAACAAAGACGTGTGCGTGTCCGCATTTTATGCTCACGACGCCTCTTGCGATAGATAAACCATCAATGAAGAGCAGTGTTGGAATTTGCTCGGTGATGTTTTCAGAATTGCTCGACGTGTCACATGTCACAGCCACGAGTGCACTCGACCACGGTGGGATGGTCACGTTGTCATCGAAGAAGCGCAAAGGTTTACGTCACTGGTCTGTACAGGGCCCATCCGAAACATGATCTGGGGCCATACAAAACATATCCGACCTCTTAGGAATGTCGAGAAGGGCACCATATTCACGCAGGAAGTCCATGCCGAAATCAGGTCTTTGCAGCACTCCGGTAAAATTATGAAAGTAGCGACAAAATCTGAACTGCCGATATTCATTCGAGCGGTACATTTGCCCGTCGGCTTCACCAATTGACCCCCTGTGGTTCTTAAGTTTGGGCCCGTCTATATTGTTCTGACTTTCTTTAGGCAGTCGGCGAGTTTACAGCTGATAATAGAGAAGTCCACACCAGTATCTCCCAGCGCTGTTACTGGGCATCCGTCTTTACAAATGTCTAGATTGGCGCTTACGATTTCCGTTGATGTCGGTGACGTTGTATCGTCCTTGGTATCGTCCATCGTACGATTCGTGGTATCATTCGTCGTATCGCGTCGTAGAGAATATGTTGGTGGTGTGATAGCAACCTGACGCGCTGCAACCTTCCCCCCGAAGGTCTCTACTGTTAGTTCCCCGACGAGGGCTAGGAGATCTGCCCCGGACCACCTCGGAGTAACTGCGCTGCTGCGGTGAGTTAAGTGCAGGTGAAGGGGAGCGGGGTCGACAATACAGCACATCAGGTTGCTGTGCTTGCGGGCCTTCACTGCTGTCATGACGGTTATCAAAATAAGCATGAGGGGAGGTTTGTAGAATGTTCTGTTGTATAAGGTCACGGTACTGGTAATTGCGGAATATATGGCCGGCTTCTCCACAATGAAAGCAGATTGGTCAACGGTGCGCGACAAGTCCGTCTTACGGATGAATGGTCAACTGGTGGGCATACTTTGCGACCAAGATGCAGATGTTAGCGGAGTGTACATAGTCACGTTAGGCTGTGGAGTTTACATAGGCACGTTAGGCTGTGGAAACGGCTGCGGCGGATTGGGAGCTGGGGCCCACAGCTCGTTGTAAGGCCCTCGGCTGATGTCACGATAAGCCAGTGGTGACGAGTTGTACGACACTGGAGTGGGTCGACGGACGGCTGATGCGTAGCTTAGAGACCGCTGGTCTGAGAGCGATTCGGGCAATGAAAATGCCTGGTGGAGATCTTGCCGCACAACTTCTGCAACGCAACCCATAGTATTTTCTTGCGGAGCCACAAGGAGGTTTCGGATCTCCTCCCGAACGACCGAACGAATGAGCTCACACAGAGAACACTCACTACCGGCAGTCAAAGCAGACAGGCTGGGAGATGCCTTGTTTGGTTGGTGATAGTATCGGTGCCGTTGCTGCAGTGCTCGCTCTATTGTCGTAGCCTCTTTGACAAATTCCGCTACGCATGTTGACTGGTTGCATAAGAGACCGGCAAAGAGCTCTTCAATGACGCTTCTCATAAAATGTCGGAGATTTTTACTTTCAGGGATCTCGGGGTCAGCCCGCTGAAATAGGCGGGCCATGTCTTCCGCAAACTTGGCGACGCTCTCATTTGGTTTCTGTATGCGTGCCTCAATGAGCTGCAGAGCAGAATCATGGCGGTCAGTGTTTGCGAATGTGCCGAGAGTTCGCTGCCGAAATCCCTCCCATGAAGACGGCGTTGACTCGTGGTTCTCGTACCATGTACGAGCGCTGTCTGCCAAAGCAAAGTAGACGCGCGATAGCTTTTGTTCAATGGGCCAGCGGTTAGCTTTGGCGACTTGCTCATACTGGGCTAACGAGTCCTCAACGTCTTCAGTTTCAGTTTCAGTTTCAGTTTTATTGAGCATTTTCTTCACAGAGTTGCGAAAAAGAAAACGCAAGGATAGGAGCAAAAAGCTGCTATATTAGCAGCTTGACGAGGCTCCTACCCTTTTTCACTTGGCATTACAAAATCAGCAGAGCACAAAACATGAAAAAACAGACGTCAATTTTTAAAACTTCAATAAATTAGGAAATAAAAAGAAAATGCATCAAAATTACATCAGTTTCAGGTTTACATAAAATAAGCAAACCACAAAGAGAGAAAAACAACAAAAAACAAAAGAAAACAGCGTGCGGTCAATCATGAAACAATGCACACGCTGCTAAACGGCTACCAAAGTATTACAAAATGATTATACAACGTTTACAACACTGGGTATGCGAAAAGCACGAGTTTTAATGCACAAGGGAAACACTGACGAGTGAAATGTTGTATGTTTTACTCGTAAAAAAAAGCAACGAAAAAAATGTCAAAGAAAGCAAACATTATAGGATGCCATGTTACACAAGCACTATTATAGGGTGTTTCTTTTACATATAGTACTGTAGCCAGACAACTAGAAGATGCTAAACTACACGCCGCCATTTTGGATGAGAAGGTTCTTAAATTGTTTTTTATGTATATTAAAGATGTCGATGTTTTTATTTTCAAACATGTTAAAACAAGCTGGAATACAGAGTTCAAGTCTTCTCAAACCGTGATTAGTTCGCGAATAAGGAACAAACCAGGAAGGCCTTTTCCGAATGTCATAATAGGATTGTGTATTTTTCCTGAGGTTACACAGTTTAAGAAAACAAGCGTTGTTGGATAGCAAGCTTTGTTTGTATTTCATAATAAGGTTGAAACTGTGTATGTGATCGATCGGTAAAATCTTATATTCTCTGAATAAATGACTTGTATGTGCGTCGTATGGTACGTTTGCAATATGACGAATCGCTTTTTTCTGCAGTAAAAATATTTTGTTCCGATTTGCTTTAGATGTATCTGCCCACACTAGACTACAATAGTTTATGTGAGATGAAAACAACGTATTATAGAGTAAAAGTTTAATGTTTGCTGGAAGTATCTGTCGAAGTTTAGAGAGAGCACCACACGTCCTAGCTATATTTCTAGTTACTTCATTAACGTGTTCATCCCAATTAGGATTTTTATTAAAAATTACTCCTAAGGATGATACTTCTTTGACAACCTCAATTTTTTCGGGCCCGAGATATATATCCAAACCACGACAGACAGCCTTCTGAACCGGTGCGAATACCACAGCTTTGGATTTTTTTTGTTGATCGTTAAATAATTTGCAGTACTCCAAATGAAGATGTCGTTAAGAATGTTGTTGGCCGAGTCTGCAAGCTTACCTAAATCATTACCATGAAAAAATATACTAGTGTCATCTGCATAAATTATAAAGTCCACATATTTGCTGACACTTGTTATGTCGTTTATATAAATATTAAACAGTAGGGGCCCTAATATGCTGCCCTGAGGTACACCTGACGTTATGGTTAGTAGGGAGGATTGGCTGTCATTTATAACTACAGATACACCTCACTGTGGAAGGTCTCAGGAATTAGAGGCTGATCAACAGCAAGCTGTGAAGGTCCTCCAGTAGCCATTTCTCCAGGCATAGTGTGTTGCTGGAAAAGCTTGAGGGGGATCGTCTTGGGACTAAAGCCTCGCTGTGGACGGGAGTATCCACTGCAGGAACGGGTGCTGCGATAATCCTTGGCCTGAACCCTACCCCGGAACCTGTACTCCTACCTCAAGGTTCTGCATTGTCGTGTTATGTGGATACCAAACCAGTATTTTTGGTCTCTCTTAACGCCTTGACAGCTCAGCCACAACAGACCCGGTCTGTTGCTTCCTCCTCCTTTGCTCCCGGTATAAATCCTGACCTTTCGGCTTCTGAACGTGAGGCGTTACTACATTTGCTAACAAAACACCAGGCCTTCTTTGACGCCAGGGCTTCGGCACTAGGACATACCACAGTTGCGCATCATCGCATCGACACTGGAGGTCAGACTCTTGTACGCCGTCGTCCCTACCGAGTCTCCTTGGCCGAGCGCGAAATCGTCGACGAGAACGTGACCGATATGCTAAAAAAACATCATACGACCCTCTACCAGTTCTTGGTCATCACCCGTTGTCTTGGTAAAAAAGAAGGATGGATCGGTACGTTTTTGTGTTGATTACCGCGCGCTCAATAAAATTACCCGAAATGATGTATATCCGATGCCCCGTATACATGATGCCCTTGACTCATTGCAAGGCGCCCAATACTTTTCCACCCTTGACCTTCGGTCCGGGTATTGGCAAATACCAATGAACGAAGCAGACAAAGAAAAGACCGCCTTTTCTACGGCGGACGGTCTTTACGAGTTTAACGTAATGCCATTCGGCCTATGTAATGCTCCCACCACATTTGAAAGGATGATCGACACTGTTCTTTGTGGCCTCAAGTGGAAAACTTGTCTATGCTACCTCGATGATACCTTCGTGTTTTCTTCCACTTTTGCTGATCATCTGCAACGCCTAGATCAAGTGCTCACATGTCTCTCCAATGCTGGACTACAACTAAACAAAAAGAAGTGCCATTTCGGCAACACAGATATAAGAGTTCTAGGACATCTCGTTAGTAAAGATGGCATCCAGCCTGATCCGGACAAAATTTCCGCAGTCGTCAACTTTTCGCGACCCTTTCGTTCCAGAGAACTACGCAGTTTCCTTGGACTCGCATCGTACTTTTGCCGCTTCATTCGCAACTTTGCCACTATTGCCGCTCCTCTCCACAATCTCCTTGCTAGTACCGGTTCCTTCGATTGGAATGATCAATGCGAAGCCTCGTTTCAAGAGCTCAAGCAGACACTCACATCCTCACCGGTGCTTTGTTATTTTGATGACAAGGCACCTACGATATTACACACTGACGCTTGTGGACAAGGAATCGGCGCCGTACTCCTCCAGCACGACCATGCCTTTCGCGAGAAAGTTGTCGCGTATGCAAGCTGCACTCTGACATCTGCAGAGAAGAGGTACTCGATAACCGAACAAGAGTGCTTGGCTGTTGTCTGGTCCATCCAAAAATTTCGTCCGTATCTACATGGTCGACATTTTACTGTTGTGACAGACCACCATGCTCTTTGCTGGTTGTCCACAATCAAAAACTTGTCGGGACGACTTGGCCGCTGGATTCTCCGGTTACAATCGTATGACTTCGACGTCATCTACAAGGCTGGAAAACAACACCAAGATGCCGACGCTTTGTCACAATGCCCTTTGCCGCAGTCTTCGGCGCACGTCACTTCCCCTTGTCAAATCGGCTATACGGAGGACGCCTCGTCGATATCATCGATTTCTTCTCTACCTTCATCCACCCGTCCGTCAGTACTTACCACTCACCAGCGAGCCGATTCTTATTGCACTGTCATCGTCGGTCGGCTTACCGGCGCTTCATCTTCCCCAAATGCCAGGCTCCGGAAACAACTTCGACTATTCAAGTTGGAGGACGACGTGCTACATTGATACATTTTCCACCCGGAAGGCCACCGGTGGGTTCCCGTCGTACCACGCACACTACGCACTGAAGTTCTGCGCGCTTCCCACGACGACCTGACGTCAGGACACTTGGGTTACTACAAAGCATACGAGCGCATCCGCAGTCGATTCTTCTGGCCAGGTCTTTCCACGACGGTAGCTAAATACATCGCCTCGTGCGTACTTTGCCAACACCGCAAGCGGCCCACTACTGCTCCAGTCGGGACCCTACAACCACTTCTTTGGTCATCAGAGCCGTTCTCTGTCGTCTGAATTGACCTCTTCGGGCTCCTCCCAACTACATCAGACGGCGAGAAATGGATCGTCACCGCGGTTGATCACTTGATCCGGTACGCTGAGACGGCCTCGATCACTTCAGGAACTGCTTCGGAAGTAGCAACTTTCTTCTTGCGTGCTATTTACCTACGTCACGGAGCCCCTCGTGTTCTTTTGAGCGACAGGGCAAGGCATTTCTTTCAAGCACGCTCAGTGAAGTTCTTCAAGCATCAAAAGCAGTTCTTAAAACAACATCTAGCTATCACCCGCCAACCAATGGCTTAACGGAAAGATTTCATCGCACGCTGTGTGACATGCTGTCCATGTATATTCGACCGGACCATCGCAATTGGGATGCCATACTTCCCTTTGTCACGTATGCATATAATACGTTAGTTAAACGAACCACAGGCTATTCTCCATTTTTCCTAGTATACGGACGCCAACCGACATCACCACTCGGAGTTTCATTCTTCTCTGGCTCCGTCAACTCTTCACCCTTTGTTTGCGACCAGTTACTGTCTCGTGTTGCTCGATGCCGTCGTCTTGCCCGTGTAAACACCGAAGCTAGCCAAGAAGATCGCAAACATCGTTACGATGCCACTCGCCGTGTCATTCTCTACCGCCCTGGCGACGATGTACTTCTATGGACACCTGCGCGAATGCCTGGCTTATGCGAGAAGCTTGAGTCACGCTATCTTGGCCCCTACAAAGTTATCAAACAGACCTCACCGGTGAACTATCTTGTCACACCTGTTCATGTCCCCACTGACCAACGCTGCCACGGGACAAAAATTGTGCACGTTTCGCGTCTCAAGCCCTATCGTATGCGTTCCCCAGCGTAATTCGCGGCCAGGATGGCCGCTTCCGTCGACGGGGGAAATTAGTGTAAAAATTCTATGGACGTCATCCTCATCTGTCAATAACCATCATCAGTCTTCGCCCATTCCTCTTCATCATCGGAGCCATTTTTGCTGTTGCTTGAATAAAGCGTCAGCTGAACCCGCGGTATTTCAATATATATACATATATATATATATATATATATATATATATATATATATATATATATATATATATATATATATATATATATATACACAATGTCGCAACATCCACAGATCAAGACACAAGGCTAAAGGCTTTATTCGCACACAAGAACAAAACGCAAAAGCAGACGCGCAACGTCGTATTTCTCAAAAAACGCAAGAAAGTGCCACTCGTAACGCTGGCTTCTTCCGCCTCTGTTGTGCTTATGGCTAATAACCGTTACATTAGCCTCCCTTCCACGAAGGCGTCATCCCGATGCTTCATAATCATGGCGGCAGAGTTTGTAGTCACTGGCAGCCCAAGGGTTCATTCGTACAAATAAGGCTTCATCCGAACCACGTGCACATCTTCTGTCTTTCACGTCTTGAACATTAAACAATGTGGACTGTCGGGAATCACCTCATAGCTAACCCAACTGTGACGCCGAAGGACTTTATACGGCCCAAAGTACCATCTTGAGAGCTTCTCCGAGAGCTCACGATGGCGAAATGGGGTCCAGATAAACACTTTCTCTCCTGGTTCATAGGAGACTGGTTGGTGACGAAGATTATAGCGCCTTGTGTCATAGTCTTGGTGGCAACTAATACATACGCGGGCAAGTTGGTGGGCTTCATCAGTAAGCGGAGTTGTGTAGTCTGCACTTGTTTCAACGCCATCACTTTCATGCGGCAACATAGCTTCGAGCATGGTTTTGACGTCACGGCCATAGAGAAGAAGGAACGTTGTCATGCGAGTTGTCTCTTGCTGTGCCGTATTGTGAGTGAAAGTGACATAAGGCAGTATGTCATCCTAGTTTTTATGTTACACTTCGACGTACATTCAAAGCATATCCACAAGTGTTTTGTTCAGTCGTTCCATCAGACCATTTGTTTGTAGATGGTATGCCGTTAAAAGCCGGTGAGATCTTCCACTTAGGCTCAAAACTGTGCATCAGAGCTCGGCTGTGTAACAGACCGGACTATCTGCTATCAGCATTCGCCCTAGGCGATATTGTCTCCTCCTCCTCTCCACCGTTTCGTGCGCTTTACTTTCCTTCCTTTGCTTTCTTTCCCCCTTCCCCGCTGTGAGCGCGGCTACTTAAGCCCAGCAAATAAACGGCCAGGGGTCTTTTCGTCATGGCGAGGCCCAGCCAAGTGTTCATCGTCGTCTTGTCTCTGAGTTAAACGTTACAGGCTGTGAATGCTTTTCCACTGTCAGTTATTACTACATATGAAGCGCCATTCCTCTGAACTATATTCTCAATAAAAAAACCGGGCTGCTTCACTTGCTGTGCCCGGCTCCAAATTCTTGGTTTCGGCGTAGCGAGTAAAGTAGTCTGTGGCTGGAATTATCCATGACAATAGTTATAGCGCGAGAACGAAACGACGACACAGAGACAAGAAGGACACGTGTCATGACGATAGTTATAGCGCGAGAACAAAACGACAACACAAAGACAAGGACACGAAGGACACTTGTCTCTGTGTCGTCGTTTGTTCTGTGTCGTTCTTGTCTCTGGGTCGTCGTTTTGTTCTCGTACTATAACTATCATCATGCCATACCAACTAGCCTAAGCTGCTACACTTCTAAATGCAATTATCCATTTGCGACCAGCAGCCGCAGTTGGAAATGGTCCTAAAAGATTCATTCCGACTTGAGTGGATGGAGTTTCCGGTACATGAACTGGACGGAGGAGCCCTGCTGGTTTGACAGCTGGCACATTCCTACGTTGGCACTCAAGACAAGTCCGAACGTGCTGTTGAACGGTTGCCGTCAGTCTCGGCCAGTAATACTTCTGTCTCACTCGGCATAGCGTTAGTGGGGGGCCTAATTGATCGGATGTCGGTTCGTCATGGCACGCCTATAGTACTTCTTTCTTGAGTGGTGTTGGGACAAGTAAGAATGTGTTGCCTTTCGGAGAAAAGTTCACCTTATAAAAGACCTCGTTGCGCGGACAAAACGGTGCTACCCCTCTTGCGAAGAGCTTTGGCATAGCAGACGTGCGTCGCTCCAAGAAATCAATAAGGTTTTGGAAATCGGGCTCATCGCGTTGCTGCTGTGCGATTGTAGACGTGTTTACTACACCTACAAACGCCTCATCGTCTTCATATTCAGCATTTGCGTCTTATAATGGGGCGCGAGAAAGGCAATCGGCTTCTGTATGTCGCTTTCCGGATTTATAAACTATAGCCATATAGAATTCTTGAAGCTTGAGGCTCCAGCACGCCAATCGTCCTGACGGGTCTTTTATGTTCATCAATCAGCAAAGCGAGTGGTGATCGCTGATGACTTTATACGGGCGGTCGTACAAATGCGGGCGAAACTTCATAACTGCCCGCGCTACTGCAAGACACTTTTTTCAGTGGTGGAGTAATTCACCTCTGTGCAGGAGAGAGTCCTACTTGCATAAGTAATTACTCGTTTGGTGCTATCTTGCCACTGAACGAGCACAACTCCTAAGCTGACATAGGTGGCGTCCGTGTGAACCGCTGTCGGAGCGTCATCGTCGAAGTGTCCGAAAACTGGCGGCTTTGGAGACGTTGTTGCAGCTCGTTGAACGCTGCCTGCGGCTCTTCACCCCACACGAACGTGACGTATTCTCGGGTTAGTTGTGTCAAAGGTGATGCAATACGCGAAAACTTCTCAATGAAGCGTCGGTAATAGACGCGTACAGGCCTAAAAATCACCTCACTGCCTTTTTGTCTAATGGCATGGGAAAATTTGCAACAGCGGCTATTTTTTCTGCGTCAGGCCGTACACATTCAGTGCTGACAAGGTGTCCCAAGAAAAGGAGCTCTTCGAAGCCAACGTGACATTTTTCTGGCTTGAGCGTTAGTCCGGCCGATCGTATCACTTCAAATACCTTGTGTAATCCCTTCAAGTGCTCGCCAAATGTCGCCAAAATACAATTACATCGTAAAAATACCGTGCATGGCGTAGTCGATCGAGAGAATCGACTATACGAGGCAGCAGGTAAACGTCCTTTTTTGTAAGCTGATTGAGCTTGCGGTAATCAATGCAGAAACGCAAGGTGTCTTTTTTTTCACCAATACTACTGGCGATGCCCAAGGACTATATGACGGCTGAATAACGTCGTCATGAAGCATCTTTCGCACCTGACTTTCTATGGCATCACGTTCCCGCAGAGGTATTCGGTATGAGTGCTGCAGTATGGGTCTGGCCATTTCATCCGTAATTATTTGATGTTTCATCAATGGTGTTTGGCGAACTCTGGACGTCAAAGAAAAACAGTCCTGAAACTCATTAATAAGCTCCAGAAGGCTTTGCTTCTGCGGGGGCAGTAAGCTTGGGACAACCTCGAGAGATAGAGGGGCTGACCCGGTGACATCGGCTTTCTCCGCAGTCAAGCAGCCTGCAACCTCAGTGAGCTCCTCCACATACGTGACTGCCATACCTTTTGCAAGACGTCGTCGCTCGGTACTGAAATTTGTAAAACCAGGACATGCGTGTGTCCACAATTGCTGTCATTATTCCATAAATACGTGTACCAGCTTGACCATTATGTGTTGGGCCTGCATACATCAAACCAGACATCTCGTAAAATACATAGTAATCTAAGTTTCACGCGACTATACGGTTACACTGACGCCTTCAACTATTCCGCACTTCCGCGAGCCATACGCCTATGGAACAGCTTACCTGATGATACAGTGGCAGAAAGTGACTCAGCAAAGTTCAGGCAATCTCTCAACGCGCCTATCTCCGGCAAACCACGTTCTGCCTAACTTGTCGCACGTAATAATCAGTGCTTTTGTTCTGGTGTTTGCACAGTTTCATGTCCAAGGGGTAAAAGTTGTAATCTTCTTCCCCCTTTTTTTTCGCGCAAAGTATTCATTGAATCACTTGTATTATTGTTGGTATATTATCACACCTTATAATATACAACACAATTTGTATTTCTCTTTTATTGTTACTCTTTCTGCTGGTTCTTGTATCAGTCACCTTTTGTAAAATTTTCATCGTATTATATGTTTTACATTGCTCTGCTCTTGCACATCATAATTTACTTCTTCGTGAGAATTTGGGTTTATACCTTTGGTGTATAAATTTTTTGTAACGCCCCCCTTACTCAATGCCTATGTGGCCATGTAAGGTATTTCAAATAAATAAATAAATTGAGGCTTACGATAGCTCTTTCAATAGATAGGCCATGGCTGAATTGCAATGCTGGACTTTGTTCAGCGATGTGGTTGAAGTTGCCTGGGTGGCCACAAGTTACAGCTACAAGAGCACTTGAACGGGGTGGAAGGGTCACGTGATTTTCGAAGACACGCAGATGTTTACGTCGCTGGTCGCTGCTTCTCATATCTGAAACTTGATCTGGTGCCGTTAAAAGTGTAACAGACCTGTCTGGAATGTTTATTACGGCGCCGTATTCACACAGGAAATACATCCCCAAGATCAGGTCTTTTCAGCACTCGGACAAAATCACGAACGTGGCAACGAAAGCTGAATCACCGATACTAATTATGGCAGTGCATTTTCCAGTTGGCGTCATCAGTTGGCCGCCCGCAGTTCTTATGTTAGGCCCCGTCCATGAAGTCTTAACTTTTTTAAGCCAATCGGCAAGTTTTTTGCTCATGATAGAGAAATCTGCACCAGTGTCTACTAGCTCTGTCACAGGGCGTCCGTCTATGTAAACAGCTAGGTCGGCGCTTACGCTTTCCTGTGGGTTCGGCGGCGTTGTATCGTTTGTTGTATCGACGCATCGTACTGGTACTGGAGGTATTGCCACATTTCGACGGGCGGCAACCTTACCTACCAGTGGATTGTAGACTGCTGTCTACAATCCACCGGGAGGTAAGGTTGCCATCACGTCGGTAAAGACACCCAACGTGACCGCGCGCACCCTTGCGGGTGCGCGCTGTCACGTCAAGTGTCGAATTGAGGTCGTGAAAAAGTCGGCGCATATGCCGGGTATATTTGTTCGCGATATGGACAGATGCGGTAAACATGTCCAGCTTCTCCGCAATTGAAACACAGTGGACGGCGGTCGACGGTGCGCCACAGATCCGTCTTGCGAACGAATGGTCGACTGACAGGCACCCTCGGCGACCAAGTTTCAGGTGTCGGTGGAGGATAGAACGGCAGGTATAATGGAGTTTCAGTAGGTGCGTTATGTTGGTTAGTCGTCGTCGTTGGTGGCGGCGGCGGTGGGTTGTAGACTGGTGCCGCCGGCGCGTTGTAAGAATGAGCCAGTGCAGACAAGTTGTGCGGCACTGGCGACGGACGACGGGTGGCTGCCGCATATTTAATAGATCGCTGGGCTGGTAGTGATTCGGGCTGCGAAAATGCTTGCCTGATTTCTGGCCGCACAACTTCTCCAACTGAAGCCATCGCGCGTTCTTGCAGAGTCACAAGGAAGCGGCGGATCTCCTCACGAACAACCTCGCGAATAAGCTCAAGAAGAGAACCGTCACTGCCAACCGTCATAGCAGAGACGCTGATTGAGGCCCCGTTTGGTCGGTCGTAATGGCGGCACCGTTGCTGCAGTGCGCGCTCGATAGCTGTAGCCTCTGACAAATTCCGCAACGGTCGTCATTGGAGTGCGAAGAAGGCCGCCAAACAGCTTTTCTTTGACGCCTCGCATAAAATGGTGGAGTTTCTTGGCTTCAGGCATGTCAGGGTCAGCCCGTCCAAATAGACACGTAATGTACTCTTCAAACATGGCGACACTCTCATTCGGTTTATGGACCCGAGGCTCGATGAGTTGCTAAGCAAAGTCACTGCATTCGTTGTTTGCGAAGGTGCTGAGAATCTGCTGCCGAAATTCATCTCATAAAGACAGCGTTGCCTCGTGGTTCCCATGCCACGTACGAGCGGTGTCTGCTTAAGCAAAGTAGGCGCGTGAAAGCTTTACCTCGGTGCTCCAGCGGTTTGCCTTGGCGACTCGCTCATACTGGGCTAGCCAGTCGTCAACGTCTTCATACGCCTCACGATGGAATGTCTCCGGTATCTGAGGCTGCTCAAAAGTCAGCTGGGAAGCACCTGCAGTTGCCATTTCTCCAGGCGGAGTGTTTGCTGGGGAAGTTCCAGGGGAATCGCCTCAGGACTAAGGCCTCGCTGTCGGCGGCTGTAGTGGTGGACAGTGATATCCACTGAGGGAATAGGTTTCGGTGTCGCACATGAAGTGCCGGGCCACTGAGGAGTCCCAAGCATCAGTCGTAGAAGTCCAGCTCCTCCACCAGTGTCCCAACGTGCAAAGAACAGGCAGGACACAAGGCTCCGTTTCGACGTGAACAGCAAGGCTCTATTCGCACACAAAGAAGTAAAGCGCAAGAGCTGACGCGCAACCTTGTCTTCTTCGAAAAACTATATATATATATATATATATATATATATATATATATATATATATAAAATAGGGGAAAGAAGTGTATACCTAAGGGCTCGTTTTTCCGTGTTTTAACACAATATTAATGAGATATAACAGACAGTTATGCCAAGGAATGTACAGGGGAAGTTATTAGAACCAATGGAATGTAAATAAGAAGAAAGAAAAGTGGATGAAAAAATTACCAACTGTGAGCAGGAAACGAACCTACGACCTTCGAATTACGCGTTCGATACAGTTGGTAATTTTTTCATCCACTTTTCTTTCTTCTTATTTACATTCCATTGGTTCTAATAACTTCCCCTGTACATTCCTTGGCATAACTGTCTGTTATATCTCATATATATATATATATATATATATATATATATATATATATATATATATATATATATATAAGTAGGTATGATACAATGCAGCCGCTTTTATAGGCTCACGTGATGAACTCTCGGTATAGCAGCTAGGACAATCAAAGTAAAAAAATGGTAATCTGTCAGAACCTTGTGTTGACATGACTGACATGTGACGGGTGCATGAATATACAAGTCTCAAATTTCCTTGCGCATCGACACGCGGGGCACAGTATGGTTGCCAGGACATGCAAAAGAGCTCTGAAGTAAGGAAACGACAGTTGACTAATATACACTCTAATATACACTAAAATATTTTACTAATCTAAGAAGTCGTGTTGTTATAGTGCGAGGCAGGTGAGCTTTCCTACGTTTTCATTGATACCTGAACGAATGGTGTTAAATTTATGAATCAAGAAGGATTCCCTCACTTCCCTATCGTGATTTGTCTTGAAACCGGACTGAATAATAGTGGCCCTAATTTTGTCGAAACCATGGCCAGGCATACTGACGTGCTTCGACAGCGGTAGATTAGGGAGGCTTACGGCATGTGCACGGTGATTATTAAAACGAATTCTGAAACTTGTCTCTGTTTGACCTATGTACTGAGCTCCGCATGTTGAACACTCGAGAAGATAGATGACGTTTATACTATCACACGTGTAGTTCCCATTTATCTTTAAAGAAAAACTGGACGATGTACTTAAAACTGTTTTAGATGTCGTCATGTGCGCGCACACTTTGCAACGTGGTTTGTTGCAGGGATGACAGCCTTCATGATGTGAACACATGGTTTTAGATGAGGTTAGTAAATCACGAAGGTTCCGCGACCACTGGTAGACCACGCGTGGTTGTTCTGTAAAGATTCCTTTGAGCCGCTCGCTCTGTATTAATGTGTTGAAATGTTTCTTTAAGATATGGTTCACATTTGGAGCTGAGGCCACATGTGTCAAAATTAGATTAGTCCGCGAACATTCTTTGGGTCTTTTGTTAGTACTCAGCAGGTCTGAACGGTCAAGCTCTTCGGCACGTTTGATGGCGTCTGTGATTATGCTGGCCGGATAACTCTGTTTTTCGAGCGCGCTCCGAAGTTGTTCGCAGTGGCGGGAAAATTCGCTGCTATCGGAGCATATTCTTTTAAAACGAACTGCTTGGCTGTAGGGAATACTAGTTTTGTTGTGTTTCACGTGACTACTGCTAAAGTGAAGATATTGCTGCCTATCCGTGGGTTTTCTGTAAAGATTAGTTATCGGCTTCCCGTTACGTAGAGTGACCATGACATCAAGGAAGTTTATGTTCACAGGTGAATATGAGTGCGAAAAAGAAATCGCCGGATGGGCGTTGTTAAGATCTGCTATGAAAGAAAGAAGTTGCAATTCACTATGGTGCCAGATTAAGAAAATGTCGTCAATGAACCGCTTATAATAAAATGGCTTATATTCACAATTTGCAAGAAATTTGTTTTCAAGGAGTCCCATAAGTATGTTTGCGTAGTTTGGTCCAATTCTTGTGCCCATAGATGTACCGCTAACTTGAACATAATGTGTCCCATCAAATTCGAAATTGTTAAGTTCAAGAATGAGCTTAAGCAATGTAGCTAACGTAGATGCAGAAACTGGTTTGTTGGCGTCGCAATCGTTGTACGCGCAGATAACTGCCTCGATGCCATCTGAGTGAGGGATATTAGTATATAGTGACGTAACATCTAACGTAACGAGAAACGAATTTTGAGGAACCTGTCGGTCAACAATATCTGATAGAAAGTGATTGGTATCTTTAATGTAAGAAGAAAAGCTGGACGGAATGGTGTTGATGAGGCTGTCTACATAACGGGAAAGGTTCTCAGTCACTGTTCCAATACCAGAAATTATCGGTCTACCGGGATTATCTCTCTTATGAATTTTGGGAAGAAGGTAAAACCTGCCAGCTACTGGGCTCAACGGTATTAGGGATTTAAGAGTGCCATAGCTCATTTCTTTATTATTAAAGAGCGCAGTCAAAGTATCACGAACAATATCTTTGAACTCGTTAGTTGGGTCATGATCTTGCCGCTTGTAATATGATGCATCACTAAGCTGCCTATGGCCTTCGCTGATATATTTGCTTCTGTCCATTACAACAATGGTGCCTCCTTTATCTGCAGGTTTTATAATTATGTCATTACGACTAGCGAGGGATTCAATTGCTTGTTGCTCTCTGTCAGTAAGGTTGCGGTGCAATGGTGTACGTTCTTTATATGCCTGCATGACATCGCGTTGTACAGCTCTGATTTAAAGGTCCAGACATTTGTCTCTTTGGGAGGGGGGTGTCCAATGCTTGTAAGATGGCAATGATGAGCTATCGGTATTGTGAGCCGAGGACCGATCATAAAAGTACTCACGGAGGCGCATGTTACGTTCGAAATTGTGAAGATCCTTCACCAACTGAAATTCACTATAGCCTCCTGTTGCAGGGCAAAAATTAAGTCCTCGAGATAACACACTACGTTCCTAAATTGATAAATCGTAACATGACAAATTTATAATGTTATCCTGTCCAGAAGATTTACTTTCCAGCTCGGGCTGGCGCATTTCAGCTGTAGTTAGAATGTTTCCTCGTAGGGAGCATTCCTTTTTTCCTAAGTTTTCACGCGCGACCTTCTTTGACTTTTTAGCATCCAGCTCGGCTAACTTTTGTGACTGATATAATTCGAGAGTTTTTAATTCTTCAGTCGTAAACTGAAAGGATTGCACAAGCTGTTTTTCCTGATTCCGCAGACCTTTTTCTGATGATTCATAATGGCTAATAAGTATGCTGGTTAGTTCAACAGACGCCCGATTCAAGGTGTTGTGCCACCTTGACAGGTTTTTCTTTGACATCTCTGATGTGGCCGGCTGCAGTTTTAGTTGTAAACCTTTAGGAGCACTTGTTTCCGCGACATACATTCTAAGCATAGAAATGTGCGATTCACAACGAGTACGTTTTTCTGTAACCTTCCTGGTCCTTAAAAACTTCATTGAGCCAATAGATAAAGTACTCTTACCCAGCTGGCGTTGTGTTAGTCAGTTCGTTCCTCTCGTGGTTGTGCCCCTGTTCTGGAGTCCGTAGTGTGGTTGAGACGGCGAAAGTGATGCAACAACCGCAGGCGGTGGTAGGCAAGACGTAGGCCGTGTAGATTGCAACTTGTTCATGTGGGCGCGCGATGCTTTCGAGGTGACGTTCTCTGCTACGGAAGGCTTGTTCGTCAGGGTGAAGGTTGCTGTCGGCGCGGTGTTGTTTCTTGAGTTTGACTGTGTTGTAGGATGACTGGGTGCTGAAGGTCGCCCAGCTCGATCCACTCGATGCGGAGAGTCGTCATTCGTTGATGAATCGCACCAGGCAGCTGATGTCGCATCCACCGGTCTCCTGAAGCACAGATGGCGGATGTGGCTTGCAAGCAACGACACACCCTCGAAGCTCATATGAAGGCCGTCTGCTGCGAGGACGCGTGTGGGTGGTAACCATTCGATTTCATGATCGAGGTAGCAAACTAGCCGGGAATAGCGGCAAAAATTCCGAAGCATGTTGTTGAAGACTGATGCTTCTCTGTTGCAGCGTCGGACGAATGTCAGGTTACCGTTCTTTTGTCGACGGTTTCCACTTCTAGGCAGTATCAGCGTGGCGTAAATTCGCCGAATTTCTGGGCGGTCTTTTGCAATGCTTTCAAGTAGATCGCGGTATTTTGCAAACGTCTCGTGTCCCGAACTCGAACCATCATCGACCGTCCCAACATGAAGAATAAGACAGGATGCTGAGCGGTGCACTAGATCCAGTAAGTCACGCGCATCACCGATTGTAGCACCACACTGCGAATTGAAGGCGGGTGCGCCATTGCAGAAGGGGTCGAAGTATTGATGTATATACTTTGTTTGTGAATCTCCCACAACTGCTGTGGTAGGAGTGTGCACAAGGTATTTCGAAATCATCCTTTTCTTCAGTGCTGTCCCAGGACCCATGGTTGAAGAAGAACTTGAAGGGAAGGCACGACAGGTCCGGGTATTTTCTATATTGAAATAACTTGCAGATAGCACATAAGAAAAGGATAGTATTTACTAACGTTTCGGCCGTGGCACGGCCTTCGTCAGAGTAAGTAGGTATGATACAATGCAGCCGCTTTTATAGGCTCACGTGATGAACTCTCGGTATAGCAGCTAGGACAAACAAAGTAAAAAAATGGTAATCTGTCAGAACCTTGTGTTGACATGACTGACATGTGACGGGTGCATGAATATACAAGTCTCAAATTTCCTTGCGCATCGATACGCGGGGCACAGTATGGTTGCCAGGACATGCAAAAGAGCTCTGAAGTAAGGAAACGACGGTTGACTTATATACATTCTAATATACACTAAAATATTTTACTAATCTAAGAAGTCGTGTTGTTATAGTGCGAGGCAGGTGAGCTTTCCTACGTTTTCATTGATACCTGAACGAATGGTGTTAAATTTATGAATCATGAAGGATTCCCTCTCTATAATAAGCCATTTCCCTCACAATATAAGCCATTTTACTATAAGCGGTTCATTGACGACATTTTCATTTAAAAGGTGTGCGCCACCTTTTAGCAGGTGGCGCACACGGTCGTTTTCCGCCATATTGTTGTCGATGCGGCGGCAAAGGGCGAGAACATCTTCGATGTAAGAAGTGTAAGACTCGCCAGGGCGTTGAACACGTGCGCCAAGCCTCTTTTTGGCGATATCCGAGCGCACTGACGGGTTGGCGAAAATCTGGCGGAGCTGACGTGTAAAGGCGGGCCATGTCGGAAAATCTGTGGCGTGGTTGAAAAAACCACGTTTTTGCGACGCCGCTCAGGTAGAATGCTACGTGGGTGAGTTTCGCAGGCTCATCCCAGTTGTTGATAACACCCACACGGTCATACTCCTCTAGCCAGTCTTCAACGTCTTCACCCGGAAGCCCTGCGAACAGCGGAGGATCCTTTTGAGGGCTGGTGACCAGGTGAGAAGGGTTTCTTGCCGGTGGGAGCGGTGGCGAAGCGGGCACGCTGGACTGGGCGGCTTGCGACATTACCGGACCCAGGTCGTTTAAGCGGCGGCCTGAAGGGAGCTCCAGGGATGTTTCTAGAAGACGCTGGGGTGTCCGAGAACGCGAGAGGACGCAGGAACCGGGCAGCACTCTCCACCACTTGTAAGATGGCGTCGAGAACACTCGAGACTCTCCTTTTATTGACTCGAGTATGTGCCCCACAACCTAAACTTGACTGGTGATGATGAGTATTTACAGATGAAAAGATGGGACGCATGAATAATGCTCACAATATATATATATATATATATGTGTGTGTGTGTGTGTGTGTGTGTGTGTGTGTGTGTGTGTGTGTGTGTGTGTGTGTGTGTGTGTGTGTGTGTGAAAAAAGTATACAGCAGAAGTGAGCTGCTCACGGCAAGTTATTTTTTCAACCACTTGTCCTTCTTCTTATTTACATTACATTTGTTCTAATAACTCGCCCTATACATTCCTAAGCATTATTGTCTGTTAGATCTCATTATGATATATATATATATATATATATATATATATATATATATATATATATATATATATATATATATATATACTCGTGCGCTATGGTTGTTGACGGAACGTGGTTTCCGTCTGTCCAATATATGCATATATATATATATATATAATATATATATATATTAGACAGAAGGAAATCACGTTCCGCCAACAACCATAGCGCACAAGTAAAGGGTCTCCCTAAATTGTCGTTCTCCAAACATATCAACTTGCCTGGTCACTCCTTGGACAGTGTATGGGATGATCATACTCCTATGATCCGGCTTCCAGACCCATGGGAGCGCGAACAGCGCGAGTCATACTTCGTAAAGAAATTCAGATCACTCACCCACGGAATCAACGAGAGCCCTGGGTGACTGACATGCCTCCGCGAAGTCTCGTAGAACACAGAATGTGAATTATATAACCAATTCCGTGTTCACACATACGTGAGTTCGCACATATAAAATAATCAATCTAGCGTGGGGAAATGAACGAATTCAATGCTACATGCTTCAATCGGCGCGTGTTAGTTTTATAGCTTTTTCCACGTTTTTTTTTTATTTTTATTTTTTCTTTCGCTTTTGCTTGTTCAGCTCGTAAAGAATACACATCCATTTGTTTTGAGTATTACTGGTTATAACATTTTTCTGGAAGGAGGAGATGAGTGGAGGGGGGGGAGAGGACATATTTTTCTTATTATGGCTAATTTGGAGCAGGTAAAATGTATTGCCACGTGCCATGCCGTTCTGCGCAGCTGCCACTATAGAGCGACAGCCGTCGCGTCATTTAGATAGGCTAGAGTGGACTGCGATTAACTTCCGATGGGCCCATCGTATCAGACAGTGCAGTATCTGATGATAGATGTGCGCATGTTCTGTGTTGTCTTTTCAGCGCTTAAATAACTGGCAGCGCATAAGCTGTGGATTGTTCTTTTGGTGGAACGGCAACTGTGCATAGGCACGCCGCTCCGATCCTGTTAGTTTTCTTTTTGTGTCCTAAGCGAGAGGCACAAGTACGCCTCCTTACTAATAAACCTTGTCTGCCACACCCTCGTCTTCTGTGATTCTAGTGACGACGACGCACGTGACATCTGGTGGAGGTGCTGGGTATGTTCAGTAACCCCTCGCGCAGCCGTGACACCAGTCCTCACCAAGCAAAAGAAGACGACCAGAGAAGAAGCCGCCGACAGCCAGGACTTCCCCCGGAGCACGGCCTCCTTCCAGAAAAACTACCCGCCACGAAAGAAGCCAGGCCTGTCAAGATGAGTGAAGCCCAGTTGCCAACAGCCGTCGTATTGCAGCAACCTCGTGAACCCCCTAAATTCCGCGGAACGCAGTGCGACGACCCCGAGGACTGGCTGGAACAGTTCGAGCGCGTGGCGGCCATCAACAAGTGGAATAACGAAGCGAAGTTGCAGTGGGTCTACTTCACACTGGAAGAGTCTGCGCGTACCTGGTTTATCAACCACAAATCCATGCTTAGGACGTGGGAGGACTTCAAAGGCAGCCTTCTTCGGACGTTTCCAAGCGTCGCTCGCAAGGAACGGGCGGAGAGGCAGCTGCATTCACGCTTCCAGCTGCCTAACGAGAGCGTCGCTGTCTTTGTCGAAGAAATGAAGCATCTGTTTGGTCGAGCAGATCCGGAAATGCCGGAGGAAAAAAACTTGGATTCCTTATCAGAGGAGTGAAGGAAGAACTTTTTGCTGGATTAATGCGCAATCCACCGCAAACTGTCTCCCAATTCTTAACGGAAGCAGCCGCCATGGAAAAGATTCTCGATGTGCGGCGGAGACAGTATGGACGCCCTGCTCCGGCTGGTGGTACGTCGCCAGTCGAGCTTAATGCTGTAACCGTCAGTGACCTTCGGAACACCATAAAGGCTGTTGTGCAAGAGGAACTACGGAAGATGTTCCCGAGTTCTTGTCCTCAAGTGGCGACCTTGAGCGATGTCGTCAGACAAGAAGTTCAACAGGCGCTGGGAACCGGACCATTAGTTCCACCAAGCCTGAGTGGGCTCCACGAGGACCACAAATCATGTCGTACGCCGCTGCCGCGCGCAACCCGGTGCGCGCCGCCCAACCGACGTACTCTCCACCGCCACGCCCACAACCAAATGTCTACCGACCTCCTGCCGAGAGAGCCGTCCCTAGAAAGTCCGACGTGTGGAGGACTGACGACCATCGCCCGCTGTGCTTCCACTGCGTTGAACCTGGCCACTTGTATTGTAACTGTTTCTATAGGAACCTCGGATTACGTGGATTTCACGTCGGCGCTTCACGTCCGCAACCTGGTCAAAGGCCAGCTGAGATTAAAGACTATTTGCAGCGACAAAGTTTGCCAGCGGGCCGCCGCAGGTCACCATCGCCTTCGTCTCGCCGTTACCCATCGCCACACCCTGCCAACACAGGAGCATCACGGGGAAGATCCCCTAGCCCTCATTTGGGAAACTAAAGACGGCAACCAATGGAGGTGTGGTTGCTGCCCGGCGCACCCCTGAAGAACCTCCCCCGCCTGAAAGTCTCAGTGAAGCAACACTACCTGCAGCATGTGAGAAACACGAGCGACATATCAGCACTAAGTTCCGTCCAAGCCGCAACAGTACACCACGACAGACCTGCAACGCCAAGGTAAAATCGACCGATCTGGCAGTCAAAATCGACAACCGGGACGTAATTGCGTTGGTTGATACTGGTGCTGACTTCTCCGTCATGAGTGCGGTGTTCGCCGACCAGTTGAAGAAGGTGCTGTCTTCGTGGGAAGGCCCGCAGGTACGAACAGCAGGCGATCACGTCATAACACCAAAGGGAAGATGCACAGCTCGTGTGGATGTGGAAGGGCATACGTACCCTACTGTTTTCGTCGTCCTAGACCAGTGCTCTCGGAACGCCATTCTCGGTGCGGACTTCCTTTCGGCAAACAAAGCAATCATAGATCTTCAAGCGCAAACAATCACCCTGTCACCAGATACGGGCGCCACGCGAATTCCAAGTCCTGCATTATCAGCGGTGCTAATAATTCTCGACGAGCACGTCACTATGCCACCACGCTCGAGTGCTGTCATCCCCGTGGGCGCTGACTGCTGCATCTGCGCGGAAGGTTTGGTCGAGGCCAACCAGAGTTTGCTCCTTGAAAAAGGTTTGGCTATCGCCAGAGGAATCGTTCACATCGTTGAAGGAACCATCAGTGTACTAATCACTAATTTCTGCTCGGAATATCGTCCCTTGCAAAGGGCACCACTGTGGCACTATTCGAGACCATCCCGGACATAAGCGATGTACTCACGATCGACGACATACTCCATCCTCGTACACACGACGTGTTCTTTAACGTGAATCCGGCGTTGCCCCTGGAAAGACATGAAAGGCTGCGGAAACTTCTCTATAGCTACCAGGATTGTTTCGCCACGTCACCCAAGATCCGCCAGACAACGCTTGTAAAACATCGCATCATAACTGATGAAAATGTGCAACCAAGTCATCAATCGCCGTACCGTGTGTCCATGAAAGAGCGCGAGGCAATCCGGAAACAGGTACAAGAAATGCTTCATGACAACATCATTGAGCCCTCCCAAAGCCCGTGGGCTTCCCCTGTAGTGATCGTGAAAAAACGGGACGGCACTCCAAGATTCTGCGTCGACTATCGCCGACTCAATAAGGTAACGAGAAAGGACGTTTATCCGCTCCCTCGAATTGATGACGCCCTCGATCGTCTCTGCAATGCCAGATACTTTTCATCTATGGATCTAAGGACTGGCTACTGGCAGGTGGAAGTTGACGAAAGGGATCGTGAAAAGACGGCGTTTATTACACCAGATGGACTATACCAGTTTAAAGTCATGCCATTTGGACTTTGCACTGCCCCGGAAACTTTCCAAAGGGTAATGGACACCGTATTGGCTGGCCTGAAATGGCAAACGTGTTTGGTGTATTTGGACGACGTCATAGTCTTCGCTCCATCTTTCGAGGAACACATAAGCAGGTTAAAAGTGGTACTTGATGACCCGAGCTAACGGGGGAGTTTCGGCTCCCTCCCACGCCTAGCCGTGCGTGGCTTTGCCGTGTCCGGGGAAAAGGGGATCCTGGGGGTTGAGCCAATGCTGGGTGATTGGACCTTTAAGGCCCCCCGGCAGAGGCAACACACCCCTTTGGCCCCGGCTTCACGTAGACGGCACCCCTGGGCTGACCCACCCAGGGGAAATCGGCAGTCGCCTTTTCCTATCTCTCTCTGCCTATATCTTCGTCTTTATCTCTCACTATCTATCTATCCTGTCTTCTCCTCTCTTCTGTTTACTTCCAAACTTCCTGGCGGCTAGGGTTAACCTTGTGCAAATAGCCTACCTTGGTCTAGGCGCATTGGGTTATAGTAGCGTTGTACGGCTGGCGCCTGCAGGTTTTAGCATCCACAAACTTGTAGCGTCCCCTCGTTGGGCTCCGTGGTGGGTGGCCGCCAGCGCTTCTGAAGAAAATTAAACTGGAATGCATAGAGCGTTTCCCTTGTTAAATGATCGTACCGCCTTAAAGCACGTACGCACCGAAGACTTTGGCTTTTTCAATTGATCAAATGAAAACTTTCCCCATTTTCATGTCATACATAGTGAGATAAGCAGCAAACAAGCGAGAACTGTATCCCCCTTTGTAGTAGCCAGATGTCTCACAGAAACTCTAGGAGCCGGGTACAAAGTTACCAAAATGGCCAGCGGAGACCTCCTTCTTGAAGTTCGAGAAAAAGAGCAGTTTGAAAGGCTACAGAATCTTTCAACTTTTGGTGACACTCCCATCACTGTAACGCCACACAGATCCATGAACACAACCCGTGGAGTAGTATCTGATGCTGATTTGCTCGGCTTGACTGAAGAGGAACTTCTGGAGGGGTGGAAGAGTCAGAATGTGACCAATGTACAAAGGATCACCCTTAGAAGAGACAACAAGGTAACACCAACAAAACACCTAATACTCACGTTCACTTCCAGTAATCTCCCAGAAAGTATTCAAACAGGGTACACAAAGACGTCGATCAGACCATACATACCTAACCCACGTCGTTCTTTTAAATGCCAGAAGTATGGCCACGGCTCACAAAGCTGTCGTGGTCACCAAACTTGTGCACAATGTGGAGTGTCAGGCCACAATTCTGACAATTGTGAAGAACCATCACACTGTGTGAAATGTGGTGAAAATCATGCCGCATACTCACGGTCTTGCTCATTTTGGAAAAAAGAAACGGAAATCATCACATTGAAAATTAAAGAAAATATCACATTCAAGGAAGCAAGACGAAGAGTGTCGCCATTTTATGGCGCTACATCTGCTGATGCGGCGCGTCAGGGGGCAACGCCGCACCAGCCCTCGCCACTCCTTCGGCCAGCGCAGAGCGAGCCGGCGGCTGTGGCACCTGCCCCCAAGGCGGCAGTAGTTCAGTCTACTCCGCATCCTAGCGAATTGAGGCCGGAGGCTCCAGGGTCCTCTGGTCTCAAGGCCTCCCTTCACCAGGCGAGGCCTAAAATCCGAACCACCAGCTCGCATGTGCGGGCACCCAGTGCCTCTGAGGAGGCAATGGATACAACGGTACTTTTGGTACCAAAAGAGCGGGGCGCTTCCTTGGAGCGCGCCAAGAAAAATAAAAAACCAATAACAGGGCCTGAAAACCGTCCTGCCACCTACATTAACGAGCTCACTCCAACACAGGATACTCTTTGTACACACAGCAGCATCTCTCTTGTTTAAATATGCAGACAGAAATATTACAGTGGAACATCCGAGGCCTTCTTCGAAACCTCGATGACTTACAAGAACTCCTCCATGAACACAATCCAAGAGTGCTGTGTGTACAAGAGACACACTTAAAACGAACTAACACAAACTTTTTACGTAACTACATAATCTTCCGAAAGGATAGAGATGATGCCATGCTACCATCCGGTGGTGTAGTGGTTATAGTAAGTCAAGGTATAGCATGCACACAATTACCCCTTCAAACTTCCCTCGAGGCGGTGGCTGTCCGAGCAGTTATTCTAAACAAACTTGTCACTGTCTGCTCTTTGTACATACCTCCGCACCACCGTCTCGAAAAACTTCAATTCCAGTCTTTAATAGACGAACTACCTGAACCTTATCTGGTCCTTGGGGACCTGAACGCACATAATGGTCTGTGGGGTGACTCTCGCTGTGATGCACGAGGTCGTCTCATTGAACAGTTCCTCTTTTCATCAGGTGCTTGTCTGTTGAATATAAAACAGGCAACATATTATAACCTTGCAAACAATACTTACTCCTCCATAGACCTCAGTATCGCATCTCCTTCACTTGTACCATTACTTCAGTGGCAAGTCATAAATAACCCATACGGAAGTGACCATTTTCCTTTGGTTTTGAGTACACCAATAATACATGAATGTCTTCCACATGTTCCCAAATGGCTGATAAACAAAGCTGACTGGGAACAATTTCAAAAAATTACTCACTTAAGTTGGACCGAAATATGCGGATTAGACATAGATGAAGCTGTGCAGTACTTCACGGCCTTTCTTACTGACGCAGCAGCCAAGTGCATTCCACAAACATCTCGACTTCCCGGCAAACGACACGTCCCGTGGTGGAACACTGAGTGTCAGGATGCGCGAAAGGAACAGAACAGGGCATGGAGGTTGCTGCGGAACTCGACGACAGTGGAAAACCTTGAGATCTTTAGGAAAATAAAATCTCGAGGCAGGATAACGCTCCGGCAGGCCAGAAGAGAAAGTTGGCACAAGTTTTTATCAGGAATAAATTCATATACACAAGAGGCCAGAGTCTGGAACATGGTCTGTAGGATAGCAGGAAAACAAGTACACACACTTCCACTCGTAAACACTCAGGGTGATACCTTGGAAGACAAGGCAAACTTCCTCGGTGCACACTTTGAACGGTTATCCAGCTCGTCCCACTATACTGACACTTTCCAAAAATACAGAACAAGAATAGAAAAGCAGAAACTAGAACACAAATCCACTAGATACGAGGCATATAACCAAGCTTTCAGTCTAGCTGAGCTCCGAACATCTCTAAACTCCTGCAGTACTTCTGCCCCAGGTTCTGACCGTGTGGTGTATGAAATATTAAAAAACCTACCAGCCGAAACACGAAAAACCTTACTTTGTTTGTACAATGCTATCTGGTTTTCTGGCACTATCCCTACCTCCTGGAAAGAGGCTATTATTATTCCCATTTTTAAAGAGGGCAAGGACCCTTCTTTAGCTTCAAGTTATAGGCCTATTGCACTTACAAGCTGCTTTTGCAAAGCCTTCGAAAAAATGATAAACTGCCGACTTGTACATATCCTTGAAACAAACAATTTTAGATGCGGAAGCATCTTATAATCGCGCCTTGTAGTGCGCCGTCCGCGCCGTCCGCGCCGTCCGCACCGCTTCTCGAACATTCGACAGCTGACGCGCGCGCATGTGCCGTCGCGCCGTCGCCCACCATCTGTGCCGCGCGCGCTTCTCCTTCGAGAACATTCGACAGCTGACAGCGCATGCGCCGTCGCGCCGTCGCCATCTGTGCCGCGCGCGCGCTTCTCCTTCGAGAACATTCAACAGCTGACAGTGCATGCGCCATCGCGCTGTATATATACTCAAGGTCAGCGCTCGCTCGCTCAGTTGCCGCTCGTCGGTTGGTTTGTACGGCGCGTCGACGTCCAAGGTCGCGGTGAAATGAATTCCAACGAATCCACAAACACAATGATCGACGTCCCTTCGACCAGCGCCGTCCTTTCGCATACGTGTGTACGTGTTCACTCATTTAACACCCCCTCCTACAACCACGTTAACCAATTTAGCCATCGACCCAAGGAAGTCGCAATTTAACACCCCATTTCACAACCACGTTAACCAATTTAGCCATCGACCCAAGTAAGTTGCACTTTAACACCCCGTTAACCAATTATATGCTCCGCATCCTCCTCAGTGTTCCCCCGAGGGAAGCTGCGGGCAATTTTTTCTCGACCCATTTCAGTGCGGGTTTCGAGAAAACAGATCCACCACAGACCACCTTGTTCGTATCGAGGCACAGATCAGAGACGCCTTCGTCCATAAACAATATTTTCTCTCTGTGTTCCTCGATATCGAAAAGGCTTATGATACAACATGGCGTTTTGGAATGCTAAGAGATCTGTCCCACCTTGGTGTGCGCGGAAGAATGTTTCATATAATTGAAAGTTACCTGTCAAACCGGACATTCCGTGTCCGTGTGGGCAGTGTTCTCTCCCAAACATTTGTCCAGGAAACAGGCGTGCCACAAGGTGGTGCGCTTAGTTGCACACTTTTTATTATCAAAATGAATTCTTTGTACTTGTCCATCCCCCACAGTATGTTCTATTGTACATATGTCGACGACGTTCAGCTTGGCTTCAAGTCTTGCAACTTGGCAATGTGTGAGCGGCAGGTTCAACTGGGCTTAAACAAGGTCTCCAAATGGGCAGATGAAAACGGATTTCGACTTGACCCACAAAAAAGCACGTGTGTCTTGTTCTCTCGAAAGAGAGGCATGCACTCTGAACCTGACATTCGACTGAACGGGCAACGTCTGTCCGTCAAAGCCAAACATAAATTCTTAGGCTTTATCTTGGACAACAAGCTGACCTTCGTTCCGCACTTCAAGAATTTAAAAATAAAAGGTTTAAATGCCATGAATGTTATAAAAGTGCTGTCACGTACTACTTGGGGTAGTGATAGGCAATGCCTCATAAATCTGTATCGAGGCCTCATTCGCACCCGCTTAGATTATGGGGCCGTTGTTTATCAGTCTGCAACTCAAAGTGCTTTAAAGATGCTGGACCCCGTGCACCATTTGGGCATCCGCCTTTCTACGGGTGCTTTTCGCACCAGCCCCGTAGAAAGCTTTTATGTTGAGTCTAATGAGTGGTCGCTTCATCTGCAGAGAACTTATATGTCTTTTGTTTATTTCCTTAAGGTGAAAGCAGATAAAAAGCACCCCTCATACTCTACTATTCATGATTTGTCGAGCTCATTTCTGTTTCAAAACAGGCCTTCGATGAGGCAGCCCTTCTCAGTTCGCCTGAAAAGTCTAGCCGAGGAAACTGGAGTCTCACTAGAACACAGTTTAATGGCTCCTGTAGCATATCCGCCACCGTGGCAATGGCAGACTATAGATTGCGATGTGTCTTTCCTAGAAGTTACAAAACATGCGCCTATTGCCCATATCCGAACATACTTCCTGGAACTTCAACACAAATACACACGTCCTGAGTTCTTTACAGATGCTTCCAAGTCCAACTCCTCTGTGTCCTACGCTGCTGTCGGCCCATCCTTTTCGGATGCTGGCCCTCTACATCCAGGCACAAGTATTTTCACAGCAGAAGCTTACGCGATACTTGTGGCAGCTAAACACATCAAACAACTACAAATACAAAAAGCAGTAATTTATACAGACTCCCTCAGTGTGGTAACGGCTCTGCACAGTCTTAAAAAACAAAAAACCCGGTCCTTGTCTCACTTTACTCCATTTTGTGCACACTCTACACTCTAAAACAACATGTTGTAGTGTGCTGGGTGCCAGGGCACCGTGAGATACAAGGCAATGTGAAGGTGGATCAGCTTGCTGCATCCGTCCACAAAAGCACTGGCCCTACACCCATATTCATCCCGGCCCTTGATCTTAAGCAGTCTCTCAAACGAAACATCAGGGACTACTGGCAGAGCAAGTGGGATACACACACACAAAACAAACTACACATTATTTAGCCAAACCTTGGTCATTGGCTGCCAGTATCAAAATTACGTCATACAGAGGTTATACTAACGAGACTCAAGATAGGACACATATACACGACACACACATATCTTTTGTCTGGTGGCGATCCACCATTGTGTGACAGATGTGGTGAACCATTAACCGTCCTTCACGTGTTAATCCAGTGTAAACACTTAGAAACTATTAGAAAACAGCATTTTCCATTACCCTACCGACAACATATACCTTTACACCCTGCAACGTTCGTTGGTAGGGAACCGCTTTTTAGTCATAAATCATTGTTAGCGTTTTTAAAAAAAAATTCGTAATTTTCATATCATATACCCGGGCATCCCGTAGCACGACCTCTCCAGGGAGGTTTTTGCTGCGGTGGCTACACAGGAAAGCACTTGCCTCACGGCCCTTGCACGCAAGGGTATGAACCAGTGAGGCACTTGTGCTAATGCCATACATATACACCATCGTTTTTTATTATCACCAACTTTTGTCATCTATTCACACCACACACACCTTTCACGGCATGGTCATGATTTTAATACTTGTATGTTTTTACCCGCCTTACCGCGAGGAATTTTATGGCCCTTATACAGCCACTAATCACAATCATTGTCCACATTCCTTGTCGCATGAACTGGCGCTCTTTGGCCATCAAATGGCCCTTGCGCCAAAAAACACCATATATCATCATCATCAGTGATACTTGATGCACTTAAGGCTTCAGGACTTACGTTAAAGCCCGAAAAATGCCGTTTTGCCTACGAGCAGCTGAAGTTCCTTGGTCACGTCGTCAGTTCTGCCGGCGTTCTACCAGACCCAGAGAAGACAGCTGCAGTTCGAGACTTCCCGCAGCCCCGCGAAAAGAAGAGCCTCCGAAGCTTCCTCGGACTTTGCACGTACTATAGGCGCTTTGTCAAGGACTTCTCACAGGTCTCCGAGCCCCTGACACGTCTAACGAAAGAAGACAGCTCGTTTTTGTGGGAGGCACCCCAAGAAGAAGCGTTTCGGGAGCTCAAAAGACGTCTTCAAGCGCCCCCCATTTTGGCCCACTTTGACGAGAACGCGGCAACAGAAATCCACACCGACGCTAGCAGTGTTGGCCTCGGTGCCGTTCTTGTTCGAAGGCGGTATGGACAAGAACACGTCATCGCCTACGCCAGTCGATCTTTGTCTAAGCCAGAGTACAATTATTCCACGACCGAAAAGGAATGCTTGGCAATTGTGTGGGCAACTTCCAAATTCCGCTCATATTTGTACGGCAGGCCTTTTACCGTCATTACCGACCACCATACTTTATGCTGGCTTGCGAACCTAAAGGATCCATCCGGACGTCTCGCAAGGTGGAGCTTGCGGCTCCAGGAGTTCGACATATCGGTAGTGCACAAGAATGGAAGAAAGCATTCCGACGCAGATTGTCTGTCTCGAGCCCCGGTTGAGCAACCACCACCGTGTGCAGACGACGACGCCAGTTTTCTGGGCATGATCACCGCTTCCGACTTAGCAGCCCAACAACGGGCCGACCGTGAACTGAACTGTCTCATTGAACATCTTGAGGGAAAACTTATGGAGATACCCAAAACTTTCAGGCGTGCTCTTCACACATTCTGCCTAAAAGACGGTGTCCTTGTGAAAAAGAACTTCGACTCTAGGAAGAGCACCTACCTCCTCGTCGTGCCGTCGTCATTGCGTGAAGAAATCTTGCAGGCGTCACATGACGAACCAACCTCCGGGCACCTTGGGTGTACACGAACGCTTTCGCGGATCCGTGAGCGTTACTACTGGCCGCGCATTCTAGAGGACGTCAAGCATTACGTACGGACGTGCCGAGAATGTCAACGCCGCAAGAGACCGCCAACAAAACCCGCTGGACTACTCCAGCCACTTCAACCCTCAACAAGGCCCTTCGAACAAATCGGAATGGACTTTCTGGGACCCTTCCCGACGTCTACCGCAGGAAATAAGTGGATCATTGTGGCGACAGATTACCTGACTCGCTACGCAGAAACCCGCGCCCTTGCTCGAGCCACTGCTGAAGAAGCCGCCAGATTCTTCGTTCACCAAATTGTCCTGCGCCACGGCGCACCTCAAGTCCTTGTCACTGACAGAGGGACAGCCTTCTGTTGCGAACTGATGCAAGCCATTTTGCGGTACAGCCACACCACTCATTGCCGAACTACCGCATACCACCCGCAAACTAACGGTCTCACAGAACGGCTCAACAAGATCCTGGCGGACATGATGTCGATGTACGTCGATGTCGAACATAAAACATGGGATGAAGTGCTCCCATATGTCACCTTCGCATATAATACGGCCGCCCAGGAGACAACCGGGCAGACACCATTCGCTCTTGTTTACGGACGGGAAGTGACAACGACTCTGGACGCAATGTTGCCGCACCTAAACGAAGGCGACCCGAACCCGGACGTAGCGATACTTCAACAACGCGCTGAAGAGGCCAGGCAGCTGGCTCGACTGCGAACGGCAACCAAACAAGCGACGGATGCCCGACACTACAACCTGCGACACCGCCATCAGGAATACACACTTGGCGAACAAGTTTGGCTATGGGCACCAGTTCGCCGACGAGGCCTCAGCGAAAAGCTTCTGCGGCGTTATTTTGGTCCTTACAAAATTGTTCGTCGCGTAGGGCCACTGATCTATGAAATCGTCCCGAATCGTGTGACAGACTCCCAGCGTCGACGTGTGCGGTCTGAAATTGTTCACGTCGTGCGTTCGAAACCCTATTATGCGCGCTAGCAGACATGTGCGCTTGTTGCTCTATTTTTTTGTGAAAACTTCAGTGCCACATGACTTCAGTGCTTGCTTTCAACATCGAGGCGATGTTTTTTGGAGGGGGGAGCAATGCCACGTGCCATGCCGTTCTGCGCAGCTGCCACTATAGAGCGACAGCCGTCGCGTCATTTAGATAGGCTAGAGCGGACTGCGATTAACTTCCGATGGGCCCATCGTATCAGACAGTGCAGTATCTGATGATAGATGTGCGCATGTTCTGTGTTGTCTTTTCAGCGCTTAAATAACTGGCAGCGCATAAGCTGTGGGTTGTTCTTTTGGTGGAACGGCAACTGTGCATAGGCACGCCACTCCGATCCTGTTAGTTTTCCTTTTGTGTCCTAAGCGAGAGGCACAAGTACGCCTCCTTACTAATAAACCTTGTCTGCCGCACCCTCGTCTTCTGTGACTTCTAGTGACGACGACGCACGTGACAGTATCTTCTTGTCTCTGTACAGCCCAACGCCACGGGCCAGCCGCCGAACCAGCTGAACTTTAACTCAATTTATTGTGGGATGCAAGAAAACGGCAATATTCCTCACTTTTCCCTTTTTAGTTGGTTGCCTTTTCTGGCGGCGTGTCTTGTCTACACCTATTCACAATACATTTATTACCCACCCACTTCCGACAGCTTTCCGTCGTTCCTTTCTTCTTTTGTTGTATGTCGCTAGCCTCGTTAGTTTGTTTTTATGTTTTTTTTACCTTTCGGGGGTCCTCAAACTGTGAGGGCGGCCCTCTGCTATGAGTTTCGGAACTTGTGCCATTTCACTTATATTCTCCGAAGAAGGCTGCACCACCAGCCGAAAATGTTGGGAATAAATAAATAAATACTTGCTTTGTTTTCTGAAATACTGAAAATGGTGATTCTCAGTCCAAGTACATTCACCAGCATTTTGACCCATGTTCAAGAGGGACCCCTGCTTTCATCTGTCAAGTGGGTGCGCACAATTTCATTGTGCGGTCTTTACTTCATAATGTGCCAGAAACTGCCACCACCCTCATTCTCTACGTTGGTACCAACGGCATTGCTTCAACAAGTGCTGTTGTAGCATTCGGAAGATCCTGATCCCTGCCGAAGCGCATCATGAACGCCAAGCCTCCCATATCAAGTATACACTCATTCTTCCACGCTGCCTTAACTGTCGTAATGCTAACCGAAGCCTTGCCGATAGCTATAGTGTGAGAACAAAACGACGACACAGAGACAAGAAGGACATGAAGGACACGAGTGCTCGTGTCCTTCGTGTCTTTCTTGTCTCTGTGTCGTCATTTTGTTCTCATGCTATAACTATCGTCATGTCATATCAACTACCTCAAGCTGCCACAGAAAACCTTGTATTTGTTTACCGGTGCAATATGAAAGCCAAGTACAACTACCCACTGTTATGCTATACTGCAGGTGCTTCAAGAAAGTTTTTTTTTCGACGATCATGGTCTCACTGGCTGCCCCTGACACGAGTGTTGGCAACTGATGGTCTTCATGTAAGCTTCGAAGGTGTGGCCATCATCGCCAGCTACATTCACGAACTCTGCTGCAAACGTTTCCAAAGAACTAATTGATTATGGCGCGACTGCCCTCCGTGCGAACCCCCACGACGCTCCACGCAGACGTCTCCCGGTAGACGCCAACAAACGTCTCCTGTGGACGCTACACACAACTCCACTTCTTCAAGCCAAGGCACAACCCGGCAAAACCGAACTAAGGCTCCCGCCACTGTGGGTCATCGCTACCCTACCTCCCGAAACATCGGTCGAGGGAGTGCGGCCAACTGATGGCAGTAGCCTTCTTTTAAAGGCAATGTTTCATGTCTTCCTTCGCGAGAGTTTTAGAAGCTAGGAAAATTGTTGAGAAAAAGTTCGTTCCGAACTACACGTGTCTCACTTACGAGCTACTAGAATGCTTAGGTAGTCCCATAAAGTTTACAGATAACATTTAAACCAGCTACTTCCGAACTTTCCGCCTCTAACAATACCAAATGGCAAAAAATGTGAAGTAAAGCGTCCTTACATCTCATACCGATAATTATTGACCATTGTAAATCATGCACCCGAAACCTTCAGTATACAGAATTTTCATTTGTTTAATAAGCTAGGGCAGAATGAGTCCGAGTGTTTAATTACATATGAAGAACGCAAGAGGGACACGTTAAACATAACTAAACAAAAGAAGTTTCTACGTGGTGGTTTAAGTACGCACGAGTGCCACTTTGGGACGACCAAAAGCACCCCAATACATTCAAACGATTTGAAAGACCAGTCTTCTCAAATCGATAGAAGCGTTGTAAAACTTTCAAAAATAGTCCTTTCCAACGAACAAGTGATCCTCAACTTTTGGCCTCTTTCAGGTAGCTTCAATGAGTTTTAACTCCAGAAGGATCTACACAATTTTTTCCTTAATTTGCTCCTCAGAGAATACTATCAAGACCACCTAATCTTGAAGAAAACCTGACCAGCACTACCGATAAACAAACAATGGACACTTCCACTACATCGCGACCGATGCTTAGACATTCACATAAACGCTGTACAACGCGATATTTTGGCTGCCTCTAATAAAACCATACCTTACCGCCACAATTAGTCCCAAGAAGAGAAGGTTGCTCTCGAAGAATTGTCGACGAATTATGACATCGTCTTTAAACAAGCCGATAAAGGGGGGGGGGGGGCTATTGTCATTTCAACGTGGTTGATTATATAAACGAGGCTTACAGGCAGCTTTCAGGCGCCACCTTTTACAAAGCTTTGCCCTCTGATATTACCAGCGAATTTAAATCTACATTTAAGGACGCACTCAGCTTTTTATTAGAACATGGTAAATTGGACGAAAAGGCAGTCTGCTCTTCACTACCACTCAGCCCCGTAGCGGGAAGATTTTATATGCTTCCTATAATTCCCAAGCTGAATAATCCCAGCCACTGTATCATTTCTGGAATTGGCATCTCATTACTTTGAATTCCTCATAAACAAGATTCCAGCCACATTTTCGTCATTCATCAGAGACACCAACCATTTCTTTGAGAAATCGTAGATATTCATGGTCTATCTTGCTCAAGGTTAGTAGCGCTGGACATAGCATCACTTTATACCAACATACCGCATAACGATGGTATTTCTGCAATAAGAAAGGCTGATGAAAGTTACCGTTTTGATAAACCTATTGATAAAAAGCGTTTGGTAATCTTTTGAAACTTATTCTTGAATTAAACAATTTTGAGTTTAACAACATTCACTACGTAGAATCCAACGGCACCTCAATGAGTACGATGGTAGGCCCTAATTATGCTAATATTTTCATGGGCATTCTGGGAGCCGAATTTTTAGGTAAAACCACGCTTCAACCTTTTCACTATTGGCGTTTCATTGATGATATATTTCTTGTCTGAACGCATGACGAAGCAAATATGCTTTGTTACATTCAAGAGTTTAATAATTTCCATTCCTCTATTCATTTTTCGCACCATTTTCGCGCACTTGTGTGAATTTTCTCGATGTCGCAGTTACTATTTCCGAAGAACAACTTGCCACAAAGCTGTTACGCAAGCCCACTCACCGACATCAACTTCTGCATTTCCAGAGCGCCACCCCCGACATTGCAAAACAGAAATTTCGTATAGCCAGGCTCGCCATTTTAAACGATTGTGCTCTGACCATAGAGATTTCCTTGAAAGTTGTAATAAGCTGAAAAGTTTTCTAGTAAAAAAAAATACCCGGAAAAAATATTTGACGATGTCATAGCTCGAGCCGACTAACTGAATCACGCCGAGATTCTGAAAGGAATTAAGCGACAGAAACAATAGCTCTGTTTGAACTAATTTTGTTTTAACATTTTCATCACCAGCTCCTAATGTCTGTGATATGTTGAAACGGCGGCACCACAACATCTACTCGTCCTACACTTGTTATTTCACAAAGCAATTGTATTGTTCGTCTATATTAATTTTGGACAAGCATTGTTGTGCAGCTATGTGATTGATATATTAACCTTTATTTGGCCTATGACAGCTTGAAGTTTTGAGGCGGGTTGGTAAGAGTGAATGCTGTCCAGAGTGGATGGAAAAATTTGGCTTATTGTTGCGTGGGTGGCAGAGCATGTCAGTCAATAATAAATAAGAGATAAGGATTCCAGGCAGGCGTTGTGATATAAGGACATGTAGACTGTTGAAAAAATTTCATGCTGAGAAGGGAGTTATGCATGCAGCTAAATACGGTCACCTATAATGTAACTTTTGGGCTTGAGTAACTTATGAAATAAAGGTTACAAATGAGCTTATTTTCCTGTTTTAGATGCGGTAGCATCTTATACTCGCGCCTTGTAGTGCGCCGTCCGCGCCGTCCGCACCGCTTCTCGAACATTCGACAGCTGACGCGCGCGCATGCGCCGTCGCGCCGTCGCCCACCATCTGTGCCGCGCGCGCTTCTCCTTCGAGAACATTCGACAGCTGACAGCGCATGCGCCGTCGCGCCGTCGCCATCTGTGCCGCGCGCGCGCTTCTCCTTCGAGAACATTCGACAGCTGACAGCGCTTGCGCCGTCGCGCTGTATATATACTCAAGGTCGGCGCTCGCTCGCTCAGTTGCCGCTCGTCCGTTGGTTTGTACGGCGCGTCGACGTCCGAAATCGCCGTGAAATGAATGCCAACGAATCCACAAACAGAATGATCGACGTCCCTTCGACCAGCGCCGGCCAAACTGTTGGCGGAACCGCTTCCGCATCCTCCTCAGTGTTCCCCCGAGGGAAGCTGCGGGCAATTTTTTGTTATTTTGCGGTGCCTAAAAGTTACAAAATCCACATTTCATGCAATGCATACGTTACCAGTGCAAAAAGCGCAGTGTAACCAGTTCGTACTAACCTATGCACAACGCTGTAACTTATGTGTACACAGCCTCACCGCGTCCCTCACCAAAATTGAAAGAAAGGGTAAAAGCGTGGTGAAAGTATACCGCAGCCGCAAGCACGGGTTCTCCTCCGCTTGGCGGTCGGCTGCGTTCGGCGCCATGAAGTCTAGCCCGCGGGAAGGCACCGCCACGACAGGCGAGGCGCATATATGCACCGCGTGCATAGCATGCAGCGTGCAGCGCCGAATCGCCCGGGCAGCACGCGTGAGGCACGCCATTTTCTGGCGGCGCTTGCAAACTTTATTTCCAATTCGCTTCCGTGGGATTGTGTGCGTTGCGTGAAACCGGTGATGCCGCTGAGCAGCAAATACATGTGGGGTGTGCTGCGAGGCAGCTGCAACGAAAATTCTAGTGACTCTCGGCGTTACTTCGTTTTTTGTTCACCGGACGACTCCACAGCAAACGCCATTCGTTGAGACTACTGCAACCACTGCCCAGCGGCTCATGGCCGAATAACTGACTTGGGTAAGTGGCTTTTGTATAAGATACACTTTGACGGCATGTGAGGCCTTCCTGATTTCAATACTTGTCAAATTGGGACATTTCTCAGCTGGTAAGAGTGGCCTCGTTTGTGAATTTGGTTGTTAGAGTGCTTGTCGTATATATATATATATATATATATATATATATATATATATATATATATATATATATATATATATATATATATATATATATATTGTGGGCATTTGTTACTTACATCGTCATCATCCCTGCATGATCATTAGATCATTATCATCCTCATCGTCTATGTACTGGCTCTGCCCGTTCGTTTTGCGAGGTCTTTCCTCAAGTAAACCCTGACGCAGCCAAGACTACCAAGACTTCATACGTGGTGGAGGTGGATTTTCGGTCCTCTGACCTCCCGCAGCCCGCTATACCCCCTGGAGCTTCGTTCAGGCCGCCGCTTGCGCCCACCGTCAGGCAGCATGTCCCAGACCAAGCCTGCCGGCACTAATGTCATCAACCACGCACCGCCGCAAGCTGCCCTTCCTACTTACATACACGGACATCAGCGGAAACCCCAGCTCTTCACTGGTCTTCGGGGGGAAGACGTAGAAGACTGGCTTGATGACTACGACCGCGTAAGTGCCGCTAGTAGGTGGAACGAGGCCGCCAAACTACGTTACGTGCCTGTTTATCTGATCGGAGTCGTGAAGACAAGGTATTTTAACCACGTCGTTGACTTACCCGACTGGGCTACCTTCCAGCAGCAGCTGCGGCACGTCTTTGGGACACCAGGCATTCGATCCGCCGTCACGAAGAGGACACTCGATACTCGCCGACAACATCCTGGTGAATCGTACACTTCATACATCGAGGATGTCCTCGCACTCTGCCGGCGTGTCAATCAATCCATGCCGGAATCGGACAAAGTGCGCCATATATTGAAAGGCATTGGGCCTGTTGCCTTTAATGCCCTCGCTGTGCAAAACCCAGCTACCGTCGCTGATGTCGTGACGACATGCCGGCGCCTTGATGCGCTGGACTCCGTTCGTCTTCAACCGGACATTGGCGATCACCACTCCACGTCAGACGGCCATCTGCGTGACCTCATCCAGGACATTATACGCAAAGAATTGCGGTCCATGGGCTTCACACCTCCTACACCGCGACCTACACAGCCTTCGGGAATGCCCTTACGTGACATCATCAGGGAGGAACTTACATCCCTGACTGGCTCTGCGCCCGTACAGCCACCTTCTTCTCACCCTATATCCACGTATCCTCAAGTTGTGCCGTGCCTCCCAGCGACGCCCACCCGACATTGCCGCGTCCATCCTGCGCGTCAGTTGCGGCCTGTCCCCCGGTGAACTACCATTCCGTGCCCCCTGACTCTTCGGCCCACTAACCGCGCTATCTCCAGGTGCCCCGAATGCCTTCTATTCTCCACCGTGGCGCTCGTCTCGCCCTGTATGCTACTACTGTGGCTATCGCGGCCACATATCGTTTCTGCCGAAAGCGCCAGCAAGATGAGCGTCGGAACGACGTGCGTGAACGGGATTTGTACACCGGGGCGTCTTATCAAGGTCGGCGTTATTCGTCTCCCCCGCACCGGTCTCCATCTCCCCCTGCATCGACTGCACCACGAAACAGCCGAAACACGAGACGCCACTCGCCTTCGCCCTTCCGCCGTTCCACTCCTCCACTTTAGCTCGCCTCATGCACCTCTGATATTCATTCGGAAAGCTAAGTGATGCAGTTTGTGGAGAAAAATTTGCGTTCGGAATTAGAACTGAAATTCCTCCATTAGGCCCGTGTTACATGGTTTCTGTGGAAGTGGAAGGAGTGCGAGTCGATGCTTTGGTGGACACAGGTGCGACATTGTCTGTGATACGTGCTGATTTGTGTGAACATTTAAGGAAAGTAATGACGCCTTACGATGGCCCCACGTTAGTTGCTGCCCAGGGTAACGTCATTCGCCTTTACACGTTTCGTACTGTGCGTGTTTTCATCAACGGCATCCGCCATCATGTCCAGTTTGCTGTCCTGCCCAGCTGCTCTCACAAACTAATTTTAGGGTGGGATTTTCTATCATCTGCTTCCGCGGCGATTTCTTGTGGACAACGCGTCGTTCACCTCGCTGACACCGACTACATGCTTGACGACGACAATCAGAAGCCACTTCGTCTGGTCTCTGCGAAAGACATCGAACTGCCGCCACTACAAGAGCAAAATGTCAGCATTACGTCTAACGACATCTCTCACGGGGATGCCCAGCCGCGGTGGTCTAGTGGCTAAGGTACTCGGCTGCTGACCCGCAGGTCGCGGGTTCGATTCCCGGCTGCGGCGACTGCATTTCCGATGGAGGCGGAAATGTTGTAGGCCCGTGTACTCAGATTTGGGTGCACGTTAAAGAACCCCAGGTGGTAAAAATTTCCGGAGCCCTCCACTACGGCGTCTCTCATAATCAGAAGTGGTTTTGGGACGTTAAACCCCACAAATCAATCAATCTCACGGGGATGTATTGGTTTCACCATCACCACTTTCCGTTCGCAAAGGTATAGTTCTTCCGTCCGGTGTCGTTTGTTTTCGCAATGGCTCGGCACTTGTCACCGCTGTCAAATCTACACCAGATAAGACCTTACTGCCACAGGGCACTACTGTCGCCCGTGTTGCTGACTTCGAGTCTGTATTTGTCACGCCACTTCAGGCCATCGCATCCAAAGAACTTTGCCTCGGTGAGCATGTTTCTTCCTCTGCCTTTACCACCGCTATCAGCAGCGAATTGACGTATTCACAGAGGCAGCAGCTGCTCGCATTGTTACAGAAACATGCAAATTCTTGCGATATTTGCTCGTCTAAGCTGGGCCGCACTGATACTACAGCACATCGAATTCAAACTGTTAGGACATCTATCGTACACCACTGACCCTACCGCGTGTCTCTAACTGAAAGAAAAATTATAGAAGAAAACGTTGCGGACATGCTTAAACGGGAAGTCATCCGTCCCTTATCTAGCCCTTGGTCGTCTCCTATTTTTTTTCGTCCATAAAAAGGATGGCTCTGTGAGGTTTGAGGTTTTGCGTGGACTACCGGGCGCTCAATAAGATCACACGCAAGGACGTGTACCCTATGGCACGCATTGACGACGCCCTTGATTCCCTACAAGGCGCGGAATTCTTTTCAAGCATCGACTTGCGTTATGGGTACTGGCAGATCCCCATGCATGAAGACGATAAGGAGAAAACGGCATTCGCAACCCCCGACGGGCTATATGAATTCAAAATGATGTCTTTCGGGCTCTGCAACGCACCCGCGACTTTTGAGCACATGATAGATACCGTGCTGCGCGGCCTGAAATGGAAAAGTTGCCTTTGCTTCCTGGACGACATTATTATCTTTTTGTCAACGTTTCCTGAGCACCTGGAACGATTGGATCAAGTTTTGACGTGCCTTGCCGGCACCGGGCTTCAGATAAACACAAATAAATGCTCTTTTGCTAGCAAATCTATCAAAGTCTTGAGACACGTCGTTAGCAAAGATGGCATCCGGCCCGACCCTGACGAGATTTCTGCAGTCCTTCACTTTTCGCGTCCCGAAAAACCAAAAAAGCTTCGCAGTTTCCTTGGTCTTGCCTCCTATTTTCGCCTCTTTATCCAGAACTTCGCTTCTATTGCTGCCCCATTACGCTAACTACTTGCTACCAACATTCCCTTTCTGTGGTCTCAAGAATGTCAAACGGCATTCGACCTGTTGAAGCGGGCTCTCACGTCTGAACCTCTGCTCTGCCACTTTGACGAAGCCGCACCGACTATCCTCCATACCGACGCTAGCGGCCTTGGTATAGGAGCCGTTCTTTTACAACGCGACAAGTCTTTTCTAGAGAAAGTTGTTGCATATGCCAGTCGCGTACTGAACCCTGCCGAAAAGAACTACACTGTAACTGAGCAAGAGTGTTTCGCTGTAGTTTGGTCGGTCCAGAAGTTCCGTCGGTATCTTTACGGCCGACACTTCACAAACGTTACGAACCACCATGCCTTATGCTGGCTTTCTACACTGAAGAACTTGTCCGGACGCTTGGGTCGGTGGATACTACGCTTTGAGGAGTACGACTTTGACATAACTTACAAGTCAGGCAGAAAACATCAAAACGCCGACGCTTTATCTCGTTGCCCGCTTCCAACTACCCATATCAGCGTTGGTGAGAACTCAACCGCCACATCTACCAAAGTTCATACGCTTGCATCAATAAGGCAACCAACCCTCTTCGGACGACGAGCCAACATTTATCTCCCACCAGTGGTCCGATTCATACTGCAGACGCATGATGGACCACCTTTCGGGAGTTTCTCATCCACCCAACGCGCGACTCCGTTGTCAACTTCTGCACTTTAAGCTGGACATTGGGGTTCTCTACCGCCACGTCTATCACCCTGACGTTCAGCGCTGGGTTCCTGTACTGCCACGCTCTCTTCGACTTCAGGTGCTCGAAGCCTTCCACGACGACTTGACTGCTGGTCATCTTGGTTTTAAAAAACTCTTGACCGCATTCGATGTCGTTATTACTGGCCTGGCCTTTCTTCTAGTGTAGCGCGGTACGTCGGCTCCTGCTACCCATGCCAGCGTCGTAAACACCACAAGTATGCACCTGCTGGACCTCTACAGCCACTTCCGTGCCCTTCAATGTCGTTCGAGGTAGTAGGGGTTGACCTTTACGGGCCTCTCCCCGTCAAATCTGCTGGCAAACGATGAATAGTGACCACCGTGGACCACCTGACACGCTACGCAGAGACTTCCTCTGTTATTACAGGTTCAGCTGTGGAAGTTGCAGACTTTATTCTTCACGCAATAATACTGCGTCATGGGGCTCCTCGTGTACTGCTTAGTGACCGCGGCAAAGTGTTCTTGTCACATATGGTAAATGAAGTACTGCGCGCTTCTGGAACTACTCCCAAGACAGCGTCAAGCTACCACCCTCAGACAAATGGTCTCACAGAAAGATTTCACAGAACCTTTGCTGACATGATAGCCGTTTACGTCTAACCCGACCACAAAAACTGGGACACTCTCTCACCATTCCTTACATTCGCTTACAACACCGCCGTTCAGCGAACAACTTGCTACTCACCGTTTCACCTCGTGTACGGACGCATCCAGACTACCTTTCTCGACGTCTCCTTCTTTAACAGCCATGGAAATTCAAGTCAGTCTTCTAGCGAAGAATACATTTCCCGCCTGGCCCAGTCTCGCCATCAGGCTCGCATCAATACTGAAGTGAGACAGCACGAGAGGAAGATCATCTATGATGAATCCCACCGCATTGTGTCTTTCAGACCTGGTGACGAGGTGATGCTTTTGACACCTATTCGCACTCCTGGTCTTTGTGACAAATTCCAACCACGCTTCATCGGGCCATACATTGTTTTAGAACAGACTTCGCCACTTAATTATCGTGTCACACCACTCGTCGCCCCAACAGACTGCCGCTACCGCAGCACAGAAATTGTCCACATTTGTCGCATGAAATCTTTCACGCAACGTTCCCCGTTTCCCCGTCACTTTGACTTATGGCGGCCAGGGTGTCCGCTTCCAAGTGGGGGGAATTAGTGTGAGCATTTGTTACTTACATCGTCATCATCCCTGCATGATCACAATCACCATCATCAGCTTGTCTCTTTGTCCTCATTGCCGCTCTGGGTCATCATCGTCACCGTTCGTTTTGCGAGGTCTTTCATCAAATAAACGCTGACGCAGCCAAGACTTCATAATATATATATATATATATATGTGACGTATCAAGCGATGGGTAGTATAGGCAGAGAAGGAAGAAGATCAGAACAGAATAAACATGGCGTATGAGCCACGCCACGTCGCCAATACATCATAGCGTCACACAAGTCGACAGGATGAAGACCTCGCAACCACTTCATCGCCCGGTCATCATCATCGAAGACCTCAGCGAGACGCAGTGACCGAACGCGGACCACCAAGACCACCAAGCATCATGACAGCAGCATCAGATGACCTTCCCATTCCTAAGTACACCGGAGCAGCGGACGATGGACCTGTGCAGGACTGGTTCTACCTGTACGAGCTCCACGCCGCCGCTGCATCCTGGTCGTAACGGGAGATGATCATAAACTTCACTGATTACATCTCAGGTGAGGCATTCAAGTTTTACCTCACCCACATCTTCGAGAACGATGAGTCTTGGCAAAAGATAAAAGAAAACATGATCATATGGTTTCAAGACTATAATCAAGATTCGGTTACAACCAGCCAAACTGATGCATTCAAATCCAGTAATCACAGTCATACGCACCCTTCACGCACTCGAGTACAGAGCATGAATTTACAATTCCCGTCAGGTGAAGCTAGCCACATGCTCACGGAAAGACCACGTGGTCGTGTTCCCAACCTTCCACCTGGTTCCTCATCCGCGGATATATCACCAATGCTCAACTCACCGCTGCATAAAAGAATTGAATCTGCTATTAATGACCGAGATGCATTTAATACTTCATGCCGCATGCGTACTTTGCAAACTGACTTGGCATTCAGCTCAGCAGTGCCACAAAGACAGAAGCATTCACAACCAGCATCTTGTGAAGGAAAGTCTTCTGCAGAAGCGTCTAGTGTTAATAAATTACAAGATCGAAGTGACGTGAATCCAGTATACAACCTCACTGCCAACAATGAAAACAAAAGCAGAGGTGCGACTTCTGATGACACAAGTAATCTACAGGCAACCACCAACAATGAACGATTTATGAATACAGAAGATTCAAGTGCACGAAACCCCACACATTGTTTTATGCCAGAAACATCTGCATTGGTTCACATCGTGGAAGCCTGCGAAGGACTTGCTAAGAATCCTGACGCCGCACGATCAATGTCACACCACAAGCAAGTCGACCAAACCAAGAAACTACAACGTCAACGTATACTTCAACATTGTCAACGACGAAAGGAAACCTCATCGAAACCATTTTTAAGGCTCAAAGAACATTGCAAAAAGGCCCATCGTCGTGGATACATTCTCCACCAAAGATCAAGAATGTGCCTTCCATCAAACCATCTGCGACATCGCCATAGGAAAATCTCCAAAAGCCACAAAAGCACCCCTTGTACTCGGCAGAAACACAGGCAGCGCCTAATCAACCTCGATCAACGCACACGCAAGCTTCCTGCACGACCTGTGCCACGACGAAGAATTCCATGCCTACGATATTCGAGCTGTCCATTCTGCAAGGTGTTCGAACCTCGTTTGTTCTTCACAAGAATGCCGGCTGCGATTTCCACTGTCTCCACGTGCAAAGCATTCTTGTGTTTTCCAGGACGCAACCATCAGCCTCGCCCACCTGAGGTCTCCTAAATCTCACTGGACTGCCTTCTCTGTGAATGTTTTTGTGCAAGTGCATGGAACTGCCGTGTTACATGGAACTACTCTATTTTGTGATATTTCTTACTATGAGGAGACATCACTTGTTCATGCTTCATAGTTTGTAGCTCGCGCATTCTTTCGGGGGGAGGGGGAATCATGTGACGTATGAAGGTAGCGATGGTTTGTAGAAGTAGATGAGGAAGAAGTGCAGAACAGAATAAACATGGCGTATGAGCCACGCCACGTCGCCAATACATCATAGCGTCATATATATATATATATATATATATATATATATATATATATATATATATATATATATATATATATATATATATATATATATATATATATATATATATATATATATAACAGTTTCGGGAGGGGTCCTCCCTTCATCAGGGGATCAGTTATCCACAGTAGTAGCTCAGTGGTTAGAGCATCGAACGCGTTATTCGAAGGTCGTAGGTTCGATTCCTGCTCACGGCTGGTTATTTTTTCATCCACTTTTCTTGCTTCTTATTTACATTCCATTGGTTCTAATAACTTCCCCTGTACATTCCTTGGCATTACTGTCTGTTAGATCTCATTAATATTGCGTTAAAACACGAAAAAACGAGCCCTTAGGTATACACTTCTTTCCCTTATATATATATATATATATATATATATATATATATATATATATATATATATATATATATATGTGTGTGTGTGTGTGTGTGTGTGTGTGTGTGTGTGTGTGTTTTAGTCAGTTTATCATAGCGCATGACTGACCTAATGCTCGCGACACAGTGTAGAAAGATATTCAGAGTACCAGCGCAGCTGCGTCATGTTGTCATGTGCTATCTTTGAAAAGTAGGGTGATTATCCTTCTCCAAATAAATATCGCATTCTCAAGTGTGCTCGTCCGCAGCGGTGATTACGGGTTTTCGTGTAGTCAGAAATGCGCGAGCTTCCAGTGCATGGCTGTGGCATCAATGTTTTAAACCAGAGATCTAGATCTCTGTGCGCGCTTCCTGTACTTGTGAAGTGAGTTCTGCGCCATAAGCTTTTGACAATACGCTTGGAAACGAGTGAATATACTTATTGTGTGGTGCCGCAGAATTATGCTTTGTGCAACACATAAACGAAACTGGTTGTCTGAGGGTTCAGCGCACCATATTGTGCAGATGGCATCGATAGCTTGACAGTATTTTACGACACGATTCTGTCTCTTATTTCATTGTGTATTCTACGCAGGTGGTACAGAACAAGGCAGTGGAGTTGTTGAAGTGCTTACGCAGAGCGCGCAGCCCGAGCACTCGAGCACTTTTGTTCGTCTTGGTTTTGTGCGCCAATTTGCTGGTTGGATATTATATTATATACAGGTCACATTGCAGTATATATGCGAGTAGCCTTTTGAGTCCTTGAGAAAGCACAAAGAATTTTAATAAAAGACGTTTATAAAGTAACCAATGTCTTTTCGATTGATTGATTGATATGTGGGGTTTAACGTCCCAAAACCACCATTTGATTATGAGAGACGCCGTAGTGGAGGGCTCCGGAAATTTTGACCACCTGGGGTTCTTTAACGTGCACCCAAATCTGAGTACATGGGCCTACAACATTTCCGCCTCCATCGGAAATGCAGCCGCCACAGCCGGGATTCGAACCCGCGACCTGCGGGTCAGCAGCCGAGTACCTTAGCCACTAGACCACCATGGCGGGGCAATGTCTTTTCGATTGCTGTACATATTTGCAAAGGTTACATTCCTAAATAAAAGGGTGTAACCTATATAAACAACATTTAACCTTTAATTTCGTAACCATTAAAAAGGTTACAAATGTAAAGGTTACACTTATGTAACTTTTAGGTTATAGGCGCACAAAAATTTGAAAAAGTTCACCTTCGTATAGGTTACCATATTTAGAGTGATATATTAGTGACACATTCGTTAAAACTTTTGGGAGGGAAAAGTTTCTTGAGCAACGTTTTGTTATGCTTCTTAACGTTAAAAGACTGTGACATAGTATATTGCCATACTATGCATGTGTCTGACTTCTTACATATTCTCTGGCGAAGCGACAGATACAGACAGATGGAAGTTAAGACATGTCATGTGTTTCTCGCCTTATGTAGGCATCATTTATTCCCTCACTGAAGCTTGTACCTTTGTGCCAAGTTTTAAGCTTTGTTAATTCATTGCATCATATGCAGCATCATTGACACAAGTGACAACGGGGCATATGCTAAAGCTCTTGTATGATCACAGCCTGAGGATGACAACGAGTTTAGCTTTGTCGGGAAAAAAGTGCTGAAATTTGGGGTATCACTGTTTGCATATGTTGTAAGTGCTTCAGTAGAATATTGTGAACCAAAAAATATGGTGATACCCCAGAGGTTATCCTTGATAATTCCCTAATAACCAATATATTCCTCATTTGAAAGCAACCTTTGAAGACCATCTGTAATGTTTCTAACCAGACCGGTTATTTGATCGGTGTGGCTAACCCTCATGCAATATCATGCGTCAGAACCTTTGAGGTATCATGAATAAATAGAGGAATGAATAAATCAAAAATTGGGTATGCACTTATCACTTATCTAAGGCAAGTACATATTATCTTGGCTATTATCAGGGTAAGATGTGGAAACAAGGTCGAGGTTGGGTGAACATTTACAACATTGATGCATGTGTTGGTTTTATTACTAGCTGTGATAAAATAAAAACTCAGCACTAGCTTATGGCTGAAAAGAGGTAGCAAAGAAGGGGTATTGTTTAGTGTTTTGTTTGGAAGATTGAAATCACCTAGGAGTAGGACGGGTTACGATAAAAATCTCATGTGAACATCGTTTAATACTATCCTGCAAATCATTGAAAAGTGGGCGTTCTTGTCTGTGCACAATAACACACGATAAAATATAATAAACTTTTTTGAAATAAAGTAAAAACAAAAGTAATTGAATGCATTTCTGTAGTTGCTCATTTATATTGCTGAGGCTGTATTGCTGTTTGTAATCAGTTAAAACTTAAAGAAAGTATTTGCATTAGTAATTGCTTATTGTTTCCTGTAGCATATGCAAGTCTGATTTAGACAGGCCCCAGACAGAATTGTAGTGGTAAATTCAAGCTCGATTTTATGACTTCAGTAAGATGTGTATGTGTAAACTGGGTTTGCAAGTCGCAGCAACAATTCTGTGCTGCCTTGTACTGAAGCCTTGAAAGTGACTTTTGGAGTCATTTTACTGTTGTATGTGGCCTGCTGCCGCTCACACAACCATTATGAGGCTTAAAATTATGGTTGATATACACAGGCACATCACCATTTTCTTATTTGCTTACTGCATAGTAATAAGAGTTGTCGCTGAAAAGTGGCCTTTCCTTCACAAAAACTTATAACTTCATTTAACTATGATGCACACATTTGATGCCTCTCAGGTGTTTCTTGTTTGCGCTAAGTTGTGACGGAATCTAATGGTAACACACCCATTGGTTATCAGCTAATGTTTCAGCATGTGATCTTATGTATTAGACTCGATTGGCAACAAGTTTTGACACAGTACAATGTTTCATGCCTTTTTCCTGCTCCTTGTATGATTTCCAAAGCAATAAAAAAGTAGATTGGGTTGGTTGTCAGACTCAAGAAGGTACAGCAAGAACTCCTAGAAATTTTAAAAGCAGAAGTACAGCATTTGTAAGAAATAACAAGGCCCTTCAAAATCTAATAAATCTTAAGAAAGGATAAGTAAATATTGTACAGCTAGGAAACTCTTTTTCCTAGAGTAAAGTAGTCAGCTGTGCACTACATAAGCTCTCATGTCTTTTCTGATAATGTACCAGCTGGGATTCAATGTATCATATGGTTGAATAAGTTTTCTGTTCATTTCAGGGCACTTAACATTTTGAAACATCAGTGAACTATTAAAAAAATATTTAGTTTTGCAAATAATCTGTACTGAATAGAATATATTAGTATTCAATTCGATATGCTAAATCAGTGAATATTTCCACATCCTAGATGCTGTGTTGTAATTTTCCTGGTGCATATAAATTTTGATGTTGCTTTACATTTTTTAGAGAAGGCTCCTGCGTCATGATCACAAAATATTTTCACAAGGCCTGATACAAAGCAAATGTATGTTTCACATATATTCATGTTTGACAAGCACAGTTGTGTACGTAGGTGATTAATAATAAAATGATCAATATCCAGACTATAATTACTGGTAGGCATAGGTAGGCAAACAAAATTAGAACTCACTCAGACACACTGAAAAAATCACAGCATATCCACGGGGTTAATGATGATGAGTGGGGCGAAGCGCTGGAGACTTTCGTCCCTAAACTGTGAACCATCCACAAATATCACCAACTACATCATCAAAGACGTCACAAACACTGTATATATTTATACAAGAAATTTTATCATCCGTAAGTGGTAGCTATACGTCACTTCCATTCCGCCTTCTTATATTGCCTTCATGGACGGTGAAGTGGTGGATCGGTGATGGGGCGTAGTAGAATCACTGGTAAGGGGGAGATAAGTTGTAAAGAGTGAACTTTCAGGCTGTTCAGAGTGGCTGGCGAAATTTGGCTTATTGCTGTGCGAGTGGCCCAGCATGTAAGTTTAGGTCAAATACGAGATAAGGATTTTAGGCAGGTGTGTGTGTATTGGCGACACGTCTGTTGAAACTTGCAAAGGCAGAAATTTTTCTTGAGCATTGTTTTGTAATGTTTTTATAATAAATGACTGTGAAATTTTGTTGTGGCATATTGTTCATGTGTCTAATTACTTACATACCTGCTGGCAAAGCCACAAATAAAGACAAATGGAAGTAAAAGATGTCCTGTGTTTTTTCGCGTTATGTGTATCTCACATCTGCACTTCATTCCCTTCCTGAAGCTGTGCCATCTTGCCAACTTATAAGCTTTGTTAAACTATTGGAATGTATGCGGCATCATTAACACAAGACGACAACAGCGCATATGTTAAAACTCGTGCATGATGGCAGGCTGAAAAAGACAATCAGTTTACCTTTGTTAGGACAAAGAAGTGCTGAAGTTCAGCATATCACTCTTTTCATATGTTGCAAGTATGGGGTCTTGTGAACTTAAAAATGTTGTGCTCTCAAAAAGGAAAGTTTATTTCTGTACTAGCTGAGACCAACCTGGAAAACTATGCAGATAATGAGTAAATGCGATCACAGTTGGGCAAAATGATTTGTTGCCTGACACTTGAATGCAAGAGAAGCATTTGCCAGAACTAAAGCCTCTTGTGCAGGGTCGTCACAATTTTGTGCATGCGTATGACAGGTACAAACCAGGGCAGGGCACATAAGCAGAAGTGGTCACTGGTTTTAAGCATGCACACCAGGCTTTAATTCTACAGTGTCTGATAGCTCCAGTGACGAGAGTGCACATAATGACTGCTGGAGCCGTCCCCTCCTGGCACCAGCTAGATTGACTGTGACAAGCTGCATACTTTTGCTTGGGACAGCTGCGCGGGAATGACAATGGGACACCGTGCTAGGAAATATTTTCAAGTAAATCTAAGGGCCTGTGCGGGGGGGGGGGGGACTATGTGAATGTCTGATGTGTCATCTTGCAATAGAGAAGGAACATTTGTAGCTAGTCTGTTATTTGTTAGTTGAATCTGATAAACATTGGTAGTACAAGTCCATGGCTGCAGAACGATGGCGGCCAGAAGATGCCCTCCTGAAGTGACCTGCACCCTTCTTCCATGCCCATCTCGGTGTACTGGAGGTTTTGCCTCGTAAGTACTAGATTCCTGGGTGGGTGCTCCTGAAGGGCTTATGATGGAGCTTACTCTTACACCTGCTTAAGGGTCAAACCTGGTGCTGGAGGCTGTTTCCCCAGTAGAAATTTTCATAGACAAAGAGGTTTCAAGTATTACACAAAGCTTGATAACTGAAAGTTTAACATACATATCCTGTACACAGACCTCTCCTACAAAATCCACTAAAGAGCCTCAAATTACCTCTATGGTGTGCCTGATTAAACCATAAGAAAGTAAGTAGTTTAATTGATGTTATATATCTTTATAGGAAAGTCTATCTAAAAAAACTAGATTTTCAGTGCCACAACCTACCCTGTGCAATACACCAATAAATATAAACGGTAATGATGGTACCAGAAGCATCAGCAAAAATAAATTTACCCTCCTGGAAACTTCACTTGACATTAAGACTGTCTACGCATAACAAAGTAGTTTTATAATTTCATTGCTTAGCTAATTTCTCAATTTGCGAAAATCACTGTGAACCCAACAATTATTGACCTACGAGGTGTTTCAAAAAGCGACCTTAAAGTAGCTGCAAGCAGTGATAACCCTATTTATGGTGGCTTATATAAGTACTGCTGTGTGCTAATCCTGTCAAGAACTTTTAAGCCTGGCCCTTTATAGCAACCTTTTTAAGACTTAGAATGCAATGCGTGTCCACACCTGATAACAAGCATTTGCCAAATTACTACCCCATCTCGCCAATTAGCAGCCCCTGTAAGATGCATGAACATGTACTTTCATCTCGGGTCACAATAGGTTCTTTGAAACCAGCTTGCTGTTGGTTCTGGCAAATTGTTTCAAAAATCAATTTCTTGCAAAAGCCAGCCTGCTTCATTTACAAACTGCACATAAAATTTTTGGCGATCGAAGTCTGTCATAGGTGTTTAGCACTTCCCGCAATAAACTAGCAGTTTATTGCCTTGCGAACTGCTTGTCACAAAACGTTTTTCGAGGGTAAACGATTATGGGCTCGTTATACAAAAGCTGGGGTTGGTGGCAATGCTGTCCATCGTTTCTCCATTATAGAGACAGCTAGGGAGACGATGCACACACACGAGGCCTAATGACAGTGCTACGTAGTACCACAGCCTCCTAGATTTCTGTTTCCGGCCGGATTATCGGCAGTCACTTGGGAAGCGGCCGTCATCGGAACTGCAGTGCTGGCGCCACTTCAGTACGGTTGTTTTCAAATACGTTTATATGTTTTTGGCTTATATACAACAAAACTACCATAAAAAAGTTTTAAAAATATGTAAAAGCTATCCTAATCAATTATAGTTAACCATACGTAGGTGACGCCATTATAAATTATGTGCGTTTTGCGCTCATTTAACAGGCAACCCCTTTAATACAAGGCATAGCCTCTGATATTCGCAAACGCCAAAGTTGCTGATCTCAAAGACCAAGTACAAAGACCCTTAATACTACGTAGGTGGTGCCGCCATAGATGACGGGCGTTTCGTGCTCATCCGGCAGGCAAAAAAATATAGGAGGCTATGGTAGTAGATGCTTTACCACAATACGCTATGTGCACTTCGCCGCATAACCCGACTGCGGGCAGAAAAAGAATAAAACATTTATTTGAGACTGAGGAAGAAATGTCGGTGAGTGGGATTTTTAGTCCGGGATCCGATTGGCACGAACCGCTCTCCTCGCTCGTCTCACGAGGGCCTCTTGGATCTTCGGATCCGAGCTGGACAGAGGTGCCTCCCTCTCTACAGTGTTGTGCTGTGCTTTGGGTTGTAGACGTGGATGGTGTGGGCATTATCATAACATGTGGTACAAGGTGGGTGTTTTAGTGACGCAGAACCTGCACTGTGGTGCGAATTTGTCGGGATCTATCTTGGACAGTATGTATTAATTGGGGTAAAACAAGGTCTGCAGGCGACGCCACTGTACCTGAGATTTTTTACTGAGCTTTAGCCTCCGCGGTGGAAGCTTCCGTCTTTCGAGTTTTTGACGTTCTAAAATATCTGTTCATGTTAGGAGCAGGTTCGTACGCATAGCTGAGGGTGGGTGCAATATGTAAGGGTCGGAGGTCCGGAAGAGTAATTCTCGGGCAGAGGCATGGGCGAGCTTATTGCCTCTAACTCCGCAGTGGCCGGGTATCTATATCAGCTGCTTCCATTCGCCCTCTGAGCGTGAGTATGAGAGTTGTGTAAGAAGTCGATTGCGCAATGGGGCCAATGTAGCCTTTACAAAAATTTCAGTAGGCTGCTTTTTAATATGTTAGAACGATGGTGGACCTTGGGTTTCGTAGGGCGAGGGCGATTCCTGCTTCTTCCATACTAGGTGTGTCTGTGTCCTGGTCTGATATACAATCAATCTGTTATCAAGAATGAATGATGCTTGCTGTATATTTGGCGTTCACTGGCCCAGCTGCATCAACAAAGAAGGTGCCCCCAGTATCTGAGTAGTTGTCGTGAACATTTGCCCATGCCCGACGTCGATGTTCGTGGAAGTGAGGATGCATGTTGCGTGGTAGTGGTTTGATGATGAGGTCCTGCCTCCATTCATGTGGGATACGTTGTTTTACCCTTCTCTCGATGGAGGCTTCGATGCCAAGTTCTGATAGTGTTTTCTGTCCTGTTTTTGTGATGGCGAGGCATATGACTTGATTCGTGCAGTGTGCATGGAATAGTTCTGGTGTGCATACTTGCGAAATTTCATTTAAGGTCTTCGGGAGGCGCATGAGGACGATAGTGAAGAGGAGCGGGGAAGGGGCCGCCTTTTGGGGAGTACCGAAATCGCCCATGGTGATGGGTTGAGATTTGAAGTCCCCTATGCGGATAGTAACTTGCCTGTCTGCAAGGAAGTCGCGCGCATATGCATATAATTTTAGACCAAACCTGAGTTCCCGTAAGTTTTACAAGATAGTGAAGTACCTAACATTGTCAAAGGCACCCTTGAAATCAATTGCAAAAATGACCCTTTCCGCTTGAGCGGTACTGCTGGGTAGGTTGACAATCTCGTGTTTTAGTTAGAGGAGGATGTATTGTGCTGACAAATGGGGACAAAAGCCGTACATATTATAAGGCGACAGGTTCTCTTCTTCTAGGTATTCGGTTAGCCCCGCCGCAGTGGTCTAGTGGCTAAGGTACTCGGCTGCTGACCCGCAGGGCGCGGGTTCGAATCCCGGCTGCGGCGGCTGCATTTCCGATGGAGGCGGAAATGTTGTAGGCCCGTGTGCTCAGATTTGGGTGCACGTTAAAGAACCCCAGGTGGTCTAAATTTCCGGAGCCCTCCACTACGGCGTCTCTCATAATCATATAGTGGTTTTGGGACGTTAAAACCCCACATATCAATTAGGTATTCGGTTAGCCTTATTTGTATGGCCTTCTCCATCACCTTACCAGTGCATGACGTTAGGGATATGGGACGGAGGTTATATTGATATTGAGCGTTTTGCCGGCTTTCGGGATGAAAATGAGCTCGGCCGATTTCTACTCTATGGAAAGCGTTCCGGCGTCCCAGTACTCGTTCATTTTATCTACTAGTAACTGAGTCATGTCATCGCTTAGGTTAGAGAGCAGCCCTATCGATACCTGATCGGGTCCCGGGGCGGTACCTTTCCTCATGCTTTGTATTGCCGCGTTAGTTTCGACGACCGTAAACGCTTTTGAAAGTTCTGAATTATCGGGGCCATCATACAGGGGTATCAGGGGTATGGGTGCGTGATCCCGCGCAGTGTTGACATACTTCAACTGTAGGGCACCGACTAAGTTCGCATTGTTGCCAGAGAAGCCGTGTATAACCCTCTGAAGGCTTCTTCTGGTCGCGCCTCTGGTAGAGTCTGGGTCAGTGAGGTGACGCAGAAGGTGCCACGCATTGTTGACTGCGGGAAATGTTGAATCATTCTAGAAAGACGTTCGAGGGTCGGCATTTTAAGATAGACAGTGCTCCCAGCAATAAATTTTCGTTTTATTTTTTCCCTATGTATACATCTATCTAAACTGACACTGCTAAGAAAACGGATTGTCATCATCGGTGACAGCATATTTGTTGCATCCGGCGAACGGCTGTTCACATTCCGTCTCTTCCCCCTTGCGCATGCCGTATCTGCCTCACGCACTTGCGCAAGACGAAGCTTAAAGAAAGAACGACAAGTGTTGGTCGCAATTAACCCAAGTGAGAGTCCAACTGGTTCCGATCGACCCTCAGCAACATGAGCACCACACGTCCAGGTAGTACGTAACGCCACAACACTAAAATTGTGCGTCAAACAGGCATTCACAAATCATACAAGACATGGCCTTTATTTCACGCTCGTACAGCTCGTTATTATTGCTTAGAGATATAGCAGCAAACACTTCGAGAGATTTGGTGTTGTCTACTGAGCACCGCGGTGAAATACGTTCGCCCACCAGCGTTAACACAGTGACCTCACAAGAACTGCGAAAAGGGACAGCGAACTTCACGTGAATCACTCTTACACAACGCGATGACATCTCCAGGGGCAGAGGTGGTTCCCGCTGTTGAACACAGCTCATGGCCAAAACCAACACACACCACGGATTTAAAACATAAACATACCACAGCATAGTTTCTAAAAAGCCGGTGAGACACTCTACGCTACCTAAACAACCTTTCAACTTGTCACCACACGGCGTGGGGAAGTGCGGGGGTGAACAATCCTGGCCGGAAGAGGTTGAATGCGTCTCTCGCTGCCGGTCTCCATCTCCTGAACGATGACAGGCATACTTTCCTTAGGCGCGGATCGGCTCCTATAGTGCGATCGACCTCTCCTTCGTCACAGAAGACTGCCGCTTCGGTGGTCCCGAAGCCCCGACACGGAGAGGTCGGATCATTACCCCATTTGCCTCGAGTCCCTCTGCGCCCAGCCTGATCAGACGCACGTTTACTAGGAGGTGAACTTCTCACGGTTTCGCAAACTGTGTGCTTCAGTGCCAGTCACGGGAGACATGTTTCCACACATTGCCGAGTGCGTGCGCGAGGCTACAGTGAGATGCGGCGTTCCCGCCAACACGATGGCTCCGGATATCACACAACCTATTCTTCGGGCCACTCGTCGTCAGATTCAACGCCGAGCTGAGCGCTCCAAGAAGGCGGAGGATTGGACGGTGTACAACCGCATCGACGCGTTGTGTAGGCGCCACGCCCACCATCGCTGCACCGAAAGCTGGTCCAGCCTTTTCCCCTCCTTCGATCAGCGGCGCTACAGCTGGCGCGCCTGGCGGGTGTTTGGGGCGATGTTGGGACCACGGGTCCCGCAGGCTCCGGTCCTCTCCATCGCTATCACCCTGCACCTTGACGGAGCTACTCGCGGACACTTTCTACGCCTCTGTACTCGTTCCTGACGCAGTGCAGGCACCTCTGTGCCAGTGCATTACCGACCCGAACTGTGTGCTCCGGAGCGTTTTTACCCACGTCTGAGATTGTGCGGCAGATATAGGCCTTCTGCACGGAAGACTTCACCCTTGGTGAGCTTCGTCACGTCCTGGTGAGGCAGAAGAACCGTTCGGCGCCCGGCAAAGACGGCATCACATACCAGATGCTGCGAAACCTCGACGATAGCCAACTTCCTGGCTTGCTCGAGTAATACAACGGCGTCTGGCGCTCTGGCGCGTTTCCGGCGAAGGGGAAAGAGGCGATTGTCGTTGCGGTTTGCAAGAAGGGCAAGCCCTCGTCGGAACCGACCTCAAGCTCCATGGTGACGCTGGATACTTGGTTCTCATCGACATCAAGAGTGCCTTCGATTGCCTGCCTCATGCGGCCGTTTGGACGTTCTACGTGCAATGGGTGTGTGTGGCAGGCTTCTCGGGTATGTCGAGGAGTTTCTCCATGGCATAATCTTCAGCGTTTGCGTTGCTGGCGACCTCGGCGCGTCTCGTCCATCCACTGCTGGTGTTCCGCGGGGCAGTATTTTGGGCCCCATGCTCTTCAATCTCGCCCTCGCGCACATCGTGGACTATCTCTCTCGCGACTTGGAGTACGCGGTGCGCATGGCGCTCTAAGTGGACGACGTCGCGCTCTTCGCGAGTGGACCCACTTCGTGTGGAAAACAGGTCCGACAAAGCATTAGGCGCTCTCTCAAAGCAGTGGACGCTTTCATCTCGAGCATTGGGCTTTACCTCTCCACTGCCAAGACCGAAGCGCTGCTCGTCCACCCTACCCTCAGGGGGTGACACGAGGTTGGCCGCCTCACGTTCCGGGGGCGCGTTCTGCCATGGCGACGATCAGTGTGGTACCACGGACTTGCGCTAGACCACAGCCTGAGCTGGAAGCCAGCAGTTGCCAACCACCGGCTCTGCTCTCGCAGAGTGGCAGGAGCGGCTTCCTCTCTCCTCGCGCAGGGCAAAGGCTGTTCACCTGACATCGCCCTGAGGATGTATATTGCCGTCGCTGGAGCCCGGGCCCTCTATGCGTTCTCTTTAGTCGCATTGCGAGCGTCTCAATGTGAGACTCTCGAGACGAAGCATCGCAGCGTCATCCGCCGCCTCTTTGGATTGCCTCGAACATCACCAGTGGACAATTCCTACGCCGAAACCAACCAGTTTCCCCCCTCGCTCAGAGCCAAGGCATGTGCTCTGCGCCACGTGGAGCGCATGCACGTTACGCGAGGGGGTAAGGCGCTGGTTAATCGGCTCCTGTTGCTGGTCCACACAGGCATGGGCCGCAGCGCGCTCGAGTACGCCGGCCTCATCACCGCAGCTCCTGTCACCGGACTCCTGTCCATTCCACCTCACTGGGACTCCCGTCTGGCCATATCGACCAGAGTTCCGGACCTACGGAGCAAAGGGCACACCCCTCAGACTGCCCTACTACACGAAACCTGCGCCTTGATCGAAGAGCGGTACTCTGACCACTGACCCCTCGGTGAACAGGGACGACTGAGCTGCTGCTGCCAGCATCATTCCGGCGCTCCAATACGAGAAGTGATGTCTTCCCCTCCCTATGTCATCTACGACAGCTGAGCTCGCGGCACTAAACTTTGCGGCCGACCAGCTGGCCGAGCTCTCGCCGCTATCGGCCGCGGTCTTCTCCGACTCATAGGCGGCGCTCCTCACCCTCGCAAAAGGTGAAAACGGTTGGATGAATGGATGGATTGATGTGGATGTACCCTTTAGATCTGGCGGCGGCTAACGCCACCTAACCGTAATACTTAGTGAAGCAACAACTAGATTTGTCTTTTCTTTTCTTAAATAGTGAAGTATAGGACTGGTATTTGCAGTGAATGGTTTATTTTCACTCGTGTCTTGACTTTAGCCACCGATCAGATAACCTCCTTCTAGTTAATTCTACCCGCTTAAAGTATATTTTGCCCTCCCTGTCCCTAAACAAAAGTGTTTTAAAAACTCTGCGTCACTATCCTCAACTATAGGGTGAAATTCTTTTACAGAACATTATCAAGTATTTGGCAGTATCCTTCTTCTCTCCGCATGCACTGCATACCATGTCTACCCTTTCGTGTTTGGCCCGATATGTCTTGGTTCGCAATACTCCTGTCCTGGCCTCAAACAGTAGAGAACTACCCCGACTATTATCATACATCCTCTTTTGGCAATTTCCTGATAGATCGATAGATCTTTAGTGCGGACTTCTTAATCATGCCAATGCTCCACATGCCAGCCTCCATTTCCTTCACCTTCTTCTTAACCGTGTGGGAATCGAGAGCGCCCTCCTACCTGGTGCCTCGTTCCCCAGCTGCTGCGCGCGCGCCAACAGCGTAGCCCGGGCGCGCATAAGCACCAGCATCCGCTTGGTTTTTGAATGAGCTTCGAAGTTGCGCGATCGTCTAGTGGGAAGCGGATATGGTCACAGTAAGGTTCGTGTGCCCTTTTGTCTGGTGTGAACCGAGAATGCTGGCCCTCGTATGTCGCTGATGAGGGTACTTGGACCGGGTAAATTTAGTTCGTTTATTCGTGATTCCCACCCGGCGCATTTTAAAATCCATCTCTCCCGGACCCTCCCCTCGCGTCTGTTAAAAACACTGCTGCACGTGGTCTTTTCCAGTTCATTCACGAAGGTCTCGTGTGAGGGTCACGGTCCCAGCATGGTGCCTCCTCTTGCCTCTGTTAAAAACACTGCTGCACGGGGGTCTTCTCAAGTTCATTCGCAGAGGTCTCGTGCGGGGGTCACTCTTTTACGGTGCTTTCCCTTAGCATTCTCCCACTGCTCACTTTTTTTTTATCCAAGTCGCAGGCACAGCGTCGTTCAACCCGACAACTTTGCTGCAGTCTTGGGCAGTAACTAGTTGATGATATATGGCGTTTTTTGGCGCAAGGGCCATTTGATGGCCAAAGAGCGCCAATTCATGGGACATGGAATGTGGACGATGATTGTGATTAGCGGCTGTATAAGGGCCATAAAAATCCTCGCGGTAAGGCGGGTAAAAACATACAAGTAATAAAATCATGACCATGCCGTGAAATGTGTGTGTGGTGTGAATAGATGACAAAAGTTGGTGATAATAAAAGACGATGGTGGATATGTATGGCATTAGCACAAGTGCCTCACACGTTCATACCCTTGTGTCCAAGGGCCGTGAGGCACGTGCTTTCTTGTGTAATCACCGCAGCAAAAACCTCTCTGGAGAGGTCATGCTACGGGATGCCCGGGTATATGATATGAAAACTATGAATTTCTTTAAAAAACGCTAACAATGATTTGTGGCTAAAAAGCGGTTCCCTACCGACGAACATTGCAGGGTGTAAAGGTATATGTTGTCGGTAGGGTAATGGAAAGTGTTGTCTTCTAAGAGTTTCTAATTGTTTACATTGGATTAAAACGTGAAGAACTGTTAATGGCTCACCACATTTATCACAAAATGGTGGATCACCACCGGACAAAAGATGTGTGTGTGTCGTGTATGTATGTCCTATCCTGAGTCTTGTTAGTGTTACCTCTGTATGACGCGATTTCGATACGGGCAGCCAATGACCAAGGTGTGGCTTAATAACGTGTAGTTTGTTTTGTGTGTGTTTATCCCACTTGCTCTGCCGGTAGTCCCTGAGCTTTCGTTTGAGAGACGGCTTCAGATCAAGGACCGGTATTGATATGGGTGTAGGGGCAGTGGTTTTGTGGACGGATGCAGCGAGCTGATCCGCCCTCACATTGCCTTGGATCTCACGGTGCCCTGGCACCCAGCACACTACAACATGTTGGTTTAGTGTGTAGAGTGTGCAAAAAATGGAGTAAAGCGAGACAAGGACAGGGTTTTTTTTTTGTTTTTTAAGACTGTGCAGAGCCGTTACCACACTGAGGGAGTCTGTATAAATTACTGCTTTTTGTATTTGTAATTGTTTGATGTGTTTTGCTGCCACAAGTATCGCGTAAGCTTCCGCTGTAAAGATACTTGTGCCTGGATGTAGAGGGCCAGCATCCGAAAAGGATGGGCCGACAGCAGCGTAGGACACAGAGGAGTTAGACTTAGAGGCATCTGTAAAAAACTCAGGACGTGTGTATTTGTGTTGAAGTTCCAAGAAGTATGTTCGAATATGGGCAATAGGCGCATGTTTAGTAACTTCTAAAAAAGACACATCGCAATCTATAGTCTGCCACTGCCACGGTGGCGGGTATGCAACAGGAGCCATTAAACTGTGTTCGAGTGACACTCCAGTGTCCTCAGCTAGACCCTTCAGGCGAACTGAGAAGGGCTGCCTCATTGAAGGCCTGTTTTGAAAAAGAATGGAGCTCGATAAGTCATTAATAGTAGAGTATGAGGGGTGCCTCTTGTCTGCTTTCACCTTAAGGAAATATACAAAGGACATGTAGGTTCTTTGCAGATGAAGGGACCACTCATTTGACTCAACGTAAAGGCTTTCTACGGGGCTGGTGCGAAAAGCACCCGTAGAAAGGCGGATGCCCGAATGGTGCACGGGATCCAGCATCTTCAAAGCACTTTGAGTCGCTGACTGATAAACAATGGCCCCATAATCTAAGCGGGTGCGAATAAGGCTTCTATAGAGGTTCATGAGGCATTTCCTGTCACTACCCCACGTAGTACGTGACAACACTTTTATAACATTCATGGCTTTTAAACATTTTGTTTTTAAATACTTTATGTGGGGTACGAAGGTCAACTTGTTGTCCAAGATTAAGCCTAAGAATTTATGCTCGGCTTTGACGGACAGACGTTGCCCGTTCAGTCGAATGTCGGGTTCCGAGTGCATGCCTCTCTTTCGAGAGAACAAGACACACGTGCTTTTTTGTGGGTTAAGTCGAAATCCGTTTTCATCTGCCCATGGCAGTAACTAGTTGCTTGTAACGTGATACATGTAACTAGTTACTTTTTCCAGTATTTTCCAACGGTAACTAGTTACATTTAAGTTAGAGAAACATGTAACTGTATGTAACACTGTTACTTTTTCATGCAGAAACAGTAGTGGAATGTACCGTTAGTTACGTTTTTTAATTTTGTAAAAAGTTATTTAGTAGCAACACTCGTTAGAGGCCATTGTTAAGTGTTTTTGACTTTTTCAAACTTTCTTCACCACATTTTCTCCACGTTTAAGCTTTCCACATGAGGGCTTACTCATGGTTAAGAAGTCACTGAAATGAATATTCATTCTACAAAAAATGGGGCGTACGACAAGGACACAAGAAGGAAGAGTAGACGCCACAAACGCCGACTAGCAACTGAGGAAGCGCACAAAAGACGAAAAAGAAAGAAGACATGAAAAACTCGTCTGTGCATGCCCATGTGCAAGGCTACACTATCAATCCGGCACACGTGGAAAACTACGTGAAAGATAATTGTTGAGACATTTTATTTCCTCTTTTTGCAATTGACGGTTGGCTTACGCATGCGCTACCACTTATCTCTCATGTGCTACCATTAATTCGTTGCAAGCATTTTGTGGGCTTCCTCAGTTAATAGTAGGCATTTGTGATGTCTACTCTTTCTTCTTGTGTCCTTCTCGTACGCCCTGTTTTTTGTAGAATGAATACGTAACAACTAGCTCAGCTTTCTCTTATTGTAAGAGAGAAATATGTTCTCTGCAGAAGATCGTATTTGGAATTCACTTGTCAACTACATGTCGTACATCAATAATGTTGCAACTGAACAGCTTGCCAAGTTCACATCCCACTTTTTAGAGGGGGAAAACATATATATTCTTTTTTACTCTTGAGCAGCTAGCTCTTTTGTTGTGCCAGGGGAGCCTCCTTCCGAGGCTTCGAGCTAATCGTGTTTGACAGACAGGTGGCTAGAAAACGGCAGCTTGAAACGGCTGAAAGTCTGGTGATTGATTGATTGATATGTGGGGTTTAACGTCCCAAAACCACTATATGATTATGAGAGACGCCGTAGTGGAGGGCTCCGGAAATTTAGACCACCTGGGGTTCTTTAACGTGCACCCAAATCTGAGCACACGGGCCTACAACATTTCCGCCTCCATCGGAAATGCAGCCGCCGCAGCCGGGATTCGAATCCGCGCCCTGCGGGTCAGCAGCCGAGTGCCTTAGCCACTAGACCACCGCGGCGGGGCCTGAAAGTCTGGTGTGCCATGAACTTGTGAATAAACAAAAGGAGAATTTTTAAACGCTCTTGTTTTCTTTGTTAGACAGATAATTAATTACAACAAACAGATAAGCCAAGGTAAATATAGATAATATTATTTGTAGTCAATATAATGAAAATGCCAAGAGAGTAAAAAAACAGGCGAAGAGATAACTTGCCGCTGGCAGGGACCGAACTTGCACTTTTCAAATAACGCGTCCAATGCTCTACCAACTGATGTACTGTGGTTTTAATTTTTTTGAGCTTCTTTGTGGCTGACTGTAAAGGTCTACTCCAACTTAATACAACAATTCAGAAATTGACAGATGTTCCGCCTCCTATGCAGGCGGCATCTTCAGTATACACTGGCAACAAAAACAAGAGAGTAAAAAATTAGCGGACTTCAATCAGTTCATCAGTCACTCATCTCCTTGCAAACATCCGGCAAGGGGCCGCGGTTGCTCTTGCAAGCCGATTCGTTGTGGGAAATGAATGACATTTTCAGAAGTTCCCCTCTCTCACTTTTGCTCATGAGCTAGTGTCATCGCATTGTTTAGGTCAAAGCTACATACACTCTTTCCAGCAGTGTTCAACAAGCTCCATTTAAGAACACGTTGTATGGTCGACTTTACCAACCTTTGCTTTCCTGGTACTCTCCTGGTCCTTCCCTGATCTTTTGCTGCCCGTTTCATCGATGTAATTATGTCGCTTCGGAATCCACGCATCGTACGTGTAGATGATTCCGTAGTGATCGTTTCCAGGTGTGCGGTCTTTGGGCTTCATGAACACGTGTCCCAAGTTATGGCGGGGCTTAAAAGTGGTTTGTATGCCCAGTGGACGCAAAGCTGCCTGAACAGCGTCTGACACACAGTGAACAACATAGGGAATAGACTTGATTGATGTCGGCTCCACTGGTTACGCAATCCCCGTTCCTCTTCATATGTTTTTATCAAACACATTCTGTAATTTCGTATGCAAGCAATAACTTGTTTTATGTGGTAATGAAAAAGTAACGATGATACTTTTTCACAGTAACTAACTGTAACATTGTTACTTTTTACTGGTAACGTGTCCATGACTGCTCTGCCGTCACTGTGTTGCGTCTCATGATGCAACTGACCAATGTCCGACGTCCGCATTTGTTGCTTCCTGTAGAGGCTGAATAATGCACTTGAATCACAGAGGGAGTGCAAAGTAGGGATGTGCCACTCAGTAAAAGCGCTCTTACCTATCTGCCTGCTAAGAAAGCATATTTCTTTCAAAATGCAATACCACCCAGCTCAAGCAGCTACTCTTTTGCAGAAAAAAACTAAAAGCCCACAGTACCACGACCAGTATAATTCCTATCCATGCATTCATATTCTACCCCAACGAGTGCGGGCTTGCCAACTGGGACAATGCGTCCACATTCACATTAAGTTTACCCCTTCTGTGCATTATTGTCACATTAAACTTCTGTGGTGCCAGTGCCCAGCACGTAAGTCATGCACTCTAAGCAGACATCAAAGTGAGGAACTTTGGAGGATTATGGTCAGTCACCACTGTGAGATTTGCACCAAAAAGCCACGTCTCAAGACACTGTATAATGCGCATATGACAGCATAAGCTTCTCTCTCTGTCGTGGCCCAGTTGGTTTCGGTTGGTGTTAGCTTCTTGCTGAGAAAAGCCAATGTAAATTTCCTGCCATTTTCATTAACTTGAGCAATACATCCTCTTAAAACTACGTCGGATGTATCTGTTGCCAATATGTAACCCTTGCTTATGCCAGCAGCATGAAGTGTCGGCACCCTTAATAAATGTTCCTTAATGGCTTCAAACGCTTTTTGCGCGGCATTGCTCCACGGTATTTGCAGTGGGACCCGGCGCCCTGTAAAATTGTTTAGTGGTAGCACTAACGTCGAGTAAATAGACACGTAGTCACGGTAATACTTACATAGCCCGAGAAAGCTCCGTTCACGTTACTTTTGCATAGTAGCATCATGTTGCCAAATTTCTCCCTTATATTGACTAACAGCACAAAAATTACGAAAAGGAAACACAGACAAGCACTGTGCTAGTCCTTTCTTGCGCTGCTAGGCAATTTATAGAACCACCAACTTGCCAAAGTTTTGCATTCTCCCTTATGAAACTATGCTGTGGCCCCATGTTCCCTGCCTTGTGTGTGTGTGTGTGTGTGTGTGTGTGTGTGTGTGTGTGTGTGTGTGTGTGTGTGTGTGTGTGTGTGTGTGCGTGCGTGTGTGCGCACATCAACCTAAGTTTACCTATGATTTCTTTCTTGCCTAATTGCATCACATTTTTTTCTAATCACAGTAATTTTTTGCTCCCACAGCATCACTTTCTCAACTATTCAAAACAGCCACGACGTGCACTCTTCGGATTTGACGGCTACCATGTAGACAGAGCCCGGGGCATCAATCAGCTCGCCAAAATCATCGTGGCCTCTCTTGTTCGAGACTTTGGACTCGGAATCCAGTCGCATGGGCGAAGCGAGCCAGGTGCCCGCTACAGGGTGCTGAAGCGCAGCCACTGCAACACTAAAGGCCACAAATCCTGGGAAGGGTCTGAATTCCTTCGCCTGCCCTCTGGTCACGGTCCAAGACAGCTTTAGACTATCTTAACGTGTGAAGCAGCGCACAGAAACCAGACATGTAGGGGAGAATATGATTCGACAGGCCAACCCACTGTACTTGCAACTAGGTTATTTTGAAATGGAAAACGGAAGTGATAACACTCACATGCACAAGTGCACCACACGCAACAACTTTATGCATCGTTATGAGCTAAGCTCTTCGTCGCAAGTGGTGTACTTGTGCATAAGTGTATTACCTCCACCTTTTTTTCCCTTCAAAATAAGCTGGATGCAAGTGCAGTGTTTGGCCTCTCAGATCATATTCTTCTTTACATGTCTGGTTTCTGTGTGCATCTTCACACGTTAAGATGCTCTGTCACCAATTTGCTTTCAACCTCACTGAACTCTGACCTAACGGCCCTTTTCAGGGCCACCCATGTGTTGTCCGGCGGGTCCGAATGTTTCCAACCGTTACCCTTTCTAGAGATTCCCTGGTCGGCTTGCCTGGCTAGGGATAGTTTTCTGTCAAGGTAAGGATGTATATTGTGTATAATGTAAGCATTTTACATTCTCCCTCCATCCCTAGTTTCCTTGCAATAGCCTTATTATATGCCTCTTTTTTTCCAGAAATTTCAGTAAGCGTTGTAGTGTTCCTACTTAAAAGAACGGAACAGCATTATAGCTTCAGTATGGAACTGGCGTTCATCTTAATCTGCTTTATTTTCAACTTCATTCTTCTCTTCTTTCCTGCCCCGGCTCTCGTGCTTCTTATTCTCTTGTCCAAAGGCTCATACCGCTTCACGCGTATAACTATCAACAGCTACTGCAGCTACAACAAGATGCCGGAAAGTTCGTATAGGCATACACCATAGTGGCGACATAGATCTAAACGCCATTGTTGAAAAATGTATTCTTAGGAATGTCTAATTTGTTTTAATATAATCGTTGCACTGGCCAAAGCTTTTATACGTTTCAACAAAAGTTTTTTTATACAATAGAATTTTATGGGCAATACTGATAGTTGGGCTAGTTGGTGATACATAACCTTTTAGTCATGAGTTCGCATAAATCCGTTAAAATTGCACGCTGGACGCGAATAGTCTATCTTCATTGAGTGATTACGCAGCCACCAGCGATAACGCTGGAAGCTTCGATGGTTCACGTATAAAACCAGATGCGCGTTACCGCTCGCCGGTTTATTGACGGAAGCTGCTCTGTTCGCTGCCATCAGAGTACAGCGAGCATTGCTGTAGTGTGATTTTTGTTTCTTGGCACAAGTTCGCCAAATAAAAGATTTGTTCTCAACCTGCCGACTGCTTCTTCGTACACGTCACGGCCAAATGACAATATTGTTTGATATTTATATGCCAGTTTTATTTAAAAGCTGTTGCCAAGGTGCCACCTTGTAGGTACTGCAATATTCCAACATGCAGTTACAAAATATTCCTATAGTTTTAGTTGCGGCTGTATACAACTTTGCCTCACTTTACATAGTTTTCGTATGCATTTATCGCCTATAAGTAAACATAACCTTTCTCTGTGAATAAGTGTGTCGAGTAAAATGCCAAATTCTTAGGCTATTTAGCAAATGGTTATAATAACCACTCTAGTGCTGCTTCAAAAACAGTCGCCTTGGCCCGCCGGGGTGGTCAAGTGGCTAAGGTACTCGGCTGCTGACCCGCAGGTCGCGGGACCAAATCTTGGCTGCAGCGGCTGCATTTTTGGTGTAGGCGGAAATGTTTTAGGCCCGTGTGCTCAGATTTGGGTGCACGTAAAAGAACCCCAGGTGGTTGAAATTTCCGGAGCCCTCCACTACGGCGTCTCTCAAAATCATATGGTGGTTTTGGGACGTTAAACCCCACATATCAATCAAAAACAGTCGCCTCACTACTCAAAAACTACTCAAATGGCATTTGATTCACATTTGTATTCCATTTAGTTCTAAAATTTGCTATTCATACACCCCTTGCTTTGTGCAACACGTGCACAACTTTACTTGATGCCAGATGCATTGTATGAAGTAGGTAGATGCTAGGCATCCTTTTTCACTGTCGTCATTATTGGGTCATCAATAGAAAAATGCCTCTGTGTTTTAGAATTTGCTGTACCAGCAAGGTGTATAAAAATATTAACATTTAATACTTTATCTAACGATATCAGATTTGACAATGTTCTTGATCTAACAAAGAAATTTTATTTCTCTGGCGCCTGCCCATATCATTCGATATTTCATTCACCCTCATTAAAGAACCCCTAAACTGTTTTGGATAATTTTTTACATTTCAAGTAAGCGGGCATCGCATTCAGGATGCCATTGCGGTCAACAAAGCCAAATGTAACGACACTAAGAGCGATGAGCACTCTGCAAATTTTAAGAAATAGTCCCTTCTCTTCTACAAGCCTTTTGGTGATCCTGAGCGTTTATTGTGACATAAACATTCTTGTCTGCTCATGTAATTCACGGAAAAAACTTGTTTGCTCGCAGGTAAGTGTGCTCACTGCTCTTCGTCCTCGCATGGTAAGGAAGAACAAGTCGATAAACAAAGCATAGCAAAGGAAAAAAGCGAAACTTGAAAAAGATTCTTGTAAATCATCAAATGCATGTAGCGCTATTGTTACGGCACACATTTGAAAAATTCTCATGGCTTCGTGTTCTTCGCAGACTCCTGTGCAACTAAATTTCAACCTCTAGATGGTTTAGGTGTACTGACACTATATTAGGGTGCCCCAGTAGGGACAATTTTTTTTGTTTCCATGATGAGCACAGTCAGCGTTCTCCACACACCGGAGCAAGACAACATGTATAACAGATTTATCTCTGGTTTTAAAGTTAGCATTCCTCAGCATCTGCAAGCCAGCCTGATTTCAAGAGACCTTATCACGACAAGTCAACACAGATTGTGGTGCACCTCAAGGTCCGCCAGCGACGAGGCTCTCATGAAAGACAAAAGGCAGCATGTCCGAATGAACGCTTCTTATTTAATGGATTATCGAATGAATGAGAACAGATGACTTCATGCCCTCGAGCGATCGGAGCTCGAGAAGCGCGATGATTATGACAGACGTCTGCTAGACTGATGAAGAAGTTCACAGGTCACTGTGTTGGCAAAATCTGTGTCCGGCGTGCAGCCTGAATTGCAGAAATCATTGTCTCAGCTCGGGACGACCAGTCACTCGGCATCGTTTACGTGAACACGTGGCATTGACAGCCGTTTCTGGTATTTGCGAGCTTGAGTTTCTCGTGATGTTAGAGTTGTTTTGATACATCACTGTATAAAGCCACCTTTGATACAGAAAAAGCACTACGACACTCTTTTTAGGGTTCTCAACATTTTTTTTATTTAAAGCAAGGGTCGGTGATCTGCGGCCCGCGAGGCAGTATTATGCAACTTCAGACACGTCAGCGTCAGACACTCTCACATATACTTAGACTATGCACCTCCCAAGTAACCAATTAGCAACTATACAACTTTCTGCGTCTGTTTGGTGAGCACCTTTGGCTTATATAGTTTCAACTTGATTTCCATTCAGGTTTTGTAGATCATTATTGTTAATCCGCCTATTTCCCATTTGACTGCAAAATCAACTCCCCTCCAGTTTGCCATACATGCCCCCGCAGTGTCTACTTCGTGCGACTTGGCCCTCCACTTCAAAATGTTACTGACCATTGATCTAGAGCAACAACCCAAAGATATTCGAAATTGGCATCATTACTTTATAAAGGAAAACTGACTTTCTATTAAATGTCATTTGGGACGATGGCTCAACCCCACAAGTGCGATTTTCTGGTGAACAATGTCTGGTTGAGCTAACTATAACACAATAAGGCATTCTGGATCTGTTCCTTAAAATAGATGAGAAAAAATGCCCAGGAACTGATCAAATTACCAACGCCTTCCTAAGGCGATATGCCGAGTGGTGTTCATTTTTATTTTGGACATATTTACAAAGTCACTTCACTCCGGTGATGTTCCGACAGATTGGAGGTGTGCCAAGGTGATACCAATTCACAAACAAGTTTCGGAAAGTAACGTTGCAAACTACCAAGTACTTGTAAAACTCTGGAGCACACTTTGACTACTCACCTCATGTTCCTTATGATCCTAGAAATTTTTCTCATTTTTCGTCTTTCATGCAATTGTGGCTACGCGCGGTGGTGGCCAAAGCCCCACTGCCACTGCAGTTGTGAGCTGTTAACAACCTTTTCTGTAAAAAAAAGCGCACTTCGTGAACCCGCCGTGAGGTAGTACTAGCACTGCCGTTCGAGTCTGTTGCACCACTTGTGTCCGACGCACCATCTGAGCCGCCACTCTCAGTGTCCCAAAGGAGATCATCCTTGGTCACTTCTTAGACGACCTAATGGCAATGTCGACCTTAATCCGCTTCCATGTGTCTGAAATACACGTTGTAGCAATGTTCCGATCACTGTCGCAAACACTCCACGGGTAATCGCCATTCTTCTCATGATCTCCATTGCTTTCGTCTGGATGGCTTTGGCAAGGACAGTGAAGTCTCTGTTTTGTTCGCTGCAAACAAAGTAGCAGACTTCCTGTTCAAGATCGGGGTGCCGGCCATTGCGTGCAGGAGCGTAGCCAGAAATTTTTTTGAGGAGGGATTTCACCATACTTTCTGCATGTTCGTGCATCCCTTTGTATGTGTGGGATATATACACATGCAAAACTAAAAAAAAATTGAGTTCACGGGGCTACGCAAGCAGGGTCTACGCCCCTGCTTGCGTAGTCCCGTGAACTTTATGCAGGGGTGTAGCCGGGTGGGGGGAGGGAGGACATGGGCGGTTTAAACACCCCTCCAAATTTTTTAGTTTTGCATGTCTATACACACGCACACATACAAAGGCACACACGAACATGCAAAAAGTGTGGTTGAACATCCCCCCCCCCCCCCCCCGAAAAAAGTTTTGGCTATGCTACTGACTTCTTGCATGTTGCAGCACCCTTTAAAATCCTGGGCTTAAGCCTAGAACCAGCGCCTTTCGGAGGTTGTTACTCTACAGATTTAACTAGGAGGCTAACAATGTGTTGTGCAAGTGCCAATAAGCCAAAAAGTCTGAGCACGTACATTGAATGTGGCAAAAGACCTGCGGGAACATACTGCTGCTTTTAGCACGTGATTTTTCTTTACCGTATATTTATGAAAATAGAACTTCAAAAGTTTACCTGCAGCTGGTTATCAGTGTCCACGCACTTCGAATTGAATTCACCCTCGCACTGTGATTGCTGGCGGCTTATTGGTTAGCTTAAACGATACAGAGATCATCCCGAAAACGCGTCAGTCACAGTTTCAAGGTGCACGCCATATCAAATTTATTTACCAACTAAAATGCTGTTCTTCATGACAAATCCACATGGACTTAATTGCAGTTTTGTGCAACAAACAGTAGTGGGTGGCCATTTTCACATACATTACCCTCCTCTGTTCTGTAAAACTGAGCTGTTATAAACGAGTTATTCTCTTGCAGCTGACAGCACATCACAGCGTTTGTAGAACTGGACAATTTCCCAACATACCCTACTGAGAACTGCGCAGCTGCATTGTGGGGCTAAAGCATATGGGCAGTTTGTGCCATAGAGCAAGCTTTTGTTATTGTTATGAAGTCCAGCAGCACATAGTGCTGGGATTGTTGACATAGTTCTTAGAAGGCAGTGTGGGTTAACATAGACACTGCTGAAGTTGAGCCATCTCCGTTATGGTGCAGACGAAAAATGGCTGCAGAGATTTTATGTTACTGAGAGAAAGCAATGAAAGGCATGGCACCAAGACACCATACCATTTACGAGTTTGCAATCTTGGCAGGTCAACTGCACCAAGGCGGATGAACTGTAGACAAGAGAGCCACAAGGTACTTCTAAGTGTCAGGCTGTACGTCACGAAAATTGAGCTCAAGAAAGTGAGCGCATAGTGTGCACTGTAGATGACTGCATCTGTTTGTATATCACAGCAAGGTTGACAGCTGGGCTAGTTGGTAGAGTTCCATTTTGATTATAGCAATTTAAACAACAGGACAAAGCAGACACACATCGCAAATAAGCAAATTGCACAAGTTGAGCGAGAAGGGTTCAGCAAGAGTTTCATGCCACGCCTTGAGTATCGGCTGCCACCGAACAATGTATTTCGCCTTTCTTATCTAGTTACTCCTGCATATCCACAAGCTGACCTCCCAGACAAATAGGTATTCTATGAGTGTCACACTGTCAATTTTGACCACGAAGGAGTCTGACCAGATAGAATTTCTCTGCCGTGATTACTGCAAGCCGGTTGCAGAAAAGAGTCGGCCACTATTGAGAAATTTGATCCTGATTAGGCTTAACTGCAATCAACAGTGCATTATGCACTACCGGTATCATTTGAGCGGGCGCTGGGCAGCCATCGATGCCCATCATGAAAGCAATATTTATTCGCGCCAATACTTAATACACTTGAATGTGGTGTGGTGTGCACCGTGCATGCACGTTGACGATCGTTTCCCAATAATCAGAAATGAATTTTCAGAGTTCGACACATCTAGCGCAAATGATCGATCAAACAGCTCGTACTTTTCGAAAGTAGAGCGCGTGACAATTGTACAAAGCACTAAGATGAATTAGAAGTTGCTTCATAGCGCGTACCTTACTCACCTGTCGTAGTGGTCGAGTACGAGTATCCAAAAGTGAAGAAGTATCACACCTTCACACATGACAAAGCATACGCCAGCTTCATAACAAATGCAAAAATTAACGCGTATATTTCAAGAAAGCCGCGAAAAAATCATTTGTATCGCCCGAACTTTGCATGCATGTTTGCAAGTAAACAATTTGCCATTGCAGACGATGTCAATGTCGATCAGGCTTTTTGTAAATTTGGTACGAAACGCAAAGTAGCATAAAAAACGTACAAACACCGCAGCAATAATAATAATAATAATAATAATAATAATAATAAAAATAAAATAAGCAATCTAAAACTCAGTTTTTAACTGATTTAGACTCCTCCGTAAATTCAATTGACGCGCCACGCACCTAATACACGCGGCTTAAAATGTAACTGCCTTGCATCACCGTTATGAAACTAGTGCAGACACCGCGTTCATTCATTATCTACGCAGGAAGACAACCAGGCCACGTTTTCACAATAAGCTTTTATTATATAGCTGTTCGTTGTAAGTGCTAGGCCTTCACTCTGAAAGAACATAAAACTTTGGCCAGGCTTTTGATATCTTGGTTTTTCCAGAGCTTTGGAAAATCTACAAAATCTGAATTGATAAATAATCGGTGAGTAATTGCAGGTCAGGAAATTCGCTAACTAAACACTACGCAGTACGTTAAATAATTAAGCTGCTGTATCAGATAGAGCAGTGAGTGACTAAAATTTCATTATTAGAGGAAGCCTCAGTTCAGTGCCAATGTCAACACAATGCATTTGTCATCAGTGTACCTGTTCAGGCAGTGGTCATCATCGGCAATTAAAATTTTTGTAGTTTTACGTGCCCAATCAATGATAAGATAAGGCACGCCGTAGTGGAGGGCTCCGTAAGTTTTGACCATTTGCTGTTGTTTAACGTGCACTGACATTGCACGTACTACAGTTTACTACAAACATTTGTCAGAATTACGCCATCAAATCGACAATACCATTCATAAGAGCATGTGCGTCCTGTGGAACACCAAAAAGGGGCATGTGGGCTTAGAGAGAAAAATAATAAGTGACGCGAGCCACAGCACTTCCAGTGCGATGGCGAGCGGCAATTAGCGCTTCTGTGCATTCTTTTATTTTCCTCGCGACAAGCACACGAAAATTACCTATCTGTCGCAGTTATTACACGTGCAAGCGATCATGTGCTGTACAGCCATACCACAAAAGATGATAATAATGTACTAGAATTGCTTCTCCTAAGAACTATCAACCGGTTAAAGCATGGGTCACTCACCTTATTCGTTGAGGAACGTGCGCTGCACGTACTCGGCGACGAATTCGTGCGTTGTGATGTGGTGCCTAACATACTCTTCCAGAGAAGACAGGCCAACGCCACAAACTTCACATTTCACGCGCGTATTGACTTCTAGGGTTACTTTATGGACGTCCCTGACATGCCGAAGCATGTTTTTCCTCTTGGTGAACAACATACTGCAAATCTCGCAACGACTGTTTTCGTCGTCAGTGAAAGCTCGATCACTGTTGACCAGCGCCATTCCAAAGCAGAGTGAACAAGAATGGACATAGTTGCGAGTACCTGTATTTGTAGATTTTCGTGCGGCATTGTAATCCAATTACCCACGGCATGCCATTGTTGCCCCGTGGGTAGTGAAGATGACACTAGGGACGAAATTCATCAAGCACGTGACATACTAGGCACTCCTTGGCGATACGGGGGAAAGTCAAAACTAACTTATAGAAAAAAAGTCTTCAAGTGACGTCACATGTGAGTGACATAGCAGTAACGTCATCTATTGTTCGCGACAGAGTCCAGACTTCGGCGAAAAGCATGTTTTTCAAAGTCACTTCCAACGTTACTAGATCTTTTCCAGTTGTCAAACTCCACCTGAACCGCTACGGAAACATGACTCCTCTCTGTTTACAGTCTCCAGGGGCGCTGCCACCACGGTCAGCCTGATTGGCAGGTCGGCTCGCTGCTAAACACGCAGCCTCCTTCTGCAGTTCAGTGCGGTAACGGATGTTGTCAATAGGTTCTGCATGCTTTTTCGGCTAACATGTTTCCTGTATTAGAGACAAATTGGTTGCTATTGTCCAGAAAACCGGGAAAAGTTGTGTGGGCGACCCGTATTTCTTGTGCTCTTCCGATTAGCGCGTACCGCGAAAGCCCGGCTGCAGGCTCGGTTCGAAATGACTAGAATAATTCTGCACAACGTTTACACGCTCCGCCGCTCGCAAGCGTGGTTGCTTGTGCTTGTTACTGTAACAATTAGTGTCTTGATAACGCAAACTACCGGCGAAGACAAGAGAAAGAAGACGAGGACTCAAAGCGCTCGCACTTAGCTTTACTGCAGCCTAGCACCTAGCTTTGTAGCGAAAAAAAAAGTATGTACGGAATGACAAACATTTATTTCCCGCACAAGCATGAGTACTTCACACATTCAAAGAACACAAAGAATCTAATCTGTTCGCTGCGTCATTTATCACAGTAGGCGTGCCTTTTTGTTCGCTATTGCCACTTTTTCGCTGCTTTCCAGATGTCGGTTCACATCCCGCGAGTAGAAATGCATGCGGGTGATGACGAAAAAGTTCAACACTTGGCACGTGAATGCAGCATTGTGCTGGTCACAGCCAAGTCGAGTAAGGTGTTGCTCCTCTAACTCTTCCAACACTTTCCAAAATATGTCCCTACAGAGACCCTCCTTGTCCAGACAAGCTAAAATTATTTTCTTTGCTATTTTCATGAATGTCAACATCTTCTGTGCTGGATGCTTCAAGCTGCCTTGCTTGAAGCTCCTGTAGTCAGTTAAATAGCTGTCAGAAGCAAGTACTGGCGTGGCGGAAGTGATGTGCTCTATGCAGAGATGACATGTTGCGTGCTTAGTGAACTTGTGTATGAAATAGCCACACAGGTAGTATACAACATTGTCCTCCGCGTCACCCCTGTTATGCTCATGGTCGCTTGGTCCTTGCTCAGATGCATCAGCAGAAGCAGTGGTGATTTTCATCATTTTGGCTTCAACTATGTCGTGCCGGCGGACTTTCTCTTATTGGTGGGCATCCTTTGTTCTCTTGGGTGTGTCAGTAACACTAATGAGCACAAAACATGATGTGCCTTGCACACTACCACGCAGAGCTGTCTTTATCGGTGTGTAGAGGCTGAGGAAGCGGAAGCGGAATGAGAAAGCGGAATACAAACAGCATATGCAACGAGTAACACGCTTAGACTATAGTAGGCAAAATACCTGGGTGGCAAGCCTGACACTCATCTTCTGAAGGTTGTCAGGCGCAACATGGCCTCGCGTCAGTTTTGGCATGACTCGTAGGTGTTTGTCTTTTTCAGTGTCAAACAATGTGACGTAGGGGCCAAAGTTTATCTGATGGTCACCTGTCTGTAAATAAGAAAGTGAACGATTAAAATCTAATTCAAAACATTTGCAGTTTAGTTTTTTTCTTACCAGTCCGTAAGCATGCTTCTTCAGATGATTTCTGATGCATTTTATGATGTGTGGGACATCACAAATGAAATATATCCTATGAGAAGGCTCCCAAGGGTGCTCGATGTGATGGCATGCAAAGTCCAGCTTCCCCGATATACCAAGATGGGTCCACATTGAGCGGTTGTTCCTAGCTCCGTCACTTATGATAGCAAGCACTGAGGCATTGCTTTTGTGCAGTTCAAGCACAGCACGAGTTTATAAATAACCTTCCCACGGGCTGCTTCTTTTGTTGCGAAGCTTGCTATCGCCTGCACCCAGTCCTCAAACAGTGGCACATACATGAGAACTAGTCCATGATCAGCGAGTTGATCTGTAGCTGGGGATGCTACGTCACCATAATCGACGAACCCGTCCATTTTGCAAGACACCTTATTGAAGGCAACAGACTGCTTGAGCTTTACCTCATCGACAAGCAGAACTCCACACCTTCTGATGTGACTCTTGCCCTGAAAGTGCTCTTTAATGGTATTTAGTGCAACTTCGTTGTACCCGTTTTCGCATGGGATACCACTGATGATTTGCCGCAAGCAGGCATTAGTAGGAGCGGCAACAACTGCATGTCAGAAATGAGGGTATAAGCTTTTGGGATAGAAATATGCAGCAAGAGGCACGTCATCACCCGTTCGTCATCATAACGCCTTCCGTTTTTCATCTTTGCTTTTGCTGCCATTATGGCCGTTGTCAATGCCAGTTGCTGCTTTTCATGGAGAACATGAAGCGCGCTTTCAATGTTAGCTTCAGTCACGTTACAAAGTTGTTTTTTTATAGCAGCCATCTCTATGTTCAGCTTTCCTCTCTTTAGCGTCGCTCGGATAACATTCCGAAGCAAAGTTTTCATGCATTTGCTCTTGAGTCTTGATTTGCGCCCTTGACAGTTCTTTGTGCGCATCTAAAACAGTCTACCTAGCGTTTTGCATTCTGGACAGGTGGCATTCAAGCTCAATATGGTGCATGTTTGCGTCTCCACGTCTCACCATTTTTGCTGGCTACCGACGAGGACGATATTTCTGGGTAAAGCTTGGCAGGAAAGCCCTGACGTGACTTTAGCTTTTTCACATGGCTGAGCAGGCATGTCAGGTCACTCAATAACTTGACCTCCAGATGCGAGCTTTCTGTGTAGATAGTTGATGGTACAAGCCGCTCATTTGCACTGACTGACAAACAAAAATTGCTTGAGAACGTCACTGCCTTACCAACTCGGAGAACTGCGTTTTCTACTTCGAGTTTGTACAGGACGACAGTAGCACCAAGGAATTCAGTCGACCAGCCTTGCACCCACCGTCCCTCGTGCGCTATTGTCGATAGCTCCTCGAACAGGGACTGGGTGCTATCGAGTGTGACGCTGCCTGCCACAGAGCAGCCTCTCTTCCCATAATCGAAGGTGTTCGGTGCTATGTTTTTTTGTTCGGCGTCGTCCTGAACATTCCGATGCTTCGGTTGGAGAAGTGGCCTCCCGGCTGGTGCCTTGCATTTTTCGAAGATGCTTTGACAGATATTTTAGACAGTTGGGTAAAACCGAGGTAGGGCTTCATCCTTGACGCTCCATTTGTCTCGTGGTATGACGACGACGTCACCGCCGATCTTGTGCATGAAGTTTTTCACAATGTCTTCTTCAAGAAAGCGAAGGTCGCACACAACACAAGAGCTCGTGAGCTCCCTGTCACTTCTTGGGGTCACGTAATGACATTCTTGAAGACGCAAGGCGTCGTTAGGTGGTTTGAAAAAGTGCCTCTTCTCAGCTGCACCCCTCGCAGAGTCATAGCCGCTTTTGCAACCGGTAACAAAGCAACGCGGCATTACTTCTCACTACACAGGCACAGCAGCCATTGACATCTCAAGACTATGCACGGGAAATCAAAGCAAACGCCCGCATGATAACAACATAACCAAAATGACGTGGTTGTCTTTAGCAACGTTGGCCGTGCAGTCCAGCTCCTCCGTGGGCTCACCTCTCACCGAGCCGGGCTGGCTGGCTGGCTGGATGGATGGATGGATGAATGGATGGATGGATGGATGGATGGATGGATGGATGGATGGGTGGATGGATGGATGGATGGATGGATGGATGGATGGATGGATGGATGGATGGATGGATGGATGGATGGATGTAGCTGTACTCTTTATATCGGGCGATGGCTAGCGCCACCAAGCCGTAATACTTAATGAACCGAAAACTAGATTTCTTTTTTTCCTTTAAATAGTGAGGTTGAGTATTCATACTTTGCAGTGAATTGTTTAGTTTTCACTCGTGCCATGACTTTACCAAACAATCACATAACCTCCTTCTAGTTAATTCTACCCGCCTAAAGTCTAGTTTGCCCTCCCTGTCCCTAAACCCCAGTGCTTCGAAATATTCTGCGCCATCATCCTGAACTATAGGGTGAAGCCTTTACAGAACATAATCAAGTGTTCGGCAGTTTCTTTTCTCTTCCCACGCACTGCATACCGTGCCTACCACTTCGTATTTGGCCCGATATTTCTTGGTTCGCAATACTCCCGTCCTGGCCTCAAACAGTACAGAACTACCCCGAGTACTATATTGGATCCTTTCCTTGGCAATTTCCTGCTTAAAATTTCGATGAATCTGCGGACTTTTTAATCATGTCAATTCTTCACATCGTACTCAGCTTCCTTCACCTTCTTTTTAACCAACATTTCTTTTTGGTTTGGGCCCCTGCTGTTTTCAAAGTATTTACTAATCAGTTTTTTGGTTCACTTCCTCCATTTCGTATCGACATTCTTCATGTACAAGTAGCTGAATACCTTCCTAGCGCAGCACTCCTCCCCCATTTTTCTCAATCGCTTCTCAAATTGTATTTTGCTGCTAGTTTTGCTGCCCTCAAATTATGTCCATCCCATGTCAACTTGTACTCCCTGAGTTGGTGTATTCCCGTGATATCCTAAAGCAAGCCTACATATTCCTCCATATAAATTTATAATCTTGCTTGAACTTCTGATCTCATGCACAAAACCACATTGCCGAACGTCAGACCAGGAACCACGACCCCTTTCCATACTCCTCTCACAACATCACACCTATTGTAATTCCAAAGTGCCCTGTTATTCATTACCGCTGCTTTCCTGTTACCTTTAGTCGTCACGTGTATTTCGTGTTCCCTAAGGTACTCGGCCCCATTGCTTATCTATACGCCCAGATATTTGTATTTTTCTGTTATCTCTAGCGTGACCTCCTGAATTCTAAGCTCACTACCTTCATTGTAATTAAAAATCATGACTGCTGATTTTTTTTTACTGAATCTGAAATCTAACCTGTGTCCCTCATTACCGCAGATGTCCATCAATCTCTGCAAGTCTTCCTTGTTGGCAATTATCACTATATATTCTGCGTACATCAATGCTGGTAGTGCCTGTTCAATGAGTTTTCATTGTTTGACGAAAGAGATGTTGAAGCCCAGTCCACTTCCCTCTAATTTGGCCTCTAATCCATGTAGGTACATCATGAATATTAAGGGTGACAGAGGACACCCCCTCCTAAGCCCCCATTTTACCTCTGAAGGCTAGGATACCTGTTCATCCCACTTTATAACTACATAGATATCCTTTAAAAGATTAGTGACTCCATTTTCCGCGCCTAGTGTGTCCAGTATTCCCCACATTTCTCCTTGAACCACGCTATCATACGGTCCTTCGATATCCAAAAATGCCAGCCACAGGGGCCTGTGTTCCTATTCTGCTATTTCGATGCACTGCGTCAGTGATAACAGATTGTCTTCCAGCCGCCTGTATTTCCGAAACCCATTCTGCAGTTCCCCCAGCACCCCATCATCCTCTATCCTCCTGCAGTCTTTCCTTTATAATCTCCATCGCCAGCCTGTAGACCACTGATATCACTGGTATAGGACGGTAGTTGTTTATGCCATCTTTGTCCTCCTTTTATTTTATAGATGATGCTCATCCTGCTAAGTTTCCATCCATCAGAGACTTCACCATCGATAATTGTTCTGCTCACTGCCCCTCTCAAAGTCTGTTTAGACTTCGGACCCAATGTCTTTATCAGCAGAATTGGAATGCCATCTGGGCCTGTTGATGTACTACTTGGAACCCTTTTCTCGGCCCTTTTCCACTTTCGTTGTGAAAATGGAGCTATTGTGCCACTTGATCCATCCCTGTCTATTGTGGTGCATAAGACACTTCTTTGTAGAAATGTTTCTGTCACCCTTGTTCTTATATATTCAATAGTTTCATCCCCTTCTAGCCCAGCACATTGAGCTGTAGTTATAAACCTCTGCTCGAGGTTTGTTTCATTTCTTTAGGAGTTTAGATGGTTCCAAAATTTCGCAGCTGCAATTCTGTCCTTTTTGTGTACTTCTACCAGTCACTAAGCACCCTTTCTTCTAATCTTTTCATTGATCAGGAGGGATGCTTCCCTTCTAGAACTTGGAAAGATTTCCCATTTTCTTTCAACATCATCTGTCGGTTCACCCCGTTGCTTAGCATGTCTGTGTTCCCTAGAGGCTTCCTGACGTTTTGCTATGGCTCTCTTAACTTCCTCATCCCAGTAACTCTTGGGCTTGTGTCTTCTTTTTCGGGGTGACTTACCACGTGCCTTAGCAAGCTCTAGCCCAAACAGTCTAGTTAGCTTTATGTATGTCCACACAGTTTTATTATCATCAGTGATTACTTTCTCAATTTGTTTTTTTGCAATTTCTATTTGCCTTTCTGAATGAAAATTTTCTTGTAGTTGCTCATCTTGTCTTCTTCCCACTTTCACAGCTCTTCCAAAACTTAGCTTGATACGTTTGTGATCACTACCCAGACTTCTGGAGCCACCTTCATCTATGTGCATTCCCCTTAGCTTATCATACATCCTATGTGACAACAGTGTGTAATATATCGTTGACTGCAGCCTTCCTACCTCCCATGTCATTTGCCCTTCACACTTCTCGGTACTGTTGCAAATGATCAAATCATGCCTTTCACACATATCCATGATCATTTTGCCTGTTGAGTCAGTATACCCATCCATATCTTCTATGTGCGCATTCATATCATATCTCCTAGTATAATTATCTCGCACTCTCCTACTAACTCCTGAATGTCATTTGATACACACTCTACCATTGCCTGGTTTTCCTCTCTGGCCTTTGCTATAGTCCACTAGTAGACGAAACTAAGGAGTGTCATTTTCCCTGCCCTTTTCCCTTTTAGCCACAAATGTTCCTTGCATCCCTGCTTGACTTTTTGCCAACCCATGCTCTTATGTATAAATGCACCAATTCAATCCACCTTTTTGCTGCCTTCTGTTCTATTGCAATATTCCCATGCTACAGCATCGCCGCCTTAAGAACCGGTTTTTTGTCCACTTGCGCCGCTTCACGCGATGCTTGGCGAATGAGGGTGCCTGAACACACTAGCCCATATTCTACTACACGATAATTACAGAGTCTAGAATTATACTGGCAGTATATTTCTAGACACTATAGCTTTGTCCCTCAAAATGCTAGTGCCCCCGGGGGAACCAAAATACTGCCTAGATTGCAAAGTGTTCTCAAATGACGAAACACAAGTACTTTTCGTTACCCTTCATGAAAACTTAATAGTATTATCAAGCACAGATTGTAACATTATATTTGAAAAATTTGGTTGTCTGCCACAGCAAACGGTGGCAAGACACGTTGTCCGCCCCTCGATTCGCAGAGCGAAAATCGCAGACCGTTCGTGGTCCATATAAAACAAAACCGCCATTAGCGGCGGTTGAGAACAGAACGATTGGAGCGAACCGCATGATTTTTTTTTCTTTTCGCTGCAATCGGGGCATGTGAAACAGCCTTTATCTCTCAGGCCTTCCTCGTTTGTTTCGTCGCATGACTTCAAGTTAGTGTGATATCTAGGCAGGGGTACATATGAGTCAAATGAATAGCGATATGCTTTTTATATTAATTCTGCAGTTAAAACGGTTAAAACTGTAAGCTAGCAGACGATGTGGGTTCCTGTTCAGCGATAGGAATTGTGCGAGCTCGACTACGCAGAAGCAGCAATATTTATTTCAATAATGCGTACATATGTGTTGTATGTATTTTAATATTGCAGATACTTTTTGTTTAAATTGTATTCTGTGACTATTTTACTCAAAATCTGCGCAAAGATCGGCAATGCAAATTTAGATTACGCGCTTTGGCACACTTTTCGATTGTAGCGGCCTCTAGTGGCGTTATTCCAAAGGCGACCACTTCGGTCCCATTGATTGGCTGCATAGAGTTTCATACACGGAGGAAGGAAAAGGGTTTGGTTTCATAAACGGAGGAAGGAAAAAGGTACCTTTTCCTTCATCCGTGGGTTTCATTCAAAAATACTGGCTGCGAAGACGACACCAGTGGTAGTGTATAGATGTTCTGTAACGACACACTGCGTCATTCAGGTACACCATACCCAGCATTGAAACCCGCATAAACTCTACATTTCTCTCTAGACAGCCTCATGAGATTGGTTCTATAATGTATGATGCAGGAGGCAAGCGAAACGCGGCGCGCTTTTCACAACCTTCCGTTCAGCCGTTCCCGCAGCGCCATTTGTGCACTAAGCGACTAATCTCAGGGCATGGTGTGCCTGCTTGTTGGAGAAGGGGACTTTTCGTTCGCCTTGGCGTGGCTGTCTCAGCACCCTGAAGAGCACTTGGTGGCCAGCTGCCCGCACGGGTATTCGGACGAAGCACGAGCCAATGTGGACAAGTTGACCGCCATGGGTGAGTGATGTTCCAACGTATCTGCCCGCCATGGGTAAGTGATGTTCCAACAAGCAACAGTTCACCGCGTGTGTTCACCGCGTTTTTCACAAAAGGAAGCTTCACGGGAAACATAACAAAAGCGATGAACAGTCGCTTCTAACACTCGCCGCCACTCGTAATCGCCTCATCTCGCGAGGCGGAACAGACTTTAGAAGGTAACGCCACGCATGATGACAAGCGAAGGAGCAGTCCTAAAGCGCCCACATTGCAATCCATCTAGTCCTCACAAAGATGGCACCGAGCGCGCATCGTACCTTTTCGGCGGGGATAAAGTGTTCTAGAAAGGGGTAGTGGGCTGACTGGAGGCCGTGCACTGACGCACTTTATGTCTCACCTGGTAGATGGCGCCACCACCACCTGCTATGGAAGCGACGCGTTGCTGCTCTCGGCCAACGCAGCGCGAAGGTTAGTTTGCCAGCGCTTCAAGCACAAACTACTTTTGTGCAACCCCTGTTCATAGCCATTTTCGTTGCTTTTCTTCTTTTGCCTGAGCATATTCTTGCTTTGGCCGTCGTTCTGGCGCTTGAAGTATTGCTAAACATGAGCGCGTCATCAGCGGGATGCAATGTACGCTGTAAACAGCCAGTTTTGTATTGCGCTCTCGCAGTTTTATTGCCTCTAGATAATTGATTTATGAAACCACTTTCTGCTTATGAAGCACGCCGTAGTGGAGGACTCAGGAAATTTTAACGTGCACTGACATCGATTGCCTTTAGATAAAAGAGACTAATGTTTTCATGATCACTAATTTAATAAGTCGCAGAGTGGCATATAAGCGGCTCACATTTCTCCACCAATATGCTAGCGTTTGTACTCAATAGTAACTTTAGTGAAGTCGTACTCTCACTGAATAAAACAATATTACTACAAACTTAAGCACCTTACGCGCTCTCAGCTGATATATTCTCCTGAAAAGTTCAAGAAAATGTGTGGTAGTGCACAGAAGGAAAGACCTATCCTAATCATGCCCAAGAAATAAAAGTGAATTTGTATTGAAGGTGTGGAAAAAAATATAGACAACAATCGTTCACGGGAATAAGTTAAAAGTTTATTTGGTGGGGCGTCACAATGACCGTACTCCACAAAAGCCATGCATATCAATCACTTTCATTTTTTTTTTCTCGAAGTGAAAGCAGATGGAAAAAGCTGAAATAGCTTGAAGAGGGCCTTGCCCCGTTATGCACTTATCAGCGTGTGCGACAAAGAGCATGTCTCCTAAAACAGCCCAATAGATGCTAGAAAAATATTCACAACTACAAATGATCACAAAGAGATGCTAAATATTTTCAATAGCACACTTGGCATAAAAAAGTTCACAAAAACACATGAACACTCAACACATATTGTTCACACAATAAGTAAAGACACTGAATCAGAAGTAATACTGAAAATGACAAATAATAGACACATTTTCATTCAAATAACATGCATTTTTATAGAGAACTACAGATGTTCTCGTAGATCATATTAATCGCACTGTTGATGGTACGCCAAGGACCAAAGTCACCATTCACAATTGAATTAAGTAGAGTTGCCACTTAGTCAAGGGTTTATTGCTATAGTATGCGTGGCGAGTGGCAACATACTATTTTGCTTGTTTTTCAAATATGGCATTCTCTTGTATTTGGGTCAGTGAAACAGAAAAAGAATATTCAGAAAAGATTCATACATCACGTTTAACCTACACTTGTAAAATCCACACAGGAACAATATTAAATTTTTAAAAATCTTCTAAACCAAGGAAAAAATATTTAACAGCAGTGGCTTATCTTTAAGTGCTTTGCTTTCTGGCGTTTGCCTGCTCTGTCTGTATTTAGCCCCTTAATGTAAAAATGAAGTCGTGTAACAACATAGAATTGTATTATTTTTTGAGAGAGCATTGAGACATGGCTTGGGCACCCAACCTCTTGCCAAAGCCTTGCTTTCACAATGGTCAGCACATCTAAAATGCTGTCTGCATGGAGTTGTTCACAAGAAAAGCAGCCCGTGAACAAATCGTCAAGCTTCTTTATGAACCGAAATAGGCAAGCACTTGAAAGCTTTCGTCTGGGGAAGGCGCGGTAAGTAGTATCAAACAATCTTTACAATTGCTTTTCAAAATGCACTTTCGTGCCACGTAGCCAGCAATGTAAAATATAATTCTCGAGTCGCTCCTAGCAACATGCTGGCTGTGGTCCTGGGAAGGTATAACCAACGCCTGCGCATTCGGAAAAGAGCTTGGTGCCAAATCCATGCCTGCTGCATTTTGCGATGTGTCTCGTGGGCTACTGACTTCCAAAAGGGAACCTAGCATGCCCTCTTCGCAGTTTCCTTGACTGACACCTTTATCTAAACCATAGAATGACATGCAGTTTACTGTAATCAAAAACTGAGTTGTTGTGTAGATGATCATTACTGCCAGAAGATTGCCTGATAATACCGAAAAGGTTTTCCAAAGGATCCTGGCTAGTTTTTGCAGTCATTAGGTATTTAAAGCCAACATTTTCAGTGAGGTAGTCAAGCAACTCTAGTGTACTCGAAGTGGTCACACGTAGGCCAGCAGCAGTGGAATTGCTCAGAAAGCCTCCTCCACCTTTCGTATGCTGCTCCCATGCTTTGAGGTAGGACAGAAAATCCTGCAGCACTGCTGTTCCTGATAAACGCGGTCTGAGGGCTTCAGCAGGGACCGCGATGTCATCACTCTTATGAGCTGGTGGATTTTGCAGAAATATGCAAAACAGCTGTTTTCATAATTTTGTAGTTTACATTGCATGATGCATTCTTCATAGTTATGAACGGCGCAAAATACACGACACACAAAATGACGAAAAACACAAGGACGTCATTTTGTGTCTTGTGTGATTTGCACCGTTCATAACTACGAACCAAAACCAACTCGCCCAAATGTCGGTGCTAATGATGCATTCTATTAAGACATAATTTTCATTTACAAGTTGGTTATATCAGACATTTCACTACCTAATTTTAACCAGCATATGACAAGAGACGACTCACCTGAAGAACTCTTGTGTTACATCCATCCTTCCAAGTGTTGCTTCTAACTTGTCTTTGTATAGGTGGAAAGCTTGGAGGACTTTTGTCCCAAAAAGCTGGAAGGCATAGATGACCCTCATCTTCTCAAATCCATTAGGATCCAGGTGACACCGTGTTATGCCCGGCATCACTTTAAGGGTCACGTTGGAGGAGTCTATTATGTGAGCTTCCCTTACATGTTGCGTATCAACCTGCAATGAAATTAAGTGGACCATATTGAAATGCACCTGGTTAATCTTGGAGATAATGTAAGCATATATCAAATCCAATGTGTGATATGCGTAAAAAACATCAGACTTACATGACCTGCAGGGGTGTTGACTTCAGCAGCGAACTCCGTAGGCATTTGATGAGATGTGGGAAGTCAGATATAAAATATAGGTGCCGTGATGCATCACTGGGGTGTTCAATTTTCGAAGTAGTAGAGTCAGCTGTCGCTTGGATCCCAAGTACTTTCCACATATTTCTATTCCAACTTGCACCATCGCAAGTAATAAAATCCACAAAGAGCCCACTCTTTTCAGTTAGTATGGTTGCTTCAATGACAACTTTGGCGAGTGTGTCACCTTTCATGTTTCCATGTAAAGCAAAGTAACCAATAACTTGACTCCATTTGCCTTGAAATGGGACGAAAAGGATAACCATACTGTGGTCACATGGTACACCTTTGTCCTCGGAAGTTGTAAATGGACCTAAATCCACAAAACCCTCAATTGCACCTGACTTCTTCACTGAAAAATGTTCTGACAGTTTCAGTTCGTCGATGACCAATCCACCGTGTTTCTTCCAAACATCAAGCTCCGCTGTCTTTTTCTTTAGCTGCTTTAGAACTCTCTCACTAAAGCCAAACACAGTGCGGCATCCATGTACATAGCGCTTCAGGGTTGATTTACATGGAAGGGCTAGGATGTTATTGCGACGAAGGTGTTCATATAGGCGAGGGCTCTTCATCTTCATGATTAAACAATCTAAAACCCAGCTTTTCGTATAGCGCAACCCATTGGGTTTTATTCTTGAAGCTGCAAAGCACTGTCGTAAAGCTTCCTGCTGTCTTGGCGGAAGCCTTGCAATCTGTGCTTCTAAAGTTTCTGTTTTTATAGCAGCATTCCTAATTTGCATTTGTTCCAGCTTCTTTTTCACACCTTTCAAGCGAGAAAACAATCTAGTGTTTCTTCTGGCCACAACACGCAACTTCAGCACTGCATATTGGCAATTCCTTGTTGCTGTTCGCTTCACCCGGGCTCGTCGGATTTGCAGTGCTCGTTTCAAATAGCAGCAAGACACACATTGTGCACCTGAAAGAAAGGTGCAGTGAATTAGGTTGCAATAACTGGCAAGAAATCTTTCGTAGCGACAAGAGTTATAGCTGTCATACTAGTAAAAATGCACATTATAAATATCTTTTTTATCAACCTAGCCAAGACACTTAATGCTGAAGTACATTTCGTTGCATGTAACCACATGGTCCTTTAGCTTCTTCGTAAAAAATCGTTCTTCATAGTCTTCGTGAGATATTGCTCCAACGCAAATGCACATACGATCACTTGTTTTCAGCACTTCTTCTGCTGCTGCCTCTGTTTCCACGGTGCCTTCTTTCAACAGGGTACCTCTGATGAACACTTTGCAGTAGCTCGCAATGCAGGACTCAAAAAACATGACCACTTTTTCCGATCGTACTTCATTCTTCGGTGTCAACACGGACGTGCAGTACACAATGCCTTTGTGATCTGGAAAGATGTGCCAAGTCCAGTGCGGCGATGGTACCTCAAGACAGCTAAATAACGACATAGACTCACGGTCTTCCTGCGGATTTTCTTATAAAGAAACTTCTACATCGATGGGCAGCTGTTCGTCTTCTGGCCTCGATGCTGCAGCGTCTGGATCCGGAGTATTTACGGCGTTTGTGTGCAACACCGTCAAGTTGCCACTCGTGCACAGCCGGCGCTTCACTGGCGAAGCATGACTCTCAGACTTTCTTTTTTGAGGCGGCCTTTCTTTCACTGCTTTTTTGGTGAGATACGATGGCAAATTTGGCAAAATAGTGGGAACAGCGTCACTGCTCAACATAGGCCTCCCGCGTGGGATCCGCATTTCTTTACCGCCGATGGTGTGTACATAATCGCGAATTACGTACCGAGGCTCGAAGTGGAGTTCACAAACCGCACTTGTGTCTTCGAGTAGCTTGTCCGCACGGTGTAAATTATTCTCCCACAGTCTTCTGAGTCTTTCATCCCTGGGGACGACAAACAGTGACGGTTTTGGAGCACCTTTCACGTGAACGTAGCCCGTCTGGCATCCGGGCGCATAACAATGGTTCTGGCGACGTGGTGCCATTCCACACTAAGTGTCGATGACCGCGAGGTGTTCATTACCAATCTACATTATTCACAACTATAAGAACTGAAAAATGGAACGTATTGACAAAGCACTGCTCGGCCGTAAACCTGCAGGGACGACGACACACAGCCAACACAGAAGCGGAGTGAAAAGGTGAAAACTCCCATTGCTGACGATGGTAGCGCCGCCACGCGGGCACTCAAGAAAACGAAAACTCGTTGACATTTTTTGCGCCACGGCAACGTACCCTCTCCTCGTAGAGTGGGCTCACTACCCATTATTCTAGAACACTATAGCGGGGAGGCAAACCCATAGAGTTTCCCACAATACTTACTAGAGGGAACTCTGGCGCTAGTGTCTATGGGAGCTGCAACGCACGGCGCTTCAGCGAGCATGGGAATGATGGGTAGTACACACATTTGTCTAATATTCGTACTTCTGGCCTGCCTTTGGCTCCGTGTGTGTTCGTGTGGCTTGAAGCTGTTTTCTTACGAAACAAGTATTAGCAAATGTTCAGCGGTTGCACTTCACCGTTTTACTTTTTAGACTTACTTTGCGAATTGGACCACGAAGTTTAAAAGCATTCAATCTTTACTTCAAAACAAAACCGAAACACAGCAATAAACGAAACCGCAAGTACGATTCGCCACGCGAAAGTACGAAGTGTGGCAGCTTGGGCTAGTTGGTATGGCATGACGATAGTTATAGCGCGAGAACAAAACGACGACACAGAGACAAGAAGGACACGAAAGACGCGAGCGCTAACTTCCATCTGAGTTTATTGCGCAGAGCACGAAAATATATAGAGGAGACAGTAACCATGTGATAAAAACCATATGACACAAAGAACAAAACATGAGTAAAAGAAAAAACAAAAACAAACAACACAAAAACAAAAGCACTAAAAAACAGGAAAGAAACAGTAAAGAAAAATCTATAAGAAAAGGAAACACAAAGGTAAAGATAATATAACTACCTGCCCGCACCGAAACCTTCGAGGAACGCAGGTTCCGAAGGTTTCAGAGCGGGCAGGTAGTTATATTATCTTTACCTTTCTGTTTCGTTTTCTTATAGATTTTTGTTTGCTGTTTTTCAGTGCTTTTGTTTTTGTGTTGTTTGTTTTTGTTTTTTCGCTTACTCATGTTCTGCTCTTTGTGCCATATGGTTTTTATCACATGGTTACTGTCTCCTCGATATATTTTCGTGCTCTGCGCAATAAACTCAGTTGAAAGTTAGCGCTCGTGTCCTTCTTGTCTCTGTGTCGTCGTTTTGTTCTCGCGCTATAACTATCGTCAGGCAAGAACGAAGACTAGGCAAATGTGTGTACTACCCATCATTCCCATGGTCGCTGAACGATCGCAGCGCCAGAGTACCCTCTAGTTAAGTTTGAGAAGCTCTATGGGCAAACCTTCCTCCTCCGTGCTCACAGCCCTTGTATAGTGTCATAGCCTCCTAGATTTCCCTTGCCTGCCAGATGAGCGCGAAACGTCCGTCGTCTAAGGCAACGCTGCCTACGTAAGGGTAAGGGTCTTTGTACTCAGCGTTTAAGATCGGCAATTTCGGCATTGGCTACTGATATCAGAGGATGTCTTGTATTGAAACATTTAACTGTTGAATCACAGTGTCACTTACGTAGGATTATTTATAATTACGTTTATGCTTTTTAAAACTTTGTTACGTTATTTTTGTTGCATATAAGCTCCAAAATTGTAAAAAAACTTATATGAAGACATTCCTACTTAGGTGGCGCCACCACCATAGTTTCGAGGACTGCCGCTTTACAAGTGACCACCGATAATCCGGCAGGCAAGGGTAATCTAGGAGGCTCTGATACTGTGCACGTGCGTCACGCACATGCACAGTATCAATATTAGTGCCAAAATTAACTAGAGGGCACTCTGGCACTGCGATTGTTCAGCGACCATGGTACAGTGTACTAGAATACTTTCCAGTGGCGCGTTAGCGCCGCGCTGCCTGACGCACGCGGTGGTAGCTGCAGCGGCGGTGCTGCCGTCGACCACTCTTGAAAACGCCCTGGCTCTCCTTGGCAGCGTACGTGGAACACGAGAATGTAACGCTTGTTGGGTTACGTGCCGCCGCTGTTTGAACACTATTGTGGCTGGGTTTTCAATTATTCTTTGCGTATTCTATAACCGCATTGGTATGTTATGCTGTAAGTATGATTTCGCGTCCCTCAGCAAAGAAAAGCTGGCAGCAATAGAAGGCTAGACGATGCTCTTTATTTTTTCCCCCTTAGTGCAGCATTCATGCAATGTGGCTATTTGGCGAGCATTAAAATTTTTGAAGCAAATGTTATCTGTAGAACCAAATATCTGCGTGATAATCGTCATAATGAAAAACGTAGGGAATGTAAACTATAAGGGGCACGTGCACTGAACTCAGGCACAATATTTTTGAAAACCATGATACGTACGAAAAAATAAACCGACTTCAAAAGCACTCTCACTGTCCCACTCGATTTTATTGCACGTGTTTTTCACTTGCACAAATGTTTTTCGTGCACCTTGAATGCACAAAGTTAACGGTGTAGAAGTACAGCTGAGTTAGTCTACTTAGCTTCAGGTGTTGCGCTGCCTTTCTCTTTGACAGCATGTTTGCCTTGTTCAAGCCTTTGATAAAAAAAATGAAGCGGAGTGGTGAAATAAAAGCTGACTATACGAGGAGTGATACTGTCGGCGTGAGCGTTGCATCCCACCTTCAAAGGATCAGCACAATCAATCATGTGCAGGATGTCCATTACGCTCTCCCGGTGAACTTTTCGTGCACTAAAGCAACTTGTCAAAATATCTTCAAGTCTTGACATAAAGTAGAAGAGTTCGACCGATGGGTAGAGCAAATCACCTTGATCATTGTGCCGCATGCAAGCGGCGCCCTTCCTTTGTTGGCAGAAGGCTGTCATTACATGCAGAACACTTGGTGGGAAGCACGCACTTTCTCGCCACATATCTGGAAATGTAATAAGTCAGCCTTGAGTCGCTTCTCTGGATGTGGTACTCATGTTCCACAGCTTCACTTTCACATGAGCCTGAAGGTCCCGCTTGCTTTTCCGTGCAAAGCTTCATTTGGTCAATCAGCTGTTGCTTTGGAGTTTCTTCCCTGTCCCCAACATCAAGAAGAGAACTGACATCGCCCTTCGCATTCCCGCCTGCAACACTGTGTGCCAAATTATAGAGAGACAGTGAACAGTGAGCAGGAACTGCTGTGGCATCGGGTGTGAGTTGCAGCCGGAAGAAAGTCTCACGATTCCGAAAAAGTTTTCCACTTTATCTTGGCTCAGCCTGGATGTCAACAAGTAGCGAAACCCATATTTCTCACGCAAATAGCGGAGGAGCTCTAGAGTACTTGTTAAAGTGACTCTTAAGCCCTCAGCACTTGACTCGCTGAGAAACTTCTTATCAGCATGATGCTCTCAGGCGTCCAAGAAACTGAGCATTTCCTTAATGCTTTCTTTACTTGCAAAGTAGGGTCTGAGAGCTTCGGCTGTGTACCTTGCTGTCATCACAGCAATCAGTGACTTCATTCTGGTGAAGAATTTCTCTGTCGCATCAATTTTACCACATATCCTTTCCAACTAAGTACGATAAACAAAAAATGCTCGCAAAGAACGATGTCCAAACAACTGGAACGCATAACTTTCCCGCATTTTTTCGAAATTGTTGGGGCTTATGTGGACGCTGGCAATCCCGGGCATTGCCTTCATTGTGACTGCATTATTGTCCAATTTGAGAGCTTCTCTTGCAAGTTGCATTGAAACTTCGCCATCTGAACTGTCAAAAGTTGTAGTAAGGAGCCTGTTTCGAACGTTCTTCAATAAATGAGGAAAATCAGAAAAAAAGCGTAGGAACCGATTGCTGTCAACAGGATGTGGTTTTTTGCACACCACTTCCTTTAAAGAAGCTCTAATGTTAAAGATGCGCCACATTTTCCGGTTCCAAGCTGCTACATCACATGTTATGTAGTCCACAAAGAGGCCGGCTCTTTCTGCTAGAACTGTGGATTCCAGAATAATTTTGGCCAACAAGTCTCCTTTCACGTTCTTGTTGCTCCCGAAAACACCAATTACTTGTGTCCAGCTGCCAACCAACGGCACAAACATTACGATGAGGCCATGATTGCATGGCAATGTTTTGTCTTTTTCGGGCATAAACGGTCCGAAGTCCACAAAGCCTTCAATTTTCGCACCTGTGGTCACAGATAAATGTTCAGCCAGTTTCATTTCATCGATTATTAATCCACCATGTCGGTGGAACGCATCCAGGTGGGCAACTTTTTTTTGCAACACACTCAGCATCTTTTTATTGAACCTATAGCTGCTTCTGTACTGAGTGGTGTATTTACGGAGGGTTGTGTCACTTGAAAGGGCCAAAATGTTCTGTCTTGGCATATACTGGTAGAGCTTCAAGCTTCTCATTTTGAGTGAAATGCATTCAAGCATCCATTCTTAGTCGTACTTCATGCCCCGCAAGCTCTTCCTTTTGGATGCCTCAAAGCACTGCCTGTCAGCGAGCTGCTGCTTTGGCGACAACAAACTTATCTTTTTAGCGAATATTTCATCAGCTGTCACAGTGCACTCGCTTTCGATTTCTTGATGTGTAAGGTGAGCTTGTCTACCTTCAATAAAAGTCGTTGATTTCCTCGGGTACAAGCTTGCAGCTTCTTCGAAACACGGCTACGGCACAGCGAGATAACATTATGACTGTTCAGGCTCCCTCCTTGACGCCTTTTGAGACGCCACTGCCGCCTAACAAGGGCTTTTCTTTTGTATTTGCAAACGACGCAAGCCATTCCTTCTTTCGTTGCCCTGCCTTGGCAGTTAGGACTGTAAACTGCTCTGCCCTCGCACTTAATTTGGCCTTGCAATTTCATTGTTAAGTTGGTTGTGAGACTGCTTTTAGCTCGCAATGCTGCGCCTTTGCATAAATGCATGTTATGGGCTTCCTGCAGAGTGGTTACAGCATCTTGAATTGTTGTCACTGACGCGCCAAACACCTGTTTACCACACATGAACGTCTTCGAGTGCAAAGCACCGACACTGTTTGCAGTGAAGAACACGGCTTTTTCCACAGTGACTTCGCCTGAAAGCGAGTCGAGGGAACATGAGGTAAAGCACACTTCGTCGGCGTCGTAAAGTTCATGCAGCGTCCAGTGCTTCCCGGGCATTTCAATTTCTTCACCGCAGCAACAGTTGCGGCCGCAAAGACTTCATTGCCATTCGAAGGTTCGTCGATATCTGTCACCTCCGCAATGTCCCCACGCGCTTTTTTCTCTTGTGGGGCATCGTCATCGCGCTTCCTTTTTCGCTCATTTCTCTTCGGAGAGGGCTGCTTTCAGGTAAGCTGGTAGGTTTGACAAAATTGTGAGGACTGCATCCGAAGAGAGCGTAGGCGTCCCACGTGGAATGCGAACTTCCTCACCATTTATGCACTGTATGTAGTCCCTCACAATAAAACGCTGTTCAAAATGGAGCTCACATACAGCGCAGTCGGCGGTCAGTGCCCTGTCTGCTCTATGAAGGTTTCTTTCTCACGTGGATCTTCGTTCCGGGTCTGCAGGTGCCTTGAATAGCGACAGCTTCTTCGCGCTGTTAGTTCGCGCATACCCTGTGCTGCACCCTGGAGCGTAGCAGTGATTGAGGCGTTACTTTCCACTCGTCGCCACATGTGGCCACGTTCACATGAGAGTACGCGCGTGGAACAGAACCACACAGAATGAGAAGCCATCAAGAACACCACTGAAATGAGACGTTCGCGCGTACGCACGTGTGCACAAAACCGGTAGCTTTCAAGAGTGGCCGACGGCAGCGCCGCCACTTCGGGTGCCATTCACTGCGACGTGCGAAGCAAGGCTGCGCTCCCTCCGCTCATCGCACTGAATTCTTCTAGTACACTGTAACCATAGGAATGATGGGTAGTACACACATTTGCCTAGTCTTCGTACTTGCGGGCGGCGTATCGTAATTGCGGCTTCGTTTATTGCTGTGTTTCGGTTTTGTTTTGAAAGAGAAATTGAACCCTACTGAAATTCGTGAGCTGATTTGGAAAGTAAGTCTAAAAGTAAAATGGTGAAGCGCAACCGCTGAACATTTGCTAATAGTTGTTTCGTAAGAAAACAGCTCCAAGCCACACGAACACTCACGGAGCCAAAAGCAGGCCAGGAGTAGGCCAGAAGTACGAATATTAGACAAATGTGTGTACTACCCATCATTCCCATGCTCGCTGAAGTGTCCTGCGTTGCAGCTCCCATAAACACTAGCGCCAGAGTTCCTTCTAGTAAGTACTATTGTAGGCAACTCTATGTCACGCAGCGCCCCTTCGTCGCTTCCGAAATGCGCCACCGACATGCCAGGGTACCTACCGACTTCGTCACCTACAACTGCCGTGTTGTCTCCTCGTGCTTGCGCCCGTTCAGTTTTGTCTCACGATGCAAGTTTGAGGGCTGCTAGTGAGGCAAGTTGATTTAGTAGTCCCCGAAGAGGGAGCGGAGCTTCGGAGTGTTTCTTCGCCTGAAATTGAGAACGCTATTGCGATTTTCCTAAAAGTACCGGCATGTTTCAATGCAAACAAAAGTTTGCATTGAAACAAACTGAAAATGGATGCGAAACAATATTAGATCACTTTGAAATATAGCCGATCGGTCTGAATTGGATTGTCAGGATTTTGTAAAATTCGTCAAGTAATTCCCTAACACGGTCTCCATCATTTTCAGGGACTCTACTGTACATTAGCGTGCAGAAAAAGTAAAATACATGGTGAAAAAGGTGTCAAAATACACGCGAAAAAAAAAAGTGATTGCCGGCATTACCGCGGCACCCACCACGCGAAGTCTCTATCTGCCTCGCATAGTATTTTCCTCGGCTGTTTCCACAAATTTTAATCAAAGAGGCTCAACATCATCACTGTTAAGAACACTTGGGGGGGGGTGGGGGGGAACGCTGCTACTTTGATGGAGTGGGCCGCAGCAATATATTAATATATCTCTTGTAAACTTGCCTAGCTCTGCACGACTCGTTTTCGATGGGAGCTGCTGTGCTTCGCTCATCCACTCCTAAAAGTATGGCTGGAGAGACTTTGGGCTTTCACTTCTTCTTGGGTCATGCAATTTGTGGTGTTTGTAGGGAAAGTGAGATAGCCGGTGTACGCGGTGGCTGGTATACATGTCACACATCTTGATTTTCTGGTCTTGTATCGAGTGAACAAACGAGGCCTTCTCGATCCGATGAGCTCTTTAAAGTACGACAACAAAGAAGCACAATGCTTCCCTTTCAACATTGTACACAGCAACGGATGGAGAGCCCCCAAGAAACCGCGTTGGAGCCCACAAACTGCCGTAGGTATCCAGAAAGGTACCTGGGCATGGCGGGAGAGGGCGACAACGGCGGAAGTGACATCACATGAATTTAAATGTGAAGAAAGAAAAGTTGGTGAAATATATGCTATACAGCACCTGAAATAGCTTGGAATCAATAAAAATGTGGAAAGCGAGTAATTTTTGAATGCCAATAGGTACACAGAGCAATAGAAAACACTATATGTGCAAAAATATTCCAAACCGAAAAAATTCCGAATATACATTTTTAAGAAAAATGACCCAGGAACAGTATCAAAAAGTAATAAATGTTGAATGAGAATTTTTCATTCACATAGACAAAAAAAAAAAAATTGGAACCGAGGTGCTGCTTCGTTGCACGAGCCATGCGGTGAAGCATTGCCTGATTTTTCGAGAGAAGTCGTACACATGTTCCAGTAAATTTTCCTTATCTTGGTATATAAGCCTCTAGCTGTTTCAATATAGATGGAGGCTTATGATGTGAACAATTCCTATATTATTCAAATGTCTAATAAACTTCCTTATTTCGTCTCGTGTCTCCTCTTTCCATGAGCCACCTACTTGGCTTAGGTTGGCATTGCTATATAAGCGTCCAGGCATATTTTTCTGCATTTTGCACATCATTTTACTAAGAGAAGACTATCACACACAGTTCTAAAACATTTCGTGCTGTTCTGTAGTTAGAGCCAGGATGTGCTTTGGATACCTTCTTGTCCGTAGGATAAGCTCTACAGCCGACGCCAGCACACCATGCCCCTGCGAAGTGTGGGCCTCGCATGTAACCAGACTAGCTATAAGATTGTGCACAAAAGTCAGCAGCTACGCTTTTGCGGTGGAGGAGACAACTTGAGGCCGTAAACAAAACAATCCTATGGACGTCAGGCTGATGCAAAACATAGTCTCCACAAAACTTGACGTTGAGGTACTGTCATCCTCGAATTTTAATCCTCACTCCATTCAGGTGGGGATTGCAAGATGGTATTGCGGCACTGGTGCCGCACGTATGCACGCGTGGCGACTGGGCCATAGGCGTGACTAGTGACACTAGATGCGACCCTGTGTCTGATGTAACAATACGAGCGAAACCAAAGCTGCTGGAAACTGGCTGAGAAGGAAGCCATCTCGATACTTTAAACATGTGGGGGGCCATCGGAAATATTTTTTGTAGAATAAATATTTTCTGACACCTAGCAAAAGCCGTCTATCAAATACCTGGCATAAATTTCTGGCAATTATTACTGCTGAACATTATCAAATTATGAATATAATATCTTAATTTGTTATTTCATTTGCAAAGGTTCCTTTGATAATATATAACTTTGATGTTTCTGAAGTATAATCTCGAGAGGCACGCTCTTTGTCCAGTTCAACAGTCTAGTGCACTTTTCCAACAATACACACACATTGGTTCATGCAGAGGTCGGTTAAAGATTACCATGTTGCCCAAACAGGCAAATTCAAATTGATTCTGAAGGTTGAGTGGCTGGACTAAATACTAGGAAGTGCTGGGTGCTCGAGAAACAAATTTAGCATGCTAAAATTGATCATCCAAAGCGTCAATCACTGGTGATCGATCTGAATAAGTGTGGTAACGAAAGAGTTAAACATTCCATAATATTTGACTGTCAGTATGGCTTTACACAAAACAGGTTTACAGAGGACGCACAGTTTGTTCAAAAAGAATATATGTTAAAAAACTTTAAGGCACACCTATATTTTTCGGTATGTTTGTTGGTTTCAGCAAAGAGGAGGCCTTTGACTGTTTTTATTGCAACATTTTTTTGTGAAATTAGTGCACTGTGGTGCACGTGGCCATCTCTTTAACCTAATAAAGTCGTACCTGTGTTCGCGTTCTCAATACGTAGTCGTTAACAACTACGCTTCACAGATGCAAAGTATTTTAATTGGCGTTCCTCAAGGTAGCATCTTCAGGCCACTTCTGTTCATATATATATAAATGATATTGTTAATACCAACACTCATGCAAAATACATTATATGTGCGGATGAAACCACCCTGTTTTTTTTCCAATGATATACAATGCTTAGCAGGTATTTCGAACAATATGCTCTCATCCCTTGTTGCATGTTCATCTGTTAATCCACTAAAAATAAACAAAAAGATGACAAAAGCAGTACTCTTTTTTCCTAAAAGAAAACAAGTACTTTTATGGCCCTGCTTATACCTAGGCAATACTGTAATTGAGTATGTAGACACGTTGAAATCGTTAGGAATAACGTTCAACAGCACAATGTCATGGCATGCACATGTCAATAACTTTTTTTTCAGCTCTCTCTAAAATCATAGGAATTACATGGCGTAATATGCTTTTCCCACCAAGACCAAGCTTATTTTGTATTGTGTGTTCTTTTATTTGCAATTAGCTATTGTCTCCTCATCTGGGCAACACAACTTTGTCAAACATATTAAAACTGCGAACTCTGCACCAGAAAGTGCTCCGCACAATTGTTAAGGGGTCCTATAAGTCGCACACTGAGCATGGTCCCTTATAATACAATATTGTACCTGTAATTTTGCATGCTTTTATAAAACAACAAGAAAAAAGTGATTCATTTCTTTTTAAAATGGTTTCACTAGCACTTTGCCATTCATTATATGATAGAAGAGTACAAAAGAGTTTAATTTTACCAAAGTTTAAAACTATGTTTTTTTATGTTAAGCTATATTGTGCCAAAGTTTTTGAACACCTCATTATGACCGCCTAATACTTTGTCCTGTCGTGCGATCTGCCAAAGCATTATTCAGCAATGTGTGTTGCCTTAGTCACAATGTGTTTTCATCTCTTTATACATTGTATCAATCTGTGTTATTGTTTTCTACTTGCAGTTAAGTTACTAACTAGAAAAAATATGTCTGTAGTACCAATTTTATTTCTTTTTTAATTTGTTTTGTAAAAGCATAGTGTTTAGTATGAACCTTCCATGCAGTAATTGTTTTCGCTTTGTGCCTACTGCCGACATGTACGAATGGCGAGGCCCGTGTAGCGGTGTTACATTTGCTGCTTATTTCTCACCGTCCCCAGTTTGTGCATACAAGCTGAAATAAAGACCTTACTGAGACTTAATTGATTGTACCAAGTTTGATTCCCAGTTTCGCTCCAGGAACCTACGGGTTTTTCTCAGTGGGTAGAGGAGTACACTGACCCGGTGCTCGGTGGTTTCTGGGTACTCATCTCAAAAGGTAGCCCAATAAGGTTCTGCAAAGGCCCCTGAGCGTACCTTAACACACCACAGCCTTTGTGAAATAGTTAAGCATCCGCCGCTACTGTGGGAGGCAGAGAATTGCTGCCGCCAGTTACCTACTGGCTAAATAGGTAGAAGCGCGCTTTCGGCCTAGTGCTTGGCAGAACGAAGTTGTAGTCGTTGGGGAAGACACGCATCCTGTGGGAATTAACGTCATGGGACCAACAGACACTAAATTAAGGTCCTACTCGTGCTTTTTTTTTTTTCTGCACGTGCCTCAGGTTTCCTTAATCCAGGCAATTGTGTGGGAAAAGCTCGGCAATTCGGGCTTAGCTGTCTGTTTAATTATTGCTCAGTCTCGACCAGTTGACTTCCTGTGAAAGTCGCTGCCTTGCCCCAAGTCACTGCCTCAGGAACGGTCCAATCCCCGCAACCCGTAATCCGACTGAATGGCAGACCGCAGGTGATCGGCCAATCTGCTTTAACTGGTGCCGCATGGGTCACGTCACATGGTAGTGTCACAACTCTTGGTCTTTGCCAAGAAACCAGTATTAGCCCTGAAAAGCTGGAGTGACGCCACCTGGCGGATTACATCAGGGCACGGACTCTCGATGCGAGCCGCGGCGGGCCTACTGATGATGCGCTCGCTTCGTGCGCTGTTCAAATGTTTGCGCTCACTTTTTGCTTGCCTCAAGCTGCAGATGAATGAAGAAAACGAATTTGGTACTGTTTCTGATAAAATAGAAAGTTTACTTTTGCTTCTGCACAGTCACGCACTTCTTCTTATAGCAATTTGAGATGAGTGAGAAGGTCTGTGTCACGCTGCTAACCCTGATGATGGATTCTATTCTTGGCCACGACACCTGCATTTGAACGGGTGTGAAAATCAAGAACACGCTTATTTATGTTTGGATACAACAAACTCATTGACACATGATCATGTGATTTTGAGAAGGAATTTTGAGAAGACACATTATCTATATTACAAGGTTGAGATGTGCATGGGTGACTCCTTTCGAGGATATCAGGGCTTCTCCTCCCCTAGATAATTTGTACCGGAGGATCCATGTATCTATGGGCAGCACTTTCACATGTGTATCAAGCCCCGTGCTCGCGTGCAGCGCCGGGTATCGCAACATATACTGGAAAGTGCTCGCCCTAGCTAGAATACCGCCACCGCTGTTGTGTGTTTTTCTCGTGTACTTGCTCACTCAACACGTTGTTTAGTTTCATGCTTCCCTCACAATAATTTTGAAGCTTTAACTGACCGAAACTATAAAGGTTAAGTGTGGTTTAGGTTAGGTGTGAAAATTCATATAGCGATCACATTTTGTCTCCATGCAGAATCATAGCAACGGTGCGATCGCCCTCCAAGCTACCAGTTTAGATAGCCACCGTATGTATGTTAAAATTCTTTACACTTGATTACCTGCTAGTTGTGAGGGACCAGTCGTGTGAGACCAGTCGTCGCCTCATTGAGGCGAAGGTTATTTAGTTATTACATAGGTACAGAAGCCTATAGGTTCACATTTTTCGGAGTTTCGAAAAGGCACCTCCTTGAAATGGTCATTTGGGGTTAGGGGGCAGGCCTTGTGAGCAATCTCCTGGTTACGGCATTGCTTGGGCCATGTCCGTGAGTGCACCATAAAAAGAGTTCACTTCGACTTTCTGACGTCTGTGTTGAAATCATTGCTATCAGCGGAGCTCTGACGTGAAGCTCCCATTAGCGTTTGTGAGGTGACGGTAGAACACTCCAGCATTTCATGCGAAATCAGGGTATAGGACTACATAATGCCTGGTCACTGTTGAGAAGAAACCTGTACATATGATCCCAGTGAATGGAAATATCTCATTATTTCCAAAATCGTTGTGTGTGCGGCAGCATTATTATTTTTTTTTTACGAATATGTTACGTGAGTGCTTATGACAGTCGTATTCATGTAATGCCTCCTGCCTGAGAAAGCGCAGTTCTGTCTAATCATTTAGATCTTTCGCAGATGGGGGCATAACTTGTATGATAAAGCGCAATGTATTTAGTGAATTAAAAACGTCCCAATTTCATTTCTGATACTTCGATGCAGACATGTTCAAATCCTGGGGTCTATGCCTAGTTGTAATTACGTGACTACCACAGAGCATATTTTCTTAGCACCCATTATGTGATGTGCGCAATAAAAACAACAAAAGTCTTTTCCAGCATCATGATGTTCACAATACATCTTCCATTCCGATGAGAGTCTGCCTATCCTGAGCTAAATTATGGAAAGTTCTGACAGCTTCGAAAAATTTCACTAGTTTTCATTGCTAGTTCACTAGTTGCATCAAGAAATTTCGGAGTGATCACCAACGTATCGCTAAAGAGCCTGTACACGGCGAGCCCTGAAAAAGGCGACAAGGGCCGGCGGAGCAGGCGAGTCCGTGCCTTGACGTCACATCACCGCGACCTCTGCAACGCCAGTGTTTGTTCTCAGGGCTAATAGCTCTTCTCACCGCGCTGACAGCTACTGCCATTTCTAGCCTCCTGATCCAAACGCCGACAACTACCACCAGCCCCCGCCCTTCGAGCCATACAACTCTGATGCCCCTGCTCCGCTGCAGAGCTGCTCACCATTATCTCGAGGTCACCGATCCTGTTCACTGTCAGGACGTCGCCCGTCATCCTTGTCTCATTTATGGCGATGCCCAACCTCATCGCTCCATGCTCATCAGGGAAACTAAGAGATGCAGCTCTTAGAGGTAGAGCTGCATCCTCAATTCCGACCTCAGATTCTCTCTTTGTACCGCCAACACGACAAAATTTGATTGATGTTGACAGCCTAACTGTTCTAGGCTTGCTGATACTGGGGAACATATTTCTGTGATGAGGGCTCGACTTCGTCGCCACCCTAAAGAAAGTGCTCACATCAGCTGCTCCTGACATTATTCATGTTGCTGATGGAAAGAGTCTTGCGATCACAGGAATGTGCACAGCACGCATCGCAATCGCCGATCACCCCACATCTGCTCTGTTTACAGTTATTGAGCAGTGCCTCGACGACCTATTTCTTAGATTAAATTTCTCGTCCACTCATGCCGCCCTCATTGACTGTGCAATCAGCATTCTTCACCGTCACAACGCTTGGGCTCTGTTGATTATGTTCGGCTCTCTCCAGAAGACATCACGTGTGTGGTCTTGACGATATCACCAGTTCTTGCTGGTGGCTACTGCTTAGTGTATTCATTAGTGGATGTGCTCTTGGCCCAAATTGTTGCTGTGCCGCATACCATCATGACTATCGTTGACAACTACGTTCAACTTCCGCTCCTCAACTTAAGTAATTCAACCCAAGTTCTTCCACAAGACATTTCGTTGGCCCACGCATCACCACTTGATGCATGTGAATTCCGAAGACTGTTCATTCCATATTGCAGCCGCACCTCTTGACGAAATCATAAAAACGATTGCCACTGATCTTCTGCCCCGTCAGGCTTCGCAACTCCACCATATTGTCACGATCTACAGAGATGTTTTCGACTTTGATGACCACCCCTTACGTGAAGCATAATTTGCGCATTATCAAATACATACCGACGGTGCTAGGCCTGTCAGACAATCACCATATTGTGTTTCCCATTCCAAACGCCAGGTTATACAATGAGTAGTCGATAAGATGCTCTGTAAAAGCATCATAGAGGCCTCTTCAAGTCCATGGGCATCACCTGTTTTTTTAGAGAGAAAGAAGGATGGCAGCTGGAGATTTTGCATTGACTTCTGTGCCTTGAACCGGATAACCCACAAGGACGTATATATCCACTCCCACGAATGGGCGAGGCTCTTGGCTGCTTTCATGGCGTGCGATACCTCTCATCTATAGATCTGTGCTCGGGCTACTAGCAAATTTCTGTCGGCTACTTGAACCAAAAAAAAATTGCCTTTGTCACACAAGACGGTCTTTATCAGTTCACGGTTATGACTTTTGGGCTGTGCAACACCCCGACAATGTTTGAACGCTTGATGGACTCTCTCCTTTGTGATTATGAATTTATGAATGGCCTATCTGCCTTTGCTACCTCGATGATATCATTGTCTTTCCCCAACATTCGAAAGCCACCTCACTCGTTTGCCGTTGATTTTAGCCATTTTTCGTTGAGCTGGGCTCGAGCTGAACTCTAAAAAGTGCAATTTTGGCTGGCAACAAATCACGATCCTTGCTCGTCTTGTTAATGCTGCTGTCATCCAACTGGACCCTGACAAGATTAGAGCTGTAAAAAACTTCCCTGTGCTTTCTACTAATGATGTGCGACGATTTCTGAGCTTATGCTCGTACTTTCGACGTTTTATAAGCAATTTTGCTACCTTTGCCTGATCGCTCACTGACTTTCTTAAAAGAGTGTGCCCTTCTCATGGGGCCAAGACGAAGTGCAGTAAAACCTGGTTGATTCTAAGTCATTGGGGCTACCACAAATCTTCTAATTAAGAAGGTTTTTGAATTAACAGAACATACAAAAAGTGGGATGCTAGGAATTTCCAATCACTCCGAGTAATCAAGACTGATTGTTTGCTGTGCCTGTCAGTGTTCAGCTCCAAGGGTTATATTTCCGAGCAATACCTGATCTTAATTTTATTGCAAATGCGGGGTAATGGCGGGCCTCGCTGCTGCTATCGTGAAGGAACAAAAAAAAAAAAAGAAACAAGGTTTCGTGGTCAAACGAAACGTTCACCTGGTAATACAAGACGTGCTTCACTGGAATACAGTTATGACACACAGGCGGCATGTTGTCTGCTTCTCGCTGCGACAGTATGCCATGATGCGACCATTCACCCATCCATTCTGGTTAAATGAGATTTAATAACGACCACTGTGAGGAAATTTGCGATATGTTTGGCTGGAAAACATGATCATTGAAGATTTCAAACTTCGAAGTAGGCGTTACAGGCAATAACTTCACCAGTAGTCTAAGTGAGCAAATTGCCGGAACAACTGGTAATCGGACTCTCGCGTACATCGCAAATTTTGCCAAGTTGTCTTCCATTAAATTTCTTTACAATCATGGTAAATCACGTCGTGCTGACGTAGTAAGAAACATGCAATATACTGCCTGTGCGTAAGTTCTGTGCTGCAGTGAAGCGCGTCTTGTTTTCCGCAGGCTCACGTTTCATTTCACCACGAGACCATTTTTTCAAGACGATAGTTTTTCTTGTGATATTTAAATGCAAAAATTTTGGTCTGTCTGTCTGTCTGTCTGTCTGCCTGCCTGTCTGTCCATTTGTCTGTTTGTCAAGCAAAACAGCTCAGGTGTTATCACATCCACAGCACCCATCAACATTGCCGAAGTTTCTGCGTTGAAACGTGTGCGATTATCGATTTAAAAGCAAATATTGTACATATCTCAGGCACAATGTCAACACGCCAATATTTTACGGTGCATTTCTTTATAATATAAGAGGCATACATAAATAATGCTAGGAACTGTAGAATTTATTACGCTGCGCTGACAATGTGACATTATGAAGGAAAGTTTTCTTGGCTTTGCTGGATGGATGGATTATCCGGCTGTGCCCTTTAGATCAGGGCGGCTCGTGCCCTCTAGCCATAAAGTTAAGTACTATTACTATGTGTTGAAGCATTGAATTTTACTCACGCCTTGATTGTAGCCACCAATCAGTTAGCCTCCTCGTGGTTATTTCTATTCGTTTAAAGTCTATTTTTTTTGCATGGGAAAAATACTATGCTGCTGAACGAGCATGCCTCTCAGCAATTCGCAAGGCGAAAGATGCGTTCTTTTGTGATGACCTTCCGAAACTTTTAATCAATAACACAAAAGAAATTCTGGCAGGTGATAAATCCTCAAGAAAGGCACAGTGTAACACTTACCAATGAAGAAGGTGAATGACGATATAGAATGCGCGAACCTTTTTAATGCAGCCTTTGTGTCTGTATTTACAGAAGAGTCCCCCACGCCCCCTCTTTTTTTCGCGTACCGATGCAACAAGTCATATGCTGACCATTACATTTTTCTCAGATTGCATCTCATCGTTAATCGACAATGTTAAACTCACATTGTCAGCCGGCATGGATAACAATAATTTGAAACTGTTAAAAAATACTAAACATGTCACCGTGGTTTTCCTGTGTTTGCTGTTCTCGTAGTCACTTTCAACTGGTGAAATGCCATATGACTGGAAAATGGGAATGGTTGTTCCATTCCACAAAGCAGGTGACAGGAATTGCCTGCTTGATTATTGCCCCATTTCATTAAAGAGTATGCCCTGTAAGCTCATGGAACACGTCATGTACACATTAATTACGAAATTTCTTGACTCGAACAAATACTTTCATTTTTCACAGCATGGGTTCTGCAAAGGCTTTTCCTGCAAAACACAACTGGCCATTTTCCTGCATGATATTCATACCAACTTAGATTCTAACCTCCAGACAGACGCGATATTTCTAGATTTCGCAAAAGCTTTCAACAAGGTATCACACTAACGTCTATTACTAAAACTTTCTCTTGCGAACAATAACCGTGATATTTTGCGATGGATTGAAGCGTTCTTGACAAACCGATCTCAGTTCGTTACAGTTAACAACCGCGCATCTAGCCCCCTACCAGTGACCTCCGGCGTACCGCAAGGATCTGTTCTCGGACCTTTACTCTTCCTAATATACATCAATGACCTGCCTCTGCGCGTGTCTTGCAACGTTCGTTTGTTCGCAGACTGCGTCATTTATCAAACAATTACTAACACATCGAATCAAGACTTACTTCAAGGAGGACATCAACCATCTACAGCAATGGTGTGACCGTTGGCGAATGGAACTTAATCCTAAGAAATGCAAACTGATGCTATTTTCTCTTCGGCACGACCCATTTCCTTACACATACACAATCGGGAACATTCCTATGGGTTCTGTGCAGTCTTACAAGTACCTAGGTGTTACTATATCGAACGACTTGTCCTGGCGCACACACGTCACTAACATCATTTTTCCTGCTAACAAATCACTTGGTTTTCTCAAACGTTATCTGAAATGCGCCCCCAAACCAGTTAAACTACTGGCCTAGCAGTCAATCGTCCGTCCGAAACTGAAATATGCATCTGCCATGGAATCTTCACCAAAAATATCTCATCAACGCACTCGAAGCCGTTCAAAATCGTGCCGCAAGGTTCATTCATTCTAATTATTAATATTACACGAGCATATCTTACCTAACGAAAGAATCGAACTTGCTTCCTTTTAGTACGCGCGAGTGCACTGCAGCCCTCTCACTTTTCCACAAGTTTTATCACACCTCGCTTCATCAGCTACCCTATATTCTCCCGCAGCCCGAGCATCTCATCGTACACGGCACACTTTCCAAGTGGACCGCCCTTGCATGCGCACTGTTACCTTTTCCACCTCATTCACTTGTCATGCCTCTACAGATTGGAACAACCTTCCCCACCAGATCGCCGCCATCACTTGCCCGTGTTCGTTTGCGGAGAGTATCACTGTGCACTTTTCGCAATAAAAAGTGAAATTATAGTTTGTATTATTTACTGCACTAGTGCTGACGTATTATTTATTGTACTTAAGCTGACCTATGTAACACCTTAGCCCATGTGTGTTGCTGTATTTTTCTCGTGTTCAGTTACATGTTATGCAAATTATGTACTTTAGCGCATGTATTTTTCTTTTTTGTGTTTAGTTATGCATTAAGCAAATTATGTACTAATGTATTCCCACCCCTTATGTAATACCCCTTTGAAGGGGTCTTTAGGGTAATAAAATGAAATGAAATGAAAATTTTGCCTTCGCTATCCCTAAACCCCAGTGCTTTGAAAAATTCCACACCATTATCTTGGACTATAGGGTGGAGCCCTTTACAGAACATTATCAAATGTACAACCGTTTTCTCCTCCTCTCCACGTGCACCACATAATGTGTCTGTGCCTTCATATTTGGCTTGGTACGTCTTGGTCCGCAATACTCCCATTCTGGCCTCGAACAGCAGAGAACTACCCCGAGAATCATCATAGATCTTTATTTTTGCAATTTTCTGCTTGAAAGTTTGGTAGGTGTCCAGTGATGATTCCATGAAAACGATACGGTTTGAAATCTAGAAATTATGGCCTTTAAGTTTTGTTTTTTGAGATTACCGACAAATGACGCTCATATCTCACTTAGCACTTCGAAATCCCGTTTACCAATTTTCTTGTGTAAAACATCAAATGAATGCTTTATTCTATTCACTCTCCTTAGAGGGGAGATTATCGTCTTTCGTCGACATTTGCAGTCGAACATGCAGATAGAGGGCTAATTTTTTTCTTTCATTTTTTTTTCACCAGAAGTAGTGGGGCTAGGCTGCTTAAGTCACCATTCATTAGTATCCCTATCCTGCATTGCCTTGTGGCTCTTAAGGGCCATAATTTGTGTGGATTCGCGGCGAAATTGGGATCAGGAATTGGCATATGGCACTTAAAGTTTTGGAGTTACCGAAGTGGTGCTGACCGCCGCTTCAAATTATCGCTCAGGCTTACATTGCGAAATACGGGACCGTGGAAATATTTCGATTCAAGTGAGATTTTGAAATAACTGAGCTTGAATTAATGGGGATTTACTGTAGCTGCATTTTCGACGCTAATCATATTGCTCACTTCACCACCAATACTGGCCTACTTTGACCTGTCCGCGACAGTTGAAGTTCGCACACATGCTAGTGCTCACAGCATCGACGCTGTGCTCGCTCAGCACCAGGAGGGCCAAACACGTGTTATTGCATATGCCAGTCGCCTTGTCTTCACATGTGAGTGCAAGTATTCGATCATGGAGCGCAAGTGTCTTGCGTTAGTCTGGGCCGTAACAAAATTTCGCCCCTGCTTGTTCGGCTGTGAGTTCTCAGTCATTACCGACCACCATGCCCTGTGTTGGTTTTTCTCGCTTAAGGACCCAACTGGCCGCTGGGCTCTCCAGGAGTATACCTTGACATAATTTACAAGTCTGGCAGGCTCCAAAAAAATGGCAGTCGTCTCTCGTGTTATCGGTGGACCCTGCTAGCTTCTTTGTTCATGAGAGCAATTCTTGTGTGCTTGCCATATTTGATTTGCACGACATCGACACAGAGGAGCGTTGGGATTCTGGTTACTGAGCGAGTATCTTCAAGACGTTCCAATCCTTTGTTCTGCCATGTGCTCTTTGTAATGACGTTCTGTGTCACCGCAACATTAAGCCTGATGGCCTGGAGTGTTTGTTAGTTATTTCCCGACACCTGCGTGCTACCATTCTTCAACATCTGTATAACTCTTCGACAGCCGAACTCCTGGACGTTTCATGCTCGTATGATTGCGTGCTGCAACGATTCTTTTGCCCTGACCTGTATTGTTCTGTGAACCATTAGTCGCTGCTTGCAAGCACTGCTAGCGTCACAAAGGTCCTGCTCTTCGTCCGGCTGTCCTGCTTCAACCTATCAACATTCTGCGTAAACTATTCTTCGGCGTCGACCTCCACTTGCTCGTACTTTTCCCTACGTCCATGTCAGGTAACAATGGATCGCTGTCGCATCTGACAATGCGACCGTATGCACTATAACTCGGGCCTTGCCAACTAGCTGCGCTACAGACATCGCAGACTTTATACTGAATGACGTCATTCTGTGGTATGGGGCTCTATGCCAGCTTCTTACAGATCCTGACAGCTGCTTCGTCGCAAAGGTTATTGACCAAAGCCTCGATAGCTGCTCTAATGGACATCACTTTACTACAGCCTATCATTCACAGACCAGCTATCTTACCGAGCACCTCAACCAAAATCTTACACATATGTTGTCAGTGTATGTCTCTTGCTGACCATCATTATTGGAATGCATTGCTCCTCTACATTACATTTGCATTACATTATATTATATTACATTACATTACAGATATACCCCCGTCAGCATTTATGTTGAAGAACAAAGTTCATGTAGTTGTCAATGGAGTGGCTACTATGGCACTTGTGGATTCAGGCGCGACAGTCTCGGTGATGAGTGTAAATTTTAAAAACCTGCTAGGGCCAAAAGTGATGTTTTGCCTGAACCGTGGGGTGACATTTCGTGGTGTAAGTGGTGACGTGTTGTGTCCGGTGGGATATTGTACTGTGGACGTCTCGCTGTGTGGCAAGGTGTTTTGCACAGAGTTTGCGGTTATTCCGCGGTCTACACATGACGTTATCTTGGGTATTGACTTCTTGTGTGAGCGTGCGGCAACTGTAGACTGCAGAAGTGGGCATCTTTCTATACACAATACTTTCCCAACGACGCTTTTGGAAAATTCCTGTCCGGAGGAATGCATCTTTTTCGTCGCCGTGGACACAGTCGTTCCTGCATTTTCTGCCATGTGTGTTCCCGTGACATGTTCCAGCAACAACTGTGCCACGTTTGACGCCACGCCCGAACCGATTCCCTTAGCATGCCTGAAAAAGAACATTCTCATTCCCCATTGTATAGTGTCAGTCGTTGATGGACGGGCAGGTGTGTCGACAATGAACAGTTCTATGGAGCCTGCAATTCTGCCAGGTGGCATGAAACTTGCAGTATTTAGACCCGAATCATGTACGACGCTGGTTGCGCTTTTTGATGCTACAAGCCAAAATGAACATCTAGGCTTAGAAGGTTCAGAAGATGCTCAATTGCTACAAATGGTCAGCAAGTCACTTGACCAAAGCGAACGTCATACTCTGCTCGACGTTCTATCTAAGCACTCGAAAGTGTTCGATTTTTCTAAACATAGCCACAGGCCCTTAATCCCAGCGTCCCGAATACGTCATCAGATCCACACCGAGTCGGCGCATCCCATTAGGCAGAAACCTTACCGAGTGGCACCATCGGAGTGCAAGTTCATCAACGAGCAAGTCCAAGAAATGCTGGAAAAGGGAATAATACAGGAATCAGCAAGTCCGTGGGCTGCTCCCGTCATTCTAGTGAGGAAGAAAGATGGTACGCGGAGATTTTTCGTTGACTACCGCCGACTGAATTCGGTTACCAAGAAAGACGTCTATCCACTGCCGTGCATCAATGACGCTCTAGACTGCCTGCATTCCGCGTCCTACTTTTCATCTGTTGACCTGAGATCAGGTTACTGGCAAATTCCGATGCACGCAGCTGACAAAGAAAAGACGGCATTTGTTACGACCGACGGAATTTACGAGTTCAACGTTATGCCATTCGGATTATGTAATGCTCCTGCGACATTCGAAAGATTTATGGACTCTATATTGCATGGTTTAAAATGGCATATATGCATGGGTTACCTTGATGATGTCGTAATTTTTGGATGTACGTTTGAGGAGCACAACACTCGCCTAGACCTCGTGCTCAGCTGCGTTGAAAAAGCTGCCCTTGTATTGAATTAAAAAAAGTGCCACTTTGGCGAGTGACAGACATTGGTGTTAGGTCATCTCGTCAACAAAGATGGCATTAGACCTGACCCACAAAAGACAGCGGCAGTTAAATCGTTCGAGCGTCCTAAATCTGTGAAACAACTGTGTAGCTTCATCGGGCTGTGCTCGTATTTCCGCCAGTTCGTAACCAAGTTTGCGGATGTCGTTCACCTCCTGACGAGCCTTCTACGCAAGAACAGCCTGTTTCAGTGGACCTCCGACTGTGATGCCGCTTTTCACAAACTGAAGTGTTTGTTAACTTCGCAGCCAATACTTTGCCACTTCAATCCTTCGTCGCCCACGGAAATTCACACAGACGCAAATGGCATCAGTATCGGTGCTGTTCTCGTTCAGCGTTCTGGCAAAAAGGAACACGTGTGGCAGACATTTAGGGCAGCAGTGGCAGCAGACGGTTCAGCGGAGCACGGTCCTAACTATCTTCTTGCCCATGCGCAGAAACCCCGCAAAGTGGACGTCATCCGCGCATCCATACCAGCCTGCATTGCCCCGGGAATGACCAACTGAAACCAAGGAAAGTTGGTACTATCCGCATATCCACCACAGCGCTGCGCGGGCACTTGACGGACCAGCTGGTGATACGCCCCCCGCCCTTTATATACTCGGTCGCATCGTGGGACTCAACCACATTTCGGGCAGCAGTGGCAGCAGACGGTTCAGCGGAGCACGGTCCTAACTATCTTCTTGCCCATGCGCAGAAACCCCGCAAAGTGGACGTCATCCGCGCATCCATACCAGCCTGCATTGCCCCGGGAATGACCAACTGAAACCAAGGAAAGTTGGTACTATCCGCATATCCACCACAGCGCTGCGCGGGCACTTGACGGACCAGCTGGTGATACGCCCCCCGCCCTTTATATACTCGGTCGCATCGTGGGACTCAACCACATTTCGGGCAGCAGTGGCAGCAGACGGTTCAGCGGAGCACGGTCCTAACTATCTTCTTGCCCATGCGCAGGTTGGTTAGTTTTGGTACGTTATTTATCGCTTGCAACTGCTCCTGCTGCTACTGCTGTCCTCGAGTTTTGTATTTTGTGACTAGATAAGTGCTGCAATGAGTGACGTATGTGAATCCTGTAAACAATACTTTTCTGAAGATGAGGATGTCATAACATGTGCAGAATGCCGGCAATGCTATCACATCGGAGAATGTATCGGAATAAGTGAACGTACCTATAAAAAGAAAGGGAAAGAGGCAAAGAAAGCCTTAAAATGTCAGACTTGCCGTGTGCCTTCATCTAGGAACACTCAGATGAATAATAACGCTGATCAATCAGCTTTAACGGAAGCCTTGAGCCAGCAACTTGCGGAAATTAACAAATCCTTGGCGCACTTGACAACTAAGGTCGATGACCTTACAGAATTAAAGCAAACAGTCACCAGCATTGAACAATCCATTCAGCACATGTCAGATACGCATGACAAGCTTCTTGAAATCAGCGCAAGGCACGATAGAGACATAGAAAGCCTCCGCAACAGAGTAGAAGCTGTGGAACAAAATTTTGATGAAAAAGAAATTCGCAAGCTAAACCTAGAACTAAATGACCTTCAGCAATATAGTCGCCGCCAGAATCTGGAAATTCATGGCATGCCGTTTATTGAAAAAGAGGATACCCTGTCACGAGTTAACGACCTTGCGAAGAGGCTTGACCTGCAGACACTATCTGACTGTGACGTTGAAAGTATGCATCGCTTGCCACCCCGTAAAGGGAAACCCCCAGTTATACTGATAAGATTCACTCGACTGAGCTTGAAGGCAGCATGGCTTGCTAAACGTGCCGAACTAAGAGAAAAAAACAGTAATATTCAGCTATTTGATAACTTAACTCCTGCAAATAAGAAGCTCCTTTGGATGGCAAGGACTAGAGCCACCGAGATGAACTATCGATTCACTTGGTCTTCACAGGGAAAGATTTTTGTCAGAAGGAATTCAGAAGCACGCGCAATCCGAATTGCATCTGAAGATGATCTAAACAAGATTGTTTAAACACTTACTGTACCTATCGCCTTTTATGGCTTTTTTCTGTTTTGATGATCAAGTCGATGCATTACAATGCTGTCTCTTTCAAGAATTTGATTAAGGACTCGAACTTTCTTTCTGAACGTGGTCTTTCCCTTTATCATATTAATGCACAGAGTATGAGGAACAAGGGTGAGGAAATTGAAAGCGAATTAGTACACCTCAACTATGACTTTGATATCATGGGCTTCTCGGAGACATGGTTTTCTTCACAGTCAGACGTGGTCAGTTTGGGAAATTACAATATGGAATCAGTATTCAGAACTGGAAAACGCGGTGGCGGTGTATCTTTGTATATCAAACAAAATTTGCCCTATGAGGCGTGGCCCGACTATTGTGTTGTGTGTAGTGATTTTGAAGCAGTTACTGTGATACACAACAAGGTTGTAATAGTACTGATCTACCGCCCCCCGGATGGTAATACTGACTCACTTCTTGAGTTTTTAGAGAAGCTTCAACATCATGCTAATTCTAATCGATGGTTCATGATATCATTTGGTGATTTTAATATAGATATATCAAAAGATGGTCCTATTAAGCTAAAACTAATGGAATTAATGTTGTCTCATGGCTGCGAAAACATCATTAGCACTCCTACCAGAATAACAAGCACATCAGAAACGATCATTGATCTCTGTTTCACTAATTTATCCCCTGACAGTGCATTAGCCGGAGTATTCAGCTCTGGTATAAGTGACCACTTACCTTTTTTTGCACTATTAACAATGCCGGAACTGCAGAATTCTCCAAAATACATGCGTAGAGATATAAACGATCCAAATATTCTCCGTTTTCGCTCTCTAATGTTTAACTGCAAGTGGGATGACCTGTACCGAGAACCTGATCCGTCTAAGGCATACAACCTGTTTATGTCAAAAATGGTTAGTAACTACAATACTGCTTTTCCGTACGTTGTTGTAAAGAAACACAAGAGAGCGAGAAAGGAGTGGATTACGCCGGCACTTCTTAAGCGGATAAATGAAAAAAACAAACTTTTCCAGCACTTTTTGAAAACAAAAGAACAAACTGACCTCATTGAGTTTAAAAATTTTAGAAACAAAGTAAACAAAGACCTCAAGAAGGCGAAAATAGATTTCTATGCCTACAAGTTTTCTACAGTGATTAACAACTCAAAAATGGTTTGGAGCTCGGTTAATAAATTGATAGGAAGAAAACAAGCCACTGTCCCTAGCTATATACAGATAAACGATATTCACTTCAGTGGCAAGGCACTGGCAGACAAATTTAACCTTCATTTCCTTGAGGCAGGATCCTCAAGTAATATAACACAAGCGACTGACCTTAAACCGGCTGAATGCTATATTGAAAGCTCTTCCACTAATTCTTTGTTTTTATTACCCGTTACCGAGGAGGAAGTAGCCACTGCCATATGCTCACTAAAGAACAGCTCACCAGGAGAAGATGGCATTTCCGCAGCACCTATCAAGGCAGTTGCTGATTTGATTGTCGCCCCATTCACTTACATATGCAACAGACTCTTCTTGACGGGAATTTTTCCATGTGCCATGAAAATAGCTCGCGTAACAATAATTTTTAAAGGAGGTGATAAAAATGAACTTCAAAATTATCGCCCAATCTCTATTCTGCCGCTTTTCTCTAAGGTCGCGGAACGCCTGATATATAAGAGGGTATTTTCTTTTATAGCAAACAGAAATGTCATTTGTGAAGAACAGTGTGGATTCCAACCAGGTAGATCAACTCAGTCTGCTTTACTCCGTATTGACAGCCTACTTCATAACTTTGAAAAAAAATTTTACACTGTGGGAATATTTCTCGATTTCCGTAAGGCTTTTGACTCGATAAAGCACGATATATTAATTAGGAAACTTCAACTGTATGGAATACGCGGGATTGCGCTTGATCTAATGAAAAGCTATCTTTGGGCCAGGAAACAATATGTACAGCTCCACAATTATAAATCTGATTTGGGCGTAATTAAGTATGGGGTTCCCCAAGGATCGATACTTGGTCCTCTACTTTTTATACTTTATATCAATGACATAGTAAACATTCAGTTCACACCAAACATAGTCATGTACGCCGACGATACCAATGCCTTCTTTTCTGGTTTAGATCTTCGCGATATTGAAATAACTGCAAATTCTTGGTTGGATAAACTAAAATCATGGCTTACAGTCAATCAGCTAGAACTAAACATAAAAAAAACTAAATTTATGCTCTTCAAGCAAAAAAATAGGCCTGTAGATTATGCTATCTCTCTGATTTTTAATGGAGAAAATATTGCGCAGGTAAATAAAATTCAGTTTCTGGGTGTGTGTTTTCAAAGTGACCTTAGTTGGTCCCACCATGTGGACAACCTGCGAATAAAAATATCAAGATCGATCGGTCTAATTCGACGCTTACAGCATCTCCTTCCAGGGAGAGTTAAACGGCAGCTTTACTTTTCTTTTATCTACTCGCAAATCATTTATTGCATTTTAGTCTGGGGTACGTGTAACAAAACAAATACAGAAAGTATAATTCTTCTTCAAAAACGCGCACTAGGTTTGATAAATACCTCGGTCCCCACTAATATGTCTCTTTTTTATATGTATAATGTACTCCCGTTCCCAGAGTGCTATATGATGCAACTAGCCATGTTAATCTTCAAAAAAATCAAAGATAATTTCCAGATTTTTTCTGATGTGTACTTAAGCAGAGATCTTAGGTATAATCTGCGTACTGTTGCGTTGGTCGGGCCAATGTGCCGGACTAACTATGGTGTACAGTCAATTAATAACCAAATCATTCTACTGTGCAACAGGATTCCTGAAATAATTGAATACGCTAAGGAGGCTAAAAACATAACACAATTTAAGAAGCGTATTTACGATGTAATAAACAGAACACAAGTCTACAGTGTATTTAAAGGAAATATGTAATGTATGTAATATTTATAGTATTCACTGTTTTTCAACTTGTATTGTATTTCAAAATATGTTATGGTGTTTTGTACTGTCCTGCTCTTCCTGCCCGAGGTGTCTCACGAAGAGGGGCCAAGTCAGGAGACACACTCTCCTTTTGCCCCCTTCGTGGGCATTTCTGCGGAAATGTCCGAATAAAATAAAATGAAATGAAAAAATAAAATGAAATATCAAGTCGTTCTTTAAACAAACCTGAACGCAACTACACAGTGGTCGAACAGGAATGCCTAGCGGTAGTCTTTGCTGTGCAACGGTTTCACTCATACATCTATGGTCGCCCGTTCACTATAGTCACAGTTCACCATTCCCTGAGTTGGCTGGTCAAGCTTCGTGACCCATCCGGCCGCCTCGCAGGATGGGCCAATCGTTTGCAAGAACATGTCTTCACCATCTCATACAAGACTGGCCGTCTACACGCTGATGCGGATTGCCTCTCCAGAATGCCGCTACCATCGACAGATTGTGAAGCCGATAACTTTGACCACCTTATCGCTTCTCTGTCGTCTGGCTTTCCTGATGACAGACCTTCGCTGCTGAGCAGCGTAATGACCCAAGCTTAAAAGCTCTCTTTCCTGGAGCGAGAAATTCATTAAGCGAAGGCCTATTCTGCGTCCGAAATGCTCTTCTTTACCAGAGAAACTTCTGTTCTGCGTCTCACGCATGATGACCCCACCTCTGGCCATCTAGGCACCGCACGAACACTTAGTCGCACGAAAGAGCGGTTCTGTTGGCCGAAAATGAGCAAAACGATTCAGAACTACGTGGCCAGCTGTACGCAGTGCCAGAGCCACAAGCGGCCCTCCTTGGGTCCAGTTGGTCACCTGCAACCTGTAAAGCCTCCCGGTTCCCCTTTTGAAAAGGTCGGTATTGATCTGATCGGACCATTTCCACGCTCCTCAAAAGGTAAACGGTGGATAATTGTATGCGCCGACTACCTGACGCGGTACTGCGAGACGGCTGCCTTATGCTCCGCCACAGCATTCCAGGTTTCGGAGTTCCTGTTGCATTCAGTCATCCTCCGACACGGACCTCCTCGCGTGATAATAAGTGACTGTGGACGACAATTTACCGCTGATATTGTCGAATCATTACTTCGTTTGTGTGCCTCCAAGTTCCGACACTCAACTGCGTATCATCCACAAACTAATGGCCTCACTGAGTGCACAAACCGAACGTTGATCAACATGTTGTCAATGTACGTCGCCTCCAACCACAAAAACTGGGATGAAAAATTACCATTTGTCACGTACGTCTTCAACACGTCGAAACACGAAACGACAGGCTACAGCCCTTTCTATCTGCTCTACGCTCGCTCACCTCGACATACGCTGGACACTATCTTTCCTTTTGTCGTCCATGACGATTTAACAATTGCGGAAACTTTGTATCATGCGGAAGAGACACGTCGATTTGCCTGCTTACGTACACTAGCAGCGCAAGAGTCCTCCAAAACTCGCTACGACAGTCAACACAGGCGTGTAACCTATGCCCCCGGTGATCTAGTGTGGGTGTGGACCCCAATACGCAGACGTGGCTTGAGCCAAAAGCTACTGGCACACCATGCCAGTCCTTTTGTGATACTCCGTCGTCTCAGCGAGGTCAACTATGAAATTGCCTGTGTCGCCACTAGTGGCCGACGTTCATGAAAGACAGAGGTGATGCATGTTGCCCGCCTGAAGCCGTTTACTCGAAGGATGCAAGAATGACTCGCCCAAAGGGCTTCGTCTGAGACGGGAGGAATGATACGGGGTATCACTACCAGGAAAAACAAGGGAAGCGCGGATAGAAAAGGAAGACGACGTTGCCTCCACTGCGATTCCCCTGAGTGGGTGCGAGCCATGGCGGTGGAGATCATCATCATTATACTGTGGTCGCGGACTCAGGGCCCATTAAAAACCCCCCATTAACTTACCTTACCTTGTGTAACAATATAATTCTTCAAAGCATGACACCGTCGGCTATTCACTGTTCTTTTTTTCTGTGCTGCCGCAACTCTGGGTTGCCATTAAGAAACACTCCTTTTTTCTGATTCTGCCCAGTTAGCGTTGTATGCTCAGGTCGTTGCTTCTCGAGCCCGTATTGCTCACTGAATCACGCACACTTGGCTCTGTATTTCTTAGGCCTCACAAAAAGTGGGCTAGGATGACCGGCACCACAACATTGAGTACCCTCCTGACTCTCTTGTTCTAATCTGGATGCCGCACCAACGTGAAAGCTTCTGCGAGAAGCTCATCTCTCGGTATACAGGGCCCTACAAAGTTCTCTGCAAAGTCACCAATCTCGACTACTTCATCAGATGCCCGTTCAACAGCACTCACCTTTTCTACAGAACCATCTGATGTTTGTTCATGTGTCATGCCTAAAATGCTATTATACTGCCAATGCTGACTGACTTACGGGTGCCCGTGACAGTGCTTCGTCCGCCGGGGGTGATGTTACGAGGCAGTGGGCATGAGCCCGTCATCACAGAAGAATCGACGAAGAAAAAGCTGGCTCGCCACCTGAGTTACTGGCAGCCCCTGATTGACACAGCTACTTGTAAATATTGTAAATCTATACGCTTTTGTCTTTCGTGTATTCGTGATCCCTGTGACAGATCTAAGAGGGCTTTCGGGTGTTATTATTATAGAGCGCTGACAGCCAAAATTGCAAGAAGGGCTGTCCTACATGGCACGGATGCTAGGTGCACCCGAGAGAGGGCGACAAAATGACTTCTTGCCCCTTATTTGGTTGAAGGCTTTTCCTTGTCATAAGTGTCTTTGTGAATTGGTCAAGTTATTCTGTAAAGCAGCGCTGTGGTGAGTGAGGCATTGTTCGATTCTAGCTGTGTCACTTGCATGCTGGTAAGTGTGGCTTGCGTGCTGCAGGTGTTCGAGTACTAATGGACGTGGATGCCAGGCGCCTGCACGAACACCCGTGGGTGTCACGCTGTGCACAGCTGAGCGAAATTGTCTTCAACTTTCCACACGTCGGGGGCAAAATGAAGATTCACGAGAACCGCAAACTGCTGCGAGACTTCTTTCTCAGGTAAGGTCCAGTTGTTTTTTATGCGCTTGGCGCACATGGAAGAAAGCCCCATGTTGACCCTGTAATAGAGTTAAGGAAATCGCATAGCAATTGTCCATTCATCACACACGTACAAATAGACAATGCACGGCATTTATTTAACCCCTATCATTTTTTGCGATATTACTAACTTGTGCAGTTTCATTCCAAAGTGCAAACTTTTAACGAAAGTGGTTTTGTCATCCAGGGGCAGCATACTGGCATAGTCCCTCAATAGTTTTTACTGGTCACAAAACTTTGGGCCAAGTTTGGTATTGGGACAGAGTCTTCTGCCAGGGCTGCAGACAATGGGGCTTTCATCGCAGACGCTCAAGCGGCGTGTTGTTGGTGCGTGAAGAAGTTTTCTTGGCATAGACTCGCTCTGGTGGCTTCATGGACATATTTCTGTGGGGTTTTATGAACTTGTCACCAATCGCATATAGGCAGTGTACTCACACCTGTGCGTAGCGACCATAGATGTCTGTTTAATTATGGCAGTGTTCTATTCCTTTAAATTGTGGCGATATTGGCGTGCAGCCACATCCTGCACGCTGATCTAGCAAACACTACTTGCTCATTCCTTTGTACAGCTTTTTATTTTTGTCGAGGTTGTAACCGACGTCAGTGCAAGAACTGCGACCATCATTGCCATTACACAGGCGCACGTACGTATCGTAGGGGGAGGGCATGCGTCACACCTTTTTTGCCGAGAGACATACTGACGTGCGCAACTTACGCAATGATACTTTTTCGTTATTATTTGTCCGTGCTTTGAAAAAAATACTTAGGTTGAATTCCTATGAATATACACCATTTAATTAACAGTTAGTTTACGATACATTTCCGCACGCCAGTGACGCTCAGCGTAACACGTCAGAAAAAAATATAGTAGATTTCCCACGCGTGGCTAGGTTCTGTGTTGGACAGACTGCACGTACAGCATTCCGAAGTGAATATCACAACAATATTGCTGTGCAACAATATTGTTGCACACAAGCGGGAACCCTGATGATGCTCTTTTACCCGCCTTGGTGGCTTAGCAGGTAAAGTGTGCTGCTGAAGCACTCGCATTCGAGGGAGATGTGGAAAAACAAGTCTGCTTAGATTTACGAGCACACTGAATAGGGGTTTCTTTTTTCTTGCATAATTTCTATGGGCCCTCGCACTCTGCAAAATGTCAAGTGATTGTTCATTGTATTTCCCCAGCCATGCTCTACAGCAGCTCCTTTCACTCGGATGAAAGTCGAACAGTGGTCTTGTGCAGCTGTTTGAGCTAAAGGAAATATTGAAACCTTTTAGCACCTCAGAAAAGGTACTCAAATCTATTTTATATATTCCCAAAAAACAGTAAATTGCTGGGATGAGCATTTTATTTTCAAAGCGAAAATTATTCAAGGCGAACAATGAACTCAGCAGCATAAACAACTGTCACAGTATTAAACTCAAAGAAATAAATGTATGCTATAAGTTCACCAAATAGATTTTCGAGGGTATGCAAATTAGGCGTAGAACACTAGCATATAAAACAGCTCGCACATGTAGTAAAATTCTTGCGTTACAGTACAAAGCAAAATACATATGAGTATTCACGAATACACAATCTAAAAGACTGGCTTCATTAACCTGAATGCCTAACAAACAATGTCATTGCAAATATGGAAGTAATCCAAGACCCCCTGTCACAATCATGGTAGAAATACAAGCGGGCTCCAGAAGCTGATTCACTTGGCTTTCTTCCTTCAGATGTGGAATCGCGCCGGCCCTCAGCTTTGCTTTTCTGCGTGGCGAACTAACAACGGCACCTTCTATAGCGCATTCGTCGGCACGAATAATTTTCTCGATACAGAAATGTCTTTCACATACCTGAATGTTTGATGAACTCAACGAGAATGTGCCAGTTTCTTTACGCGGTATCACCCGCTTCCAGTGCTCACGGCTTTCGGTGTCACTGGGAAGCACGAAAAAAGACACCTTTTCAATGGTTCCTCATTAGCCGTAGCGACACAGTCCGTAGCCGTAGCGACACAGTCCAGCACACAGCATTTCTTTGGCATCGTTCATGATGCTGCTGCGAACTGTTCTCGCATACGAAAACAATCACAGACACAGACAGCTCTGCACACACGCGATGAAACGACACCAACAAAGCCAACACAGAACGCCATCGCTTCGCTAGCTTCAACGAGTGTCTTAGTAGCCGGAGCGACCGTGCAGTGCACATGATGTCTTCTGTATTTTTTGTCACGCAGCCAGTAACTATTTGTTACGTTTGAAAACAATAATACGCACACAAAGCACCCCGCACATGTGATAAAGCACGACACACACATGACCTACACACCTACCTACACATGACCTACACCAACGCCTGGCTGTTGCCTCGCTCAGAGACGCTTCAGTGGCCTCGACGACTACCATGGGTGCCCCCTTAACTGGTGGCGTCGCCCCGTGGTCTAAGTTGGCGGCACCTAAAGCTCTTCCTAATAGTGACGGAGAAGTTCCGTGACTAGTAAAAAGTATTGAGGGACTATGGTACTGGTAATAACTGAAGCTTCGTTAAATGATAACGTTTCAGATGCTGAAATCGTCATTCACTTACCCGAATTCCGAGTGTATTGACCGCCTCCCACGCCTAGCCATGCATCGCATCACTATGTCAAAAAAAAAAAAAAAAAGATCCCAAGGGTTGTGTCGAAGCAACGGGGCCCTTAAGGCGTCCCCGGCTGAGGCAACACGCCCCTTAGGCCCTTGCTTCAGGCAGACAGCAGCCCTGAGGGAATGCTGCTGTCGCCTTTTCCTGTGTTCCCCTCCTATCATTGTCTGTCTTCTCTTTTTTGGGGGCGAAGCTCCTTGAAGTTGAGGCTTGTTCGTTGGCATTGTGCACCGATGGTGCCATGGTGATGATGCCGATGACAAAGATCAAGCATATGGTGTGCCGCGCTAGAAGCGGAAGATTCTTCTTTCACCAGACCCTGTCTTGAGAATTCAAATATGGAAACAGTGATGACAGCAGACACCTCATAATATGGAGCTGTCCTGCTCCAAAGGCACTAAGATGGTCAGTTCAAAGTGATTTGTCATGCTTCCAGAACTTTTACAAGCACAGAGCGGCAATATACCCAAATTGAAAGAGAAGGACTTGCCCTTGTGTGGGCTTGTGAGAAGTTCCGTGATTATCTTGTGGGGAAGCACTTTAGTCTAGAGACAGACCACAAAGCCCTCGTTTCTTTTTTTGGGTCAAAGGGAATTGACGAATCAACACCGAGACTACAGAGAAGCGAATACACTATACGTATGTTCCAGAACGGGATCTGACTGTTGCAGATGCCTTTTCTCGCTCATTTCTTCTACAAACCGAATCCACAGAACTGGAGGCTGAAATCTAAGGTTATTCTCCACAACTTATCGCCCAGGAGCACAATCCAATATGCCAAGCTGTTATCTATCTATGTACAAAAGGCTAACCGAGCCGTCGGGTCGGAATGAGAGGCGAAGCATTGTCCTCATTGAAAACCTGCTCATGTGCAGCTCTCTGATCTTGTGGCTCTAAGGCAGCCTGTCTTTGAAATAATTCACGAGGGACACTTCGGAATTGATAAGTGCGAAGCACGTTCGAAGAGCTTAGTTTGGTGGTGAAGAATTGACGTCGACATTGATCGAATTTTTAAGAACTGCCACAGCTGCTTTAAGCTGAGCATCAACTGAAAGATGCCTGTGCAACAGACCAAGTTTTCATATAGGTCATCATAGCGATTCTTTCTTGAGGGGAAGTGGTGCCTGGTTGTCACAAATTATTTTTTACGATACCCAGAGCTGGTATCATTGAATAACCTGTCTTCCTCAGCAGTAATAAATCATTGCAAGTTCATTGTTGTGAGACACGGGATCCCGGAAGTAGTAGTGCCCTATAATGGGCCGCGATTCTCAAGAGCCTTCTGGGCTGAATTGTCCAAATTTGTGACCAAGTGCAAGATTAAGCACGCGCAGTCTGGTCTTCATTATCACCAGAGCAACGGAATGGCAGAATCCACTATGAAAATTACAAAAGGGTCCTTGAAGAAAACTGCTGACGCTTATAAAATTCTCTTAGCCTACAGGAAAAGCCAATTGAATAACGAATACAGCCCCACACAGCTGCTCACAGGAAGAACACTGTGCATGCTCCTGTCAATGCATAGTGAAAACCTCCAGCCTCGTACTCCAGACTTCCAAAAACTGGCAGCTTTCGAGAGGTTACGGGGTCAGTGCCAGAAGAAAGACCAGAACTGGCACCATGGAATGCTTATCTGCCACAGCTATGTGAAGGAACTGATGTGTGGATTGTACACCTGCAAAAGAAGGAGTTGTTTGAGGAAGCGCTGACGAGCCCAGGTCAAACTGGGTTGTCTGGGCGGAAACTTTTTTCCGCAGAAGCTGTCCTTCTCCCTTCTAACTGCCGTCGACAAGTTTAGAAGATGCTTGAGAAATAAGGGACTAGGAGTGGAATCGTCGAAAATACGCATTGATGAAACAAGCAGTGTGCAACGTTGTAACGACTCTCTTCATTATCACACACAAAGCGGAAAGTGTGTGGTTTCTCTAGAACAATTTGAAGCATCGTAAAAAACAAAACAAAAAACACAGAGGAAGTTGTGTCATAAGATAGCTCGCCAGCTTTGACAGCGTCAGTGTCGGCAGTTGTAAAGCTACAACGGCGCTAGTGATACGGTCAATAAAAGCCACTGTTATCCGATAATAAAAAGTTATTTCTGTTGTCCCTTGTGAGAAAGACGTACGACCACTTCTTTCCGTCTGGATGCGACGAAAGAGTGCGTGAGCTGTTGACAACTTCTTTGGCACTCATCATCAGCTGGGCTATGAAAGCAAGATATTCATCCTCTGCAATCTTATCATCCATGCCACAGCTTCCATCACCCCTTTTAATGTCTTCCGCTTTTTCAAGACTGGCAACCACTTGATCTTATTTTCTTGTTTCTTCCTCCAACTTCAGAGTACTGCCAGATTGCTCCACTGTGAAACGTTTTCTGAGGAGTATTGTTCATGCACATCATTGGGACTTGATCTTTTTATTTTTGCTGAAAAAGTTCTAAATAATTAAATTCTGGTGTGGTGTTTTCACGTTTCTGCATGCTGTCACAACGGATTTGACATTAGTCTTTTCAACCTCAACAGAATTGTCTTGACTCACAGACAGTCCGCTTTCGCAGTTGGTATCTGAGCTTTCATAACATATAATGTCTTTTTCCATGGCTTCGGAAATGTCACAGTCGTCTGCAGGTTTATGGAAGCCAACTCGGTTATAGTTTCTATGGCCTTGTCTGGCGCAAGCAAGCAGCGAATAGCTCGTGGCACTTAGGTGAACGTCTGCGTTCAGACTACAAATACTACCCATCAGCAATTGCACACGCTACCCTGTCATGGTAGTCCGCAGAATCCTGGAGTTCCTAGTCAATTGCCTCATCGTCAGTTACGTTGAGGATCTGCTTGTTCAAATCGCAGAGCTCAGCTTCTATGGTCATCAAAACGGTGACTTGCCTCGGTTTTGGGGTCTTGCAGTAGTTTTGTCAAGAGCGTAATTGGGCGTGAGGACCACCACTGGAGAAGCGGGTTCTGCCATTGCGGTGACGTGTAGGGTTGGATCACGTCATCTCGCCTCGCTCTGGCGAAGGAAAGCTGGCGATAGGATGTGTTGTTTTTAACTGTGATTTCCTGGTGTTTTCACTTTTGAACAGCGTTGTTTTGCTCTCACTTCATGTGTGCGGACTTCTACAAACTGCACAATCTGGAAAGTTGCAGTAAAAGTTATCGGCGCTGCACCACAACACGCTTTGCACGCGATGCCACTGTTACGGCCGCTGGCAGTGCCACTGTCACCTCTCTTTTTTTATGTTGTCGTGGCTGTTAATTTAAGACCATGGGGTTGAAATGAGCACAGACCTTAATTGTTCACATAAAAAGCACATTTCAGTTGCCGCACGAGAGCCTGGTTTACTAAGAGAAAGGAATATGCAAACAGTCCGATTATGTATATTTTAAAATATGTCTACATGGGGGGGAGCTGCCGTCATTACATTTCAGAATGTGCGCCGTCATCTAAACTGTCAGAGAGTCTAGATAAACTCAGGAAGTACCGCTCTTCTTCTAAATTTTTTGGTATTTTACGATATTCCAGTCTTTTCATGGCCAGTTGCTTCTGCATGTTCGGCCAGCAAGTTCAACAAAACTTTGTTTCTTACATCATACATGTGCCACTCCAGTCTGCTAAAGCTACTTCTCTGACCAAGGTAACTTTTACCACAGTCTGTACCACCACCCACTCTCCTCTCCAGGTGTCTGCCCCCATGTGTGTACCCAACCACAAGGGTTCTCGTCTGCCAGTGGCAGCCAGGTGGTGCCACACCAAGCCTGTGCCCTCCCTCCCTTCTAAAACGTTTTCTATTGGCATATAGCACACAAAATAACAGCCGACCACATCTGCCTGCCCGGCCTCCCAATTCTAATAAGGTGGCGCCCCCTCAGAAAAAAGTTTCCACCTACGCCTCTGTCGTCTGCAACTTTGGCTCGCATGGTTCCTGCTTATACGTCTGTTGAATGGGCCCACAGCCACTTTCACGTCTGAATGTTGTTTTGATCTAAAAGTGAAAACGCGGTCAGCTTCGGAAACTGATTAATATTTTAATAGCTGCCGTGAAATGTCCCACAGCTTAGGAATGAAGCTATAAAAAAACTGGACATTGGCATTTTTACTGAAACATGAAATTGCCGTTTAGATTGCGCTATGCAAGACATAACTCGCAGCATGCTTATTCAAGGGCGCAAAATAATACGGCTAGCGCGCACTGCATTTTCTATGGTAATCGAGCACGATCAAGATCGCATCTTTTTATCATAATTTACTTCTTTGTAGAAGCTGTGAAACTGCGCCAGTCATTCATATTTTCTACCCATGTGTTACTCGATGGCGATCAGATGTGCATCATGTGACAACAGTACAAAAATTTCGCTATAAATATCAGGATTGTGCCACAGAAAAACTTTTTCTTGTGTGAAACTTTACCTAGTTACAACTCTGACTGAGGCACACGCACGCGTATGACTCTTGTGTTTGCCTGCAATCATAACTGAAAGGTTGCGGTGGCGTGCGGCTGTAAGAATATTGTGTTGCTTCCCACTAAGCGCAGAATCCAGTTGTGCTGTGCTTCGTAAGGCTATGTGTGCTAAACAAAATGCAAATTTGTGCATGCTTGTTGTATCAACCATGGCCTCACCCAGTTGGATGCAAACCTACAATGAATGAAGTAGCGCGGTTGTGCGCATTTTTTCAGCAAAAATAAGTCTTTTTGCCCTCAAGCACCCGTTGATACCGATTTGATGCTTCAATTCGACACGGAATGAGCCGTTACCTTTTACAAAAGCAGGGCGCTCGGCCCTCGTGGTTTTAATATAGGTGGTCATAGCAGACAACGCTAGCAGTCAGGCAATATGAGAAGCGTAATACTTTTCCGGGACAGTTAATAAGAACTTTGTAGAGTCAGTGAAAAAGCTGCAGTGGTAACAAGAATAATAATAGTAAAAAAAAAAGAAATGTGAAAGTGCTGGCGGAGCAATCCAGCCAGGCGCGTCACTGGAATGCGTCCACATCGTGGCGCCTTAGCATGTTCTCGCGCCCATTACAATTCTGTAAGACGCTGGCCCTGACAATCCCACTCACCTTCCTAAGACGCAGTCATCGCAGTCCAGGATGAACCACTGTTGGGTTTCAGACCAAGGATGGTTGTAAAACTGGAAGACAATGTTTACTCCATAACTCTGCATTCGAACCAAAAAGACTTCAAGCTTGCCGTACAGGATGCCCTGTAAATTGTAACCCTTCTTAGATGCAAAGCAGCTCTTTGACTAGCCTGTGTAACGCTGCCCCTCCGCACCGGGGTGGAGCCAGTAGGCCACGCCTTTCCTTGCAGTGTGTGCGCGTAACTTCACTCTCTGCCTAGATTGTTGCCACTCGCAGCGTGTCATCTCTCGTGCTTCACCCTCTTCACTGCTCGTAACGTTCGAGCCAACTCCTCATGTCGGCATCATCTTCTCACCCGCCCCACCTCTCTCCATCTGTCGGCGAGAAGCAGCTGCAAATAGGTGCGCTGTGTCGCGCACTGTCATCTAGCCCATGGTCCTGCAGCGCTGGCATGTGGAGAACACGCTGTTGCTTGTTGCACGATCACGCCGATGGGCGGGATGCCACTGGGGCTTGCTTCCTGGTAGTGTTTGCTGCCTTTCTTGGCCATTGCAGGCATTGCGGGTTAGCGAAGTCGATCGTGTTCGCAAATGGCGACTTCGCACTTGGAACACCGTCGAAGCGGGAGCCAGGGAAGCCGAACGCGAGTGGCAGCCGTGGAAGACCATCGGCACTGATTAGATGTGAGTCAAGAACACCAATCGCATTTGAGAATAGAGACGGCGCACGGGTAACACCGATGAGACACAAGCCGAGGAAGCGAACTGCAAGCGTCTCCCTCCTCCCATGTCTTTGCATTTTAAACAAATTTTTACTCCAGTGAATGCTAGGCTGAGTTTCGCTTCAAACCATTCTTTTAGCACCCACATCGACGCCCGCTTCATCAAGGTCAACGCCGTGTGCACCGCTGCTGCTTTGCATCCCATCAGGGTTCTACTCGGGGAGATGGTCCATAGTTTTATTTCTATTTCTTATCTGCCACAGCTATGTGAAGGAACTGATGTGTGGATTGTAGACCTGCAAAAGAAGGAGTTGTTTGAGGAAGCGCTGACGAGCCCAGGTCAAACTGGGTTGTCTGGGCGGAAACTTTTTTCCGCAGAAGCTGTCCTTCTCCCTTCTAACTGCCGTCGACAAGTTTAGAAGATGCTTGAGAAATAAGGGACTAGGAGTGGAATCGTCGAAAATACGCATTGATGAAACAAGCAGTGTGCAACGTTGTAACGACTCTCTTCATTATCACACACAAAGCGGAAAGTGTGTGGTTTCTCTAGAACAATTTGAAGCATCGTAAAAAACAAAAAAAAAACACAGAGGAAGTTGTGTCATAAGATAGCTCGCCAGCTTTGACAGCGTCAGTGTCGGCAGTTGTAAAGCTACAACGGCGCTATTGATACGGTCAATAAAAGCCACTGTTATCCGATAATAAAAAGTTATTTCTGTTGTCCCTTGTGAGAAAGACGTACGACCACTTCTTTCCGTCTGGATGCGACGAAAGAGTGCGTGAGCTGTTGGCAACTTCTTTGGCACTCATCATCAGCTGGGCTATGAAAGCAAGATATTCATCCTCTGCAATCTTATCATCCATGCCACAGCTTCCATCACCCCTTTTAATGTCTTCCGCTTTTTCAAGACTGGCAACCACTTGATCTTATTTTCTTGTTTCTTCCTCCAACTTCAGAGTACTGCCAGATTGCTCCACTGTGAAACGTTTGCTGAGGAGTATTGTTCATGCACATCATTGGGACTTGATCTTTTTATTTTTGCTGAAAAAGTTCCAAATAATTAAATTCTGGTGTGGTGTTTTCACGTTTCTGCATGCTGTCACAACGGATTTGACATTAGTCTTTTCAACCTCAACAGAATTGTCTTGACTCACAGACAGTCCGCTTTCGCAGTTGGTATCTGAGCTTTCATAACATATAATGTCTTTTTCCATGGCTTCGGAAATGTCACAGTCGTCTGCAGGTTTATGGAAGCCAACTCGGTTATAGTTTCTATGGCCTTGTCTGGCGCAAGCAAGCAGCGAATAGCTCGTGGCACTTAGGTGAATGTCTGCGTTCAGACTACAAATACTACCCATCAGCAATTGCACACGCTACCCTGTCATGGTAGTCCGCAGAATCCTGGAGTTCCTAGTCAATTGCCTCATCGTCAGTTACGTTGAGGATCTGCTTGTTCAAATCGCTGAGCTCAGCTTCTATGGTCATCAAAACGGTGACTTGCCTCGGTTTTGGGGTCTTGCAGTAGTTTTGTCAAGAGCGTAATTGGGCGTGAGGACCACCACTGGAGAAGCGGGTTCTGCCATTGCGGTGACGTGTAGGGTTGGATCACGTCATCTCGCCTCGCTCTGGCGAAGGAAAGCTGGCGATTGGATGTGTTGTTTTTAACTGTGATTTCCTGGTGTTTTCACTTTTGAACAGCGTTGTTTTGCTCTCACTTCATGTGTGCGGACTTCTACAAACTGCACAATCTGGAAAGTTGCAGTAAAAGTTATCGGCGCTGCACCACAACACGCTTTGCACGCGATGCCACTGTTACGGCCGCTGGCAGTGCCACTGTCACCTCTCTTTTTTTATGTTGTCGTGGCTGTTAATTTAAGACCATGGGGTTGAAATGAGCACAGACCTTAATTGTTCACATAAAAAGCACATTTCAGTTGCCGCACGAGAGCCTGGTTTACTAAGAGAAACGAATATGCAAACAGTCCGATTATGTATATTTTAAAATATGTCTACATGGGGGGGAGCTGCCGTCATTACATTTCAGAATGTGCGCCGTCATCTAAACTGTCAGAGAGTCTAGATAAACTCAGGAAGTACCGCTCTTCTTCTAAATTTTTTGGTATTTTACGATATTCCAGTCTTTTCATGGCCAGTTGCTTCTGCATGTTCGGCCAGCAAGTTCAACAAAACTTTGTTTCTTACATCATACATGTGCCACTCCAGTCTGCTAAAGCTACTTCTCTGACCAAGGTAACTTTTACCACAGTCTGTACCACCACCCACTCTCCTCTCCAGGTGTCTGCCCCCATGTGTGTACCCAACCACAAGGGTTCTCGTCTGCCAGTGGCAGCCAGGTGGTGCCACACCAAGCCTGTGCCCTCCCTCCCTTCTAAAACGTTTTCTATTGGCATATAGCACACAAAATAACAGCCGACCACATCTGCCTGCCCGGCCTCCCAATTCTAATAAGGTGGCGCCCCCTCAGAAAAAAGTTTCCACCTACGCCTCTGTCGTCTGCAACTTTGGCTCGCATGGTTCCTGCTTATACGTCTGTTGAATGGGCCCACAGCCACTTTCACGTCTGAATGTTGTTTTGATCTAAAAGTGAAAACGCGGTCAGCTTCGGAAACTGATTAATATTTTAATAGCTGCCGTGAAATGTCCCACAGCTTAGGAATGAAGCTATAAAAAAACTGGACATTGGCATTTTTACTGAAACATGAAATTGCCGTTTAGATTGCGCTATGCAAGACATAACTCGCAGCATGCTTATTCAAGGGCGCAAAATAATACGGCTAGCGCGCACTGCATTTTCTATGGTAATCGAGCACGATCAAGATCGCATCTTTTTATCATAATTTACTTCTTTGTAGAAGCTGTGAAACTGCGCCAGTCATTCATATTTTCTACCCATGTGTTACTCGATGGCGATCAGATGTGCATCATGTGACAACAGTACAAAAATTTCGCTATAAATATCAGGATTGTGCCACAGAAAAACTTTTTCTTGTGTGAAACTTTACCTAGTTACAACTCTGACTGAGGCACACGCACGCGTATGACTCTTGTGTTTGCCTGCAATCATAACTGAAAGGTTGCGGTGGCGTGCGGCTGTAAGAATATTGTGTTGCTTCCCACTAAGCGCAGAATCCAGTTGTGCTGTGCTTCGTAAGGCTATGTGTGCTAAACAAAATGCAAATTTGTGCATGCTTGTTGTATCAACCATGGCCTCACCCAGTTGGATGCAAACCTACAATGAATGAAGTAGCGCGGTTGTGCGCATTTTTTCAGCAAAAATAAGTCTTTTTGCCCTCAAGCACCCGTTGATACCGATTTGATGCTTCAATTCGACACGGAATGAGCCGTTACCTTTTACAAAAGCAGGGCGCTCGGCCCTCGTGGTTTTAATATAGGTGGTCATAGCAGACAACGCTAGCAGTCAGGCAATATGAGAAGCGTAATACTTTTCCGGGACAGTTAATAAGAACTTTGTAGAGTCAGTGAAAAAGCTGCAGTGGTAACAAGAATAATAATAGTAAAAAAAAAAAGAAATGTGAAAGTGCTGGCGGAGCAATCCAGCCAGGCGCGTCACTGGAATGCGTCCGCATCGTGGCGCCTTAGCATGTTCTCGCGCCCATTACAATTCTGTAAGACGCTGGCCCTGACAATCCCACTCACCTTCCTAAGACGCAGTCATCGCAGTCCAGGATGAACCACTGTTGGGTTTCAGACCAAGGATGGTTGTAAAACTGGAAGACAATGTTTACTCCATAACTCTGCATTCGAACCAAAAAGACTTCAAGCTTGCCGTACAGGATGCCCTGTAAATTGTAACCCTTCTTAGATGCAAAGCAGCTCTTTGACTAGCCTGTGTAACGCTGCCCCTCCGCACCGGGGTGGAGCCAGTAGGCCACGCCTTTCCTTGCAGTGTGTGCGCGTAACTTCACTCTCTGCCTAGATTGTTGCCACTCGCAGCGTGTCATCTCTCGTGCTTCACCCTCTTCACTGCTCGTAACGTTCGAGCCAACTCCTCATGTCGGCATCATCTTCTCACCCGCGCCACCTCTCTCCATCTGTCGGCGAGAAGCAGCTGCAAATAGGTGCGCTGTGTCGCGCACTGTCATCTAGCCCATGGTCCTGCAGCGCTGGCATGTGGACAACACGCTGTTGCTTGTTGCACGATCACGCCGATGGGCGGGATGCCACTGGGGCTTGCTTCCTGGTAGTGTTTGCTGCCTTTCTTGGCCATTGCAGGCATTGCGGGTTAGCGAAGTCGATCGTGTTCGCAAATGGCGACTTCGCACCTGGAACACCGTCGAAGCGGGAGCCAGGGAAGCCGAACGCGAGCGGCAGCCGTGGAAGACCATCGGCACTGATTAGATGTGAGTCAAGAACACCAATCGCATTTGAGAATAGAGACGGCGCACGGGTAACACCGATGAGACACAAGCCGAGGAAGCGAACTGCAAGCGTCTCCCTCCTCCCATGTCTTTGCATTTTAAACAAATTTTTACTCCAGTGAATGCTAGGTTGAGTTTCGCTTCAAACCATTCTTTCAGCACCCACATCGACGCCCGCTTCATCAAGGTCAACGCCGTGTGCACCGCTGCTGCTTTGCATCCCATCAGGGTTCTACTCGGGGAGATGGTCCATAGTTTTATTTCTATTTCTTTTTTTATTTTAAACTGCATTTACATTTGTTCACACCACTCCTTTCTGTAGTGCCTTCGGGTCTTGAAAGTGCCTTCAATAAATAAATAAATAAATAAATTTTTATAGAGAGTACACCCCCCAATTTCTTTAATGATTTTACGCATCTGAAAACTGAATAACGGAAAACCAGTGGCGGTATGAAGTGCAGGGCGGGTGTTGCGGCCTGGTTCACTGGTGCGCGTGGCCCTCTGCCGTGGTCAGGGGGGCACTCCTGCCGAAAGCCACTTGCGTTGCCCCGGCAACACGTGGCAGGTGGTACAGATGGCTGCACCCGGTGGATTTATCCTGCACCAGGTCCTGCCTTTCTCTGCACCGGCAGGATACACTCCACGTGGATACAGGTAAGTACCGGATCTCACATTACAACCAAGTGGCATGTCATACGCATGAAATACCACTGACATGGTTTAGAAGGGCCAGACAAACTGTTGTGTTAATATTAGAGCATGGGAACATTTCGAATTGTTAGAAAAGAAAAGAGGATCGAATCTGGCCCTTCATTGTAAACAGTACAAATGTAAGCTGGTGCTAAATGAAATCAGGACTGTGGGCTGAAGTCTTGATGAAATGATGCATGAAACATTTGAGGCCTTTCACATGACATTGCGAAAAATAGACAAAGCATTTTGCAGTAATTGCTCTGTGGTGTTGTGCAGGAAGGAACAAGATTTACTGCAATATTTTTTTACAATTAAGAGGAACACAGAACAATTCAAAGATGACGCACAGTGATTGCACGTCAGTTTTGTGTTAAGCTTTCTTGATTGTAAGAGCAATTATAATATGACCATTTGACTGCATGAGTGCTGAGTGCATATTGTCACGGGGTCGCTACGGGGACGAAAAAAGCATCCTGCAGGTCGAACAATAAACTTTTTATTTAGGCAGAACATGTGGCCACGTAAAAAGAAAGTAAGACGCTGGCACTGATAGCGAGCATCGGCCGTCGATCAACTGATAAGCGGCAAAGCGTGTCGGCATTTACACACTTGCCATCGAATATTCTAGCGTTATCGATACCGGCGACGTAGGTTCCAGAATAGTCTGTAATGTTTATGAACCGGGCCTTCTTTTAACGAAATGGTCTACTACAGTCCCGAAGCTTGTCGAACAGTGCAGGCATGGTTTGCACTGAGAATTACGTACAGTGTAACGGGGCGATAACAAAACTTCAGGAAAGGAATGTAGCAATATTTTTGAGTCTTGCTTTGGTGATTTGAGAGTTGATTCTAGTATAGACACTGCCTGTCTTCTTCACCGTGTCCCGTGCTCGTTCGTATCTGGCTGAACATATTTTCTTTTTGTAAATACCCGCTATTGCCACGCGCGTTCCTTATTTTCACTCTTGTTTCATTCGGTTTTAGCTCATAAAGCCTGTAAGGAATTCTCAGTGCAAACTTCACCGCATTATTCAAGAAGGTTCCCGATTATTGTAGATCGTTCTGTCAAGACTGCCCGCAAGACACCAACACTCGAGATTATTCCGATGCTTGCGCGCCGACCAGTGATGAGGCTAGAATATTTGATGGTTGTGAAGCGTGGAAGCTTGGGCAAGTTGGTAGGACATAAGTGAATGCAGGAACAGCGCTCTTTTCTGTCCTTGTTAGTTTCGCTTCCTTAGTTACGAAGTAACTACTTCTAGGTTGCGCTGTTCCTGCATTCAGTAATGTTTGATGGCACAGGTATAAATGTCGACAGGCTTTGCCGCTTGTTAGTTGATCGACGGCCGACACTTAGTGCGCCGCTCTCAATGCCAGTGAGTATCACTCTAATCTGACTTTTCGTTGGTGGGCCAAAAGTTCAGCCGAATAAACAGTTTGATCTTCGAACTACTTACAGTCTGCTTGTTTCGTTGACGTCATGACCCCGTGACACTGTGCACTTCGCATTCGTACTTGCTGTAGTGTCCCCAAGAAGCTGCTGAGTTCTTGCATTGTGTCTGGAATTAGGGGGAAAAAAATAATAAAAGCGGCTCCAAATGCAAGTCACGGGTGCCACTGCTCTTTATTTGAGGCATATTTATTTGAGGCGTATTTATTTGAGGCGCTTTGTGTGCTTGTCGATCCCGCGTCGTCACACTGGTGGAGGTGCTGGGCAGTTTTCATGCTTGGCACCCCTTCGCGGACCCGACATTCGAGCCCGGAATAGCTACCGGCCATCGACACACCAGTCCACCGCTTCTGTCACCGTCTACGAGGCCTGGCTCCCGAGCTCAATACCTTGCCAGAAACTGCCAGCAATCGCTTGCCGCCTTCAGCCACCATGGCTACTGCAGCTTGATCGCACATGACACTTCAAACACCATGATTTCTGACTGCTTTCATGCTGAGACCTATGAAGATGCACAAGACTGGCTGGACCAGTTCGACTGCTGCGCGAAGTACAGCTAGTGGGCCACCCCGGAAGACAAGCTCGCGAATGTGTACTTCTACATAAAAGATAACGCCCAGACGTGGTACATCAACAGAAAAAGAAGCATGGCTATCTGGGACGACTTCCGCAACCAGCTGATTGGCACCTTTACTAGTCTCGACAGGAAGGAAAATGTGCAATGTCTCTTGGAAGCTCGAATTCGAAAATCAAATGAGAGCATTGCTATGTTCGTCGAGGACATGACCGGTCTTTACGGCAGGGCAGATCCCGAGATGCTGGAAGACAAAAAGCTGCGGTATCTAATGCGAGGTGTGAAGGAGCAACTGTTTGCTGGGCTTGTGAGAAATCCACCAACCACAGTAGCTGAGTTCACGAAAGAAGCCACAGCTATTGAACGGGCCTACAGCAACGGTACCGCAAGCAGAAACCGGTCAACTTTCGAGCAAGTAGTCCCATTACGACTGCAGCGAGCCTCTGCAACAATGACAGGCCTCTGCGGGAAATCGGAAGATTCTGAGGGAGGAGCTTTGGCAGCTTGGTTTAATTCCAGCAATCGAACCGACGTCGGCATTGTTTTTTGTCGCTGATGTTGTCCGGGATGAGGTCCGTCAGGCTCTCTCTTCACCCGGCTATGATGATGTGGGACGACATTTGACTTATGCTGATGCAGTCCGATACCCCGTTGTCGTGCCTTCGGCACAGCGGACTCCAATGACTGGACCATTATCAATCCTTCAGACACAGCCGCTCTCAGCACCGACGACTTTCCCAACCCAACCGATCTCGCCGACAAAACGAATGTCGTTTAGCCAAAATGTGAAGCCCACAACGTGGTTCAATTGTGGGTCCCCGGTTACTTACCAGCGTCGGAAAACCGATTTGTGGTGTACCGCTGACCGTCGACCGGTATGCTTTCGTTGTGGTAAAGCTGGGCACGTTTACAGAGTTTGCCGTTATCGCGAGGCTCAGTACTTGATGTTTCCTCGCTACCATGATTACCCTACGTACAACGATCGATGCACCTACAACAACACTCCTATAAACACACCGCTGCAGAATCCAATGGGGCCCAGGTCATGTTTTCCGTCTCCTGCATAAGGCATTTCACCTAATCGTCGCAGTTTCGCCGATGTCACCAGGAGCAGGTCCCCTAGCCCGCGACGGGGAAACTAGACGCAGCGACCTTGGGGGGTGACGTTGCCAATAATCGAACTTCCGAACAGTCCCTATTACTGACATTTGACAGCTCGAAGCTACCGATGATGAAGACGACGACAGCAACGACTAATCCGACGAATGGAACAACTGCCGACGTAACCGACGTTATCAGCGCTGACCTCGTCGTTCACATTCACGGCCACCAAGTGACGGTTCTTGTGGACGCCGGCTCCCACTTTTCTATAATAAGCCTGCAGCTAGCCGACAGACTAAGGAAGGTGAAGATGCCATGGCACAGACCCAATATAAGAACTGCAGGAGGTCAGTTGATGACACCGGTTGGAAAATGCACGGCCCGACTCTTCATCGCTGGTTCCACCTTTGTCGCCACCCTCGTCATTCTTCACGAGTGCTGTAAACAGCTCATATTGTGAATGGATTTCTTGCGCAAATACGTGGCTGTGATTGACATCCGTGACAGAAGCGTAACGTTCGCTACAAGCTTGGAGACTGCTACAGATGAGGAACACCAGCCACCTCCCTTGCGTATTGCTAATGACGTCATACTGCTGCCATGAAGTTGTTTCCTCGTATCCGTGCACTGTGACATCTTACAAAACGGTACTGGCATCGCTGAACACATCAAGGAGCATGCATTCACTAGCGGCATTTCTGTTGCCAGGGCAGTCATCACTGTTATTGACGGATGCGCTGAACTCTTAATGACAAATTTCAGTAGAGAACGCCAACACATAGTTGAAGGCACAGCTATTGCTTATTTCGACGAACTCTCTTTAACAGAAGATTGTCATTCAGTGGAGGAAGCAGCAGTGCCTACTATTACTACACCGACATCTGTCGACGTTGGTCCATCGTTATTTTCCATTGAGCGAGACGGCCTTGTTATGCTGATCAACAAGTTCCATGGCTGCTTCTCATCCACATCAAGAGTTGGTCAAATGGCACTGACGAAACGCCGCATCATCACGGATTCTGACGCCAGACCCGCCCGGCGAAATCCTTATCGAGTTGCCCCAAAGGAGCGTGAGGCAATTCAAAAACAGGTGAAAACGATGCTAGAAGATGGTGTTATTCAGCCATCTAACAGTCCTTGGGCATCACCTGTAGTACTCGTCAAAAAGAAGGATGGCAGCTTGCGTTTCTGCGTGGACTACCGGAAGCTCAATCAGATCACAAAAAACGAAGTCTACCCTCTGCCGCGTATTGATGATTCATTTGATAGACTACGAAACGCATGCTACTTTTTGTCTATGGACTTGAAAAGCGGCTACTGGCAAATTGAAGCGGATGAGAGAGATCGTGAGAAGACCACCTTTGTTTCGCCCGATAGACTTTATGAATTTCAGGTACTTTCTTTCGGTTTGTGTTCGGCGCCACCAAAATTCCAGCGTCTCATGGACACGGTTCTGTCGCGACTTAAGTGGCAAACCTGCTTGGTGTATTTTGACGACGTGATTGTCTTTTCGCCGACTTTCGAGGAACACTTGCGAAGGCTCGAAGCAGTTCTTGAAGCAATACGCTTGTCCATTCTTACTCTAAAACCTGAAAAGTGCCACTTCCGCTTCCACGGACTTCAATTCCTCGGTCACGTCGTGAGCAGTCAAGGGATTCGACCCGACCAGGATGAAATTTTGGCTGTGGCGAACTTCCCGACGCCATCAGACAAAAAATCAAAGTGACGTTTTTTGGGACTCTGTGCCTATTACCGGCAGTTTATTGCTAATTTTTCGCGCATAGCATGCCCATTGAGACAGCTTACCTCATACAGACGCTAGTAATGTGGGTCTTGGAGCAGTGCTCATACAGTCGGAGGACAAGAACGAAAGGGTGATCGCCTACGCCAGCAGGACGCTGTCCCAAGTGGAAGCTAACTACACTACGACGGAGAAAGAATGTCTTGCAACGGTATGGGCAGTCCTGAAGTTTCGTCCATATTTGTACGGCCACCCATTCACCGTCATCAGCGATCACCACTCTCTCTGTTGGCTAGTCAACTTGAAATATCGGTCTGGCCGTCTTGCAGATGGAGTCTTCGTCTCCAAGAATTTGACTTCACTGTTGCCTACAAGTCGGGAAAAGGACACAGCGATGCTGACTGTCTTTCTCGGTCTCCTGTTGAGATGGCGTCCCCAGACATCGACAATGACGACAGTCTTTCTGGGAATCGTGGACACTGCCGCCTTTTCTCAACAGCAGCGTGACGATGCTGAAGTGCTACCACTCATAAATTACCTGCGAGGGCGAACTAATAGCGTGCTGAAATTATTTGCGAGAGGGCTGCCGTCGTACTGCTTGCGAAATGACGTTCTTTATAAGAGGAGCTTTTCACCCGCCGGCAGCAGCTACTTGCTTGCCGTTCCTTCTTCGCTTCGCCGTGAGGTACTGCAAGCCTGCCACGACGAACTTACCGCTGGTCACTTAGGTTACGCAAGAACATTGGTGAGGATAATGCAGAACTATCACTGGCCAAGGGTTGCCGAAGTTGTCAAAACTTACGTGCAGGCACGTCTAGATTGCCAGCATCGCAAGCCACCATTCATCAAACCAGCTGACCTGCTGCAGCCTGTCCGAGTGCCGGCGACACCATTCACACAAATTGGCATGGATTTTCTGGACCCCTTCCCAAAGTCTGCCACTGGAAACAGGTGGATATTTGTCGCCACGGATTACCTGACCAGATACGTGGAGACAGATGCTCTGTCACGAGCAACAGCAGCTGAAGCGGCGCAATTTTTCATTGAAGCTATCGTCTTAAGACACGGTGCTCCCGCTAGAGTCATCACCGACAGAAATAGTTCGTTCATTGCCGAGCTTCTGGACACCATTTTTCGACTAAGTGGTACAGCTCACAGAAAAACAACGGCCTATTATCCCCATACCAACGGGCTCACCGAACGCCTCAACAAGACCCTGGCTGACATGGTAAGCATGTACGTAGATGTAGAGCACAAGAACTGGGACGTCATTTTGCCCTACGTCATGTTTACGTACAACACGGCTCATCAGGAGACCATTCGGAAGACACCCTTCAGTCTCCTTTACGGACGCGAGGTTACCACAACTTTAGACGCAATGCTCCCTCACGAAAATGATGGCAATGAGACGGATGGCGAAGAGTTTACCCAGCTAGCAGAAGAAGCCAGACAACTTGCCAGGTTGCGGATTACCAAAGAACAAGGCGACGATGCCAAACATTACAACCTCTAGCACAGACCCATCATATACAATGTGGACGACAAAGCATGGGTCTGGACACCTATTCGTCAGCGTGGGCTCTTGGAAAAGCTGTTGCGAAGATACGTCGGACCCTACAAGGTTCTGCGACGCATCGGTGACGTCAACTACGAGGTTGTTCCAGACGGCGTGCAGTGTTCGAAGCGCCGCAGACATTCACCAGAACTTGTCCAATAATAAAGCAATAGTAATAAACACAATAAGTACAATAATAAAGCAATAGGTTATTACAATAATTAAATGAAAAGAGCCTTCCGCAGGTTCTCTAATGCGCTGTGAATGGTTTGACACGCACAACATGAACGACTTCAGGTCACGCATGCCGCCATTAATAGTTCGTGGTGCTGTTTGGGACTACTTCGTTAGGTGATTTCTTGAGATATCGACACGGGTCGAAAAGTTGATATTTTAGATTTGATTGTTTATTTTATATTTTGTGCACAATGCCACCCAGTAGCCCGAAAGATGAACTTTGTTTTTTTTTATTAACTGCATAAATCAGGAGGAACAAAATATTGAACTTATTTTGCACAGAGGGCCCCTTTTGTTCCTTGTCATTTTTGCAAGTTAAAGGTGATATAAAAACACAAATATTAGCTTGATGAAGACGACTTTTTTTAGTAAATGTACGCGTAATGAAGAGTGAAGCAGCATTGTTTGAAGCTTGTATACTGATGCCAACTCTGAAAAATGTCTGAACAGGTGACATATTTAAAGGTTGCTTGATTTGAGATTTTTTTTTTCCTGAGGCATACCAGCTAGTTTTTTATAACTTGGTGACTTATTACAATGTAATGTTTACAAGATTGCCTGTAAATACTGTTGCTGTACTTTTTAACACATACTTTTATAAATGGCTTCACAGTTTAAAATTTGTCGACAATAAAGCCTATTGAAAAACTAATATTTAAAAAACCCCATCTTTAATTTTTTATAAAATCTCATCAAAGGTTCGTCACAGATGATAGGAAAAAAATATTAAAAACATATTGCATTATTTTGTTTGCAGCAACAACATTATGGGTTGAAGTAGCAGCTTTTCGAGCATGGACTTAGGCGACAAATGCATGAACAATCGGGTTAAAAACAGTGGGCTTGAGCTTCCGAGTCCATTGTACAGGACCATACAGAAGAGAAGCAGATTTAGCACATTGAAGAATAAATTTCTGTAAAAGTGCATTTTTGGTGCGCTTCGCTCAGTTTAATGCCAGATGAGCAATACATAATTACATACTCTAATTCAATCCGTACATATTTGCAGACAAGGCGATGAATTAAAATGCTCTAACTTCAGCATAGGACCACGGAAGATAGTACATGAACACTTGAAATAACCCTCTCCCATGTTTCCTCGTAAGCTGAGGAATGCATTTCGCAAAAGCCATGGCGTGCTCAAAACGCGAGCAAAATTTGTATCGTTAAGTGAGGTTGACCAAACGCACTGAAAACATATTCCTGCAACATGTGGTAAAAATATGCACTCAAACAATCTTAAAGTACCAAAGAGTTTCTAGGTAATCTTCATTTGCATACAACATTTTGACATTCTTTAGCTATATGCTCTTCAACACCATCATTTCAGATGCCGGCTTCCCAATGTGGAAGAGTGAGGTTTCGTGCTTCGCTAGGCTGTACTAAATTATGTTCCGTTAAAATTACACATTTCTTACCGTTAGAAACGGTAAGAAATGTGTTCTATCCCCATGCTATCATACATTGCCTACAGGAGGGGTCCCACATAAAAATGGTGAGCAGGCGACTGGAGAAGTAAACGCTAAACCGTGTTCAGGTTCAGGAGGTGGCAGCAGCATTAGTAAATCTGTATATTCTTTATGCTTTGGTGGTTCCTCTTGCAAGCCTATGCCCATTTAAGTATACTGAACACAAACGTTAAAAGCTGGTGACTGTAATAGCTGCCTCATGTAACCAAGGTAAGCAACTCAGGTGCCACGACTTGGGGGTCTAAAGCCTCGGCTTGAAACGGCAATTTGAGGTATTTCAGAAGGGCGCTCTTAAAACAGTCATTCGCATATATCAATTCTGCTTTTGCTCTGTAAATATGGTCCTGTTGAAAGGACTCAGAAGCTGAAGCCTACTATTTTTAGCCCGATTTCTCATGCGTTTGTCGCCCAAGTGCCTGCTCGAAAAGCTGGAACTTCAACCCGTAATATTGTCGCTGCAAACAAAATAATGCAACATGTTTTAAATTCTTTTTCTAACATCTTTGAGGAACGTTTTATAAAATTTAAAAAAAAAATTGAAGATAGGTTTTTTCAAATATGAATTTTTCAATAGGCTTTGTTGTCGACAAATTGGAAAGTTCAAGGCCATATATAAAATTATGTATCAGAGGTACAGCAATGGTATTAACAGACAATATTGTAAACATTATGTGGTAATAGGTCACGAAGTTATGAAAAACTAGCTGATAGAGCTTAGGAGAAAAAAAATCTCAAATCAAACAACTTTTAAAAATTGTCACCTGTTCAGGCATTTTTCAGAGAGAGTTTGCTTCAGCATACAAGCTTCAAACAATGATGCTTCACTCTTCATTACGCATACATACCGGCCAAGTCTTCCGAATCGGCCGGGAGACTCCTGGATTTTGACTGTTTATTCCGGTTGTACAGTTGTCATGAAAATCTCCCAGAAATCGAAATTTCTGTGCGTGATCTGGCCGCATTGACAAAAAAGCAGCTCAATCCGCTCCAGGCTTTTCTAAACTACCTCATTTTGTTATAAATGAGCATAAGAGGCGTTCATGTAAGCGTACAGTATAATCTCAGTGATGCGAAACTGTGGCGGATACGAATTCTTTAAATTCGCCAGCTAAATTTTACTATGTTCATTGGGCCTCAATTTGAATGTTCGAAACACACTTCCTAATTGCGGCAGGTGATAGGAAGTTTTGTATGGAAACCCTCGAACGAAGGCTGAGAACAGCATACTCGGAGCTTCGGAAGTGTGTGTGCGACAGGCGCACCCACTGTCTTCTACAGTGCGTGTGATTGTCGTTGCCACAACAGCTGTGGATGAAACCACGGTCGCTCTTGACAAGATCATGTATGGCGACAGCGTAACTGACTGAACCCCGAACGTTTGCGCTCAACCAGTCAAAGCAGTGCTGCTTTCTGCAAACTCTGTGGACAAAACTGAGGCAGATGCTATCGTAGATGGCATAAAATGACTAAGTTTTGAAGACGTGTGCGCAGCCACGCGCTTTGGGATTGTGAAGTTAACTACCGTTTGCCGAAACCACCGCCAACAAAGCCGCGGTCATGGCGACACGATAGCGATTTACGAGCTCCAAGGGCACGCAGCGGTAGGTTAAAAGCAGTAAATACGTAAAAAAAAAGTTTTTAAATTTACAGTTTGGTCGCAAGGGCGATGCGATAAATGCAACAGCAAGAACTTGGAATGTAACGCTGAGAAAAGCAAGCAGACCGAAACATTCAGTGAGCTGCTCACACACAAATGACGCACGAGAACGATACTCGCAGGACGAGAGCGAACTAACAGCATTTACCGCTCGACATGTAATGCGCTGTTTAAACAAAAAAGATGCACGATACGTAATCACCGGTACAGATGAGTACAAACTTACAAGTGTACCAGTTGTTATACCTCGCTGTATATGAAAAGCACGCTGTTTTCGGAAAAGGGGCCTGTGCAGAGACCGAAGCAACCTTTGTGGGCCTGGCAACGAACGCTTTCGTTTTAGTGAAAGACAAAGGCACATGATTCCCCCACGAAAGGATAAGTGCATGCGCACAGGAATCCATTCATGGGGCAAAGTACACGTGAGAGATGAGCACGCGTCGGCGCATCGCGACAAGCTTGGCGCGGGCGGTTTCTTGTTCTTTGAGTGTTTATATATATATAGATACTTGTATATACGGTGAAGGACGACCGCAGTGGTGACGGCAACAAAACAGCCTGGACTGTCCATATAATTGCTATCACAATAAAAAGGAGCCAGATGCGTTTTGGCGTTCTTGTCAAAAGAGTTTAGTAGTGAGCAAAGCTTTGACCCGCGCTTTTGTGGCAGCCAGCTGCACCGTCCCGTCCATTCGCGTGTGTCCCAGGAAGACACACGCGAGTTGTTTTGACTGAAATAAATTCTGCTAGTTGTGTTGATCCTTTGAGACTTTGACCTTAGTGAAAAACTCTACCCTCGTGTGTTCGGCCACTCCTAGCCACTATGAGGCCGCATCGCTGATGTTGGTGCTTGTGATTGAGAGCCCCCTCTCACCGCCTTTTGTTTTTGGATTGTTTTTTTTATTTATTTGATTTATTCATACTGTTAGCGAAAGGCCGTTACAGGGTGGAGTAAAGAAATACACTTCACTTGTTGACGCAAGCACTACAAATTGAAATCAAGAAAGACAACACAACAGGCAGTTTTTAACAGAGGACCAATCCAACAGGGAAGGTAACTAAGGTTTACACAGTAGTGATCAACGATTGGCATGGTAGCATAACTTTATACAACACACTTGACAGAGGCTGTATCATATACATCACAAACTTCAGCATCGTAGGAACTTTTCCTACCAACGTAATGTGCAGTTATAGAAAAATATACAAAAAAGGGAACATCTCCAGGTAGAAAAGATGAAGTAACACCTAGATATGGTTACCTAGAGGAGTAATATGTCATTACCGTCTTTTCAAATTCCTCTGTAGAATTAATTTGAGTTATGCAATGGGGTAGTTCATTCCATTCTTCAACTGTTTTTGGGATGAGGGAATACTTAAAGGTGTCAACCTTTGTAGGGTTGGGCACAAACTGGTCCTCATGGCTAGATCTAACAACCCATGGAATGCGTGACGTTCTGTTTTCTATGAATCTTTGGGGGTTGAAGATAAAATAGTTCTGTTTGATTAGGTGTATGAATTTAAATCTAGCCACTTTTCGTCACAATGAAAGCTCGGGCAGTTTTAGTTGAGTCAGCATTCTGGTCGCCGAGTCTATGTACCTATATTTCGACATTATAAACCTTGCTACACGCCTCTGTATTTTTTCAATTTTTTTACTTCGTTTTTCGTATGTGGATCCCATATTATGCTTCCGTATTCTAGTGTGGGACGTATCGAAGTCAGGTATGCTAACGTCTCGGGAAGCAAATGTCAACTTACGTGTAAGTGACCAGAGTTTAACCTCAGCAGCATTACATAAGTTAGTAATATGCTTTTTCCAAAATAAGTCATCTGATATCGTAATGCCTAAATACTTAAAGTGCCTTACTTGTGTCAATGGCTTTCTGTCTAATATGTAATTGAAAACTGACACATTTTTTGTTTTCCTAGCTATGCGTGCGTATACCGTTTTCTCTTGGTTTATTTTCATTTTCCATTGTGTGCACCAATCAGCAATGGATTGCAGTGCTGAGGCTAACTCTAGGTGATCTTCATGAGAAGATATTTTAGAATATATATATATAAGCCTTTGATCGTGTGCCCCATTGCCGACTAATCTCTAAGCTATCTGCTCTACGACTTGATTCTTTAACATTAACCTGGATTCGAAACTTCATTTCTTTTCGACAGCAGTTCACTGTTGTTAACAATCTTGCGTCCCCTTTTTCTTCTGTTAGTTCGGGCGTACCGCAAGGCAGCGTCCTTGGGCCCTTACTATTTTTAATCTACATTAATGACTTACCTTCCGAGATTACTTCTTGCATGCGTCTATTTGCCGATGATTGTATATTATACCGTTCTATAAACTCCAGTAATGACCACTTAACCATTCAAGCAGATCTCAACCATATTTGTAACTGGTGCGACAAGTGGCTTATGAAACTGAACTTAACAAAATGCGAGGTAATGTCTTTCACCCGTAAACACATAAACTCTGAATTCTCCTATTACTTGAACAATACCATGCTTTCCCACACTTCTTCCTACAAATACCTAGGTGTTCTTCTCACAGAGAATCTTTCATGGGCCTCACATATCGAGTCTACCTGTGCCAAAGCATCACGTTCACTGGGCTACCTACGCCGCAACTTGAGAAATTCCCCTACTAATATTCGAAAACTAGCCTTTCATACCTTTATTCTGCCAATATTAGAATTCGCCTCAGCAATTTGGTCTCCTCATCAAAACTACTTGATTATTATGGTAAAAAGGATTCAAAATAGAGGTGCCCGCTTCATATCACGAAACTACGACATCACGTCAAACATAACGCAAATTAAATCAGACCTTCAGCTGCCGTCATTGGATAGCCGTCGCAGTATTGCTGTTCTCTGTCTGTTCCAGAAATATATTACCTCTAATAAACGAACGCGGCTTCAGCTTCAAACACCTCACTCTTTTTCACGCAGATTGCATAATCAGTTCAGCTTCATGCGCATATACGGGTCAACTAATGCATTCAATTCATCACCACTGCCTCGGGCCGTTCGTCTTTGGAATGACCTCCCTGATTGCATAGCCTCCATATCTAATCCCGATACATTTCGCCGTCAGCTACTCACTCTGTTCACCATGTGACCCTGTTTTTGTATTCTGAATGCATTGTGTAACGGTGCTTTATATTCCCCTTGTCTTTTATTTTAAAATGTATCCCTCTGTCGCCATGTTCATATCAACAAGTGCTGTATTCCCTCAAATTTACCTCGCCCTGTATAGCCTAAAATGTGATCTCATTTATATATATGTATAGTTTTTCGTTGTTTTTGCACTGATCCTGCCTGTAAACGTTACCCGTCTGTAGCATTCCGATTCCCCCCCCCCCCTTACCCAATGCCCTGTTCTGGGGCCTGTAAGGTTTTTTTTTAATAAAGAATAAAGAATAAAGAATATATTAGGCAATCGTCTGCAAACAGACGAACAGTGATTTTGCTACTAAGGCCACTTGTAATATCGTTTATATAACAGAGGAATAAAACAGGTTCCAATACTGATTCCTAGGGTACAACGGACACATTTTACATTCTCGATTTCTTTCCTTTTACCTCCACGTATTGTGTCCTATTAGCTCGATATGATTCAATCCACTTAATTATATTTAGGTTTACTCGAATATCAAGTATTTTACCGATTAAATGTGAGTGGGAAACGCAATCAAATGCTTTCGATAAGTCTAAGCAAATTCCGTCTATTTGACCTGTTTCATTAATTATTTCAGCGAAATCGTGCACTGTTTCAGCAAGTTGAGTGATTGTAGATAAGCGTCTCCTACATCCATGCTGGTTAGGATTTACCATGTTTGAGCTTTAGAGAAAACTAAACAAGCTTTTTGACAATATATGCTTGAATATTTTACAGCATGCGCATGTAATGGATATTGGTCTGTAATTTTGTACTTTATGTTTACCACCTGTTTTGTGTACTGGTACGACTCGTGCTATTAGCCAATCTTGTGGTAATTTCTGCTGCTCAAGAGACACATTAAAAATTATCAGTAAATATTTAGCAATCTATTGTGAATATTTTCTCAGGAATTCATTAGAAATGCCATCCGGGCCAGGCAACTTTTTAGTATCAAGGTTTAACAGGAAAGAAAGTATGCCTTCTTCAGATAACACAACATCTAGCGTGTCTGAATGCGCTATATCCATTTTAGCTTTTATCACTGTAGGCAAAGGTGTGAAAGGGTTGAAAACAGAGTTAAGAAATTCATTGTATTCATCAGCAATTTGAGAGGGATCAGTAATTATACATTCATTATTTGTAATATAGGTCACATTCTCCCGAGATGAAGCAAGGTGATGCCAAAATCCCTGTGGCGATTCTTTTAGAAACTTTGTCAAAGTGTGGGAATGCTAATATTCTTTTGCGATAAATAGTTTTTCCTTAAGAGTAATTGAAAGATTATGGATCTCATTACGATCTTGGTTTTTTATTTTCCCTTCTACGTTTTAATTTCCTTTTTAACTGTATGATTTCTCGATTCACCCAAGGATTTTGTCTTTTCATGTTTTTACTTTTATCGGAATGTATTTATGTATACAAAAATCAACAATATTTTCAAACTTATCCCACAATGTATTGACTTCACCTGCTCCATCAAAAGTCTCCAGTTGCGTCTCGAGGTAATCTAAAATGCTGACATCATCTGCAGCAGCGAAGTTTGTTTTTATTTGTTTGTATGTCCTTGTTTTTTTGTGTGTGTTGTGGAAATCTCCCGGATTCAGAATCCTTGAACTTGGCAGGTATGCCCATACATTTACTAGAAAAAAAGTCGTCTTCATCAAGGTAATATTCGCGCTTTTATATCATTGTTAACTTGCAAAAATGACAAGGAACAAAATGGGTCCCTCTGTACAAAATAAGTTCAATGTTTTTTTCTCCTGATTTATGCAGTTAATAAAAAAAACGAAGTTCACTTTCGGGCCACTGTGTGGCATGGGCACAAAATAAAAAATAAACTATGAAATTCAAATATCAACTTTTCGACCTGCGTTGATCTCTCGTGGAATCACCCCGTAGGCGAGTGTACAGACATGCGGAACTTCCTTGCACGGTTTAAAGTACTGTCACAGAGGTTTTTCCTTGAGGTCACGTCAAAGTATCGGTGTCTATATCCTAACACGTTCACTGGGCTGGTATTCCGTAAAGCTTCGTCTATGATTGTAATGGCGGCGGTCGGTTGTCTGCCTGTTCTTAATGTGGAGGCGGGCGATTTGTCTGCCTTCTTTGGCGCGCTACAGGTGACGTTTAAAAGGACACTAAAGTCAAATAACAATTTACATCAGAGTGAAAGCTCAATGTGTGACAACATCTAAAACGACGATATTATCAACAACAGTGCCTCACTTAACGAGTAATTAAGGTAAATGCACAAGAACACAAGCGCTGCAGTAGGACACCTTCGAAATGATCTCGATGACCTCAGACGGACCGCCTACAATTAGTCACTAGTGATTGATATAACTGCACTAAATAAAGAGCCTTCTGTGCATCAAGAGACACAAAATGCTGCTTGTTCGTTTCTGTTTAATTCATGGAAAAAAAAAAACTGCTGGACGTTACTATGGGGAATGACGCGAATGGTTCGAAAATTCAATATTCACGTGGTTACAGGGGACTGGTGGTGCCATCTAGCAGGGCACAGTTGAAACAAACGAGGCTTGCAATCTCGAAGCCAATGGCCGGAAATCGATCAATGGCCATTGTTGCTGCTGTGCGTCCCGCTGCTTATGGTCTGCTGCTACTAGTGCAGCAAAGCCGGGCAACGTCGTGCACGGCGACAGGGATGCGAGTCGGTCCCATCGGTCCGCTTCTTGAGACGGGTAATTTGTAGTGCGCTAACCCGATGCGAACCACTTAAACATGATTTTATTTCAAAATAGTCCCTTTTGTGGCACAAAAGTAACACTACCAAGTTTCTGGATTACTATTTCAACAATCAATGTCAATTTAATGGTTGCCTTTAGTGTCTTTTCAAGTTTTCTTCGTCAGCGATGTTGGGAAACATGGCTTCGGGCATCGTTGCTGGGTTTCTTTTCTAGACCAACTTGTATGCCTTCATTTGCGTTGTCTCCTGCACGGCCATGCTGTATGCGAAGGTCACGTACGGAAAGATGGTGTCCCATGTGTGTTCGATATAGACATACATGTCCAGCATGTTGGCGATTGTCTTGTGTAGCCACTCGATGAGGCCATTGGTCTGTGGTTTCTACGCGGTGGCTCTTCTGGCTGTTTGCCAAAATCACCTGAGTTAGGTCAGCAGTAAAGGCCGTATCTCTGTCGGTGATGAGCACCCCTGGCACGCCATGACATAGGACAATATTTTCAACGAAGAATTCGGCTACCTTGGATACACTGCCTAAAGGCAGTGCATCCAGGGTTTTTTTGGCGTAGCGGATGATTATTCATTTGTATTCTAAAGTCAAGGTTTGAAACAGTCCTAGTAGGTGCATACTGATTTGCTGGAATGGCCGGCATGGTGGCTCGATGGGCTGTATAAATTCAGCTGGCCTAGTCGGCAGTGTGTCCCTGTGCTGACAATCTTGGCAAGTCTTTACATAACGAGCAACATCGGCAGTAAAACGCGGCCATGTTACGAGGAAGAGGCACGTGGGGCGTACCGAATGTAGAAGTGCGAAAACGGTGCATGAGGAGAAAAAGAGGTCACCTCAGGGCACGTGCAGCAGCCATGTTGACGCGGGAGATTAGTTGGAAGAAGGCGCGTGGGACGCAGCCCGAGTCGTGATAAAAAAATCGCAGAGGATAAGCTGGCACTGTGCGTTGGCGCTCCGGGCTGTGAAGACGTGGGAAACCAGCATGGCTACGGGGGCGGGAGCAGCATAACCACGCGTTTCTGAAAGATGTCGTCGTGAAGAGGCCCGGGAAGTGCTCCTTGACCTCGGAGGTCTCGAGTGAGGCTGTCCGGACTTGCCGCACCCTTGCCCTGCAGTTCTTGGTGAACGTGCAGCTATCTCACTTCGAGCCGGGACGGTAGCAGCCCACACCATTACATGTCAGCAGGGGAGTCCATGATGAGCTTAGCCTAGCGAGTCCAAAGATTGAGACGAGGATCGGGACACCGGCTATGAGTAAGAGCGGTTTGTGCTGTGGGATCAACCGACGGTGACCGTAAAAAGTGGAGCAGCTCTTTAACGACGGAAAACTTCACTAAACATTGCCATAGCAAGGGGCAACAAGTCGCAACGCAAGGAGCTGTAAGAACATTTCATTGACAATGCCATGTTCGCTTAAGAATAGCAGCTAGGGCTAATAACAAATTCAGACTGAAATACAGTTAGCTTTGGTTGGAATATGTACAGGCTGTTACTGGAGTAATTTTGTGTACTCGCAAGTGTTTGTTTTCGCTTTTGACTTTATTGCCTTTTATCATTTGGGTCATAACGCGGGCTTCTTTTGCCACACCCGTCTCCAGTTTCTCTCAATTTAATTCTTCGCAAGCCCTCGTGAGATAATTGTGACAGGCCAGAAGTACTTTGCTTGTATTCTTGTATTCTTTTCTATTTTCTTGTATTCTTCTTGTAATCAATCATTGCAATGTCTCTTTATTTCTGATTAAGTATGAAAACGAAAATATTGATGTTCATGCCGTAACCAGGAAAGTGATGAGGCATCTATTTTTGGTCCCATTGATGCATGATGCTTCTATGTGAGAACAAGTACATAGGCTTAGTAAGCAACTGCTACAAATACCGCTCTCTCTTTTTTAATGGTGTTCATTTCTGTGGTATATATATTTAGGGTATTTACTTCTAGTTTTAATTATCACATGAATTTGCATTGTTTTGCGGCTTTTTGCTTTTTAGTAACTGTGTCAAATGACCACTGTTGTACACTAACTGATTGTTGATGTATTATTACAACTTATGTACACTTACCTACTTTATTTAGTTGTACGCTGTGTATAGTGCGTGCTGCCTTAAAGGGCCTTCCGGCACGCTCAAGCTGTATGCAACAACTTTTCACCTGGGAGACCCCCAATAAATTGTAAAATATTGTTGGAAATAAAGGATTGATTGATTGATTGATGCCGGTGAGTGTGCGGGAAATGCCTAAGTACCTGGTCGCGGGGGGGGGTCATTGTGCGAGAAGGTATTTGGCTCAACATGCCAAGAAGTTATTTGTAAGGTAAATGATGTCAGTGAGGTATTTGGCTCAACATGCCAAGAAGTTATTTGCAAGGTAAATGATGTCAGTGCTCGCTTGAATACCTTTCGGGACAAATGTGGTCCTGCCCTCAAGGTATACTATTAGGCCCCTCAGTTCTGTGTAGGCTTGTTGTTGTTCGACGAAGTCGTCGGCACTTACAGTTCCCAGAAAGCAGTCATCATTCCGCGTTGTCCGAGGCACGAAACAGGAAGTTGGTGTCGGAGTGCTTTCCTCCATACTTGCAAACGACAGAAATGTCGAATTCTCGCAGCCTTAGGCTCCACCTTGCGAGATGACCCGAAGAGCCTTTTAAGTTAGCTAGACAACACAAGGTGGGATGATAGCTCACAACTTTGAAGGGCCTGTCCTAAAGGAACTTTGATGTACTCTAGATGATGGCAAGGAGTATAATAGAATAGAGCAGATGTTTATTTCATGAGCAATACAGATCATGGGGAGTGAGAGAAAAAGCTGCTTTTAGGCAGCTTTACGAAGCTCTCACCCCGTGTATCTTGGACTTCGGTTAGCATTTGGCCACAGACACTATTACTACATCAATAGAATATGTACAAGTAAAAAAATAACATGTTTTCACACTATTATCATCAAGAAAAAGTAGTTCAAAAAGAAAACAATACAGTCGTAGTGAAGAAGATGAGTGCTACTCAGAAAGGCAGGGGGTATGACTCAGTTGGTGAAGAAGACGACTTTTGTTTGGCTGGGTACTCAGGCTAGTTCCGCCATTACCACTTGATGTGTCGTGGCCGCTCTCCTGTTTTATTAAAGAGTGCCACTTTAAAACGCCTTATTATAGTTGGTGGAGAGTGCTGGGTAACGCCTAATCCTGGAATTGCGAAACCGTACGTTGCCTCCAGTTGCTACAATGTCCACGGACGACGATCAGCAGGCGGCCGCCTCGGCTCCAACTACTGCAGCTCCTGTCTGTCTCGGCTCCTTTCGGCAACGCGATCCGCCTACCTTCAGTGGAACTGATGACAAAGACGTGGAAGATTGGCTCGACGAATACGACCGGGTGAGCAAGCACAACAAGTGGGACGATGTGCACAAGGTTACTGTCGTCCAATTTTATTTGACCGACATCGCCAGTCGGTGGTACCCTAGTCACGAGAGAGACCTCCCCACCTGGTCGGCCTTCCGAACGTCGTTTGCGGACTTGTTTGGCCGTCCAGCGCTTCGCAAACTATGGGCCGAACAGCGCTTGCGTACCAGGGCTCTGCAGAATGGTGAGAATTACACCAGTTATATTGAAGATGTGGTCGACCTTTGCCGGCGTGTCAACTCGGTCATGACAGAAGCCGAGAAGATCAAACACATCTTGAAAGGTGTGACTGACGACGCATTTCAGATGCTTGTCGCCAAAAGCCCGCAAACGGTGGCGGAAGTGATCCAACTTTGTCAGAGCTATGATGAGCTCTGGAAACAGCGTGACACCACTCGTCGTGCCAGCGTGCCATGTGCAACAATCTCCGCTTTAAGGTCAGCTGGCACTGCTACAGACCACACCACTTTGCTTCTCGAGATCAAGCAATTTGTACGAGAGGAGGTTGCACGCCAGTTGTCCCTTGTGCCTTATACCTCCGAAGGTTACCCATCTACTTTAGCGCCATCAATACAGCGAGTAGTCTAGGAGCAAGTGTCCGAGGCGCTACCAACAGCTCACGCACCACCTGTGGCTGCTCCATTGACCTATGCCAAAGCACTGAACGGAACCCAACGTCCGCCTGTCGTGAACGGCCATGTTTTTTTGTCGCGAACGCCTACGTTCACGCGTCCCTTTGTCGTACCGACTGAGCCTATGTACCAGGCTGCCCGTCCTTTCTCCCGACCACCACCTCCACGCTTTCAGAACCCCCGGCGCACTCAAGACAATCGCCTCATATGCTTCGCCTGTGGAATTGCGGGTCACGTGGCACGATTTTGCCGACGGCGTGAGTTTTTCCTGCGTGACGACGTCAGGCCCAACAATTATGATTTCCCCCCACGACCGGAGCCTGCTGTATATGGCGAGACTGCCATCATGGACACATTTTCACCTCGCCGGAACTTCAACAGACACCGGTCGCCTTCACCTCAACGCCGTTCCCTTTTCCCTATGCTACGTCGACCTCGCCCTGTCCCTGAGGAAAACTAGGAGCCGCAGTTTCGGGGGCAAGAACTGCGGATCTTTCTAATTCGACAAGACCTTGTTTTTCGCCGTCCAACGTCATTGCTGTCTCCGTTGAAGATATACCTGTTTTTGCATTGGTTGATACTGGGGTCGCAGTGTCTGTAATGACTAAAAAACTTTGCCGTCGACTAAAAAAAAGTCACAATGCCTTTTCACGACTTCGTTTTGAGCACCGCGAGCGAGCAACGAATTCGCCCTTTTGCTGCATGCACAGCACGTGTCGTTATTGCTGACAATATTTATGTCGTCGAGTTTGTAGTGCTCCCGCAGTGTTCCCATGACATTATATTAGGCTGGGACTTTCTCTGCACTCATCATGCCGTCATCGACTGTGCTCGCGCCGAAGTGGAGTTCGCGCCGTTATGCGACGCTGCTTCACTCGACTCGTCCCTTTCACCTGCAAAAGTTTTCGTTGCTGCCGACACTTCGATACCCCCGTTCTCGTCCACCCTAGTTCCGCTTTCCTGTGACGTCTCTAGTCGCTCAACAGTTCTTTTTGCGCCTTCTGAAACCACTGTTCGCCGCAAGTGCTTCCTGATTCATTTCGCCGTTCTGAATATTCACGATGGATCAAGTGCAATTTATGTATCAAATCCGTTTCCCTCGCCTTCCAAGTTACTGTGCGGAGAGTGCCTGGGCTCTGCCGATGTCATTGATTCCTTGAGTGCACGTGTAGTTCCTGACCACTCGACTACGCTACCTATTGACGCTGTTGATTGCTGCACGTCATCCTCTTCCCCTTCATTCACCGACGTAATTTCGCGCTGCATCGACACAAACCTTACGGCCCCGCAGCGCACCGACATCATCGCCCTCCTCGAGTGCTTCGACCACCAGCAACTGACTTTGGGCCGTGCTTCCACAGTATCTCACGAAATCGACACTGGCCTTCACGCTCTCTTACGTCAGCGTTCATATTGGGTATCAGCATCTGAGCGTCGCATAATCGTGGAACAAGTTGACGACATGTTGAAGCGGGGTGTTATTGAGCCCTTTAACAGCCCGTGGGCCTCCCCAGTTGTTCTAGTCAAGAAAAAGAATGGCTCAATAAGATTCTGCGTCGACTACCGCCGGTTGAATAAGATCACGCGCAAAGATGTTTACCCGCTACCTCGCATAGACGATGCCCTTGACTGCTTACAAGGCGCGGAGTTCTTCTCGTCACTAGATCTGCGTTCAGGTTATTGGCAGGTTCCCATGGCTGAGGCTGATCGCCCCAAGACGGCTTTTGTTACTCCTGATGGCTTATACGAATTTAACATCATGCCATTCGGGCTCTTCAATGCGCCTGCCACTTTCGAGCGCATGATCGACAACATCCTTCGTGGCCTGAAATGGCAGACATGTCTGTGCTATTTAGACGATGTCGTGATATTTTCAAGCGACTTTTCAACGCATCTTCAGCGGCTCGAGACAGTGCTTACTTGCCTCACCTCCGCCGGTCTACAGCTCAACTTGAAGAAGTGCTGCTTCGGCGCTCGAAAACTCCCAATTTTGGGCCATGTTGTATCTAGAGATGGCATTCTTCCAGATCCGACAAAACTCCGTGCCGTTGCCGAATTTCCTAAGCCGAAGACCTTAAAAGAACTTCGCAGCTTCCTCGGTTTATGTTCATATTTTCGTCGTTTTATTCGCAACTTCGCCTCCATCATATCGCCCTTGACTGACCTTCTTGCCGGCAACAACGACCTTTGTAGTTGTTCGTCAGCTTGTGATGATGCATTTGCCACACTCCGCCACCTTCTTACGTCACCTCCTATACTGCGACATTTTGATCCGCTTGCCCCGATGGAAATACACACAGATGCTAGCGGAGTTGGCCTCGGTGCTGTGCTCGCTCAGCGTAAACCTGGATTTGATGAGTACGTCGTCTCTTACGCCAGCCGTGCACTCACAAAAGCAGAAGCCAACTATTCAGTCACCGAAAAAGAGTGTCTAGCCATCATATGGGCCATAGGCAAGTTTCAACCATATGTTTACGGGCGCCCATTCAGCGTGGTTACAGATCATCATGCATTATGTTGACTCTCCTCGTTAAAAGATCCCACCCGCCGGCTTGCCGGTTGGGCGCTTCGGCTGCAAGAGTACGACATCCACGTCGTTTACCGATCTGGCCGAAAACATTCCGACGCAGATGCTTTGTCCCGATCACCTCTACGATGTAGTGACAAGTCGCCGTCTTTGCCTGCCCCCGACGTATCTGCACGTAGTGTCAGCGACATGCTACAGGAGCAACGAAAAGATTCTTGGATCGCTTCACTTATGAACTTGTTGAGTCGAACTTCCTCGCAAAATATCCCTAGAGGTATGCGATGTCAAATACAGCACTTCGTTATCAGAGATGGTTTGCTATACAGACGGAATTATCTCTCCGAAGGACGCCAATGGCTCCTAGTCATTTCCAGACGTCTCCGCTCAGACATATGCGCCTCCTTTCACGCCGACCCACAATGCACCTATGCTGGAATGTCAAAAACCTACACCCGCCTGTCCCACCGCTACTACTGGCGTAAAATGTATCGCTTCGTTCGTCGCTATATACGTTCTTGTCTTGCTTGTCAACGCCGGAAGAATCCCACTCCAAGTTCTCCAGCTCCACTACAACCCTTACCTTGTCCTGCCCGACCGTTTGACCGTGTTGGCATTGATCTGTGTGGACCTCTTCCGATTACACCGGCTGAAAATCGCTGGGTAATCGTGGCTATCGATCACCTTACGCGCTACGCAGAAACTTCATCACTCTCTTCTGTGTCAGCCAGCAACGTTGGTCGTTTCATACTGCATCAGATCATTTTACGTCACGGTGCACCACGTGAACTCCTGAGTGACCGAGGGCGTGTGTTTTTGTCGGATGCTGTCGAGCTTGCCCGCTCCTTCACAAGTGCGGAACTGCAACGCCAGAAACATCACCGCGATAGCCCCACGCCTCCGGTTTCTTATGCATCAGATGACCTTGTCTGGGTTCGCATCCCTTCAACCACCCCTGGTCTCTCAACGAAACTGATGTACTAGTATGACGGACCTTACCGTGTGGTTAAACAAACTTCACCCGTCAATTACATCATGGAGCCGCTTGAGCAGCCCCATGATCAACGACGCCGTGGACGTGAGACCGTCCACATAGACCGCCTAAAACCGTATTATGATCCCTCTATTGTCTCCTGTCCATGAGTCGCCAGGATGGCTCTTTTCCGGAGGGGAGGAAAATGTAGTGAAAAAGATGAGTGCTACTCAGAAAAGCAGGGCGTATGACTCAGTCGGTGAAGAAGACGACGTTTGGTTGGCTGGGTACTCGGGCTAGTTCCGCCATTACCACTTGACGTGTCGTGGCCGCTCTCGTGTTTTATAAAAGAGTGCCACTCTAAAACGCCTCATTATACAGTGAATAAATAGTACATGATGCTGCATACATCCTATCACAGTAACAAATTGTTATACATTTCTGTTTATTTCTGAATAAAAGAAAGAGCAGTCACAAAAATTGGGAAGAAAGAAGAATAAAGCATAATTAATAAAGCCAAGGCACTCCTTTTTTGTTGTAGAACGCCGTAGTTGGCCTCTGCCTTTGATAGTGACCGGATAGCATTACTGATGACATGACCCTTTCTTGTCCATCAGTCTTCTGCACAAGAAAGGCACCTTGTCCTATATTTCTTGCATCGGTGTGTAATTCTGTCTCGGTGAGTTTGTTGAAATGCACAAGTATCGGAGGCATCGTTTTAGTTCTTGAAATTCTTCCTTCTGCGGCGTTTCCCACATTAATTCCGATTCGGTACGAGTAAGGTTGGTGAGTGGCTCGGGGATATGGGCGAAGTATGCCTGTAGTATGCACACAGGCCAAGAAATCAACGCACGACCTTGTTCTCAGTGGGGCATACTCCAGACAGGCTTATCATCACGAACAAGAGTTCCTCGTAGGTGAAGCATCACTTTTCTTTCTTCTGGGTTACTCCAGAGGTCTTTATTGCCTTCAGTACAGCTTCAAGGCGCTGGAGGTCTTCATCGAAATTTGAGGAAGATATGACGACGTCATTCAAGTACACAGGGCAAGTCTGCCACTTGAAGCCGGCCAGCGTTGGAAAGTCATGGGAGCTGAGCGAAGACCAAAAGGCATGACCTTGAACTCAAAGAGGCCGTCTGGTGTTGTAAAGGTGGTCTTCTCTTGGTCTCTTCTCCACTTCAGTTTGCCAGAAACCGGTATAGAGGTCCATTGATGAAAAGCACCTCGTGTTGTGGAGTTGATCGAAAGTGTTGTCGATAGAAAATGTTGTCTTTCTGTAGGACAGGAGACATGTCCTTTATCATCATTTTGTTCAGGCGGTGATAGACGCAAAAGCTACAGGTTCTGTCCTTCCTCACTAACACCACAGGTGATGCCCACGACCTCTTGGAACGCTGAATGATGTCGCATAGCATTTCGTCGACATGCTTACTGATTGCCTCACACTCTGGTGTGGAAAGTATGTATGGGCTCTGACGGAGTGGTCTTGTACTACTCTACCCTGTTATGATGTGAGTTTTGCTATTGCCTTGTCCGCTTCTCAAGTGCCTTCTTTAGGAGCAAAGCTCTTTAGGGGGTAGGCCTGTCCAGCGTCATAGTACTTATACTAGGCACGGTGATGGCAATGCTGCTGTGGCACTTGCACCACTAGTACTCTGATTGCTCACTAGATGGTGCTGCGGCGCTCGCTCCAATGCATGTTCCAATATGATAGGAAATCGCTAGATGTGCAGCTATAAAATGCGTTCACTCTTGGTGCACTTTTTCTTTCACTGACAGTCTGTGTTACGAGTATGAGCGACGAAGACAGCGAGGCGCAGGGTTTAGAAGGCGGTTGCAGCGTGTCCTTGCCGCTAAGATCGAGATGAGAGCATGCAAAGCTGTAGCTGCACAGAAGTGCCGACAAGAGGGTCCTCAGCTGAGAGCCCATGAAGTGGCGGTGAAACGTGCACAAAGTGTTTGTCACCTCTTACATGCATGCAATCAACTGGGCAAGATTTACAAGGGCTTCACGGTTTACCGTTGTACCTCTAAAGCTTAGCTCACTCATTATCATTCACTCCGTTGATATGTTGTGACTTTTTAATACTTGTAGCTTCCCTGAGGAACATTGCGACCAACGTGGATGAGCTGCGAACAAGTCTTGCAAACAATTCGTCTTGAACATTACTCATGAGAAGGCAAACTTTATTGTCATTGGCCATCACAGCGTCGGCAAGCCAGAATAGTTGAGTCATCTCTTTCATGAGAATGGTGTCTTTTTCGTTTGGTAGTTGCACCCGGGTTTCCAGCAAAGAAGAGGCTCTGTGGCCGGTGCTCATGGAGGTGTGCAAGGATGCGCTCTGGAAGTCATCCCAGGTTTGGAGTGAGGACCAGGTTCTTGCTGAATCTTCCATGTTTTTTACTCTTTCATGGATCTCTGTTGGGTCTCTGTAAGAGACTGTTCCACAAACTTGAGGCTCATGACTAAAGTAAGGTGGACACTGTTTACGACTCACCCTGCTTGGAAGCACAATCGGCCCACATATGTTGATACGACACCAGGATAGTGGCGTTTTCTAGCCAACAAACCTGCAAATGCTCCTTGCCGCTCGCAGTTGTTTGCATAAATGGCTAGTGTATTTTTCCTCAAAGTAGTTCATACGAACATCACTCTATTAGAATCCATCTATAACTCGTGAACACGTTTGTTTATGATTTATATTGTGAGAATTTGAGTTTTTTTAATTGCATTATTTAGCCCATCTTTAATGGTAACATTCCAAGTTGTCAGGGCATTAGTGGTTAAAGCTTTCCCAGCCCAGCTTTTCCTCTAGGGTCTGTGTGTTAACTTCATGGAGCATTCTACCTGTTACCTACGAGCTACAGTAATACTTTGCTTCTAGCCATCACAATACTTCTTATTGGTACAAAGTATTCAATACAAATTGACACTACTTGTTCAAGATGAAAGCATAGGTCATAGACATTTTTAGAGTGAGTGTCAACAACTAGTCTTTCTTCTAAATAATCAATATTTCAAATATCATCACTGCACTCATCACAGTATCATGCAGTGCTGGCGGCTGCCTTGTAGCATGTTAATCAGGCAGAGCGATGCCTGAGAAACGGACTGTGTCAAAGTGCTTTGAGGGCCAAAATCACAGACATGCTGGTGGACGTATTTCGCTTCTTGCTGTGTAGTGAAGCTGCCTCTTGGCAGCTTTTTTTTTTCCATTGTCCTCCATCTGTAAGTTTGTACAGGGTGAAAATAACATTTGATTTAATTTGATTTCAACTACTTTTGCTTTTCATGGCTATAAGCATATCTGCCAACTGTTCCGATTTTGCCGTAGAATGTACGAATATCGACCTCGCTTACGATTTTATGAATCCTGCCTGAAATTTTACGAAAAATATATTTCCGACAAAAAAAAAAAGACAAGTAAAATAGCAGGACCTCTGAGATTGACTGCGGCACACTGCCGTAGCTAGTCACAAAGGCCACAAACACGACGTGCTATATTCCGCCACCAGGAGAGAACAATATGTATTGGTGTTATTATCATAACATACCTGCCAAGTCTCCTGTATTGTCCAAGAGACTCCAGGATTTCCACTGTGCCTTCCATTTGTACGGTGCCATAAAAACCTCCCGGAAATTGAAATTTGTGTGCGAGATCTGGCCTCATTGACAAAAATGCAGTTCTGTTTGTTCCAGGCTTTTTGCAAGCCCATCGCATTTTATTATAAACGAATTTGAGAGGCATTCATCTAAACGTACAGTAGAGTTTCAGTGATTCGAAACTGCGGCAGATAGGAATTCGTGAAATTCCCCAGCCAAATTCATGTGTCCATTGGGCCAAAGTTAGAATATTTCGAACACTTTTTCCAGATCGCAGCGTGTGATATGAACTTTTGTACCGAAATTGTTGAACAAAGGCCGTTTGAGAGCAGTGTGCTCGAAGCTTCAGAAGTACCGTGCGACCAGTGCCCGCGCTATCTTCTACAGTGCGTGTGGTTGTCATTGCCACTACCACTGGGGTCGAAACCGCGGTCGTTCGACACGATTATGTATGGCCACGACATTATTGACAGAAGTGTACGCGCGGTCAACGCTCGAACAGTCGAAGCGGCGCTGCTTTCTACAAACTTAGGGGACAAAACCACGACAATTGCGATAATATATAGCATAAAACAACTTAGTTTTGGAGGCAAAACATGGATTAAAAACATAGATTAAACACAAAACTACTGTTTGCTGAAACCGCCACGCACATAACCGCGGTTGGAGCAATGTGACAGTGATCTGCGAGCTCCGAGGGCACGTGGCTGACACAGCGGTAGATTAAAAGAGGTGAAGACGTAAATAAAGCTAGAAGCGTTTTGGCGTTCTTGTCTAAAGAATCAAGTAGTGAGCAAAGCCAAAGCCTTGACCCGCGCTTTCACGGCAGCTAGCTGCGCCGTCCCAGCCATTCACGTGTGAAGGCATATGCAAGCTGTTTTGACAGAAATTGATTTTTTTCGTTAGTTGTTTTGATGACACGAAATTTCGGGAGCATTTTCACTCTTCTTTTGAGACTCTCATCGTAGTGGGAACCCCCCCCCCCCCCCCCTTTTTGTGTTCGACCATGCCAAGCCATTACGAGACCGCAATGTCGATGTTTCCGCTTGCGTTTCGGACCCCCTCTTGCTTTTTGCTATGTTTTTTGTTTTTTATGTCAAAAATGAAAAATAATTCAGCGCGCCGATTTGATTTATGGTGGCAAAACATGATTATGCTTGTAGCTAAAGGCAAATCCATCACAGCTACAAATTAGAAAAAAAAAGTCGGTAACCCCCCCTCTCCCTACAAAAAAAAAGTCGGTAACCCCCCACCTCCCGCCCCCTTTCCCCACTAGGGGGTTTCACAAATTTTTCTGTTGCTAGGTTGGCAGGTATGCTATAAGTAAGTGAACATCTCCAGATGGATTCCATCTTAGCTTGGAAGAGAATTGTGGAATGGAATATTCCTGATGAGTACACTTACATTTGTAGTTTGTCAGGTTAGTTTTTTTCTTGTTTAGTGAAAATTTTCAATATCTGTTACTGTGGATTGCTGGACAGCCTTTTTTCTTGCTGGGCATGTCGGTGCAGCACAGTGAAATCTCAACTTAACGAATCTCAAAGGGAGGCTAAAAATATTGGTTATTTTGAAAGGTCGTTATAGTGAAACTAATAAAAATTTGTGCCACAATCGTAATCCCAACCAGTAAAGCCGCCTACCTATGCTATGTATACATTTGCGACCACATTATGCTTTAATAAGCGAGAAAGAACAAACATGAAATATTACGTAACCAGTGCACGTTTATTTGACGAAGAGTGCCGTCTATCCTCATGTGGCCAGCTCGACTGATGAAAGACGAAACGCACGTGCATTCTTCTTAGGCACTGTGCAGCATCGGTGTGAAATACCAATTTTTCACGTTGGTTCACATATTTGCTCTCGCTGCAGTTTGCTTGCCACGAGAAATAGTATTGTCCTAATCGGGTTAAGCTGATGTGCATGCCTCGTCGTCGCACTGGGCGTAGTGTTTGAGTGTTATGAAAGCATACCCAAGAAATCATTGGCAACTTTATCCTACAGGCCCCTCGTGTTGTAGCATGCCTTTCGTGCTGGTTCTGGAGCTCATCTTAAACTTCAACCACCAACCAAAGAATAGAAAACAGCCGGGTAACAAGCCCACAGATAAAGCTACCCATCGAAAACAAAGATTGCAGGGTAAAGCCGGACGTTGAAAACAAATACCAGGTAATGATGATGACAATGGGGCTATCTCATGTTAAATTTCCTGCGTTCAGCCTGAAGGAAGAAAACAGCGAGCTTAGTGCCAGCAAGCCAGAGGGCTTGTGAGCTTGTTGGAGGAGTACAACGAGAAGCAATTTTTATGTATTGGGTTTATGCGGATGCTAATAAACGTTTGTCTGAGTTCTGAAAGCTGTGTCGGTTGTTCAGTTGGCCATATTTTTTACAATTTGGTGCCTAAACCCGGGAGGCGACAGCCGGGAGCTACCGTCAAGGGACATCACTGATGGCTGCCGACTGGAACAGCAGCCGCAAGCTGCAGAGGTCTACCAAACAGCTGACAGCAGTGGACAAACTCAAGATGAAAAGAAGCACTTGAAGGGCCCAGAACACCAAGTTGATGCAAGAGGCAAGTGCTATATTTGATAATGATGACGCGATAATGGGACAGATCGACGCGATTTACAAGAGGCTCAAAGGCAATAAACAAGACCTGAACAAGATTGTTAAAGAAATCGAGAGCCACATAAGCTACGAAGCATTCAAAGCGTTGTACGCCACCGTAATTGAATATGAGGACAACGCGATCCACATCTTAGCCAAGCTCTAGAACATATGATGCCAGCACAGCGAAACATCTGCAATGTCATGGCCAATCGAACTTCTCAACGTGTCAGCGTGCATGGTACGTGCAGACAGACCAGGAGCCAAGTTGCTGAAGTTGATAATTAGTCCATTCACAGGTGACTCATACACATGGAACGCATTCTGGGTCCCCGCAGGGGCATCTGCGTTAGCAGACGTTTGGTGTGTAACGACACTAGGGACCCGAGCTAACGGGGGAGTTTTGACTCCCTCCCATGCCTAGCCGTGCGTGGCTTTGCCGTGTTCGGGGAAAAGGGAATCCTGGGGGTTGAGCCGACACCGGATGATTGGACCTTTAAGACCCCCCGGCAGAGGCAACACCTTTGGCCCTGGCTTCACGTAGACGGTACCCCTGGGCTGACCCACCCAAGGGAAAACGGGCAGTCGCCTCTTCCTGTCTCCTTCTCTTTCTCCATCTTCGTTTTTTCTACTACTTTTGATCTTTCCTGTCCTCTCCTCATTTCTCGTTAGTTCCAGAATTCTTGGCGGCAAGGGTTAACCTGGTGTAGATATCCAACCTTGGGTAGATATATTAGGTTATCGCGGCCATGTACGGCTGGCGCTTGTGTCTCCTTCGCGTCTCGCAGCGTCCTCTTGTTGGGCTCCGTGGTGGGTGGCTGGCATGGCCGCCGAATAAGCATTGCCGAGGACGATTATCAGTTCCTCACAGCAAAGACAGCCTTGCTATAATAACCGGCGTCATAAGCCACTGTCGCACATTCGAGACCCTGAAGATGTGGTGTATCACCCCCAAGTTTGGTCGCCTACCGAATGTAACCACCGTGGCAAGTGTTGATGAATACACACCGCTTGATTTCGTGTCGACAATACGCCAGACCGTTCTAGAAGAGCTCACTCGACACACTCGCCCGATGCCGTACGAAGCTACACCCGCACCGCCTCCCTCTCGCCCTCCCGTGTCGATTGCCACTGCAGGCATCGATGACTGCAACTACAGGCCACCCTCACCACCGAGGTCACAGCGCAATAACTACCCGCTGCCGAGGTACGAAGACCGCTTCAGTTACCCCCATCAGCCAGCCAACACCTATTACGATCCGAAGGAAGATATACTTGAACCACCACCACGTCAGCGCAATGCGTTCCAGGAGTACAATGCATACCGCCAAGCCCCTGTGTGCTACCGTTGCGGTATCGCCGGGCGTATAGCTCGGTTCTGTCGTCGACAGAGAGAGCCGACATCCCGATATCATTCCCCATCAGAGTTTCCGCCAGCGGGCACTGGTCAACACAACGGTCATTGGCCCGCCTATTCCAGGAGTACCTCACGACGGGGAAATCACCGTGACAGTTCTCCCGCTTCTGACCGTAGTTTGACGCCTCCATCTGGCCGACTGCATCGTTCCTCTTCGCCGGGACGACGTCTGTCATCACCGCCGCCGCCAGGAAACTAGCCAACGCGACAGATGGAGGTGATGTCGCACAACAGGATTTGCCTCAGATGCCTCCACCAGTTGTAATGTCCAAGAACAAGATACGTGTGGAAATAGATTGCTTTTGTACAAGTGCTTTGGTGGACACGGGTGCTACGATATCAGTTATGAGTCTTTCTTTCAAAAGTCGCATTGGCCACTGAGTCATGTTTTCTTGGGGCGAATCGACAAGGTTTAGTGGTGTTGGTGGGGAAGTACTTCATCTTGTCAGAGTTTGTGCCGTTAATGTCTTATTGGCAGGAAAGGTGTTCCCAACAAAGTTTCTTGTGCTGCAATGTTGTACCCACGATGTGATTCTCGGTCTTGACTTTTTCCAAGGATGTGGCACTTTCGTCGACTGTGGAAGCGGTGAACTTTCCATCAGCGGTGACATTGTTCCGGCCCTCGTTGATGAGGCACCGCAGGCCGCGAAGGACGCTTTGATTGTTTCTGATGAACTGGCAGTGCCGCCATGGTCAATGAAGTCAGTTGCGGCATTCGCCCCAGAATTTGCCACATCTTTTGACGCCATTGTTGAACCTGCCATCGTTCAATATACTAAGAAAGGCATACTCGTCCCTCGTTGTTTGGTATCTGTTGATGAAGGAGCAACCTTTCTGTGGGCACTGAACTGTTCGCCAATGCCGGTTGTGCTCCCTCGAGGAATGAAGCTTGGCGTCTTCGATGATTCCACTGAAGGTTCTGTAGCGGTCGTTACAACGATGAAAGCGAGAAAGGTACAGTCTGTGGCAAGCACAGTTGCTCTTACGAGTCCCAGATTCTAGGCATGATTAGCGCCACTTTGCGGTCACACGAGCAGCAGACGTTATGCCATCTCTTGAGGCGACATGCTTCTGTGTTTGACTTTCGCCAAGAGGAGAAGCCACTACCTTTACCATGTTCTCGCGCTCACCATAGGATTGACACCAGCACTGCCCATTCGATCCGACAAAAGCCTTACTGAGTGTCGTCATCAGAACGAAAAGTTATTGCCGACTCGGTTCAGAAAATGCTGAAGAAGGGTGTCATTGGAGAGTCGTGTAGCCCGTGGGCAGCACCGGTTATCTTGGTTAAGAAGAAAGATGGTGCCTGGCGGTTCTGCGTTGATTACAGAAGACTCAACGCCGTGACCGAAAAAGGTGTATATCCGATGCCTAGGATTGACGATGTTATTGACTGCTTACACTAGGCTTTGTACTTTTCTTTAATAGACCTACAATCAGAATATTCGCAGATACCTATGCACCCTTCAGACAAGGATTGATTGATTTGTGGGGTTTAACGTCCCAAAACCACTATATGATTATGAGAGACGCCGTAGTGGAGGGCTCCGGAAATTTAGACCACCTGGGGTTCTTTAACGTGCACCCAAATCTGAGCACACGGGCCTACAACATTTCCGCCTCCATCGGAAATGCAGCCGCCGCAGCCGGAATTCGAACCCGCGACCTGCGGGTCAGCAGCCGAGTACCTTAGCCACTAGACCACCGCGGCGGGGCACCCTTCAGACAAGGAGAAGACCGCATTCGTGACGCCTGATGGACTGTACCAATTCAATGTGATGCCGTTTGGGCTTTGCAGCGCCCCCGCCACTTTTGAAAAATTTATGGACTCTGTCCTTCGTGGTCTTAAATAAGAGGTGTGCTTATGCTACTTGGATGACGTCGTCATTTTCGGGCGTACCTTTGAAGAGCACAACGTCCATTTAAGCCTTGTTTTAGACTGTGTCAGAAAGGCTGGCTTGATTTTGAACTCTAAGAAGTGCCGGTTTGGTGAACGACAAGCCTTAGTCCTCGGTCACCTAGTTGACAAAGATGGTGTCAGGCCGGATCCCTGCAAAATCGAAGCAGTCGGCACATTCAAACCACCCCAGACACTGAAGGAACTTCGCAGCTTCTTGGGCCTACTTTCCTACTTTCGCCGCTTTGTGCCCCGATTCGCGGGCGTAGTACACCCACTGACAAGCTTGCTGTGAAAAGACAGCTCATTCGAATGGACACCTGATTGTGATGCTGCATTTTCTGAACTGAAACTTCTACTGACATCTGAGCCTATTCTTCGTCATTACGATCCTTCTGCTCCTACAGAAGTGCACAGTGACGCAAGTGGAATTGGCACTGGAGGTGTGCTTGTTCAGCGCCATGATAATACAGAGCATGTTGTTGTTTATACGAGTCGATCTCTAAGGTAGGCTGAAATGAAATATACGGTGACAGAGCAACATTGTTTAACGGCTGTATTCACCATTCAGAAGTTTCGATGTTACCTCTACGGTCGTCCATTCATGATTGTGACAGACCATCATTCATTATTTTGGCTTGTTATCCTCCGAGACCCTTTTGGCCGCCTTGCTCGATGGGCTTTACGCCTTCAAAAATTTGACTTCAGCATTTCGTACAGAAGTGGACGACGTCATTCAGACGCTGATTGCCTTTCTCGCCTGCCTATGACCACGACGGAGCACAGTGCAGATACCTTCGACATCTGTTTTGCTGCGGAGTGTCTCACGTTTCCTGACTCTAATATCTTCAAACGAGAACAATTGAATGGTTTATCTTTAGACCCTTTGTTCGTTGACGCTCGGAATCTCAAAGGCAGTGGTCGCTTTCGCAGTCGTGATGGGCTGTTGTGCAAAACGAATTACTCAGCAACCGGCGCACATTATTTACTGGTTGTACCTCAAAGTCTTCGATGCGACATTCTCCGTACTATGCACCACGATGATCCAACATCAGGACACCTTGGGTTCATTCGCACCCTGCATCGAGTGCAGCAGCGTTTTTACTGGCCTCGAATGCGAGATTTTACAAAACAATACGTCTCGAGCAGCGAGAACTGCCAGCGTCACAAACGACCTACCAGTGCACCACACGGCCTTCTTCACCCCGTAGAACCGCCTACTACGTCTTTCGAGCAAGTGGGCATCGATCTATTGGGCCCGTTTCTGCGATCTTCGAACAACAACCGCTGGATAATAGTGTGCGTCAATCATCTACGTCATTGTAGATCGCTTGACTGACTTGATGTACAATGTGGCACGCTTGACGACACTTACTCGTCAGTCAAATCGAACGCAGTTAGCGCACGTGGCTTGCCTCAAGAAATTTCATCCCTCCAGTGACTTAACGTGTGTGAACCGGGGATCGCTACTGTATGAGCCGGGCTGTAGTATGTGCCGGGTACGTAGAAGAGGAGGACGACGTTGTCTGGTGCAGCCTGAGGACTCCATCTTTACCGGCACTGCTGAACTTTATCCTCACCCTGTAATTAAATCCACCTATCCTTTTATTCAACAGTAACAATATAAAGCAAGAATAGAAAAGCAGAAACTAGAACACAAGTCTACAAACTACGAGGCATACTACCAACATTTCAACTTAGCTGAGCTACAAACGTCACTAAACTCCTGCAGTGATTCTGCCCCAGGCTACGACCGTGTCGTGTATGAAATGTTGAAAAACCTGCTGCTTGAAACGCGAAAAACATTACTTTCCCTATACAATGCTATCTGGTTTTCTGGCGTCATCCCAGCTTCCTGGAAAGAGACTATTATTATTCCCATTTTAAAAGAGGGCAAGGACCCTTCCTCAGTTTCAAGTTACAGGCCCATTGCACTTATAAACTGCCTTTGTAAACTTTTTGAAAAGATGATAAACCGCCGACTTTTACATCTCCTTGAAACACATAGTCTGCTCGACCGATTCCAGTGTGAATTTCGAGAGGGTAGATCCACCACCGACCATCTGGTGGGTATCGAGGCACAGATCTGAGACGCTTTCGCCCACAAACAATACTTCCTCTCTGTGTTCCTCGATATCGAGAAGGCTTACAACACAACATGGCGTTTTGGCATATTAAGAGACTTTCACTTTCACTTTCACTTTATTTCCTTAAAGACCCCACAGGGGGGGGTGTTACATAAGGGGTGGGTTGTACAACAAAGATACAAAAGCCACAGGTTAACATTGCAGATGCATTGATACACTTTGAATAACTTTGACTTGTCCCACCTGGGTGTGCGCGGTAGAATGTTTTCCATAATCGAAAGTTACTTGTTCAATCGAACATTCCATGGTCCTTGTAGGCAGTGTTCTCTCCCAAACATTTGTCCAGGAGACAGGAGTACCGCAAGGTGGTGTACTCAGTTGTACACTTTTTATTATGAAAATGAATTCCTTGCACCTGTCCATCCCACGCCATATGTTTTATTGTACATATGTCAACGACGTTCAGCTTGGCTTTATGTCATGCAACTTGGCAATATGTGAGCGGCAGCTTCAGCTGGGTTTAAACAAGGTCTCCAAATGGGCAGATGAAAACGGATTCCGACTTAACCCACAAAAAAGCATGTGCATCTTGCTCTTTCGAAAGAGAGGCATGCACTCAGCACCTAACATTCGACTGAACGGGGAACGTCTGTCTGTCAAAGCCGAGCACAAATTCTTAGGTCTAACCTTAGACAACAAGTTGACTCTCATACCGCACATCAAGTGTTTAAAAACAAAATGTGTAAAAGCCATGAATATTCTAAAGGTAGTGTCACGTACCACAGGGGGTAGTGACAGGCAATGTCTCATAAACTTGTATAAAAGCCTCATTTGCACCCGCTTAGACTATGGGGCCATTGTATATGAGTCTGCGACTCCAAGTGCTTCGAAGATGTTGGACCCCGTGCACCATTTGGGCATTTGCCTTTCTAAGGGGGCTTTCCGTACGAGCCCTGTGGAAAGCCTGTTTGTGGAATCGAATGAGTGGTCACTCCACTTACAGAGATGTTACGCATCTTTTGTTTACTACCTCAAGGTGAACGCAAACAAAGAACACTCCTCTCATTTCACAAAAAATGATCAGTCTTATTCTACCCTGTTCCACAGCCGTCCTTTAATGACGCAGCCCTACTCACTTCGTGTGAGAGGGCGCGCTGAGGAAACAGATGTGCCACTTCTGGAACACTGTTTGATGGCTCCTGCTGCAAATCTACCACCGTGGCAGTGGCAGCTTATAGACTGTGACATATCTTTTGCGGAAGTCACAAAGCATGCACCTGTTGCCCACATCCGCACATACTTTCATAAACTGCAACACAAATACAGTTGTCCCGAATTTTACACCGATGCTTCAAAAAAGGACACTTCTGTCTCGTATGCTGCAGTTGGCCCATCCTTTTCAGATGCCGGTACTCTTCATCCTAACACAAGCATCTTTACTGCAGAAGCTCATGCATTACTTGCGGCTGTCAAACACATCAAACAAATAAAACTACGACGCGCAGTGATATACACAGATTCCCCAAGCATGGTAAAAGCCCTCAAAGCCCTAAAAAAACACAAAAATTCCGTTCTTGTATCTCTTTACTCACTTCTATGCACAGTATACGCACTCAAACAGCATGTCGTAGTGTGCTGGTTGCCAGGACATCGCGAGATAGGAGGGAACGAATTGGCGGACCACTTGTCTGCATCTGCCCAAAACAATGCTGCTACCAATACATCCATACCTGTCCCTGCGCTTGACCTGAAGCCCTTCCTTTGACGCAAGCTCAGGTCATGTTGGCAGTGGCTATGAGATAGACAAACACAAAACAAATTACATGTAATAAAACCAATACTTGGAAATTGGCCACCAGTATTCAAATCATGCTACACGCAAGTAACGCTCACCAGATTACAAATAGGACACACACACAGCACACATGCATATTTGTTGACTGGCGGCGAGCAACCCATCTGTGAGAGATGTGGAAACTGCTTACGGTTTTTCATATACTTGTTCAATGCAATGAGTTGGACTCTCTATAAAAAAACCACTTTTTAGTACTCTAACGACAGTAACTTCCATTACATCCAGTCATGTTCATCGGTAGAGATCCTATTTTTAAGCTTCAATCGCTGTTCATGTTTTTAAAAGAAGTAGATAGCTTTCACTGCATATTTCAAGGTGAGACGTAGCACGACCCCTGTACAGAGTTCGAGGCTGCGGTGGTTTCATTAAAGACAGCACCTGTCTCGCTGCCCTTGGGCTCAAGGGCATGCATTGACGAGGCATTCGTGCTAACCTCATTTTCTCAATGTAGCTTCATCCCCACAAACACTGTTTTTTACTCCCGCTACACATATTTCATGTCACTTTCATCATTTTAAATGCTTCTATGTTTTAAACCACCATAGGGTGCGGAATTTTAGGCCTCTTTACAGCCATGAAACATTATTATAGTTCATATCCTGTATCTATTGCATAAAATCATGCACCCTTGGCATTTTATAAACATTTTTCATGGCGCTCTTTGGCCCTTGCGCCATTAAAACCCATGTATCATCATCATCGCATTCTGGGAACAATTCAACCAGGTCATCAACTGCAATGGCAATCTAACAAGTAGCGAGAAATTCAACTACCTGAGGCTGTTTTTGAAAGGATACGCTGCGGCAGCTATTGCAGGGCTACCTACCACCGAAGCATGCTATGAAGACGCCTTGGCCATGCTGAAGAGACGCTGCGGTGACAGAAAGCACTTGGAGCAGCAATATTTCTCAAAACTTCGAAGGGTTACTCCTGTGCATTCTTCCAACAAAGTGGCCAGACTCTGCGAGCTGTATGACCGAGTACTTACTAACACCCGTAAATTAGAGACTCTTGGTGATAGCAGGTCGTCTTTCTCATCTATGTTATGTGACCTTCTGCTAAGGGCTTTGCCACGTGATATCGTTGTTGCCTACTACAGATCTTGCACAACAGAACCTGCAGGGTGCACCATCGACAACATTCAAGTTCAGTATGTCACGGAACTGGATCGCCTTATGGAGCTTGTCTGCATTGAGGGGGAGAGCCTCGAGAGGAGTGACTTTGAGGCACAGAAAGGATTCGATGAGGTGGCTTATCTCAGAAATCACGATTCGCCTCACTTTCACTATGGAACCACAACAGCATCAGTGCTTCACTGTCAAGTTCATGTTGCTCCTACGAATTCAAGCTGCAACGGACCTTTCTGGAAATTGCAGCGCTGTACCTTCCCCTGGCAGATCAGGGCTGGAGCATTATGGGAAAGCGGAGCGGCGGGCGGGCAGAGAAGATAACGCTTTCTCACTTTCACCTGCTTTCATTGTGGGTCGTGCGTGGTTTTGGCTGGTGTAAGGTGCTGCTCTTGTGAAGAAATGGCTACTTCAGAGTGCTCAGACTTACATGCTCGCGACCTAGGTTGTAATGCTTGCCACAAATAGCCAGTATCATCACAGAATATACCGAAGAAGAATAAAAGTGGCGGACAAGCCTGCTCTGTTCATGGGTGTTATAAGACGCGAAAGACATCAGATGTTTCCTTTCATTGCTCAGTGATACTTCAGGACTTGAAATTTTGTGATGCTGCAGCTAAGTTTGACCTTTGTCAAGATATTTGAGTTCTCATTCACTGTGATTAGGGGCTGGGGTTCTACTGTTGAAGCATACCATGTAATACGCAAAGTTATAGAGGTGACACCGTTTGATGCCTCATTAAGGAATCGCAGGGTCCCTTGTGCATTCACCTAAGAGGACATGAAGGTGAACATCATCTCGTTTTTATTGTCAGTCAATGTGCAGAGTCTACCCCCCCAGTCTATGGGTGTCAGCAGGTTGATACCGTGAGTATGAACCCGTCATGCATCACAGCTGTGGGAGAGCACTGGTGTAGCTTGGCCATGGGAAAGTGCTGGTGTGCCTTGAGTTTGGTAAATGCCCCTTTTGCACACCCTGCCGAGGCCCGCGCTTATCACTATCCACACCATTCTTCGAAAAACTGCGGCACATAATGAGGTTTGGCATTGCCTCCATGATCAGACCACCTTGACCAATCTCGGATGTTACGCGGTGACGTGATCACGTAAAGTCACATTACGTTTGAATGTCAGAATTTTGGCGGTGTCTGACGCCATATATGTCGTCGTCATCATGTGATGATTTTTTGGATCTCTCCACGTCGTCGATGCGGTCGGTACGCAAACAGTCAAGTTTAACACTTGATGAAGCACCTACAGTTCTCGTTTAAAAACAAAAATTTTCCGTTGGTGGCTATGGCATCCTGTGGCGGTGGCGTCTGCAAAAGCGATGCGAAAATTATCGCGTGATCGCGTCACCATAGGTTGTCATCGTGACAGCACGAATCACTGAATGTGCACAATCACACACCTTACACATTTTGTAACGTTCTGTCCATGCTTAGAAATAATGTGTAGAGTCATCATGATGATCTAATGATGTCGTTATCACACGACATCGTCGCTTTGCACTGCCTGTGTGATCGGCCCATCAATCACGGAGACCGAGAAAAACCAGGTGAGGTACTAAATGTTTGGAATGCCTCCACTCACAGAACCAGTGCAAAATCACTTTAGATGCAGAAGAAGTTTGAATGGGTAGGAGAAGAACCAATAAAACTACTGATTTAAAAAAAATACGGCTTTTGCCTTCAAGTTGTCTTCGGTGAATCCATAAAGAACGCTGGAAGTTTTTTTATTGCAGTCTTACTTAGTGTTTATTTTGCTGTTTACTGCTTGGTTATCTTCAATCATATCTGCTTGTTATTCACAATAAAACTAGATGCCTAATTCATTGTGGCTTCGCGCACTTCGCTTTTTTTTGGAGGGAGGGAGTTGCCTGTGTCAAAGCAAAGAGTGCAAGTTGTAGTTTCATTATTACTGATACAAAAAGCGACACTTGCAGCCAGGTAATGTTGCCAACGGATGTAAGCGCTGCTGCGATATTCTTTACATTTCCCACACTGAATGAGGCTTCCACCATTGCTTTAAGTCACAGTCTCACCCCTTAGCAGCCTTAAACAGCATTACTTATCAGCGCTTTCTGGCTTAAACATACTGTACCCAGGCACTGAGTGCTTATCACCACCATGAGAATGCTCTATTTTACGGAATTTTCACTTTTGAATACCCCTGAGGCAAGTCCTTCAAATGTTCTGTTCATGGTCATTTTAGCAAAGGTGATTGGAATAACTATATGTTTTCTGCAGCTTGATGAGTCATATGCATCAAAATGACAAGTTACTAAATTAGCATAGCATTAAACTGTAATGAAACAAGGGATCACGGGAGTTCAAGCAGAAAAATAGAATAGTGTGTAAATTGTGCACAGTAACACTCATACTGTTATATATTTCTTCCCATTGTTACCCTTTGCGCAGTCAGGTTGTAAATTCTCAAGTTCTTAAGAGGAACGGCACAGAGACAGCATGTCTTAAGTAGTTTCACAAAAAATACTGCGAAGTCAAATGTGCAAAACATTCTCGCTTTGTGAAGTGCGACACTGCGCTGTAACTATGTAATCTCCACACACGACAGTACTCACTTGATGTACACTCTATGGGCGTGTTGGTAGCTAGTTTTTACTATACTCTCGGCGTCCTTAGTGCAAAGTTTCTTAGGCACAACATTTGAAACAAGAAAGTAGAATTCTGATCCACCTGTATAGTGGTGCTCAAACCCATTTGTAGGGGTCGGATTTTGACATTAATTATCATGCGCGAAGTGCCACGGTCTTGCACCGCATACCACCAGGAAGCATATCACGAGTGATAGTGCTTAACATAAAGTACTAATAATAAAGCTGTACAGTCATGCTGAAAATAGAACAAAAGAGAAAAGCTTCCACTACATGGAAATACGACCAATGAAGCGAATGGGTTCGCCGCGAAAGCCGAGTAATGTTTCCAATTCACTAGGCTTTTTCGCGGGTACGTTAGCATTTTTCCGAGTATGATAATTTTGCTGATTTTAAGTTGCTCTGCGTTGTGAGTTTTTTGTGAGTGCAGATTGAAGCAAGGTTATCAAGCACGATATTCCTGCAAGAATGCATTTGTACGCCCGCGCGCTGCAGGAAACGAGGTGAGCCAATGCTTCTGCGAGCAGATGACTTTTCGCCGGCGCTCCAGCTTCCCCTAATGCTTTGTGGCCAAGCCAGGGGGCGTGCGCCAATTTCTGAAAAGGTTCATTTCTGTAAATCGAAGCAGCATTTGACTGAATCATGCAGCATGGACTTGCCATTATCAGAGAAGAAGAAGCTTCTCTTCACCGTCATGAGGTGCTTTCGATGCACTACTGAAGGCCATCGAGCAAAGCACTGCAGACGTAGAATCGCATGCTCAGGACGGTGAGGTCATCATGTGTCCAGTATGTGTGACCCAGAAAAGTTGAGTCGAAGAGCACTGTAGACTTCAACATGAGCGGTGAACTCTTCAGAACTAGAAATCAGAACGCACTGACTGTCATGAAAAAGTTTGCGTGGAAGTTTCAAGGGAGCACCAAGCCCTCATCATCAACGAAGTTTGACTCCCGATACATGGAGATGACTGGACCAGACAAGGTAAACCACAGAGAATTGTGCAAGATGATCTGCAAGTAAAAAGGAAGCCTCCAGTGCCATGAAACCCTACTTAAAGAGCATATTCGTACAAGCAAAAGCCAGAACCTGAAGTCTGCACTCCATGCTAACCATAAGTGACTTCTCCAGGAGAACAGTGAGCCAGAAGTTCGCAAAGACGTGAATGAGCAGAGAACCTCTATGGAAACTATGATGACCATGCAGCGATCGAAGTTGCACGAGGAGTACAAAGACCGTGCAACCATGCTGAAAGAACTTCAAGGCCTGCTTATTGACAAAAAAGTCATAGTGAGGACTTCGATTGCAAACTTTCTGAAGCCATAAGGAAAGGTGCACAGACCAACCTGGAGATCGAGTACAATTCCAAAGTAAAGAGACTGAGTCAAGAGTTAGATGAGTTTTGTTAGCGGTTGCGTGCGTCGAGAAAGAAACTCAGACTGATCTTTCCCCTGCTACTCAATATAAAGCTGTTGGACATGGAACCATACCAACTTGAGTTGCAGAAAAGAAGGCAGCAGCAAGGACATGGCGTCCATTGCTTTCACAAGATGATGACAGGAACAGAGACGGAGATGGCGAACCCGGGCAGCCAAGCACAGAGTCTTTCCCAGGCAGCACGAATGCAAGATCGGCGGCAATTCCAAGAATGTTCTGCTACCGAGTGAATCAGAGAGCATTTCTTGCTGCTCAGACCAGAAGATGAATGTTTGTCATATACTGAGAACAACGATGCCAAGGCTTCTGTACTGCCTTCCTAGGAAATAAAACCGAAACCTGAAGACAACACTGGATCATTTTGACAAGAAGCAGCTGCAGCTCCTGCTGACCTGTGTACCTGATCACCTTCATCAGTGAACTAGCACCAGAGAAAGTCCTCATTCTCTATGCTAAGTGGCGAGACAAGTTGCGGCAACGAATGGATGAGTCGGAAAAGAAGGCTGGCACCTGAAGGCTGCATCAAGAAAACGGAAGCAGGAACGAACGCAGAGGACTTTTATTTAGAGAACGCAACACCAAAAGAACCTTACTGTCCAGACGAGACACCATTACGTGCGCGGGAATGTGTTGAATTTCCCGTGTTCAAGCTGAAAGAAGAAAACGACGAGCTTGGTGCCAGCGTGCCAAAGGTCTCATGAGCTTGTTGGAGGAAGACGACGAGAAGCCATCTTTTATGATCCGGGCTCATGCGGATGCTAATAATTGTCTGCCTGAGTTCTTGATTGATTTATATGTGGGGGTTGACCTTCCGAAATCACCATATGATTATGAGTGACGCCACAGTGGAGGGCTCCGGAAATTTCAACCACCTGGGGTTCTTTAACGTGCGCCCAAATCTGAGCACACGGGCCTACAGCATTTCCGCCTCCATCGGAAATACAGCCGCGGCAGCCGGGATTCAATCCCACGACCTGCGGGACAGCAGCCGAGTACCTTAGCCACTACACTACTGCGGCGGGGTCTGTCTGAGTTCTTAAAGGTGTGTTGGTTGTTCAGTAATTTTACTTAATATCAATGGACATTTGTAGGGGTATTTTCGAAAATGTTGTTAATCTGAAAAAAAATCCTTGAGCTGACATTTGCTGTAACGAGATATGGCTCTCTGCATCGACGGCTGTGACAACGATGTTCTTATGAGGTGGAATGCTCTGACAAAACCACGCCTAGAATTCACATCAAAAGGCCTCTGGCGGCTTACATAAATAGTATGTGCCCCTCTAGTTTTAAATGTGCTTTATTGTTTACTTGTAGCGGTTACTGCGATGCCATTTTCATCATTTATTAAACCCTTAGAGGCCTTGGACAGGGCATTACATAAGAGGCGAACAAATGAATGTCATAAGGACATGTCATAATATAAATGTAGTGCTTAACACTGAAAGCAAATATTACAGGTGTGAATATTTGAAGTGTTAAATATTTTTGGAATAGTGCTTGCTATTCGATTTGAATCGCACTGGAAAAGTGACTATTAAAACTTTCTAAAGACAAATACAGGCAACGTCTGATTGGCAGTAGCCCCTTCAGATTGTTTAATTTGCTTTACCCCATCACATTGTCGCATTGCGGCGAAGCCACCTTTCAGGTTGAGCTATAGTAGCAATTGTAGTCACTAGAGAAAGTGCACACTCCAGCATGGAGACTCAGTGCGTCGGTACAGTGATGCAGTGAAGCTTATTATTTTTAATAAGTTTCACCGCATCACTCTCTGGTATTTTGGCAAAGCTGTCTTTACTGCTCTGCTAAGGTCGTGAACAGATCGACTCGCGAAAGCGCTGGTTCGAACCTGTGTGGCATAGTCTAGGTGGAGGCTTTAAACAATGTTGTTTCGGAACAGAAAGTAAAAAAAAAATAAACCGAGATTTCTAGCGTCCGAAGTTTCACATGTTTTTATACAGTAATGTCTATAGCACAGACTAAGAACTCTGAATTCGAATGTAGCATGCCCTTGTCCGCTAAGTGAGTTGGCTGGGTCTCCACAACAGTTGAAGAGGGGAGAGATGAAGGAAACAGTCTTTTTCTTTCACATGTAAAATGCTGTCGACATGACATTAGCTGCACCAAATCATGTAAATAAATACAATTCGGGTTCTCCATTAAAACGGCTAGGCAACATCGTTTCAACAGCACTTCACCAACCTTGCCAAAAGAAACCTTCCAAGTTTCTATTCCAAAGAACTTCCCAACAATTCTAAGGCACTTGTGTTGCTTGTCCTTTCTTCCAATTATATCACTGTGTAGCTCTTTGTTTTTCTTTGTGGGTTGGTTTTTTTTTAAATTAGGAATCCATTGTGTGCAGGGGTGGTGCCAAAGGGTTCCACACTGAGGGTGCCCTGACGCACATGTTTTGCCTGGTGGGCAGTGCAATCCCGGTGCTGCCAAGTGCTGCCCAGTCTGCCATCTGTGTAGAGCAGAACCCGATGGCCATTCACATCAGGTATCCAGGAATTGTGTCCTTTGTTTTACCATTGACATTGCTTGTCCTCCCTTGACTGCTTTGGAAAGAACAAATGGACCTCTCCAGAAATTGGTGCGTGCCACCAACAGTGGTTGTAAAGCAACATTGGAAGCCGGAGCCCCGGCGGAGTGTGGTTTGCTCGCGGAATAAGCATTGGCTCACCCCACTTGCCGCAACGTGCGGGCGTACGAATGCATCCTCAAGGGAATATCATGCGTATTAACCCTATTTCAATCTGCACTCTCAGAAGAGGCACAACCCAGAGCAACATGAAGCCAGCAAACACTAGTATGCTTGGCTTATTAATGACCCGGTACAATGCTCATGTACACGCTAAAAGGCCCACTGAATTGGAAACTTTATTCGGCTTTCGTGGTGAGTCTACTGTGCTTCGTTATTTGTATTTCCGCATAGTAGGAGCTTTCCTCATTTGTTTTATTGTCTGCTTGACCGTTCAGTTTCATTATTAGTGTGCTTTATATTGGGCACTATCATTCGTGACATGCTTCCGTGCGATACGCAGTGCAAGAACGTGCCATTTGATGCATGATAATGTCCAAATACCACCCTTATAAATGGGTTGGAGCCCCACATGCTGTGTAGATTTGAATACTAATTGGTTGTTTTATATGCTGCATGTGAGAAACCTGGCACTTGGATGTTGAGAGTATTAAAAACCAGCTACCAGAATTTCCATAGAGCGGACATTAGGTGAATGCAATTGGGTGCGAGATTGAGTAACTATGGTACAGTGTCGCACTACATAAAGCAAGAATACGATGCACATTTCACTTCGCATGCAGTATTTGTTTTCAAACAGTAAGACATGCTGTCTCGGCATAGTTTATGCTTTCACGACTGCGAGTTAGAAATTGACTCTAGAATTTCGGACCTGATTGCGCAAAAGGTCGTGACTGGTGTGGGAATTGAGGCTAGCCGCTGCCTTTGCGCGGGCTTTGCCGCCTTTTCTGCCGTTCTCATGTCCCGACATGTCTGCCCTCCTTTGCTGTCTGCCGTGGTGGGTGAGCGGAGTGACGTTTAATTCCCTCACCCGGTAGCAGATGTTGACTGTGGCGCCGCGCGCGGAGCCTTCAGAGAGGTTTTCGCGCGCTGCGTCGGGAGCGGTCAGATACTCTCCGGGACGGCAAACGGTGAGCCACATACGTCTGTTACTCACATACGTATGTTAACTGCCTCTCACATACGTCTGGTAATTAACACATGGCCCTCAGTCTTCAGCGGCTGCGAAGCAGCTGACCACAGCGGCAGTGAGATCTGCAACGCAGCAGAGTGTGCTAAGAATCTCTGGGTGCGGACAGGCCACTATTGGAATCCTATCTTGGCAACGTTTAACGCTAGAACTGTATCTAGTGAGGCAAGTCTAGCTGTACTATTCGAGGAACTAGAAGGTGTTAAATAGGATGTAATATGTCTCAGTGAGGTTAGGAGGACAGATGGGGCATATACTATGTTACAGAATGGGCACGTCCTTTGCTATCGTGGCTTGCCTGACAGAAGAGAACTGGGCGTCAGGTTTCTTTTTTCACAAAAAATATAGCTGGTAACATAATGGAATACTATAGCAATAATGAAAGGGTAATAGGTATCGTAATTAAACTCAATAAGAGATACAAGATAAAAGTGGTACAAGCTTACACACCTACATCCTGCCATGATGACGCGTTAGCTGAAAGCTTCTATGAAGACGTGGAATCAGCAATGAGTTAGGGGAAAACACCGTATATTACTATACTGATGGGCGACTTCAATGCCAAGGTAGGGAAGAAGCAGGCTGGAGACCAGGCAGTAGGAGATTACCGCATCGCTACTAGAAATGCCAGATGGGAATTATTAGTAGAATTTGCAGAACACAATAATTTACGAATCATGATTACTTTCTATTGAAAACGACAGAACCGTAAGTGGACATGGAGGAGCCCTAATGGCGAAAGTAAGAACGAAGTAGACTTGATACTGAGTGCACACTCAGGCATCGTGTAGGATGTGGAAGTGCTTGGCAAGGTAAAATGCAGTGAACCTAGAATGGTACGGTCTCGAATTCGGTTAGACTTGAAGAAGGAATGACAGAAACTGATACGCAAGAAGCAAATCAATGGGCTAGCTCAGAGAGGCAAGGTACAAGAATTCAGTCTCGCTTCAGAACAGATATTTGGCTCTTATCGAGAATACCAGCTTTAGCGTTGATGCAATGAATGATAATCTGATGATTATCATCACTGGATGTGAAGTGGGAGTTGTAGGTACGGTAGTCATATAGGACACTGGCAAACTGGCCCAAGAAATGAAGAACCTCATTAGGAAGCGTCAAAGCATTAAAGCGTCAAACACAACAGACAAAATAGAACTGGCAGAGCTTGCAAAGTTGATTAATAATTGTAAGGTATCCGATCTAAGAATTTATAACATGGGGAGAGTTGAACATGCTCTAAAGAATGGAAGAAGCGTCGAAGCGATGAAGAGGAAACTTGGGATAATCGAAAACCAGATGTATGCACTAAGGGACAAGGAAGGCAAGGTAATTTCCAATATGAATAGGATGGTTAAAATAGCTGACGAGTTTTTTAGAGACCTGTACAGTAGTCGAGACAACCACATCCTTAATAGAGATCTATGGCACTTGAGAGTGCCATAGATGACATCCCACCATGAATGATACAAGTCAGAAAAGCCTTAGAGGAAATGCGAAGAGGAGGCAAAGCTGCTGTGAGGTTCGAGGAACATTAGATCTGCTGAAATAGGGAGGACAGATAGTGTAAGAAGAACTAGCCATCCTGTTCACGAAGTGTCTTCTGATGGGGAGGGTACCAAAATCTTCAAAGAACGCTAACATCATATTAATACATGACAAAGGAGATCACAAGGACTTGAAGAATTCCAGGTTGGTCAGCTTGTTCTCCGTTGCATACAAGGTATTTACAAAGCCAATTGCTAACATAATTAAGACAACATTTGAATTCAATCAACCAAATAAGCCCGCAGGTTTTTGAACAGGCTATTCAACAATCGACCACATTTATACTATCAATCAGGTAACAGAGAAATGCTCAGGATATAGCCAACCATTATCCATAGCCTTCATATATTACGAGAAGGTGTTTGATTCTGCAGAAATATCAGCAGTCACGCAGACACTGCTTAATTAAGACGTCGACGAAGCATGTATAAACATCTTGAAAGAAATCTACAGGGGATCAACTGCTACTGTAGTGCTTGATAAAGTAAGCAACATAATACCAATCAAGAAGGGTGTAAGGCAGGGGGATACAACCTCCCCAATGCTATTGTTTTCAGAGGCCTAGAATGGAAACAGCTAGGGATAAGAGTGAATGGAGAGTACCTTAGTAACTTGCACTTCGCGTATGGAATTGCATTGCTGAGTAACTCAAGAGACGAATTATAACTCATGATTACTGAATTAGACAAGCAGAGCAGAAAGATAGGTCCCAAAATTAATCTGCAGAAAACTAAATTAATCCAACAACAACCTTGAAGTAAAACAGTGCTTCGAGATAGGCACTTGAAGTTGTGAAAGACTACGTCTACTTAGGTGAGGTAATAACCGCGGAGCTGGACCACGAGATTGAATTAACTAGAATAATAATAATGGAGTGTAGCACATTCGGCAAGCACTCTCAAGTCATGACTGGTAGATTGCCACCCCCTCAAGAAAAAGGTATATAAGAGTGGCATCTTGCCGGTACTTGGACCGGAAACCTGGAGGTTACAAAGAGGGTTTAGCTTGAATTGAGTATGATGCAGTGAGCGATGGAAAGGAAAGTGATAGGTGTAACCTTATGAGACAACAACAGAGCAGAGGAGATCAGGGAACAAACCAGGCTTAAGGGTATCATAGTTGAAATCAAGAAGAGGAAATAGACATGGTCCGGTCATGTAGCGCGTAGGCAGGATAACCGCTGGTCTTTAAGGGTAACTGACTTACTGGATTCACAGAGAAGGCAAGAGGGTTAGTGGGAGACTGAAAGTTAGGTGGGCAGATGAGATTAGGAAGTTTGCGGGTATAAAATGGCAGCAGCAAGCACAGGACCGAGTTGATTGGCAGATTATGGAAGACGCCTTTGTCCTGCAATGGGCGTAATCAGGCTGATGATGTTGAGGATGATCTCTTGTTTTGTTACAATTTATGATTATGCTAGTTTAGTAATTTGTCGTGTAGATAGATGCCTCTCCAAGCTGCTGAGAACATGTAACCGTCACCTTTGCTGAAAGGGCCATGGATAACTGAAGGACTTGTCACGAGTGTATTGAGAAGGGAAAATTCAGCAGTATGAGCATTGTTATGGTGTTCATAAGCACTCAGTATCTGGACAGTGTGTTTAAGCCAGAAAACGTTAATAAGTAATGCTGTGCAAGGCAGGTAATGGTGAGACTGTGGCTTCAAAAGCAATGGTGGAAGGTTCATTCAGTGTAGCGCTTACATCAGCTGGCAATGGGAAAGAAGCTGATGGCTAGTTTTGCTTTTATTGATAATAATGAAACTACAATTAGCACTCTTTGCCTTCACGCAGGGAAACAAGAAAATGAGATGTGCGAAGCAACAATAGGCGAGGCCTCTAACGAGCAGATGCAATTGAACGTAATCATGCACTACACAGCAAGATAAACACTATGTTACAGTGCTATAAAAAACTTTCAGGGCTCTTATGCATTCTCAGAAGACGATTTGAAGGCCAAAGCTATCCGCTTCTTTTTGTTCAGTCAATTTATTAATCCTCCCCCCCTGCGAATGTTTTCTGCCCCTAAAGTGGCTTTTCACTGGTTATTTGACTGGAGGCATTTCGAAGTTTCAGCACCTCACCTGGTTTTGATCGACCTTTGTGATTGGCGGGCCGATAAAAGAGGAAGTGCGAAGCGATGATGTCGTGTCATGACGTTATCATGAGACCGTCATGATGACCTTGCACATTCTTGTGATCCGATTTGTCTCGATGACGTCCTATAGTGACGCCACCACGCGATGGTTTTTACATCACTCTTGCTGACATCGCTGTCATAAGACACCGAAGCCACTGAGGGTAAATTTTAGTTTTTATGCGAAAACCTTAGATGTCTCACTAAACGTGAAACTGAATTCACCTTTTTCATCTTCCGTAGGCGGTGTCGAGTGATCGAAAAAATCATCACGTGATGACGACAACGTATATGATGTCAGACATCGCCTAAAATTGTGACATAAAACATCACATGACTTAACGTGATCACGTCATCGCATGACACCCTTGCTTGGTCAAAGGTGGTCTGATCATGGAGGCAATGCAATGTCAGTTTTGCACTTCCTCCAATTTTGGGGGCAGTGGAAACCTCATTAGGTGCAAGTTTACTAAGGGTGGTGTGAATGGTTGTGGGCATGGGTGTCGACAGGGGAATGCAAAAAGAGTAGTACTTACCCCGCTCAAGTCACACCAGTACTTGCCCGCGCCTAAGCTATACACCGCTGCTCTCCCCCTCCCCCAGCTGTGATCCAAGATAGGTTTGCAGCACTCACAGAGAAATCCCGCTGACAGCCGTGGACTCGCGGGGTACACAGTCAGTACATTGACTGAGAAGTAAAACAAAATGGCCTTCCTCATCGAATTATCTTATGCGGATAGATAGGAGACCCTGTGAGTTTTTAATTAGGTACGTAAGGCCTTTATAAATTCACATAGTGTATTACACGGTATGCTTCAGGTGTGAAATTTCAGCCCCGTTATCACAGTCAGTGATGACACAAACTTTTAACAAAGGCCAAACTTAGCTCTAGCAGTGCTGAAGTAGCACCGAGCAATAAATCAAACGTCCGGTGACGTTCGTGTATTATCACAATTCAAGAACCGAGCAAGTTTGTCCGTCTCTGTCCTTCTTCTTGGGCATATTGAGTGATGGTTAGGGTTATTTGGGACAAAGAACACAGTCTAGTTTGCGTGCATGAAAGTCAGAGTGGTCAGATGTAGCCGTTTCTTTACAACAGTTGTTCCTTACACCAGCCAAAACCACTCATGGCGCACGATGAAAGCTGGCAAAAGCGGGAAAACTTCATCTGCTCTGCTCGTCCGGTGTTCTGCTCTCCCATAATGCCTCAGTGCCGATCTACCAGGGGAAAGCACGGCGCTGCGATTTCTGGAAAGGTTCATTGCGCAGGCCCTGGGGAGGCCTCTGGGGTGGCACTTCCTCCACCTCTGTTCTTTTTTTGAACACAAAGCACTGAATAAATTTTAGTGTGACACACAAATCGTACAGTGCTGCATCAGAGGTTTTCTGAGGAACTTGAACAATATTGGGAATCTTCAAATCAAAATGGAAACTTTCTTCAGCAGTATAGTTAGCTTTTCATAAAAATGCCAGGGTACTTTTACACGAGCTGACAATGTTAAAGTTATCGCAGCACGTCAGCAATCGCACCCACAGTGAGTGAATGAAACTGAGTGAGTGAATTAACTCGAAAAGATAACTGCAATGAATATGATGAGTCAGTTCTACGGAATGCTTCTGAGTGGTAAAGTAAATTGACAACCACCTATATTTAGCACACAAATTCATACGGATTTCCAAAAAAAAGTCGAAAAATTCATCCGGGTCTTTCTGGAGCTTTGCCAGTTGAATTAACTAGGAAGCTAGCAGGGTGCAGAGCTCTGAGTACTTGAAGTGCATGGACTCGCATTTTGACAGTTTGTGACAGAGTTAATGAATACGCTCCTAAAGGCATAATCAAGCTGAAAAAACAAAGGCTTACACAGAAAAAATGAACAAGGATGGAAGACAATGCATGTGGCTTAAAGTGAAGGTCATCAAAAGGTAAAATTGTTTAGTTTAGGAGGACCTTCAAAAGGTAAAAAATAGGGTTGTGCAAATATTTGAGCCCTTCAAATATTCAGAAGAATGCTACAGTAATTGAAAATGTTTCACTTCGAAATAAAAATATTGATAATATCCAAGCATTTGAAATGAACGAGTTGTAAAGGTGGTTTCACTGCATGTAAAGGTGATGTAACATTATGCCTGCCCAAATAAAACCCGCACTGCCGAGAGGCCTCTCTTCAAGTTTTAATGAACGTATTACATCAATTCATAGTTTTTTAAGTTTAAAAGCTCGTTATACCGGCTTGTATGCTCTAAGTCTTCAGTAAATGCTCGTAAATTCAAGCTCGGTTGATTAGAACATAAAGTTAATTCAAATTGACATCCTGTACCCGACACAGTACTAAAAAGAAAACTAAAAAAAATTTGAACAAGTGGCTATCCATGATGATTAATTCGAACTGGGAGCTCCTTTCATCGCGTGATGCAGAAGTCGCCCCGGAGAGGTCACACTATATTTCCAAAGGAAATGAAACTAAATTTACTTTAAATGCAATACAACGAAACAGCAGCATTTCTTAGCAGATAAGATTTCGCATGTTGCGCTGGAGCTCTTGGGCAGGCTACAAACTCATGAGGCCGAAGAAACGCAAGCAAAGGAAAATTACTGATTGTTTTTGTTCAAATAATGTTATTCTTGATAAGAGAATGCACAGGAAAGACCTCGATCACCTTTGGTTTTGATTAGATTGGCTACCATGTGAATAAATGTGTTTTGGAGCATGATTAGGGTCATATATTTTGGCATTATGAGCTCACTGCTCCCATGAATATATAAGCCAGTGTTTGTTTCTGGCTTGTTATTGGCTGATTTATCAATTCTACTTGCTCTGAGAAGCTCTATGAACCTAATCAATGAAATCGCCTACCACAAACTTGTAGTAGTTTGGAATGAGATGACTTCTCTGGTCCGTGCAGTGTAGCACAATGTACATTGTGGCACCTGCCCACTAATTCCTACTCTGCTTGATTTGAACAATCATTATGTCCCCCTTGAGTATGAGTTGATGAGCTTTTACTGTAGGAGATTTTAGAGCGTAACATATTTTACAGGTTATCACTTGCATTCTGCCGAAAATCAATTCCTGCTGTTCAGTCTAGCTTTTACTTCATTTTTATTCTACCCCTTTGAAGGGGTATTATGTAAAACTCGGGTACTTACATGATGAAATAAAAGACATGTTTTAATACAGTTAACCTGCTAAACGAGTTATACAGACACAAAATTATTTGCCTAGCGTTCTTTTGCTGCTAGGCAAGGTTACTCACAACACGGCACATTGTTTACTGCAACGTGCAACAGATAATTAATTACAGGCTCCTCATTACGGACCAGTTTCACCTTGCAAAAATATTCCCAACGCAGGGTAAGGTCATGATTAAAAGATGTTCTCTCACTAAACACAAGATGTAACAAAAAACTACGCAGACGTTTGGCCACCTGTGCGGGTGGCATCCTCAGTATGCACTAGCAACAAATGAGCGAGTCACACAGCCCACTTCTAGTCTCATAGGTTTCTGTACACTTCTGGCTGCAGTTGTTGCATGTCAACTTGTCCCTACAGATGAACCACGACTCGAGAAGCTTTCTCTTTCCCCAGCTTTGTTTTGAGCCCGGGTTGAAGGGATGCCCTGTTGTGCAGCAGTGCTCGACAAGTTTGGTCTTGGAATGCATAGATTGAAGTTGCGGAGGTCCGTTTGAAAGAAGATAGGAATTCGCAAGGTCACACGTCGATGTTGTTAGAGGAAATCTTAATTTTGTTGCGGCTCTGCTTGAACCAAACCTACTTCAGTTTCAAGAACATGTTTTACCACCAAATTGAAGGGACCCCATAGGCAGTCCAGTCTCCATCACCATGGAACTTAGTGGGAGAACACGTCGAAATGCATGCCTCTTATGTTGGAACTGTGCCGTAGATACGTTGATGACACCTTTGTCAATCTGAAGAGGGAAAATTTGCTTGCTTTCCATGAGGCACCAAACAGTGTACGCACTGTAATTAAGTTTAATTATGAAGTAGAGAAGAACAATTCCTTGCCATTTTTGGATATACTTGTCTGCAGGGCATCAAATGGTCGGATGGAAACAACAGTGTACCGGAAACAATGCGATACCGGAGGATTGTTGTCATTCAACTCACTTAACCCGACCGAGCACAAACGGTTTATCATGAGGACTTTCTTGTTTTGTGTAGATGCTATTTGTTCTGATCAGCACTTGCGGCGACATGAGATGGAAAATGTGGTCGGTGCATTGGATGAAAGGCATTACCCAAGCACTTTTATCAATAGCACCCGGAAACACAACATCTATTGTTTCCATTCCTTACGTTCAGAGGGTGTTAGACTCCGTTCAAAGAGCACTTCGTCAGCTGGGCCAGCCATGCTATGTATTCCAAGACCGAACCCATCGAGCATTGCTGGACAACAGGGTATGCCTTAAACTTTTGTAATGCCATGGAAATGGCTCAAGAACAAAGATGGGGCAAAAGGAAACTGTTTTCAGGCCTCATTGTGTCTTGGGAAATGTGTTCACCAAGCCTGAGCAGCACCCCTGCGAACAATCAAAGCGAAGTCGTTTACAAGGTTCCGTGCGGCACTGTGGCGCCACATACATCAGCTTAACAGGCGGGAAGCGGCCAACGAGGCTTAAAGAGCGCAAAGGGGGACGTCGCCAAAGCCACTCGTTGAGTACTGCTGGACAACAGGGAATTCATTCAACTTATATAATGCGACGATGCTGGCTCGAGAACAAAGGTGAGGCAAGAGGAATCTTCTCGAGTCATGGTTGATCCGCCACAACAAGTCGGTGTGCAATAACAACTGTGGTTCCTTTACTGCATGTGTACACAGACGTATGAGACTGGAAGTGGACTGGGTGACTTTTGCTAATTTGGTGCCAGTGCATACTGAGGATGCCACCCGCATAGGTAGCAAAACGTCTGTAGCTTTAGTTACATTTTAATGTGTTTTGAGTCTGAGTGCATCTTTTAATCAGTCTCAGGTTTGAGAGAGCTCCAAAAATGACAAGCTGTCAAGCCTAGACTTGTGCGAATATTCAAATTTCCTTTGATTCTTGTAACATTCCACGACAACCAATCATGGACCCAAAGCGTGATCTCATTATTCTTCTTCTTCGTCTTCCCCTTGTTCCCACCAAATCTGTCCTTCGTAGTATCAGCCCACTACATTCTCCCTGCCTTTATTTCATCCCTTCGCTCCAAATAAGGGATGATGTTGGAAATGGCTTCTACATGTTTCTATCTTGCCGTTTTCTGTGGTCTAGCCGATCGTCTTGAGCACTCCTTCTTTTGTGGCCAGTTTCACCATTTTAGACGGACCCACAAGTTTTGTGTGAGAACCACCATAACCTTTCCACACCACAACCATATCTTCTAGTGCTATGGTGGGAATATTTGTGTTATGATGTTTGTTAAATGCTTCTTTCATCGCATCTCTGTGCTTCTTTTGCTCTTCAGAAGTTTTTTCATTTCCTTCAAGTGAAGCTTCTTCGATATGCCAGGTATGCCATCGTCAGATAAATAGGCGGCGATTTGAGGGCTGCACCCAAGAGTGGTTGTATGTGATCTGCTGTGGTGCCACACAGGTGCTTGGAGGCAACATTTTCATCCTCCTGTGAATCTTGGGTACATGCTTATATACCGTAAAAGCCCGCGTATAGCTTGTTTTTTTTTTTTTCTTCTAAATCTTAGAGTACAAAATTTCGGCTCCGTGCTATATGCGTGTCCCACGAATTTTCGGCCCCAAATTCAGCTCTGGTTTCGGCATAGCGCGGTGGTATTATCAATATCAGGTGTTGCCGCACTTCTGTGCGAGGTGCTAGGTAGTGCTAGCGGCAGTAACAGGTGTTAGTTTTACCAATACTTCCTGTAAAAAGATGCCTGCAATGTCACACGCTTTCCCTTGGAGATGGGAGGTTCCTCGTTGTTCATGCTTTCTACGCAAGGAGCACTTGCAGCTGACACTACTTATTCCGCTGGATTCAGAAGTGACACCATCGCAGAGGCACGACTGTGTTGCCACCGAGACTGTAGTAGACATTAATTTATTATAAGAAGCCGCAAATTTCAAAGTGGCTACTGCAGCGAGAGCTCGCAGCTGACTCTGTAAAGGAGCGGAGGAGGAGAGAACGGGAGAGGGCCGGGAGCCAGCTTTTCAGCTCACGTCGCAGGCATCTTTCTGGAGGAGACATTGGTCTTGCAGACCCTCGCGTGCAACAGTGGTCAGGGGCCTTTGCTTCAACTTCAACGCCAGCCACAATTTTCCTCCTGTGATTTTGCGCCATGTCAGCACTGCATAGGCAGTACTCGGCTGTTTTTAATAAGAATGTTACTGCTGCTGCCCAAACCATGGGCAACTGTGCTGCAAAGCGGCAGTTCGGAGTGAATGAGTGGAGTATTTGCGGTTTGTAGAAGCAGAAGGAAGCCCTCTTTGCTTACAGCCACCAACGAAAAAGTTTTTGCAGACCGAAAATGGAGCTCTTATTGACGTGGAACGAGAACACGCAGGCTTTGTGTGGGAGCAGTGAGCTGCACATCTCACTTAACAATGAGCTGCTACAAGCGAAGGCAAGGGAGATCCCCGAGACTAAGGCATTCAGCCAGAGGATTCCAATGCAAGCAAGTATTGAGTGTCTTTCTTCATGCGCCACACTGGGTTCTCTTTGCGTGCATCTGCGTACGTCGATCTTGCAGAAGCTACCAAATAGCTACGAAGAGGACCTTGTGAAATTTCAAAAGCATGCAATTGCATTGCGAAAGGCTGTCACCTTTCAGCTGGGCCAGATCAGCTACGAGGATCAAACACTGGTCTACCTGGATATGCTCTCAGCACTGCCGGTTAATCAGAAAGGCTCCAGATAAGTTATCATGCGATCTACTGGGAACGAAAAATATGCGAGAGGACTGTAATGTTGTCCTGCACTGCAGATGGTCGCAAGCTACCGCCCTACGTGGTGTTCAAATGAAAGACGCTGTTGAAGGGGAAGAAGTTCCCAAAAAATGTCATCATCCGCTGCCAGGACAAGGGGTGGATGGACGAATCGCTAGTGCTTGACTGGATAAAGTCCGTGGGGTGTCGATGGCCCAGAGTACTGCTGGGGCTCCCTTCAATGCTTGTGCTCAATGGGCTTTCGGTTTTCACTGACCGACTCCATAGAGCAACTGCTGCACAACTCCCGCACTGAGCTTGCCGTCATCCTTCCCGGCATAACATCACAGCTGCAACTGCTTGATGTGTGCCTTTATAAACCATTCAACGATCATGTTAACGACCATGTCAAGTGCCTGTGTGGAGTGGATGAGGTCTGGAGAAGCAGAAGTGATTCCTGCCAGACGGCTGAAACAGGCCTCGCCAGTGATGCTGTGCTCGTGGATAGTCGAGGCTTGGGTCTGCATTTCTGACACTCGTTTGCTACGCATTCAAAAAGTGCTCCATCTTGAATGAACTTGATGGCACTGAAGATGATGCGCTGTGGGAAAACATTTCCGGCAAGAGAGCTTAGGAAGAGAGTACGTTCGATGACGACAATGAATGAAGTGTGCAATACAGTCGAGCCCGCTTATAACGAACCTGAGCGTGACGCGGCATCCGTTCGCTGTATTTCGAAGTTCATAGTAAATGAGACACAGCTTTTAAAAAAAAGTTGCGAGTGAAAACACAAATCTTTTTTGTCCCCAAAAGTCCGTGATGCATGTGTTTCGAAGAGCAGAAGTGATAAGGATAGTCTCGAGTTCAATTAAAACGGCAGGGTGCTCGTTCGCCAAGGCTCGTGGCATAAGCTGCATGAGGCACTGGCTCCAAAGTTTCTTCGTTCTCGCAATCCGATTCCTCCAAATAGCTCTCGCCACGTACTTCATTTACAGTACCCCGATTCGTGCACGGTTCCGCAGTGTCGGCATCATCATCGGCCGTAATTAAACTATCGCAACAGATGTCCCACCTGCTTTTCCAGGTCAGAGTCGACGACGCGCTGCCACAAATCGCTGCTGCAGTTCGGAAGCTTCAGGCCCGGCATCGGGCCCGACGTTGACGAAGTCGGCCTCGCGAAAACAGTTTCGCGCCCATGTAGCTGTCACCACCGCCCACGAAATATTCACCATTTTCTCAGCTGAATACCGGGACGCCCGTAGCGGCAAGTTGGCTGCCAGGTGGTCAGCAGCTATGAGCAAGTGCTCCGCAATGCGGCATCTAACGCATGGATTACGCTCAAGCCAAGCGGTCACACTTTGGACATTTTGTTGAGCAGCAGGAAAAAGCGTGCTAGTCCTCCCGTCGGCATATCATGACCACACACGCGCACCAGGAGCGAGCAAGACGCGCACACGCGGCACACATGCTAGAACGCAGCTCTGGGCCAGTTTCCAGTTAGAAAACAAAACTAATTTGAGCCAGCATGGCGGGCGTTGCGGAGCGGCGGAAACGGGCAAAGGGGTTGCGAACAAGAGAGGAGAGCAGACTTGCGAAAGAAGGGAAAGGAGTTGCGATAAAAAGAGGGCAGGATGCGGTGAGAGGGTGACCTTGAAAACCAAAAGACACGGAAGGGAGGCAGGTTGGGTAGCTTGCTTGAAAGGTCCGCGAAACTCGCACGTAGAAAAACTTGGAAAGAGTGCCTGCGCGCAGAAGTCAAAGCATGGCCGCCTGGATCAGTGCATGCGGCGGTGTTCGAAGAATCGGCGGCCATGGTCAAAAAATTGTTTTGTTGCGCTAGCGAGTTTGCGTGGCCTCACGAACTTCGATATTTCGCGATTCGTTCCGTGCAAATTAACAGTCGTTTTCGTGCTTCTGCACGCGCACAGACAGCATGCTGAACCGAGTGCGAAGTGAGCAAGAACACGTCCTAAACACAAAACGAATCGCAAATTATCAGAGTCGGTGGGGTAGCGTACGTGCGTGCACTAGACGCAGACTATCCGATGCAATCGGTGGCCGACAATGTTGGCAAATGGTCTGGTCACTCCATGCCGGCGACACGAACGACAGTACCAGCGATCAAAAACAGGGTAGATGGCCGACCGGTTCTTGAAAGACGCTCTGCTAGTCCGACGACAGTGCAGCTCTGGCGGACTGGGTTGGTCCTACGCCACCTCTTGCCGCCGGTCCCCTACGACGACGACAGCGCAGCTCTGGTCGACTGGATGAGCCCTACTCCATCTCCTGTTGCCAACAAGAGCTCTCGCCAGTGGTGCCCCGTCTTCGGACTCCTGTGACCGTGCTTCATCTTTCATATCTTCTCTTTATTTCCGTCGTCGCTCTCTGGCTTTGCGCATCTCTCTCTCTATATATCTTTAATCCTATCCTTTTAATCTCTCCTTACCCCCATTCCTTATGAGCTACTGTTGAGGTGTTGCACTAGATGCAGAGAGTTACGGGGCTCACACTTATCTATTCTTTTCCCTTTTATAACCACAATCTCTCTTCGAGTAGCCGAGGGACAAAGGACGGAGGGGTGCGTAACAAAACGCAGTCGGGGCATGGAGGAAGGAAACAGCTTTCCTTTCTCCATGGGTTGAGGAGAGGGGCAACTAGAGGGTCAGGGAGGCAGGGTCGGCGTTTAACAATAAGAATGTATGGGCACCTCGCCGATGCCTGATCGGTGGTCGAAATGGGTTTCCGGGAAGTCGGCTGACCGCGGACTTCGGTCGCTTTAATTGATCAGCGGCGCTCGTAGACGTTCGTTGTAAGTGCGATATTGTGCCATTGAACTAATGTATATATTCACAGTCACGCGGATATTGTTTGTTTTAAGCGAAAGTTCATTTTAAGTGGGTCCATTATGTGGGCTCGACTGTAAATGCATTTTTCTGTTTTATTTGGGTAAAAACTATTTTTCTCGCGCTTGCTGTCCCCAACTTACACCTTATACTGTGTACGGGTCCAGGCTATATGCAGGCTTTTACGATATTGTTTGACATCTCGGCTGCTCATCTTCAGCTGCTTGGCCCTCTGCCGCTTCACTGCCTTGTCAATGTTCAGTCATTTCACATTGAATGAAGACGTGTGACAACGTAAAAAGTAATTACTTTCGCTGTGAGGGTAGCTGCGTGCAGACTGCAACCAACTTCAGTGAAGAGTCTGCGCTGAACAATTGCCAATATGTCCATTATGCTATCAGAGTGCAGCTTACTCTAGCAAAAACATTCTGTGAAAATATCCTCGAAGGAAGGAAAACAGGGGGAAAAGAATGGCAGGGAGGTTAACCAGTCTATAGGCAGCGGGTTTGCTACCCTGTGCATGGGAGAGGGATGGGGGAGATGAAAGATAGAGAGCAGAGAGTGGGCCGTCCAGCAGGCCCACGAAGTGGCCGCCAGGTACTCCCTGTCGGTCCCTATGTGGGAGACGCCTGCTAAGCGCGTCCTGCAGGACTCAAATAAAGTTTTTCATTCCATTCCATTGACATCTCGGATGACACGCTCTGCTAGTCCTTTAGCTGATGGGTGGTAAGGGGCTGTTAACTTCAGGGTAATGTTTCTTTCTTTTTCCCACTTCGCGACTGCCTGACATTTGAACGCAGATTCAAAGTTGGACACGACACACTCCACCCCTTTTAACATGTCTTTAACCGATATGACAGCAGCAGCATTTTCTTTTCCTGAATTGGCAGCTAGCATCTGTGAACATTTATCAATGCACACTAAAAAGGGTGGTCTTTTCTTCATTATTTTGCTTTTCTTCTTCAGCTCAGCAAAATCAACAGGCACAGTTTCAAATGAGACATTTGAATAAAGTGGAAATATCATGCTATCTGTCTTTGGCCTATATTTTGCTTTGTTCAGTTGACGTTTCTAGTGCGAGCTAATCTGATCGCTAATATATTTTTTCATGCCGAGCCACACAAGTCTTCTCATTTTATAGTATGGTTGCTAGAAGCCATCATGTCCTCCTGACTCTGGACTGTCGTGATAAAATTCAAGAAGTCTTTTTCTCAGAGTATCGTGTAGGTGAAACTTTCCGTTTATATACATCGGCTTCACGGTGTCTTCTAATATTTGAAGTGCATTCACCCTCTCGTCCCCCGTACAGTTGTTGACAATGGGAAGACCAGAAAGCCTGTCAGGGTCTGACAAATCTTGTCCACTTCTGTGTGCCACTTCAAAATCAAACTGTTAAATTTCTCTTATTCATCTAGTGACTTGGCCTTTCGGTTGCGAACCATTCAGAAAATGGGTAAGGGCCTGATATTCAGCGAGCAGCTTCAATTTCGGGCCGTCTAGGTACGATCGAAAATACTTAATCACTAGTACAACAGCCAGTGCCTCTTTTTCAGTCCTCTTGTAATATTTTTCCGACTTCGTGAATGTGTAGAAGTAATATCCTCTCAATCGTCGTCTTCATCTTTTGCTTCCACTTGTGCCTCTTCGTTGGTGAAGTACAGTACCTGCGCCATAGTTTCATGCGTTCGTTGAGAGTTCAAATGGAACAGTGAAATTCTGTAGTGAGAGTACAGTAGGCTCCCTTTAAGATGAACTTGAAGGGACCACAATCATTTGTTCATCTTAGTATCAGAAGTTCTCATCAGAACTGCTCGCAGCAACCAAATGCTAACATGCCAAGCGTGCCCAAGCATGTTGCTTGAAAACGTTGAATAGAGTATACTTAAAATTGGGAGGAAAGGAACAAGAAAAAGCATTTACTTGGCTCAGATCTGGAAGACACCAACGCAGTTTGCGAACTTCACTTGCAACCACGTCTTCAGCTTAAGGACCGTGTGCATATTATTGATGGAAAAAAAGTGCGCATACCTCACCCATTATCCACCTCGAGGCTGTTTTTAACTTGTTCCGCTGACCAACTTTTGTGACCGAGGAGGCCTCCTTCATCCCTCAAGTCAGCTGTACAGCTTCATGAAAAAGCTTTCACACCGCGAAAGACAAGACTGGACTATGACTGAGTGTGCGCGCGTGTGCTGCCGAATGTGCTGTGTTTCTCTCTTGCCTCTCTACTCTCTATCTTTCATCTCCCCCATCCCTCTCCCATGCGCAGGGTAGCAAACCGGCTGCCATAGGCTGGTTAACCTCCCTGCCATTCTTTTCCCCCTATTTTCCTTTCTTCGAGGATATTTTCACAGAATGTTTTTGCTAGAGTAAGCTGCACTCTGACAGCATTATGGACATACTGGCCATTGTTCAGCGCAGACTCTCGACTGAAGTTGGTTGCAGTCTGCACGCAGCTACCCTCACAGCGAAAGTAATTACTTTTTACGTTGTCACACGTCTTCATTGAATGTGAAAGGACTGAACATTGACAAGGCAGTGAAGCGGCAGAGGGCCAAGCAGCTGAAGATGAGCCGTCACAGATGAAGTGAATAAGATGTGTAAATCAGTGGCTAGATGGTGTACTTCAGTACTTGCAAATAAGAGCTTCGTGCCAGGAGCAGAAGCTTCGTGTGTATCTTCATTTAGTTTATCACTATGTCGCTCAACATATGTCTAACATACGTGTGTCTGCATAATTATGATTATTAATAACACCCAGAAAACTGTGGTGCTATGGTCTACAACTGAAGCAGAACAAAAATTATTTAGGCACTACAACTTCACAATATAATAAAAGCGCAAACCCAGCCAGCACGCCTGCATGTTAAAGCTTTCCTAGGAAGTGAACGTGCCCTCTTTTCTAATTATGTCGGGAAAGGGCGGGCATAATCTTGTTGCGAATTCTTTTTAGGCTCAGTCTACACAGCATGAACCGATGCGGTCTGACAAATCGGTTCATGCTGACAAATCGATGCGGTCTGACAAATCTGACAAATCTGACAAAACACGATGCGGCCTGAACAAATCAGAAATGAGCTGATCAGAAATACTCAACTAACTCAAACACACACCCTCGGAAACCCACACACACAAACACAAAAAGCGTTAACTGCGTCACACTAGAAAATAGAATGCACAGACTGCGCCGGCTGCCATCAGACTAATTTTCGGGAAGCTGTATCGCAAAAGAAAAGAGAAACGCTGTGAAGGGAGAGCGCCAGAAGCTCCTAATATAATCAGAGGGCAGTCAAAGCATGCAAGTTTATTACAACTATCGAATAAATGCTTGTTCCAACTTTTATGAGCGGCCATCGGCGACCAGCTTCTGCAGGTGAAGCTTCCATTGAAGATGCCCGTGGCGCCATCTCTCTTATGTGATGCCAACTGTGTCAGAGTAGCGGCGGAGTAAGCCCACTGCCCTCTTCTAGTTCACTGTTGTGTTGCATAAGTTGTTGCCAGACTTGGGGTTAGTGTAGCCAGACTGTTGCCAAACTTGATGGAGAAATTCGGCCTTGTTGTTGTTGCTTCTCCGCGAGAATTTGGTGTCGTCCGCGGTGCATTTCGCAAGTGCATGAGCGATGCTGGCCATTTTAAATAACGGAATGAACCGTGCCTTGCAGACGTCGGGACGCGTTTTCTTGCTGTGTCTGATGCTGGGCAATTAAGAGGCCGTTTTAATTAATGGAATGAACCACGCCTTGCAGAAGTCTGGGAGCGTTCTCCTGCTGTGTGCACAGCTGTGCAATTAAGAGATCGCGTCGCAGTATTAAGGATTATGGGGAAAACTGAATAGAGTCGCAGCAGCTGTTGATCCGCTGCCCCCCCCTCTTTTTTCACAGCTGATCGTTTTGGGTCGACTGCGTGCTATGACGGGGATGCTACGCTTCCCCTAGCTGTGTCAGCACAAGAGATATCGTTCGGACCCATGTACATATGACAAATAAACAAATAAACGTCCCAAGGCTGGCTGATCGGCGTACGTCGGATATGCTACAGCTATATACGCCTGGAAGGCTGCTTTATCGACACAGTCGGAGCAAATTAAGCGCTACTCGCGCTTACCTGTAAATGGAACCCCGCCGACGAGCCGCCGTCGCTTGCAGGGCGAAATGCATAGCGAACGGCGCGTCGTTGATTCTCTCACTCTGAGACACGATCTCTTAACTGCACAGCAGCGCACACAGCAAGAGAATGCGCCCCAGCTTCTGCAACGCTCGTTTTACGTTCATTTTGTTAATTAAAACAGCCAACGTAGCTCATGCACTCGCGAAATGCACCGCGAATGACACCACACTCTCACGAAGAAGCCATAACTACAGGGGCAAATTCCTCTGCCAAATTTGGTGGCAATCTGGCAACAACCACCACTAAGTTTGTCAACTGATTTATGCAACGCCAAACAAAAGTAGAGTGTACTAGAAGTGTGACCGCGCCTCGCCGCCTGATTCCTTCCGCATTGCCCGCAGTGGCGGCGCTGCAGCTGAATAGTGAAAAAGCCACGCGCCGCGTGCAAGAACTCCTATGCGCTTCGGCTCCTCCATCGTGCTTTTTTGATGCAGATTTCTGCATACCTGCCCATCATACATGTCTAGTATGAAGTATGACATGCCAATCTACTGAATTTCAGCTCCATAAAAGCCCTTGCGAGAGATCGAAAATAATTCAAAAGGGGTGTGTCTTATACTCATTTCTTCTCTCTTAACTCTTTCTTCGATGGTTAGGCGTCTACAATATTCAGAATAACTGAGCCGATTTATTGGAAGTTAGCTGTGCTGAAATTTGAAGATTAAAAAACAAATACTGTGTCACACACGTGCAGAACCAGAAAGCCATAAGTAAAGAGGGGAGAGGAAGGGAATCTGAACCTCCTACACCATGAAATGTTTTCATAATTTAACTTTTCAGGGTATACTAAAATATTTACACGCACTCATAGCGACCACCAAGTACCAAAGTTAGGCGTTCTGCTGCACGCCGCACCCGCTCAGAAAAAAAAAAAAGAAATCTGCCATGAGTAGCCCTGCACCAATAGTTTACTGTTGGTGAAGCTGAATATAGCGTGTCTCTACAAATGCGCACTGTAGATTTCACCTTTTCAACAGTATGAGGTCTCAAAACTAGTTCAAGTTTAACGTAGTCGGATGAGAAATGCACCGCCTAAAAATAGTAGCTGTGCTAAAGGGCATTGCATTAATATATATATATTGTCGCGACGTCAAGAGAGAGGTCGTACTCGAAGACGCTGAGAAAACAGCAGCGGGTCGGTCTTTTTGTTAACCGCGTGAGAGAGAGTTCCTCATCTTTCTCGTTGTTGCGTTCTGCATAAAAGCGTGCAGATGCGCGTATGCGCTGTCGCCTTCGTCTTTTTCGCGGGACGCATGTGACATTTGCCTCCCTCCAAAAATGGCATCGTCCTGATGCGCAGCCAAGGCACTCTACTTATAAAAACGCACATATGCACCGGCACGCACAGGACAAACGAGAGTTAGCTGGACAAGTAGGGTTTCATCCGGATGACATGCACGATTTCGGGTGAGCAGTTTCGGCGACTGGAACTGCAATCGCCGTCGGGAATAACTTCGTAGTTGATGTCGTTCAATCGTCGGGTGACTCGATATGGGCCAAGGTATCGTCGTAATAGCTTTTCTGAAAGTCCGCGTCGACATATTGGGATCCAGACCCATACCTTGTCGCCTGGTTTGTAGGTTACCAATTTATGTCGTAGGTCGTACCGTTTCGCATCTTTGTGTTGCTGGTGACAAATACGCACGCGGGCTAGCTGTCGGGCTTCTTCGGCACGCTGACCAAATTCTTCGGCGTCAGAGTGAGTGTCGTCACACTCGTGCGGCAGCATAGCGTCCAACGTTGTAGTGACTTCGCGCCCATGTATTAAACTAAACGGCGTCATTCCGGTAGTTTCCTGCCGGGCAGTATTATAGGCGAAGGTCACATAAGGCAAGATTTTGTCCCAGTTCTTGTGTTCTGTGTCGACATACATGCAGAGCATGTCTGCGAGGGTCTTATTAAGCCGCTCTGTTAGTCTGTTCGTTTGTGGGTGGTACGCCGTTGTTCTCCGGTGAGCTGTACCACTAAGCCTGAGAACCGACTCCAAAAGTTCTGCCACGAACGCAGTTCCTCTATCCGTGATGAGAACTGTTGGAGCACCATGCCGAAGGACGACGTTTTCTATGAAGAAATGAGCCGCTTCTGCTGCTGTGGCCCTGGCATGGCTTTAGTTTCTGCGTAGCGAGACAAGTAATCAGTGGCGACAATGATCCATCTGTTCCCTGTGGTAGAAGTTGGGAATGGGCCCAGGAAATCCATTCCGATTTGGGCGAATGGCTTTGCTGGCACTTGAACGGAATGTAATAAGCCCGCCGGCCTGCCGGGTGGTGCTTTGCGTCTTTGACAGTCGGCACATGTTTGGACGTGATGTTTCACAGCAGCAGGTAGGTTTGGCCAGTAGTAACTGTTTTGCAGACGGGACAATGTTCGAGTGTAACCGAGATGACCAGAGGTGACTTCATCATGGCAGGCTTCCAGAATTTCTTTTCACAGTGATGCAGGGACGACGAGCAAGTATGGGCTGCCGGTGGGAGAAAAGTTTTTCTTGTATAGGACGTCGTTCCTTAAACAAAAAGATGGCACTCCTCTCGCAAAAATTCGCGGCACGTCTTCCCGTCGTCCTTCTAAGAAATCGATAAGTGAAAGCAGGTCAGGGTCACGGCGCTGCTCTTGTGAGATAGTGGCCGCGTTGATGACTCCCAAGAATGCGGCGTCCATAGACTCGTCATTAATAGCGGCAGGCTCAACGGGTGACCGCGAGAGACAGTCTGCGTCGGTGTGCTTGTTCCCTGATTTATAAATAATGGTCATATCAAACTCCTGAAGCCGAAGGCTCCAGCGTGCTAAACGGCCGGATGGGTCTTTCAAGTTAGTGAGCCAGCAAAGCGAGTGGTGATCACTGACGACCTTGAATGAGTGGCCGTACAGATACGGCCGAAATTTGAGAACCGCCCAAACCACGGCGAGGCACACTTTCTCGGTAGTCGAGTAGTTCTCTTCCGTGCGAGAGAGAGCTCTGCTGGCATAGGCTATCACTTTCTCGGGGTTATCTTGCCATTGTATCAGTACGGCGCCCAGGCCTACATTGCTTGCGTCGGTGTGAAGTGCTGTTGGCGCTTCCTGGTCAAAGTGCGCCAGAACCGGAGGTGTTTGGAGACATTGGCGTAATTCGTTGAACGCTGTTTGTTCCTTTTCGCTCCAAAGAAATGGGACATCCTCTCGTGTGAGCCGCATCAGAGGCGCTGCAATAGACGAAAAGTTGGCGATGAATTGTCGGTAATAAGCGCAGAGGCCTAAGAAGCGTCTCACTGCTCTTTTGTCATGCGGTGCGGGAAACTTTGCGACAGCGTCGATTTCGCCCGGGTCAGGTCGAACACCTTCGTGGCTGACCACGTGGCCTAAGAAGCAAAGTTCGTTGAAACCGAAATGGCACTTCTCTGGCTTTAAAGTCAGGCCAGCCGAACGTATAGCTTCTAGAACTGCGAATAATCGACTTAGGTGTTCCTCGAATGTAGCTGAGAAGACGACAACGTCGTCTAGATAAACCAAGCATGTCTGCCACTTAAGTCCTGATAGCACAGTGTCGATTAAACGCTTAAAAGTGGCTGGCGCTGAGCATAACCCGAATGGAAGCACTTTAAATTCATAAAGACCGTCGGGCGTCACGAAAGCAGTTTTCTCACGGTCTCTCTCGTCGACCTCTATTTGCCAATAGCCACTTCGCAGGTCCATCGATGAGAAATAGCGTGCATGCCGCAGCCGATCAAGAGAGTCATCTATACGTGGCAGTGGGTAGAGGTCTTTCTTCGTTACTTGGTTTAACTTGCGGTAATGTATACAGAAACGCAAGCTGCCGTCTTTCTTTTTAACCAATACCACGGGGGATGCCCAGGGACTCTTGGAAGGCTGTATTACGTCATCTTGGAGCATCTTCTGAACTTGCTTTTGGATCTACTCACGTTCTTTCGGAGCCACACGGTATGGGTTTTGACGGATCGGTCTCGTATTTTCTTCAATGATGATTCGGTGCCGGGTCAGTGGTGTTTGCTTGACTTTCGACGTGCACGAAAAACAATTTTTGAACTGGTGTATCAGCTCTAGTAGGCGCTGTTTTTCCGAGGCTGACAGGGTTGAGCAAATGTTGACAGACAAAGGTGTCGAGGCTGGGATGGTCGCCTCGTCCGGTTGCAAAGCGAAGCAATCTCTGGCTTGGTCCACGTCGTCGTAGTAGGCAATCGCGGTGCCCTTCTGAATGTGACGACGCTCGTTACTGAAGTTGGTGATGAGGACTTCTGCCCGCCCATCAATTAGTGCCAGAATGCCTCTCGCTATTGAAACACCTTGCGTAAGCAATAGCGTGTCTATTCGCTCCGCTATCACCTCATTACGGCACGGCCGTTCACACAACACCGACACAAGACAGCAAGATCTCGGCAGGAGCATCACATCATCGGCTACACGTAAACGTTGCAGTTGTTCTTCAGTGGTGGCGTCGACGTAAGGATGGGCGGAAAAGGTGACGATACGTTCTGGGATGTTGATGACAGCACCGTACTCTCGCAGAAAATCCATACCCAAAATCAACTCTTTACAACAGTCCGGTAAAATGACAAAAGTGGCGACGATGTTCGAACCATCGATTACGAGCCGAGCGGTGCATTTACCGGTTGGCGTCATTAGCTGCCCACAAGCACTCCTTATGCTCGGCCCACTCCACGGCGTCTTAACCTTCTTAAGGCGGTCGGCGAGCTCTTGTCGCATAATAGAGAAGTCAGCACCAGTGTCAACCAGTGCTGTTACGTGGTGTCCGTCTATAATAACGCTGAGGTCGGCACGTACAAATTCATTGGCAGTAGTACTCGTGGTTGTTGTCGTCTTCGTCATCACCGTCGTCACGTCGTCTTTGTGTAGAGGCAAGGGGGTCTTTTTGGCGTCTCGGCAATTGGCAACCTTGCCCCCGGAGGTCGCGGCAGTTAGTTTCCCTGGCACGGGCTTGGGGAGCGGTTTCTGATGGCGTCCGCGTATCTTTGGCGATTCGGGGAATTCTGATCTCGTGCAGGTGAGGGAGACCGCCAGCGACGACTTAGTGGAGACGCTTGGTTGGTCGGTAGGTGATCAGCACCATGGTCACGAGGGTCTTCAGAATAAAAAGAAGCGGGCCGAGAAAAGTTTCCAAACCGGGTTTCTCGATGACGGCAGTAGCGCGAGATGTGGCCTGGTTCGCCGCAGTGGAAACAAAGGGGTCGACGGTCGGCGGTGCGCCACAAGTCGGTCCGACGTACTGGTGGTCGCCGCACAGGTTCACGCTGCCACCACGGCTAGGTAACGGGCCGTGGCTGAAAGGGTGGTTCTTCTGGGGCAGGCGGATGACGGCGGACGGCCTCAGCATAGGTCAGGGGACGTGGTTCGGGTGGTGGCGCCGGTGAGGGAAAGGCTTGCCGTAGTTCCTGGCGCACGATTTCTGCAACAGAAGCAACTGGGGGATCAGTAGACGGAAGGCCGAGGGCCCGCAGCTCTTCCCGCAGGATTTGTCGAATCATTTGCCGTAAAGAGTTTTCAGAAACGGCGGCGTTTTGAGCAGCGGCACCAACAGGCGTTTGGTCGGGCAGGCGGTCAAAGTGGCGGCATCGTTGCCGGAGCGCCCGCTCTATGACAGTCGCCTCTTTGATGAATTCATCCAACGTTTCTTGGCAGATTTCGTACAAGGCCGGCGACAAGCGGTTCCTTAACTCCCCGCATCAGATGACGAACTTTCCTTGCCTCGGGCATGTCAGGGTCAGCGCGGCGAAATAGGCGGGCCATATCCTCAGCGAACATGGCCACGCTTTCGTTAGGCTTTTGCATGCGGGCTTCGATCATCTGCTGTGCGAGATCCCGTCGGTCCGCACTCAGGAACGTCTCGAGAAGCTTTTGGCGGAAATTGTCCCAGGTTTGGAAAGTAGGCTCCCTGTTCTCTCCCGTATCATGTGCGAGCGCTATTTTCCATTGCGAAGTAGGCACGGCCAAGTTTTTCTTGCACGCTCCAACGATTCACCACAGCGGTCCGCTCGAACTGGTCGAGCCAGTCCTCGACATCTTCATACGGTTCTCCACGGAATACTTCGGGAACACGAGGAGTCCCGAAAGTTACCTGGTAAGGGTGAGTCGTCTGGGCCGGGGGAAGATTCGCAGACGCTGAAGGGGCTGCCATGTTGGTAACAGGAGATGCCGTCAAGAGTTCTGGGCTTAGGCCTAATAGGCGCCGGCTGAATCGGTGTACTGGAGTCTCAACAAGACGTTGAGGCTCCGGACTGGGTGTACGGTCCCGAACAACGCTTTCTTGCATCAGGTTGCACGCCCCAGCGCCTCCACCAGTGTCGCGACGTCAAGAGAGAGGTCGTACTCGAAGACGCTGAGAAAACAGCAGCGGGTCGGTCTTTTTGTTAACCGCGTGAGAGAGAGTTCCTCATCTTTCTCGTTGTTGCGTTCTGCATAAAAGCGTGCAGATGCGTGTATGCGCTGTCGCCTTCGTCTTTTTCGCGGGACGCATGTGACAATATATATATAGGGAAAGAAGTGTATACCTAAGGGCTCGTTTTTCCGTGTTTTAACACAATAATAATGAGATCTAACAAACGGTAATGCCAAGGAATGTACAGGGGAAGTTATTAGAGCCAATGGAATGTAAATAAGAAGAAAGAAAAGTGGATGAAAAAATAACCAGCCGTGGGCAGGAATCGAACCTACGACCTTCGAATAACGTGTTCGATGCTCTAACCACTGAGCTACTTTTCCACTTTTCTTTCTTCTTATTTACATTCCATTGGTTCTAATAACTTCCCCTGTACATTCCTTGGCATTACTGTCTGTTAGATCTCATATATACATATATATATAAGGGAAAGAATTGTATACCTAAGGGCTCGTTTTTCCGTGTTTTAACACAATATTAATGAGATCTAACAGACAGTAATGTCAGGGAATGTACAGGGGAAGTTATTAGAACCAATGGAATGTAAATAAGAAGAAAGAAAAGTGGATGAAAAAATAACCAGCCGTGAGCAGGAATTGAACCTACGACCAATATATATATATATATATACTTTTGATACTTAATAATAGAACTCTGCTTATAATACAAAACATCGGCATAAATTTGCTCGCTTGCATTGGCATTACGCCAATAGAATATTTGGAAAGCAGCACAGTTTAAGCTGTCAATGCAAAATGAGAACTGGTTTTATATATTTTCAAAGAATAACAGAGGGGATATATATACAATTGACACTTTTTGTTATGTGTGTGTATTGTTTTATTAAGTTTAATATGTATTAGGCCTTTCGGAAAGCAATAATTATTATCTTCCGCAAACCTGGCATAATTAAACAGAGTCGTCACCGATTAATGTTGTGACAACGTTACTTATGCTGGGTTTCTCGTAAAATAATCCAGGGATGTAGGCTCATATGAGGAACACTGTGTTCTGAATAACGTATAGACTGCGGACAAAACAAGGGTATGATTTAATTATGGTTTCGATACTACTTCTCTCTTTGTAGTTCGCCAGTAGCCACTTATGATGTAAAGGAGCTCAAAACCCTGATTGAGTAAGGAGCTAGGTGGATCCTTGCTAATTCTTATCGACATTTTGCTTGTGTGGGTCGGCAGGCTCTCGAAACAGTGAATGTATCGACGCAATTTCGGCGTGCCTGCATATTCACTCGTGCACCATGCCGCGTAGCAGGTGTGTCCACCGATAATGGCTCAGAAACGCAACAAACAAGCTAAAATGAGCAAATACACAATTTCACAGGCTCGGGGGCGCGCGCTCCCAATGCAGACGCTTTTGAGATTTTCAGTACCATGGGACTACAGTGCCGCCGCTACTGTCACCCGCTGGAGAATCAGGCGAGATGCGACACGGCCGCCTCGTTCACTCCACTGCCCCCTTCTAGTAAGTACACTGTAACAGAACCTTGCCGTTCATAGGAGTCAATGCATAAATATTGCTACGTAGCTGACATATCAGGGGTCAGAAGACGACAACGAGGAAGTGGTCTGTCAGTTGTGCGTGCTGTCCTCCATATTAGTCGACGCCATATGCATCAGTTTGAATATAGATTTTAAATAGACCCGCCTCGTCTCATTTTTACGTCACATCTTTGTGGTAGCATGCTGGGTACTTCCTCGCCTTCATCACGAAGCTCCGCAACGGCTGCATCATCATAGGTCCAATCATGTCACAGGTTGAACAACCATCATCTTCACCACCTGCCCCTTCCGTGACTTCTACATACGTCGTTCTATCTCCTACTTGTGATCCCGGTGTATTTTCCGGTCAGGATGGCATTGACGTCGACAAATGGATCAATCAGTACGAACGGGTCAGCGCAACCTATAGGTGGGGCCCGACTCTTATGCTTGCCAATGTGCGTTTTTATCTCGATGGCCCACCGCGAGTGTAGTTCGAGACGCACAAAGGGGAGACTACAAGCTGGGACTCTTTAAAGAGAAGATCCGCGACCTTTTTTAACGACACCGTTGGGCAGCAGATCGCAGCGCGAAATCAACTGGCGGCTCGTGCACAGACGTTGACGGAGCCGTACGTTGCGTACATCCACGACGTCATCACCCTATGCCGCCAGATTGACAAGCACATGAGTGAGTCTGAGAAAGTGGCCCATGTGCTGAAAGGCATAGCAGACGCCGCCTTTAATCTTCTAGTTTACAACAACGTTGCCAGCGTCGACGCCATCATTATAGAGTGCCGGCGGTTTGAAGAAGCCAAGAGTCGCCGTATTACTCAGCGATTCACCCGGCTGCCCAACACGGCCGCAACCTCATCGTGTGAAGCCGCCCGCCAGTCCCTCACGTATGACGCCACGCGCATTGTTCGTCGGGAAATCGAAGCTGCCTGTCGGGCTCCTCTTCAGCCACCCGTTTTCGCAACGCTCGTCTCTGACCAACAACAGCCGTTTGTGGCGTGGTGAGGCAAGCTGTGGTGAGGTAGGAGTTTGCGAACCTCGGCCTTCCATCAGCATGTCCCTTGACTCGCCCTGAAGTCCCGTCTTACTCCCCAGGACACGCTCGCCGTTCACCTCCAACAATGCCCTTTCGTAACCCTTCGGAATGGCGAACACACGACAACCGGCCGATTTGTTTTTCCTGCCACCAGCCTGGGCACGTTTCTCGCTATTGCCGCTGCTGTTGGTCAAACCAATCACGTCAGACTTTCTCTACCTCGGGGCTCATGCATCCAACGACCCCTCGACGTTCAGTCACTGCACCCTATAATTTCTATCTGTCGTCATCTTACGAGCCTTCCACTGACGCCCCTTTGCCCAGTCGCTGCTACACTCACGCCCTTTCGTCCGATCGCCTCAGCTCTCGCTCCTTGTCGCCGCTACGTCGCCAATCCCGCTCTCCCCCACCTCGGCGCATTTCCTCACCTAGCTTCTCTGGACGACCGCAGCAGAAAAACTATATAGTGCAGCTTATAGAGGTGAAGCTGCAATACCAACGACGGCCGAAAATCCTGTACTGACGCTTCCCACGCACCACAGCCTGCTTGAAGTACAAGTCGACCATGTTCCTGTGACCGCCCTCATTGACACAGGATCGCACCTGTCTATTATGAGCGCTTCTCTAAATCGCCGCTTACAAAAGATTATGACGCCCTCTAAGACGTAGGCGATACGTGTTGCCACTGGTGGTAGTGTACCAGTGATCGGAATGTGCACTGTTCGTGTCAGTATTGCGGGTCGTCACGCCGTGGTTCTTTTTGCCGTGCTAGCCTGCTGCCCTCATGAACTCATACTTCGCCTTGATTTCCTTTTGGCACACTCGGCCTTAATTTATTGTTCGTCTGGTACCCTCAGCCTTAATCTTCCAATCTTTGCCGACTACTCTGCCAAGCCCACCAGCCGCTTGAGCCCAACCACTTTCGTTCGCCTGCCACCTCGAGCCGTCACGTACGTGTCTTTGTCATCGGCCCCTCCCGTTCCTGACTGTGATTATATTGTTACACCAATTACTGACGTTTGGCTGACGCGCAGTTTTACTGTGCCCCATACTATCGCGACCGTAGCGGATAACTGTGTGTTCCTTCCGCTCCTTAACTTTGGTTTCACCCCTCAAGTGTTGCCCTGCCAGATGTCTCTAGCCCAGCTTACTGCCATAACAGAACAGAGGACGATGTCAGTGTTGTCGCTGTATCTTCTCCTGATTGAAGCGCAGTCTCACGGTCACCCAGCTCAGACGATGATATTTTTCGAAACATGATTGGATCAGTGCTGTCGCCTCACCAGGCCGACGCTCTCTGCCAGGTTTTGGCCTCTGACATTTTCAACACCGACGATCGTCCCTTGGGCCGGACGAAACTTGTCACTCATTGAATCAACACTGGTGACTCTGCGCCCATTCACCGTCAACCCTACCGCATGTCAGCGTCCGAGCGAAAAGTGATTAGAAGAAAAAGTGGCCAAAATGCTTATGAATAATGTAATCGAACCATCATCGAGCCCTTGGGTATCTCCCGAGGTATTAGTAAAGAAGAAAGACGGCTCATGGCGTTTCTGCGTTGATTATCGCCATCTGAACAAAATTACCGAAAAAAATTTGTACCCTCTACTATGCATTGACGATGCCCTCGATTGCCTCCATGGTGCCGCCTTCTTTTCATCTCTCGGCCTCTGATCTGGCTACTGGCAAATTGCTGTAGATGACATGGACCGAGAAAAGCTAGGTTCAAACTTATTGAGGCAATCATCACCAAGGATACTCCCGTATGAGCAGTACCAAGAAGAAAGGGCAGCCGGGATGTCTCCTGAACATAAAACGGTTTGATGAGCGCCACTTTCTGTCTTTTTTACTAGCAACAGAGAAGAAGCAAGAACCAATATGCCGCTGCGTAGTCTGCTACTTGAAGAAAGATGGAAATGGCGAAAACATCCGCAAGGAAGCCAGGATCCGGTGCAGGTTGTGCAACAAGGCTCTCTGTGCAGTGCCGTGCTTTGAACGTTATCACACTAAGTGAACTATCAAGGAATACACTCAGACCTTGTTATAACGTATTGAGATATAACGAAGTAATGAATATAACAAAGTAAATGAAATTCCCCTTAAAGCTTTATTGAGAACCATGCATTTTCAACCTCGTTGTAACGAAGTAAAATTGACCAATAAATGGATGTGACAAACTAAATTAGTCTATCAAATAGTAAAAAAAAATAAAACCGACCATTGTGTGTTAAGTATATCGTTTCCTGTGGAGTTTGATGCTCGTTCAGCGCGACTCTTTCAAAGCTCCCGCGCCGTACCTTACAGCCACGCTGCGCACAACCGAGAGAGCCGTCCTCCTCACACAGCCAGGACAGTGAATTGAGGAAGGGCTCAGTAGGTCACATGACTGACAGGCCGCACCCGCGGTGCAAAGCGATTCTCCTCTCACTTAAGAACACACGATGGGGAAGATTCCGAAGACTTACATTTATTCACAAATCAGGGGACATTCGTCATTGAAGTAGTCGGTGATGCGCGTCTACACACGTTTGCCTTGCAGCAAGTCAATCGATTTCGCACGCAGTTTGCAAAGCATAGTAGCATGCGGCTAAGTCCAGCGCCAACACTCTCTAAAGACGACAGCAATTACTGCAACTCTGTTGCTACCCTCTGCATCTAGAAAGGAGTGTCTCTACACAGAGAGAAGCAGATCGACATTAGAGAGAGAGTCGATTCTCCAAGACGGTTTTCTTTTTCTTTTTTTTTTCCTCTCTCTCGGCGTGCGGCCTTAAAAGGAGGAGGGTCTCTACGTGCAGAGACGGAAAAGGGAAAAGCATGGCACAGGCGCGACGCAGATTGGCGTTTGAGAAAGAACAAACAATGCGCCGCAGTCTTTTCTTTTTACCCCCGCAGGGGCGCCTGCGCAAGTAGGCGTTTGGTGTGTAGCGACACCACGGACCCGAGCTAACGGGGGAGTTTTGACTCCCTCCCACGCCTAGCCGTGCGTGGCTTTGCCGTGTCCGGGAAAAACGGGATCCTGGGGGGTTGAGCTGACGCTGGGTGATTGAACCTTCAAGGCCCCCCGGCAGAGGCAACACACCCCTTTGGCCCTGGCTTCACGTAGATGGCACCCCTGGGCTGACCGACCCAGGGAAAATCGGCCGTTGCCTTTTCCTTTCTCTCTCTCCCTACATCTTCGTCTTTATCTCTCACTTTTTATCTGTCCTGTCCTCTAGTCTCTTCCGTTTACTTCCAAACTTCCTGGCTGCTAGGGTTAACCCTGTGCAAATAGCCTACCTTGGCCTAGGCGCATTGGGTTATAGTGGCGTTGTACGGCTGGCGTCTGCAGGTTTCAGCATCCGCAAACTTGTAGCGTCCCCTCGTTGGGCTCTGTGGTGGGTGGCCACTAACGCTGCTGAACAAAAATAAGACAGGCATGCATGGAGCATTCCCCCTACTGTCTGATCTTACCGGCTTAAAGCGGGTACGCACCGATGATATAAATTTTTTCAACCAGCCAAAAGAAACATTTCCCAACTTCCATGTCATTCACTGCGAGAAAACTGGAAAGCAAGGCAGGACCGTATCTCCATTCGTAGTTGCCAGGTGTCTTACTGTAACTCTCGGGGCTGGATACAAAGTAACCAAAATGGCTAGCGGAGACCTTCTCCTCGAAATTCGGGACAAAGAACAATTTGTAAAGCTAGACAGCCTATCAACATTTGGTGATGTACTGATAACCGTAACACCACAGAGATCTATGAACATAACTCGCGGAAAGGTATCTGACGCAGACTTACTTGACCTGACCGAAACTGAATTTTTGGAGGGATGGAAGAGCCAAAATGTCACTAATGTACAAAGAATTATCATCAGAAGAGATAATAAGAAAACACCGACAAAACACTTAATCTACACGTTTTCATCCAGTGAACTACCAGAATCTATTCGAACAGGATACACGAAGACATCTATCAGGCCGTACATACCAAACCCTCGTCGTTGCTTCCAATGCCAGAGGTATGGCCATGGCTCTAAAACCTGTCGTGGTCGCCAGACTTGTGCACAATGTGGAGTCCTAGGCCACGTGTAGGAGAACTCCAAACAACCGCCACACTGTGTAAACTGCAAAGGAAACCGTGCTGCATATTCACATTCCTGCACATACTGGAAAAAAGAAAAAGAAATAATTACGTTGAAGGTGAAGGAGAACATTTCTTTTAAGTAAGCACGGCGAAGAGTAGCACCATTCTATAGACCTACATACGCTGATGCGGTGCGTCAGGGGGCACCGCCACACCAGCCCTCGCCACTCCTTCAGCCCGCGCATACCGAGCCGGCGGTTGTGGCACCTGCCCCAAAGGCGGCTGTAGCCCAGGCTACACCACCTACTCCCAAACAGAGACCGGAGACTCCAGAGTCCTCGGGTCTCAATGCCTCACCTCACCAGGCGAGGCCCAAAATTTGAAATAACAGCTTGCACGTGCGGACATCCAGTGCCTCCGAGGAGGTAATGGATACGTCGGTATCCTTGATGCTGAAAGAGCGGCGGGGCTCCTTGGAGCGCGCCAAGAAAACAAAGCAGATAACAGGGCATGGTGACGGCCCTGTTACGTGAACTCAAACTTCCTGTCTAAACAACCACTCGCTTTTCGTACACACAGCACTATTTTACATTCACCATGAACACTCAAATTATACAATGGAACGTCAGGGGCCTTCTTAGATTTGTGGGGTTTAACGTCCCAAAACCACCATATGATTATGAGAGACGCCGTAGTGGAGGGCTCCGGAAATTTTGACCACCTGGGGTTGTTTAACGTGCACCCAAATCTGAGTACACGGGCCTACAACATTTCCGCCTCCATCGGAAATGCCGCTGCCGCAGCCGGGATTCAAACCCGCGACCTGCGGGTCAGCAGCCGAGTACCTTAGCCACTAGACCACCGCGGCGGGGCGTCAGGGGCCTTCTCAGAAACCTTGACAACATCCAAGAGCTTTTACACGAACACTCACCAAAAGTGCTGTGTGTACAAGAAACACACCTTAATTCAAAACGCACGAATTTTCTTCGTAAATACGTTATTTTCCGAAAGGACCGTGATGATGCCATGACATCATCCGGAAGTGTTGCCATCATAGTGAATTAAGGAATTGCATGCACACACTTACAACTCGAAACATCCCTTGAGGCAGTCGCTGTTCGAGCGGTTCTTTTTGATAAACTGATCACAATCTGCACTATTTACATTCCTCCTAGCTATCAGCTGCAAAAATGTGATTTACACTCTTTAATTGATGAACTTCCGGAGCCTTATGTTCTCCTTGGAGACTTTGATGCGCATAGCAGGCTATGGGGTGACTCTCGGTGCGACACGCAAGGTCAACTGATTGAACAGTTCCTTCTCTCGTCGAGCGCGTGACTCCTAAATCGAAAAGAACCAACCTATTATAATCTCGCTAATAACACCCACTCCTCCATAGACCTAAGCATAGTATCTCCATCTCTTGTGCCTCTACTTCAGTGGAAAGTCGTCAGTAATCTGTACGGTAGTGACCACTTCCCTGTAGTTTTAAGCACAACTACAGCAACTGAGTGTCCACCACGTGTTCCCAAATGGCTCATAAACAGAGCCGACTGGGAACAGTTTTATACCATCGCTCGTCTAGGTTGGAGTGACATATGTACTTTGAACATTGATGTTGCTGTCAACTACTTCACAGCGTTTTTGATTGATGCTGCAACAAAATGCATCCCACAAACAAATGGACACCCTGGAAAACGGCGTGTGCCATGGTGGAACTCTGAATGCCAAAACGCGCGAAAACAGCGAAATAGAGCATGGAGGTTGCTTCGGAACTCGGTGACAGCTGAAAATCTTGACACATTCAAGAAAATAAAGTCTCAAGGCAGGAGAACGCGTTGGCAGGCCAGAAGAGAAAGCTGGCAGAAGTTTTTGTCAGGGGTCAATTCATACACACATGAGGCTAAAGTCTGGAACATGGTCGGTAGGATAGCAGGAAAACAAGTACACACTTCCACTCGTAAACACTCAGGGTGATACCTTGGAAGATCAGGCAAACTTCCTCGGTGCACACTTTGAACGGGTATCCAGCTCGTCCCACTATACTGACACTTTCCAAAAATACAGAACAAGATTAGAAAAGCAGAAACTCGAACACAAATGCACTAGATACGAGGCATGTAACCAAGCTTTCAGTCTAGCTGAGCTCCGAACATCTCTAAACTCCTGCAGTACTTCTGCCCCAGGTTCTGACCGTGTGGTGTATGAAATGTTAAAAAACCTACCAATCGAAACACAAAAAACCTTACTTTGTTTGTACAATGCTATCTTGTTTTCTGGCACTATTCCTACCTCTCTACCTCCTGGAAAGAGGTTATTATTATTCCCATTTTGAAAGCGGGCAAGGACCCTTCTTTAGCTTCGAGTTATAGGCCTATTGCACTTACAAGCTGCTTGTGCAAAGTCTTCGAAAAGATAATAAACTGCCGACTTGTACATTTCCTTGAAACAAACAATTTGCTCGACCCATTTCAGTGCGGGTTTCGAGAGAGTAGATCCACCACAGACCACCTTGTTCGTATCGAGGCACAGAGCAGAGACGCCTTCGTCCATAAACAATGTTTTCTCTCTGTGTTCCTCGATATCGAAAAGGCCTATGATACAACATGGCGTTTTGGAATTCTAAGAGACCTGTCCCACCTTGGCGTGCGCGGAAGAATGTTTCACATAATCGAAAGTTACCTGTCAAACTGGTCATTCCGTGTTCGAGTAGGCACGGTTCTTTCCCAAACATTTGTCCAGGAAACAGGCGTGCCACAAGATGGTGTACTTAGCTGCACACTTTTTCTCATCAAAATGAATTCCTTGCGCTTGTCCATTCCTCGCAATATGTTTTATTGTACATATGTCGATGATGTCCAGCTTGGCTTTAGATCTTGCAATCTGGCAATGTGTGAGCGGCAGGTGCAGTTAGCTTTAAACAAGATCTCCAAATAGGCAGAGGAAAACGGATTTAGACTGAACCCACAAAAAAGCGACTGAAAGTGCTTTGAAGATGCTGGACCCCGTGCACCATTTGGGCATCCGCCTTTCTACGGGTGCTTTTCGCACCAGTCCCGTAGAAAGCCTTTACTTTGAGTCAAATGAGTGGTCGCTTCATCTGCAGAGAACTTACTTGTCCTTTGTTTATTTCCTTAAGGTGAAAGCAAACAAGAAGCACCCCTCATACTCTAATATTAATGATTTGTCGAGCTCCATTCTGTTTCAAAACAGGCCTTTGATGAGGCAGCCCTTCTCAGTTCGCCTGAAAGGTCTAGCTGAGGAAACTGGAGTGTCACTTGAACACAGTTTAATGGCTCCTGTAGTATACCCGCCACCGTGGCAGTGGCAGACTATAGACTGCGATGTAGCTTTTCTTGAAGTTACAAAACATGCGCCTATTGCCCATATCCGAACATACTTCCTGGAACTTCAACACAAATACACACGTCCTGAGTTCTTTACAGATGCCTCCAAGTCCAACTCCTTTGTGTCCTATGCTGCTGTCTGCCCATACTTTTCGGATGCTGGCCCTCTACATCCAGGCACAATTATTTTCACAGCAGAAGCTTACGCGATACTTGTGGCAGCTAAACACATCAAACAACTACAAATACAAAAAGCAGTAATCTATACGGACTCCCTCAGTGTGGTAACGGCTCTGCACACTCTTAAAAAACAAAAAAACCCAGTCCTTGTCTCACTTTACTCCTTTTTATGCACACTCTACACACTCGAACAACATGTTGTAGTGTGCTTGGTGCCAGGGCATCGTGAGATCCAAGGCAACGTGAGGGCGAATCAGCTCGCTGCATCCGTCCACAAAAGCACTGCCCCTACACCCATATCAATCCCGGCCCTTGATCTTAAGCCGTCTCTCAAACGAAACCTCAGGGACTACTGGCAGAGCAAGTGGAATAGACACACACAAAACAAACTACACATTATTAAGCCATACCTTGGTCATTGGCTGCCAGTATCAAAATCGCGTCACACAGAGGTAATACTAACGAGGCTCAGGATAAGACACACATACACGACACACACATATCTTTTGTCTGGTGGCGATCCACCATTGCGTGACAGATGTGGTGAAGCATTAACAGTCCTTCACATGTTAATCCAGTGCAAACAATTAGAAACTCTAAATAAGCAACATTTTCCATTACCCTACCGACAACATATAGCTTTACACCCTGCAATGTTCGTCGGTAGGGAACCGCTTTTTAGTCGTAAATCATTGTTGGCGTTTTTAAAAGAAATTCATAGTTTTCATATCATATACCCGGGCATTCCGTAGCACGACCTCTCCAGAGAGGTTTTTGCTGCAGTGGCTACACAAGAAAGCACTTGCCTCACGGCCCTTGGACGCAAGGGTATGAACGAGTGAGGCACTTGTGCTAATGCCATACATGTTCATCATCGTTTTTTATTATCACCAACTTTTGTCATCTATTCACACCACACACATCTTTCACGGCATGGTCATGATTTTATTACTTGTATGTTTTTACCCGCCTTACGGCGAGGAATTTTATGGCCCTTATACAGCCGCTTATCACAATCATTGTCCATAATTTTAGTAAGATGAACTGGCACTCTTTGGCCGTAAAATGGCCCTTGCGCCACAAAACATCAAACATCATCATCATCTTTTCTTTCCTTTTCTTCTTTTCTTTGTTCACACGCAGCATTGAGATGTGACGCCGCGGGATTGGGCATGGTGCTGAGAGCATTTTCGGACGGTGGTATGTTCAAATTAACCGTCGCAAGTGCTAGCTCTTACAAAAACAGGGCGTTTTCACCTATTGGTATTCATATAGCTTTGACGGGACCACAGCATGAGTTCTAATTATTGAGATTCGACTATGTTCATTTCCCATTGCATGCATGGTCACGTAGCGGTACATCGGGCCACGAGGCAATTTTCTTCTTTGCATGCTTATAGGTGTGCGCTAATCTGAGCATACATTGTCACAAACTGGTATAACCGATATAAATAAATAATGGGTATAACGAAATAATTGTGACTCCCCTTCAACTTCGTTATAACAAGGTTTGAGTATAGTGCAATTTATGGGCAGCAATTCAATTTGAACCTTTACTTTCTTCAGTTGCAGAAATTTTTTGCAAAATACACTTTAGTTGTCCCATGTATTATAGAGTAATACATGATGGAGCGAAGAATGGCCAATGAAATATTATTTGCCAAAAAAAAATTTCGCAAACATTTTTTTGTTTTGAACGCATTACTGAAGCATTTTGCATTTAAAATTATTTGGCAATTCTGGAACAATTTTTTTATGTTAAATGAGCCCTTAAGAGGTTAACAAGAATTCATCTTAACAGAGTTCGTCCTAATGGGAGTTTACTGCATTGGGTCTGATTATGTGGCTAATATCGCTAATACAAAATCTTCTGTTTAAAAAATTCACTTTTCTCAAAGTTCTTTCAATTTGGCGTACCGTCATGCCATCAGAACAGATTCCACGTGCTCTGCTTGTAATGTTTTATCTTTAGAGTAGACCATGATGTCATCTGCATTTAAATTGTAGAACAATCCATGGAATGGCTTGAGAACACTATTCATCATCTTTTACAATTATGCTCCACTGTTTTTCCATTTAAAAGGTAAATGATTATATTCATACATGTCAAATGGTAGAACTGTATACGTTTCGTATTTCTCTTCCAGCAGAGTTGGCCAAAATCCTTTGCAGAGGTCTATACGAGGTCCGTCGGATCGTCGTGCAGGGCCTGCAGGAGTTCAGGTCGCAGAGCTGAAAGCACTACAAGCAGGTGCTTAGCTCGAAGCGGTGAAAAGTTTTTCTTTTGTAGAAGACCGTTTCGTAGAAAGAACGACGCAAGTGCGTGCTTGAATACCTTCGGGACTTCGGCGGTCCTGCCTAGAAGGTATTCTATTAGGGCCTTAAGTTCCGGTGCGGCCCGCTGTCGTTCAGCGAATTCGTCGGTAGTTATCGTTCCCAAGAAGTAGTCGTCATCCGGGTCGTCGGGTAGCGGTTGGTCGACAGGCGCACGAGAGAGACAGTCGGCGTCGGAGTGTTTTTGCCGTACTTGTGAATGACAGTAATGTCATATTCTTGAAGTCTCAGGCTCCATCGTGCGAGGCGACCTGAAGGGTCCTTCAAGGTGGCTAGCCAACACAAGGCGTGGTGGTCGCTCACAACTTTGAAGGGCCTGCCGTAGAGGTAGGGGCGAAATTTTGACGTAGCCCAGATGATGGCGAGGCACTCCTTTTCTCTTGTGGAATAATTTGCTTCTGCTTTGAATAGCGATCGGCTGGCATAACTAATAACACTTTCAAGTTCGTCAGCCCTCTGCACAAGAACGGCGCCAAGACCTGCGTCAGTGTGTATTTCTGTCTCGGCGAATTCGTCGAAATGGGCAAGTAACGGAGCCATCTGGAGGCGATGTTTAAGCTCCTGGAAAGCGTGTTCCTGTGGCGTTTCCCACTTGTATTCCATGTCAGCCTTGGTAAGTTAGTGAGAGGATCGGCGATGCGGGCAAAGTTTTTCACGAACCCCTTATAATAGGCGCACAGGCCCAGAAATCGGCGCACCGCCTTCTTGACAGTGGCCGACGGGAAGTCGGCGATGGCGGCTGTTTTCCCTGGATCGGGACGAACTCCAGACTTGCTGATAATGTGCGCCAGAAACAAGAGCTCCTCGTACGCAAATCTGCACTTTGCTGGCTTCAGTGTGAGTTCGGACGTATTGATGGCTTGAAGTACAGCTTCAAGGCACCAAAGATGTTTGTCGAAACTCGAGGAAAACATGACGGCGTCGTCTAAGTACACAAGGCAAGTCTGCCACTTCAATCCTGCCAGTACTGTATCCATAACGCGTTGAAGAGTTGCAGACGCTGAGTGAAGACTGAAGGTCATCACCTTAAATCGAAGAGGCCATCCGGTGTTATAAACGCCGTCTTCTCTCGGTCTCTTTCATCGACTTCGATTTGCCAATAGCCAGTCGTGAGGTCCATTGACAAAAAGTACTTGGCGTTATGAAGCTGATCAAGTGCGTCGTCTATTTGTGGGAGAGGATACACGTCCTTTCTTGTGATTTTGTTCAGGCGGGGATTATCGACGCAGAAAAGTAGGGTCCCATCCTTTTTCTTCACTAACACTACGGGGTATGCCCATGGACTCTTGGACGGCTGGATAACGTCATCCCGCAGCATTTCATCAACTTGTCTTTTCATGGCCTCACGTTCTCGCGTCGAAACCCTGTACGGACTCTGACGGAGTGGTCTGGCATTTTCTTCGATTATGATGCGATGTTTCGTTATTGGGGTCTGCCGAATTTTTGATGATGACAAAAAACAATCTTCGTATTGCAGGAGCAGGGCCTTGAGCTGTTCTTGCTTATTGTTCGGAAGTCTGGGATTGACGTCGAAAGCTATGGGAGGGGCTTGGTTCCTCTGAGCAGGTTCCGCAGATTTGGCGAGGACGAAAGCACTGGTGGCTTCGACAATTTCTTCGATATATGCGACCGTTGTTCCTTTGTTCACGTGTTTGTACTCATTGCTGAAATTCGTGAGCATAACCGTTGCTTTGCCTCCCCGCAGCTCTGCAATTCCTCTTGCGACGCAAATATTTCGGGTGACCAACAGATGCTGACTGCCTTCAACGACTCAGATTTGGGTGCACGTTAAAGAACCCCAGGTGGTCAAAATTTCCGGAGACCTCCACTAAGGCGTCTCTCATAATCAAATGGTGGTTTTGGGACGTTAACCCCACAAATCAATCAATGCCTTCAACGACGCCTTCCAAGTCAGGTGATTTAGGAGCGCCGACTGAAATAATGACGCTTGAGCGAGGCGGAATGGTGACTTGTTCTTCCAGCACATTCAAGGCATGGTTTCCTGACGGCGTGAGGGGCGGTAGTGCTTGTTCTGTGAATAATGTTATCGACTTTGTTTTTAGGTTGATGACAGCACCATGGAGGCATAAGAAGTCCATGCCAAGGATGACATCTCTCGAGCAACGCTGTAGGACTTCGAAGTCTGTAGGATAAATACGGCCGTTAATGGTAACTCTCGCTGTGCATATTCCTGCAGGCGTTATGAGATGACCTCCGGCTGTACGGATTTTAGGGCCTTTTCATGCTGTCCTAACTTTCTTTAACTTCGCGGCGAACGACCCACTGGTGACAGAATAGTCGGCTTCAGTATCGACGAGAGCGGTCACTCTGTGGCCGTCGATAAAAACGTCGAGGCCGCTAGTTTTCGAGGCCGCTAGCTTTCGCCGTCATGGCTTTGCCTGGTTGGCGTTCTGTTCGGAAAGCTTCGTCGCGTCGTCGTCGAAGGATCTTCGGTAGTTCGTCGCACAGCAACCGCACCTCCATCGGTTGCTGCCCTTAGTTCTCGGATACGGGCGAGGAGACCAGCCCCCGTTGGGCCAAAGTACTGCCGGGGGTGCGGTGACATGCGGCGGCTGGGCGACGGCGAACGGGAAGGAGATGTCACGTGGCCATTCCCCTGGCTGCGGACGTGGTGCATCAATGGCGAGGCCACGCAGTCCCATCTGGCGGTACTGGCAACGGCGGTAAGTGTGCCCAGCCTCGCCGCAGTGGTAACACAGTGGGCGGTGGTCAGGGGTGCACCAAACGTCGGTTTTCCTTGGCGCACTGCGCTGGCCCGCTGGCGATCTGTAGGTCGTCGGTAGGAGTGGTGGCGTCTGGCGACGGAAGTGCGATGGGGCGGCATTTTGACGTGCACGTGGAGGAGAAGCGTGGCGGCGTGCTGCAGCAGCATAGCTCATGACTTGCAGCTGCGGCTCTTGAGGCTGAGGAACGCCCTGCGACTGCTGGATCTCCTGGCGAACGGCACCCGCGATGGATTCCACATGAGGGTGCGCTGAAGGAAGTAATTTTCGCAGCTCTTCTTGCACGATCGCTCGGATAGTCTCACGCAAGTCAGTGGTTCCTAGTGCTTGAATGGCGGCGTAGCTTGTAGACTAGAAGCTACGATTATATTGCCGCATGCGCATCTCGAGCGTCTTCTCTATCGTAGATGCTTCTGAAATGAATTCGGCGACCGTCTTAGGCGGGTTTCTGATCAGCCTGGCGAAGATTTCCTGCTTTACTCCTCGCATAAGTAGACAGACCTACTTCTCCTCGGACTTGTCGGAGTCAGCGTGGCGGAAGAGTTTAATCATATCTTCCGTGAATAGCGCCACGTTTTCATTTGGCAGACGCGGTTTGCGCTCAGAATCGTGTAGTGTTTTGGGACGATAACAAAACTTGGGAAGTGGGACGTGGCAATATATTTGTCTTGTCCCGTCAAAACTCATCTTTAACAAGGGCCTGATTCATCACTGATACAGATGCACTACTTTTAACCAATGCATGAACATCATTGCCATTGAGATTAATATAAACAAGGTTAAGGGCGGTTGGAAAAACAGTCTCAATTTTCGTCGTCAAGTGGTACTGGACACCCTCTTTTAGTCGTTTTTTGGTTTTGCTTCTAGATGTAAAACTGCTGGTTCTGCATCATTGCTGTTATCAGAAACTAAGTTATCCAGGCAATTGCAGCCATGATCATTTTCGTGCTCATGATACCTCCATAGCGCTCTTTGAAAAGTCTGATGTGGCCGACACACATTGAGTGGTGCAAGATTGGTACAGATGTTTCTGAAACATCCGATTAGCTTCTCGATGGTATTAAGTGGCTTTACCTGCACCTGCCTCTACAGTTGTTTAGGTAAGTTATGAATAATTTATTTATTTATTTTATTTATTTACAGTACCTCAAAGGCCCCAATGAAGGGGTTTTACATGAGGGGTGGGCTATTACAATCGGTTAAAGGAGTAGATGCTCGATCGCTGCTTTAAAGTTGATGATACTGGAGTGGTGCGCAACGTGAGGAGGAAGGATAATCAATGGCACTACAGTCCAACCCCACTACAAGGAACGCCGCTTCAACGAAAAATTCTCTGTTCATCATAAGGAGTTTATCGGAGTCTATGCGCAAATTTTCTTGCCACAATGAACACTTTTTTTTTCTGCTGCACCGCTTCAACGAAATTTGATGGTGCAATTCCAGGCTCATATATCTAACGCTGTGCAGTAAACACACTGTTTAACATTTTGATGCATTTTCAGAACTTCAAAATATGTCGACGAAGTCTAAAACACACATTGGCATCAACAGATTCTGCTGATTCACCAGATTAACTGATTCTGCTGGAACATTACTGATTGAATAGATGAACACAAAAAGGTTATGGTAGCGAAAAAAGAAAGCAAACTTACTTTTATTAAGATTTGGGTTCATTAGCCACCGATTACTCTATGTTGTTAAGGTGCAGCTGAATTAAAGGTGTGTCTGATGAGCTTAACCCGTTGACTGCTGTGCATGAGGTATGCTATTTTTGAGTGTGGAAATTGGTCAAAGGATATTGGTCAAAGGATATTGGTCAAAGAGACACAAAAACGCCAATATATGTCAATGAACATTTATCTCGACAGAACAAGCAATTGGTTGCAGCTGCAGAAACCAACATGCCAAAGTAACCACTTTTGCTTGTCGCTACACTAACTAAATAGCGTGAGCTCGGTTGGAAATTCGTATGGACAGCTGGAGGAAAGATACTCGTCTGGAAAGATGAGCACAAAGTGGTCATGTGGATTTTGAGTCAAAATGACATCGCATAGATGACTTAAAAACTATAAGATCAAGAAAAAAAAAGTTTTGATTGGTTGCATGGTACATTCACGCCAAAAATGTAAGGCAACTCACAAGGTACAACAATGGGGTTCTAATTTTTTCATTTGAACACAGGAAGTGTTAGAAACAAACATGAAAGTTTGTACACATAATTGGAATCACTGGGAACTCTGTTTGAGGCTGTTGTATTTTCTGAAAGTTGCTCACGGAAAACGATACTGCTCTCTTTCTTGGTTTTTACACGTGCGAACGACTCGACAGATTATAAGAAAGGTGCGGTGGTTTGGCAATATACCTCAAAGAAAGTTACAGCTATGACTTCATAGATGATTACACTCTGTTCCGAACACCAACATAGAATGCATTACGCTTTGCACGACACAGTTTCAGCTAGGTGCTATTTATAGGCGGCCAACTGGTTAACAGCATTATTTTTCAATTACATAGAAAATCTCCTGAATTTTTCACTTATCAAAGCACTCCTTCTTTTACTGTTGGCGATATAAACATTAGGTAATACGATGAATAATGAAACATATGCTGTTGATTTCAAGAATTTAATTGATGCTTATGACTCACAAAACGCCATTGACATGCCAACATGCATAGGGGTAAACAGCACAAGCTGCATAGACGTTTGCGTTACCAATATAGAATAAGAGCGACTCAGCTCAGGTGTGATTAGCTGTGACATAAGTGATCACCTACCCCAGTATTGCATCATGACTGAAACTTTCTCGACTAAAACTAAAACCACTAAGTTGTTCAGGAAAATAAACGGTAGATCTATGAATGTTTATTCATGACTGCAACTTTCTTGACTAAAACTAAAACCACTAAGTTGTTCAGGAAAATAAACGGTAGATCTATTGATGTTTTCCAGGAAATGTATATTTACAATGCAATCAATGCAAATGTGTTTTCCAGTGTATATTTACAATGCAATCTAAACATAGCATACGACATGTTTTTGTTTGAATTCAAAGGCTGCTATGACAATTCGGTCACTCTAAACTTTCCAAGACACCATAAGGGGCGATGAGAAAACGTTGGGTTACTCATGCTCTACACCACAGAATAACAGAAAAAGAAAAAAAATAACTTGTAATATGCTTTTGTAGTTTGTAGAAGCCCTGAGCTTTTTTCAGAGTACAAGAAGGTGCGAAACAAGCTAAACTCAGACCTGAAAAAAAGCAAAGGATAACTACTACCAGAACTATTCATGCATTGCCATACAAACAAAGAAAGTATGGCGATCGGTCAATGAAATCGCCGAAATGATTGCAACACCAATGGTTCTTCAAGAACTAGTGAATAAAGATCGCGTCGTAACTGGTGCAGTAATAGTTGATGCAGTAAATGAATATTTCGTTAATGTGGAAAAACATGTTAGTGTAAATGTATTTTGAGAGTTGCCATTGTAGGCTAATAATCTCTTATAAGAGACTATAGTTTTGGGGCAGTTACTACGCAAGCCGTGAAACTACTGCTCAGAAAACTGTCAAATGACGTTTCAGCGGAATACGATAAAATAAAAGCGGAACCAGTCAAGCATGTCGCTAGTACAATAGCACTGAATGTGGCCTAAATAATGAACTTGATGTTTGAAAAATGCATATTCCCAGATTGCCTAAAGATTGCAAGGATGACTTTGATCTACAAAGAAGGAAATAAAAATCAGGTTGCCAATTTTCGACCTACTTCAGTCTTACCATCTTTTCAAAATATATTTGTATGGGCCATGAATAAGAGACTGACAAAATTTCTACACAAATACAACATCATATCTAACTCCCACCCAGTATGGGTTTTTAAAATAAAAAATCCACAGAGCAGGCATTGCTTCATGTGAAAGAAAGAAATTATTGAAGCAATTGAGCAAAAGTATTGCTCGGTTTATTTTCAGACCTATGAAAGGGGCATTTGATGTTGTCCCATCACGACGTGCTGTTGTTGAACCTTCAACACTACGGGATAAGGGGCATTTCATTAGAACTCATGACAGATTATTTACATCATCAATGCCAATTTACAGCAATAAATAATTTTTTATTCAGCTGATGAAATGCCACAACTGGAGTGCTACAAGGCTTAAAACTCGGGCCAACTTTATTACTGCTGTATGTCAATTAATATAGCGGATATAAATATTAACCAAGACATTGTTATGTATGCAGATGACACCAACATTTTTACTGCAAAAGACATGAACCTGTTAGAAACAATGACAAACTCCTATCTAGAAGAATTTGCTATATCGCTACATCATAATAAGTTACAGTTAAATGCAAATAACACACAGTACATAATATTTGCACCAACAAATAAGCAGAATATAGGTGACATAGTAATTAAATATGGATCCGCACAAATTACACGAACAAAGGAACAGAAATTTTTAGGAGTCTGGTTTCACGAAAATGTGATACGGAATAAGCACATTTCACACTTGACAGCAGACATAGCCGAAACCATACAAAAACATGACATGAAATATGCACATTTCACACTTCACAACAGACATGGCCATTACCATAGGTTGCATTTGGAGAATTAGTTCTTTAATACCACTGTGGTTGAAAAGAGAACTTCACTACTCATTAGTGTATTCAAAATTGACATGCTGTACTCTAGTTTGGGGAACAACAATGGACACCAATTACAATAGGTTGTTAGTTTTACAAAAAAAGGTACTGCATATATTTGGAAATTATATAGAAGATATACGTGACTTACGCACACGAGAATCATTCAGAAAGTACAGCATAGTGAAGCCCTACCAGATCTACTAATTTAAATAATGCAGTATATACACAATAAAAGTGCCTTTAAAGAAAACAATTATACTAAAACAGACATATACAAGTTCAGAAATATTTAGTGTTGATTGCCTAAAGTGAGGATTAATTATGGAAAGCAGACATTACATTACCGAATTGCTCATTTCCTGAACAAATACAAAGGCATTGTCTGCTGGACCGATTCCGAAAAAATAAAAATAAAACATAAATTGAAGACACATCTCATTACCACTGAAGTCGGTGATTAACTGTTTATATACTACTTTAAGTCGCTAGCTATTTGTTTGCAGTAAATTCATACGGGTTCTACGTTTCTGTAACATTTTCTGTAACATTATGGCTTTGTAGCATTGTATTTCTATAACACTGTAGCAATCACCACTGTCCAAGCATCTTATTACCACTCCATTTTGTACGTAATTTATTTTTTGTATTGTGTGGGTTTCAGTGTTACTGTTTTCCTTTATGTATTGTGTACCCGCTCTGAACGCCAGGGGGCAGAGGCCGCCTATTGGAATAATGTTTGGTCATCAGTGTTGTTTACTGAACGGTAAATTACACTGTTATCTGCAAACACGTAAAAGTTACATTATACATGCATTGGTAGATTAATAAGATAGATTAAGAAGAGGTCCTAAGACCTGACATTACAGGTTGGAACAATGATTGTTAACAAAAACGAACTGCCCCGCTGCGGTGGTCTAGTGGCTCAGGTACTTGGCTGCAAGAACCGCAGGTCGCGGGTTCGGATGCCGGCTGCGACGGCTGCATTTCCGATGGAGACAGAAATGTAGGCCTGTGTGCTCAGATTTGGGTGCACGTTAAAGAACCCCAGGTGGTCAAAATTTTCGGAGCCCTCCACTACGGCGTCTCTCATAATCATATGGTGGTTTTGGGACGTCGAACCCAACATATCAATCAATCAATCAACAAAAGCGAACTGGGAGTAGCTAGTCAGGAAAGATGTGGTCCATGCATGTATATTAGCGTCTAGATTTAACAGAGATACTTTCAGAATTAGGTGTTTGGGAGAGACAGCATCGAATGCTTTAGCAAAATTCAGGAAAAGGGCATATCTCTGAATGTTGCAGTCAATGTTAGAATGTAGGTCGTGAAGAAAAATGGCCGGCTGTGTTTCGTGAAAATTCATGTGTTTCATGAAAATTCAGCCTTTCTGGCTGTGTTTCGCAAAAATTCAGCCTTTCTGAAATTCATGTTGGAAAGGATGTAACCGAGTCTAAGAAGTTGATGATATGGGAGTATATGATATGTCTTAAGATTTTACAGGGGACACTAGTTTAGAATATGGGATGATAATTTAGTGATGAGTCTCTTGTTATTTGATTTGAAGACTGGAACAACCTTCCCACATTCCTGTCTGGTGGTAGATTGCATCATAATACGACTGTGAAAATAACAATATTAACTGTGTGGCACGCACACGTTTAATATTTATTACAAGTTCATTACAATATTTATTACAATATTTATTAATATCATTCATGCTTGCAGACAATAAAAGCTTAATATTGTCTACGATTAAAATGATCCCGTTTGTGAAAAAATTAATTGGTGACATAAGCTTGGTATAGTACTGGCAGCTGAAGAAAGCACGAGAAATAAAAACAGAGATAAAAGTTTCGTTAAAAATATTCCTCTATGCAGTGTCGTTGACTGCATTATCATGCACATTCAGAACACTTATAGAGCGTGCCTCCTCCCAGTTAATCACCTGTGAGATGTTTTTAGAGTTGTTTTAAAGCATTTTAGGTAAGTCATCACGATAAAATGAGTGCTTGGCATTTCGTGTAGCACTAAGATAACCATCTTGAGTGCTGTAATATGTAAACGAAAGCTTAGACTGTTTTGCTGATCAAAACAGACATTTCTTGTTTTTTTAACTTCGTAAGTGTATTGGAAAACCACGGCTTATTTCGGCTTGTGATGAACATCGTTTTTGGAATAAACTTCTCACTGCGGCTCTTCGAATAATAGCGCTCTACATGTGCACTACTCAGGGATTGAAATGCGACATCGAATTCTTTAGTATAAGCTCAAGATAATCATGTCATGTTGAAACTAATCTGGACTCTAAAGATAATGTTGGGGATGCGTTTAAGTGGAAGTTATGCTAATGTGACCCAAACTAAAGATAGTAGAAACGGAGGCATGCACATTACTTAGTCCTAAATTGTCCTGTTTCGATCTGTGAGCACTGTACAGTCACGCCTAATAAGAGTTGCAATACGCTGTCTGTATTCAAATTCCTGTCAACACGGTAAAGTGGCACCGATATAAAAAACAATGGTGAATTAAATTTTTAATTTGTGGTGTTATCTGAACTGAACATTTGTCAATGTCGTTGTTCAGGTGTGAAGTCACTTTAATCACAGTTGCAGCTCATATTGAGCGCAACTGTGCACGTAGGCTGAAGCAAAACAGGCTTCAGTGTGCCCTGTGTTTTCAGTTATCAGTTGGCTTGTTCGTTTTTCATAACTTTGAATTGATAAGAACTCAAGGTGAAACCTGAGAAGTTGCTAAGGCACAAGTTCTCTCATCAAAATGATCTTCTTGGCATTAGAACAGTTGGTTCACGGTTGAAATCATCATCATCTTGTGCAGGACTTTGATGGCTGCCGATGAAAACCCACTGGGCAGAACAGTGCACCATCTGGCTAAAACGCTTGAACTGGACGTCGGTGACTTGATTACGTCTTGGGCTGCCCATAAGGATGTCTCTGGTGCTGCATGGAGGTGCCGTGTGGAGAGATCGCTCACGTGTTCACCTACAGAGCCACCGTTTAGCCACATTTTGGACATCGACATTAGTGATGCTGCCAGGCTGAAAGTAGTCTTGTGCTCGCTTCGAGACATTTGTGGACATAATTTGATGTTTGGAAAATTTTCTTTACTTCAGAACAATGCAGACACTGAAGGCTGGCATGGGTACTGCAGGGGCCTGCTTGTAACCACGTTGATTTCTCATACGCCTCTGAATTCGCCAACATCTGAAATAATAATGGGCAAGAAATTGGTTTCGCCATTGAATCATATAACATCTTGCAGTGCCAGTTTTGAAGAAAACAGCTGTTCACTACGGACCAGGGCGTGTAACTTGCTGTCTGATTGTTTTAAGTCTTCAAACATAAAATTTGATCTTATTTTTCCTTGCAAGATGAGCATACGTATTGAACTGTTATCGCTTGCATGCAGCAACTTTGATGACTGGCGCCTACTGCTGCCACAGCCTGGTCCAAGGCCATTGTTTCCAACTGCTTCATTCACTCACGATCTCAGCTTCTGGTTGGGCGAAGGATTTGACCAAGGCCGCTTGATGATGTTTATTTTCAACCGGGTGGGTGACTTGCTTCGAAGCCTGGAGTTCATTGACAATTATTTGGACGCCAAAACTGGGCGCCGCAGTCACTGCTACAGGCTTTGCTACCAGTCACTGAGGAAAGCCCTCAGCCAAGAAGCTGCACGAGATTTCCACTTGGCACTGGGTGTGGATGCCAGTCAAGCGCTTCCTGTGACACTCAGGTGACTGAAGGAACTCGCTTTTTTAGTGTCCTTCAATTCTTCTTGCTAGTAAGAGTATGCTATTGGTGAATAATACACTTTGCAATTACAAATTTCCTGAACTGAGAACTTTCTGAACACAATTCGTACGGGATTGAATTATGATAGAAACTGCTCATCAGTCATCAAGGCCCATGAGACCGCGACAGCAAGTATAAATACACTGTGGGCAGCAAGAAATTCGCACTTTTGCGTCAAAAATGGTGAAAATTGCTTTTTCATCTCTCGGCAAACAAAGCTGCTGGTGGGACCATTGACTTGAATCATTAAAAATCTTCTGTGATGCTTATAGTATTGTTTGTGTTCAACAAATAATGTAAATGCAGCAGTCAAGTATCATTACAATAAATGTGCAGTGGTCCAAATAAAGTACTGAATGCTATCATCTGTTGTTGTTATTGTTGCTATAGTACCATAACTTTGAACATTGCTGTTGTTTCACCTGCCAGTCGCAAAAGCAAACAAAACTGACATCGTGCAGCCTTTCCAAAATGGTCTCATGTTTGATACGGAGGCTGAAATTGGGAAGCAACGCCTGCGCAGAAATATCCGCTAAGAGAGCACGATCTTCTGCTGCCTAAAGCGCCGCTGCAGTGGCCACCACGGCGCTACTGTCAGCACATTAATGCGATCACACAGTTATCGTGCAATTTTCGGATTGCACTTTGGATTCTTGATTCTTGTGTGGCCTGGGCTAAAGTGAGCTAAAAGATGGTAGTGGGCTCACTCGCGTGCCGGCGCCATTATAGAGTTAATATTGCTATGCTCCTTTCTTCAAGTTTTGTCATCGTCATGTTCACTATGTTCAGCGCACACCGCGCTTATAGCATTAGAGAAGCTTTGAAGCTATAGTAGATCATTTTGTTTTGTGAATCTTTCAGATTACTCTGGAACCAACATCACCGCTAGCGATAACACTAGAATGTTCAATGGCAAGTGTATAAATGCCAACATGCTTCGCTGCTTGTCAGTTTATCAACGGCCGACGCTACATTCGCCGCTATCAGTGCAAGTGTGCTACTGTAACTCGATTTTCTGTTTACCAAGCTTAGGTTCGACCAAATAAACTATTTGATTGGACTGTCCAGTCTCCTGTCTTCAGCCACATCACGACTCCGTGACAATATCGAGAGGAAAAGATGCCTATCACTCTGCTGCCCATGGGGCCCATGCATTAAAACCTATTACCGCTCGAGTGCCGCCATGATGGATCGATACTCAGTTTTCGGGTGACGTGCACTCACACTCGCCATTGCATGCTGGAATAACTCCTGACATTTTTTTCTGTTTCTTGGACCTCTGTTGAATCACAGTAAGAGACAGTCACATCAAGTTGAGTGTTTGGTTGATGGCAACACAAAACACGGACGACGACGAGGCGCATGCAAGTCGGCGGAATCAACGGCATGCCGCACAGCCCGGCCATAGAATAAAGAGCGCCGCCATAGAATAAAGAACCAATTTAGAGAAGGGAAACTGTAGCCTTGACAACAGTATGCAAGATAAGCGGTGGGACATGGAACTGACTAGGGCAACCAAGAGATGGTGCTGAGTAAACAGGAGATGGAGGCATTATGAGCAACCACACGGTAATATTTATTCAGAAAGGCAAATAGAAATAGCAACTAAGGAGATTGAGAAATTTATCACTGAGAATACTAAAGCAAAGTGGATGTACACAAATCTAACTCGACTGTTTGAGTTAGAGCTTGCTAAGGTACGAGTAAAATCAACCGGGAAAAGTAGACACAAATCCAAGAGCTGGTGAAATGAGGAAGTTAAGGGAGCCATAGTAAGACGTCAGGAAGCCTCCAGGGGATACAGGTATGCTCAACAGAGGGGTGAACCGCAAGATGATGTCAAAAGAAAATGAATAACTTTTTGAGCTGCAGAAGGGAAGCGTCCGCTCCGATCAGTGAAAAGATTAGAAGAAAGGGGGCCCAATGGATGGCGGAAGTACAGTGTCTAGAAATATACTGGCTAGTGTGCTGAGCGTGCACATCCCGTACAAGAGAGCGCGGCTCCGCATGTAATGACTGCACTCAGATGTCACAAGCGGCGCTGCGTGTCGAGAGGGTGCACGAACGCGCGAAATTCTTCTCGTCCTATTGCTGCTGGAGCCTCGTCACGTATAAAATCAGTGTGTGACAGCTGCCATCTGATTTATTGTGAAGTTCAATGATTCCATATATACACTGCAACACCCTGAGATGTTAAAAGCTAAGGGGCAATGCAAAGAAAGGACGTGTATTGTGCCGCTGTGTCAAAGAAATTATCGGTCGAACAAGGAAAAGGTGTCTTGTTCACGCACTAATGGATCCAGCGATGCTTCCTAAATGAAAAAGTAGGATCAAGAGGGCAGACAGAAGTCTGAATGTGAAGGCTGACGTGTGATAAAAGCATTTTGAGAGTGATTCCATCGAACTATCTTTTCAGATACGGTGAACGGTGTTGGGAATGAAATTGCCGTTTAGGCATAATTTGAAGTATCAGTGTTTATCTAAAAAAATTGAATGTACCCTTTCAAATTTTATTCACACAGTTTTTGTCCCATTTCAACGTCGGACTCCCTTTCCAACAACGTTTTGAAGTACCATATGCGGCGAGTGTCAGATTGTTCATTGGTATGTTATCATTCTTTGTTTTCACTCGAATGCTAATGGAATGCAGGCTAAGAGGTAAAGGTTCTTGGGTCTTCTGTGATAATTCTTGCTCTCAAGAACAAAGCACATTTTAAAAAATAACTCTGGTGGTTATACTGTCAGTGGTTTTTAAAATCAATTTGTTTGCGTACTGTTTGCACTTTGAGCACCTATCTATCTATCTATCTATCTGTCTATCTATCTATCTATCTATCTATCTATCTATCCGTTCGTCTGTCTGTCCATCTGTCTGTCTGTTTACCTGTCTGTCAGTCCGTCCGTCTGCCTGTTCACCCGTCTATTTGTATGTCCGTCCGTCTTTCCGTCTGTCCATCCGCCTGTCTGTCCGTCCCTAAAACTGTTTTCATTGTATTTGGTGATGGAGCTAATGCCGTTCGCGCCGGCGTGATCTATCTATCAAATCACCTACGTCTGTATATATATATATATATATATATATATATATATATATAAGCGAAAGAAGTGTATACCTAACGGCTCATTTTCTGTGTTTTAACACAATATTAATGAGATCTAACAGACAGTAATGCCAAGGAATGTACAGGGGAAGGCATTAGAACCAATAGAATGTAAATAAAAAAAAAGAAGAAAGAAAAGTGGATGAAAAAATAACCAGCCGTGAGTAGGAATCGAACCTACGACCTTCGAATAACGCGTTCGATGCTCTAACCACTGAGCTATCACAGCGGCCTTCCCTCCATTCACTTTTTTGTGCTTATATGTGAATTTAGAAGTAGGAGCGACAGTCAGCGCCATCTATAAGCCAAAGGACGAGTGTGAAAACACTCTTATTCGCATGTTTGGCGTCACGTAGCACGTGAACTTATTATGAGCGGGCAGCTGATTAATTGTCCCTCTTATACAACCTAAACACACCAAGTCTGCCAGTACGAGACCCTCGTTCAATGAAAGAAGTGAAAGAAGTGTATACCTAAGGGCTCGTTTTCCGTGTTTTAACACAATATAATGAGATCTAACAGACAGTAATGCCAAGGAATGTACAGGGGAAGTCATTAGAACCAATAGAATGTAAATAAGAAAAAAGAAGAAAGAAAAGTGGATGAAAAAATAACCAGCCGTGAGTAGGAATCGAACCTACGACCTTCGAATAACGCGTTCGATGCTCTAACCACTGAGCTATCACAGCGGCCTTCCCTCCATCCACTTTTTTGAGCTGATATGTGAATTTAGAAGTAGGAGCGACAGTCAGCGCCATTGCCGTTTGCAGCGCCGTTTGTAGAGCCACAGAATTAATTTTCTAAATTGTGAATCTGTCTAACTCCCTACACCCTTGGACCTCATTCCAGTGAAGGCCCTTGACAAAAACCACTAGCTCATATCTTCGAATAGAAACGATAACCTTACCTTGAAGGCACATATTAAAACTGCGCCATAAAATGCACCACTGAAATGAGATATCAGCATTAAAATGCTAACATGAATAAGAAGCTAATGCATACTGCCTACTTTCAAGGTGTACAGCTATTTGTAAAATTGTTTGCATTGTATTTGGTGATGGAGCTAATGCCGTTCGCGCCGGGGTGATTTCACATTTTGATGTCAGAATTTCTAACAAAAAGTTAGAAGTTTCTCCTAAAAAAGCCCGTAATTTTTAGCGTTTAATGGTGATTTTATGCATTGCACTGGCTCCAATTTTAGTGCTAATAGGTAATGCATTTATAGAGTACACCGTTCGCAGACTATGAAAAAGTAGGATGATGAGAAATTTCTGCTCATGCATGCTACAAAACTCGGTATGATCTTTTCCCATAGGAGAGAATGCATATCAGATCGTGATACTAACGAGAAGACAAGCTGAATAATTTTCCGTAACTCCAATATCGTGTCTGTAGTGTAATTCACAATTCGAAATGAATGAACATGGCTTTAATAGGGCATGGAAGTGGGTTGTGCAGCATTTTCTGGTGCATCTAAACCTCCAGGAAACTTTATTATGCAACATTGTGAATTGCATTGAGCTTGATCTACAAATATGTACCAAATCAAAGTACAATGAGTGCTGTATTTCACTTTCATAAATCAGATGGCTTCCAACACCACAGAGCAGCATGATTCGCGAGCATTGAGCACCCCTTTGCTCTCACCTGTATTATTCTGCTTGTCCTCAAATGCTGCTTTCGTTTTTGCATGAATAATTGTGACGATAGGGAAATTATTGAGTGCAAAACAAAATATTGACTAGAACGAGAAAAACAATACGGGCGCTTCTGAATGCCCTGTTAATGGATTGTTTAGTGATAAAAAAGTCCAATAGCAATGCACGATCTCGACGAATTTCAAGTTTTGTTCAAAATGTGGTGACAACACATGCTATCAACTAATATATCAATTTCTGCCATGTGATACGTTAAAAGCTTTCGGAGTGGATTCTAAGAAGGAAGGGGGCAGGAACACCGCTCCTTCCAGCGTGCAACGCTTAATGACTGGCAAAAATTGCCCGCAGCTTCCCTCGGGGGAACACTGAGGAGGATGCGGAGCATATAATTGGTTAACGGGGTGTTAAAGTGCGACTTACTTGGGTCGATGGCTAAATTGGTTAACGTGGTTGTGAAATGGGGTGTTAAATTGCGACTTACTTGGGTCGATGGCGGAATTGGTTAACGTGGTTGTAGAGGGGGTGGGTAATGAGTGAACACGTACACACGTATGCGAAAGGGCGGCGCTGGTCGAAGGGACGTCGATCATTGTGTTTGTGGATTCGTTGGAATTCATTTCACCGCGACCTTGGACGTCGACGCGCCGTACAAACCAACCGACGAGCGGCAACTGAGCGAGCGAGCGCCGACCTTGAGTATATATACAGCGCGACGGCGCATGCACTGTCAGCTGAATGTTTGAAAAGGGGGAGAAGCGCAACGGCGCATGCGCGCGCGTCAGCTGCCGATGTTCTCGAAGCGCGACGGCGCATGCGCGCGCGTCAGCTGCCGATGTTTTTGAAGCGTGACGGCGCATGCGCGCTACATTATACAGCTAGCAAATGTTCGTGAAGAGGAGAAGCGCACGTGGTGTGTAGAGGAGGAAGGGTGCACAGATGGTGGAGGAGTGAAGCGCGCGCGGTGTGTAGAAGAGGAAGGGATGCACAGACGGTGGAAGAAGGAGGAGGAAGCTTGCGGACGGCGCCGCACTACAAGCCTCGAGTATTAGATGCTCCGCATCTAAAACAAATTCCTTAAAGCTGTAATGCTGTCAAAGATTTTTGTGGCGCCTGTGAACTTGAGGAGCTTCTAAGCGTTTTAGGTCCGTTTGTTTCACCTGCGCTTTAGGAACTTGTTCACGGAGGCGGAGCACTTCAGCATTCGTTTCACGAGTTCAACATGGTGGCAGTGGCACCACTGCCACCATGTTGAACTCGTGTTGAAAAAGTGCAGCCATGTTGAAAAAGTGCAGCCGTGTTGAAAAAGTGCAGCCGTTGTGCAAGGCTAATTCAGGAATTCCCTGCACCTGCTCGTCAGATAGTACCGAGCCCATGCAGCACAAGGTGGCTGCAGCTGCAGCAGACAACACAGCCAATCGCATGCATGTCTGTTTTAGCCACGTGCGACAAGTACTACAGGGAGCATTTTCCGGTAGACACATGCTAAGCAATGTAGGCGACGAATCACAGCCTCCATAACCCTTGAGACAGCCGACGAGTGGTAGGGCTTGTACGACCTCTGCGCTCTCGTATTCGTTTCTGCGTCTTGTTGCTGCTGCACTTGCTGAAACGTCACCTGCACGAAGACAACACTCAGACGGCACCACCGTGAACTTATTCTGGAAGTGCAGCATGAATCGAATGGACCTTTTGCCAGCACGCCTGCAAATCGGGCTCTGTACCGTCACAACACAAGATAGCAGTGCCAGTTTTTTCGTATTTTTCTTTTTGAAAATTCACTCCTTTCCATTCACAGCCAGGTTTGACACGCGGAAGCACTTTCAGCGGTCCCTCATCTATCATAGTGTTTGCCTAGTCCACTCCGCAGAAAACTTCAGGACACGGGCACTTCGTAAGCTTGTTACTCATACCTGTACTTTTGCGCTCTTTGTACGCCTCAAGGAAAGGAGGCAGGCTACAAAATGTAGCAACAAGCTCTACGCTCTGGGTTCAGGGCGTGCGACACAGATATGTGTATTCTTTCCAAGGTGAACATTCGGCAGATGTCTGCTTGGTTTGGATAGCAGAAGAATAAAAAAAAAACAGAAAACTCGAGTCAATATTTATATTACCGTATTTACTCACATAATCCTCGCACTTTTTGGGCTGAAAACTTATGCAATATTGAAGAGTGAGAAAATTGCGCGGGGAAAACTTTCCTCGAAAACATACAAAGCGAAAAAGAAAATGAAGTGGCCGCAAGTTGGGATGCTTACGCCAAAACAATAAAAGCACAGGTTCAACACAAGGCAAGATTTATTTGAGACACAAAAGGCGCAATCAAATAGTCGAGAATTAGAATACCACACGCAAAGCTTGTGGGCATTGCGGGCGTAGTGGTAGCGTTCGTCACTCAAGAGGAGTCCGGAAAAGGTAAGCGAAGGCGTCAGTATTGGACTGATGGCCATTTAACAAAATCGTCCTCAGTTACCTTCTGAACAAGTAGCTTACCATCAATCCCAGTCTTAGGCACACGGAAGGCCCAACACGTCTTGGTGGCGTTCAGCTGCCATCACCAGTAGCGAACACAAAACTCGTCTGCTCCGAAAAGCCTACCGGCGACCCTGTTGCCGTTTATTGCAGGATCAATCACTGTCAACTTGAAAGAGGCCGTGTAGCTTCCGTATTGCCTCAAAACGTAACAGGATTAGAGACACAACATACGAATCATGCCACAACGCGCACTTGCTTTGGCTTGGAATAAATTGGATTGAATTTTGGAGCAATAATAGTACACTCATTGCCAACGCGTCCTTTATTAAGATGCGTGACGAATGGGTCGTCTTGCCAGCGGAGTCGCCCTGCTTTTAGTTTCGAGCAGTTCAGTTCGGACCGGCACTAAGATGGACGTGTTTTTTTGAGCGCTCCCGTTCGACTGGGCAGATAAATGGTTTTGCGTGTTTCAAACTTGCTCTTATAATTAATAAGGCAGCAGTTAAAACCGTTGTAGCACTTATTACATTGTCCGCCTTTTTAGGGTGTCAGTCACTAGGTATTTACTAGTTTGTGTGTGTTTGTGTTTTTTTCTCTTGCCACCCCATGGAAAAGGTGCACTTATACCGAACACGAAAATTTTTGTAGTAGAGCTTGGACTTTTTTCGTAGGGCAGGGCTCGTCGTACGCCATGTTTTGTAATCATCGAGTGGGACAACTCATAAGGACAATCGGTGTCAAAAAAACATGGTTGAAAAGACTGTAAAATGTTCAGGATGCAGGGAGGGTTTGAAAATGGACCCAAGTGCAGATGGGAATGTACAGGAGAGTGTAAGTGTAGGCAATGTAAGGGTGAAGAAAAAATGGAGAAAATGATGGTTGCCCAGAGTGAACTGCTGATGAGAATCGCGGAGCTGGAGACTGCGTTGGCGATAGAGCGAGAGAAAACGAGGGCCGTGGGAGAAAGGCTCATGTCCACCGAGGAGGAACTAGCGAAGGTGAACAAAAGAGTGGCCGATGGATAGAACGGTAGGGCACCGGCAACCAGAAAAAAGAGCAAGCAAGTTCGGAAAAAATAGGTTCAGCCGGTTCAATGGTCGCAAGACCCAGCTTCAGTGAAGTAGTGGTGGGGCTGGGAGGGGACAAAGCTGCTGGCGTTACAGGTACAAGTAAGCCCCAGGTGCATGACGCTCTAGCTGAAGTGCCACAGCACGTAATAATCGCCAGACACTCAAATTTAAATCGATGCGCAGAAGCAATCAAAGAGAGGGTAATAGGTGACAGGAGGGTTGCAGTAGGGACTTTCCCAGCACGCAAGCTGGAAGCCGTCATGAGGCAAGCGAGCTCAAAACTAAAGCTGATGAACGAAACCTCCTGATAATTGCAGGCAGTTTAAACGATGTTTTAAATGAAGATACGGCAAGACTAGCGACCACACTGGCAAAAGAAGTCGATGTCATGCGTGCCAGTGCTCCTCAAGTACAGGTAGTGATATGCACGATACCGGAGGTGCCGGTGCGTGACGGCAACCTGCAAACATTGGCTATCAATGCAAACTAAATGATATGGTGGATGAGTCGAGAGAAAGGCTTTGAGGTGGTGAAAATAAACACAGAGGTGCATAGGTAGGATGGTTTTCAACGAGACAGAATTCACTTCGATGGGAGGCTAGGTCATGAGGTGGGTTGGTGACTTGCAGGTTGCGCAGTAGCTTTATTGGGGAGCACGGGGGCCCTTTGGATCTAAGATAGCTTATAACGAAGAAAACAAGCAGGAGGACTTTTTCACAGGTAGTATAGACAGATACTATTCTAAAGTTGCGCCATTATCTAGGACACGTTGAGTCCGGGGCAGAAATAGATGTAGCAATGGAGGTCGAGCCAATTCAAACGTAGGGTATATCAACATGCAGGGTGACAGGAATAGACTGAAGTGGGAAGAGATAGAACAGCTAAGAGAGAAAAAGCTGATGGTATATGCTTTTGTAGAAAGGCATGTTAGGAATTCGGAACAACCTCCTAACAATCCAGACTACGCGTGGGAATATTCTATTAGAACAGAAGGCAGCGGAAAGGGGTGGTACTGCGGCATTCATTCATAAAAGTACAGACTGGCAAAGGGTCAAACAGGAGTGCAAGGAACATTTACGGCTAAAAGGGAAAGTGGCTGGGAAAATGACGCTCCTGGGTTTTGTATACTTCTGGACAGAGCAAAAGGCACTGAGGAACCCAACAAATGGTGCTGTGTATAGAAAATGACATTGAAGAACAAGGAGAAGAGTGCGAGGTAACTATATTAGGAGATATGAATGCGCACATAGAAGATGTGAATGGATATACTGACCTCACAGGCAGAATGCCAATGGATATGTGTGAAAAGCATGATTGATTCATTTGCAACAGCACCGAGAAATGCGAAGGGCAGTTGACATGGGAGGTGGGAAGGCTGCAGTCGATGATAGATTACACAATAATGTCACGTAGCATGTTTGATCGGCTAAGGGTGATGAACATAGATCAGTACGTGTCCAGAAGCTTAGGTATTGATCACAAACGTATCAAGGTGAGTTTTGGAAGAAAAATGAAATTCGAAAGGGGGCATTACGAGCAACCGTACACGGTAACATTTATTCAGAAAGGCAAACAGAAATAGCGACTAAAGAGATTGAGAAAAGAATCACCGACGATACTAAAACAGAGCGGACATACAAAAATCTAACTCGATTGTTTGAGTTAGAACGCGTGAAATCAGTTAGTGCGAGTGAAATCAACCGGGAAAAGCAGACACAAACTCAAAAGCTGGTGGGATAAGAAAGGTAAGGCAGCCATAATAAGATGTCCGAAAGCCTCCAGGGAACAAAGGTATGCTAAACAAAGGGGTGAACCAGAAGACGATGTCAAAAAAAAATAGGATAACGTTTTGAGCTGCAGAAGGGAAGCGTTTGATTTGATCAGTGAAAAGATTAGAAGAAACAGGGTCCAATGGATGGCGAAAGTAAACAAAAAGGATAGAAAGGCTACTGCAAAATTTTGGAATCATCTCGATTCTCTGACTAATAAGACAAGCATGAAACAGAGGTTTATAACTACATTTCAAGGGGTCAGACAAGAAGGAGATGGGGCAGTTGAATATATAAAAACAATGATGAAAGAAAAATCTAAGCACCAAGAAAGCGCTGCATGCACCGTATCATATGAGGATGGACCAGTTAGCTCAGTGGCTTCACTGGGATTACGAGATTAGGAAAGGGCAGAAAAAAGAGCTCCTAATAGCGCATCAACAGGCCCTGACGGCATCCCAATCATGCCAATAAAGGATCTAGGACCAAACTCTAAGCAAACAATAAGAGAGGCAGCGAGCAAAGCAATAGTGGATGGTGAAGCTCCCAACGGGTGGAAACTAAGGAGGATGAGCATGATCTATAAAGAAAAAGGAGACAAAGTCGATGTAAACAACTACCGTCATATACCAGTGACATCAGTAGTTTACAGGCTACTGATGCAGATAGTAAAGAAAAGACTACAGACATGGGTGGGGAATGAGGGGGTACAGGGAGAACTACAAATTGGGTTCTGCAAACGAAGGAGGTTGGAGGACAATCTGTTTTCATTGATGCGGTGTATGTAAATAGCGGAAAAAGAACACAGGCCCCTGCGGCTGTCATTTCTAGATATCAAGGGAGCTTATGATAGTGGGATTCAAGAAAACTTGTGGGGAATACTGGGCACACTAGATGTGGAAGATGGAATAACTAATCTTCTAAAGGGTATCTCTAAAGGTAACCAGGTAGTTATCAAATGTGAAGAGCAGGTATCTGAACCTATAGAGATACAATGCGGGCTTCGACGGGTATGCCCCATGTCACCCTTGCTATTTATGCTGTATCTCGAGGGACTAAAAGCCAAGTTATAGGGGAGTCGACTCGGATTCAGGCTCTCTTTTGCCAAGCAAGGAAAACACTTTGAACAGTCATTACCAGCATTGACGTATGCAGAGGATATAGTATTAATAGCCGACAACAAGAAGGATCTGCAGCTAATAATAGACATCGGTGGTAATGAGGGAGATAGGTTAAATTTGTAGTTCAGCAGGGAAAATCTGCAATCATGATTTTTAATGATAACAAGGCAGTGAGCATAAGATACAGGAAGTCACGCTAGAATCATTGGATAAATACAAATACTCGGGCGTATGGATAAACAACGGGGCTGAGTATCTAAAGGAGCAGGAAAGATACGCAGTGACTAAGGGCACCAGGAATACAGCTGTATTAAAAAACGGGGCACTGTGGAACTACAATAGCTAAGACGTTGTGAGAGGAATTCGGAAAGGTGTCATCGTCCCGGGTTCGACGTTCGGCAATGCGGTCTTGGTCAGGAAATCAGAAGTTCAAGCAAGATCTGAAATGAAAAAACGTGGCATAGGTAGACTTGCTTTGGGAGCACACGAGAATACACCAAATCGGGAGGTACAGGGAGACATGCGATGGACGTCGTTTGTGTGCAGGAAAGCTAGCAGCAAGATAAAATTTGAGAATCGATTGAGAGAGATGGGGTAGGAGCGTTGGGCTAGGAAGGTATTTAGCTACTTGTGCATGAAGAATGTCGATACAAAATGGAGAAAGCGCACCAGAAAATTGACTGGTGAAAACTTGGAAAAAAGCAAAGGGGCCAAACCAAAAAGAATTATCGGTTAAGAAGAAGGTGAAGGAAGTTAAGACCGATATGCAGAGAATTGGCATGATCAAGAAGTCCGGACTCGAGATTTATCGAACTTTTAAGCAGGAAATTGCAAGGCAAAAGATCTACGATAATGCTCGCGGTAGTTCTCTGCTCTTCGTGGCTAGAACCGGAGTGGTGCGGACCAAGACGTACCGATCGTAAGATACGAAGGCTCTGGCACGGTATGCAGCGCGCGTGGAAAGGAGAAGGAAAAGGCTGAACATTTGATAATGTTCTGTAAAGGGCTCCACCCTATAGTTCAATATAATGGCGCCGAATTTTTCAAAGTATTGGGGTTTAGGGACAGTGAAGGCAAAGTAGACTTAAAACCGGTAGAAAGAACCAGAAGGAGGCTAACTGATTGTTGGTTACAATTGAGGTGCGAGTGAGATTCCATCTCTAAACACACAGTGATGGTACTTAACTTTGTGGCTAAGTGGCGTGAGGCACCACTCAATGAAAAGGGCATAGCCGGCATCCATCCATCCATGAGTGAGCGCTGCGCAGTGGTAGAGGGGCTTGAATAGGAAAGTGTGATGAGCGGCAAGCGGCGCCTACGAAGTCCACTGAAGGCACCGAGAAGCAGCCGCGTGGGGGTGCACGCAGTCGTTTATACGTTTATATGCAAAACAATAACCGATGGTGAAGTCCACGATGGATGGAAATTTAGAAGGATGAGCATGATCGATAAAGGAAAGGTGGACAAAGCTGACATAAACAACGACCGTCTTATAACATTGACATCAGTGGTCTACAGGCTGGCAATGCAGATTATAAAGGAAAGACTGCAGGCATGGATAGAGAATGAGAGGGAGCTGAGGGAACTGCAGAATGGATTTCGAATCAGAATCAAATTTCAGAATCAAATTTTATTGTTACTATGAAGTAAAGTCATTACAGACAGTATACAAAAGGAGGTCCCGTAGTCGGAGACTGAATTGGGACCTCTTGTACATGATGAACATAGAAACAAATAAAACATAGCTTCGACAGGAAGGGAAAAATTACAATAATCATAATGATATGGGTGATCAAGCACATTTCATAATATAAAGAAACCATGTAAACACGAGATGTAAAAGAAAAAAGAAAAAAAAATATATATATATATATATATACACATATATACACACATATATACACACATATATATACACATATAGATATACACACATATATATATACAAACATATATTCATGTGTGAGAGCATGCTTTAGGGGCTATAAGAATGAAGTGCTACGTGTTGTATTGGTTGACAAAGAGCCTTTTTAATTCTTTTACAAACGAGTGTGGATTCATTACTTTTAAGACGGATGGAAGTGAATTCCATATGGAAAGTGAGCTAAAATGAGCGGTTTGTTTGCCATAGTTAGTCCGGGCTTTTGGTAAGATGAAGTTTTTGTGGTAAGCAAATCTAGTGTTGTTGGTATTGAGAAGTGAGGAGGATGGGATGATGGAAATGGGAAATAGCTCATTGATATGCTTGAATAAACATATGACTAGATTATACTTAACCATATCGCACACTGTGAGGATGTTGTAGCTGTAGAATAGTTGTTTTGAATTGGTGTAATGTGAACTAGAAGTGGCTATTTTAATTGCTTTGTTTTGAACAGTCTGTAACGGTGCGAGGTGAGTGCTGTGGGTAGTGCCCCAGGTAGTTATACAGTAGTTGATGTGAGAATGAATAAATGCGTAGTATAGTGACAAGAGAATGGAACGTGAAAAAAAAGGGCGAGACCGAATGAGGATGCGTATACCATAAGACAGCTTTTTCTTGACATCTAAAATATGAGAGTGGAATTTTAAGTTTCTATCTAGTTTGACACCCAAGTAAACACAATCATTACTAGCGTGGATCGAATGATTTGGGATACTAATTGTGGGATCCGTTACTAGCGATCGCTGATGTGATGAAAAGAGAATGAATTGGGTTTTTTGAGGATTGAACTGTAATTTGTTTAGCTTACACCAGTGTAATATATTGCGAAGATCTGTGCTCAGCTTATTTATTAAACAGTCTATGCTATTATCGGAACTAAAAATCGTCGTATCATCAGCGTAGAGCAAATATTTACAGTGTATGATAAAATTAGGTAGATCGTCGATATAGATTAAAAACAAAAGTGGGCCCAGAATGGATCCTTGTGGTACTCCTATGTTCTTTGTTGTTTGTTTGGAGTAGGTACCGGAAATACTGACCGTTTGGTTTCGATTAAGGAGATAACTGCGAATAAATAACAGAGCAGGACCACATATTCCCATTGCTTCCAGTTTCATGAAGAGTATTTGATGGTTAATAGTATCAAAGGCTTTTGTTAGGTCAACAAAAACAGATCCAGCTAAACTGCCATCGTCAATCGCCTGCTTTAGAAATTCAGTAAGATATAATAAAGCGAGATCAGTAGAATACCCTGTTCGAAAACCAAACTGAAAATCAGTAAGAATGCTAAACTTTCGAAGGTAATTAGTTAGGCGCTTTTCAAATAATTTCTCAATTACTTTGCTGAGGAACGGGAGCACACATATAGGCCGGTAGTTCGTTACCAATGATCGGTCTCCTTTTTTAAATACTGGGGTAACTGTAGCACGCTTAAGTTCGCGAGGAAAAGTCCCCTTTTTAAATATTAGATTAATGGCATCTGCAAGAATGTCAGATATAGTAGAGCAATCAGCTTTATGTGTGATGGACTGATGTCGTCTAGACCAGCGCTAGTGGTTTTTAGATTCCGAATTACCGCGGTTACTTCATCGGCAGAGTGGGGAACAAATAGAATGACTGGGGTAAGCGAGTGATTTCGTAATCTAAAACTTGGTCCGATGGCAGATTGTTCGAAAAAAAGAAGTCACTGAATGTATCAGCAATGTCACGTGGATTTGAGTACACAATGCCGTTATGAATTATTGAAGTAATGCTTCCTCGGTCGCCGTTTCTATTTAGAAAGGAATTTACTAATTTCAATTTTTTATCGGAGTTACTTCCACATTCCAATATTTTCTGTTCGAGGTATTTTCTTTTTGCTCTTTTTAGGTGCGCACAGAGATTGTTACAGTACTTCTTGTACCTTGCTCTTAGCTTAACACTGAAAGGCTGTTTCTTGGTTTTTTTGTAAAGATTCTCGCGTCTGCGCATTGCTTTCAGCAATTTATCAGTTAGCCATGGGTTTCGAGGTGACGCAATGATCTTCTTGCATTTTTTCCTATGCGAATGGGAATGGAAGTAATGTAAAAGTAAAGAAAAAAAGCGCGAGAATGCTTCTTGAGGGTCGTTGGTTTCCCTTACAGCAAGCCAGTCTGATTTCGTAATGTTCTCGATAAGTGCTTCCTTATCCAAAACAAGTTTATGAAAGCATGCGGAACGACAAATAGGAGTTGAAATAGTTTTAAGAATAATGGGATAATGGTCGGTGATATCACTGGTAAGAATGCCTGCTTCAGGAGCGACCAGAAGGTTTGATAGCGCATGATCAATCAGTGAGCATACGTCGTCACGAGAAAGACGTGTAGCTTGGGTAATTAGGCATTCAAAGCCATAAATGTGATAGCAGCTAGAATATGTCGTGAAGTTAGCGGACGAGGTATCAAGCAGTTTGACATTCATGTCACCAACGATAACTACATTTTTATTTTCTGATGATATTGATTCAAGCACATTGTCTAAAGCGTTGCAAAAATCAGTAATGGAGGTAGAGGGCGAACGATAAATACAACCCAAAATAAAATTTTTGTTGTCGATGTTAAGAAACAAATGATCAAATTCTACCCATACAGCTTCACAGTTAGGTAAATTTAGTGCAAGGTCATGCCGTCGTTTGAACGCCAGGTTTGATAATACATAGATAGCTGCTCCACCATGATTGCTTGATGGTCTGTGTGCGTATTCAGATTAGTAGTTGGGGAAGCCGAAAAGATTTTTATCAGCATCTGAAAGCCAAGTTTCGGTAATACAAATGATACGAAAGGGCTTTGTGATTGTAGAGAGAAGATTTTGAATGTCGTCGTAATGTTTCCGCATACTACGAGCATTGAAATGAATAAGCGAACATGAGCTGTTAAAAAGAAAATGATCCAACTCCGAAGTGTTTAGGTAAACTGACATGGTGAATCAGATACAGCGATGGTGAAAAAAACAACAGCGTATGCGTAAAAAAAAAACAGGGATATCTAGATTATAAAAGAGAGATCAGATTCCTTAGCAATGCGGTAAACCTGACTGTCGGTAGTTTTCCTTGCCTTAATTGCACAATTCTCTGTCCATAAGAATTTCCAGTTATTGGCTTTCTTTAGAGTTAGAGCCTTGGTGAATAATGATTTATTTGATGGCATTAGGTGATCATTCACGTACACAGGGCTGTTGATTGCAGAAAAGATACCAAGATTCCCAAGACACAACTTAGCTTTACGTGCCTTAGAAATGAATTCATTCTTCTTCGAACGCGAGCAAAACCTGACAACAACATTCTTTTTTCCTTAACCTTCGTCGGGACACGGTGCACAATGTCAAGGTCAGAAGGCACAAGGGGGCAACCTACAGTATCGCCAACTTTTTGCAAAATCGCTACACAGTCTTCCCCTTGCGTGCAGGGAATGCCCTTGATTTCTACATTGTTGATTCTGGAGTACTGTTCAAGTTCGTGAACCTTTTTTGAGAGCAAGTTGTTTTCGTTCAACAGTCTTTTGTTATCGGCAGCGAGTACCTCTTTTTCTGAGCGCAGTGTCTCAACAATGCCATTCAGGATTTCCATGCTCTGTTTTAAATCGTCAATTTCGCTTTTGAGCTCCTTAACATCAATTCCTGAAGATTGCATTCTCAACAAGACTTTACCGAAGACATCATGAGCCAGACGGTCAGTCTCATTGTTGAAGTTGGCTTCAATTGCATCAATGCGCTTCGCAAGTTCAGCACACGTCGGCATCGCTTAACAAGTTTCAGTCACACCATAAATTGCAAAAGAAAAAAAACTACAGTACTTCGGTAGCAGCAGCAACAGCGAATTGAACAGAAGGGTTACCTTAGAATACTTAACTACTAACCTGCACGAAAGACAGAATTCACTTCAGTACGTGACCATCCCGCTGTCGCTGCTGCGATGGAGCCTTGGTAAGGACGGTAGCTTTATAAGTGGCAATTCAGAGCAGGAGCGTCACACAGTAGGGCCGCAGGAAGCTCCTTCCGGTGTCGTCAGGCTGCCCTCAACGGGTTGACAGATCGGCACAAATGATGAATTTGATCAGTCAAGGCCTATGGTAGCTCCTCCTCACGACGGCAGAATGCCCCGTGAGGAGGAGCTACCATAATACACAGGAGGTTGGAATACACAGGAGGTTGGAAGACAATCTGTTCCCACTGACGCAGTATATCGAAATAGCAGAAAAAGAGCACAGGCCCCTTTGGCTAGCATTTTTGGATATCAAAAGAGCGTACGATAACGTGGTTCAAGAGGACTTATAGGGAATACTTGACACACTAGGTGTGGAAGATGGAGTCACTAATCTTTTAAAGAGAGAGAGAGATAAGTTTATTTACAGAAAGGCAGAGAGGTCGGCCTGAGCGATAGCTTGCTCTAGCCTGCTACTCTACACTGGGGGAAGGGAAAGGGTAAAAAAAAGATTAATGGATGACGATCGTAAGATAGAGAGGTGAATCTGTAGTGTTCTTTCTAGCTGAGACACATTTCATAGCCACGCATATAGTGCAGTTGTTTCCAAAAAGGTTATAACTGCTCTTGTGACCGCAGTTGCACTGTTGGTGTCTGGCCAAAGGCCCAACACGGTCTCATCAGTTAATGACCTACTGCGATATAGTTCAGTAGAAGAAATCAGTGTTTGTCGTTCAGGTGCGTATGCTGGGCAGACACAAAATATGTGCTCAAGCGTTTCTGGCACATCACAGTGTTCACAATTAGGACCGGTGTCACTGCGACCGATGATATGTGCGCAACGTCTTGTGTACGCCACACCAAGACGAATGCGGTGGATCATACTTGCGAGTTGCCGTTTCAATTTAGGGGGCATGCGGTACCTCATTTCCGGGTCCCATTTGTGAAGTCGCTGGTGTCGCCGTTCCAGTTTGGTCCAGTGCTGAAGTGTGTAGCTGCGCATCACGCAGCGAAGCAGGGCGTTCATGTCAGCTCGTGAAAACGCAATGCGTACTTCAGGGGCGCTGCTTAAGGCATTTTTAGCTTCAGCGTCTGCCTCTTTGTTTCCCATCACACCCCAATGAGCGAGAATCCACTGGAAAGTGATAAGATGGCCATTTGTTGAAGTAACCTGATGAAGTTCTGTGATTTCTCTTGCCAAGCTGTAATACGAACCTTGCTTCATTGCAATTAATGGTTTGCAAAGCGGGTTTGGCATCACAGAAAATCGTCCAGGCTTGAGGTCGCTTTCCGGAAATAAATCTTATTGCCTCCCAGATAGCGACGAGCTCTGCGGCAGTTGATGTGATTTTATGGTTCACTTTGAATCGTCGAGTGATATCCACGTCTGGGATGACAAAGGCTGTGGTGGAGCTAGGTACTTAGCGTGGTGGATCCGTCGGTGTACACATGCAGAGAATCACTGTACGTTGTATAAATAAGATATAGGGTCAGTTGTCTGAGGCCAACAGAAGAAATGAGCGACTTCTTCGTAATTCCAGGTATCGCAAAACAAACAGGTGGCTTAGGCAGAACCCATGGAGGCACTGCAGGGGCCTTTGGTGGGGAAGACCTTGATGGTATAATATTCTCATGCCGCGATATTACTCTTGAAAAACTGCAATCTGGGTGAGTGGCGGGTAGTACTGACTGTGGGTGCTGTTTGTGTCGACTCAGCAATCGGAGGTGAACTCTAAGTGGCTCGCAGAGCATGTATACACTGATGGGACAAGCCCGAGCCTCTGTCCCATTTGTCTTGTCCCATTTGTTGAAGTACAGCGCGGTAGACCCAAGCACTTCGTAAGCATTGAGCTTGAACACTCTCTAGCGTCTTCACACAACTAGGTCTCATATTGGAGAACACCGGCATGCTGTATCGAATGTATTCCACAAATAGAGCATTATACAATTGAAGTAATGATGATTCTGATGGGCCCCATCTTGCTCCTGCTACGTGGCGAAGAACGAGAGCAAAGTTCTTCAATTTAGATTTAATTACTGCGACATGCCTCGTCCACAATAGATCTCTGTGTACGACAACCCCAAGGAACTTGTGGTGCGTTACAGCAGGCATTGCTGTCTCATTAATAAATATCGGGTATTGCGACATATGTTTGCGCGTGAACGCAAGCACTGTGCATTTGTCGATTGAAAGAGTGAGCCCCTGATGTCGTAGATATTTGTATGTGATCGTCACTGCACGTTGTAGTCGAGCTCGCAATTCCGGACGGGTAGTTCCGGATGCCCATATGCATATGTCATCAGCATATGCGCTGATCTTCACCGTGCTGGGAAGTTCTGCTGCTAGGCCCATCATTGTGACATTGAATAGGATCGGGATGAGAACTTCTCCTTGAGGAACACCACGATGAACCTTATATCGATCGGTGTCTCCGTCATTTGTCGTCATGTAAATGGTGCGGTCCCTTAGATAGCTAAATATCAAAGCATAAAGTCGTCCACCGATGTCCAAATCTTCCAGTGCGTCAAGAATCGCATAATGCAGCACATTAACGTAGGCACCCTTAATGTCTAGGAAGACCGCCACCACTAGTCTGCGTCGGCTTTTTTCCTTTTCAACGCTGGTGATCAAGTCGACCACACCATCAATGGCAGATCGGCCTCTTCTGAAGCCGTTCATAAATGCAGGAAAGGAGTTGTTGCTCTCTTGAAGCCACTCTAATCTTGACAGTACCATTCTTTCCATTACTTTCCCGACGCAGCTGGCTAAGGCGATTGGTCTGTAGGAGGAAAGTGCATAAGGACACTTCCCCGGCTTAAGTAATGCAATAATGCGACTGCATTTCCAATTAGCTGGGACTTCTCCTGACTCCCATGCGATGTTATAATGAGATAACAAGATACTTTGTGCTTCTGTATCCAGATGGTTGAGTGCAGCATACGTGATTCCGTCAGGTCCTGGTGCCGATGATCGGCGGGAGGCAGAAATCCCAGCGTCAAGCTCACGCATTGTAAAATGTACATCAAGGTGCTCGTCAGACGATGGAGGCGCAATGGTAGTAAGAGGCTAATTAGTGGCAAGACCATCAGTGGTGTCCACGATGAAGCTACAGTAGTCACTGGCTATCTCAACTTCTGTCCTCCCCTGATGTAGAGCAACAGCTTGAAATGGTTGACGTTGTTGGGGAGTTGTCTGCAAACTTCGTACCACCCACCAGATCTTAGATAGAGGTTGCCTGGGGTCCAGAGATGCACAGAATTTTCTCCAACGCTGCCTGTCAATCTTGTCAAGGTGCCGAAGAACATGTCGTTGAGCTCGACGACAGGCGGAAAGGTTTGAAGGCGACTTCGTTCGTCTGTATCGGCGTTCGGCACGGCCACGGATTGCACGAAGGGCCTCGTATTGGGAGTCAAGTGTTGATCGCTGCATCGGTAGGTTAACCTGTTTGGTTGTGTCACGCAGTGAAGAAGCAATGATGTTCTCTACCTCGGATGGATCAGTCTTGTGCTTACAGCCAGACTTGACAGATGCTTTGAACAGTGTTCAGTCGGTTTGACGGATGTAGCGTGTGTGCGTGCGGCGAAACCACCTGAACTAAACATAGGTTGAAAGGTTGTCACTGCCGTGAGTGTCCAAATCTGTGCACCAACATGCGGAAGACAGAAGGCTTCAGGAAACGAAACAGAGGTCGAGACAGCTGCTGTTGGACGTGCCACGAACAAATGTAGGTAATCCGTCGTTGAGTATGCTTAGTCCATAGTTGCACATGAAATTGGCCAAATCCCTTCCACGATAATTCGTTGTAGTGCTACCCCAGAGAGGATGATGTGCATTAAAATCGCCAATCACAATGTCTGGCCTTTGTGCTGCTTGAAGAATTGTCCCCAGGGGGAAGCAGTCCATCTGTGCGCTTGGGTGTATGTATCCTCCTATTACTGAGAATGTCCGCTTTTTATGTGTCATAGTTAGGCTCACGTAATCATTGCTGGTATGCGACGTGACTTCATGTCTCAAGAACGTCAAATCACGGCGTATACAAACGAGAACTTTGCTCGTGCATTGATCACTGCGGGACCAAATCTGGATATAACCAGATATACGAAAAGTTGAAACCATATTTGGTTCACATATAACGATAACAGGAAATTGATATTTAAAAACCCATTGTCTGAAGTCTGACAGACGGCCACGTAGGCCACGAGCATTCCACTGCATAACAAGCGACTGGCGCATGCGTTCTTCGAACATCAATGCCATGTTCACTTACTGAAGAACCAGTGGAAGAGGCTCTGCACGGCCGCCTTAGCAGCGGGAGTGTTTAGGCTGCTGAGGATCTTATGCACCGAACCCATTAAATTTTAAGCATAGCCTTGACATCTACGTTGTCCGTCTTCTTGTTTTCTTCATTGAGGGTAGGGGCACTATGTGATGATGGCGCTACCGTAGGTCTTGACGGTAATGAACGCCACTGAGTCTCCGACGTGGTGAGAGCAAATGACTGGTTACATTGTACTTGCGTGGACTGTCTTGGCATTTGAGCATCTGTATTCTCCGTTTTTGCCGACAAAGGTAAGTTAGGAGGTGGTGAAGGCACAGTTTTGTGTGTCGAACTCGATAAGCTATGAGAACTGCTGCTTCGTTTCCCTCGCTGTCGCGAGCGATGTTTACGGCGCCGTACAGCCCTTGCAGCTTCTCTGTGAGTGGAGTGGTCTCGAACCATCTTCTTCAGGATACTAACTTCATTCCTCATTTTGGGACATTCCTTTGATGTGCGTCGTGGGCGCCTGAGCAGTTTGGGCATTTGGCCACAGCATTGCAGTTATTACCATCATGAAGGCCACCGCAATGCTTGCAGGTTACTGCACCCTTGCAAACTGTACTAACGTGCCCAGATTTCATGCATTTATGACATCGCAGAGGTTTTGGTACGTAAGGACGTACCGAGTGCCTCACGTACCCAACTTTTACATGTGTGGGTAGCGTCTTCGACTGAAACACTACTTTAACACATTGCGTGCGTCCAAAGTGGTGGAAACCAAGAATGGGAGCCGACGATGACAGCAGTTTCTCGAGACTTGAGTCTGTTATCTGTTCATCCACATCGTATATAACTCCTGTTGTCGTTTCTTCGTCGTACGCGGAGAATGCGTGAACCGGAATGCTTCCTAATTGAACAATCGCTTTCAGCGTGTCCAATAAGGCCTTCGTAGTGACCTCCACGGACAGTATGTTCTTTCGAGTATTTATGCATATTTCTAGGACTTTTCCTGGACCGATGAGCTCAAAGTACTCCGACAGGCTCTGCCTATTCAGAGAGTTCAAGATGTCTGTCTTCAATGTCGGCACATACGAAATGGTGTACGACCTCATGCTACTCGCCTTTGTCTGTGCTTGCTGGCCAGTCGGTGATGTCCGGCTGATTTTCCCCTTCAGGCATCCGCTTGGTACGACCACGTAGTCGCTGTCCGAAGCCAAATCTTCAATGGAGGAGTCATCAGAATTGTCAACGTGGACCACGCTTGAGCCAGGGTGAGAACTTGCATCAGACGCACTATGACGTCGGCCCAGTCCCGGTTGCTGGGAGGGGTTTTGATCCCCCACTCTAAGGGGGAACGTCCCTCCAAGGTGTGTCGATTATTAAAAAATCTTGGCAAAAGAATTAGAAAGCTCACAGAGCTCTCGAAGCAGAGGCTGTTCTCTGTGACAACTTCTTCATCTCCGACATGTCCAAATTCGGATGTGAATCCAAATTTGAACGTGTTGAAAATATGGACGTGTAATCTTTTAAAAGATATCTATAAAAGTAACAAGGTAGCTGTAAAGTGGGAAAAACTGGTATCCAAGCCTACAGAGGTAAAACGAGGGCTTGGGCAAGGGTTTCTTTTGTCACCCTTGTTATCTATAATGTAACTACAAGGATTACAGGCCAAATTAGAGTCAAGTGGACTTGGCTTCAACCTCTATTTCGTCAAACAAGAAAAACTCATTGAACAGGCACTACCAGCATTGATGTACGCAGATGATATAGTACTAATGGCCGACAACAAGGAAGGTTTGCAAAGATTGATGGTCATCTGTGGTAATGAGGGCGATATGTTAGTTTTCAGATTCAGTAAGCAAAAATCTGCAGTCATGATTTCTAATGATAATGACAGTAATGAGCTTAGAATACAGGAGGTCACGCTAGACATAACTGATAAATACAAATATCTGGGAGTATGGATAAGCAAATGAGGTCGAGTACCTAAGGGAACATGAAATATACGTGACGAATAAAGGTGACAGGAATGCAGCAGTGATATGAAAAATAGGGCAGTGTGGAATTACAATAGGTATGATGATGTGAGAGGAATATGGAAAGAGGTCACTGTTTCTGGTCTGACGTTCGGCAATGCGGTCTTGTGTTCAGAAGTTCAAGCCAGATCAGAAGTTCAAGCCAGATCAGAAATTAAGCAACGTGGAATAGATAGGCTTGCTTTAGGCGCTCACGGGAGTACACCAAATCAGGGAGTTCAAGGTGATATGGGATGGACATCATTTGAGGGCAGGGAAGCTAGCAGCAAGATAAAATTTGTGAATCGATTGAGAGAAATGGGGTAGGAGCGTTGGGCTAAAAAGGTTTTCAGCTACTTGTACATGAAGAATGTCGATACAAAATGGAAGAAGCGAACCAGAAAATTGACTGGTAAATACTTGGAAAACAGCAGGTGGTCAATCCAAAAAGAACTACCGGTTCAGAAGAAAGTGAAAGAAACGGAGATTGACATGTGGAGAATCGGCATGATTAAGAAGTCCGTACTAGAGATCTATCGAACTTTTAAGCAGGAAATTACCACGGAAAGGATCTATAATAATACTCGGGGCAGTTCTGTACTGTGTGAAACCAGCACGGGAGTATTGCGGACCAAGATACATCGGGCCGAATACGAAGGGGTAGATACGGTATGCAGTGCGTGTGGAGAGGAGGGAAAAATTGCCGAACACTTTATAATGTTCTTTAAAGGGCTTCAATCTATAGTTCAGGATGATAGCGAAAAGTTTTTCAAAGCACTGGGGTTTAGAGACAGGGAGGGCAAAATAGACTTTAAGTGGTAGAAATAACTAGAAGGAGGTTATCTGATTGGTGGCTAATGTCAAGGCTCGAGTGAAAATTAAACCCTTCACTGCAAAGTACGAGTCGTCAACCTCACTATTTAAAAGAAAAAAAAGAAATCTTGCTTTGGGTTCACTAAACATTACGACTTGGTGGCCTTAGCCACCGTCCGATCTAATGGGTACAGCCATATATCAATCTATCCATCCGATCCAGTGGCTGGAACGAACATACACATTACTACGGCAAATTTCGGGTGTGTGATAATTACTCGAGAAAAAAAAGTAATCGTATTCTTGTCGAACATAGTCGGGGGTACGAGAATTATGGGAGTGTGAGGATTAGGCGAGTAAATGAAGCCTGATCGGCTTTTTTCATCAGGGGTGAGAAGGCCCGAGATGTTTGCCGTGACTCGTCACGAGCCCTGAAAGTAGAGGGAGGGCAGAGTCCCCGTAGTTTGGTTGTTGTCACCCAATGTCTGCTGACTGTGTGAGGATTCAAAGAAGAGCCGCCGGCGAAGGTTTCTTGTTGTTTAGATCACCATGATCTCGGGACTGGTATGGTCGCCAACCCGCTTGGAGTGTTCTGTCTCTGCGCTGCGTTTACTGTTCATTTGACAGAAGTCTATCTTGTGCTTCGCATTTTTTCATGGAAGTTCTTGGTCTAGCAGGCGCATGCAATCCTGCACACGACACCCTGTGCTCTTCTTGCAGGTGCAAGGTCTTTGGACCAGTGGATGAAACTGGCGATGGTAGGGGAAGGTTTGTAGGCAACGTCGACTCCTGCTGTTTTAACTTCACTGGCGCCCACGATGTAGGGGATCAACACGTGGCGTTGTTGTGGCGCGGTTGGTGTCACACTTTCCCCTTCTTTTCTATTACGGAGGGCTCTGCAAATAAACACCTTTGTTAATAACTGTTGGTTCCCAGGTCACGGATTATTTTCTTCTTTCCGCCGCTGTGCTGACGAGTGGTGATTGGATGATTGTTTATTTTGATATAAGCTTTCATGTTTTTTATATTGCTTTATTCTTGCCTGAGAAAGGCGATTTCGAACACTTTCGCTGATAAGAATGACCGTAGACATGTACGTATATGATTGCTTTTCAGAGAAGCTTGCAGTAACTGACCTGGGAGGCTGTTGGGATTAGCTAAAGCTTGTCTCACTCACAGCCGGCCAGCACAAAACAAAGCTTATTAGCTGGGGGTCATCAGAATGCATGGAGATAGCACAGCAAAATGAAAAGAGAGGATCTTTTGCGCAATGGAGAATTGTAAAGGTTTGCGGCAACCACTTCATTTACGACCATCCCCACTTCCATTTGTACATTACGCCCTAGCCTCCCGTCTCCAACACACTGTGATAGGGGATGAGACTGGTGTGCGTCATGAATATCCCATATTTTGGGGACTCTATGAGGAAAGGAGCACCTACGCAAAAAGGTAGCTTTATTATCAATAATAATAATAATAATAATAATAATAATAATAATAATAATAATAATAATAATAATAATGTTATTATTACTATTATAATATTATTATTATTAATATTATTATGATTATTATTATTTTGCAACAGGCAGCTAAGTGCCAACGGCCGGAAAGCGCGTTTGCTTCAGCGTGTGATGTTAATTGTTAAAGTCTTAGTTCCACAGAATGCCGAGTGAGCTCGGGACCGAGAAGGGTTTTCGCGTGGAAAAAGGGAATTTTGGGTTTTCGTGCAAAGCTAAATGGCTCGGTGGACACACAAAGCCACGTGAACATGAAGCACCATGTCGACAAGTCTTTTCAACGACGGCTTTATGGACGCTTGTGTGATCTCCTCTCTCCTCTCTGGCGTTGTAAATAAGCGAAACCCCTTCAAAAAGCGCCGCTGAAGCTCGAACACCAGCCTTTGTATTCCCGTACAAGTCGGAGGGGGGGGGGGGGTTGATTCTTTAAGGAAAAAAAAAGAAAAGGCGGAAAGGTGAGGAAACGGGGTGTGGAGCGCACGATAACTGTCTCTCATGTGACGACACCTCAACCGATACACTGACGGGGGAACGGGGAATGAAGAGACAGAGTGAAGAAAAGAAAGGAGGCTAAAAAGAAAGGAGAGGGGAGTGAAAAAAACTAGCATTATTGGAGGAGGACACGCTTCACTGTGGTGAGTGGCTTATAAAAGTCACTCGGCCAAGCTGGTGTCTTCAAGAGAGACCAGTAAGGCTGCAAGGGCGGAGCGATGATGGTCTTCATAGCCGGTGGGGTGTAGGAGGTTCTGCAGGGTCGCACGTGGCAGTCCAATGACACGGTATCTCTTCATGATTTTTTTGCGCACTTTACCGAACGCAAGACACTCACACAAGAGATGGGTCAGTGTTTCCACCACGCCGCAGTCAGCGCAGTTCGGAGAGTTGGCGCCACGCAGACGATGCCTCCCTTCCGCTGGCGCCAGACGAAGCCGGTCCTCAGGGTTGGGAGGAGCTCTCGCTCGTTGCCGGTGAAACCAGTCGCTGGCATGGGAGGAGGGGGCGTCCGGCGGCAACCCAAGTGTCAGGATGCTCGCGCGTTAGCTCCCGGCGAAGGTTGTTGCTTTCTGAGTTGAAAGAGCTTGCATAGTCGGTTATCGGGGTCTAGGCGAAGTGTGCTCATTTGGCAAGTTCGTCTTCAGCCTCAATTTCCGCGTTGCTGACGTGTGAAGGGAGTTACTGGAATACAGGATCACAGCCACGCTCTTGAATGGCGAGTAGGCTGCATGCAGCGCGCTGAGTCAGAAGTGGACCACGCTATATTCCTCCCTCGCAAGCTGACTCAGGGCAGGTTTTGAGTCTCAGAATATTGCTGCACTCTTGATGGCTGGCGACTCGCGTAAGAGGTCGGTAGCCAACAAAAGCCTGACTAGCTCGACTGTTGTCGAGGATACACAATACTGCAAGTGGCATTGTCGCTCCCTGCCAAGCTGAGGGGCTATGCGGGCGGCCGCAGCAGAGCCATCCCGCAGGACGGACCCATCAGAACACTTGCGTCCTTCTGGCCAGGTTCGCATACATTCGAGTCGCAACCTCGTGCGTCATGGCACTGAGGGGGGTGTGGCGTTTTGATCGGACTCCCGGCAAGTGCAGGCGCGGCCGGGCTAGACTGCACCTGAGCGAGCGCGCAGGGGAAGTCTAGACCGGCGGTGGTGCAGGTTCACACGAAGGGGCGCTCGCCGAGCGTGGGTGGTGGTGGTTGGGTAAAAAAAGGAAAAAAGACGCTTATTTCTGCAGCCCTTAAGAGAGCATGGCGCAGCGTCTTGTAGGGGATTGGGGGATGAGAAATACAGAATAAGAAACTAGAGGTAGGGTTAGAAGCAGCCAGCAGGTCACTGGACGCAACACATGGATGGAGGGGCAACTGCCACAGCATCAACAACAGCCAGTAGGGGACGAGAGTCCTGTGGAGCGTCTCGTTGGTGGTTGGACACTTCTGCCATGGCGGCAGGGCTCTTAGTTGAGCTGGGTGTTTCCGGAGTGCCCGCTGAGCGCTGCAGGGTACACAGCACTCAACGGGTGTTCCGTGGGAAGTGCGTCGCCAACCGCGCGCAGTGCAGCGAGCAGGGAGGTGATTAGAGCGTCCCGTGGGTCTTCGACCGGCTCAGCAGGTGGGGAAGGGGGTCGGCTCATAGTGGATGGGCTCACCGATGGCAGGATGGAACGGCGCGGTGCTGGAATGGGGCGCTGCAGGCCGGGTTCCTTGCTGGGGCGCCCGGGGAGGTTGGCCCTGGCCACAGCAGCATAGGAGCCAACCTCTCGGTACTCCTCGTGTACTGCGGCCTTGACCGCTCGTCTTGAGAGCGGCGTTGGTGCTGTGGCCAGCAGTGTTGCCACTCTCGCCGGTGAGGGAGAGGCCAGTGCGAAGGGCGCGTGAGATCATCGGCCACAACGCCTTCGTAGATGTCCAGGAGTTAGCCGACACGGGAATTTGGCACAGCCTGTAACCGCATGAGCAGGGGGCCAGCATCGAGTGGCCGGTGGAGACGCTCCAAGTTGCACAGTACTCGCAGGTCCGCCGTTAGCGACGCAGGCCACCCGCGAGCTTCCGTGAGTGTCTCGACCACACGGGAGCTACGAGGCATCCCTTGACACATGCTGATGGCGCGGCGGTGGTTTTGGTCTATCAGTTGCCACTGTGGTGCTTGGAGTTTGTAGATCTACAGTGCGTAGGGCACGGTAGATAGAGTGATCGCCTCGTATACAGCGCAAGTGAAGGCAGCGGGGCAGCCATTGCCACGGGCGAGTAGATGGCCCGAAGCTGATTTCACGCGATGCATTGTCTGGCGTACGCGCTGCACCGCCGGAAACCATAAGAGGCGATTGTCTATCGTGAAGCCAAGGTAGCGGACGTCAGTGTGCCGAACTATCGCGCATTATCCAGCTGAAGGCACGGGAAACGTCGTCGGGCCTGAGCATGAGGGCCTCGGTTTTTGGCACTGAAATCGTGGGGCCGATGCTTCTAACGAAGGTGGCCACACACTGGAGGGTCTCCTGCCGCAGGCTAGCACTACTGAGCACTTACAGAGTTAGTCCACGCCCATAAAGAGTGACGTCTTCCTCAACGGAAGAGGACTGGCGATTTCTTCTCACAAGTAAAGAGAAGGAAGACCAGCTATGGGCTATCGAGAGAGCCCATGACATGGCCGAGGAGATGTATCTCCCTGTCCTGTCGGGAGTGCGGCCCCTGATGTCGCCCCCTAAGGGGGAGTGAGCGTGGTCTCCGGATCAAGTAAAGTTGTTTGCCTGCCTGCCTGCCTGCCTGCCTGCCTGCCTGCCTGCCTGCCTGCCTGCGTCTGCGCACACAACCGAGCGCACAAGGAACACAGTTGTTTCCGTAAGGCATTTGGTGAGCAGCGTGAGTGCCAAATTAAACAAAATCACACAATATCCACGGAGTGAATGATGATAAGTGTGGTGAAGCGTTCGCCAGCCCGTCCGTGCTTCCGTCCGTCCGCGTGACTCTCCGCGCGTCCGTCTATGCCTCCATGCGTTCGTCCATCTGTCCGTGCGTCCACCCATGTGTGTGTACGCCTGTCCGTGAGTCCGTCCATCTGTCCGTCCATCTTCTAGTATCTCTGTTCGTACATGTAGTGAACGCTCCAAGATCCGCCATCTCGCACCCCTTGTGGCACATATTCGTTCGTTCATGCGTCCATCCACCCGCTCATCCATCCGTCCATCCGTGCGACCGCCTGCCAGTCGGTCTGTACGTCCATTCTTGCATCCATCTAGTAAACATTCCAAGTATTGCCATATCGCATCCCCTGTAGCACATACTCGCTCTTGAGCGGATATGTGCCACTGGTAGCTACGTACGACAACAAAGGAGGAAGGACAGACCCACATCTCAAGGAGCTTCGCCCCAATAAAATAGGCTGAGGACGCTGCCCTGTTGGACGCCGCAGCTGATCGACCGCGCACTTGTCGCTCCGCCCACGTGCAGAGTAAACTTCTGGTCGGCGAGGAAGGCCTGAACTTACTTGAAGAGTTAGCCCTCGACACTGAGCACGCACACAGCAATGATGATGAACGCGTGAGGGAGCGAGTACTATGCCAAATGTAGGTCGAGGAGTAGAATGGTCATTTTTCTATCCTGTAGAGCTTGCTCGAGGGTGCTCACGATCGCGATGATGCAGTAGGCTGTCTCGTGCTGAGGTTGGAATCCGCACTGTTCTGGTGGTAAGGCGTTCAGAGCACCCGCGATCCACTGCAGTCGATAAAGGGCCATCTCTTCCATCAATTCGACCGCCACTGAGGTAAGGGAGATGGGTATATACGACTTGACCGATTGTGCTGATTTGCCTTGCTTGAGGACAGGCATCACAGTAGCGGAGCGCCACTAATCCGGGAGGACAGCACTGGAAAAAACACTCTTTAATGCACCCAGCAAAAAAGGGTGCTGGGAGGCGTGCAGGTTCCTGACCATTTGCTGTGTGATTTTGTCCGGACTAGGGCCGCTGCGCTTGCGCCCCTTGAGCAGAACCCGTTCTAGTTCGGTGTGAGAGAAATCCTCAAGAGATAGTGAATGTCAGCTGACGTGGCGGGTTCCACGGGAGGGAGGGCGAACGCGCCAGTTGCCGTGACACTGATGACACTCTCTGTACTCAAAGAAGGGGGTACGAATGAAGAGGCAAGTAGTTCAGCAAGCTCCCTCTCAGTAATTCCTTGCGCAATGGCTGTGGGAGACCACCCCTGGATAGGTTGTATAGATGAATGGATTGATGTGGCTGTACACTTATGATTGCGAAGCGGCTAACGCCACCTAGCTGTAATACTTAGTGAACAATGACTACATTTATCTTTTTTTTATTGAATGGTGAAGTTAGCATTGCCACTTTGCAGTGAAGGATTTAATTTTTCACTCGTGCTTTGATTGCATCCACCAATCAGATAACCTTTTTCTTGTTATTTATACCCGCTTAAAGTCTATTTTGCCCTCCCTGTCCCTAAACTCTAGTGCTTTGAAATACTCAGGTGAAGCTCTTTACAAAACTATATCAAATGTTCGGCAGTTTCCTCCTCCTCTTCACACGCACTGCATATTGTGTGTACCCCTTCGTATTTGGCCCGATAAGTCTTGATTCGCAGTATTCCCGTCCTGGCCTCAAACAGCAGAGAACTACGCCGAGAATGGTCATAGATCTTTTCCTTGACAATTTACTGCCTGAAAGTTTATTGGAACTCTGATGCCGATTTCTTAATCATGACTATTATCCACATGTCGCGTCTCCGTTTCCTTCACCTCTTTCTTAACCGAGAGTACTTTTTGGTTTGGCCCCCTGCTGTTTTCTAAATATTTACCCGTAATATTTTCAGGTTCGCTTCCTCATTTTGTATCGACATTTCTCTTGTAAATATAGCTCAAAACCTTCCTAGCCCAACGCTCCTCCCCAATTTTTCTCAATCGCTTCTCAAACTTTATCTTCCTGCTAGTTTCCCTGTCCTCGAATGAAGTCCTTGCCATATCCCCGTGTACTCCCTGATTTGGTGTATTTTTCTGAGCTCTCAAAGCAAGCCTACATATTGCCACGTTCCTTTTCCCAAGCTTTTGTTATCGTCCCAAAACACCACACGATTCTTAGTGCAAACCGCGCCTGCAGTTTTCTAGGAGGTTCCGAACTGTAGTAGATCATTTCGATAAGATCACGCCCACTGTGCGAACGGTACAGATAGTTCTGGAAGCTACGTAACCGCCAGCGATAACGCTAGAACATTCGACGGCAAGAGTATAAATGCCGACGCGCTTCGCCGCTTGTCAGTTGTTGATCGAAGGCCGACGCTGCGTTCGCCGCTATCAGTCCGAGACTGCTATCTGTGCAAGACTGCTGCTGTAATTAGACTTTCCCTTTACCGGGCACAGGTTCGCCCAAATAAACAGTTAAATCCCAACCTGAAGTTTTCTGTCTTTGGCCACGTCACGACCCCGTGACATCTGGTGGAGGTGCTGCTTCGTTCATGTACTGGACGACCCCGTCAAGCCGTGAACCCAGCCCCCTTCGCGGAGAACACACCGACGCCAACCAAGAGCAGCGAACGAGCCGCCGACAGCAAGGTCTCCCACCGGAGTACGGCCTGCTACAAGACAAGGCGCGGAAGACCAAGACCATGACCTCGACTGCAGCGACAATGACAACCGGAACATCCCAGCCCGCGATCGTCATTCATCAACCCAGGGAACCACCAACAACGTTCCATGGCTCATCCTTTGAAGACCCGGAAACCTGGCTAGAAACATACGACCGTGTGGCCGCCCTCAACCACTGGGACAACGAAGAAAAGCTCCGTCGTGTGTACTTCTACCTGGAAGACACCGCAAGGACCTGGCTAGAGAATCGAGAGTCCACGCTCCGAACGTGGGATGTCTTCTGCGGCGCATTTCTTCAAACGTTCGCAAGCATCGCTCGCAAAGAGAGGGCCGCTGCTCTACTCGAGACCCGGGTTCAGCTACCAAATGAAAAGGTTGGAATTTTCACAGAGGAGATGACCCGCCTATTCCGTCACGCTGACCCAGACATGCCTGAGGAAAAGAAAGTTCGTTTCCTCATGCGAGGGGTCAAACAGGAGCTCTTCGCGGGACTAATGAGAAATCCACCGAACACCGTCCAAGAATTTGTATCTGAGGCGACCACCATCAAAAAAACGCTGGACATGCGCACAAGACAGTGTAATCGTCGCCTGACTCCAGAATGCGCTGCTGCTCAAGCCGGTAAGTCCGACGACCTGCGTGAAACGATCCGAGCGATCGTGCGGGAAGAGCTGCGCAAACTGTTGCCTTTGGCGCAGCCTCAAGTGGATTCGATCGCCGACATTGTGCGAGAAGACGTCCGGCAATCGCTTCGAATTCCCGAAACACCGCCGCCCGAGCCAGAAACTATGAGCTACGCCGCTGCAGTGCACCACAACGCTCCTCCCCGTCCACGCCAAAACGCCGCCCCGTCACACTTCCGTCGCCAGACGCCACCACCGCCACCACACCAACCGACGTCCTACCGTTCCCCAGCGGGCCAGCGCAGTGCACCGAGGAAAACGGACGTTTGGCGTGCACCTGACAACCGCCCGCTCTGCTACCACTGCGGCGAGGCCGGGCACACATACCGCCGTTGCCAGTACCGACAAATGGGACTGCGTGGCTTCGCCGTCAATGCACCGCGTCCGCAGCCAGGAGATCGGCCACGTGACATCGCCGACTACCTGGCAGGAACTCAATGGACACCACGAAGTCCTTCCTGTTCGCCGTCGCCCAGCCGCCGCATGTCACCACACCCCCGGCAGTACTCTGGCCCAACGCGGGGTCGGTCTCCTAGCCCGTATCCGGGAAACTAAGGGCAGCAACCGATGAAGGTGCGGTTGCTGTGCGACGAACTACCGAAGATCCTCCGACGACGACGCCGACGCGATGGAGCTTTTTGAACACAACCCCAACCAGGCAAAGCCCTGAAGGCAAAAGCTCACTTACCGAAGGTGGCCGGACGACGCAACATGGAAGCAGCGGAACAAGCCGACGCAGCCGTGACCCGACGCCACGCCCTAACTGTAATGCGAGACGGCAAACTAGCGACCTCGACGTTCTTATCGACGGCCACAGTGTGACTGCCCTCGTCGATACTGGAGCCGACTATTCTGTCATCAGTGGGTCGTTCGCCGCGAAGTTAAAGAAAGTTAGGACCGCTTGGAAAGGCCCTGAAATCCGCACAGCCGGAGGTCATCTCGTAACGCCTGCAGGAATCTGCACAGCGAGAGTCACCATTAACGGCCGTATTTATCCTACAGACTTCGTAGTCCTGCAGCGTTGCTCGAGAGATGTCATCCTTGGCATGGACTTCTTATGCCTCCATGGTGCTGTCATCAACCTAAAAACAAGGTCGATAACGTTATCCACAGAAAAAGCACTACCGCCGCGCCCGCCGTCAGGACACCATGCCTTGAATGTGCTGGAAGAACAAGTCACCATTCCGCCTCGCTCAAGCGTCATTATTTCAGTCGGCGCTCCCAAATCACCTGACTTGGAAGGCGTCGTTGAAGGCAGTCAGCATCTGTTGGTCACCCGAAATATTTGCGTCGCAAGAGGAATTGCAGAGCTGCGGGGAGGCAAAGCAACGGTTATGCTCACGAATTTCAGCAATGAGTACAAACATGTGAACAAAGGAACAACGGTCGCATACATCGAAGAAATTGTCGAAGCCACCAGTGCTTTCGCCCTCGCCGATTCTGCGGAACCTGCTCAGAGGAACCAAGCCCCTCCCATAGCTTTCGACGTCAATCCCAGGCTTCCGAACGATAAGCAAGAACAGCTCAAGGCCCTGCTCCTGCAATACGAAGATTGCTTTTCGTCGTCATCGAAAATTCGGCAGACCCCAATCACGAAACATTGAATCATAACCGAAGAAAATGCCAGACCACTCCGTCAGAGTCCGTACAGGGTTTCGACGCGAGAACGTGAGGCAATAAAGAGACAAGTTGATGAAATGCTGCGAGATGACATTATCCAGCCGTCCAAGAGTCCGTGGGCATCCCCCGTGGTGTTAGTGAAGAAAAAGGATGGGACCCTACGTTTCTGCGTCGATTATCGCCGCCTGAACAAAATCACAAGAAAGGACGTGTATCCTCTCCCACGAATAGACGACGCCCTTGATCGGCTTCATAACGCCAAGTACTTCTCGTCAATGGACCTCAAGACTGGCTATTGGCAAATCGAAGTCGACGAAAGAGACCGAGAGAAGATGGCGTTTATAACACCGGACGGCCTCTTCGAGTTTAAGGTGATGCCCTTCGGCCTTTGCTCAGCGCCTGCAACTTTTCAACGCGTTATGGATACAGTACTGGCAGGATTGAAGTGGCAGACTTGCCTTGTGTACTTGGACGACGTCGTCGTGTTTTCCTCGAATTTCGACGAGCATCTTCGGCGCCTTGAAGCGGTACTTCAAGCCATCAAGACGTCCGGACTCACACTGAAGCCAGAAAAGTGCAGATTTGCGTATGAGGAGCTCTTGTTTCTGGGGCACGTTATCAGCAAGTCTGGAGTTCGTCCTGATGCACGGAAAACAGCCGCTATCGCCGACTTCCCGCCGCCCACTGACAAGAAAGCCGTGCGCCGATTTCTGGGCCTGTGTGCCTATTATAGGCGGTTCGTGAAAAACTTCGCCCGCATCGCCGATCCTCTCACTAACCTTACCAAGGCCGACGTGGAGTTTAAGTGGGAAACGCCACAGGAACACGCTTTCAAGGAGCTTAAACATCGCCTCCAGACGCCTCCGTTACTTGCCCATTTCGACGAATTCGCCGAGACAGAAATACATACTGACGCAAGCAGCGTAGGTCTTGGCGCCGTTCTTGTGCAGAGGGCTGACGGACTTGAAAGGGTTATTAGTTACACCAGCCGATCGCTATCCAAAGCAGAAGCAAATTATTCCACAACAGAAAAGGAGTGCCTCGCCATCATCTGGGCTACGTCGAAATTTCGCCCCTACCTCTACGGCAGGCCCTTCAAAGTTGTGAGCGACCACCACGCCTTGTGTTGGCTAGCCACCTTGAAGGACCCTTCAGGTCGCCTCGCACGATGGAGCCTGAGACTTCAAGAATATGACATTACTGTCATTTACAAGTCCGGCAAAAAACACTCCGACGCTGACTGTCTCTCTCGTGCGCCTGTCGACCAACCGCTACCCGACGACTCGGATGACGACTACTTCTTGGGAACGATAACTGCCGACGACTTCGCTGAACGACAGCGGGCCGACCCGGAACTTAAAGCCCTAATAGAATACCTCGAAGGCAAGACAGCCGAAGTCCCGAAGGTATTCAAGCGCGCACTTGCATCGTTCTTTCTACGAAACGGTCTTCTACAAAAGAAAAACTTTTCACCGCTTCGAGCTAAGTACCTTCTTGTGGTGCCTTCAGCTCTGCGACCAGAACTCCTGCAGGCCCTGCACGACGATCCGACGGCAGGGCACCTCGGTGTTTCTCGCACGCTCGCGAGGATACAAGAAAGGTACTACTGGCCATGTCTTACCACCGACGTCACTCGTTATGTGAGGACATGCCAGGACTGTCAGCGACGCAAGGCACCGCCGACAAGGCCAGCGGGACTTCTGCAGCCAATTGATCCACCTTGCCGACCTTTCCAGCAGATTGGTATGGACCTACTGGGGCCGTTCCCGACGTCGGCTTTCGGAAACAAGTGGATCGTGGTAGCTACCGACTACCTCACCCGCTACGCCGAGACAAAAGCCCTGCCAAAAGGCAGTGCATCCGAGGTAGCTAAGTTCTTCGTCGAAAATATCGTCCTACGTCACGGCGCCCCGGAGGTCCTTATCACCGACAGAGGAACGGCATTCACTGCCGACTTAACTCAAGCGATCTTGGCATTTAGCCAAACAAACCACCGCCGGACGACAGCGTACCACCCACAGACCAACGGCCTCACCGAGCGGCTTAACAAAACGATCGCCGACATGCTGTCAATGTACGTCGATGTCGAACACAAGACGTGGGACGCCATTCTTCCGTATGTGACTTTCGCATACAACACGGCGATGCAGGAGACGACGCAGATATCTCCATACAAATTGGTCTACGGAAGGAGCCCGGCAACGACGCTCGATGCCATGTTACCCAACGTCACCGACGAAGAAAACCTCGATGTGAGCGAGTACCTTCAACGCGCCGAAGAAGCCCGACAACTTGCGCGTCTTCGTATCAAGAATCAACAGATGACCGACAGCCACCATTACAACCTTCGACGACGCTTCGTGGAATACCAGCCGGGTGAACGTGTTTGGGTGTGGACGCCGATACGCCGACGTGGACTACGTGAAAAGCTTCTGCGACGGTACTTCGGACCGTACAAGGTGGTTCGACGTCTCGGCCCACTTGATTACGAGGTTGTCCCCGACGGTATCACGAACTCTCAACGACGCCGATCGCGACCTGAAGTCGTCCATGTCGCGCGCCTCAAGCCGTTTCATGCGCGTTAACAAACTGAACCAGTGTTTTTTGTATTATTGTTGTATCGGAATGTATTCATTGTACTTTCTTGCATTATTATTGTACTTTCATCTTTAGTCAAAGCATCGGGACGATGCCTTTTTTTCAGAGGGGGGCAATGCCACATTCCTTTTCCCAAGCTTTTGTTATCGTCCCAAAACACCACACGATTCTTAGTGCAAACCGCGCCTGCAGTTTTCTAGAAGGTTCCGGACTGTAGTAGATCATTTCGATAAGATCACGCCCACTGTGCGAACGGTACAGATAGTTCTGGAAGCTACGTAACCGCCAGCGATAACGCTAGAACATTCGACGGCAAGAGTATAAATGCCGACGCGCTTCGCCGCTTGTCAGTTGTTGATCGAAGGCCGACGCTGCGTTCGCCGCTATCAGTCCGAGACTGCTATCTGTGCAAGACTGCTGCTGTAATTAGACTTTCCCTTTACCGGGCACAGGTTCGCCCAAATAAACAGTTAAATCCCAACCTGAAGTTTTCTGTCTTTGGCCACGTCACGACCCCGTGACAATATTCAAGGTTGCTATATTTCTAATCTTGCTTAAACCTCAGATCTCATGCACAACACTGCATTGCCGAAAGTCATACCAGGAACCATGACAGCTTTTCAAATTCCTCTCACATTATCATAACTATTGTAATTCTACAATGCCCTATTTTTCATTGCCGCTGCATTCTTGTTACCTCTGGTCATCACGTATATTTCGTGTTCCCTTGGGTAGTCGGCCCCATTGCTTATCCATACGCCCAGATATTTGCATTTAACTGTTATTTCTAGCGTGACCCACTGTATCTTAAGCTCACTATTTTAAATATTATTAAAAATAATGACTACTGCTTTTTGCTTACTGAATCTCAAATCTAACTTATCTACCTCATTACCTCAGATGTCTATCGATCCCTGCAAATCTTCCTTGTTGTAGGCCATTAGCACTATATTATCTGCGTACATGAACGCTGGTAGTGCCTGTTCAATGAGTTTTTCTTGTTTGACGAAACAGAGGCTGAAGCCAAGTCCACTCCCCTCTAACTTGGCGTCTAATTCTTGTAGGTACATCATGAACAGAAGACACCCCTGCCGAAGCCCCCATTTAGCTGTATGGGCTCAGATACCTGTTTTTTCATTTTATAACTACCTTGTTACTCTTATCAATATCCTTTAAAGCTTAGTGAATCCATCCTCCAAACCTAGTATGTCTAGTATTCCCCACAAGTCCTCTTGAACCACGCTATCGTACGCTCTCTTGACATCCAAAAATGTTAGCCACAGGGGCCTGTGTTCCTTTTCTGCTATTTCGATATATTGTGTCAGTGAGAACAGGTTTTCTTCTAACCTCCTTTGTTTCTGAAACCCATTTTGCTGTTCCCCAGCACCTCCTCATCCTCTATTCATGCCTGCAGTTTTTCCTTTATAGTCTGCATCACCAGCCTGTAAACCACTAATGTCACTGTTGTAGGACGACAGTTGTTTACGTAAAGTTGGTCCTTCTTTTGTTTTTAAATCATGCTCCTTCTGCTAAGTTTCCATTCATCAGGGACTTCACCATCGATTATTGTTTTGATTGCTGCTTAGACTTGGGACCAAATTTTTTTATAAGCATAATTGGGATGCCGTCAGGACTTGTTGATGTACTACTAGGCCCTCTCTTCTGAGCCCTTTCCCACTCTCACTGTCAAAACGAAGCCACTGCTTCACTTAATCAATCGTTGTCTATTAACGTGCACAAGGCACTTGTTAAAATTTATCTGTCATCCTTGTTTTTATGTATTCAACAGCTTCATCCCTTTCTAGCCTAACACCTTGAGCTGTAGTTACAAACCTCTGCTCTAGGTCTGCCTCTCTTAGAGGGTTTAGATGGTTCCAAAATTTTGCGGCTGCCTTTCTATTTGTTTATGTACTTCTGGTAGCCACTGAGCCCCTTTTCTTCTAGTCTTTTGATTGATCAGAAGGGATGCTTCCCACCTGCAGCTTAGTAAGATATCCCATTTGTTTTCAACATCATCTGTCGGTTCGCCGCACTGCTTAACACGTCTGTTTGCCCAAGAAGCTTCCCGACGTTTTGGTAAGGCTCTATTAAGTTCCTCATCTCACCCACTCTTGGGTTTTTGTCTCCTTTTCCGGAGTGACTTGTTCCACGCCGTAGGAAGCTCCCACTAAAATATTTTTATTAGGTTCGTTTACGTCTTCACTGTTTTATTATCCTCAGTGGTTCCTTTCTCAATTTGTTTAGTCGCTATGTATATTAGTACTTCTGAATGAAAATGCCCCTGTAGTTGCTTATCTTGTCTCCTTCCAACTTTAAGCGCTCTTCAAAAACTTAGCTCTATACGTTTGTGGTCACTACCCGGACTTCTGGAACCACAATCATCAATATGCGTTCCCTTGAGCCTATCATATATCCAAAGTGACATCAGTGCAGCCTTCGTAACTCCCATGTTGTTTGCCCTTCAGACTTTTTAGTATTATTATAAATTACCAAATCAAGCTTTTCACGCATATCCATATTAATTTCGCCTGTTGGGTCAGAATACCCATCTATACCTTCTATGTGCGCATTCATATCTCCTAGTGTAATTATCTCGCACTCTCCTCCTAATTATTTACTGTCATTTGTTACACACTCCACCATTGCCTGGTTTTGCTCTCTGGTCTTTGCTCTGGTCCACAAGTACCCCAAACCAAGGAGTGTCACCTGCTCAGCTACTGTCCATTTTAACCATAAATGTTCCGTGCAACCCTGCTTGACTCTTTCCAAATCCATACTTTCATGTAGAAATGCCACAATTCCACCCCCTTTTTGCTTCCTTTTGTTCTATTGCAATATTCACATATGTCGTCTGGATTGCAAGGTGGTTGTTCTATGTCCCGAAGATGCGTCTTCAGAACCCCATATACCATCAGCTCCTCCTTCCTGCCTTAACTGCTTGTGTATTTCTTCCCACTATTACCTATTCCTGCCACCCTGCAGATTGTTATAGCCGTTGTCTGATTTAGCTTGGCCATTGTGCTGGCGCGCTGAAAAAGAGCACCAGGTGGAGAGTCGCGACACAAGTCAGCTGCTTGCGCCCAGACGACCGACCGCATTGTACCACGCTGAGAGCACGCGCGTGCGCCGCTGCCGTGCTTCCTTTTGGAACGAGGAGCTCGAATAGCCATTGCGCTGGTAATAATGCACTGTGGTTTAGAAAAATACGTTTGTCCGAAGGCTACTTTCGCATAAAAAGCAATAAAAGAACGAAGAAAAGCCCTGTAAAGTGTATTGAGTGTACACATATGGATTTGGAAGGACAGTGCTTCACTATGATGGCAACTCCCTTGTCATCATTTTCTGGTTGCGTGCTGAATTTTGTGCTAAGCTACTAGTGCCAACTGATATACCCCCATTGATAACACCATACGGCAACGATACCACACTGCCCAGGTCTGTAGTAAAACAAACGAAACAATCACGGCATATCCACAGAGCGAATGATGACGAGTGGGCGAAGCGTCCGTCAGCACTCTGTGCTTCCGTCCGTCCGTTCGTTCTTGCTTGCGTACGTCCACATGACCATCCATGCGTCCGTTCATGTGTTCGTCCGTATGTCCATGCATCCGTCCATGATTACATTCATCTGTCTGTGCGTCCATTCGTGCGTCCATACGTCTGCGCGTTCATTAATTTGTCCGTCCGTCTTCTAGTCTGTTTGTCCATCCGTACATCCGCGCGTTAATCTAGTGAACCCTCCCAGTACCGCGATCTCCCATCTCGCATCCTGGTGGATGGACAGACCCACGCCTTAAAGAGCTTAGCCCTTAAAACAAACAAGGTAGCAGCTGCAGCATCTGTTTGCCTAAATTGAGGAAGTAGTAGCTACGGCATCTGTTGTTTTAGGAGCTAAGCTCCTTCTGCTGTGGGTCTGTCCATCCTCTGTCGTTGTCGTACGTAGCCACCGGGATGCGAGATGGAAGATAGTATTACTTAAAGCGTTCACTAGATGGACGCACGGATGGATGAACATTCGGACTAGAAGATGAATAAAGTGGATTGCTGGGCCAGTTGGTACAACATAATGTGGAAATATATGAGCGAACAAGGTAGAAGAAAAAAAAATTCCGCCATATCCACGAAGTGAATGATGATGAGTGGACGAAGCTCCGGAGGTAAACCTGGTAAACCATGAAACCTCTGTACATTTTGCCCACTCGATTTTATTACATCGCTCCCCCTAGCGTACGTCGCCGCACTAAATCGAACGATTGCCTTCAACCAATGACACGCGCCATATGTGACATCATTCCTATTTTATAAGATCTCGCGTCTTTCATCAACTACAAGTACCGCTTTCTAGTTTATAACATCTTGCATCTTTTCATCATCAGCTACAAGTACCACCATCTAGTAAACACTACAAGAACTAAACGAGAGGTGGCTACATACAGGAGACGGTACCGCCATCTAGTGAACACTGCAAGAACTAAACTAGAGGTGGCTACATGGATGGATGGATGCTATGAGCGTCCCCTTTATAACGGGGTGGTGACAAGTATGCCACCAGGCTCGAAAAAAAAAACCCTTTTTTCTTTTGTGATGTTGGCCTAATGCCTCTACTTCGATAAATTCTATCTTAATGGAAAAAAAGGTAAATTTTCAGCTTAAGTTCTCTGCCATTTACGGCACACTGTCCATATTTTATTTTTCCAATATTTATTTTTGTCCTTTCTCTCTAATTTTCTGCCACCAATACTCTAACCGTCTCTTACTTATTTCAATCGCGGGTGTGTTCAGCTTTCCATTGTTGTCCCTAAAACCCAAGGCTTCCTGTAGGCTCGTGCCCAAACGTACACCTGGGTGGATATCTCCACATTCAATCAGAACATGCTCCGCCGTTTCCTTATCTTTCCCGCAGCATGTGCATTGTTCTTCTTCTTTACTGAATCTTGCTTTATAACTACGCGTTCTAAGGCAACCCGATCTCGCTTCAAACAGTAAAGCGCTTCCCCTTGAATTATCGTAAAATGCCTCCCTCCTTATTTCATTTTTGCCCTTTCGGTAGTTACTCAAAGCCGGTTTTTTCTCCATAGCTGCCATCCAGTAAATCCTCTCCGCCTCCCTGACTTTTCCCTTAACGCTCTTTGTTGACATATGGCTTACAATACCAGCCGTATATTTACTAGTGAGTCTTCTAGTTCTTTTTCTCCACTGTGTGTCCACGCTCTTCCTATACAAATAACGGAACACCTTCTCTGCCCATCTACTCTCCTTCATATTTCTTAGCCTTTCTTCGAACCTTATTTTGCTCTGCGCTTCCCTCGCCTCAAAACCTGCCCACCCCATATCGCCCTTTACAGCCTCGTTTGTCGTCTTCCCGTGAGCACCCAATGCGAGGCGTCCCACAGTCCTTTGATTTACATCCATTCCCGATTGCACCTCTGCCCTCATGCACACCACTGAGTTCCCAAAAGTAAGCCCTACATACAGGGGACGGTACCGCCATCTAGTGAACACTGCAAGAACTAAACTAGAGGTGGCTACATACAGGCTACAGGGGACGCACAGCCCACGCCCTAAGGAGCTTCGCCCCTAAAAAAAGTTTGCAGCATATCCACAGAGTGAATGATGGAGAGTGGGGCGAAGCATTCGTCCGTCCATGCGTCCGTCTGTGTGACCGTCCATGCGTCTGTTCGTGCGCCCGTCCCTGCGTTCGTTCATGCATCCGCCCCTGCGTCCGTTCATGCGTCCATCCATGCATCTGTCTGTGTGTCCGTTCGTTCATCTATTCAACACTCCAAGTCCCACCATCTCGCATCTTTTTATCATATATTCCCCATATATAAGCACCGCCATTCAGTGGACATTCCAAGGATTAAACGAGAGGTGGCACATGCACATTTTCTTACGGCTTGCGCTTCGGGTCTACTTCCCACTTTCAACTACCATGAGTTCATGGTATATACTAGTTCACTGTATTCATGGCACTGCGGCCCAATGCTCGCTAAACGTTTCTAAAACCAAGGAGGTTACGCCCAGCGAGTATAAGGTAGCAACCTTTTCCTGTCAGATACTGCTCAATGTACATGCCAGTGGCTGCTAATTTGAAATAAGAGACAGGAGGATTCAGCTTGTAATTTCTTACGGCTTGCGCTTCGTATCTGCTTCCCCCCTTTAACCACCTCGAATTCATTCATGGTATATACTAGTTCATTGTATTCTTGGCCCTGCGGCTCAACGCTCGCTAAACCTTTCTAAAACTAAGGAGGTTACACCCAGCGAGTATAATGTAGCAACCTTTTCTTGTCTGATAGTGCTCAATGTACATGCCAATGGCTGTTAATGGGGATTGCAGCGTTCGCGTTGACTAAAAGCCGAATGTTCCTGTCTTTCATTCCCCATTAGCAGCCATTGGCATGTATATTGAGCACTATTTTTTATTGTTAAACAACGCACAGAAGAAATATCTCACCGGCACCACCTTGGAGGTCAAATGTTATACCTTGCAGGTCAAAGCGTAAGACTAGTTACATACTACGACGGGACGCGGGACGAACGGTTGCCGCTATAAGGAGCTTCGCCCCTAAAAAGCACTTGACAGAAAGACGCTGAACTTGAAGTGATGGTTGGTTGCGCCTGCGCGTTTGTGTTCGCGTACAATGAATGTTTTCTAATAAAAGTTCAGTTGTAAGTTCAGCGTCTTTCTGTCAAGTGCTTTTTAGGGGCGAAGCTCCTTATAGCGGCAACCGTTCGTCCCGCGTCCCGTCGTAGTATGTAACTAGTCTTACGCTTTGACCTGCAAGGTATAACATTTGACCTCCAAGGTGGTGCCGGTGAGATATTTCTTCTGTGCGTTGTTTAACAATAAAAAATAGTGCTCAATGTACATGCCAATGGCTGCTAATTGGGAATGAAAGACAGGAACATTCGGCTTTTAGTCAACGCGAACGCTGCAATCCCCATTAACAGCCATTGGCATGTACATTGAGCACTATCAGACGAGAAAAGGTTGCTACATTATACTCGCTGGAGTAAAAATGGTGTGTGGAAAAAAATGGTGTGTGAATGGGAGTGAAAAATGGTGTATTTGGTTTTCTTTGCTTTGAGTGTTAATTTGTTCACTGTAAACCACTTAAAACTATTTTCTAGTTCTTTGTTAGCTCTACATTCTAGATCGGTTATGTTATCGGCGGTTATGTTTCTGACGATTAATTTGTTCAAATTGTCCGCGGTTAGCCGCCGTACTTTTGTCAATCGGCATTGTGCAGCACTGTTTTAATTCTGCTTTGATATATCGATGCGAACTTGTGTGTCATACTTTACGGGCATCTACGGCGAAACGAACGTCTCTAGAGACTGTGAACCATGTCAGCTGCTGTGCTTCACCGACGTCCGGCTGCGCAGCCTCCAGCGTGAAAATCCAACGCCGGCAAATCGCTCGGAGACTGCCTACGAAGACAGAATAATCTTGCACAATGTGGGCGTGTTCACCGCTGAGTGAAAATGCGCTGCTTTGCATCTGATTATGGCCTTTTTTTGCATGCACTATAGTTTTTGTCATTTTATAAGGCTTTTCGGCTTACACCTAATGAGATGCACACCTTGTGAATGTTTGAGATTGTTTACTTGGTTGTCACATTCGCTGAAAATATCTTTACTGCTAAAATTTGTAGCACAGATCACAGCATAAGTTCTACCTGTTTCTGCTCATTATGAGGCCCCGCCGTGGTGGTCTAGTGGCTAAGGTACTCGGCTGCTGACCCGCAGGTCGCGGGTTCGAATCCCGGCTACGGTGGCTGCATTTCCGATGGAGGCGGAAGTGTTGTAGGCCCGTGTTCTCAGATTTGGGTGCACGTTAAAGAACCCCAGGTGGTCAAACTTTCCGGAGCCCTCCACTACGGCGTCTCTCATAATCATATGGTGGTTTTGGGACGTTAAACCCCACATATCAGTCTGCTCAATATGAGTCTGCTGCGATATATGCTCACAAGTTCAATGCATAGAGGAGCCAAGTCAACCTTTATTACATATAGGCATTTGTACATTTTTCGCAAGTTTGCTATGAAGCAAATTACATTTGCATGAACCATATAGTCCATCCTGTTTGGAAATCGTCTAGCTTTGCCCTCTGAAAAACGTCACTGAAACCAATTCATTTTAGTGCAATTCATAAGACAAATTCACAAAAACAGAAATGGTATGTCCACACTACCTTTCTTATAAGTAGCGTTCCCATATACATTCTTCTTAGTCATGCATCACCAATCCCTTCACGCTTCTACCAGAGTAACAAAGACCGTTTTTTTTCTTCTTCCGAACCAACCGCATCCTACAAGAAACTGCTCATATCAGTGTACGCCTGGATCCCTCATGTCACTGAACCTACCTCAAATCAGCGAAGAATGTGTCATCTTTGAAAGGAAGCTCATGGGCCGAAATCCTCGCAAGGTATGGTTGAAGACACTTTATTCATTGAACATATTTTGTTCTACCATATATGTCATACATTTCTCATGACTGTTTTTTTTCTTCTTAGAAAACTGTACGAAAGAGAGACCATTGACTTCCAAGCTACCCACATCTAGTCGTAAGAAGCTCTACATTTGTCATAGTGACAACCCCATGCGTCACCAATATGCCAGGCGGACAAATGGAAGGCTTATACTGAAAAGTAGTGATAGCGTACAGTATGCTCAAGCTGTACGAAATTGGGTGCACAGATTGTTGTATCTTGCTTTAGCAATTGCTCGGTTTACAGGCAATGTGCAGGCTTCAAAATGTTTGGACAGTGCATATCATGGGGTGCACATACTTTACTTCACTCAATGTGTCAAACTTTGCATAGAGTATCACATGTAACCAGTTAACAAATGGGCTTGTAGCAGTGCATATTTAACAGCACTTCTTTTTCACATTGTGTATAGATTGCTGTGAATGCAAAAACTGTTGCAAGGCAGTGGTAGCTACAGCTATAGCAGTGTTGAAACAGTTAATGATACCACCTGCATCTTGGGATTGACACTATCAAAGTTTTAAGAAAATGTCCAAGAACTCATGCCTTCATTAGGCAAGACAAGTTTTGCAGAGGTATAAATCGCGAAGCCGAAGCATGAAATTAAAATACCTAGAAGAATAGAGATGAAAAGATTGCTTCCAAATCTGCATGTTACAACGCAAATGTAGTCAAAAGACGATAGTGTTGCGTCTGGAGAGAGTGAACAAAACGTTTATTTATTGTTCTGCGCAAGAAAATCGGTGAAGGGTATTCTGGAGGCGCCGCGTTAGAGTGCCTCGAGCGTGTAGCGGGGGCGAACGAGCGCATCGAGCGCATCCAGGCATGTTACACACAAGCGCCATCTGGCCGTTATCTTCGAAAACGAAGGCGTGCAGCCCGCGGAGAAAGATGCGCACCAGTCTCGCAGGTGATAAGGTGTAGAACGCAAAGCGATGGGCAGTAGCCACCTCAGGCCCCGGAAACTCTCAAGTTCAAGTGCTCACCTGTAGGGGGCGAAAAAATCTACCACAGCGCGTTTCTGCTCCAAACACCTAGAGTGGATCTACTAATCTCTCTCGCCACTCGCGCTATTGCACTTTCTTGTAAAGGCGCCTTCATCGGCGCCAAGTTTCATTTTAAAATGATCAAATACTACATGTTTGCGTACCGCTACACATAAAAACATTTTGTTCTTCTAACAAGTAGTTTTCTTAAACATGTGCCGCTCATCAACTTTTTCTAATAGTTTTTGCTCAAGCTGACTCAATGTCAGTAGCAGCCTATCGACATCGTTATCCTCATTTCAAAGTTTGCGGCGGCCAACGGTTGCGACGGCAGGTAACGGCTCGCGGTACGTTCGGAGGTGTCTCGGGCTGTTTCGTTTCGCTGTAAATATTTCGAGCCTCTGCCGACCGAGGCATTCTTTCTCATTCTGTTTATTTTGACTCTTTCAAATGCTTTCGCGAAGGGAATTCGAGTGACTTTCGGGCAACGAAGTGACCGTTGAAGCTTTCATAGGATGAACACCCGTTGCAAGCCCGGGCCGGTGAGTAGAAACCACTTCAGCTTTTAAGAATGGTTGCTTGCGGGGCTAGTTGGTTCATTTACCATGTGTAGTTTTTTTTTGCCAATGACTGCGTAGGCGTCACACGGTGGCAGCACATTGCAGTATTAAATATTAAAACTGTTGAACGTCTCGATCTGTAACCGGAAGAACGTGCGTTACTTGTGGCATGCATTGCTTCACGTGGGAACGAGTCGCTGACTTAATAGTTAATTCTGAAATTCCATCACCAGGTAACACCAACCAGGCCTTTGTGATGAAAGAAGGCAAATAAATCACTGTCGCCTCACATGTGTCTTCTTAGCTAGCCCATATATTAGTGCGAAAAACCTACTAGTTAATAGTTTACTGCAGTCGCACTTGAGAAACATCACATAACTATGGGTCCGGTTTTGCTATAGTGTGACAAAGGAAGCGTCACATAAATGAGAAATACTTCTTTTTTCTGCCACAGCCTCCTGGCCCACCTGACATGGAAGCAAATGTGTACAATGGGCAAGGAGCCTGCTACATGACATGCCTTGTGAAGAAGCAGCCCTGAGTGATATACGCGTTATGAGGTACCACTACATATATGTATAAAATACTGCTGTTTACTAATTGACTGAGCTTATTTGTATACTTTGGAAAATTTCATGCATTGATTATGCATTGATTTCATGCATTGATATCTGCTGATGTTACTTGTTTTTCCAGACTTCCATGCAATGACAGTATGACTACCCCCGAATGTCCACTCTGCGAGCACGTTGAAACATCTGAATGTCCCCTACAACAGGTCATCTCTAACCTCACACATGTAATGCTGTATTTGTGAATGTTTTACCACGCATATCGTGGAGAGGTGCTTTAGAGTGGCTACAAGCATTGCCTGCCTACTGTGGCATGGAATCTACAATTCAATAATGTTGAAACTGTAACACTATTAGTTAGATTGGGTGGCGCTGCTGAGCTCAACAACACACTGTTTGATCCCAGCCACTGTAGCCATATTTCGATGGGGGCGAAACGCTAAGACACTTGGGTGCTTAAAAGTTTGTTCGATTCGCCTGCACCACATGATCCATTTTACAATGTGCTGCACCTTGCCATTCGTTTCAGTGGCGCATCAATGGCATTTTCTAAATCTTGCCATTCATTTCAAAAAGCGCAGGAGAGGTACAGCACCAAAACTATTTTATGACTTTTCTGTACTTTCTGCTCAGAAGGCGCTGGTTTGGTGCAGCCGCTCGCACAGCTTGACAAACAACATAGCATTAGACGTAATTGCTGTACCCACCCCTTTAAATGCGGCGTGTTTTGCCAAGATGTTTGCACCTCATTAAATTAAGCGAACAAAAATAAGAATTCCCCCTTGTCGGCACCTTGTCATTCACTTGTGATGCCGCACCGCTGAACTCCTGCCGCACAAGTTCTGAACTTCTCGTGCACAGCTGTGAACCAGTTCGGATTGGTGCAGGTGAACTGAAGTAACCCTTAAAAGATGTAAGCTTGAAAACATGAAAAAATATGTGAACATAAGAAGTCAAAGCAAATGTTTTGACAAGTAGTCTTGTCTTCTGTGAGCCCAAAATGTCATTTGTTTGAACCCCTGGAAGCCAGAATCAATCCAAATTTGCCCACTACTGTACGACTCACGATCACTTCATAGTTGGCATGTGAATCGTCGGAAATTATTATTTGCACTACATATTGAACACACCCACAGTGATGGGCAATAACGGGCTTTCCGACATTTAGTTGTGCCTTGTGATAGTTTACCAACAACACCCAGAACCCTTTTGTCTTAACTAACTGTGTTTAGCTCATACAAGTTTACAAAAAGATGCTCCAAAGCTCATAAGACTGCACTCAAATGCTTTAGCTTTGCACATATGTTCAATGGGCTCCTAAAGTAATAAATCATAAAGGTGATGAGCAGTTGCTGTGCAGCTTCCTCGAAGACGTGAATGCTGTCATAAAGAGCAAGATTGTGTTCATTGCATGTGGCTACTGTGTTTTTTTTTTTGCAGAAAAACGCTCCAGATTTCTTTGCGCACATCTGCTTCTGTTTAAATTAAGTTGTCCTAACTATAGTGTCTAGCCACTACGATTGTGAAATTCTGTGCACTACGGTCATGAAAAAAAAATCTAGGAAATCACACAGGTAGTTGAAACATACATGATCTTCACTTATCTACAGCCACACTGCAAGATATATAGTACGTATTTCACGTCCTAACCTCTAGAAGTAGCAAGTAGAAAACAACTTCGTTTTCAAGCACAAGTATACTGAAACAGTAAACATAATAACAAGTGTGTAATAAATGTGACCTGTATTGATCCAGTATTCGGACAGATTCACATCATGTACCACCAATTGATTTCAGGAGTGCTTGCTTGCGAGAGAGCACTCAAGTTCTATGAATATGTCTAATGCAAAAAAAAAAGAGATTCGTGCTCAGGACTGAGCAGATAGTGTGATGTAAGAGTACCAACAAGGATGTACAGACAACAAAATTGTACAATGCATACCAGAAGCTTATTTTCTTACAGTTGAGTCCTTTTCAATTCTGTAAGCACACACCTCATAAGTGTCGCTTTAGCATTCATGTTCGCTGCATACTCAGCAGACTGGTCATTACCTGCGACGAGAAATTCTAGCTGTAGTAACTGTGTAACTTAACTCTAACAATCAATGTAGCAAGCCTGCAATATTTTTAGGCCCATCCCCTAAATACATAATACCTATAATATGGGCTCACGGCTGAGTATTAAAACTAGTGCCTACCCTCTCGACACGACGCGACATTGCAGAATTGAGAAGTACTTCAATGTAGCATTGCAGAGCGAGAATGATTCAGAAATGCACGCATCCGCAATTCCTTAATTAACAAAGTTTAGCAAAACTACATTGCTATAACTGCGCGAGCTATCTATCGGCAATGTAGCAAGTTTCTTTCCAGATTCCACATCATGCATTCACTTCAAGATCAACACTACGGTGCAAGCGCCGCATCTGACGGCAGAATCGCACCCTTGTCCTGAAGGCCGCGCTATTAAACTCGAGCGCCGCAACACTATGAGAGCGACGTTCATTCAGCGATTTCGATGTTCAGTTATATGAATATGCTTGTTAGCCTTCAAGAGTCTTTACACATGGGTTGAAAGCTTTCGATATGCATGAGTGACTTGTTTTGTTTGAACCCGAGCGTATACCTTGATTGTACCGGCTTGAACACTCGCAATAAACGATGCAAACCTTACTTGATTGACGTTGTTTTTGCCAGTCGAGGCCAGCTAGGTCCCGTGGCGAAAATTACAGACGCGAAACGCAATTGGGCAACGAAAAAAAAAACAGAGGAAGCGAGCAGCGCGAAATCAGCCGCGAGCCCCCCCCCCCCCCCCACCTGCAACGAAAAAAAAAATGTCTGTTTATTGATGATGATAGTACTGCTAGCGCGATCTCGCCTCGCGGTATTGCAGTTCAGTACGCAACCGCTACGTTTTTGCATGTTAATTTGATACAACAGCCCAAAGGTACATTTTCCTGTTCTCTAAACTCGTAGGTGTTCTGTGGCCTACCTCCGTGACGTCGTAGCAAAGCGTTGGAAATGATTTTTTTTATTTTCGAGCAGCGGCGCGTTGAACTGTCAGCGCAGCGCGCTAAAACGCTACATTCCTTAGAGTTATTTGTGCGTGCCTCCTCTAGTATAAAGTCAGACATAGCCCCGCCGCGGTGGTCTAGTGGACTAAGGTACTCGGCTGCTGACCCGCACGGTCGCGGGCTCAAATCCGGGTCGGCGGCTGCATTTCCGGTGGAGGCAGAAATGTTGTAGGCTCGTGTGCTCAGATTTGGGTGCACGTTAAAGAACCCCAGGTGGTCGAAATTTCTGGAGCCCTCCACTACGGCGTCTCTCATAATCATATGTTGGTTTTGGGACGTTAAACCCCACATATCATCATCATCAAAGTCAGACATACCTAACTTCGAGGTGTTGTTAGGGCGCCTCAGATATGCGCAATAATTGCTTTTTAATTGACAATTGCACAACTATGAACGCTAAAACATGAGCAATATTGGTGGGCGCTGCGAATGGGGTTGGCCGTTTGATGCCGCTTGAGGATATCGTTACGGCGGACAAACAGACAAATGTACAGACAGGCAGACAGTACCAAAATTTTTCCGTCGAAGGTCCCCAAGAAAGATTAATAAGAATGGGTGCATCGTATTCAGCAAGCATTCTCAAATCATGAATGATAATCTGTCACTAACCCTCAAGAGGGTAGTATATAACAGCTGCGTCTTGCCCGTACTTACCTCAGGAGCAGAAACTTGGAGGCTTACAAAAAGGGTTCAGCCTAAATTGAGGACGACGCAGCGAGCGATGGAGACGAAAATGATAGGTGCAACCTTAAGACACAAGAAGAGAGCAGAGTGGGTCAGAGAAGGAATTAATGTTAAGGATATCGTAGTTGAAATCAAGAATAAGAAATGAACATGAGCTGGGCATGTAGTATGCAGGCAGAATAACCGCTGGTCATTAAGGGTAACTGACTGGATTCACAAAGAAGGAAATGGAGGCGGAAATGTTGTAGGCCCGTGTACTCAGATTTGGGTGCACGTTAAAGAACCCCAGGTGGTCGAAATTTCCGGAGCCCTTCACTGCGGCGTCTCTCATAATCATATGGTGGTTTTGGGACGTTAAACCCCACAAATCAATCAATCATCACAGAGAAGGAAAACGCATGAAGTAAAGACAGAGGGTTAGGTGGGCCAATGATATTAAAAAGTTTTGTGCGTATAGCGTGGCAGCAGAAAGCACAGGACCAAGTTGATTGCCCGATCATGGGAGAGGCCTTTGTCCTGCAGTGGGTGTATTTAGGCTGATGCTACGCCAAAAACAAGCACTGACATCTACGTAAGCAGTAGCCTTAGTATTTAAACGTGTGACAATATTTATGCTTCGAAACACGTTGGTTTACATGACAGAGTTAACGCAATCAAAATAAGAAGTAATCAGTAAATTGTGTGTGCTTGCATTTATTCTACTGTGACCCCATGACCATCATTCCTAGCTTGTCCAAGGGCTCCAGTTCAGCATCCCAAATCTCATCTGCTTGTAAATGCTGCTGTCCAGTATTTTCCTCCTCTAGTTTGATTTGTTTAGGCAAAGTGTTGTGATCACTATAGACAGACTTGTGCGAGCAGCAAAACAAGGGGCTCCCAGTTTGAATTAGCTGTTGTGGATGCCAATGTGTTCAAGTTTTCAAGAGATTTCCCCCAAGAGAAATACACAGGGCTGTGCGCTTTTACCTAGCCGAGTTCATAACGACCTTTTACTCTAACATTATTTGTCTTATGTAAAATACCTGACATGGCAAGGCATTTTTGAAAGTATGTTAATTTTTGAAAAGAACAATGACTGAGTGCACTCAGTAGGTATAATCAAAGTTGGCCAGTTTTTGTACATGTTGATAATTCGAATATCTACTAACAGCTACTTTCCTTGATATTTCTGTGAAATATCTAGCCGAAAGGACTAGTGTAGAGCGGAAGAAGATTATGTGCCGCAGTGGGTCACGCCTTTAGCGAGAGGAGCCAAGCGCGAGCGCTTGCCCCGAGTGCTGTGATTCCTGGGTCCGCTGCTGCCGCCCGCTTTCCGCATTAATAGACCTGCTGTGCGAGTACTACCTGCGCCAATTAACCCCGTTTCAGAGTGGTGGAGGTGCTGGGTAACTCAACCTGTAACTCCACAACAGGAAACCACCTGCCATCCCAGAAATGGCTGAAGAAAACCCCCAGCAAGGTACGACCCAGCCTCCGATGGTCATCGTGTCCCACTGCGCTACGCGTGCGCGATCCACCTTCTTTCGACGGTACCGATGAACAAGATGTAGCAGATTGGCTGTCGACATTTGAAAAGGTAGGCGCAAGCAACAAGTGGGACGACCATTCTACCTGAAAGAGGTAGCGAGTCTTTGGTTCAACAACCACCACTCAGAATTCGCCACTTGGGGTGCTTTTAAGCTACGCATTGCCGATGTATTCGGTCGCCCCGAGGTACGCAAGCTCCATGCCGAACAGCGCCTACGGGGACGCGCACAGCTTCAGGGAGAAGGCTTCACAAGCTACATCGAGGATGTGCTCGACATTGTGCAAGGGCCTTGACCCTTCCATGATCGAAGCAGACAAGATCAAACACATATTGAAGGGCATAGACGACGACGCCTGCCAGATGCTGCTGGCCAAGGGCCCCCGTACCGTGTCCGAACTCGCCACTCTTTGCCAGAGCTTCGAAGAATTGCGCAAACAACGGGTCATGACACGGCGACCAGCGGCTACCGACGAATCTCTCGGGGCATTGACCCTAAGTGGAAACGACAACGCAATCATGTCGGAAATCAAACGATATGTGCGCGAGGAGGTGGCCCGACGACTTTCATGTCTGTCGTATCAACCGGCAACGAAACTGTTGTGTTCTGGGTTGTCGGTTTCTGTTTCGGAATGACATGTGAAGATGCCAGGGGACGCCACTCTGGCATCCAGGATTTCAAGGCGGCTGTAAAATAAAATGAGTGTGCATTGAGTAACCGTGAAGTGCGGTTGTTGTTCTCTTCGGCGCTTCGCGCCAACTCGCGTGTTCGGTCTGGTCAGCGTCCCCGCCGGCCACGTTCGTCTCCGCCGGCCGTCTTCCTTTCTGCTTCGTCTAACCCAGCCAGCCCCCAACACAACAATGGCGACGAGGACGTGTAAGAACTCATTTCGTTCTCCGTCTTCCTCTTTTTCTTGCTTTGAACGGACCTACCCTGCTAAACCTAGACGCTCTTTGTTCCCAGCTAGGTGGCTGCTGCGTGCTGCATCGCTTCATTTCTTCTTCATTCAGCTACGCCGCCTCTGTCTTCCTCTTCAAACAGTGTTCTGGCGTCATTTTCTTCTCGTCTGCTCCTCTCCATTCTTCTTGCTTGAAATGGCGTCTCCTATTCCCCTTCCACTATTTCTTTCTTCGCCCAGAGACCCGCCCCTTCCGTAAGCCGACTGGAAATTGGTGTTTCAGGCCTACGCAGATGTGGCCGGGGAGGACGCCGACAAGCCCGAGCGTCGCAGGGCCCTGCTGCTCAACGCGTTGGGCCCTGCCGGGTTAAAGCGCTTCTATACTTTGAACGCCACCAACGCGTCGCCGACGCCAGCGTCAGGCGATGCCTTCAAGAATTGTGTTGCTCTTTTCGATGAGCTATTTAAAGATGTCTCGTGCGATTATCTCGCCCACGTAAAATTCCAAGAAAGGCGACAATTGCCTGGCGAGCCAGTCGCCGAATTCATTACTTCTCTTTGAACGCTCGCCGCGTCGTGCGGCTTCGGCGCGCTCGAGGACGATATGATCCGCCATCAGCTTTTCACCGAGGTAGCCTTGCAAAACGTCCGCTGCCGCATGCTTAAAAAAGGCTCCTCGATTTCATTATTCGAAGCCCTCTCGATTGCGCGAGAGGACGAGCTTATTCGCTCCCAGTTGGAGCAATTCGCTCCGCATTCAGTGCAGCAACTTTCTGCTGCGGGGGGCCAAGGCGGCGGCTCTGTGTTTCACGGGACGCGTCAACATGACGGCCCTTCATCTTCGTCTCGGCGCGGTGGCCAACATGGACGTCCGCCTGCACTGTTTCCACAGTCCTTCAGTGGCAGCCAACATGGCGGCCTCTCTGCGTCGCGGGGGCGAGGAAGCCGGCAATATGGCGACCCCATTCCGCCAAATTCTGGGTTTCCGGAATAGCACCGAGCTCCTAACTCGCGTTCACAATTTTCTTTCTCCAAGCGCAACCGCAGTGCATTGCTTTCGTTGTGGATCGGCTCGGCATTTAGCCAATTTTGCGCAGTGTAACGCGAGAAACCGCACTTGTCTTGCATGCGAAAAATTAGACATTTTCAGTCCGTATGCAATTCCCGTCCAGCCAATCTTCCTGAATCAGTTTCTTCATCCGCTCCTTCAAGCACTGCGCAGACCAATACGGTCACTGTTTTAAATGTGGATGGCCTCCACACTACGTCCGAGCCCAGCATCGAAGCTTCAGTGGGCATGTTCCCTTGTCATTTCTCGTGGACACTGGCGCCTCAGTCTCTTTAATTAGTGCCGCTGACTTTCATAGTCATTTTTCCAACATTCGGCTTTTGCCTTCACACATCGTTCTACAAACATATTCCAAGGAAACGATTGATAATTTAGGTCATTTTACAGATCAGGCTTCCTATCGCAGTCGCACTGCTTCCATTACTTTTTATGTGACTGCCAATGACAGCTCGCTTTTGGGACGTGATGCCATCAGGGCTTTGTCCATCAACATCATCGGTGCGTCTATGACGTGTGCTCAAGTCAACGTCCAAGATAATCTTTTAGCCAACGCGCCTTCTGAATTCCGCCATCTGTTCACCCGTGAACTGGGTTGTGTGCGCGGTTTTGTGCATAAAATGATGCGTCGACCAGGTGTGTGCCCTGTGCGTGCCAAGCTGCGCCGCATTCCTCTTCTTCTCCGTGAGCAAGTCTCTGTGGAACTGTCTCGCCTTCAAGCCAGCGGAATCATCGAGCCTGTCTTTGCTTCCAACAAGGTTTCTCCACTGGTCGTCGTCAAGAAAAAAGATGGAACCCTTCGACTATGCGTCGACTTACGAGAACCTAACAAGGCGATCGTCGTAGATGGTTTTCCACTTCCTCACAATGAAGAACTGCTTCATCAGCTCTCCGGAGCGGTACCTTTCTCCAAGCTGGACCTCGCGTCCGCTTATCACCAAGTTGAACTTTCTGAGTGCAGTAGAGACTTAACCACATTTGTATCGCATGAAGGCTTGTTTCGGTTTAGCCGCGTGTGTTTCGGGCTTGCATCTGCCCCTGCAGTGTTTCAGAAAATGATGTCAATTATTCTTAAGGGTTGTAATGGCACCCTTCGTTACTTGGATGACATTTCGGTGTGGGGACGTACTCGCGAAGAGCACGATGCTAACTTGCATACTGTTCTTAACCGCATTAGTGAATGTGGTATGAAACTTAATAACAAGTCCATTTTTTCTGTGAATCAGTTACAATTTCTAGGACATAATGTCAGTTCCCGCGGCTTGACACCTGTTGAATCGAAAGTTCAAGCCATTGTCCATGCCCCACGGCCTACTGATGCCAAAACCTTGCAATCTTTTTTAGGTCTTGTTGGTTATTATGCCAAATTTGGCCCTCACTATGCTGATGTTGTTGAACCACTGCGTACTCTACATCGACAAGCACAGCATTTTAACTGGTCAGCTGAAGCTGAGCAGAGCTTCATTCGAGTTAAGTCAATACTGGCCTCAAAGCCAGCTGTTAGTATTTTCGATGAGAAGCTGCCCATCGTCAACACCACGGGTGCGCCCAATGTTGGACTGGGAGCAGGGTTTGAACAACTCAGTGTGATCAGCTGATCACTATCGCTTTTGCATCTCGTACATTGACCCCTGCTGAACGCAGATATTCAGAAGGAGAGCGTGAAGCTCTCGCGTGTCTTTTTCCTTGTGAGAAATGGCATGTTTACTTGTGGGGACGGTACTTCACATTACGTACAGGTCACCAAGCACTACTTGCTCTTCTTTCTGCAGGATCCGAACGCCGCCACCCCATTCGCATTTCCCGTTGGTGTGCCAAACTCATGTATTATAATTTCAGTGTTCAATATTGTAAAGATTCTAATAACGTGGCTGCTGATGCACTGTCGCGCCTTCCTCTTCAGATACCGGTTACTGAAGAGCGGGATGAGGAAGTTGTTTCATTAGTTACTTCCTGCATTACTAAAGCTGAGCTTCAGGCAGCTACAGCTGCAGATTGCACTTTGTCTCAAGTTCTCAAATATTTACGTGAAGGATGGTCTTGCAAATGTGCTCTTGCTTCTGAATTTTTGCCTTACTTCGCAGTCCGACAGGAACTGTCCTGTGTCAAGGACTTGCTTTTCCGTGATGAACGCGTAATTTCCCCTGCTTCTTTCCGTAACAAGCTAATACAGCTTGCGCTATGAGGCCCATCCAGGCATTGTCTGCACCAAACAGAATCTCCGAGACTGGTACTGGTGGCCAGCCTTAGAAGAGCAGGTCGAGCATGCAGTTTACAACAGTCATATATGTCAGGCAGCTGACAAGTCTGCCAAACCTGCATTTTCTCCGTTGCAGCCAGTCCGGTGGCCTGATTGGCCTTGGCAGAAACTCGGCATGGACATCATTGGTCCTTTTCATAATGATCCGCAAAGTGCCCAATTCATTGTTTCTCTCATCGACTACCATTCCAAATGGCCAGAGCTTTGTTTCACACATACGGTTGCTTCTGAGGTCATTATTGAGTTTCTGTCTTCAATCTTCAGCCGGGAAGGTTTTCCTGATGACATAGTTATGGACAGTGGTCCACAGTTTCAGTCCGAACATTTCGAGGCTTTTCTTTCTCAACGAGGAAGTATGCACTTGAGGTCATCAGTTTTCTATCTCCAATCAAATGGGCAAATCGAGCATTTTAATCGCGTTCTGAAGGAACATATTCAGATCGCCCAATTAGAGCACCGTCCCCTCAAGCAAGTCTTGACTGAATGTTTAGCTTCGTACAGGTTCTCACCGCAAGGCACCACTAGAGTGCCTCCTGCTTAACTTCTCCACGGTAGGCAACCGCGAGTTGCTCTCGACGTAGTCTCTTTGCCTCGTAACAAAGCAGTGTATTCTCCTGATCAAATCCTTACCAGGTTTTTTCTCATCAACATGCAATGTAAAAGTTTGTCGACACCCGTTGAGGTGCAAAGCGGTCCGAAGTTCGCACTGGCGATCTAGTCAAGGTTCATGTGCCAGACAAGCGCCTCAAGTATCGGGGCTCTTACAAAGTCTTGGGCCAGGTTAGCCCCACTTCTTTTCGCTTAAGTGATGATAACATCTGGAATGCTTCGCGCCTTGTTGTTTTTCGTACGGATTCGCTTTCAACACCTAAAAGTCTTCCCCATCACGTTCCGTCCACGCCTTTCAACTGCGCATCAGACTGTTACATGTGGCCTCCATGTAAAGGCACTTCTTCTTCAAGGGGGGAGGAGTTACCAGTTGGCGTCGCTGGTTCAAGTACACCAAGTCTTACGGTTCACTTCGAACCTTTAAATACCGCTGAGACCGTTGAACCGGACTCCGGTCCACAAAGTTCTTTCGAAGCTCGTGCTGCGATCTCTGATGAGACCGCGAATTTCAACGCTCGTTCAGAGCGTTCACAATCTTCTACTGCTCTTGATGTGTGACATCAGAGCACAAGTGACCAAGGTGCAGGGACACCTGATTCTACACCCAAAAGGGCCCTCCCTAAGCGGAAGCGGCAGAAGCCGCGTCGGTTCGAAGACTACGTGATGCAGAACTCCTGTTCATTACTGTTTGCGAATATTATTGTTCTGTGAAAAGGTCCAATGCATCCAAATCAATATTGTACTGAGTTTTGTACATTTCTTTCAGTGCATTTTCAGGACTTCCATTGTACATTTTTTTCAGTGCATTTTCAGGACTCATAATGTGCCAGTTCGGTGTGCCGTGCTCTGAATTTTCATGTGTTCTAACATACATACCTTGTATAATACTTTGGTACCGATCATGTATAAATATAAACAGTGTATAGGTGAACTTCTTTCGAGGAGGGGATGATTGCTGTGTTCTAGGTTGTCGGTTTCTGTTTCGAAATGACATGTGAGGATGCCAGGGGGCGCCACTCTGGCATCCAGGATTTCAAGGCGACTGTAAAATAAAATGAGTGCGTTGAGTAACCGTGGAAGTGCGGTTGTTGTTCTTCTTTTCGGCGCTTCGCGCCGACTCGGGTGTTCGAGCTGGTCGGCGTCCCCGCCGGCCGCGTTCGTCTCCATCGGCCGTCTTCTTTTCTGCTTCGTCGGGACCAGCCAGCCCCCAACACACCAGGAACCCTCTTCTGAGCGTCTCGCACCCGCCATCAGACAGGTAATACAGGCGCAGGTCTCTGAAGACTGCCGTTCGTCTCTCAGACAACACCTGTCACCGCGCCATTGACTTACGCTGCTGCTGCTGCTACTCCACCATGACCTCCACTTCGGCCGACTCCCCAGCCTGTACGAGTACCATCGACGCCACTTCCAGCAACACAACAGCGCTATAACGGAAACCCTTGGCGCACAGTTGTTAATCGTCCGATCTGTTACGCATGCGAATATGCAGGTCATGTGGCGCGCTTTTGTCGCCGGCGCTTCGCAACGGGCCCGACTGCAGTTCCGAGGTACTCTGACGACTCTTTCACGGCCCCGTACAACGCGCAACGAGAAGTGCCCCGTCGATGCGACCGACAATCAGTGCAACGCAACCAGTCCTCATCCGACTTAGACCACCACCCTGCTGCCGACTACCGACCATTCGGTCCCCGTCGCTCATCCTCCCCATGCCGCTACCATTCTCCGTCGCCGCTTCGTCGCCGACCGAACCCCGTAAAAACGGAAAACTGACTGTCGCAGCTCCAGAGGCACGAGGTGCGAAATCGTCGCATTGTAGAAGTCCTCGCCCGTTCCCCACAAATGTTCTGGAACTGTTTGTTGAAGGTCTACGAAACCTTGCGCTTGTTGACACGGGTGCCGCAATATCTGTGGTGAGACAAAAACTCTGCCGTTCGATACGAAAAGTAACGACGCCACATTCCGACATATTGATTATACCGCGAGCGCGCAACCTATTCGACCAGTCGGAGCATGTACGGCGAGAGTAATCATTCAGGACGTCCTGTACTACATCGAGTTTCTCGTGTTGGCCACTTGTTCCCACGACGTGATACTTGGATGAGATTTTTTGTCACGCCACCATGCCGTAACTGACTGCGCTCGCACGCAGGTAGAATTTTCTGTGTTTTCTGATGCGCCATCTACCGTCAATGAGCTCACTCACCTTGGCAAGCTTCTTGTTGCTTCTGACATAGATGTTCCCCCTCTTAGTGTCATCGTTGTCTCCGTCAATCGCACTGAATTGTCCGGCTCTATCGTTGTGTTCTCCCCATCTGACGTTTTCAGTCGCCGCCACGGTACGTCTCTGCCATACGCCGTTCTGCCACCTCACCAAGATACTTCCGGAATTGTCGTTTGCAATCCTAGCTCATGCCCTCTCACCTTAAGAGCTCACGAAACACAGGGCTATGTTCTTCCTGTTGATGACAACGTTATTGTGCCTATTGAGTCCCAAGACATTGGCCAGCAACCTCAACTGAACGCTGTTACTCCTCCTTTTACGCGGTATGACTACTCCTCGGATATCTTCGATCGTTCCATCGACAGCAAGCTTCCTCTGGGTCAACGGAACCAGCTAATAACCCATCTGCATGAATTCCGTGATTCATTTGACCTTCCTCAAAAGGCACTGAGACAAACTAACACCGTCAGCTCAGACGAATCTACACTGGAACGCATCCTCCTTTGCAGCAACGCCCCTACCACGTATCACCCAAGGAACGAAGTGTAACAGAGCACGTGGACGATATGCTTCAGCACGGTGTCATCAAGCCATCTTCTAGCTCCTGGTCTTCACCTGTTGTGCCAGTGAAGAAAAAAGACGGTTCGATTCGATTTTGTGTCGACTACCGGCGGCTGAAAAAAATTACACGGAAAGATGTGCACCCTCTTCCCCGCATCGACGGCGCAATAGATTGCCTACAAGGTGCCGAATTCTTTTCTTCGCTGGACTTACGTTCAGGTTACTTGGGACGTTAAACCCGACATATCAATCAATCAATCAATCATCAACGTTCAGGTTACTGGCAGATTCTGATGACAGAGTATGACCGTCCCAAAACAGCGTTAGTCACGCCGGATGGCCTATACGAATTCACGGTTATGCCATTCGGTCTGTGCAATGCACCTGCAACGTTTGAACGAATGATGGACAGCATTTTACATGGCCTTAAATGGCAGATATGCTTATGTTACCGTGATGATGTTATCGTAGTTTCTCCTGATTTTCCTACCCACGTCGACCGTCTGTGCACAATTCTTCAGTGCCTTACTAATGCAAACCTCCAGCTTAACCTAAAGAAGTGCCGCTTCGGGGCTCGCCAACTTACTATACTTGGTCACGTTGTGTAAAAGGCTGGAATTTGCCCCGACCCGGACAAACTTCGAGCCGTAGCCAACTTTCCGAAGCCGACTTAACTCAAAGAACTTAAGAGCTTTATCGGCTTGTGTTCATATTTTCACCGTTTCGTCCACAACTTTGCATCAATAATATCCCCACTTACGCAACTACTGAATAGTCCAGCTAATCTTTCTAACTGGACCCCGGCATGTGACGAAGCCTTCCTTACACTGCGCCGCCTGCTTACGTCGCCACCCATTCTACGCCATTACGACCCAAGTGCCCCCATTGAAGTGCACACAGACGCCAGTGGCGTTGGTCTGGGAGCAGTACTCGCGCAACGAAAGCCCGGTATTCCAAAGTACGTCGTCGCATATGCAAGCCGCGCACTCACGAAAGCGGAAATGAACTATTCCGTAACTGAAAAAGAATGCCTCGCAATCATTTGGGCGTTAAGCAAGTTTCTTCTTTACTTGTACGGACAGAGTTTTGACGTTGTGACAGACCAACACGCACTTTGTAGGTTGGCGTCACTAAAGGATCCTTCAGGTCGCCTTGGACGTTGGGCTCTTCGCCTACAAGAATTCGACATTCGTGTCGTCTACCGCTCAGGATGAAAACACTCTGATGCGGACGCCCTCTCACGATCACCAGTGAGATCCAGCGCAGACCTGCATTCGAACGCCAACTTTCCCATCGCTCCCATTTCCGTCTCAAGCATGTCGTCTGAACAGCGGAAAGACCCATGGATAAAATCTCTCGTTAACATCCTTTCCGACTCCTACACGTCTGCGTACCCACGCGTTCTTCGCCGCCAAGCCACACAATTCGAGATACGGGATGCGCAACTATACCGCAGAAACTACCACGCGGATGGTCGTAAATGGCTCTTGGTTATACCACGCCACATGCGATCTGATGTTTGTGCGTATTTTCACGGCGACCCACAACATGCTCACGCTGGTGTGTTAAAAACATATCACCGGACCCGCCAGCGTTACTACTGGCGTGGTACGTACACCTTTGTACAAAAATACATTCGTTCCTGTTAATTATGCCAACGACAAAAGAGAGCGGCCTATTCACCCGGATTATCACAGCCTCTGTCGTATCCGGCGCGCCCTTTCAACTGCGTTGGAATCGATTTATATGGTCCCCTTCCATACACGGCCACTGGAAATCGATTGATCATTGTCGCGGTCGACCATCTGACGAGGTATGCTGAAACAGCTCCACTATCTACGGCAGGTGCACGTGATGTAGCCAACTTCGTCTTACGACGCTTCGTACGGCGTCATGGGGCACCACGTGAACTGCTGAGTGATCGAGAGCGTGTCTTTTTATCCGAAGTTGTACAACAACTCCTTCGGGCATGCCGCATGGTGCACCGCACTTCTACCGCCTACCACCCGCCGACCAACGGTCTAACCTAGCGCTTCAACCGAACTCTAGGAGACATGCTCGCCATTTATGTCAATTCCGACCAATCGAACTGGGATGTTATTCTTCCATTTGTGACTTCTGCGTACAACACCGCGACGCAGTCAACCACAGGCTTCTCGACTTTCTTTCTTTTATATAGGCGTGAGCCATGCTCCACCCTTGACACCATTTTGCCGTATCGTCCCGACGTCTCAGAGTTCGACCCTCTCTCTGAAATTGTGCGCCACGCTGAAGAGTGTCGTCAGTTGGCCCGATCATTCACTTCGGACAAACAAGCACTCGAAAAAGACTGCCACGACCGCGACAAGCAAGTCGAGACTTTTGCCGTGGGCTCGCTCGTCTGGCTTCGACTGCCCTTCCACTCCCCAGGTCTGTCCTCTAAGTTTGGCCCCAAGTTTCACGGTCCTTATCGCGTGGTCGAACGTCGATCTCATGTCACATACGTTATCGAGCCGGTCACGCCATCTACAGACAGGCGACGCCTTGGTCGTGAGACTGTCCACGTGAGTCGTCTCAAGGCCTATCACGACCCTCTCCTACTCTCGTCACCTTGACTTGCCAGGATGGCTCGTCTTCGTAGCCGGGGTAGTGTAGAGAGGAAGAAGATTATGTGTCGCAGTGGGTCACGCCTTTAGCGAGAGGAGCCAAGCGCGAGCGCTTGCCCCGAGTGCTGTGATTCTTGGGTCCGTTGCTGCCGCCCGCTTTCCGCATTAATAGTCCTGCTGTGCAAGTACTACCTGCGCCAATAAACGCCGTTTCACTAGTTTTGTATGATACCCGTGTTAAGAGTGAGGCAGGCAGTTAGGAAGTAGTGAAGGTTAAAAATGTGAATTCACCATCTGCCATTGTTCATAATTTGAGCAGTGTCTTTCATGACTATGCACCATTGGCACAAGGAAAACTCATTCAATTATCTGTCAATGCAAAGTATAAAACTTTGAAGGTCATTAAAGAAGTAAGGGCCATTTGGTTCCAAGCAAGTAATTATTCAATAGCTAAAGTATTTATTGGTGGGCTTAGTTTAGCAAAAACCTACTTCACTTTTTTACTGAATCACTGCTAACGTTTTAGTGCTTCTCATACCGTCACAGTAGTATCTTTAGTCCATCTGAATAAAAGATCGCTCCTTGTTATTTGAACCTGTTGCGAACGGTGATCTTGAATTTCGCACCGTCTTTAAATCGTACTTCGAGCCACTGTTTCGAGTGAAAGAGGAAATAATCACACGGTGCTGGCACAGGACAGTAGGGCAAGCGAATAGTGTTCCCTACGAAAATATTTTATTGTCCGATTTGTTCTGATTTTAGTGCAAGGATGCATGTTGTCATGTAGGAGGCCGATTCGGGATAAAATTTTGTTTTAATTCTTTTTATTCAACGCGATGTGCTGCTCGCCAATGCGTTGTCAAATATCATACTGCGGCTCTGGCTAATCATACTGACACTGCACTTTTTCAGAGCATGTGTGGTGAGAGAAACAATAGGCAGCACAGTAAAAAGTACTGTGCAAGAAGTGTCCAGTGTAAACATCGTTGTCTGACTGAACAAGCCAAGAGAAAGTCGCACAATTTCAGTGGGTAATTTTAATAAACAGATAGCTAGCGCTGTTTTTTTTTTTCATGTGTTGTTCTACTCTGTGAAAGACAGTGTTCCTTGTTTACATTTATACTGCTGCATTCACGATTGTCAATAAACAATGTAAGCTTACTTGCTTGGCATGTTTTATTTTTTTTTTGCCAGTTGAGGCCTCACGGTTATCTGGTGGCATAGCGGAAATATTTATAGTAACGTTACGGTGCCGTGTGCGCGAATACCACCCCGCAATAGCAGCGAATAAACGCCCATAAACCTGTGGGCGCGCACCACGACCCACCGCACCCGCTACCAAAGCAGCCGCCATTTCGCCCAAGCGCAATGATGATGGATGGATGGATTTATGTGGCTGTACCCTTTAGATCGGGCGGCGGCTAAGGACACCTAGCCGCAATACTTAGTGAACAAGCAACTAGACTTATCTTTTTTCCTTTAAATATTGAAGTTGAGGACTCGTACATTGCAGAGAAGGGTTTGATTTTCACTCGCGCCTTAACTTTAGCCACCAATCAGATAACCACCTTCCAGTTAATTCTACCCGCTTAAAGTCTATTTTGTCCTCCATGTCCCGAAAACGCAGTGCTTTGAAAAATTCTGCGGCATCATCCTGAACTATATGGTGAAACCCACTACAGATTATTATCAAGTGTTCGGCAGTTTCCTCCTCCTCTCCACATGCACTGCATATCGTGTATATACCCCTTCGTATTTGGCCCGATATGTCTTGGTTCGCAGTGCTCCCGTCCTAGCCTCGAACAGCATTCTCGGAGTAGTTCTCTGCAGCTGCAGAGAACTACTCCGAGAATGATCATAGATCCTTTACTTCGCAATTTACTGCTTGGAAGTTTGATAGAACTCTCATTCCGACTTCCTAATCATGCCTATTCTCCCCATGTCGCCTTCTTCGTTGCCTTCATCTTCTTCTTGACCGATAGTTCTTTTTGTTTTGGCCCCCTGCTGATTTTTAAGTATTTACCCGCCAATTTACTGGTTCGCTTCCTCCATTTTGTATGGACATTCTTCGTGTATAAGTAGCTGAAAACCTTCCTAGCCCAGTGCTCCTCCCCCATTTCTCTCAATCACTTCTCGAACTTTATCTTGCTGCTAGCTTCCCTGCCCTCAAGTGATGTACATCCCATATCACCTTGTATTCCCTCATTTTTGGTGTATTCCCGTGAGCTCCTAAAGCAAGCCTACCTATTCCACGTTGCTTAATTTGTAATCTTGCTTGAACTTCTGATCTCATACACAAGACCGCATCGCCGAATATCAGACCAGGACACACGACCCCTTTTCATATTCCTCCCACAACGTCATACCTTTCATAATTCCACAGTGCCATATTTTTCATCACTGCTGCATTCCTGTTTCCTTTAGTTGTTACGTATATTTGGTGTTCCTCTATGTACTCGGTCCCATCCCTTATCCATACGCCCAGATATTTGTACTTATTTCTTATCTATAGCGTGACTTCCTGTATCCAAAGCTAGCTACCTTCATTATATTTCAAATCATTAATCATTAAAAGTAATTAAAATGATGACAGGCCTACTAGCGCCGTCTCTATGTTGAATAAGTTCGTTCACAACACCACCGCTACCCTTATTTTCGTTGCATTATCAAAGGTACAGTTTCCGTTCTCTAAGTGGTATTGTATAGGTCTTCTGTGACACTGCGGTGAAACAACTATCCTCGCAGTTGTCGCGTGCACGTGTACACTCCTTGATCAACTACAGCGCCTGTGCGCACGTCACGTACTTCGCCTTTGACATGAGCAACACGGGTAAAAAGCGTTGCTCTGTTGTCGGCTGCAAATCGAGCGACTGGGCAGCGAAGCATCGGCACCGGGTACCTGGCGATGGGGCCCTGCGCGTTGCATGGCTGAAGCGAATCGGCCATCCAGCGACGTACGTCGGGGACCTGATCGTTTGTGGTCGACCCTTCACACCTAACACTTACACGGTTGACCAGCGGCTGGTGCGCCAAACTGTAAGCAAACAATCACGCTTCGAAGCAAGCGGAAGTTTGTTGCAACTGATTGAGTTCGCTGATGACGTCTATCGCTGACGTAGTGCCACGCGTAGAGTTTCCTAAAATTAACTAGAGGGGAGTCTGGCGCTGCGATCGTTCAGCGACCATGGGAATGATGGGTAGTACACACATTTGCCTAGTCTTCGTACTTGCAGGCGGTGAATCGCACTTGCGGCTTCGTTTATTGCTGTGCTTCACTTTTGTTTTGAAAGAAAGATTTAACCCTTTGAACTTTGTGACCCAATTTGGGAAGTAAGTCTAAAAGAATATGGTGGTGAAGCGCAGCCGCTGAACATTTGCTGATTTTTGTTTCGTGACAAAACAGCTTCATGCCACAGGAACACACACGGAGCCAAAAGCAGGGCAGAAGTACGAAGTTTAGAAAAATGTGTGTACTACCCATCATTCCCATGCTCACTGAAGTGCCGTGCGTTGCAGCTCCCATAGACACTAGCGCCAGAGCTCACTTTAGTGTATATTAGTACAGTGTCTAGAACTGTATGGTGTCACGTTGCCGAGGTGGGCGGAGTCACGACGATGGGCTACGCCTTGCCCTTCATGAAAGGGAGAAGGGGGTGAGGCTGCGCGAACATTTGAAACCAGTTTAAACAGATGTTCTAACCCCTGAAACTTTCTTAATATAGCATATATTCGCAAAATTTTGAGGCAGCATGTTCACAAAGAAAAACTGCACATATAACTCTTTTTAAAAATTTGCGACCTCAGGGTTGTTTACTGGCTCTTTGAGCTGCGGAAAAGATCTCCAGACGGGTCGGCCAGGCGGGTCGTTGTTTAAATGATGGACTCCGAGAACATGAAACGTCCTTGAAGATTCTCGTAGGTGGCACGCACTTGTCAATGCCCTGCAGGGATTGTGAGTGCGATTCGAAGTTCGGCAGCACGAGGATTTTGGGCAAATCTAAACACAGATTGACCAGAAAAATTATGGAAGCAGAGCAGATTAGGGCGAAGGCAACCACATGTATCAGTGTTCCTTCGGTAGCACTAAGTGAAAACGAGGTGTCTTTTTTGAGCTGTTTTGAGATGTTTTGAATTTTTCAAAGCACTGCGTTTTCGGGACATGGAGGACAAAATAGACTTTAAGCGGGTAGAATTAACTGGAGGGTGGTTATCTGATTGGTGGCTAAAGTTAAGGCGCGAGTGAAAATCAAACCCTTCTCTGCAATGTACCAGTCCTCTACTTCAATATTTAAAGGAAAAAAAGATAAGTCTAGTTGCTTTTTCACTAAGTATTGTGGCTAGGTGTCCTTAGCCGCCGCCCGATCTAAAGGGTACAGCCACATAAATCCATCCATCCATCATCATTGCGCTTGGGCGAAATGGCGGCTGCTTTGGTAGCGGGTGCGGTGGGTCGTGGTGCGCGCCCACAGGTTTATGGGCGTTTATTCGCTGCTATTCCGGGTTGGTATTCGCGCACACGGCACCGTAACGTTACTATAAATATTTCCGCTATGCCACCAGATAACCGTGAGGCCTCAACTGGCAAAAAAATAAAACATGCCAAGCAAGTAAGCTTACATTGTTTATTGACAATCGTGAATGCAGCAGTATAAATGTAAACAAGGAACACTGTCTCTCACAGAGTAGAACAACACATGAAAAAAAAAACAGCGCTAGCTATCTGTTTATTAAAATTACCCACTGAAATTGTGCAACTTTCTCTTGGCTTGTTCAGTCAGACAACGATGTTTACACTGGACACTTCTTGCACAGTACTTTTTACTGTGCTGCCTATTGTTTCTCTCACCACACATGCTCTGAAAAAGTGCAGTGTCAGTATGATTAGCCAGAGCCGCAGTATGATATTTGACAACGCATTGGCGAGCAGCACATCGCGTTGAATAAAAAGAATTAAAACAAAATTTTATCCCGAATCGGCCTCCTACATGACAACATGCATCCTTGCACTAAAATCAGAACAAATCGGACAATAAAATATTTTCGTAGGGAACACTAATCGCTTGCCCTACTGTCCTGTGCCAGCACCGTGTGATTATTTCCTCTTTCACTCGAAACAGTGGCTCGGAGTACGATTTAAAAACGGTGAGAAATTCAAGATCACCGTTCGCAACAGGTTCAAATAACAAGGAGCGATCTTTTATTCAGATGGACTAAAGATACTACTGTGACGGTATGAGAAGCACTAAAACGTTAGCAGTGATTCAGTAAAAAAGTGAAGTAGGTTTTTGCTAAACTAAGCCCACCAATAAATACTTTAGCTATTGAATATTTACTTGCTTGGAACCAAATGGCCCTTACTTCTTTAATGACCTTCAAAGTTTTATACTTTGCATTGACAGATAATTGAATGAGTTTTCCTTGTGCCAATGGTGCATAGTCATGAAAGACACTGCTCAAATTATGAACAATGGCAGATGGTGAATTCATATTTTTATTCTTCACTACTTCCTAACTGCCTGCCTCACTCTTAACACGGGTATCATACAAAACTAGTGAAACGGCGTTTATTGGCGCAGGTAGTACTTGCACAGCAGGTCTATTAATGCGGAAAGCGGGCGGCAGCAACGGACCCAAGAATCACAGCACTCGGGGCAAGCGCTCGCGCTTGGCTCCTCTCGCTAAAGGCGTGACCCACTGCGACACATAATCTTCTTCCTCTCTACACTACCCCGGCGACGAAGACGAGCCATCCTGGCAAGTCAAGGTGACGAGAGTAGGAGAGGGTCGTGATAGGCCTTGAGACGACTCACGTGGACAGTCTCACGACCAAGGCGTCGCCTGTCTGTAGATGGCGTGACCGGCTCGATAACGTATGTGACATGAGATCGACGTTCGACCACGCGATAAGGACCGTGAAACTTGGGGCCAAACTTAGAGGACAGACCTGGGGAGTGGAAGGGCAGTCGGAGCCAGACGAGCGAGCCCACGGCAAAAGTCTCGACTTGCTTGTCGCGGTCGTGGCAGTCTTTTTCGAGTGCTTGTTTGTCCGAAGTGAATGATCGGGCCAACTGACGACACTCTTCAGCGTGGTGCACAATTTCAGAAAGAGGGTCGAACTCTGAGACGTCGGGACGATACGGCAAAATGGTGTCAAGGGTGGAGCATGGCTCACGCCCATATAAAAGAAAGAAAGTCGAGAAGCCTGTGGTTGACTGCGTCGCGGTGTTGTACGCAGAAGTCACAAATGGAAGAATAACATCCCAGTTCGATTGGTCGGAATTGACATAAATGGCGAGCATGTCTCCTAGCGTTCGGTTGAAGCGCTCAGTTAGACCGTTGGTCGGCGGGTGGTAGGCGGTAGAAGTGCGGTGCACCGTGCGGCATGCCCGAAGGAGTTGTTGTACAACTTCGGATAAAAAGACACGCTCTCGATAACTCAGCAGTTCACGTGGTGCCCCATGACGCCGTACGAAGCGTCGTAAGACGAAGTTGGCTACATCACGTGCACCTGCCGTAGATAGTGGAGCTGTTTCAGCATACCTCGTCAGATGGTCGACCGCGACAATGATCAATCGATTTCCAGTGGCCGTGTATGGAAGGGGACCATATAAATCGATTCCAACGCAGTTGAAAGGGCGCGCCGGATACGACAGAGGCTGTGATAATCCGGGTGAATAGGCCGTTCTCTTTTGTCGTTGACATAATTAACAGGAACGAATGTATTTTTGTACAAAGGTGTACATACCACGCCAGTAGTAACGCTGGCGGGTCCGGTGATATGTTTTTAACACACCAGCGTGAGCATGTTGTGGGTCGGCGTGAAAATACGCACAAACTTCAGATCGCATGTGGCGTGGTATAACCAAGAGCCATTTACGACCATCCGCGTGGTAGTTTCTGCGATATAGTTGCGCATTCCGTATCTCGAATTGTGTGGCTTGGCGGCGAAGAACGCGTGGGTACGCAGACGTGTAGGAGTCGGAAAGGATGTTAACGAGAGATTTTATCCATGGGTCTTTCCGCTGTTCAGACGACATGCTTGAGACGGAAATGGGAGCGATGGGAAAGTTGGCGTTCGAATGCAGGTCTGCGCTGGATCTCACTGGTGATCGTGAGAGGGCGTCCGCATCAGAGTGTTTACATCCTGAGCGGTAGACGACACGAATGTCGAATTCTTGTAGGCGAAGAGCCCAACGTCCAAGGCGACCTGAAGGATCCTTTAGTGACGCCAACCAACAAAGTGCGTGTTGGTCTGTCACAACGTCAAAACTCTGTCCGTACAAGTAAAGAAGAAACTTGCTTAACGCCCAAATGATTGCGAGGCATTCTTTTTCAGTTACGGAATAGTTCATTTCCGCTTTCGTGAGTGCGCGGCTTGCATATGCGACGACGTACTCTGGAATACCGGGCTTTCGTTGCGCGAGTACTGCTCCCAGACCAACGCCACTGGCGTCTGTGTGCACTTCAGTGAGGGCACTTGGGTCGTAATGACGTAGAATGGGTGGCGACGTAAGCAGGCGGCGCAGTGTAAGGAAGGCTTCGTCACATGCCGGGGTCCAGTTAGAAAGATTAGCTGGACTATTCAGTAGTTGCGTAAGCGGGGATATTATTGATGCAAAGTTGTGGACGAAACGGCGAAAATATGAACACAAGCCGATAGAGCTCCTAAGTTCTTTGAGTTAAGTCGGCTTCGGAAAGTTGGCTACGGCTCGAAGTTTGTCCGGGTCGGGGCAAATTCCAGCCTTTTACACAACGTGACCAAGTATAGTAAGTTGGCGAGCCCCGAAGCGGCACTTCTTTAGGTTAAGCTGGAGGTTTGCATTAGTAAGGCACTGAAGAATTGTGCGCAGACGGTCGACGTTGGTAGGAAAATCAGGAGAAACTACGATAACATCATCACGGTAACATAAGCATATCTGCCATTTAAGGCCACGTAAAATGCTGTCCATCATTCGTTCAATCGTTGCAAATGCATTGCACAGACCGAATGGCATAACCGTGAATTCGTATAGGCCATCCGGCGTGACTAACGCTGTTTTGGAACGGTCATACTCTGTCATCAGAACCTGCCAGTAACCTGAACGTTGATGATTGATTGATTGATTGATATGTCGGGTTTAACGTCCCAAGTAACCTGAACGTAAGTCCAGCGAAGAAAAGAATTCGGCACCTTGTAGGCAATCTATTGCGCCGTCGATGCGGGGAAGAGGGTGCACATCTTTCCGTGTAATTTTTTTCAGCCGCCGGTAGTCGACACAAAATCGAATCGAACCGTCTTTTTTCTTCACTGGCACAACAGGTGAAGACCAGGAGCTAGAAGATGGCTTGATGACACCGTGCTGAAGCATATCGTCCACGTGCTCTGTTACACTTCGTTCCTTGGGTGATACGTGGTAGGGGCGTTGCTGCAAAGGAGGACGCGTTCCAGTGTAGATCGTCTGAGTGACGGTGTTAGTTTGTCTCAGTGCCTTTTGAGGAAGGTCAAATGAATCACGGAATTCATGCAGATGGGTTATTAGCTGGTTCCGTTGACCCAGAGGAAGCTTGCTGTCGATGGAATGATCGAAGATATCCGAGGAGTAGTCATACCGCGTAAAAGGAGGAGTAACAGCGTTCAGTTGAGGTTGCTGGCCAATGTCTTGGGACTCAATTGGCACAATAACGTTGTCATCAACAGGAAGAACATAGCCCTGTGTTTCGTGAGCTCTTAAGGTGAGAGGGCATGAGCTAGGATTGCAAACGACAATTCCGGAAGTATCTTGGTGAGGTGGCAGAACGGCGTATGGCAGAGACGTACCGTGGCGGCGACTGAAAACGTAAGATGGGGAGAACACAACGATAGAGCCGGACAATTCAGTGCGATTGACGGAGACAACGATGACACTAAGAGGGGGAACATCTATGTCAGAAGCAACAAGAAGCTTGCCAAGGTGAGTGAGCTCATTGACGGTAGATGGCGCATCAGAAACACAGAAAATTCTACCTGCGTGCAAGCGCAGTCAGTTACGGCATGGTGGCGTGACAAAAAATCTCATCCAAGTATCACGTCGTGGGAACAAGTGGCCAACACGAGAAACTCGATGTGGTACAGGACGTCCTGAATGATTACTCTCGCCGTACATGCTCCGACTGGCCGAATAGGTTGCGCGCTCGCGGTATTCATCAATATGTCGGAATGTGGCGTCGTTACTTTTCGTATCGAACGGCAGAGTTTTTGTCTCATCACAGATATGGCGGCACCCGTGTCAACAAGCGCAAGGTTTCGTAGACATTCAACAAACAGTTCCAGAACATTTGTGGGGGACGGGCGAGGACTTCTACAATGCGACGATTTCGCACCTCGTGCCTCCGGAGCTGCGACAGTCAGTTTTCCGTTTTTACGGGGTTCGGTCGGCGACGAAGCGGCGACGGAGAATGCTAGCGGCATGGTGAGGATGAGCGACGGGGACCGAATGGTCGGTATTCGGCAGCAGTGTGGTGGTCTAAGTCGGATGAGGATTGGTTGCGTTGCACTGATTGTCGGTCGCATCGACGGGGCACTTCTCGTTGCGCGTTGTACGGGGGCCGTGAAAGAGTCGTCAGAGTACCTCGGAACTGCAGTCTGGCCCGTTTCGAAGCGCCGGCGACAAAAGCGCGCCACATGACCTGCATATCCGCATGCGTAACAGATCGGACGATTAACAACTGTGCGCCAAGGGTTTCCGTTATAGCGCTGTTGTGTTGCTGGAAGTGGCGTCGATGGTACTCGTACAGGCTGGGGAGTCGGCCGAAGTGGAGGTCGTGGTGGAGTAGCAGCAGCAGCAGCGTAAGTCAATGGCGCGGTGACAGGTGTTGTCTGAGAGACGAACGGCAGTGCTTCAGAGACCTGCGCCTGTATTACCTGTCTGATGGCGGGTGCGAGACGCTCAGAAGAGGGTTCCTGGTGTGTTGGGGGCTGGCTGGTCCCGACGAAGCAGAAAAGAAGACGGCCGATGGAGACGAACGCGGCCGGCGGGGACGCCGACCAGCCCGAACACCCGAGTCGGCGCGAAGCGCCGAAAAGAAGAACAACAACCGCACTTCACGGTTACTCAACGCACTCATTTTATTTTACAGTCGCCTTGAAATCCTGGATGCCAGAGCGGCGCCCCCTGGCATCCTCACATGTCATTTCGAAACAGAAACCGACAACCCAGAACACAGCAATCATCCCCTCCTCGAAAGAAGTTCACCTATACACTGTTTATATTTATACATGATCGGTACCAAAGTATTATACAAGGTATGTATGTTAGAACACATGAAAATTCAGAGCACGGCACACCGAACTGGCACATTATGAGTCCTGAAAATGCACTGAAAAAATGTACAATGGAAGTCCTGAAAATGCACTGAAAGAAATGTACAAAACTCAGTACAATATTGATTTGGATGCATTGGACCTTTTCACAGAACAATAATATTCGCAAACAGTAATGAACAGGAGTTCTGCATCACGTAGTCTTCGAACCGACGCGGCTTCTGCCACTTCCGCTTAGGGAGGGCCCTTTTGGGTGTAGAATCAGGTGTCTCTGCACCTTGGTCACTTGTGCTCTGATGTCACACATCAAAAGCAGTAGAAGATTGTGAAGGCTCTGAACGAGCGTTGAAATTCGCGGTCTCATCAGAGATCGCAGCACGAGCTTCGAAAGAACTTTGTGGACCGGAGTCCGGTTTCAACGGTCTCAGCGGTATTTAAAGGTTCAAAGTGAACCGTAAGACTTGGTGTACTTGAACCAGCGACACCAACTGTAACTCCTCCCCCTTGAAGAAGAAGTGCCTGTACATGGAGGCCACATGTAACAGTCTGATGCGCAGTTGAAAGGCGTGGACGAAACGTGATGGGGAAGACTTTTAGGTGTTGAAAGCGAATCCGTACGAAAAAACAACAAGGCGCGAAGCATTCCAGATGTTATCATCACTTAAGCGAAAAGAAGTGGGGCAAACCTGGCCCAAGACTTTGTAAGAGCCCCGATACTTGAGGCGCTTGTCTGGCACATGACGATGCACCCATTCTTATTAATCTTTCTTGGGGACCTTCGACGGAAAAATTTTGGTACATCTGCATGTCTGTACATTTGTCTGTTTGTCCGCCGTCGTAACGATATCTCAAGCGGCATCAAACGGCCAACCCCATTCGCAGCGCCCACCAATATTGCTCATGTTTTAGCGTTCATAGTTGTGCATTTGTCAATTAAAAAGCAATTATTGCGCATATCTGAGGCGCCCTAACACACCTCGAAGTTAGGTATGTCTGACTTTGATGATGATGATATGTGGGGTTAACGTCCCAAAACCAACATATGATTATGAGAGACGCCGTAGTGGAGGGCTCCAGAATTTCGACCACCTGGGGTTCTTTAACGTGCACCCAAATCTGAGCACACGAGCCTACAACATTTCTGCCTCCACCGGAAATGCAGCCGCCGACCCGGATTTGAGCCCGCGACGTGCGGGTCAGCAGCCGAGTACCTTAGTCACTAGACCACCGCGGCGGGGCTATGTCTGACTTTATACTAGAGGAGGCACGCACAAATACCTCTAAGGAATGTAGCGTTTTAGCGCGCTGCGCTGACAGTTCAACGCGCCGCTGCTCGAAAATAAAAAAAAATCATTTCCAACGCTTTGCAACGACGTCACGGAGGTAGCCACAGAACACCTACAAGTTTAGAGAACGGAAAATGTACCTTTGGGCTGTTGTATCAAATTAACATGCAAAAACGTAGCGGTTGCGTACTGAACTGCAATACCGCGAGGCGAGATCGCGCTAGCAGTACTATCATCATCAATAAACAGACATTTTTTTTTCGTTGCAGGTGGGGGGGGGGGGGGGGGGCTCGCGGCTGATTCGCGCTGCTCGCTTCCTCTGTTTTTTTTTTTCGTTGCCCAATTGCGTTTCGCGTCTGTAATTTTCGCCACGGGACCTAGCTGGCCTCGACTGGCAAAAACAACGTCAATCAAGTAAGGTTTGCATCGTTTATTGCGAGTGTTCAAGCCGGTACAATCAAGGTATACGCTCGGGTTCAAACAAAACAAGTCACTCATGCATATCGAAAGCTTTCAACCCATGTGTAAAAACTCTTGAAGGCTAACAAGCATATTCATATAACTGAACATCGAAATCGCTGAATGAACGTCGCTCTCATTGTGTTGCGGCGCTCGAGTTTAATAGCGCGGCTTCAGGACAAGGGTGCGATTCTGCCGTCAGATGCGGCGCTTGCGCCGTAGTGTTGATCTTGAAGTGAATGCATGATGTGGAATCTGGAAAGAAACTTGCACATTGCCGATAGATAGCTCGCGCAGTTAGAGCAATGTAGTTTTGCTAAACTTTGTTAATTAAGGAATTGCGGATGCGTGCATTTCTGAATCATTCTTGCTCTGCAATGCTACATTGAATACTTCTCAATTCTGCAATGTCGCGTCGTGTCGAGAGGGTAGGCACTAGTTTTAATACTCAGCCGTGAGCCCATATTATAGGTATTATGTATTTAGGGGATGGGCCTAAAAATATTTCAGGCTTGCTACAGTGATTGTTAGAGTTAAGTTACACAGTTACTACAGCTAGAATTTCTCGTCGCAGGTAATGACCAGTCTGCTGAGTATGCAGCGAACATGAATGCTAAAGCGACACTTATGAGGTGTGTGCTTACAGATTGAAAAGGCTCAACTGTAAGAAAATAAGCTTCTGGTATGCATTGTACAATTTTGTTGTCTGTACATCTTTGTTGGTACTCTTACATCACACTATCTGCTCAGTCCTGAGCACGATCTCTTTTTTTTTTGCTTAGACATATTCATAGAACTTGAGGGCTCTCTCGCAAGCAAGCACTCCTGAAATCAATTGGTGGTACATGATGTGAATCTGTCCGAATACTGGATCAATACAGGTCACATTATTACACACTTGTTATTATGTTTACTGTTTCAGTATACTTGTGCTTGAAAACGAAGTTGTTTTCTCCTTGCTACTTCTAGAGGTTAGGACGTGAAATACGTACTATATATCTTGCAGTGTGGCTGTAGATAAGTGAAGATCATGTATGTTTCAACTACCTGTGTGATTTCCTAGATTTTTTTTCATGACCGTAGTGCACAGAATTTCACAACGTAGTGCTAGACACTATAGTTAGGACAACCTAATTTAAACAGAAGCAGATGTGCGCAAAGAAATCTGGAGCGTTTTTCTGCAAAAAAAAAACACAGTACCACATGCAATGAACACAATCTTGATCTTTATGACAGCATTCACGTCTTCGAGGAAGCTGCACAGCAACTGCTCATCACCTTTATGATTTATTACTTTAGGAGCCCATTGAACATATGTGCAAAGCTAAAGCATTTGAGTGCAGTCTTATGAGCTTTGGAGCATCTTTTTGTAAACTTGTATGAGCTAAACACAGTTAATTAAGACAAAAGAGTTCTGGGTGTTGTTGGTAAACTATCACAAGGCACAACTAAATGTCGGAAAGCCCGTTATTGCCCATCACTGTGGGTGTATTCAATATGTAATGCAAATAATAATTTCCGACGATCCACATGCCAACTATGAAGTGATCGTGAGTCGTACAGTAGTGGGCAAATTTATATTGATTCTGGCTTCCAGGGGTTCAAACAAATGACATTTTGGGCTCACAGAAGAAAAGACTACTTGTCAAAACATTTGCTTTGACCACTTATGTTAACATATTTTTCATGTTTTCAAGCTTCCATCTTTTAAGGGTTACTTCAGTTCACCTGCACCAATCCGAACTGGTTCACAGCTGTGCACGAGAAGTTCAGAACTTGTGCGGCAGGAGTTCAGCGGTGCAGCATCACAAGTGAATGACAAGGTGCCGACAAGGGGGAATTCTTATTTTTGTTCGCTTAATTTAATGAGGTGCAAACATCTTGGCAAAACACGCCGCATTTAAAGGGGTGGGTACAGCAATTACGTCTAATGCTATGTTGTTTGTCAAGCTGTGCGAGCGGCTGCACCAAACCAGCGCCTTCTGAGCAGAAGGTACAGAAAAGTCATAAAATTGTTTTGTGCTGTACCTCTCCTGCGCTTTTTGAATTGAATGGCAAGATTTAGAAGATGCCATTGCTGCGCAACTGAAACGAATGGCAAGGTGCAGCACATTGTAAAATGGACCATGTGGTGCAGGCGAATCGAACAAACTTTTAAGCACCCAAGTGTCTTAGCGTTTCGCCCCCATCGAAATATGGCTACAGTGGCTGGGATCAAACAGTGTGTTGTTGAGCTCAGCAGCGCCACACAATCTAACTAATAGTGTTACAGTTTCAACATTATTGAATTGTAAATTCCATGCCACAGTAGGCAGGCAATGCTTGTAGCCACTCTAAAGCACCTCTCCACGATATGCGTGGTAAAACATTCACAAATACAGCATTACATGTGTGAGGTTAGAGATGACCTGTTGTAGGGGACATTCAGATGTTTCAACGTGCTCGCAGAGTGGACATTCGGGGGTAGTCATACTGTCATTGCATGGCAGTCTGGAAAAACAAGTAACATCAGCAGATATCAATGCATGAAATCAATGCATAATCAAAGCATGAAATTTTCCAAAGTATACAAATAAGCTCAGTCAATTAGTAAACAGCAGTATTTTATACATATATGTAGTGGTACCTCATAACGCGTATATCACTCAGGGCTGCTTCTTCACAAGGCATGTCATGTAGCAGGCTCCTTGCCCATTGTACACATTTGCTTCCATGTCAGGTGGGCCAGGAGGCTGTGGCAGAAAAAATAAGTATTTCTCATTTATGTGACGCTTTCTTTGTCACACTATAGCAAAACCAGACCCATAGTTATGTGATGTTTCTCAAGTGCGACTGCAGTAAACTATTAACTAGTAGGTTTTTCGCACTAATATATGGGCTAGCTAAGAAGACACATGTGAGGCGACAGTGATTTATTTGCCTTCTTTTATCACAAAGGCCTGGTTGGTGTTACCTGGTGATAGAATTTCAGAATTAACTATTGAGTCAGCGACTCGTTCCCACGTGAAGCAATGCATGCCGCAAGTAACGCACGTTCTTCCGGTTACAGATCGAGACGTTCAACAGTTTTAATATTTAATACTGCAATGTGCTGCCACCGTGTGACGCCTACGCAGTCATTGGCAAAAAAAAACTACACACTTTTAAATGAACCAACTAGCCCCGCAAGCAACCATTCTTAAAAACTGAAGTGGTTTCTACTCACCGGCCCGGGCTTGCAACGGGTGTTCATCCTATGAAAGCTTCAACGGTCACTTCGTTGCCCGAAAGTCACTCGAATTCCCTTCGCGAAAGCATTTGAAAGAGTCAAAATAAACAGAATGAGTAAGAATGTGTCGGTCGGCAGAGGCTCGAAATATTTACAGCGAAACGAAACAGCCCGAGACACCTCCGAACGTACCGCGAGCCGTTACCTGCCGTCGCAACCGTTGGCCGCCGCAAACTTTGAAATGAGGATAACGATGTCGATAGGCTGCTACTGACATTGAGTCAGCTGGAGCAAAAACTATTAGAAAAAGTTGATGAGCGGCACATGTTTAAGAAAAACTACTTGTTAGAAGAACAAAATGTTTTTATGTGTAGCGGTACGCAAACATGTAGTATTTGATCATTTTAAAATGAAACTTGGCGCCGATAAAGGCGCCTCTACAAGAAAGTGCAATAGCGCGAGTGGCGAGGAAAGATTAGTAGATCCACTTTAGGTGTTTGGAGCAGAAACGCGCTGTGGTTGATTTTTTCGCCCCCTACAGGTGAGCACTTGAACTTGAGAGTTTCCGGGGCCTGAGGTGGCTACTGCCCATCGCTTTGCGTTCTACACCTTATCACCTGCGAGACTGGTGCGCATCTTTCTCCGCGGGCTGCACGCCTTCGTTTTCGAAGATAACGGCCAGATGGCGCTTGTGTGTAACATGCCTGGATGCGCTCGATGCGCTCGTTCGCCCCCGCTACACGATCGAGGCACTCTAACGCGGCGCCTCCAGAATACCCTTCACCGATTTTCTTGCGCAGAACAATAAATAAACGTTTTGTTCACTCTCTCCAGACGCAACACTATCGTCTTTCGACTACATATGCGTTGTAACATGCAGATTTGGAAGCAATCTTTTCATCTCTATTCTTCTAGGTATTTTAATTTCATGCTTCGGCTTCGCGATTTATACCTCTGCAAAACTTGTCTTGCTTAATGAAGGCATGAGTTCTTGGACATTTTCTTAAAACTTTGATAGTGTCAATCCCAAGATGCAGGTGGTATCATTAACTGTTTCAACACTGCTATAGCTGTAGCTACCACTGCCTTGCAACAGTTTTTGCATTCACAGCAATCTATGCACAATGTGAAAAAGAAGTGCTGTTAAATATGCACTGCTACAAGCCCATTTGTTACCTGGTTACTTGTGATACTCTATGCAAAGTTTGACACATTGAGTGAAGTAAAGTATGTGCACCCCATGATATGCACTGTCCAAACATTTTGAAGCCTGCACATTGCCTGTAAACCGAGCAATTGCTAAAGCAAGAAACAACAATCTGTGCACCCAATTTCGTACAGCTTGAACATACTGTACGCTATCACTACTTTTCAGTATAAGCCTTCCATTTGTCCGCCTGGCATATTGGTGACGCATGGGGTTGTCACTATGACAACTGTAGAGCTTCTTACGACTAGATGTGGGTAGCTTGGAAGTCAATGGTCTCTCTTTCGTACAGTTTTCTAAGAAGAAAAAAAAACAGTCATGAGAAATGTATGACATATATGGTTGAAGAAAATATGTTCAATGAATAAAGTGTCTTTAACCATACCTTGCGAGGATTTCGGCCCATGAGCTTCCTTTCAGAGATGACACATTCTTCGCTAATTTGAGGTAGGTTCAGTGACATGAGGGATCCAGGCGTACACTGATAAGAGCAGTTTCTTGTAGGATGCGGTTGGTTCGGAAGAAGGAAAAAAAACGGTCCTTGTTACTCTGGTAGAAGCGTGAAGGGATTGGTGATGCATGACTAAGAAGAATGTATATGGGAACGCTACATATAAGAAAGGTAGTGTGGACATACCATTTCTGTTTTTGTGAATTTGTCTTATGAATTGCACTAAAATGAATTGGTTTCAGTGACGTTTTTCAGAGGGCAAAGCTAGACGATTTCCCAACAGGATGGACTATATGGTTCATGCAAATGTAATTTGCTTCATAGCAAACTTGCAAAAAATGTACAAATGCGTATATGTAATAAAGGTTGACTTGGCTCCTCTATGCATTGAACTTGTGAGCATATATCGCAGCAGACTCATATTGAGCAGATTGATATGTGGGGTTTAACGTCCCAAAACCACCATATGATTATGAGAGACGCCGTAGTGGAGGGCTCCGGAAAGTTTGACCACCTGGGGTTCTTTAACGTGCACCCAAATCTGAGAACACGGGCCTACAACACTTCCGCCTCCATCGGAAATGCAGCCACCGTAGCCGGGATTCAAACCCGCGACCTGCGGGTCAGCAGCCGAGTACCTTAGCCACTAGACCACCACGGCGGGGCCTCATATTGAGCAGAAACAGGTAGAACTTATGCTGTGATCTGTGCTACAAATTTTAGCAGTAAAGATATTTTCAGCGAATGTGACAACCAAGTAAACAATCTCAAACATTCACAAGGTGTGCATCTCATTAGCTGTAAGCCGAAAAGCCTTATAAAATGACAAAAACTATAGTGCATGCAAAAAAAGGCCATAATCAGATGCAAAGCAGCGCATTTTCACTCAGCGGTGAACACGCCCACATTGTGCAAGATTATTCTGTCTTCGTAGGCAGTCTCCGAGCGATTTGCCGGCGTTGGATTTTCACGCTGGAGGCTGCGCAGCCGGACGTCGGTGAAGCACAGCAGCTGACATGGTTCACAGTCTCTAGAGACGTTCGTTTCGCCGTAGATGCCCGTAAAGTATGACACACAAGTTCGCATCGGTATATCAAAGCAGAATTAAAACAGTGCTGCGCAATGCCGATCGACAAAAGTACGGCGGCTAACCGCGGACAATTTGAACAAATTAATCGTCAGAAACATAACCGCCGATAACATAACCGATCTAGAATGTAGAGCTAACAAAGAACTAGAAAATAGTTTTAAGTGGTTTACAGTGAACAAATTAACACTAAATGCAAAGAAAACCAAATACACCATTTTTGACTCCCGTTACCGAAATGTAAACTGTGAGTCATTTCGACTTACAATGAACAACTACCAACTTGAGCATGTAAATGAATTTAAATATCTCGGTGTAGTGTTCGACAGCCAGTTATACTGGAAAAAACAAATTAACTCTGTTTGTACTAAGCTAGCATCTGCCTGCAGTATGCTACTGGCTGCTAGAAATTATTTTAGCAGAAATATTCTCAGAGTCCTTTATTTTTCGTTTTTCATAGTCATCTATCATACTGCTTAGACTCATGGGGATGGACCTTTAAAACTTACCTTGATCTTATCCGGATATTACAAAAGTGTGCACTTAGAATTATAGATTATGCGGCATATAATGAACCCAGTGAGTCTTTGTTTCACAAGTTGGGTATTCTACCTTTCGATTACATACGGCAGCATAAAAGCGCAGTCACCATCAACAATGTTATTGCACACGGTGTACCTTTCGTTATATCTATCTTTTCTTCCTCGTCCCGCGTCACTAGATGCATGACATTGCGGAATTTTAATCTTCCACCCACTAAAAACGTGTATGGTGAACGCTTACTACAGTTCGTAGGAGCTAAAGTGTGGAATAACATATCACTTCAGATTAAAGATTCTAGGGTTTTTTCGAGCGCACTCAAAAAATATTTGCTACATGTAGATCAATAGTAATGACCATGTACTAATCCTTACACATAGTTTGATGTTTTGTCTATACTTGATTATTTCATGAATTATGAACAAAGTGCAACAATGTGTATCTTCTTGTAGTTTTGTTCGTTTGTTGAAAAATCAACGTTTTTTGATATTTTGATTTTTTTCTTATATACAATTTGTATTCTGCTTGCATACTTTCTCCCGTTAGACCCCTTACTAGCCTATGGCTATTGGTCTATTCAGTGTTGTGCATTTCTTGAAATGTGGTCATAACAACCTCAATAAAATGTAAAAATGTAAACGCAATTGATGCCAATGGCCTGCTGCTTTTCGAGCGTCATGAGAAGCTCAATACTTGAACTGAAACAATCACCGCTCTTCTATTATTATTAAAATAAGACAAAAATAATTTATTTAATTTTTATGAAAAACGAAGTAGTAACTACTCTTTTAAGAGTTTTTTGATACATTCTGAAATAAAAATTTCAGCCGCGCTGAGCGTCCCTAACAGGGAAAATGCACACTAACTTATCCGACCACTAAATGAGGAGTTAGTAGTTCCACTATACGTGCAAATATCCAAAATCGCCGTGTTCGATTTTTTCGCCCTCTACGGCCGTCGCGGGAACTTGAGAGTTTCCAGGGCTTGGCAGTGCCAAGACACAAGGGGCAGTTTCATAGCTGTTGGGTGGAAAGAGGAACTGACGTTGACTTCACTACTGTTTTTTCACACCTGATTTAGACCAATCGGCGAACTGCGTGCTACGTCGCGTCGCCTATCGCCGAGTTGACGTGACTGCGCGTGCAAGGGGGTCGGTCAGGCGTAGCAGAGATGCGCGGGAATTGTTTTCCAAAAATAGAGGCTCTGCGCGGTGTGCAGTGCTGTAATATTAAGAAAACGTGATCGCTTCGGCCTTATCTACGAATTGCCGAGCTTTTATGGGGGGTGTAAGAAAAAGTCGAGGCCTGTTTACTGGCCCATTAAGGGTATTACGTACACAACATCTAAAGTAAACAGTACAAACAGCGTGGCATGTTTTTTAGTGCAACCACTCTTGTTCACCCTTCCCCTTCCACGATTTGCTATCTTGGGACAAAGTTTTGCCAGTTTGCAGGGAGTTGTGAGAACAACGTGTACTCCGTGCTTGCGCCCAATCTTCATCAAAGAGTGCGACATCTGGTGCACATGAGGCATGGCTACAACCGCTTTTGTTGGCCTTGTTTTCGCCGTGTTGGTGGTACTCAACTTTTTTAACTTTTTTAACATAGTACTGCCTACAGCCACAAGCAAGATTTCCTGGTAACCCAAACTGAGTAGGCGTCTTACTTGATTCCGGAAACTGTGTTCCATTTCATGTAGACCTGATTTGCTGAGTGAAGAACGGAAGCAGGAATTAGCTATCGCCCTTTTACTAGCTTGCTGTGAGAAGAATCATAGAATAACAGGCCCCTGTTTGACCACGAGGAAAACTTCCAGCAAACGTGACCAACTTCATTAAAATCTTCGTTAATATGTAAAAACTGCGAAGCTTCTCTGGCTAGTTGTTCATATGTTAATGACAATGAACTTGTGCATTGTTTAAAACAATTCAAAATGTTGGTTACTACTGAAGTTGGTGCACAGTTATCATCTATGCTTAACATCCCTAGGAAGTTGTCAACATATCTGTAGACATAACTACAAGTTGCCCCACGATAGTTATATCGCGAGAACAGAATGACGACACAAAGAAAAGAAGGACACGATGGACATGAGCGCTCGTGTGCTTCGTGTCCTCCTTGTCTCTGTGTCAACGTTCTGTTCTCGCGCTATAACTATCCTCATGTCATACCAACTAGCTCAATCTGCCACGCACACTTCTAAGTTGTCCCACAAGCTCATGTTGCAGCTTCGGGTCACGTTTTGCTAAGAATATTTCACAAAACACCAGGGCCACACAGGACCCAATGCATATTCCCTTCCTTTGGACAACTGTAAAATCATCAAACTTCACCAAGGTCGCACACAGGTAGCACTGATGTAGCTCCATGATATTTCCTATTTTATATAATGCATTGTTTTGAAAGTTTAGTACCCCGAAAGAGTCAATGGTCTCCCGTATAGCTAGAAACAGTTCATCGTGCGAGACAGAATAATACTATTCTTCGACATCAACCGAAAAACTGTAACAAGCAACGCACATGCCTGACAACAGGTATTTCCGTAGTACGTCCGAACATGTCAGCATAAAGGGGTCACCAAGAGCCAATAGGTTCAGGTACCGTTGCAGGGAGGAGCTCACGAGATGCTGCCAATATCCCTTTTCCGTGACAATGGCACGCTGGGGACACACGCCTTTATGTGTCTTGGCCGAAAAGAATACTCCTAGAATATCACCTTTGCAAGAATTCACGGTTTTCGAAAGACTTTCCAGTCCCACCTCTGATAGGAGAACAACTGCTCTTGATTTGACTTTGGAAGGTGTCCCGCTGAACGGTTATAAGTTTTTTTCTATAGCCGTTTTTGCTTTTTCTTCAAGAAGGCGGATGCACAAAGGGACAGATGGATGGATGCACGAACAGATGGACTGTCAGAAGAACAAACTCATGGATGGACGCATAGATGGACACCCGGTAAGTCACGTGGACGAACGCAAGCAAGAACGAACGGACGGACGGAAGCACGGACGGGCTGAGGAACGCTTCGCCCCACTCATCATCATTGACTCCGTGGATACGGGATTTTTTCTGGTGCCATATGTACACCCTGTCCGCGCTATGTACGCACGTAGACGTTGATCAAGCAAACCACCGTGACAGCATAGCACAGGTGGTGTATAGCCTTTAATTCACACAAGTGCCATAAGTGGATGTCTTGACACATTAGAATGAAGTTCTACATATATATCATTGGCCATGGTTATCTACAGCACCAGAGCTGCAGAAATGCACTTTTTATTAAATTAGGTGATTTTAAAATAGTTTAGCAGATTTCTAGTCAGATCCTCTAATGTGATTGGCAAAGTGTGTTTGAATGTTTGTATTTCATTAGATTTTTTTTGAATGGTATGGTACAATTACAGAAAAAAATTGTGCTTGTAGTGTTTGTACTTTTGGTGCTTTATATGGTGAGTTTCGTTGTGCCCGTGCTGTACAAGTCCTGTGATAAATAACCATGCTCACTCATGGAAAACGACCTCAAAAGTTGTACTTTGTGTGTAATTTAACCTCCATAATAAGTATTCTGTAAGTCTTCAGTCTGTGCGCACTCGTAGTGCATAAACAGAATTTCTGAAAGGATCTGTATTTCGCTTTGGTGTTTGGGCTGTACATAAGCTTTTGTTTGCGTCCAAAATTTTTAGAATGCAGCCTGCAGCCTTTCAGGAATGCTTGCTCAGAGGGTGTTCCAGCTGCAGTTGTTACCCCTATTCAATACCACAAATATTTCCAAGAGAGGCGAGCTAAGACGCCCTAGATTCCACCTATTTACTCCGAAATAGAAGAAAAAAAGACAAAAACAGCTTGGTCACGTGACTAGAATACTTCCCTTCCGCTTCTTTAAAACGCCTAGAAGGGGATAGAATAATACCATACTTACACCGAAAATACTCCCAAGTAAGAACCATAAAACTCCGGGTTCGTTTTCACTGAGCCTCAGAGGGAGTAAAGTTTTTGCCCAATCTACGCCCTTTGTATGCCCTACCACATGGGTGTTTTCGTTACTCCCATTTCGAGGGCGTAAAAACATGTACAGATGGGAGTTATCTCGAGGACAAGCTAAAAACTCCCGTCTGGTGTTTTTTTTTTGTTTAGAGTGTAGCATCAAAGAGCAAAGAACTACCTTAAGACTTATCTTAGAACTTTTACCTTGCAGCTTCCTGCTTAAAGTGCGGTAGCACTCCAGCGGTGGTATCGTAAGCATTCCCATACTGCAATTGTCCCTCTCTGTTTCCTTCACCTTCTTATTAACCGATGTTTCCTTTTGGCTTGGTATTCTGCTGTTGTCTGAATGCTTGCTTGACAATTTTCGGGTTCACTTCCTCTATTTAGTATAAACATTCGTCATGTACAAGCAGCAGAAAAAATTCCTAGCCCCAATGCTCCTCTCTCCTAATTTTCTCAATCCCTCCCCAAATTCTATTTTGCTGCTCACTTCCCTACATTCAAACGATGTCCATCCCATGTCACCCTCAACCCCCCATACGGGGTATTCTCGTGTGCTTCCAAAACTGGTCTACATATGCCACGTTGTTTAATTTCCAATTTTGCGTGAAGCTCAGATTTTATGCACAAGACCGCATTGCCACACGTCAAACCTGTGACCATGACACCTTTCCGAATCCTTATCACAACGTCATACCTATTGTAGTTCCACAGTGCCCTATCTTTCATTACAGCTGCATTCCTGGTTCCCTCAGTCATTGCGTATCTTTTGTGCTCCCTTATATACTAAGGCCCCTTATTTATCCATACGGCAAACAATTTGTAATTATCCACTATTTCTAGCCTGAATTCTTGTATCTCATGCTCACTGCATTGTTATCATTAAAAACCATGATTGCGAATTTTTTCCTGCTGAACTTCAACTTTACCATATCTCCCTCATTATACCATAGATGACTATCAATCCCTGCAGATCTTCCTTGTTGTCGGCTAATAATACTATATCCTCTGAATACATCAATGCTGGTAAATACTATACAATGTTTTCCATGATTGGCAAAAGAGAGCCTGAATCCGAGTCGACTCCTCTCAAATTTGGCTTCTAGTCCCTGGAGATACAGCATTAATAACAATGGTGACAAGGGACATCCCTATCGAAGCCCGTGTTGTATCTCTATAGGCTCAGATACCTGTTCTTCCCATTTGATAACTACTTTCTTACTTTTATAGATATCCTTTAGAAGATTAGTTATTCCAACTTCCGCATCTAGTGTGTCCAGTATTCCCCACAAGCCTTCTTGAATTACACTATCGTAAGCTCTCTTGATATCTAGAAATGCCAGCCACAGGGGGCTGTGTTCTTTTTTCCCTATTTCAATACACCGCATTGATGAAAACAGATTGTCCTCCAACCCCCTTCGTTTACGGAACCAATTTTGTAGTTCTCCATTACTCCCCCTCACTCTCAATGCATATCTGTAGCCCTTCCTTTACTATCCGCATTACCAGCCTGTAAACTACTGATGTCACTGTTATAGGACGGGTGTTGTTTATATCGGCTTTGTCCCTTTTATCTTAATAGATCATGCTCATCCAGCTTAGTTTCCACCCATTGGGAGCTTCACCATACATTATTGCTTTGCTCACTGCCTCTCGTAATGTTTGCTCAGAGTGTAGTCCTAGTTTCTTTATTAGCACGATTGCGATGCCGTCGGGACATGTTGATGTGATATTAGGAACGGTTTCACAGCCCTTTCCCACTCTCGTTGTCCCAGTGGAGCCACTGATCTAATTGGTCCATACTCATCTGGTACGATGCATGCAGCGCTTTTTTGGTGTTTAGGTTTTTCTGTCATCACTTTTTTATACAATCCATTGCCTCATCTCCTTCACCTCTGACCCCTTGAAATGTAGTTGTAAGCCTCTGTTTCATGCTTGTTTTGTTAGTCAGAGAATTCAGATGGTTCCAAAAATTTGCAGCTACCTTTCTATCCTTTTTGTTTACTTCCGCCATCCTTTTGACCCCGTTTATTCGAATCTTTTCACTGATCGAATCCGACGTTTCCTTTCTGCAGCTCAAAAAGTTATCCCATTTTCTTTTTACATCGACTTCCGGTTAAGCCCTCTGTTTAGCCTACCTGTGTTTCTTGGAGGCTTCCTGACATCTTACTTTGGCTGCCTTAACTTCCTTATCCCACCAGATTTTGGGTTTGTTTCTGCTTTTTCCGGTTGATTTCACTCGCACTGATTTGACTCGTTCTAACTCAAACAATCCTGTTAGATTTGTGTTGTCCACTCTGTTATAGTATCCTCGGTGATTATTTTCTCAATCTCTTTAGCCGCTATTTCTGTTTGCCTTACTGAATAAATATTACCGTGTGGTTGCTCGTAATGCCGCCTTTACAATTTTATTTCTCTTCCAAAACTCAGCTTCATGCGTTTGTGATCAATACCTAAGCTTCTGCACGCATACTAATCTATGTTCATCACCCTTAGCCGATCAAACATACTATGTGACATTATTGCGTAATCTATCGTCGACTGCAGCCTTCCCACCTCCCATGTCATCTGGCCTTCGCATTTCTCGGTGCTGTTGCAAACAATTACATCACGCCTTTCACACATATCCATTCGCATTCTGCCTGTTAGGTCAGTATATTCATTCTTACCTTCTATGTGCGCATTCATATCTTCTACCATAGTTATCTCGCACTCTTCTCCTAGTTCGTCAATGTCATTTTCTATGCACTGCACTATTTGTTGGTTTTCCTCACTGGCTTTTGCCTCTGTCCAGAAGTACACAAAACTCAGGAGCGCCATTTGCCCTGACACTTTCCCTTTTCGCTATAAATGTTCCTTGCACTCCTACTTGACCCTTTACCAGCCGGTACATTCATGAATGAATGCCCCAATGCCACCTCTTTTTCTGCTGCCTTCTGTTCTATTACAATATCCCCATGCGTAGTCCGGATTCTTAGGTGGTTGTACCATGTCCTTAAGATGTGTTTCTACAAAAACATATACTATCGGCCTCTCCTTTCTTAGCTGTTCTTCTATTTCTTCCCGCTTCACCCTACTCCTGCCACCCTGCGTGTTAATATACCCTACGTCTGAATTGGCTAGGATCTCATTGCTACGTCGATATCTGCCCCGGACTGTACGTGTCTTAGATATTGGTGCCACTTTGGAATCGTATCTGTCTTTACTACCTGTCAGAGTCCCCCTGGTTGTTTTCCTCATTACTAGCTATCCTCGACACCGAAGGGCCTGCGTGCTCCCCCCCAAACTACTGCGCGCTCTGCAAGTCGCCAACCCACCTCACGACCTGGCCTCCAATCGAAGTGAATTCTGTCTCGTTGAAAACCACCCCACCCATGCACCTCTATGTTTATTTTCACCACCTCAAAGCCTTTCTCTTAACTATTCCGCCGTATCTCTTGGTTTGCGTTGACAACCACTCCTTTCAGGTTGCTGTCAAGCACCGGTACATCAGGTATCGTGCATATACCTCAGGAGAAATGGTGCCTGAGGAGAAATGGCGCATGTCATCGACCCCTTTTGTTATTGTGGTCGCTAGTCCCACCGTATCTTCAATTAAGACATCGTTTAAACCACCTGCAAATATCACGAGGTTTTGTCCACCAGCTGTTTATTTGAGTTTTGTGTTCACTTGCCTTTTGACTGCTTCCAGCTTGCGTCCTGAGAATGTCCCTACTGCAACTCTCTCGTCACCTTTTACCTTCTCTTTGATTGCTTCTCTGCATCCGTTTAAATTCGATTCCCCGGCAATTATCACGCCTTTGACTTTTCATTTTGAGGTCCTGCACCTGGGAGCCATTTGCACTTGTGACGCCGCCTGCTTTGTGCCTTCCCAACCCCACCACTATTGCGCTGAAGCTGGGTCTCGCGACCATTGAACTGGCTGAACCTATTTTTTCCGAACTTGCTGTTTCTTTTCTGCCGTTCTGGCGGCCGGTGCCCTAACGCGCTCTCGGTTGACCTCTTATTTGTTCACATTCGCTAGTGCCTCCTTCGCGGACCTAAGCCTTTCTCCCATAGTTATTGTTTTTTTCTTGCCCTGTCACCAACGCTGTCTCCAACTCGGTTATTCTCATTAGCAGTTCACTCTGGGCAACCATCATTTTCACCAATTTTTCATCGACCTCCCATTGCCTGCACTTGGCGTCAGCCTACTTTCTATTTGCGTCTGCACTAGCATCTAATTTCAAACCCACCACGCATCCTGATTATTTTACACTTTGAAATATATCTTTTTTATAGCAACTGTCCTTAAGAATGGTCTCATTTTATAATAACAAAACACAGCATACAGTGAATTCTGCGCTAGAAAATAAAGAAAGTCTAAGCTCTACTACAAATATTTGCATGATCGGTGTACATGCACCTTCCCCACGGGGTGGCAATAAAAAGCACAAACAAACAAAACACACAAAAACAAGTGAATACATGGTTACTAACCCCCGAAAAAGCCGTACAATGTATTAAGTGCTACAAAGGTTTAAAATGCTGCCTTAATCATTATAAAAGCAAGCTAGAAACGTGCAAAAACACTTATCTGCGCAGTTGATTGGGGGAGCTCACAAAACTTGTCTATCAACCACGACAGCCCGAACTCGATGGATGGATGGATGGATGTATCCGGTTGTGCTCTTTAGATCGGGTGGTGGCTCATGTGGCCTAGCCATAAAGTCAAGCACTACCACTGTGTGTTTAAGGATTGAATTTCACTTGTGCCTCCATTGTATCCACCCATCAGTTAGCCTCTTCCTGGTTATTTCTACCCGTTTAAAGTCCATTTTGCCTTCACTGTCCCTAAACCCCAATGGTTTGAAATGTTTGGCACCATTATCTTCGACTATAGGGCGGAGCCCTTTACAGAACCTCATCAAATGTTCAGCCGTTTACTCCTCCTTAGCACAGGCGCTACATACCGTGTCTGCGCCCTCGTATTTTGCTCTGCACATCTTGGTTCGCAACACACCCGTTTTAGCGTCGAAGAGCTGAGAACTACCCCTAGAATTATCGGAGATCTTTCCCCTTGCAATTTCCTGCTTGAAAGTCTGGTAGGTCACCAGTGTTGATTTCATAAGCATTCCCATATTCTACATGTCCCTCTCTGTATGTTCACCTTCTTCGTAACCAATGTTTTCTTTTTGCTTGGTATTCTGCTGTTGTCTGAATACTTACTTGACAGTTTTCGAGTTCGCTTCCTCCATGTATATCAACATTTTTCATGTACAAGTAGCTGACAGATTTCCTAGCCCGACGCTTCTCTCCTATTTTTCTGAATCTCTCCTCGAATTTTATCTCGCTGCTAGCTTCCCTGCACTCAAACAATGTCCATCACATGCCACCCTGTACTGCCTTATTTGGGATATTCCAGCGTGCTCCCAAACACGTCCACCTATTCCACGTTGTTTAAATTCCAAACTTGCTTGAGCTTCTGATTTGATGCACAAGACCGCATTGCCAAACGTCAAAACCGGGACCGTCACACCTTTCCTAATCCCTCTGACAACGTCGGACCTATTGTAGTTCAACAGTGCCCTATTTTTCATTACAGCGACATTCCTGGTGCCCTTAGTCATTACGTATCTTTCGTGCTCCCTTAGATACTCAGTCGCGTAATCTATCAACATGCCAAGATATTTGTATATATCCACTATTCCTTGCGTGACTTCCTGTATATTATGTTCACTGCCTTTGTAATCATTAAAAATCATGATTGCCAATTTTTCCTAATAAAATTCCGATTTAACCTATCTTCCTCATTATCACAGATGTCTTGCAATAGCTGCAGATCTTCCTTGTTGTTGGTTATTGATACTACATCATCTGCATACATCAGTGCTGGTAATGACTCTCCGGTGTGTTTTCCTTGCTTGGCAAAAGAGTGGTTGAAGTTGAGTCGGCTCCACTCTAATTTGGCTTCTAGTCACAGTAGATACAGCATAAATAACAAAGGGGACAAGGGACATCCCTGTCGAAGCCCGCGTTGTATGTTTAGAGGTTCAGATACCTGTTCTTCTCATTTGATAACTACCTTGTTACTTTTATAGATATTCTTTAGAAGATTAGTTATTCCATCTTCAACATCTAGTGTGTCCAGTATCCTTCACAAGCCTTCTTGAATCACACTATCGTAAGCTCATTTGATATCTAGAAATGCCAGCCACACAAGCTGTGTTCAGTTTTCCGCTATTTAAATACAGTGAATAAATGAACACAGATTGTCCTTCAACCTCCTTCATTTACGAAACTCAGTTGGTAGTTCTTCAAGCACCCCCTAATTCTCCACCCATGTATGTAGTTTTTCCTTTACTATCTGCATCACCAGCCTGTAAACTAGTGATATCACTGTTATAGGACGGTTGTTGTTTTTATCGGCCTTTTCGCCCTTTCTTTTATAGAACTTGACCGAAAGAAAGAGCGCCGCGGTGCGGAGAAAAGAGCGGGCCACACCCATCTCTGGAAACACGTGCTCTCAGTGTGATTAGAACGGCCGTAGAGAAGCGGGGGTGTGCTAATCGTTGTTGGCCCAGAAATTCCCTGTTCTGCTGTCAACATAAAATCTGCTTTTGAAATTCTGTGGCTGGTTTGCCACGCTTCCCCTCAAACATTCCTACTCGGGGTGTGCTACAGGCCACCGAGTACCAATAGAGGTTTTTCACGTGTTTTAAACAATATGATGAGTACACTCACGACCACCTACCCTAATGCTCACATTTTACTTTTTAAGGACTTTAATTTTCTGAAAATTGTTTGGGTTAACCCTGCACCCTCGTCGGCATACGATGTCGAAACGAAAGATTTTATAGACGGTTGTTTGAATTTTAACTTATCTCAACTTGTGTCAGAGTGTAAGCGCATACCAGGCGGCTGTGCTAACATCCTAGATTTATTACTAACTAATCGCCAGGACTCTTTATCACTCATTTCATACCTACCCGAAATTAGTGACCACAAAGTAATACATGCAGATTTTTCCTTCCCTCTTGAGCGTCACGACAAACTCAAGAAAACAATTACCTTATACGATAAAGGTAATTATGAGGCCATAAACAAAGAATTCGAAAACTTCTTTCTAGTCTTCGAACATACCTTTCACTCCCAATCTGTGAACGATAATTGGGAGATGCTTTAAAATTACGATGAATGAAATAATTATTAAATTTATCCCCCACAACATCATTCCGTAGCCCGCCGCAAAAACCCTGGTTTACAAACAAACTAGAGAGACTAGCGAATAAAAAAGCGCCTTTTTCACGCAGAAAAAGCAAGAGTCGCCTGAAGCCTGGGCGAAACACAACGCAGCCAAAAAAATATACTACTGCTGTGTTGGGGGCTGGCTGGTCCCGTCGAAGCAGAAGAAGAAGACGGCAGCCGGAGACGTACGCGGCTGGCGGGGACACCGACCAGCCCGAACACGCGGGTTGGCGCGACGCGCCAAAAGAAAGCACAACAACCGCACTCCACGGCTACCTAACACACACTGCTTTATTTTACAGTCGCCTTGAAATCCTAGGTGCCAGAGCGGCGCCCCCTGGCATCCTTATATGTGAATCCGAAACCGACACTGAAAACCCAAAACACAACAATCATCCCCTCCTCGAAAAAAGCACACCTATACACTGTTCATATTTATACATGCTCGATACCAACATATTTTACAAGGTATGTACATTAGAACATATGAAAATTCAGAACACGGCACACCGAACTCACACACTACAAGTCCTGAAAATGTACTGACAAACAAGAAAAAATGTACACAACTGTTCGGAACAAGAGTTCTACATCACATAGTCTTCGAACCGACGCGGCTTCTGCCGCTTCCGCTTAGGGCGGGCCCTTTTGAGTGTAGAATCAGGTGTCTCTGCACCTCGAGTGGAAGATTGCGAAGGCTCTGAACAAGGGTTAAAATTTTAGGTCTCATCAGAGCTCGCAGCAGGAGCTTCGGAAGAATTTTGCGGACCGGAGTCTGGTTCAACGGTCTCAGCCGTATCTGAAGGTTCGAAGTGAACCGTATGACTTGATGTACTTAAACCAGCGACACCGCCTGGTAACTCCTCTCCCCTTGAAGAAGAAATGCCTGTACATGGAGGCCACATATAACAGTCTGATGCGTAGTTGAAAGGCGTGGACGGAACGTGATGAGGAAGACTTTTAGGTGTTGAAGGCAAATCCGTATGAAAAATAACGAGGCGCGAAGCATTCCAGATGTTACCATCACTTAAGCGGAAAGAAGTGGGGCTAACTTGGCCAAAGACTTTGTAAGGACCCCGAAACTTGGGGCGCTTGCCTGGCACACGAACCTTGACTAGATCGCCAGTGGGAACTTTGGACTGCTTTGCACCTCGACGGGTGTCGACATACTTTTTCATTGCTTGTTGACGAGAAAAAATCCTGGTGCAGATTTGATCAGGAGAAGACACTGCTATGTTACGAGGCAAAGAAACTATGTCGAGAGCAACTCGCAGTTGCCTTCCGTGGAGACGTTGAGCAGGAGACACTCCAGTGGTGCCTTGTGGTGTGAACCTGTACGAAGCTAAACATTCAGTTAAAACTTGCTTGAGGGGAGGGTGCTCTAATTGGGCGATCTACATATGTTCCTTCAGAACGCGATTAAAGCGCTCGATTTGGCCATTTGATTGGGGATAGAAAACTGATGACCTCAAGTGCTGAATTCCTCGTTGTGAAAGAAAAGCCTCGAAATGTTGGGACTGAAACTGTGGACCATTGTCCGTAACTATGGCATCAGGAAATTCTTCCCGGCTGAAGATTGAAGACAGAAACTCAATGATGACCTCAGAAGTAACCGTATGTGTGAAACAAATTTCTGGCCATTTGGAATGGTAGTCGACGAGAGAAACAATGAACTGGGCATCTTGCGGAACATTATGCAAAGGACCGATGATGTCTATGCCGAGTTTCTGCCAAGGCCGATCAGGCCACTGGACTGGGTGCAACGGAGAAAATACAGGTTTGGCAGACTTGTCAGCTGCCGGATATATATGGCAGTTGTAAACTGCATGCTCGACCTGCTTATCTAAGGCTGGCCACCAGTACCTGTCTCTGAGATTCTGTTTGGTGCGGACAATGCCAGGATGGGTCTCATGGGCAAGCTGTATTAGCTTGTTATGGAAAGAAGCAGGGGGAATCACGCGTTCATCGCGGAAAAGCAAGTCCTCGACACAAGACAGTTCTTGTCGGACTGTGAAGTAAGGCAAGAATTCAGAAGCAAGTGCACCTTTGGAAGGCCATCCTTCAAGTAAATATTTGAGAACTTGAGACAAAGTGGAATCTGCAGCTGTAGCTGCCTGAAGCTCAGTTTTAGTAATGCAGGAAGTAACTAATGAAACAACTTCCTCATCCCGCTCTTCAGTAACCGGTATCTGAAGAGGAAGGCGCGACAGTGCATCAGCAACCACGTTATTAGGACCCTTACAATATTGAACACTGAAATTATAATACATGAGTTTGGCACACCAGCGGGAAATGCGAATGGGGCGGCGGCCTTCGGATCTTGCAGAAAAAAGAGCAACTAGTGCTTGGTGATCTGTACGTAATGTGAAGTGCCGGCCCCACAAGTAAACATGCCATTTCTCACAGGCAAAAAGACAAGCGAGAGCTTCACGCTCTCCTACTGAATATCTGCGTTTAGCAGGGGTTAATGTACGAGATGCAAAAGCAATAGTGATCAGCTGATCATATCTGAGTTGCTGAAACACTGCTCCCAGTCCAACATCGGACGCATCCGTCGTGATGAAGATGGGAAGCTTCTCATTGAAAATACTAACAGCTGGCTTTGAGGCCAGTATTGACTTAACTTGAATGAAGCCCTGCTCAGCTTCAGATGACCAGTTAAGAGGCTGTGCTTGACGAAGTAGAGTACGCAGTGGTTCAACATCAGCATAGTGATGAACAAACTTGGCATAATAACCAACAAGACCTAAAAAGATTGCAAGGTTTTAACATTAGTAGGCCTTGGGGCATTGACAATGGCCTGAACTTTAGATTCAACAGGTGTCAAGCCACGGGAACTGACATTACGTCCTAGAAATTGTAACTCATTCACAGAAAAAATGCACTTGTTATTAAGTTTCATACCACATTCACTGATGCGGTTGAGAACAGTATGCAAGTTAGCATCGTGCTCTTTGCGAGTACGTCCCCACACCAAAGTATCATCCAAGTAACAAAGGGCGCCATTACAACCCTTGAGAATAATTGAAATCATTTTCTGAAACACTGCAGGGGCAGATGCAAGCCCGAAACACATGCGGCGAAACCGAAACAAGCCTTCGTGCGATACAAATGTGGTCAAGTCTCTACTGCACTCAGAAAGTTCAACTTGGTGATAAGCAGACGCGAGGTCCAGCTTGGAGAAACATACTGCTCCGGAGAGCTGATGAAGCAGTTCTTCAATGTGAGGAAGTGGAAACCCGTCTACGACGATTGCCTTGTTCGGTTCTCGTAAGTCGACGCATAGTCGAAGGGATCCATCTTTTTTCTTGACGACGACCAGTGGAGAAACCCAGTCGGAAACAGAGACAGGCTCGAAAATTCCGCTGGCTTGAAGGCGAGACAGTTCCGCAGATACTTGCTCACGGAGGAGAAGAGGAATGCGGTGCAGCTTGGCACGCACAGGGCACAAACCTGGTCGACGCATCACTTAATGCACAAAACCGCGCACACAACCCAGTTCACGGGTGAACAGGTGGTGGAATTCAGAAGGCGCGTTGGCTGGAAGATCATCTTGGACGTCAACTTGAGCACACGTCATAGACGCACCGTTGATGTTGATGAACAAAGCCCTGATGGCATCACGTCCCAAAAGCGAGCTGCCATTGGCAGTTACATAAAAAGCAATGGAAGCAGTGCGACTGCGATAGGAGACCTGAGCTGTAAAATGACCTAAATTACCAGTCGTTTCCTTGGAATATGTTTGTAGAACGACGTGTGAAGGCAAAAGCCGAATGTTGAAAAAATGACTATGAAAGTCAGCGGCACTGATTAAAGAGACTGAGGCACCAGTGTCCACGAGAAATGACAAGGGCACATGGCCCACTGAAACTACGATGCTGGGCTCGGACGTAGTGTGGAGACCATCCACATTTAAAACAGTGACCGTATTGGTTTGATTGGTTTTCAATCAATCAATCAATGAAGCTTTATTTTCATAAATAGATATATGCAATTACAGGAATTATTTGGACCGATAGCCTAAAGTGCAGTGCTCGAAGGAGCGGACGAAGAAACTGGTTCAGGAAGATTGGCTGGACGGGAATTGCGTACGGACTGAAAATGTCCGATTTTTACGCACGCAAGACAAGTGCGGTTTCTCGCGGGACACTGCGCCAAATTGGCTAAATGCCGAGCCGATCCGCAATGAAAGCAATGCGCGGTTGCGCTTGGAGAAGAAAATAGCGAACGCGAATTAGAAGCTCGGTGCTGTTCCTGAAAACCCGAATATGGCGGAATGGGGTCGCCATATTGTCGGCTTCCTCGCCCCCGCGACGCAGAGAGGTCGCCATGTTGGCCGCCATGGAAGGAATGTGCAGGCGGGCGTCCATGTTGGCCGCCGCGCCGAGACGAAGGTGAAAAGCCGCCATGTTGACGCGTCCCGTGAAACGAAGAGCCGCCACCTTGGCCCCCGGCAGCAGAAAGTTGCTGCACTGAATGCGGAGCGAATTGCTCCAACTGGGAGCGAATAAGCTCGTCCTTTCGCGCAATCGAGAGGGCTTCGGTTAATGAAATCGAGGAGCCCTTTTGAAGCATGCGGTATTGGACGTCTTGCGAGGCTACCTCGATGAAAAGCTGATGGCGGAGCATATCGTCCTCGAGCGCGTCGAAGCCGCACGACGCGGCGAGCATTCGAAGAGAAGTAATGAACTCGGCGACTGGCTCACCAGGCAATTGTCGCCTTTCTTGGAATTTCACGCGTGCGAGATAATCGCACGAAACATCTTTAAAATGCTAATCGAAAAGAGCAACAGCATCCTTGAAGGCATCGCCCGACGCTGGCGTCGGCGACGCGTTGGTGGCTTCCAAAGTATAGAAAAGCTTTAACCCGGCAGGGCCCAACGCGTTGAGCAGCAGGGCCTTGCGACGCTCGGGCTTGCTGGCGTCCTCCCCGACCGCGTCTTCGTAAGCCTGAAACACCAATTTCCAGTCCGCCCACGGAAGTGGCGGGTCTCCGGGCGAATGAAGAAATAGGGGAGGTGGAATAGGAGACGCCATTTCAAGCAAGAAGAATGGAGAGGTGCAGACAAGAAGAAAATGACGCCAGTACACTGTTTGAAGACGAAGGCAGAGGCGGCGTAGCTGAATGAAGAAATGAAGCGACGCAGCACTTAGTAGCCACCTTGCTGGGAACAAAGAGCGTCTACGGTTAGCACGAACACGGAGGACGAAACGGGTTCTTACAGGTCCTCGTCGCCATTGCTGTGTTTGGGGCTGGCTGGTCCCGACGAAGCAGAAGAAGAAGACGGCCGCCGGAGACGTACGCGGCCGGCGTGGACACCGACCAGCCCGAACACGCGGGTTGGCGCGACACGCCGAAAGAAAGCACAACAACCGCACTCCACGGCTACCTAACACACACTGCTTTATTTTACAGTCGCCTTGAAATCCTAGGTGTAGAGGTGTGCGCCGACTGGTCGGCGCGCCGCCGCCGATAATTTTCACCGCGCCGCCGCCGCCGCCGCCGACGTTTTTCATCGGCGCAATCGGCGCGCCATTTATGCGCCAGTATGGACTTTTCATAGATTTGTCTTCTTTTTCATCTTGATTTATAGCCTCGTTTAACATTTTATGTAGCCAGTAAAAACCAGGCTTCTTAGTTATCTTCATTCAGCTTCAGAGGCCGTGAGTACCACTATGAACAGCGGAACGAGTTCGGCGGCCGCTGCATGAAATGACATATTGGACAAATTGACGAAAAATAATTGTAACAGTTACAGTAAAGCATAGACACTGCCATCTTAGGCTCAAAAGCAATTTTTGCTGTTTTTTTGTCGTAATTAGCTATGATTATGGTGATACGACGTTGAATGTAATGGCCCAGCGTTTTGATGCGTGCGAGTTCACCATAGCACAATTCGAATATTCATACGGATGAAAAACGGCTTCATTATCAGTCCAAGATGGCAGCCTATAATTGTGCCCGAAACAGGGCGTATATAAAGAAGAAATGAAGTGGTAGCAGTGCAGCACGAATGCAGCGCGTTAGATGAAGGGAGGAGGAGGAATAAATGAGGAAGGACAGGGATGTTAGGCGTTAGATGAAGAACTACACAAAACCCCGAAGGACGAAGTCGAAAGGGAGAAGTTTAATGAAGATTAAAAGCGTCGAAGCGTAATACATGCTCGAACCTACTCAGGGTATATCAGCACCTGTCCGTGGTGTTATAGCTGATAATTTTTAAGGATGACCACCTATATGCAGCGTCTGAACATGCTGCAGAAAATATTCACCGTCTGTTTTATTGTTTAACTTATCTGTTTGTACCGGCATTTTAAGACATTGGATTCCCGGGATGAAGATGCCAAGGCAGTAAGATGGCAAGAGAGAGAGAAAGGAAGGCTGGGGGATTAACCATATCTTGGCATACGGTTTGCTGCCTAGCACTGGGGGTTGAGAAATAGGGGCAAGAAAGGGCATGTAGAAAGACAGAAAATAAAACGCATGTGCACTCAGGAGTAAGATGGCAAACTTAACAGAGGATTTATTACATTCTGTACAGACAGGGCGAGAGGTCTCTTGCGAATGAGCTGGGTGGCTCACTATAAAGTGTACGTTTTGACTTAATCAGGGAATGGGTCCAGAATGCGCTGTTGAATCACGAGACACACACGCCATTTCTGACGGTGCCGCTCACACTCGCTCAAGTCAAGGTCTTTGATAGGGGCGTGGCCACCACACTGCACCTGTGACACCAAGAAACCATTGTGGTCGTCTCTTCGAACGTCTTATGGTGTCGGAATGCCACCTTACTTCCCGGCTAAGATGGACAGTACACGGCGGACAGCAGGCTGGCAGCCCTTCGGTGACTTGTTTGATGAACAAAGAACGCGGCCCTCCCCCGTTGGCCCAGGCGCTGCGCGTAAGAACGGCTATCCAGTGGTGAGAAGAGGCGTAATAAGCTTGTCTGAGACCACCAGATTTAAAAAGAACAAAACAAAATTTAAAAACTTGCCAGTAGACAATTTACAAAAGACGGCTGGATTCATCAAAAATCCAGAGACCGACATTTGAGCGACATGTCATATATGACATAGTTCAGCAAACTGGTTTTCATGACATAACTTGAACGGACCTACTGGCACTGGGAGAGGTTAAGAATGATTGTCGCTGACAGATGTACTTCTGTTGCGAAGTTAATGCTCAGAGTCAACCAAATAAAACTTAACATTATATTCAAGTCTTGATAAAAAAATAAGTCAAGTTAGAAGGCTCCTGAGGTGACCAAATAATAAATTACTTCACCATACTTTATGAAGAAGTAATTTGCAAATAAATAATGCAACCGCTGTTTATATGACATTCAATGACGTGACCGCAATCAACGGTGTGTCGTCGCTATAAATCTGAAAAGTTAGATGTGGACCCGATCGGGCGAATGCGGCGGAGAACGAATATGTCACGTAATAAAAGCGATGTGATGTTGCACATTTTCATCTTTACAACTCCGTGCCCTTCTGCTTGCTCGTGATGTGTTCGAAGGAGCTAGCCAAGTGTCAGGTAGAAGTCAAGCAGAGTAGCCGGGGCTGATAAGAGCAACGTTTATGTTCACTATTTACACACTAAAGGTAGCATCATGGAAGCTTGATGAGAGCTTCTGAGAGCTGGTTCAGAGCGTCTTGGTGCTCGCGTTTTAAGCCGTGGTCTTCCTAAAATTCTCTGCAAGAGAAAACAATAGACAGTTTGCAATAATCTGCAAGGCAGCTTTTCTGTAAGGTTAGTTTTCCAACCATCAACTCTCGTTCACAGACTGCTTTTCTTGCTCATTTTGTTTTTGCCATTCATCTTTTTGAGATCTTGTTGTGCTCGCGTGCCTTTGCTGGAATTTGGAGAGGTGACATTTTGTTGTACTCGCGTGCTCGCGTGCATTCGCTGGAATTTGAAGAGATAAAGACACAATGAGGGAGAAAAGCAGTCTGTGAACGATAGTTTTTGGCTAGAAAATAAACCTTACAGGAAAGCGGCCTTGCAGATCACTGTAAATAGACAGACTGCATGTCCATTCAGTCCAGGGTAGTCCAAAGAAATTGTCGTCTTCATCTCCGTCCCCCAAATGGTGGGGGGTAGTGGTTAGAAGAAGGCGCCTAATTTCTGCAGCCCAGCAGGGAGCACGGCGCAGCGAATAAAGATAAAAAAAACGAGAAGGAGAAAGAGAGAGAAAGTCAAACACTGCCTTCTTTTCTACCCAGGAAATAGAAAGGATGCATGTTCAGTTCGTCACACGGCGAGAGAGAAACACAACGCAGGTCATAGTGCAATAATACGCACAACGCAGCACAGTGCAATAACGTTGCATCGCACGTGCAGAATAGTGTCTGCAGCGCTAGGGCCTGGGGGAGTGGAAGACTTGAAAGCACCACAGAGTGTGGGAAACATACCTGACGACGGATCCCAACCTCTCGGCTAATTATTCAGCGCGTCTCGTGGCACGTCGAACGAATCAAGCTGCCTTGATTTCCGACAGCTCTTCCTAGGCCTTCAGTCAGTCAGGCGTGTCCAAAGAGTTTTTGACGAGGGGAGCCAACAGCCCTAAAGAATTCGAAGTATGACTTTTGTGTTGTCGCCTCTTTTGGCGCACCTCGAGAGCGTTGACCCGGAACAAATCAGGGTAGGTGAGGTGACTTTCCGCGAACCTTACCTGCTTTCCAAACCAGTTACTGCATGCAAGCTTCCCCTGAATGGATGAATGTGTGGCTGAAGAAAAAGAAAAAGACACCATCTTTCCTTGCGAGACCACGGCAAGTCCCTTGAAGGGAAATGGGAGAGTGGAGAAAATAGTTTAGAAGTAGGTAGGAGGAGAAGGTTTGGAAGAACGTGACGGTCATGGCTGCTAGAGCAGAAAGATAATAGGGGCCGTCGGCAGGGCAGTCCGAGTCGTACAACTTGGAAATGTGGAGCTGCAACCATGTACGCAGATACCTAAGGTCATTCCCACGAGAAAAAAAAAATCTGCATCACCTTTCTTGGGCAAGAATACAGAAAACTAGCTAAACGAAAAAACTAAAATAAGTAAAGAAATAACCGATAATCTAACCACCAATTGTCACCACAGCTGCGGAAGGAAAGAAGGAAAAACGTAATCCACGACCTCTGCACCAGCGGCTACGCAGAGGCATTTATTCGCAGAATACTGTGTATAAGAAAAGACACCGGAAACACGACACCAATGGCGCCGCAACGACGCCGCGTGTCGACCAAACTTGAGCTCACGGAACAGCGAACGAAGCACAATGGCAGAACACTGCGAGACCACTCGCAACAAGTTTGCCCCATACCAGTCCCCATGGCACGGTGTAGAGCTCGTTGCGTTGTTTTGTAGTCTTTCCGCATTCCTTGAAGTGCACAAAGAGCGCGAAAGCTTCGGTACGAGAAACCTGAGCGTGGAAACAACTTTGCCATCAAGCCGTTTGCAATGTGGACTGGACGAATCCAACGACATGTGAGGGGCGACGGGAAGTTCTTACGCGCTTCAAAGATGTCTATGAATGGAAAAGTGTCTAAATGGGAACGAAAAAAAATCTACAAAAACACGGTCATTGCTATGTTGTATCAGTACAACAGAATTGCAAGCCTGTTGGAAAAAGATGGCAGCAATATCTCATAAAGAGACTCGAGAATTAAAAGCCTCTCTGATTATCGAGAGGTAACAGAATTCTTTGACCAGGTAACAGAATTCTTCGACCAATAAATTTATTTCCGCGAGTGATAAAGGATCACGTACGACATGAACGGTGCGTTTCTGCCTCCTTCCTTCTTGAAATATGACCGCGACAATTTTCATGGTACCTTAAAATACGCCGCCGCTGTTTAACTGGTAGCAAATGACATGACAAAAGCCCATAGTCTGTGCCATTGCTACATTTTAACAAAACTTGAAATTCAGCCAGATGGCGCATTGCTATCGGGAAATTTCAAGCGCAAACTAATGCTTCCACATGACGTTCACAAGCATCTGTCCTGTCTCTCTCGTTCTTGTTAACGTCTTGTTTGGCGCTCACAACTTTCCCAATCGCCACAATTATTCAAGAAAAAACTGAAGTGGCATCTGATGGCACAAGCAGTTCAACGCAATAGAAAGACAGAATGGGTGCTCGATTGCTCGCGAATCGTGCTGCTTTCTCGTCCTTGAAGCCACATTAATAATAAAACCGGAGCTTAGCACTCATACTCCGTTGATTAAGTAGATAATCATAGATCAAGCTCAGTGTGGATTCCGATGTCGCATAATAAATGTGACCTGCAGTGCCACATGTGTCACAACATGCTGCAGAACCCAATTCCATGCCTTCGTACCGTCATGCTCGTTTAATACGAACGTTTGTAGATTGGACTACAGAAACAACATTAAAGACCGAGAATTATTTAATTCTTCCGTTCATTAGTAACGCACTTCGTTATGCATTCTTCTGTTCTCTGGGAGCAGGTCACGTGAGTTTTGTAGCATGAATTAACATAAATTGCTGTTTCTATTTTACCACAGTCACCGAACGGTGTACAATATAAAGACATCACCTGCATTAAACTTCGTGTCAGCACAATGTATACAATGCTCAATTACATCGCAAAAAAATACGTGTTTCATGCAAAGAATTTCCTAATGCTTCGTTAGATATTCAACCGTTAAAATTAAAAATAGCACCACCGTGAACGGGATTAACTCCGTGACCAAATTTCAGTGCAAAAAGCGCTTGAATAACTGCACCTTGCAGGTATGCAATATACATTGCATGAGGTTTTAGATGTATGGTGACCTCATTAGTTCAGGTTACATTGTTTTTGTAGAATTAGCTTTTTATTCACGTTTACTATGCTTTTTAATGTTAATATTTCACCTTATCTGTCATTTAGTGATGGTCATTTCATTTCCACATCCTTAAATGAGAGTTATGAATAGTTAATATCCAAGCATTTTTTAAAGATATATGACTGGTTTTTATCAAAGGACCAACCCTAGAACGAGTTCCGGGGAGGGGGGAGATAGTAACAGTCTTATAATTCGAAAAATAAAATTCTCGGCTATACAAGCCGGAACGTCAAGAGGTTTTAAATATTCGGAACTCTAGGTCGGCAAAATAAATGGAGCCCACATAGACCCACTCAGTAAATGTGCTTTTATCTTATGACTCGATATAGGGCCCATCCTATAGCCGGAATTTCGGTCACCTATAAAAATATTTTTCTCTGCAAAACATTTTCGCAATAGACTGCTTTCAGTAGAGTAAATCAGCGCGACATTTTTCGGATACACCTGAGATAGTGGAATGACCGATCAAACTTTACGTGAATACCTATCACTTTTCGTCTCCACTGTCTCTTTCCAAGTTGGTGTTCTTCCTTTATTGACATTCAACTTGACAGTATTTTAACAAATCCGCATCATATTGGTTCTATAGAAGAAAATAGCTTGTGGTATACGCATCTCAAATCAAACTTGGGCGTGCACTTACGCCCCATCTCACTGTTTTGTATCGATCATTTCAGCGTTCTCATTTCACTTACGGCATTGTCACGTGGTTGCGACGGCAAAAAATATGGTACGTGGGTTGCTCAAGACGACACTTTTTATTGAGTGAACATGTGCATAGGAAAGTGCAAAGTACTAGAAATTCGTGCTTTACACAGATAGCGGTAATTAGAGCATTGGTCGTCGGGAAAATGATCTGCGCAAAGGTACATCGCCATTTATACGCGTAGCATTCATATCGTAGGTGTCTCAAGCTTATCAGGAGATTCTAAAATAATGTAGAGTTTTCGCAGACAGCCAAGCGTCCTTTGCGAAAGGAAACTGATTAAGGTGGCGGTTCTACTGTCGCCATATTGCGAGTAGTTCTGGAAAAAATACCAGACGGCGCCACCAAGTCAGGACTGGAAGGCCAACATTTCGGAGGTGAACTGCGGCACGTGTGCCGGCGCGCCACACTGCATGAACAGGGGGTGCAAATCGCGCTGACACGGTTCGAAGAAATGAGGCACTGAGCAGGGGCTTTTTTCCCCCTTCAACGACACCTCCATCTCTCTCCATTCTCACTAGCCCCTGACCCCTGCGGTGGCTGCTTTTCAAGAGATCCCTCATGTAGGCTGGGTAGCCTGCTTGGCCAGCTGCTCTACGTTCCATACAGTGCCGGAATGCGGGGTTGAGTGAAAAACTCTATCGCGGAGGTCACAACAATGTATACAATGGAGACCAAAACTTGGACTATGAGTATTCATGCGAGGTTCAACGGAACAGTTCGTTCTACAAATAATTGGGGTTGCAGGAGCATGATGCGGTTCAGTGGGACCGGAGAAGTCAAATTATATTTGACTATGTATACTTCCTTCCCAGTATGACCTAAGCTTCCAAATTTTCAAAAAAAGCAACAAAAAAAACGGGTAATTGAGAATATCGCGTGCTAAGAAGTGCGGCCGCTGTGACTCACGGTGCCCAACACGTGCCGAATGCATAATCATTAGTTTTCCCCACTATACGTAGCGTAATTTAGCTCTATCCTTACGATTTGTCATGACTCATGTGAAGCCCGGCAAGGCACTTGTGCTGCAGGTACTCCCACACGCACTCGCAGCGCACGCTAAGCAAACTCTAAAGAAGCCCTCTACGCGAGCAGTGGACACCAGAGGATGCGGCAGAAATGCGTTCTATCTCTAGTGTCTCACGCTACTACAGCACTGTCGCCTTCCGTGCTGAGCACGCATCCTTGTGTCCGTCTTTATCCTCACTCAGTCCGCCTCCCCCCTCGTCATGCTGCCTCGCACCTTCAGGCTAGCATAGTGGCTGTTATTCCACATCTCCTGCCCTCGTGCGAGGCCATCTAGACTATTCAGGTGTTAGTGGTGTCGCCTTGGGCACCCCTTCTTGGTACCTGGTAAAACGCGTTCCTTGCTCACTATTGACGGGGGACTAGCTGGAGGAGAAAGGCGCGTCGCGTTCGCACATTGTTCACTGATAGGCGCGTGGCTAATTTACTTAAACGTACGTGGCTTTGGAAGTCTTCCTAGTTAGGAAGCACATGGCGGCAGACACCGGCTGTGTGTGAAAGAGGGTCGGGAGAGGAGGCAGTTGTCGTTACTTAGGTAAAAGAGAAAAATTTAGTGGACTTTAGTCCCGAGAAGCTCTTGCTTTCTGTCCTCGCGGCTGTCTTGTAGTGTGCGAGAAGTGCACACAAGGCCAACACGACGAGTGGTCGGCGTTCCTTTGTCGTGAAAAGTACTCTGGGTCGACTTACCCCTCGAAATTCAGACCTGCCTGGCGCATTTGTGCGATACGTCTTTCTAGCGCATTACCCCCGTTTACATGGTCGTGATGCGCCAGTTGTCGCATTCGTATAAACGCTGTGCGTGCCGTGCCGGCTTACGGCAAACTGTCGACGCCCGGCTATACGCAAACGTGCTTTCTTATCGAGGAAAGACGAACTGGACCCCACTCCCAACAACCGTGGAGACGGCGTGCCGGCCTCTTGTTGAATGAAGTTAGTTAGTCGCCCCAGCTGGCAGCCGACTGACTGGCAGTTGCCTCGAGCTGTCATGCTGTAATCAATTTTACACAAATGCCAGAGTAGCCCATCGACTTTGCAAGCGCGTTTCGGAAAGGTGATGCGACGCCGTTTGCACGACCTCTCGTCTTCTGTACGCCGCAGCTACCATGTGGTGTCGGATTACAGCGAGCGAGTATCGGATTACAGCGACTTGTAGCTGGGCGAGTTGGTTTATGTAAAAGAAGTAAAAAAAAACTCATTAGCTTAGTCGTGCCTCGAGCATGGGAAACAGAAATTCGCACAATTTTCTGCGTCATCAACCACTATATAAATAGGTACATATTAGCGCGAGCAAAATAACAATGACTTGAGAAAGGAGTGGCAGGAGGCAGGAATATCTCAGCTCCGACATTTCTGCCTCATATAAACGTGTTTTATGCACACCGATGTCACCACACTTTCTTATAAACTTATCCCTTTCAGAAACGTTTCTGTTTTTTTCGAGCTACTAGGCGTAAGTCCAAGATCGTCTATTTCTACTCGTCAGCCTTATGACTCACGCTAACGAGTCAAGGAGCTGCTATCTTGACGCATTGACAGTTCTCGGCACAGCAGACTTCCTAATGACGAATTGTCAGCAGGTGCCGCATGCCCTTGACATTTTTCTCTATTCTTTTTCTCCCCTTCCCCCTCCCCGTGTAGGGTATCATATAAGCCTTTCCTTTGCCTTTCTCTCTCTCTCTCTCTCCTTCAGGCGAAAGCGTCGGCAGGGTGCCTTGTCGCATGGTGTTGTACACTGGCACCGAAGAAAACCAACAAGTTCCCTACTCGACGTTGCAATCCTTAGATTGAGTGGCATAAACCCACAGTGCAGAGGAAATATAGATGGGCTTCACCACTGCCGCTCCCCCACCAGACCTGCTCAGTGGGTGCATAGCCAAAAGTTATCCGCCTTTCTGCCTCCCTGAAGGACCTCACTTGTCGCGGGTGCTTCAAAGCAGAAAAAAAACAAGAGCCCTGGTGCCTCATTGCTGTCCCCGCACCGAAGTACTTTCTTACACCACGCCGTGCATTCAGCAAATTTCATGCCACTTCGCTTCGTTGTTACTGGCTGAAAAATCTGCAAGATTTTCAGGCAGTAGCATGATTTTAGCCAGTTTATGCAGTGAGCAACGGAATAAATATTGCTCGGTTTTGTGGTTTATTGAAACCGATGACGGATATTCACAGCTGACTCCGAGAGAAGAGTTTGCAAGCGCCCGCGTCCCCTTAGAGCGAGTTTGCAGTGATTATGAGGAACGCCGTCATGGGGTACTTCAGAACATTGGTGTTCGCGCATTTGGGCGCTATGGAAATGTGTGCTTGTCGTATATAAAGGTGGAAAGCGAACACGCTTCCTCAACTCCTGCCGCACCGTAGTTTTCCCCAGAGTAAATAAATGAAATAAACACGCAGAAAGTACAAAACAGACTTCATCTCATTCCTGTAGGATGTGCCTCGTTTCGTGTTTGTGCTGTTTGTTGTGATGGGTTCATACGAACAAGCGCCGCACGTCTGAAGCTCCGTATATTTCACGGTAAAAAAAAAAGATATTCACAAATACCTTACTCACGCACGTCTGCTCAGTTCGCTCGTATCGCTCGTTTGTCGTTCGTTTTTCTACTTTCTTCTGACTGTCGTCGCACAGCCCTCGCTTTTCGCTATAGTCCGTGGGGGGTGAGGAGGGCGACAAAGACGTGCACACATAAAACAGGGACTTTCCAAGAATTCGGCCTTTCTTTTCCCGTGAAGACGCTCACCCCACCCTCTCGGAGGATACTGCCGACCTGTTTTCACGCTCTCCCGTGGTACCGCGCAGCCTTATGAGACTCTGAGGGGAGGAAAGCTTACAGGTGACGGTGCATGGTTTGAAGTTAGAAAAGACGTTTCCTCCTGAAGCAAAATGTTTTTGCACGCCGCATTCGGGGAGACAGGGAACCTTCAAATTCAGCGCTTTCCTTATTTCTGTTTAGGTGGCGCTAGGAGAAGATTTTCGTTGTAGTGATAGGAATAATGTGAATTTCGCCATATTCCTGCAGTTCTTGTGTGCGATTCGTGTGCATAAGTATACCAGGAGACCGTAACTGTTATAGTTTAGGCTATGCATGCTTAGATTTCATTGCTATTTCAAGATAACAACGACTTTGTTGATGTTTACGGCACGATAAATTAAGACAATTCGCGAGCTTTGTTTCGCATTTCTGCTTACTTTATTGAAAAACGCTACGTTGAGGAAATAGATCAGGGGTTCTAGTTTATCTACGTGCAAATTCAGCAAACGAAATTCAGTAGTTTTCCGCAAAAATGGGCCACGGTAGGTCTATCTAATGAGAATATTGCCCAATTTAGATCAATATAATTAAAAAGTGAGCGGGCGTACATAAATAAAATTGAGCACTCAAACGGAAAATGCCATCCTCTATGTACACCCAGAAAATGAATTTTCTCTAGCGAATAGGTGCCGGATAGTCCGCCTCGATATTTACTAAACTTGGCTCTTTTCAAAAGCTAATCAGCAATACAGTAAAAGTGCTAGAATAATTTGCTACGTTGAGGAAATAGACAAATATGTCTTAAATGTTCTGCGCAAAGAACAGTGCTGTAACTGCAGCAGATTTTTCAGAAAATGGTCACTGCTGACACACAGTCAGACCAAACCATGTAACTAGCGCTTATTCTTGGCTCTCCCTACCCAAATGCTAAAAGCTTACTTATTCTTAATAGATATGTTTAAAATGTACAAAAAATAAGCTTTTGAATGACACATAAACCAACTATATAAGACAAGAAGAACAGCCGCCATGTCAGTTGGAAAAGTGACAAAAACGATGTGTTCGTGCCGCCGGAGTGAGACCGCCGCCTTAATATGTGGTGTTTAACGTTTCAAAACCACCACATGATTATGAGAGATGCCGTAGTGGAGGACTCCAGAAATTTTGACAACGTGGGGTTCTTCAACATGCACCCAAATCGCAGCACATGGACCTACAGCATTTTCGCCTCTATCGAAAATAAAGCAGCCGCAGGTGGGACTTGATCCCACGACCTGCGGGTCAGCAGCCGAGTACCTTAGCTACTGAACCACTACGGCAGTGCCTTTGCGCAAGACAGTGACATAAAAACACAAGTGAGCTTGGCAGTATAATAATGTTGCGATAAAATTTCAGCAGATGCAACATGTTTCACTGTGGATGCCATTTTCATACAGAACCGTCAGTGGGTGGCCACGCGTTGCAAGGTGGATCGACGTCTTTGGGTATTTTGAGTAGGATAAATTTCTACCTAAAACATACGGCGTGACGACAGCACTCACGTTGACTGTAAATATTAATGAAACGAAGTGCACGCTTCGGTGGGATGATATGCATATCATTAAGAAGCTGTTGTGTATTTCTCAAAGGTCGAGGTCCTTAATGGTCGAGTGACCCTTCTCTATCACGTGCTGGGTGAAAGGAATATATCCATGTAATGTTTACAGCCAGCCTATTGACCGCAACAACTGACGGTGTCGGCCGACATCACTCCTGTAAGTCTATTTAGTGATGTATTCGTTACAGTAAAAAGTAACTAAATACCTCACTCGTTACTCAAATAAGAAAAGGGGGAACGTTTCACGGCTCCACCTTATATAGATAGATAAAAAAGGAAACGCACTACCGTTACCGTAACCGAAAAAAACAGAACGAATGTTACCTCTGCCGTAGCTCCGGAGTCATCAGTTTTAATCAATGTGTCTTTGCTGCAGAAACCCACAATGATAATTTTAAATCTCAAATTTAAGTTTCACACATACTAACCCAAGCAAGGATTATACTCAAAATGTTCAGTTAACGAGAATTATTTGTACAAATGTACTGAACCTTAGCAATGTCATATAGAAGCTTAATGATGCCTGCACATGTGATGGCTTCTGACTCTGCAGTGACACAGGATGAAACCATTTTTTTTATTGGAGCATTATACACAAAGTGAGGTCCAATAATCCATGGTATTCATGAAGAAACTATCACTGAACTCTCAAGAAATTTACAAATATCGGCCTTTTCTTGATCCTTCAGCACCTCCAATAAAGCAAGTCAAAATCGCCACTGTTGGACCTAGCCACCGGAAGGGCCCACCGCGCGCCAGTAGGCAATCACGGAGGCCTACATTGGCGCCTTTTTATTAGGGATCGGGAGATGTCGTGGGGAAAAGGGGGGACACTTACAAGCTTGTGACACCAGATGTGCCTTGCAGAGACGTAAGTCTAGAAAAATCACGTCTTGCAACACACATCTTGCAATAGCAGCCTTTTTTTTAATATGTTGCAGGTTTTAATTTTGTTTATATAAGAATTCAAATCATGCCTATAAATCAAATATACAAAAAACAAAGGTTCCCAGCACTCGTAATTGCATTGTTCTGTTGTGTTTTTTCCGGAAGAAGTCTAGAGTGGCAGTTGCTATTTTGATTTCTCGCACATCTGATGGGTATTGAGCACGTGAACACGCTACAAAAAAGCATTGAACAGTTGAATGTTTTATACATACTTATCAAGCATTCTTATTTGTGACGTTTTTATGAGAAATTTTAATGGGGCCCACTTGCAAGGGGTGTTTCCCTCCCCTGACCAAACACCAAGGGGTCGGGGAGTCAACGTTTTCTGCAGGCGGGGTCAACGGACGCCCAGCTCGTGACCAGTATGGGTTGTGTATCTGAGCAAATATTGCATTTGCTCTCATCTGCACATATGACCATCGACAGGTTTTTGTCTTGGGGGGATGCAAACCCTTCTTTCAACTTGCATCACGACTGAGGGAGTAGGTCGTGTTGGTGTCGCTAGAGTGGGTAGCAAGTGCTGGTGGAGCTTGAAGGGTTCAAGTGTCCTTTTTGCACCACCCGCCTCGCCCACGCCCATGTCTACACTTCATTCATTGAACACCGCGCTGAGAACTAGTTGAATAAATGCGCAGATTTGTTTCCTTCTACATCCTATACCGCTGCATAAAAGATTCTCACATTGTGAAAAGTAGGTATTTTGATTCGTTTGAAGGAAAGTTACATTCAAAGCATGACAGATACTCAAAAAATTGGTTTCATGCAATCGCAATAAGAAAACTCGAAGCAGGAGTGCTTCTTTTTTGTGCAGCGTACAGTGTAAAAGTAAGATCGGATTCGGAAAAAGCGAAATGAGTGACGTGCGTCACTGCTTGCTCATTGTTCAATGAAAGAAGGTTTCATAAAGTATGACGTAGCCAACAACAGCAACAAACTGCTGCATCTTAAATTTAAAAAAAAAGCAAAGTGCTGCACATTCACGGTAGAACATGCACTTATATTGAAATACGCGTTATTTTTTATGAATGCAAAATAAAAACTATTTTACCAAGCGCTTTCCATTCATAGGGATGTCGATACATCTGTGTAGTGTCATTTATGCTATTTGGATGAAAATCCCTGAATTTCAACGAATTGAGTAACCTGTGGCAAAAGAGTCTTTTGAATTTTCAGTTTCGGTTCTGCGCCGCCGACGCCGCCGCCGCCGACGAAAATTGGCCGCACGCCGCCGCCGATGAAAAAACCGGCGTGCGCCGACAACGCCGCCGCCGCCGACTCTGGACGACCCCCACGCCGCCGCCGGTCGAAATCGCCTCGGCGCACACCTCTACCTAGGTGTCAGAGCGGCGCCCCCTGGCATCCTCATATGTCAATCCGAAACCGAAACTGAAAACCCAAAACACAACAACTACCGCTATAAGTAACGCAAAATACACGTTTTTGAACCATGATTTGATTGATTTGTTGGGTTTAACGTCCCAAAACCACCATATGATTATGAAAGACGCCGTAGTAGAGGACTCCGGAAATTTTGAACACCTGGGGTTTTTTAACGTGCACCCAAATCTGAGCACACGGGCCTACGACATTTCCGCCTCCATCGGAAAGCAGCCGCCGCAGCCGGGATTTAACCCGTGACCATGAACCAGGATTTACCAGGCATGCTAAACGATAACACACGTAAATTCTGACAGATCGTGAACCCTCGGTCTACCAGCACCATCCACCTTACAATGATTCCGGTCGCATGCTCTCAGATGATAAATGTGCTGATGTTTTTAACAGCGTGTTTTCATATGTATTTACTTACAAATCTAGCGTACCTTCCTCTCCTGTCCCGGTGCTGTTGACATCCTCTATGTGCTCAATTGTTTTTTGCACAGGTGGTATTTCAATTGTTATTCAAAACATGAAACTGTTCTCATCAGGTCGCGTCGATGATATTAACTCAAAAGTTTTAAAAATATCTACGACACCATCGCCCCATTTCTGTGCTTGATGTATATGCAGTCGCTCTCCACAGGCATTCTTCCATATGACTGGAACATGGGCAAGGTCGTTCCCATCTACAAATCAGGTGATAAGAACTGTCCATTGAACTACCGTCCCATTTCTTTAACAAGCGTCCCGTGCAAAATCATGGAACATGTCATCTACTTTCAGATTGTAAAATTTCTAGATTCCAACAACTTTTTGCACCCCAGCCAGCATGGTTTTAGGAAAGGATTCTCCTGCGAAGCACAATTAGCAATATTTCTTCACGATCTGCATGCTAACCTTGACAACAACTTACAAATTGACGCAATCTTTCTAGATTACGCAAAGGCATTCGACACAGTACCCCACGAAAGAATAATGCTAGAACTATCCCAGTTAAACTTAGACCCAAGTGTACTAAACTGTATCAAAGCATTTCTAACTAACCGTTCTCAGTTTTTGCATGTTAATAACAAATCTCCTGCTTACCTCAAAGTAACATCAGGCGTACCTCAAGGTTCAGTTCTTGGCCCCTTGCTGTTTCTGATTTATATTAACGACTTACCCCTCAGCGTATCCTGCAAACTCCGCATGTTTGCAGATGACTGTGTAATCTATCGGACAGTAACAAACACTCCCGAACAAAATCTTCTCCAGAACGATCTTAACCACAATTAACAACGGTGCGATAATTGGCTTTTGTCTGTTAACCCTATCAAATTCAAACTTGTTACGTTTTCTTGCCGTAAAAATCCTTTCATTTTTTCATATCATATCGCCAGCGTCCCTGTACAATCACAACCATCCTACAAGTATGTAGGTGTCACATTGTATCGCTATCTCACTTAGAATGCGCATATTACTAAGGTCATTTCATCGGCAAATAAAACTCTGGGCTTCTTGAAGCATCACCTACGTCATGCACCAAAACATGTCAAGTTTCTGGCATATCAGTCCTTCATCAGATCGAAACTCAATATGCCTCCCTCATATAGAACCCGCCCCAAACATACCTCATTAACGACCTCGAATCTGTCCAAAATCACGCCGTTTGATTCATTCACTCCCAGTACTCATACGGCATCAGCAATTCATTCTTGAAAGCACAATCCGGTTTATCAACCCTCTCTCTTCGCCACCGTATCTTGATCCTTTCTCTCTTTCATAATTTTTTCATTCTTCCCGCAATGCAGCTCCTTACATCCTCCCCCCAACATATATTTCACTCCGCACCAGCCATCCACTTCAAGTGTCCCGTTATCGCAACAGAACTGCCCCATTTTCCGCTTCTTTTTTTCCCCGCGCCGTCAAGGATTGAAAGGACCTTCCCTGCTCCATTGTTTCAACCACCTGCCCATCATCCTTCGCAACAAATGTTACAAATAACCTGTGCCGTGAAAACTAACGTGTTTAAAAGTTCTTTTTTCCTGTGTATTCAGCCCTTATGTAATATCCCCCCGGGGGTTCTTAAGGAAATAAAAAATGAAAATGAAAGAAAATGAAACCGGCCGCGGGCCCGAAATCTCGGAGGCCATGGTTCTAGTAACGTTGATTTCTGGCGCCTCGTCGCGTATGACCCTCCGATGCCGACGCCGAGAGACGCTTTTGACGCGTAGGCGCGAGCTTACCCATGCCAATTATAGGCGTACTAGTCGGGGGTAGGGGCAAGGGGGGTGCTAGTTTTCACACCGAGAAAAGTGAAAGAGGCTGAGCCCTCCCCCCCCCCCCTTTTCAACAGTGGTCACTGTCTGCTGCACCCTGGGGAAAACAGCAACTGGGGCGAAACTTTTCCTTCACCACTGTAATCGCTCAGATATGTTGTTACGAGACAATGAGAATTACTGTAACAACATAGAAATGACTTTCAAACATTTCAGCGCTGATGATTTTCTATGAAGGTTCTTGGCGACGCTTGCTGTAGCACTGCCCAGAAGGCTAGCGTTGAGCAGTGGTCCTATAGTATTACATAACTTGTTCATGTTCTTATTCTGCTTTGTTTGCCCGATGCAGTTATAGATGGGAGCGGAAAAACCTTTTATGAACCGGTCAAAGCATTTGCTGCTTCAAGAAAATAATTTCTTATCGAAAAGGACTAGAATCCCCGCGGCTTGGTTAAAGCTGCTGTGAGCCTATGATTGCAACGAATCTTTCTGAATGTTTTAGTTTTGCTGTATTGAAGGCGCCAAGAAAGATTTCCGCTTAAATCTCCCATAAGTTTGAACAGCCTTGTTTACGACAACTTGGAGCGATGGAGGTACCTTGAAAAGCATCGATAAATAAAGCAGTGAACTCGAGCTCAGTGGGAAGATAAAGTAAGTATATAGAAACGCTCAAAATAATTTTGGTTCCTCAAGGAGTGCTTCAACTTTTCAAACTACATTCTTTGTGAGCTGTTCTTCGTCATTTCTAATTTCGTTAAATTATAATATATCTACTGTCGAGGAGGCCGCCATTAACACAATTGTATTCATGTGGAAATTCAAGACGTAATGCATGAAAAGCGTCGCCTGTAATATTCCTCCGTGCCCCATGCATGACAAACATATACAGCTTGTCCCAGTGCATGCTGAGCAAAATTCACTGTCCTTTTCTACGTACGCTATTGAAGAAGGGCTGTGTGGATAAAAAATGATATGAAAGTGCGAGTGCGTCAAAAAAGTTTCTCTCTCTCTCTCATATATACACACACACACACACACACATATATATATATATATATATATATATATAAGCAATGAAGTGCTAACATAGGACCCAAAAGTAAAAGTTCAAAAAAATCAAGCACGTAGGAAAAATTGTTTTGTAAAGGACTGACGTTTCGGCCGCGGGACCGGCCTTCGTCGGAGTGATGTGAACATGCGACGGTAACGCAATATAAAAAGGCCAGTAACGTATCATAGCGCTGTTAATGACTGACAAGCGGTTGTTAAAAGCACGTGGGAAACAGTGCGCGTGATAAGACAAGAAACAAATGAGATTACAAGCGTGCGAAGACGAAACGAATAAAAAATCATCAACACTAAGTAAAAAATTATGAAGCCACATAACGTGTGTATCCCTGGCACAAACATCAATCACGTCATAGGTACAACTGCGAGCAAGTTATCGATAAACATAAACGCGGGTATAACATCTTGTCATGATCCGACAACAAAGCTGAAACAGGGAACTAATCTATCTGCGTGAAAGCATAGCGGCAATAATAGCGGTGGTAGTCAAGGGTGTTTAGGAAGCTAAATGTGTAAAAATGAAAGTTTGCCAGCGCTTTCATTCATACCACAGGTGACGGCTTTAAACTTATAGATTAAATACGATTCTCGAAGCTCTCTTTCGTGGTGGGAACGGAAACCCGATTGAAGGATTGTAGCTGTAATACTATCAAATGAATGGCCCGGAATGTGCACGTGTTTTGATAGCGGAAGGTTAGGAATGGTGGCAGCGTGACACTTGTGGTTGTTAAAGCGATATCTGAAGGGCGTTTCGGTTTGGCCAATGTACTGTAATTTGCAGACGGAACACTCGAGCAAATAGATGCAATTGTAAGTGTCACACGTAAAATTTCCTTTAATTTTATAGAAGAAATCAGTAGCAGTGCTTTCAGCAATGTGTGACATCGTCATATGCGCGCAAACCTTGCATCGTGGTTTTTTGCAAGGTCGACAACCAACATTATCGGGAACCCTTGTTTTAGATGAAGTTAGGATGTCATGCAGATTGCGAGACCATCTGAAGACTACCCGAAGTGGCAATGAAAAGATTACTTTAAGATGAGCACTCTGCGCTAGTATGTTGAAATGTTTTTTGAGAATTGAGGAAACGTTTGGCACCGATGCTGAGTGTGTTAGAACTAGATTACTTTGTGCCTGAACGGATGGTTGCTTTTTAGCGCTGAACAAATCCTTGCGATTCAGCGCATCGGCTCTTTTGACGGCATCCTCAACAATGCGGGGTGGGTGAACCGAAACGCCCTTCAGATATCGCTTTAACAACCACAAGTGTCATGCTGCCACCATTCCTAACCTTCCGCTATCAAAACACGTGCACATTCCGGGCCACTCATTTGATAGTATTACAGCTATCCTTCAATCGGGTTTCCGTTCCCACCACGAAAGAGAGCTTCGAGAATCGTATTTAATCTATAAGTTTAAGGCTGTCACTTGTGGTAAGAATGAAAGCGCTGGCAAACTTTCATTTTTACCCATTTAGCTTCTTAAACACTCTTGACTACCACCGCTATTATTGCCGCTATGCTTTCACGCAGATAGATTAGTTCTCTGTTTCAGCTTTGTTGTCGGATCATGACAAGATGTTATACCCGCGTTTATGTTTATCGATAACTGGCTCGCAGTTGTACCTATGACGTGTATTGATGTTTGTGCCAGTGATACACACGTTATGTGGCTTCATAATTTTTTACTCATTGTTAATGAATTTTTATTCGTTTCGTCTTCGCACGCTTGTAATCTCATTTTTTTCTTGTCTTATCACGCGCACTGTTTCCCACGTGCTTTTAACAACCGCTTGTCAGCCATTAACAGCGCTATGATACGTTACTGGCCTTTTTATATTGCGTTACCGTCGCATGTTCACATCACTCCGACGAAGGCCGGTCTCGCGGCCGAAACGTCAGTCCTTTACAAAACAATTTTTCCTACGTGCTTGACTTTTTTGAACTTTTACTTCCGGGTCCTATGTTAGTGCTTCATTGTTTTCATTTACTATGGATCCCGGTAACAGCACGAGGAAAAATATCAACTGGAGGTATCCGTCAACCCCAATTTATACGACGGTATTGGGCGACTCCCAAGTCAAGTACCTTTTCCATCACTTCGACCCTAACCGCACCGCTACTTCAGCTTTTGTGTGGCAGTCTGGAGCCTGCATAACTGACGCGCGTGTGCTCTTAGACTTTGTCCCATCGTCAACTACGACCCTCATCCTCAATGTGGGTACCAACGACTTGACCTCTTCTACCGGACGTGTAACCTTCGAAAACTACCGTGACCTGCTTCACATCATAGCCAAGGAACGACCAGGTATCACTCGTGTGTACGCCAGCCTGGTCTTGCCGAGAGCTACGAATCGTCATTATGGCCAGCGAAATGATGGACTGGTTCGTCACTGCAATCGCGAGGCCTGCACTTTCAATGGCCTACTGCAAAACTTCTGCCGGCGTTCCAGTTTCGTGTACTTCATCGACCATGGATTTCAATGGTTGCCTTCCGCTCGCGTTCTCACTGCTGATGGCATCCATCCCAGCTTCGAGGCCGTCGCGTTAATGGCTACGCATCTCCAGAGACTGTGTTTTGGAAGTACAAATGCGTTTTCTTCTTTTTGGAAAGACACGGCTTCTAGCCTGCCGATAGAGCCAATGCGCTCTCGGCAGTCAGCAAGCCAGCAGCTCAATGGCTCAAACTTTCCTAGTCTCAGTGAATTCCCTGCCCTAACTGCAACCACATCACAACTTTCGCCACCAGCGCCGCTTGCGCCAGGAACTCGACTGTCATCAAACCAACCGACCCACCACCTAAGCCTCCCTGCTCCCGTGCAAGGTACAACGGACTTGAACCCTTAAGTGCAACAGCTGGCTTCCGCTACCGTGTCCCCAACCAGCCCGCCAACCAATCAACCAGGCCCTCTACCCGATCAGCGTCCACTAGGAACCAGACTACGACCTAGACCGCCCCAACCAGCAACGCAAAGCACTACGCGGACCAGTCCCCGAAAGACTCGGAGACCGAAATCAAAGCGACAAACTGACTAGGTGAGCCTTGTGCCAGAAAGGCGAATACCTCCCATGCATTCTTAAAGTTGAGAAAAACCGTGGAAAAGCGCATCTGAAACGAACTGCATGTTTCAACCCTCAGTGCATATTTAGCGGCTCGTGTTGCACCTAGGGGACTTTGTATTTCTATAAAAGCAGCCACAAGTCATATGTCCGCTAAAAATATCGCTCAATGGCATGAAATCCTTACAAAAGCCTCTTTGGATCTTACCCGCACTGTTCAAAACCATTACCAGCATGCTGTAAAAAACTCTCTAAACACGGAACGACAACTGTACGCGAGTGCTGACCTCAGTATGCATGAAATTGCCGAATTGGAAAGGTATAAAGTGAAGAAGCTAAGTGAGATTTACGACAAGAAATGTAAAAAGTTGCTCCGTGACGGCGTGGACCACTCGTTGTTCCCAAAACAGGTAATAACGGCGGTCCCGACAAACTCGTTTCCTGAGCTGGATAATAGCACGCCGCCGTCCACCAACGTAGTGAACCTTTCGCATGTAAGTCTAAACAGGGACGAACTCCGCATCTTGTCACGGGGCCTCACCTTTTGTCCTGCAACTGGTGGATATGACGATTTTCAATTGGCTAAGGATTTAGAGAATTTTTCACGTAACATGCGCCTACGAGAATATTTCCATGACCATCCGTCCACTAGCGACAGGCAGCCAGTTGTGTTTAACAACAACCGTTCGACCCCTCCGGCCCAACGTGACAAATATCTAGATATGTATATTGAAGCCGTCCAACGCGACGTGCTTAAAACCTACGAAAAGCAAAAGCCGTTTAAATCAAACATTTCATTTGAGGAAAGGAAAGCTATTTCATCACTGGCTAAACGCAGTGATATCGTGATAAAGCCAGCCGACAAAGGTGGTGCCGTTGTTATAATGAATAAAACGGATTATATAAGCGAAGCCCATAGACAGCTTAACAATTCGGTTTTTTATAAGCACCTAGAATATGATCCCACTGAAGAGTTTAAAGCAGTTGTCCAAGGTACCGTCAACGATCTCGTAAAAGCTAATCAATTAGGCGACAAGGCAGTACGCTTCCTTGTCCCACTCAGTCCCGTCCCTGGCAGGTTCTACTTGCTGCCCAAAATACATAAAGAAAACTGTCCTGGACGCCCCATTGTTTCGGGCATTGGCACTGTTACGGAGCCACTTTCCCGCTACGTTGACGTAATAATCAGTAGACTTCCATGTAAATTCTCGTCCTATCTCAAAGACACAAATCATTTTTTGTTGGACATTGATGAACTCGTGATACCAGATAATTCCGTGCTCGTGACATTAGATGTGGTTTCACTGTATACCAATATACCCCATAGCGATGGCATCCAGGCAGCAATTCAAGCGTACGAAGAATTATCTGATGAAAAGCCCATTGGAAGTGATACATTAGCTACCTTACTGAAATTAATCTTACAGCTTAATAATTTTGAATTTGATGGGTCCCACTACCTTCAAGTAAGTGGAACATCAATGGGCACTCCATTGGACCTAATTACGCTAGCCTTTTCATGTCTGTTCTGGAAAATGATTTTATGAGAAACCGCGCGTTAAAGTCTCTTTATTATAAGCGATTTATAGATGACATTTTTTTTATTTGGCCCCATAGTGAAAATGAACTTTTATCTTTTATAGCTGATTTCAACACGGTTCACCAATCTATTTCGTTTTCGCATGAATACTCTCGTTCTACCGTTAACTTTCTGGACGTCACAGTTTGCATCTCTGACAACAAACTAACCACTAGGCTTTACAGGAAACCTACAGACAGGCACCGTTATCTTCACCTCAAAAGTTCACATGTAAAACATTGGAAAACCAGTATACCGTACAGTCAGGCGCTCCGCTCTAAGAGAATTTGCTCTGAGCAGTCAGACTTTTATGCAAACTGCGTAGAACTCCGCGAATCTTTGATCCAGCAGGAATACCCACCCCGAATTGTTGAGGATGCCGTCAAAATAGCCGATGCGCTGAATCACAAGGATTTGTTCAGCGCTAAAAAGCAACCATCCGTTCAGGCACAAAGTAATCTAGTTCTAACACACTCAGCATCGGTGCCAAACGTTTCCTCAATTCTCAAAAAACATTTCAACATACTAGCGCAGAGTGCTCATCTTAAAGTAATCTTTCCATTGCCACCTCGGGTAGTCTTCAGACGGTCTCGCAATCTGCATGATATCCTAACTTCATCTAAAACAAGGGTTCCCGATAATGTTGGTTGTCGACCTTGCAAAAAACCACGATGCAAGGTTTGCGCGCATATGACGACGTCACACATTGCTGAAAGCACTGCTTCTGATTTCTTCTATAAAATTAAAGGGAATTTTACGTGTGACACTTACAATTGCATCTATTTGCTCGAATGTTCCGTCTGCAAATTACAGTACATTGGCCAAACCGAAACGCCCTTCAGATATCGCTTTAACAACCACAAGTGTCATGCTGCCACCATTCCTAACCTTCCGCTATCAAAACACGTGCACATTCCGGGCCATTCATTTGATAGTATTACAGCTACAATCCTTCAATATGGGTTTCCGTTCCCACCACGAAAGAGAGCTTCGAGAATCGTATTTAATCTATAAGTTTAAAGCCGTCACCTGTGGTATGAATGAAAGCGCTGGCAAACTTTCATTTTTACCCATTTAGCTTCCTAAACACCCTTGACTACACCACTATTATTGCCGCTATGCTTTCAAGCAGATAGATTATTTCCCTGTTTCAGCTTTGTTGTCGGATCATGACAAGATGTTATACCCGCGTTTATGTTTATCGATAACTTGCTCGCAGTTGTGCCTATGACGTGTATTAATGTTTGTGCCAGGGATACACACGTTATGTGGCTTCATAATTTTTTACTCATTGTTAATGATTTTTTATTCGTTTAGTCTTCGCACGCTTGTAATCTCATTTTTTTTCTTGTCTTATCACGCGCACTGTTTCCCACGTGCTTTAAACAACCGCTTGTCAGCCATTAACAGCACTATGATACGTTACTGGCCTTTTTATATTGCGTTACCGTCGCATGTTCACATCACTCCGACGAAGGCCGGTCCCGCGGCCGAAACGTCAGTCCTTTACAAAACAATTTTTTCTACGTGCTTGACTTTTTTGAACTATATATATATATATATATATATATATATATATATATATATATATATATATATATAGCAGCTGACGAGTGCGGTAGGTTCGCCCCCCACCCTCTCGTGAAAAAGTCGGTACGCCATGGGTGCCAAATGGTTGGCAGTTAAAGTGCCAACCACTGGCACGCGTATGCTCGCGTCTACGCGTCAAAAGCGTCAAATGCGCCTCTCGGCGTCGGACACGGAGGGGCATACGCGAGGAGGCGCGAGGGATCAAGTCGGGCTTGCCACGCGTACGCTACGTCACCACGCGTACAGCGGCGCCAACCAACCAGGGGCCGTGCGCCAACCAACCAGAGGCCACGATGCCTCGGAACGTTATACCTAATGACCGCCGCTTCGAAGGCACAGCCGAGTGCTGGCTCCAAGCACGGAAACTACTCCAAACGTTCCTGAATGACGGCTTCGTAATCTAGAATGACAACGACACGACGAACGACTTCGCGTGCTACCACCGTGACGTGGTTTCGTGCCGAGTTCGAGCGACGCCGAAAAATCCAGCAAATGCCGGCCTGCTATGCTTGCGCCGGTCCCGAGTGCGATCGTCGACCGAGCGAAAACATCGCACAGACTACTGGAGCATGTCGGTGTTCTTGTGCTTTGATCTGTGACTTTCTATGCTAAAAACAAGTGTAAACAGACTTCGGTGGTTCGAAGGTTTGAGCGTTACTGCTCGCCTACCGCGGCGGCAATTCAGAGCGGTGTCATCTGCATCCAGCGCAGGCCTCCACCGTCTAGTTCGTATGAATCAGCACATGCGAGGAATATCGGCTGGAAAACCTCTACGGTGGTTTCCGTCGCAACATAGACACCATATACGACGCCCGAAACATCGCGTAGTTCATATGGAGGAGTTTTTATGTGCACTGTGTTTGTTTTCAACATCGGTATTCATCCTCGCTGAAAGCGAACTAGCAAACACATTTCGGTGATGTGAAGACGTATCTACTTATAGAAGTGTATTCGCGGATTGTACGACGCTGAAACATTCGTTGGTTTCGGTGCAAATCGTTTTCTTGTGTTGCCAAGCTAATAACAGGCGTGCGCTGGTTGGTAGAAATGTGAGGTGACTCATGTCGGGTACCACCAACGCTCAAACATTCAGCTGTCAGCGGTCTCATTTACATTCACCCCAGAAACGCACTCGAGCGTGCGTTGCTGTGGTGATCGAAAAAGAAAGTTGCATGATTAAGTGCTGCTGGTATTGCCTGCTATTTTACTTCTCGCTTCTTCTGCTTCTCTGCCAGGCTCGGTAGCACATACGTTGTTTGGAGGCATTCTAACACACACATTCTTAATTTATAGTTCATTCAGATACTCATAGCTATAGGCATAGAATGACGCTTCTTCGTCGTTTTACAGTTTACTATAATATAACGCGCGTTTTGTTTACAGCTGGACAGGTAACTGAAAACCTTGTGAGAAGCACCCGATTTGAAATCAGCTGCATGATGACACGATAGTTAGAAGAGAAGATCACCACAAGTATGCATAGAATGATTGAAGGTGCACTAGTATGGTACTGCACTCTGTATAGAAAAAATGCAAAAAGTACCTCTTGTGACTTATGAGACCTTTCAGAAATTGCTGTTCCTCCAATCTGTAATGAGCTGAAGATATTATTCAATGGTTTCAAACATTGAATATCTGTATGTGTTTCCAAGGAGTGCTTCATTTCTGTTCAGTTTTTTAATATACGCATTAATTTGGATTATATATATGCATGCACTTAAGCATATCCAGTATAGCTCTGTTAGAAAACTTGCCAAAAGTTCTGTACGGTGCTCTGGTGCAATCCTATGATCGGTATCTGTCCCATAAATAACTTTTGGCATGCTTTATTGCATTTTAGGGTATTTTGACAATTTATGACATGTGAAAGGCACAGTGGTTGGCTGTAATCTCAAAACCAATGTCTGTCTTGTCAAGGAGTGTCAGATATATTTTGTAGATGTTAAAGGATATTTAAACTACCAGCAATGTGCTGAAGCCTTCAACACAGCACGGATCTGCAATCACCATCCAGCTTAGAAGTCATTTGTAGTGCTCTCTAACACGTTCAAATAAAATTATCAAACACTGGATTGATCTATTTGGTTCGATTTCTAATACCAGTGTGTCTGAATTTTCGGAGGCACTTGTATTATAATAATGTTCTATTTCTCTGATTTCTTACCGGGGTGCACTCAAGGGTAGTGATATTTGTTTACCTTGGTGCACTTATTGTGATATTACAGTTTAAATCCTTTCATTTTGTATATATGCACGCCACTTTTGCAGTAGCCTCACATTGGGCTGCTGTATTTGAAAATAAATAAATATACCATTCGAAAGTGTTCCACGCTGTGCTCGGTTCCAATCTCATCACTAATATCTGTTGCATCATGATGTGTCGGGTGTGTTTTATTGCATTGGAGAACATTTTGGCTGCCTTCCATGGAGGGTTCAGCTCCAGTATTATGACCGATAACTGAGACTTCTTGAAGAGTTAGGCGTGGTTTGTTGTTTTAGAGAATACTTTAACTACAGACAACGTCCAGAAGTCTGTCATACAAGGTTAAGTTGCAGTCCTATGGCCAATATCTGTCTTATCATGAAAGTTGCAAGTACAGTTAGTTAGTTGCATTAGAGCATATTTTAACAACAAAATGCCCAGAGGCATTCTACGTAGTGCTTGGTTCCATTCTTATGACCAGTATCTGTAGTACGTTAAGAGCGAGATGCGGTTTCTTACATTAGAAGATATTTTCAATACGCTTGTCATTCAAAAGTCCTCCTCACAGGGCACAAGTACAGCCTCATGACATGAATCCGTCACATTCTGAAGAGTAGGATGTGGGTTGTTGCATTGGAGAACATTTCGGCTGCAGACAACATACAAAAGCTTTCTATACAGGGTTCAGTTCCAATATTATGACCCATATCTGTGCCTTTATGAACAGTTGGGTACGGTTTTTCATATTAGATACTAATTTGACTAAAGACAATGTCCAGAAGTCTTCCATACAGGGTTCAGTTCCAATATTTATGACCGCTCTCTTTGACTTCATGAATAGATGGGTGTCGTTTGTTGTTTTAGAGAATACTTTGACTAAAGACAACGTCCAGAAGTCTTGAATTAAGGTTTCAGTTCTAATATTATGACCGATATCTGTGACTTCATGAACTGTTGGGTGTCATTTGTCGTTTTAGAGAAAACTTTGACTAAAACAACGTCCAGAAGTCTTCCATACAGGGTTCAGTTCCAATATTATGACTGATATCTATGAGTTTATAAACAGTTGGGTGTCGTTTGTCGTTTTATAGAATACTTTGAGTAAAGACAACGTCCAGAAGTATTGCATTAAGGTTTCAGTTCTAATATGACCGATATCTGTGACTTCATGTACAGTTGGGTGTCGTCTGTCATTTCAGAGAACACTTTGACTTAAGACAACGTCCAGAAGTCTTTCATTCAGGATTTAGTTCTAATATTATGACTGATATCTGTGACTTCATGAACAGTTGGGTGTTGTTTGTCGTTTGAGAGAATACTTTGAATAAAGACAACGTCCAGAAGTCTTGCATTAAGGTTTCAGTTCTAATATTATGACTTATATGTGTGGCTTCATGAACAGTTGAGTGTCGTTAGTCGTTTTAGAGAATACTTTGACTAAAGACAACATCCACAAGTCTTACATTAAGGCTTCAGGTTTATTATTATGACCGATATCTGTGACTTCATGAACAGTTGGGCGTCTTTTCTCGTTTTAGAAAATACTTTGACTAAAGACAACCTCCAGAAGTCTTGCATTAAGGTTTCAGTTCTAATATCATGACCTATATGTGCGACTTCATGAACAGTTGGGTGTCGTCTCTCGTTTTAGAGAATACTTTGAGTAAAGACAACGTCTAGAAGTCTTGCATTAAGGTTTCTGTGCTAATATTATGACCGATATCTGTGACTTAATGAACAGTTGGGTGTCGTCTGTCGTTTTAGAGAATACTTTGACTAAAGAGAACGTCCAGAAGTCTTGCATTAAGGTTCAAGTTCTAATAGTATGACCGATATCTGTGACTTCATGAACAGTTGGGTGTCGTTTGTCGTTTTAGAGAATACTTTAACTAAAGTCAATGCCCAGAAGTCTTGCATTAAGGTTTCAGTTCTAATAATGTGACCGATATCTGTGACTTCATGAATAGTTGGGTGTCGTCTGTCGTTTTAGAGAATACTTTGAGTAAAGACAACATCCAGAAGTCTTGCATTATTAAGGTTTCAGTTCTAATATCAAGACCTATATCTGTGACTTCATGAACAGTTGGGTGTTGTCTGTCGCTTTAGAGAATACTTTGAGTAAAGACAATGTCTAGAAGTCTTGAATTAAGGTTTCAGTGCTAATATTATGACCGATATCTGTGACTTCATGAACAGTTGGGTGTCCTTTGTCGTTTTAGAGAATACTTTGACTAAGGACAACGTCCAGAAGTCTTTTATTAAGGAATCAGTTCTAATATTTTCATTTCATTTCATTTATTTTCTATCAATGCACAAGGCGTTACAGAGAAGAGTGGTGAAAAAACGAGTAACAATCTGTACAAACAAATGGAGCGTCTTTTAAAAAGGGTATGCGTTTATGGTACTCTTGAAGTTGGCCGGGTCAGTGATGGATGCGATGGAAGCGGGAAGGTGATTCCAGTCCGTGCTTGTTTTGGGCACGAATGAATTAAAATGGAGGTTTGTACGGCTGCTTGTAAATCCAACTTTGAAGTGGTGATCGCTGCGGGATGAAATGTAGGGTGGCGGCAAAAAAAGCGAGTTACTCAGTGAGTGCATGGTATGGTACAACTTGTGGAAGAGGCACAAGCACGAGATTTTGCGGCGAAATGATAGGCTAGGTTGATTTAAGGCTGACTTCATATGGGTTACGCTTGCTGTACGGGAATAGTTCGACAAATGAAACGAGCGGCGCGATTTTGAATTGCTTCGATGCCACTGATATGGATGTTTACGTGGGGATCCCATACAGATGATGAATATTCTAGCTTTGGTCGGACTAATGTTTTATAGACCAGAAGTTTCAGTTGCATCGGGGCAAGGGAGAAGTTACGGCGTAAATAACCAAGTGTGCGGTTAGCATAGTTTTTAATAAGGTCAATGTGAGACTGCCAGGAAAGGTTGTCAGAAATTGTAACGCCAAGGTACTTGTAAGAGCTAACTTTAGTAAGGGCAGAATTATTAAGTACGTAGTTAGTTGAAATATTACATGTTCGACGTGAGATTCTGATTACTTTGCATTTAGTAACATTAGGGTTCATTAGCCAAGTATCGCATCAAGATGAAACATTGTCTAAGTCGCACTGAACGGCAAGGTGGCCAGAAGGGGTGTTAATTTCGCGGTAAATAACTCAATCATCGGCGAAAAGTTTAATAGAAGAAGAGATGGTATGTGGCAAATCGTTAATGTAAATCAGGAAGAGTAGTGCGCCAAGAACGGATCTTTGGGGGACGCCAGAGGTTACGGGTGAGAGGGGAGAGTTGGATTCATTCGCAGTTACAAATTGAGAGCGGTATATTAGAAAGCATTCAATTCATTTTAATATGTTAGCATCAAGAATAAGTTTGCTTAGCTTTAGCAGTTTATGGCATACAGTGTCAAAAGCTTTAGCAAAGTCGAGAAAAATACAGTCAACAAGAGAAAAAGCGTCAATGGCAAGAAAAAGGTCCTTAGTAAGGCAGAGAAGTTGGGTATCACACGAGTACTGTTTCCGGAATCCATGCTGGTGATCACTAAGGAACGAGTTGTTTTCTAAGAAAGTGATTATGAGGGAGTAGATGACGTGTTCCATGAGCTTACACGGTATACTTGTTAACGATATGACCTGTAATTGCGGGGGTTATGAACGTCACCTGATTTGTGAAGAGGAACCACCTTTCCCGCTTTCCAGTCGCCCGGGAGGCAATGACATTCCAAAGACTGTGTGAAAAGCTTACATAAAATGACAGATGAGTAAACAGAGGTATTATGCAAAAACTTTGCACAGATACTGTCTTCCCCTGGAGCACTGGCTAATTTCATGTTTTCGATCAATTTTTGTATGCCGACACAGTCAAATAAAAGGGGTTCCATGGGAACAAAGTTGTGGGTGTGGGTATCGGGAAAGGAAAGTGCTGTAGGTTTAACAAAGCACGATGAAAACACTGAGCTTAAAATGACACAACACTCTTCTTTTGGTACACGGCTGTTATCATCATAGATTAATTCTATCGCCTTTTTTTCATTTCCCCTAATCATCTGCCTAAATTTCTGTGGGTTAGTTGCAAGCAGGGAGGGAAGCGTTTGTTGATAATAATTTTCTTTTGCGACGGATAATGCGCGAGTGTACTCGTCAGCTGCGTGATGATAAGCGGACCACCTTTCCGCGTTGTCAGTTAGCTTTGCCCTTCGAAAAATTCATTTCTTTTTAATCAGTAGTAGTTTTAGTGTAAGCGTTAACCAAGGGGACTTTGCGCTTTGCCTAATTCTGCGGAGCGGAATAAAACGATTGGTAAGTTCTGCTACCTTCTGCTTAAACAAATTTCAGTTTTGTTGCACGGACCTTTCCAGAAATTGCGAAAGGTAATTGTTTAGGAAAAGCTGAAGGTCATTATTAATTGAAACATAGTCGGCTCTTTTGTAGTCCCTAAAAACTTTTGAGCTATCATTTCTTTTAGTTGTTTTAGTCATGTTAAAATGAATAGCTAGATGGTCGCTTACGCCCGGAATAACTGATAGGGATTTAATTAGGTCGGGATGCGTGGTCAGCACCAAATCTATAACTGAGGAGGTGGACGAGGTAATGCGGGTTGGAGCGTTAACGAGCTGGGTAAGGTTAAAGTCTGAACACACATCAAGAAAGGCAGCACTGTCAGCAGAAGTTGATGAAATTATTGGGAAAGGGGGAGACCACGAAACATTAGGGAAGTTAAAGTCACCTAGGAGAAACATAGGCGGAGCCGGACACCTTACTCGCAACTTATTTAGTACATCGTGTAATTCATTTGCGAAACCGGTAGTAAGGCTAGGAGGCCGGTAGCAGCCACAAACAACGATATCTTTGGGGTTAAGGCGAACACACGCGATAACAATTTCAAGCGGTGAAACAACAGGCACACTGAACGAGCTACTCTCGTCGCTAATGGCAATCAATACGTCACCCCCGCGCCTCGTACCCCGGTCACAGCGGTAGAATTTAAACTTTTTTGAACAGTTAAATATTTGGTTATTTTCAATTTCCGAAGACAGCCAAGTTTCAGTTACTACGACGACATCAGCTAGACGTGTATCTATTAGCGCAGATAGGGCATCACGCTTGTTAGTAACACTTCGAGATTTACATAGCAAAAAAGAAAATTCGTGAGCTCGAAAATGATTATCTAGCTATCGATGTGAAGGAGGAGCGCTGGCGCCTGCGCATTCTGTATTGCTTACTTCGGGAGCAACGTGGACGGGGTTATCATAAATAGGTCCTGCCTCAGTCACACGATCGGTGACCGGACAATAAACGTAGGCTTTCTTGTTGATTAGTATCTTGTTATACTTCAAGTAATATGGCTGCCCAGTGCTTTTCGCGAAATTTAAAAGCTTTTTCTGGACGTGGCGCGTGGCCTTGCAGAAATCTTCGCTAACTGACACGGGGGTGCTGCGAAGCATCTATTTCTTAGTAAAGACACTTTCTCTTGTTTTGAACGAACTGAAGCGAACACTAACAGGTCGACATTTGTTCTGTACATATGTTCCTAGCCTGTGTGCACGGGAGATGGCTTCATTAGGAAGTTCCAGTTTAAGGGACGCAGACAGGATTTCACGAAGTTTTAGCTCCGACTCCGCCCAGGTTTCTGAAGCAGAATCTAATATTCCATAAAAATTAGGTTCTCCCTACGAGAACGATCCTCGAAGTCATCAAGCCGTGAACTGAGAGCGACACTTTCGTGTCGCACGGCAGCCGTTACAAGACCTTGTATCTGTTCATTGTCTGGAACGCTCTCGAGGGAAATAACCTTCTGTTCAAGTACAGTTAGTCGGGTGGTTAAATCTGTTGCTTTGGCATCAAGTAGCAACTGGTTTATGGTATATTATGACTGATATATTATGGTATATTATGACTGATATCTGTGACTTCATGGACAGTTGGGTGTCGTTTGTCGTTTTAGAGAATACTTTGACTAAAGACAACGTCTAGAAGTCTTTCATGCAAGGTTCAGTTGTAATAATATGACCAATATCTGTCTCGTCATGAAGTGTCAGGCACAGTTAGTTGAATTAGAGCACATTTCCACTATGGAAAATGCCCGAAGGCATACTACACAGTATTTGGTTCCTATCTTATGGCCAATATCTGTTGTATCAATAAGAACCGGGTGTGCTTTGTTGGATTAGAGGATATTTCGAACACACACATCAACCAAAAGCCTGCTACTCTGGCCTCCATTGTATTCTTATGACTGACTCAAATCTGTCAGATCATGAAGGTTCAGGCGTGATTATTAAGTTGAGTGCTATAATGTATGATGTGTAAATATACTGAAGGTACCAGCATATTCAAGATATTGTTAATAAATTTGGTAGTGCAGGTATAGAAACCCGGTGGTTTGTAAACCTGATCAGGAGGGCAGCCGCCGCCTCATTCACCGAAGAGGAGATGGGGGAGCTCAATGTCAACTCCATATATTAACATAATAGGGAGGGGGCGCTAAGTCATCCCCTACATAGAGGGGGGGCACTGCGATAAACGTTTGCCCCCCCCCTCCTTTAGGAGAACTCTGCACAGGCCTATGATAGACGTCCAGTATGCTAGAGGCGAATGTTCATTCGTGGGAGCGGCGCACGTACCGATTTTGATTTCTGGTGCATATATCGCTGTAGCTACTTTGGGCACTGGAATGTCAATTACTTCTAAAATAGTCTAAACAGTGGTGGGGGAAGTACTATCAATTTTTCAACGTGTTCTCATATCCCCTAAAACATATAAACCCTCTCCAGTTAGGAACGTGCGGTTCTGTGCTGAACTAAGCCAAAAGGTCGAGCAACATTTTGCATCGGCCTTGGACGCGTGGTCCGTGGGTATGGTGGCTAGAGGGGGAGGTGGCGCGAGTGGCATTGCGGCGGCTGAGAGAGAGCACTGCCTTGCTTCATGAAACGGCCGCGGACACACGGAGGCACTGCTGGAGGCAGTTCGATGCTCGCCGCGGAGCGCTCACGTGCTTTCTTTCGTGCAGTGCCTGTACCGCGTTCAGTCGTGTGTGCTTCGCCCGTTCTCCTTCGCGCCGTTTTACAAAACACGGCTTGGATTATTCGTGCAAGTTTTCGTGCGTTACCGCCAACGCTATAGAATCGGGCGTCAAGAAGAAGAAAACGACGCAGACACACTGCTTCGCACCCGGCTGTTCGTCCGGCTACGTCTCGTCGAGGAGATCTGGTCAACGTGTGTCACTGTTTTGCGTGCCTAAAGAGCCTGAACGCTTAAAAGCATGGCAGCGTGCAGTGCCACGTGCAGATCAAGTCCTCGACGCAAGCTCAAGAATCTGCGAGCTGCATTTTGATGAGCAGTATATTGTGCGATCGTTTACGCACACGATCAACGGCGTGACAGTGACGATTATTCGCGATCGACCTGTGCTGACAAGCGATGCGATTCCGACTGTGTTCCCCAACCTCCCTCAGTATTTGTCGAAGAAGGCACCCCAGAAAAGAAAGTCGAAAACGTCGACGTGTGGCCTTCCTCTGAAGTCTCCGAGACACGAGACAAGTAATGCCGCGTGTACTGACGAGGTAGACGTTTTAGAAGAAAGAAGTGCGTCGCCCGAAGTAATCTCCCCAGTGCTCTCGAGATGCAGGTCAGGCGCTCTGAGACCAGGAAACACTCATCATAGTTGTATTGAAAGCATCCTGGAGTATTTAAATGAATGGGAAAGAGCAACTACATCCGAAGGCTATCTAAGCCAGAGCACAGCTGAAGGCCTCCGGGTCACTCTTTAGAGCACTCTGCATTTGTTGGATTATGTAGTTACCAAGCTTAACTACCATTATTTATGACAAGCCGGTTGTGCCAAGACTCAATTGAAAGGCTTTTTGGGATTGTGCGACAAATGTCAGGGTGTAGTGACCACCCTACTCCGAGCCAGTTTTTAATCTCAGTAAACACACTAAGTTTCCAAAACCTCGTTAAGTCGCCCACACATGGAAATGTGTCTTCAGGATTCTTGAGAAACTTGGTAGCAACTGATGATGTCAGCAATACTCCTCAGCAAAGAATCGATTATCTTCTTGACATAGGCAATCTTTCTGAGGCTCATGACGTGCTGAATGGTTGTGACCTCCTTGGCCACATTTCGATGGTTGTGCAAGCCAGCGACTTGAGGCTCATATATTACATGGCTGGCTATGTGGCAAGACGAAGTATTGCCAGCACCAAGTGCACGGACTGTTGCCGACAGCTGCTTCAAGGAAAGGATGGGTCACCTCCAGAAACAGCATCCCTCACTAAAGCAGTAGACAGGGGAGGCCTTTTATACTCATCAGAGCAGCTAAATTCACTTGTGACAACACTTGAAAACACATTTACACGCTGCTTTAGTTTAAAGCAGGTGAACAGTGATAGCCTTATTGAGTTACTTTCATTCCTTCAGCTCGCAAAGCTGACTCTTGTTGAATGTGCCAAGCACAGCGCAATTCTCACAAACAAGATAAACAAGTTTTACGTGTTAACCAGGCTTCATTTCCAAGTGAAAAGTCAGAATTCTTTACGAAGTGAAAGGCAGAAGCGAATGGAATTGCTAAAATGGAGACGTGTATTGTAATGTGGTTGAGTGCTTCTATTTGGAATTTTTTTCAGCAGAAAATTTTTGCATCAGTGCCATAGCACGATAACAATGCTGCTATTGGTTGTGTTTGTGGATTGTAGTGTCTCATCTTGTAAGACAACTGGTCCTAGTCTTGACGTCATCTACTACTCATGCATCATTCCAGTGTCCAAAGAAATCTTATGAGTACTAGCAGATGCTTTTTCTTCATTTTTTGGCAAGATATGTCACACTATTTGTATTTGCATTCCATTAATATGGCACTGTTTAAGGCGAAATTTCTGTAATTTTTTCAATATAACTGTGGGTGATATTTTATTTTATTGTATGTTCTGTTTGTGTTAGAATTCGCTATATGTTTTGTTTTAATTTGTTTTATTTGTGTATGTGGAATGCGTTTTCTTGCTTCTTTTTGGCTTCGTGTGTGTTGCTCAGATATGAATATGTTATTGTAAATTATTCTTGTATGTAAAATAAGTGTTTATCTCTGAAGTCCGCCTGTAATGAATAAAAGCGGTGTCATTTGACACGAGCAGTGGCAATCAAACTTTTGCAATATCTCGGCAATAGTCTTACACCTTAGCGCAGCCATATTTTTAGCGAGTGCGGGTGCTATGAACTTCAGTCACACAGCGCACACTAGGACGACTGGCTACCGGTTCCAAAAAGCAAACACTCTTAGCCAAAAGTGAGCGCAGTGAAATAAATTATAAGATTACAGGGACCATATCGCAAGTATCGGATACTTGTACCGCATCAGAGCGGTTTTGAAAGCTTAGATGTATTGTCGTGCTCATGCCAAAACGAGCAGCCGATAATAAAATGAGCGCCGTGTACGCAGTGGATAGAAGGCCGCGGCGGAGGGGCATCTTACTACGAGCCGCAGCGCCACCACTACGTGTCATGGAACGGCGGATCGCCTTACGCGGCACCTCCCCATCTAGCCACCATAGTGTGGGCGTCAACGCGGTTGACGCGTGCCAGTGGTTGCGCGCCCTTTTCCTCCGCAGGCGCGACTAGACGCTTTTGACGCGTAGGCGCGTGCATACGCGTGCCAGTGCTTGGCACTTAAGGCGTAGGGTGCTTTTTTTTTCAGATTTCGACTATCCATTTCCTCCTTTGAGAGCTTCGGGTCATTAAGGAAGTTGTGAAAGCTAATGCCCTTCTAACGGATGGGTAGAGGAAGGAGTAAAGGAAGAAGTAAAGTTGCGGCTCTTCGCCGAAGACTTGGTTATTTACTCTGGCGGTCAGAGAATCGATGAACAACTCAAATTGAACAATACACTTAACAAGATAGCTCATTTGTGTGACAGATAGAGAATAGAAATTAGTGTTGAAAAAAATGCATGATTTTAACACACAAAAACGCGATTCTTAGTTTCAATTACAGACTAATGGGTAACGATTTAGTAGTGACACAATCAGGTAAATATCTGGGCGTGAGCTTTACAATAGACATGAAATGGAATATTTACCTTGAGAACACGTGTACAAAGGCTTTCCGAACAATAGGATTCTTGCGAAGAAAACCTTTTGACTCCATTACACGTGAAGTTAACCAGATATAAAATGTTAATGAGGCTGCTTATTGAGTATGAAAATATTGTGTGGAAGCCACACCAAAAAGACCTTATACAACCTTAAAAGTATGCAAAATAAAGCACTAAAATTTATAGATTCGAAGTACTCTCGATACCAAAGCGTAAGTGCACTAATAAATCAGGCAGCATTGCCTACCCCTTGCGTGTCGGCTTGTTGTGGCCGCAATATGAAGTTGTTTTTTATGCTCTATCATGACCACATAAACATAAACAAACCGGACTACGTGCAGATACCGCACCGTCACTCCATCAAAAGCTGTCACAACAATCACATCAGGCCTTATCAGGCCAAATGCGACACGTGTATATATTCTTTTTTTTCCATGGGCTATTGAAACTGGGAATGCTTTCCCAAGTGAAATTGTCGAATGCCAATCGGTGGATGAATTTATTGCAAAACCGTAATTCTTTATTGATAGTACATATGCATTCATGAGGGAAACGTTTGCAGAAGCTTGTTCAAATGTTTGGTGCTTCTTGATGTGTGATCCCATTTCTGTATTTTTTGCGATGTTCTTGATCTATTGTGAAGCATTATCTACTGAGGCATTCTGTGTTCTGCTTTTGTTTTTGATTTGCTATGCCCATGCTCATGTATACTTTTTCTAACCACTTCTTGTATGGGTCTGTACAAAGGCCTACAGAATTGTTAAATGAATAAAAAAATCAAATATTAAGCCAAAGAACAGTAATTGCATTGCGCATGCAGCACTCACCGTGGGTAGAAGCGACTGCAATTTTAAGAAACAAAACGCCATCCCGGTTGCGGCGGCTGCATTTCGGATAGAGGCGGAAATGTTGTAGGTCCGTGCGCTCAGATTTGGGTGCACGTTAAAGAACCCTAGGTGGTCGAAATTTCCGGAGCCCTCCACTGCGGCGTCTCTTATAATCATATGGTGGTTTTGGGACGTTAAACCCCACATATCACATATCAATCAAAAAACAAAGCGCCGTGCTTTTAAACTGAGCGTTAAAAGTGGACACCCACATTTGGTAGAAGAGCGTCGGTAGTCACCATGCACAAGATAACCAACTTAACTGTTATTTTGTCGAATGTTATCATGATTGTGGTTTTCATATGGCGCCGTTCCTCGAAAGCGCGCGAATCTTTGCACTAACGTCATACAAGCGCGGTTCGCAACGCCTCCATGAGCAGCACACCAGGCCAACAGGTGTGTCGGGCAGGTTCCTGTGTCGATTGGCGCGTGTCTGCTATATTTATTTAAAAGTGAAAATGGCCACCAGCGGAGAGCAGGGCCAAACAGTCGAATTTAAACAGCGTTTTGCCGAAAATAAAACGAGCGCATTATGCAGCATACGGCACATGTACTTTTCATCTGGCCTGCAGAACGTTGAGTCATGCACCTCTGGACAAACAGAGTTTCTCATACATTCATCCATCTCACCACATTCACTAAACTCCATCTGATACCGCCAAGTGAAGTGATTGATACGATAGATTGGTAGTCTATACATTATTTGTAAACAGTTACGCGTATAAAAGACAGCTGCTTTGTCCAGAAGATTCATGATGAAGCACGTTCGCCTATGCCCCTGAGTTGTTATAAAAGATACTCTCGTGGGGAATGCCCGATGCTGAGGTGCCTCTGTTTAACTTAATTTGTGAATACAGGATTCTTATTACCAACAAAGCAGTGGACTACTCGAAGCTTAGCTTTCTGGAGAGAGAGAGAATAAAAAGTATCAGATAGGTAAGGAGGTCAACTAGGGTAAGTCCAGTTTGATACCCTAAACGGGGGACAGGGGAATGAGGGAGAAAAAGAGAGAGAGAAGAAGATACACACTACACCTAACACACATTATATATATTTATATAAGTGGTCATAACAGAAGAAAAGTGCCGACTCGTAACTGTCTCTCCTTACAAGGACACCTGAACAGGTCAGCACAGGATTGGGGTATGGGGAATAAAAGATATAGGGAGGGAAAGATTGGAACAGAGAAAAAAAATAGAGGCGAGGGTCATTAGATCTGCTTCCCGCAACGGACTCAAGCCCCCACGCGCTATGCGCAGCTGACTAGGAAAGCTCCCAAGGGCCGGATAGGTATCGTCATGAAGAGGTGGGTTGGATTTGCGCGACGTAGAAAGCGCATGAAGCACTCGCCGAAGCGCGTAATTTCTGTACAGAAAAAATTGTGGTCAGTAGCACTCACTAATACGAGTTAAGTGGACCTCGATGGGGAGGCACTAATGTTCCTTCAGTTCATAAGCGCTCCAATAGCACAGAAGTCTTGAGGAAGGTGATGAGGGCAGCCTACGTGCGCTTCACCAGACATGCGTGCGCACGCGGAAAGAGAATCACATCAACAGTGCTGGTGGAGAGTCCCAGTTTGCTGTAAGCATTAAAGAGTGATCTGCGCGCGTCCGAATACTCCTCACACTTGAAGATAATGTGATAGAGTGTTTCGGGCTGCGGGCAATGACGGCAGTTTGGGTCTCCCCATCCCGACTGTCTGTGAACCCGTTCCGCCGTGCGGTAGCAGCTGATGCGCAGGCGGAGAAGGAGGGCACGCTCCTCTCTCGAAAATCAAGTTTTCGGCAGTGGGCATGGTGGCTGCCCTGCCGCAACTCGTGGGTCCGGGTTGCGAGCGGTGACGGAGCAGCGCGTGAGAAGCCGCGCTACGTCGAATGTGCTACCGCTGTAGTCACAGGGGTTCCCAGAAAGTGCGCTTCCTTGGCGAGCTCGTCAGCCACTTCGTTGCAGGATATTCGAACGTGCGCCGGTATCCATCGCAGCACAAGATCACACCCTAGGTCCTGTACTGCTTCGAGCTTTCATGCGATGCGCGTGGCAACCGGAGGTCTGCGGGAGTCTTGCGCGAGTAGTTGGAGAGCAGCACGTGAGTCCGAGAGAACAGCAGCCGACGGAACTCTCAGTTGAAGGAGGGCATCGGCGGCGAGGTCAAGCGCGGCGAGTTCGGCTATCGTCGACGATGCCTCGCAGGCAAGGTGGTCCTGATTGTGAAGCTCCAGCGAAGGCACCACACACGCAGCGGCGGCACAACCGTCGTTCAACACTGAACCGTCAGTAAAGACGTGGAGTTGCCCGGCGAGAAGTTCGTCGAAAGTGGGGGCAGTTTCGTGCCGAGGTGCAGACACTGGCGTCGTCCGCTTGCTTGCCACTCCCAGTAACCTTGTCCGTATCTAGAAAGGGCGATGGTGGCAGGGCGGAGTACTATAGTCATTCACATCCGGTGAGCTCGGAACGAGGGCGTAGAATGCCGCAGCGCATCGCCTCATCCGTGAGTGCGGAAGTGAGGAGAGCCAAAATACCAGCTGCTGTCCGTGGCGCGAGCGTTTCATACGCTCTATGTGATTGAGCGCTCAAAGATCGGCCCGGAGTGACAGTGGCATGTCTCCCGCCTCAGCGAGTGTTGGGCCGATTCGAGATGATCTGGGCAAGCTGAAAAACTGGCGATTCGCGGCACGATGCTCTGCATTCAGTGTCTCCCAGTTGGAACGCGTAAGCGCAGCGAAAGAATGGCCGTACAAAATGCGCGCCGCAGCCATTCCGTTGTAGATGCGGAGAGCTAGGGACGGTGTGCATTCATTGCCGCGAGCAAGCAGCGCTCGAGCGGCGGAGGCGGCCCTTCGCGCGTTTCGAAGCTGGTCGCGGACCACTGGTGACCAGTTGAGGCGTTGGTCCAGCTGCACTCCGAGGTAGGTCACTCGCCTCTTCCTAGGAATAAGGATTGTTTGGAGAGTGAACTTTGGTGTGTGGCGCTGGGTGCCATAACTGGGGTGCAGCAGCATCACCTCTGTCATCGCCGGTGAAAGCGTCATCCTCCTGCACGTAATGAACGCGTCAATAGAATCCAGGACGGTTTGGACACTGGTGCGAGTGCAGCGGCCACTGGGCACAGGTCCCGTCGCGAACACCGCAATGTCGTCCGCGTAGACCGCCACGCGCACATCACAGGGAAGAGCACGGGGAATGTAATCGTCGATGTCAGCCAGGGCGAGATTGAACAAGAAGGGGCTAAGTACACTGCCCTGCGGAACACCGACACTCACGGGACGCGGCTCAATATGGACTCCACCGACGCGCACACGCATGGTTCTGCCGCCGAGGAAGGAAGCGATTTACGTGAAGAGGAGACCTGTAACTCCAAGATCGTGCACCGCGTTCAGGATGGTGGGGCGTAGCAGGGAGTCGAATGCCGCCTTGATGTCTAACAGAATGAGTTACCCGGCCCTTGCTTTGTGCTGTGCCTCCTCTAGCATTGCGATGACGTCGGCAAGGGCGTCGGCAATGGCACGTGAACGGCGGAAGCCACACTGCGATGGCGAGAAAACATCCAGTGCCTCGGCAATCCATTCAAGTCTCCTCAGTGCCATGGCCTCGAAGAGCTTGCCCGCTGCGGAGGTAAGGGAAACAGGGTGGTAGGACGCTGTCTCCGAGGCGGGTTCGCCCTTCTTGAGCATGGGGATGACGATGGCTTCAGGCCACTCTTGCGGCACTATCCCCGTGCGCCAAACGTTGTTGTAGGCGGCCAAGAGCACTGAGAGCTGGAACTGATCGATGTTGCGAAGCATCTGGTATGTCACGCCATCAGCGCCGGGCGCTGAGCGTCGTTTGCGCGACGCCGAAGCCAGGCGCAACTCCCCAAGAGTGAAATCATCAGTGCATAAAGCGCGTACTTGATTGCGCATGCCGGTGGTGAGGGAAAAGCGGCGAGGTTTGTACCTATCGGAGATGGTGCAGCGGGAGTCGAGGAACCTCGGGCAAGCTTTCGGGATCGCTGAGGTGGAGAGTGTCAGCCAGTAGCTCGGCCAATTGCTGGTGAGACAATGTGCAACAGCAATGGCAAGGGCTGGAAAACGTAACTCAACGGGGCAGAGGATGGCACTGAATATCCTCCATGCACGAGAGGAGCGTCGTGGATTGTCCAGCGTGACGCATAGACTGCCCCAGGAGCAGTCGCGTCTTTGCCGTGCGTGTTGGCGACACACGGCGTCAGGACGATTATGAAGTGTCCAGTGCTCCTTGAGGTCGCTTTTAGTCGCACGGCGCTGGAGCCTCCGGCGAGCCACGCGTAGCATAAGAAGTTTTATGTCTGCAACTAGTGTTCCCACTGGCAGTGTGCACTTGCGCGAGGCCGCTTCGACGCAGCGGGCGACGTGCGAGAAGTAGGCGACAACGAAAGGTGGGCAGGCAGCCGACAGTTGCCGAAAACGCGCCAGTCAGTGACAGTGTATGCGCGCGTGCCCGCTCAGCGCCGATAAAGTGGCTCTAGGTGGAGGTGATAATGATCTGAGCCCCACGTGTCTGCCTCCCTCTTCCATTCGTACCGGCAATGGTCACTCACAAGTGAGAGGTCTATGGCACTGCTCTTTACGCCGCGACGGTCGAAAATCGGACAGTTCGTATTTATAATAAACAAGCCTGTGCCAGCAATGGTATCCAACAGGTATCTGCCTCTGCAGTGTATGTGGTCACTCCCCCAAGCCGTATAGGGCGAGTTGAAGTCTCCACTAATTACAGTGAGCTTGAAGGCCTCTCACCAAATGGGTCACGAATGCCGTGTCCCACCTGTGGACAGGATGGACATAAACATACGCCACGGCCGCGTCGCACTGCCCGAGACGCACTTTAACTGCCACGCATTCAAGCTCACTGCACAAGGTGTCAGAAACATCGACAGTGCAATGTGCGAGTCCATTGCGCACGTAAATGGAGGCGTAAGAGCAGGCGGCAGGATGTGTGGGGTTGCAGCACTTATCTGAGTCGCAATTGCGCACTTGACACCTCGTTGAACAATGGTAGCTCGAGTAACCAGTAAGTCTACATTCGCTTCCGCGTACGTAAGCCTCCTGTAGTGCGACGATGTCGTACTCGTTGAGCCGCAAGTACTCAGCGAGCTCACTGTGACGGCGGCACAAAGAACGACAGTTCCACTGAAGGAAGCGTGGTCGCCGTGCACAGTTTTTACTTGCCATGCTGTGTCAGAGCTTGTTGCGTAGCGAGTGCTGCTATGCAGAGCGGGTGAACCGGACAGTCGCGAGGGAGGAAGTCCAACGCGGCACGAACTGCGGCCGTGAGCACCGAGATCGCTGAGGCGTTCTCTGGAGTGATGGTGGTGTTCGTTGACGCATGGGCAGTAAAGCCACCAGCGGCCGCCCCTTATGAAAACCCCTCTCGAGTTGCAGAATTCTGTGCCGTGGGATTGTTCTTGCGAACAACTACAAAGGCCTCGCGGCGTGTCATGGGGCGGGCCCATTTCGCGTGGACCTCTAGTAGCTGACGCTCTTGTTGCCAGCGAGGACAGCGGGGTTCTGTGGCCAGATGGGTGGCGCCACAGAATATGCAACGTGGGCACTGCGTGGTGCAATCGGATCGCGGATGTGGCCCGCCACAGCGCACACAACGTTCACGTGCGGTGCAGGTGATGTCTGTGTGGCCGTACCGACCGCACCGTTCGCACTGCACAGGACGAGGGCGGCGAGCAGGGACCGGGCGTCGTTGTTTGTAAAGTTTGCTGTCCTGTGGAGGTTTTCGTCCAGAGAACATGATCACGACATTGTGTCTAGAACGCGTGAATTGCAGTACAGGGAGCTGCGATGCGATGTTGTCGCATAGTTGCTCCTCCGTGAGCGCTGGGTCGACGTTGTGGATGACTCCACTGCAGGTGTTGGTTGACGCCTGCCTGGCACGCGCGAAAATCTCGCAGATGTCGGAAACTGCGAGAAGAGGCACGAGCGGTGCTCCAGCCGCAACGTCGACAGCGATAACATTGCGGCCGAAGTTAATTCGCACGCGGTGTGCTCCCCCAACTGCCGCTAATTGTGCGGAGATTGCCTCTTGTGTCGCAGACCAAAAGGAATTTTTCTGGTGGTTGGCCTGTAGAGGACGGTCTCCAGCTGGGAAGTGTACCCAGAGCCCGCAGGTAGCTGAGAGGGTGGGGCACATTTTTGGGTGTAAACCGCAGGTTTTCGTACCCCCTGGTTCTTCTGCCATGTGTTGGTGGTAGGAACCTGTGGTTCGCAGAGTTTGGCGCCGTTTGGAGCACCTGTGGATGGCAGTGAAGGAAATTGTTCCTCGGGCGGCCCCAGCACACCGCTGTTGCGAGCAAGGGGGCGCGGCTACGTTTCTCGAGATGCGCTGGATTTGTTGAAATCCCGGCGTAGCTGAGTAGACGGCCTTGAAAGAGGTGTACTCGAGACCAAGAGGAAAACTTGTTTTTCTTCCTCGGCTTGTGGGGTAGAGAGGGCTGCCTTTCCAGGTGTCCCTGTGTCGTCAGTCACCAAAGGGGAGTAGGAGCCCTGTTCCTCTTGCTCCGCGCTGCTCTCTTCTACAGAGGTGTTGGTAGAGGAGGCCAGCGCGTTATGTGACCACGACGAGGAGGAGGAGGAGGGGGACGACGTTTCAGTGATGGGGGAAGAACCACTGCTGGCTGCGTTGCTCTTCTGGGGGGAGGGAGACAGCTCACATTCTGTCTTTTCTGGGTAGCCAACCTCATTACTGCTGCTGGCTTGAATTCCTGTCTCCTGGCACGGAGATTGGTTCTGCCGGATGGCGGGCGTCCCTAAAATTGCGGCGGCTGTCTGCCTTCTTGTTACTGGGCGCTTTTTCGGCAGGAAGTTTTTCGCCCTTCGTGCCCGGAGCCTTGGACCAGCGTTGCTCGTGGTCTGCTGTGGAGGTTTGGACAGCAGGCTCGTGGCTGCCTTCAGTCTCTCTGCCCTGATACGTGTGCTGAAGGTAGGTGAGGGATGCGGCGGGCTTGGTCGGCTGGCCGTTCCTGTGTGCAAGGGCTGTGCCGCGGTTTTGAGCAGTAGGTCGTAGGCCTTGGCTCTTTCTGCAAAGTCGAGGGCATAACCTGAAGGGAAGCCCTCAGGGAGGCCGTCCGCCATTAGCGATGGGATTGAGGGACCGTCCAGAGTGGTGCCATAAAATAAAGTACACAATGATAAAAAAAGAAAAAAGGGGGGATTGAGAAATTACATGCTAAACCTTTGAGCCCTAAAAGGGGCTGCACTCGAAAGTGCTATTCAAGGTTTAGACGAGAAATAATTACGCCCACGGGAGTGAGCAAAAACTGCCAAAATCAAAGGACTGGGGACGGGGAAAAACACGTTTGCTCCGTGCGAGGCTCTCCCTGACTGTGCCTAACGCACAGTCACACACAGCACACACAGTTAAGGTTTCACAGGTGGTCGCACAGTGATGTTGCCCTCAAGAATTGTAGAAGAACTCGTGTGGCTTTTTAGGCTGAAGTACGTGAAGGCCATGCTCCAAAGATCTCCAGAGTAAAGGGTCGATCATCCAGCCTCCTTAAGGTACACTGGAGAGTCCGGCCATCTTTTCAAAATTTGGACAATGACACAGGACATGGTAGAGAGTTTTTTCACAATGTCAGTTATCACAGTTTGGGAAGTCAGCCATACCAATGTGATGACCTAATTAAATGGTGAAGGCAACACCGACGCACAACCGATACAGCATTGTGACGTCCCGTCGCGAAGTCTTTGATGGCAGCTGTAATTGGAGTAATGAAGCGAGGTTATGTGGGCGTCGAGTGAAGTTTAGTGGAAGATTACAATGCGTAGGTGTAGTATTATGCGCCATGCGGCGAAATTCTTTTGCGGCATCAACCTTTGACAGGGGTACGAGCAGTGTGGGTGCCCAGTCGTGGGCACAACGGGCAGCGTTGTCGGCGAGGTGGTTGCCACCAATCCCACAGTGATTAGCTTTCCAGAGTCAGCTGATGCGGTAAGCTTATTTTCCATTGGCTGTCATAGCTAAGTAACAACGCAATTTGCGCCTTGCTAGAAAATATCAAATGTCTTCGATGTTTACTTGTTTAGTTTGTCTAATTAACAGTTTCAGTTTTTGCGCTTGCCTGTGTCGGCCTAAAAAGTGTCTCTTCAACATCGATAATTGCCAGGGCTTTCATGTACCAAACAAGATATCATTTTGAGGCACGCTGTAGTACGGGTATCAGGATCAGTTGTGACCACTTGATGTTTTCTAATGCACACGTATATTTAGGTTCTTGGGTGCTCTTTGTATTTGACCCGCATCGTAGTGCGGCCGCCGTGGTCGGGAATCAATCCGCCGCCTTCAGCATAGCAGCGCGACACCACACATGCTATGCTGCCACGGTGATCAACGTCCTCACGCATAGCCCCGCCGCGGTGGTCTAGTGGCTAAGGTACTCGGCTGCTGACCCGCAGGTCGCGGGTTCAAATCCCGGCTGCGGCGGCTGCATTTTCGATGGAGGCGGAAATGTCGAGGCCCGTGTGCTCAGATTTGGGTGCACGTTAAAGAACCCCAGGTGGTCAAAATTTCCGGAGCCCTCCACTACGGCGTCTCTCATAATCATATAGTGGTTTTGGGACGTTAAACCCCACAAATTAATTAATTAATTAACGTCCTCACGCATACATACTGCGGACAGGGCATACATACGAAGCCAGAAAAAAAAATCATTCGCTACCACTCACTCTGCTTTTGTTTGTTTTGTTTTACTAGATATGTGAGCAGCGTGGTATCGTGGCAGCATGGACTTATGAACGGGGACATGTCAGCCTGCACTAGCTTCAATACAGAACCCAGCACACAACCAAAAAACTAGGACGAGGGAGTCGCCATCACGGCACATCACTGTCCATTCGATGCCTTATACATAGACAAAGTCCGCTTTGCAGGGCTTCTTTTTGTTTTTTAGGGCTTTTTAGGTTATAGTGGCCTTCGAACAAAGTTATTTTCTTAATCCACAGTGCAGTATTACTGGCGCAGTGACTTTTCGGTCTGTTCGTTAAAAAAATTGGGGACCCTTAAGCTTCACCTTTAAAAGTTGAACGCGATAGCGAAATGTGGCCTTTAGTGCACCCTTCAACCGCTAAGTGCATACTTATTATTATGTTTTGTTACATACACACACACGCACACAAACACGCACACAGTATATTGAACCAGCGCGCGCTATTACCACCGAATGGACTCGTTTTCGTTGTGACACCTGTCGAACAACGTGCGTTAAAGGAACCCTGAAACACTTTTTTATGTAACCATGGAATGAATTCACTAGAAGAGTTTGTTACCTCACGAATTCAGCGCCAGAATATTTTAAGAATCCGTCCAGTGTGAGTAGAGTTACAAAGCTTTGTCGCATGCTGCAATTGCATTATCTCTTCTCTCGTCCCGATGAAAGCACTGAAAGCTAAGCAGGGAGGCGTGGCAGGGCAAAGAAACCACCGCACCTCGTGACCTTGAGCACTTTTTTTTTCTTCTAATGCGCGGCTTTTTTTTTCAGTGTGATCGCGCGCACACGCATGTACAAGTAGCGGCCTCCCACGTCTATCTCTAAAACTTAATTTTTCGGTCACAGACGCACAGACGATTTTTCGCTCATGATCAACGGGGCCGATGCCGGCGGCGGGTTTTCTGTGACACGAGCTTTTTAACGTTATCTTGTTATTAAAGCACAGTCATGGCGCAGGTGTGTGCTCTCACCGGGGTACACTGCGGCTGGTCGCCTGGGCCTGCACCTCTTTTCTATTTTTCAGTGCCTGGGCGAATGCTGTTCCGACCATCAAGCGTGCGCGCCACCTCAGCTTACCGCTACCGCATGGAAGCGCTGCGGAAGTAGACGTCCGGCAAAGCGGTCTTGTGCATGAGACCAGAGGTTCAAACAAGATTACAAATTGAGCAACGTGGAATAGGTAGGCTTGATTTAGGCACTCTCGGGAATAAACCAAATCAGGGAGTACAAGGTTGATATAGGATAGACATCATTCGAGGGCAGGGAAGCTAGCAGCAAGATAAAAGTTAAGAAGCGATTGGGAGAAATGGGGGAGGATCGTTGGGCTAGGAAAGTTTTTAGCTATTTGTACATGAGGAATATCGATACAAAATAGAGGAAGCGAACGAGAAAATTGACGTGTAAATAATGCAAAAACAGCAGAGGGTCAAACAAAAAAGAACTATCGGTTAAGAGGAAAGTGAAGAAAACGGAGACTTACATGTGGAGATTTGGCATGATTAAGAAGTACGCACTAGAGATCTATCGAACTTTTATGCAGGAAATCACCGAAGAAATGATCTATATTACTAGGGGTAGTTCTCTACTGTTTGAAGCCAGGACGGGTATATTGCAAACCAAGACTTATCGGGCCAAATCCGTAGGGGTAAACACAGTATGCAGTGCGTGTGCAGAGGAGGAGGAAACTGCCGAACACTTGATAATGTTCTGTAAAGGGCTTCCCCCTGTAGTGCAGGAGGATAGCGCCGAGTTTTTCGAAAGCATCAGGGTTCAGTTATAGGAAGGGCAAAATAGACTCTAAGCGGGTGAAATAACTACAAGAAGGTTATCTGATAGGTGACTAAAATCAAGGCACAAATGAAAATTAAATTCTTCACTGCAAAGTACGGGTTCTTAACTTCACTATTTCAAAAAATAAATATAAATCTAGTTTTTGTTCACTAAGTATTACGGCTAGGTGGTGTTTGCCACTGCCTTATCTTAAGGGTACTGCCATATCAATCCATCCATCCATTCATCATAAAGTTTCTAGATAAAACGAGTTTTGAAAGTAGCGAAAACTGCCCCTTTCCTCCTCGCTTATGTTTCTGGAGCGCCCCGAGAAGGTTAAAAACTTTCATAAGAAAGTGAATGCTTGGGTTCAGGTGCTATGGTGAATAGATATGAATAAAATAAAAAGAAAAAAAATGAGCCGTAGTAAAAACGGTTACCTATATGAACATAAACGGTACAACACAAAAGCAAGTAGGATGTGTGTTACTCAATTGGCAACGTTGTGCAATTCTATATTTTACACCACTAGTCATGGCGTCTCCCGTCGTAAATCGTAGTTCGTTCGGGTATAACTAGTCCAGTTTTCCGAACATGTTTTGTTCTTGTTGTGACACAGTGAACGTGCTTCTTGCTGGATCCTGTCAGTGACCAAATGGCTTGACGTTGTGACGACTGATTACAGCCGGCTTGTGTGCAGGCAAGGAAAAAAAATTGGCTGATTCCACGTACCTGGAAATCAACGTTATGCGAAGCATGCGGAGGGAAGGTGACCATGTTGCAAATATTGTATAGAGCAAGACGTCATGAAATGACGCTAAATATTTGTACAAATGTTGAACGCACAGACATATGTTGAAGATTTGCAGACATTCTATAACCAGTTGTTTGCACTCGCGCAACGATGCCAACTGGAACATGCGTATCAGCAACACCAGAAGCTGATATGAAGCGCTGATGCTCGCGGGGATGCTGGCCCGAGAGACTGCTACAAAAATCAACGTGACAGCATGGCAACTAACCTAAATAAATGTAACCCGACGTGACGGCTGTATAAAAAAGTACTTATGTAATGTTCATAAAATTCGGTAAGCAGCACTGCAACCACTCGTGTCTTTTTAATGTGCCTACTTAGACAATCGTGACGCCAGGTCATTCTGGTGCGGTGCGCGGAACTTCCTTAAAAGTGAAGTTCTACTGGTGAGGTGTAGGAGTGCGTTTCGGCTCCTTTATGCTGCGTTCTGGTTAACTGGTCAAGCGGGAAATGTTTCTGAAGGTGCCTTGTTTACACCCTCCAGCTGCTCTGCATACATGCGTACGCGAAAGTATTTGCACCAGGCGAGCATTAAACGCGTGCCTGGTGTTTTAATGGAAATCGATAAATAAACTCACTTCGCAGATCCGCGTACACGTGCGTTGACGGAGTTTCACGAAAGCATTCGCGTGAAACGTTTCATAGCTACACTTCACGATGTGCTTCATCTCGGATAGCACAAGACAAGTTGAAGAGAGCGAAATTTATTTCTGTTGCTTTACGGCAATGCAGCACTGTTTAAAAATTCCAACGTTGCACTGAACGAGCACCGCGAAAGAATTTTAGTTGACTTGGCGCACACTGAAACACTCCACCTCTTCAGTTTATGTCCCGCCTACGATTTCGTCTTTGGTCACAGCGAGAATCCGGCTAGAGCCATATTCGCATGCGTACGGGTTTCAAACCTTTGGGAAAAGTAATAAATAACACCACCAGTCATTTGCGAGATCGCGTGCAAGGAATGCACCAATCACAGACGCTGATGGCAGAGAAAAAAGGACGGGTAAGTGACAGAGTGAGGAGGATGGCTCGAAAACGATAAGTGGAACCTTGGAAACGTGGGTCATCTAAGGGCCTTGAGACTTAGCTTCTGTTAGCGCGGAACATATAGAAATGAAAAGAGAAAGACGACAGAGACGTTTAGAAAAGGAGGCGCTAAACTTCCAACTGTTTATTTCATGCCCTTAACATCCATCTCATACATGCGTAAAAACACAACTCAGCTTACAGCCCCGCCGCGGTGGTCTAGAGGCTAAGGTACTCGGCTGCTGACCCCCAGGTCGCGGGTTCAAATCCCGGCTGCGGCGGCTGCATTTCCGATGGAGGCGGAAATGTCGAGGCCCGTGTGCTCAGATTTGGGTGCACGTTAAAGAACCCCAGGTGGTCAAAATTTCCGGAGCCCTCCACTAAGGCGTCTCTCAAAATCATATGGTGGTTTTGGGACGTTAAACCCCACAAATCAATCAAATCAATCAATCAACAACTCAGCTTACACGTGGTGTCATTCAAGAAACGTCATTTCTTTATCCGTCAGTGCAATTGATGTTGAAATCACGCACATATTTCGCGTTTCGGGTATTGCTTAAGCGTCTTTGTTTTCACAGGTCAGTTGATTGCGAGACCGGCCGGTAACGGTGCAGCTGTACCGATCAGGGGAGCACCCACAACCTTTGCAGTGAGCTGCTAGGAACCCTCCCACTGGACTTTTATTTCTTGTGTTGTAGTCATGTTTCCGTAGTCTATGGTTAAGACACCGGTTGTTCTGCCCTCTAAAACACTTTCCACACAATAGAAAGAACATGTACACAACGAGGCACGCATAATCTACATATCTGACCTGGTGTCCTTTATCACATACCAAACGAATGACATTATTTGGGCAGGTCATCTTCCAAACCTCCCCTAGTTTTGGGGGGTGTGCTGAAAGGGCCACGCGTATGTTAGCCAACTGGGCCACTTTCTTCAAGTTATGAGAGATGGTGTGGATATGCTGGCTTACACCTATTCTGTTGCCCGAACGCTTAAACACTTGTTGCCTGGCTTTGTGCGAAACTTTCAGGATGCGTTGAGCTACAGAGACCTGCAGCTTAACCGGGTACCTTGCTTCAGTGAAGTGCTTGCTCTGAGTCTCGAAACTGGACGCTATATTGTGGTGACTCGATTTGGCCAAAGCATTTTTAAAGCACAAGTTGGCAATTCCTCTCTTTATAATCTTTGAGTGCACCGAGGCAGAAGAAAGAAGAGGTTTATTTGCCCGTGGCTCATACGACCAGCATGCGTGCTTTTTTTTTTGCAAAAACAACAGGATATTCAAAAACCTGATTGAGGCACCTTTGGGAAGTTCGCAAGTAATTTCAAGGGGTGCACGACATTCCTTTATCGCGGGTAACATTTCGTCAACCTTTGCTTCTAGGTCAACAGGAGTACAGTCAATTAAAAATAGGAAATATTCGACAGAACAGAATACGTTGTAGACAGTGCTAAAACCGAATTTAAACAAATTGCTAAGAATGGGTGCTGTGCCAGAGCCGATGCATACATCTTTTTTTTTTGCAATACAAGCCGTTGTCCCAGAGACAAAATTAAAGGACGGGTAAAAGATAGAAGTTCTCAGGAACAACTTGTTGACAATAAAGCTTCATTTTCCATTTAGCTTCAATGAAGCTACTTTCCTAGACGTCTCTGTTGTCTTTCCCTTTTCATTTCCACATGTGCCGCGCTAACACAAGCTAAGTTCATGAATAACCAACACGGCCGAGCCACAACACTTTTGAACATTATTTCTTGTTCAACGGGCCCGTTCTCCTACGCACTTCATCAACCCCATGCAGTCGTTTCGCTAATTGCAAAAACTGTGTGTAAAGCACGCTCTCTTGCATTCTACACTATTCGCAAAATAATGCCACCAGAAATATTCTAAAACATGTTGCCGGGCTAGTTGGTTGGGGTTCATCATTTATAAAGGTATAGCGCACCACGACAACAACACAGAAAGAGAGACGCACACACACAGAGCGCTAACTTGAACCTATTGTTTTATTTGCGATCACACATGCTATTTATACAGTAACAGTGGACCGATAAAACCTGGAACATATCATGTTAAGATAAAGCACTCCTTACGCACGCATCCTCATTGATCGCGACAATCTGAACTCGCCAACGTCAAAGTGAAGTGGAACGGTCTTTCTAAAAACAAATTCGAAGTTGACATCTCTTGACGACCCATTGTTGGTGAAAAAGTTGGAACAAGTGCTAAATTTTTTTTTGCAGGCAAAGAAAACAAGAATCTTTTAGCAATATCAGTCGATGTAAAATATCTTTACTACACCCTCTCTCTGGCCAATTTGATGGTGTGTGTATCGAAAGGTATCGACAGAGTAAGAGTGGTTTGATTTCAAAATACTGCCGGTGTGTCGAGTGAACAGTTTTTAGAGCTCCTTTAATTTTATCTTAACTCGACCTATGCTACGTGGAATGGGAACACTGTAAAACAAAAGAACGGGATATGCATAGGTTCCGGCATAGCCCCGTACTTGACGACCTGTTTTTAGCAAAACGTAAGAAGGTCCTTGACGAGCGTGTGAAGCACACCGATGTGGTTGCAGTTTTTAGATTTGTAGATGACTATCTGATCGTTGCCAATAACGATCATAACAATTTTGACGTGGCTGCGACAGACACTCTAACCATGTTTATAACACTCTTATCTCCCCTGGTGCTGGCGCATGAAGTACCAATTGAGAATTTTATAAGATTCTTTGACCTCGGGCTGTAATTTTCGCCAGCAGGAGTATGCTGGAGCTATGAACCGCGAGGAAATAAACCGTTTCTTCCGTTCACGTCCGCTCACTCAAAATTGGTAAAGCGTGCGGTGATAAATTCCTGTTTTCAATATTCACTGGTAAAGTCGTGCCACCACAAGCTTGATGCAAGCTTGTGGGCTCAAGCTGAACGTTTATTGGATTCTGGTGATCCTATGCGCCTGTTAAGTGCCGTCGCGGAAAATATGAGCAGGACAGGAAGGGTAAACGTCAGAGACCGGGCAGCCGTCACTAAGGCAGCCAAGGTTGCTGTAGTGCCCTACATGCACGCCATTTCGCATAACTTGTGAAGGATAGCGAGAAAGGCTGGTGCAGATGTAGTTTTTTCTGCTCCCGAATGGTGGCAAGGAATGTGCAAAAAGGTTAACGTAGACTACTGCGGGAAACGGGAGTGTAAGATCAAGCGCCGGGAAAAATTTGTGAATTGTTGTCGTGGTGTTGTCTATGGCACTCCTTTGACTTGTGATTGTGCACTGTAAAAAACTGTCCGTTAGAGGCAAGGCAAAGATTGATGTAAAGCTCACGGGTGTCTCTTAGTCCGTGGCAAGAAGGAGAAAATGGCCGTGAATACGGAGACAATGTCCTTCTTCAGTGGACCTCATGGAAAAGTCTAGAAGTTGGCTGCTCTGATTAGTTAATTTCTAGCTGAATTGCCACTACCAGGCTACATTTTTGGGAGGCACGATGTATTGACATAGAGCCTAAGTGCGTGTAAATAACATTCGTTTTTTCATAGTTCCTCTTTAATTTTTTACTGGGATATGAATACTCTTGACGTGTTTCCGATATCGTCATCGCAGTCACGCAGCAAATAAAGTCCAAATTGATAACATCCCACCGAAATCATGTGTTCTAGCCGCGGGTAAATGAACGCGAGCGAGCACTGCGAACGCGGCTGAAGCAAAGTGGAAGCAAGCTGACCCATCTCAGTCGCACGAAGGGCGCATGCGATAACATCACCCGCGTGCGAGGCACGTCGTCAATTTATACTCAGGCAGAGAGGAAACGCCCTGTCTGTCTTGAGGAATGCCGGGCCACGGGGAACAAGAGGGAATCTGCCATGTAACCTAATGGAAAGATAGGCGCCAATTGGAAACTTCAAAAGTTTTTTTCTTCCATGAAACAAAAATTGTAATGATAAAACTTGGGATATCAAAAGAACTGCTTACTTGCTTTCCAGTTGGATATAAATGTTGTCTTTAATTAGACCACCACGTGGTGCAAATTGGCCTCAATGTGGTCAAAGTTGATGATTTTTGGAAATTTATGATTTTTTTCTCGTAAAGTTTTCCGCCTTGAAGAGTTAAAATATAATTTTGCAAAATATACCTTCTATGGAGTATATATTGATTTCTCAAATATTCATTAAAAGAGCAGTAATGAAAAATAAAAACTGCAAACATAACCCCTTTCGGCTAAATTCCTGTAGTTTATGTGACCGAAAAATTGCACTAGTAATGATTAGCCTAAAACACCTTGCAGAGTCACTAATACGAATTATATCAACTAAATTTGGTATTTAATAAGGAAGTGACATATAAAAAATATTTTTTTCACAAACAGCAGCCATACGACATTTGGATAAAATCGAAAAGCACTCACGTGACCAATATTTTTTTCTTCCTGAAATATTCTAGTGGTTCACTGCTTTCAATACAGTAAATCAGCAGGATATTTCATCGAATCAATTTGAGGTGGTCGCCAAAATAGCTGGTATGTTTGCGTGGAATGAACCCACTACGAACGGCACTGACAGCGAGTAATGCTATACCGGCTTGGAGCTAAAGCATCAGCGCTTTTGTGTAAGGAAAGAGTATACAATGAAAGGAGAGGTTGAAAAAGGGAAGAGAAGGGTCTGAATACCTGAACCCTGCGTGTGCCTCGGAGAATGTGACGGCAAGGGTCACGTGCGGCTGCCGCGCGATGAAAATCTACCAAAAATACAACCAATTACTCAAAACTATGCGAAAATACCTACGACTGTCCCTATTTTACAGCATATTCATGAACAAAACAGGCATCGACAAGGATCAGTATATAAGGCCACCTACCTATGTGTCACCCCGTACTGACCATTCTTTAAAACTGCGTGGAACGGCTTGCCAGTGGAAATTGTCTCTGCGCCTCCCTTATCTTTTGTTAAAAATTTGCACAATTTTTTGTTGAACTAATCATTACTGTACATTTCTGATGCGTTCCGTACTAATTATTTTCTTTTGTATTTATTGCCCTGTGTTACCAATACCACTCTTCTCTTTCAACGTTTTGCTTTGTATTTGCAATTTGATGCCTTATTTATGACAGTGTTGTTTCACCTTGTTGTTTCACTTTCTTATGACTATGTTCTTTCAAACGATACAGTCTTTTATCCGCAACCATCTTTTTCGGTATATCGACTGTACTGTATTCTTTTGCTTGTTCTCCCCCCTACAATAATGCCCGTAAGGGCGATGTAGGTACATGTATAAATAAACTTTGTTTAGCGAAACATGCGCACCTTCCTAACAGAACTTCCTTGTTGTCGTCAATTTTCATGATTTTTATTCATTATCTCTTTAGATGGCAGATAGTGAAATTTCTAGAGACCACTACCACACGGAGTCCCTCGTAATATTAGAGGGTAGTTGCAATGCATACATTTCTCGTTTTCTTCTTTCTTTTCGAAGATTACATGCCACGCGCATTGCCCCCCACCCCTTTTTTTCGCACGAACACACAGCAGCCACCCTTGTCTGATATAACTGATAATGCGGCACAGCTGCATTGACGTAAGCGGGTTGTTTTGCCAAATAGAGCATATTGTGAGTGCAGTCACCTACTTTTCTTTATCAATTGGACGTGTCATCATCATTTGTATAGTTTCCTCATCTGTAGATATCATCATCCGTGTGGGCCAACTCGAGCTTGTCTCGAATGAAGGTCTTCCTCATAAGTGGTGGACGGTATTTTGATCCCAAGTCCTCTCGCACGTTACCACTGGAGCTCCACTCGGGTCGTCGTCTACTACCACCTGCCTTGACAGCGCAAGACAATCCTGGCCCATCCAACACCACCAGCCCAGTGCAGCCTCCGCCGTCGACCCTGGCTATCCACAGCCACCGGCGTGATCCACCAGTATTCTCGGGTCTCAAAAAGGATGACGTTGAAGTATGGCTGCACACCTGCACCCTCGTCAGCGAGTTGAACAGGTGGGATACTCTACATAAATTATGTACGGTCCCTTTCTACCTAACTGATGTTGCCAAAACCTGGTTTTGGAACCACCTTCAAGGTCTTTCCGACTGGGACACGTTCGCACGGCAGATCCGTCAGATTTTCGGTACCCCCAGTGTTCGCGCTGAAGCAGCAACGAAGAAGCTTGCTGAACGCGTTCAACTGGCGGGTAAATAATACACCTCGTACATTGAGGATGTTCTTGCCTTATGCAAGCGTGTAAACGCATCTATGCCTCAAAGCGACCAAATACACCATAATGTCAAGGCATAAATACCGTCGCATTCAGTGCATTTGCGTCGCAAAACCCTACTACTACTCAAGATATCATCACCATTTGCCAGAGACAAGAAGAACTTCAAACTCTTCATCTTTTCCATGATGCCTCGGACATTCGTCTTTCTGCGGCCCTCGACATCCGTGCCCTGGTCCGCGACATCGTTAGGGAGGAGCTTCATGGGCGCTGCTCTTCCTGCGCTCCACCATATACTTTCGGTTCAGCTCGAACCAACTTGCGGGGCATCATTAGGAAAGAGATTGCATCTGCATCACATCCACCTTGTTCCACCGAATCCAGACCTCGTCAGGTACCAACGTACGCAGAAGTTGCGGCGCTCTCAGCACCCACCACTATCCCAGCGGCTACACCAGGTGGCCACGTACCTGTGGCGTCAGTGTCACCACCGATGCGCCCACAGCTGTATTACAACATGCCGCGTCCTCCACGCCCAATCTGGTAATATTGCGGCTATATATAGGGGTCATATATCTCGCTTTTGCCGAAGGCACCAACAGGACGAGTAACGTGGCTACACTCCAGAGGAATGCGGACGCTTCAGTCCACTCACAAACTACACGCGCATGCCTTACCGGTATTCTTTTCAGCGTTCGCCCGCTCCACCCTACAGTATGCGTCTGCCTGTGAACTCCTGTGAGTCTCGCCGCCGCTCACCATCTACCAATCGCCGTTCCGTGACGCCCCTGCGACCCGCCTCCTATGTTCTGAATGCCCACTCGGAAAACTCCCCAGTGCAGTTTTAGGAGGGGAAACTGCATCCGCCGGACAGCCAGAAATTCCTCCAGACAGACCATCCAACTTGTTAACAGTGTTAGCAGAATATATACGCGTCGAAGCTCTAGTGAATACTGGCACTGCTATTTCGAGTATTCCCTCTGACCTTTGCTCCCGTCTACGCAATGTCACAACACCTCACTGAGGCCCGTCTCTTTATGCAGTGACGAACGCCATTACTCACCCACTCGCCCAGTGTACAGTTCGTGTTTTCATTGACGGTATTCGTCATCATATTGCTGTTGCAGTTCTCTGTGAGTGCACCCACAAACTCATTTTGGGGTGGTATTCCCTGTCGTCTGCATGCGCTTCTATATCTTGTCGTCAGCACCTCATCCACCTCAATCTCACCGACTCTTCTGTAGCGGAACGCGAAGAGCGCATTCATCTCGTCACCACTCCAAATTATGTTCTTCGGACATCCCGAGAAGATGTAATAGCGTCGATTGCATCAACACTGTGCATGACGACGTGCTTCTACTTCCTTATGGCCACACGGTACATCGAGGCATTATGATCATTCCAGGCCTTGTTCGTTTTTTCTGAAGAATCTGCTTTTATTACTGCGTTAAATCAGACCCCCGAACCCCTATTGTTACCCTGTGGATCAACAGTCACATGCGCTATTCACCCACATCCCGTTGAAATTGTTGCCCTTCAAAGTCAAGAAGACCTACCAGAGCCAAGCGCGACGCCACTCAACTCTCCCACTCCTCTATCGGTGACAATAAGCCCTGATCTAACAACAGCCCAGTGTCAAGAATCGCTGAATATATTGAGCCGACATCTCTCTTTGTTTGACGGTCATTCTGCTGCAATTGGTATGACAACTTCCGCGACTCACCGAATTTAGACTGACGGCTTCCGAATTATTCACCGGCGCCCATACCGCGCGTCTCTTGCAGAAAGGAAGGTAATCGAGGAAAACATCTCAGACATGCTTCGACGAAATATCATACGTCCTTCCTCAAGTCCATGGTCTTCGCCAGTTGTTTTGGTGCAAAAAAAAGACGGAACAGTACGTTTTTGCGTTGATTACCAGGCACTGAACAAAATAACGCGCAAAGATGTTTACCCTCTCCCACGAATTGATGACGCACTAAATTCGTTGCATGGCGCGGAACATTTTCTCAGCCTTGACCTGCGATCGGGCTACTGGCAAATACCAATGCCGAATCTGACAACGAGACGGCGGCTTTTATCACCTCAGATGGGCTATATGAATTTAACGTAATGCCTTTCGGACTTTGTAACGCGCCTGCTACCTTCGAACGTATGATCGATAGCGTACTACGTGGCCTGAAGTAAAAAACCTGCTTATGCTACCTCGACAACAACATATTGTTTTTGTTTACCCGTCCACAACATCTGAAACGTCTCGAAAAAGTCCTAGGTTGCCTCGCAAAAGCTGGTTTACAGCTGAATACGAAAAAAATGCACCTTCGCAAGCAAAACGATCAAGGTTCTAGGACACTTAGTCAGTGAAGACGGTATTCGACCGGATCCCGAAAAGCTTGCCGCCGTCCTCGAGCTTCCCCGTCCATTGCATGAAAAAGACCTGTGCAGTTTTCTAGGCTTGGCATCCTACTTTCGGCGCTTCATACGCGATTTAGCAAGGCTTGCCTCTCCGCTCCGTCAACTACTCGCAAGTAACACGGCATTCGTCTGGTCCGAAGACTTTGAAAAGGCTTTACTGGCATTGAAGCAAGCCCTGGCATCCGACCCAGTACTACGTCACTTCTATCCAGGTGCACTTATCATTCTTCACACTGACGCCAGTGGTCATGGTCTCGGTGCCGTTCTACTGCAGCGTGACAACACCGCACGCGAACGTGTCATCGCTTACGCCAGTCGTGCTTTGACTGCTGCCGAGAAAAATTACACAATAACCGAACAAGAGTGCCTGGCTGTTGTGTGGGTAGTACGAAAATTTCGTCCATATCTCCACGGCCGCCTTTTCACAGTCGTCACCAACCACTACACATTGTGCTGGCTTTCGTCTATAAAGAACGTATTGGGTCGTCTTGGCCGCTGGGTGCTTCGTTTACAAGAGCACAACTTTGATGTCGTGTACAGGTCTGGTAAGAAGCACCAAGATGCTGATGCTCTCTCTCCCTCCCTCTACCCAACTGTAATAATTCACCGTCACCGATTTCCACCGCTGCATTACCTACCGCAGGTTTCAGTTGGCTTAGATCCGGCCGCCCTTCTACCCTCGTGTCCCATCAACGCGTTGACCTTTACTGCCGCTCCATATTAGCACGCTTAGAAGGCCCACCCACTCCTACGAACACCCCACTTCGCCGACAACTGAAACAATTCAAGCTTCACGATGATGTTTTACATCGCTATATTTACCACGTTGAATGAAACAAATGGGTCCCCGTTATACAGCGTTGTCTACAACGGTAGGTTCTAGAGACATTCCACGATGATCCTGCTGTTGGGCATCTCAGCTATGACAAAACGTACGACAAAATACGCAGTCGGTTCACCTGGCCTGGCCTCTTATCCGCAATTGCCAAATATGTTTCTTCGTGTGCCTTATGTCAACGGCGGAAACGACCCACTACTGCTCCTTCTGGCTTTCTCCAACCTCTTCCTTGTCCCGCTTTGCTATTCGAAGTCGTCGGGATGGACTTGTATGGCCCCCTTCCCGTGACCTCCAATGAAAATCGTTGGATTGTAACGGCAGTGGACCACCTCACACGTTATGTGGAAACAGCCTCACTGCAGGCTGGTAAAGATACTCAAGTAGCCAATTTTTTTTCTGCGTAACATATTTTTACGCCATGGAGCTCCACGCGTTCTGCTCAGCGACCGCGGCAAGATCTTCCTTTCCTCTATTGTTGCTGAGGTTCTAGGTACCACCGAGACCACCCACAAGACAACTTCTACTTATCATCCACAAACAAATGGCTTGACGGAACGCTTTCATCGTACCCTCTCGAACATGATTGCCATGTACGTTAATCTTGACCTCACGAACTGGGACGCAATTTTGCCATTCGTAACGTTAGCCTACAATACGGTTTCGCAACGCACCACCGGCTCCCCATTTTCTGGTCCATGGCCGCTCTCCAAGTGTAACTCTGGACGTCTCCTTTCTTTTGGCTCCTGCTACTTCAGCAGGCCCTTTATCCGCACAATTTTCGTCTCGCCCCGAGCACTGCCGTCATCTGGCCCAAATCAACACCGGCATCTCTCACCGTCATGCCGAAAACACCGGCATGCATAGTGTGAAGAATAGTGACACACTGTGAGACTTACAACTTTATCATTGCAGTGTTTTGGTCTGTCTTTACTGTGTGCGATTTGTTTCTGCCAAACATAAACCTAGTTTTTACCATTTTTCATGGTTGACAATTTTTCTGTATACGTTTGCAAGTACACTTTCACTTATGATGCTAAACAACAGGCTTGAGTTATGTGCCTTATTCTTGTCTATGAATTTTATAGAATACCTAAAATGAACTCTTCTACTTGGCGCAATTATTGGCTACTGCGTGCACGTTCTATGCATCTAGATATTAAAATAGAGAATGCAGCTGGTAGCAGTGAATAATGTGTTCAGACGCTTGTATACAATGCGATACCTTGCTGGTGCCAAAATTTGTTGTGCATATACGGTGAAGCGACTAGTAGCTGGCAATACTGCATTGTTACAGCTAATTGCACAATGGAGCGTTTTTCAGCTGCTCACGTAGTTCAAGCAGATGTCGATCACGTTCACTGTGGTACGACATAGTCACAAAGCACGAAGCTCATGCATCTGCATTCTGCATACCAGGAACCCTTATGTGAAGCATCATGATGCTGTGATGGGGGCAGCTAAGTGAGAATTGGGTTTTTTATGCCTGTCAGTATCATTTCACAGGTTTGCTAAATGCAATCGAGTAGATTCAGCAGGAACTTTCAGCTACAGAGTCAGTGTAACAGCGCATTTCAATAGCAGAATTACCTAGCTGTTCACTACATTTTCCAGAAACGCCGTTATTTTGTGACTCCTTAACGTCACAGCTTGCTCACTCATGTCTTGGTGGTGGGTCATTACAAGAATCATAATTTAATATATCATGCAAACTTATTCTATTTTTATATTGTATATTTATTTATGCTTTTCAACTGCTTCCTCCCCAACTAAAGCTTAACTTCTGCTGGATTGTCTCATGGGTGAAAACAAGAAACCTGGCCAGGGAAAGCAACAGGGTGCTCCATTATAACAGAAGCAAATATTGCTGTGGATCAGTCTATAGCTGAAAATTTTTTAAAGACACATATGTGGATTTCATGTGAGTATTTACAGAGCCTAATTGTGTTGTGCTGGTTTTGTTATCGCAGGAAGCGCCACCCAAAAGCAGTGCTACAAGAATGTGAGCCACAAGTTCTTTTCAACGAAAAACTCAGACGCCTGAGAGCCACGGGCCGACTGCGTCTGCCCTACACAGACAGTGCAGCCACCACAGTAAAGTTCTTGCAAACGATTTTAGGCATTCCTATGTTGCATAGACTAGGGATGGTAATTATCAGTTTCATACCTTTTAGGGATATGCCTGCAAAAGTAATTCCGTGCACAGTGTGTTTTATATTCTCTCAAAGTACAATTAGGCAGCTTTGGCTCTGTCTTTCTTTTTTATCACTTTCCGGACCATCTTGCTGATTCATACAGAGTGCTGCAGCATCGCATTGTGTGAGTATCACAGACAATTCATTTTGAAAATCAATTGTGGTGACCCCTTGATGCCTGAGCAGTGTATACTCTTCGCTAGCGAAGTGATGTGATTTTGAACTGACTGTCGGTTGGTTCTCTCTGCAATGTGTAAGAGTGTTTTAGCCTTAAAATTACGCCGTATAAATTGTGTCGTTGTGAGATGTGCTGCATATCTGTTTATCTCACCTATGCCTTGCCCAGTACTTCCTCACCATGCCGATATAGCACAGTGGCACATCAACGAGGCCTTGTTTAGTTGATGGTTGCATGTTGATCGCAAAAGCAGTGACGTCATCCTTTGTTGCCATGGGACGGTAGTCAAAATGGTGACGTGTGCGTACCCCTCTTCACGATGAGAACGATGGAGAAGCCGAGTGAGAAACTGAAAACAGCTACAATGTGTGTTTTATTGCCTGTCAATTCGTTATTTCATCATGTCAACACAATATTTGTGGCAATGTGCTCACACTTTACAATTTGGCAGTTATCTTAAGTTTCATACGATGGGGTTGTTTAGTAGCTTTTTACATTTCAATTATGAATGGTCAGTTTATGCACTGCATTGCTTTGTTGATTTATATTTTGCAATGCTCATCTCTGAAATAGTCTGCAGCTTCTGTCAATATTTATGTATTCATTATATGAAATATTCAGCATGTTCAATATGTACCATCAACAGCAATGGTTGGGGAACACGAAATTTTCGATGAAGCTATAGATTCTCACTTTGTCTGCGAATGTAATTTTGAAAGAAATACTCCATACTGCACTTCGCATTCCGTCCTATGCCGTCACCGGTCTAATTGCAAGCGTTAAGTACCGACGTAGCGTATTCGCATTTGTTGTGGATTCAACATCTATCAAGCTTTTCCTGTTGATAGTACTTCCATAGATTTTTCATGGCACTGGAGCCATTTTCTTTCTCCCCTTTTGTAACTAGATAGTTGGCAGTTCATTTTTTGCTGCTTTGTTAACATAATACCTATTCAACCGGCACATCTAAAATAGTGTTTGGGTGTACATGCATCATTTAATGTTTAATATTTTATTAGTCGTGGAGCCTCTTTCGGTATTTTGGATTTTTTTGACAACTTAACTGCTGTTTTAGAGCAATCTGTAGATATGAATATTGACTCTACTAACCTTTGGTTCAGACAGAAAAGCTGAACAGTTGCCGAGGTGCATGGCCTGCGCCACAGTATTCTAGGTTCCCAGAAAAGATTCTAGGCCGGATAGTATGTGGCTCCTTGCTAGTTGCCTGTCTTGCTTTTACTTAGAGCTCTTTTCATAGTACTAAGATTCATCTTACCTTGCTTATTTGAACAACTCCCGCACTGAGTGGATTTGATCTTTAGGGCAGCAGTTTCACTTTTGAAGGAGGCAAACATGCTAGAGGACTTGGTGCTTTTCAATCGACATTCACACTCAGAACCCCATTATTTTGTTACATCAAGTGAACAAAGGGGTAATTCTAGATTGTATACATATCTCGAATAGGAGAGGTGAGCAGCTTGGTAGGTGGGTATTCACGTTAAAAAGGCAGGGCATGCAAGCATGGACTTGAGAGAGTAGTCAAGACACTGCAAACACTAACCGGAAAAGTTGACATTGAGCTAGAAGCGAAACAAGGCAAGTGGAGATATCGATCAAGATGGCATGCTTGTTGGTTTATTTGAGAGATAACTGCTCAGCATTTGATTTCTTCGTTGAGGTATTCAATGGTTAGCTCACACATGCACTATCACAAGTCACTATGCCAAGCCTCAACCATTAGATGCATTTCTTCATTTCTGTGCTTGTAAGAAACTGCATGATTCGAATTTTCGCATGTAGTTAAGTCGTGATATAAAGATAGGTTTAATGATGGGCCTCTGGTTAACTGTCTTATATGTTCCGTTTGTCTGCCTTTTCATTGTTAGTTGGCATTTGAAATGTCCTGACTCACCTGCGGCCATATTTGCAAGCCCAGTCTTTTCAACATGTATGCATTTAATGCGCAAGGAAAATAGGTTATCGAGTGAATATTAAGAAGTTAAATTTATGTCTAGTTTAAATTGTTGTTTCTGTTCTCTTCTGTTAGACTTCTTGCTTAACAATGACTCGGCATTATTTTGGAGCCTGCTAATGTGGTATTGGATATACATACATAAAGCAGCAGCTATTAGCATGCTTTTGAGACTGCTACCTCATGTGGCCGAGAAAGTCAAGTTGAGTTACATGGGGCATGCTAGAAAAGGTGAATTGTTTCTAATGTTTTCGTGTTCTCGGCAGACATTTTACAAAAACTGACCCAAAGGCAGCCAGAAGGTAGTACAGATGGTCACACACTTGCCATGGGGCTGCCTCAGAAACTGTGACTGAGAATTAACCTGTAAGTATTTGCGAGTTCATAGTTTTGTCATGTTAGTCAGTGAAGTGGTTTCTTGATCGTTTGCAATATTTTCCAAAACTGGTGCTTCGATGCCTCAATCTGGGACGAAGTTCTTCCAGCGCTATTTTTGGGAAAAAAATTCTAATACAGCAGAGGCCTTTGAAACTATGTGCTCAGAAATTGAGTTATGGGAGAAAAATAACTGACATATGATTGTTTCTTCATGCTTTTACCACAGTCTTTGTTTCTTTGTGAGCAAAACTTCATGGCTATGTTAACAAATTAACTTTTGTTTCAATTTATGCTAATGTTGGTCGTGAGGAAACATTGCGAAATGGTACTTGCCCATCAGCCACAGGTCGCGGGATTGAGTCCAGGCTGCAGCGGATGCATTTCCGATGGAGGCGATAATGTTGCAGGTAGTCGACATTTCTTGGAGCTCTCCACTATGGCGTCTCTCATAATCATATGGTGGTTCTGGGACGTTATACCCCACATATCAGTCGAATAAAACGTGACAAAATGCAGTGTTTTTTGTATAATTTTTATGAGAGTGATTATTTCTTGTAGAATAAATTTACATTCTTTGTTCTAAGGGCATTTTCCAAGACTTAAAAATACTTCTGACTCTAAAAATTGAAGACACCTTCATACATTTTCACCCTGGGTTCTTTGGGTGATGAGACAGTCATTAAAGCATAAACGTAAAGGGTGAGCTATAAAATGAGAAAAAACCCGGCTGCGGCGGCTGCATTTCCGATAGAGGCGGAAATGTTGTAGGCCCGTGTGCTCAGATTTGGGTGCACGTTAAAGAACCCCAGGTGGTCTAAATTTCCGGAGCCCTCCACTACGGCGTCTCTGATAATCATATAGTGGTTTTGGGACGTTAAACCCCACATATCAATCAAATTGAGAAAAAAGGCTTACTGTCCATATCTTGAAATTCTATCAAACACTACATGTCAGTTGTCTTAATATGACAGAAGTTAAGATGATGATAAGGGGGGGGGGCTTGAATGAGGGTCAAATTAATAAAGAAAGTTTCTTTTTGGAGCCAATAAAAATTTTTCAGGATTAGGCTGTTTTGAATGTTTGAACGAAAATCATTTGTCTAAGTCGTGGCAGTAACCTTGATACTGTTTGCTGCTCTGGTAAATGGATGTCCTCTAGTCGAATCGCTCAATTTTAGCACCATGGACATAGTGTTATAAAACTGTTCAGCAGCCAGACCCCTGCTAAATGCCTTGTCCTCTGCAGCTTAAGTTTTGCACCCAGTATCATTACAGTAGAATCATTTGGTAAAGTTGAGGATTTGTAATGAATGTGTTGAGATGTATACCTGATGAAAAGTTTATGTATACCTGATTCTTAATTTAAACCTCACCATTTGTGTTCATGCACTATTCATTGTCTTAATCAGGCTAATACCTCCACCATGATGTTATGAAAAAGGCGACGTGTATCTGTCCAGCACTCTGTCACGCACAGTGACAGAGTGTTGGATGGGTGGAGGGTACGGAAATGACAACGAAGTCCTGATCTTCTTATTTCACAGCTCTTGTTTCTCGCTCCAAAGGTGCCGTTACAATATGTTGCCTGCCGCACGTAGCCCTTTGCAGTGCTCTACAGTACGCTTTGTCTTGTGTAAGATTTCATAATATAATGCAAAATTCTTTTGTTCACCCCGCATAACTCTCCATGGTGTTAGTAGTTACAGATTTCGTAACTGCCACACCACGGCACTAATTAATCAGAATTTGTTATGCTAGTCTATGATTTCTTTTGCAGTTCAAATATAGTGCGTTTAACGTTGAGTCGTTGTCTACAATAGCAATAGGTCTTCGTAGCATCCTCCTGCTTGTTCTGCATGTGACCTGTCTTTGTCCAGAAATATCGTCTGCTTTTGTGATTCATGAAATAGTGGTGTGAACAGAGGTGATGTATGTAGTAGACACCATAGTGGTTTAAAACTTGAACATTGCTGCAGCTATAATAGTCTTTTTGTACTTTCTTTTGAGACATTCAGAAAGGAGCCAAGTGGAGCTGTTTATGGGCTATGCACACAGTTTGATAAGCGGGCTTTCAGCGCTTATGGCAATTATGTTTCTGAATACATCTCCCAAAGTTTAGGACTCCAATTATGACTCCCACATCTGCAAGATAACGCAGCACACTGCATACGCACAAACTACCCTCAGTAGCTTAACTGTGAATTGTTTAGTCTGACCTTGCACAACAATTATAACCAAATGGCATAAAAGCTTTGCCATCTATGAAGGTAGCGTTCTCAGTATATGCTGGAAATAAGTGTGCAAAGTTAAACCAGTCCACTGGTCACATATTTTCTTGTAAACATTTATAGACAGAAGGCTTGGGTTTTTTGAAGCTGATACATGGTAACGAATGGACCGTGACTCCAGAAGTTCCTGTTTTCTCAATTTTGTACATGAGGTTGCATGGTCGAATTGTTCAGTTTGCAGCTATATCTTGTCACTAAGCAGCGTTCAACAAGCTCTGTGTCAGAACATGTTGCATGGAAAACTTAATCAACATCCTCTTTACGTTGTTTTAAATTGCGGTGACCATTTATCTTTTGTTTTGCCCATGGAAGTTGCGTCGCGATTTTCGCTTCTTACTTAACCAATGACCTCGCTCAAATCTTCAGTGCTTTTCGGTATACCTTAGGATATACGTTGACGGACCGCACATCTGCGCGTGATCGAAGGGTGGTCTTCTACAAAGTATACTGGGGTATTGCAACGCCACTCCTATTGGCAAAATGGGCAGAAATAGTTCAGAGGTTTAAAGACTGCAAAGGGGGGATGCTGCTATTGCCACCAGTGTAGCTTGTTTCAAGACTGAGTTTAACTGCTGGACAATAAGGCGTAGCTTCTATATAAACAGTACCTGAAAGTGGCTTGGGCACAGATCGAAGGGGGGGGGGGACTTGGAATATTGGTTTAATTGTTGTCAGCCAATAACTTCCAAGAACAACATGTTCGCGAAGATGTATATTGCTAAATAACTGGTCAACCTTCACTGACCTGTTGCCAACATATGCTGCAGCTGCAATCTGCTTAGGTGGAAACACTTCTATGTAACTTTATTAGTTGCAAGTCCAAGTAATCTTTTTACACTTTTTATTTCACACGTAGTTTGGAACATCTTTGCGTGTACAGATTGGGTCAACAAAAAGAAATCTGCAATATGAGGAAAGTGAGGGTGTAATGTGAACTTAGCGCGGGTAAACTTTTGGCATTGTTAGTGTAACAGTTTCATGAAGTTCAGCGTAGCACTTCAAATCACAAGGATGGGACAGGCTTGTGTATGCTCGGCCATTCCTATCTTCGTCGTTTCAGTGCCGCGATTCGCTCTATAAACAAGTCACGTTCTCTTTGTGCCTTTGTTTGCTGCATGTGCACGCACTTCTTGTGTTCTTTGTGTAAGGTTCAGTTCAACTGGACTCCTGTTCAATTTGGTGTACTTTAACAAGCAGGTATTTTAGGGATATAGCCATGAATGACTGCATTCATTCCACAAAATCATGCTAACTGTGCAGAACATATAGTACGTTGTACTCATTCTATGAACCCTGTGTTCACTTGCAGATGAAGGTGTGCCCAAAAACTAAATTAACAGCTTGTCCAACCAACAAAACTCTCCGTCAAACAACACAAATAATTCACAGGCACGCAGAACATAAATGAAATCCTCCATTGCTATGTTTTGTAAGCAGGCTGCATGGAACAGCTGTGGTGCGGCATACTGCGGCATGCAATACAGCAGACTGTTGTGTGAAACTATAAAAATTTTTTGTATTAGTTGCAATAACGTATAGAATACGTAAGAACGCCTTGCCCGACAAAAATTGTATTTTGAACACGGTGTAGTATTTGTCGTCTTATTAGAGTGACAGGTTCTATGGTAACTGTGCTAAGCTTGACTTCTGTGAATAGGCTACGTCATAAGGAGATAGTTGTATTCTTGCTCAATATCGGCATTGCTATACCATCTGCATTTTCCGTGAAGAAGGGCCCTCATTTTTTACAGTGTGTGCACATTGGCCAATCTGAAAGGTGTGGGAACGAAAGACTTAGGGAACACAAATACAAAGTAGACAAATCTATACCTGGTCATTTGGGCCTTCATTGTCTGGTTGTGTCCCTGTGTTTCAAAACACCCGCATTCTCTTGAGGGCCCGTAACAGAACTACACGTGAAATCATTGAAGCCTTTGAAATTGAAAAAATGAAAGATAAATGTGTGAGTGTGGCTTCAATAGCTTTGTCAGCTAAAGAAGTATCGGAATATTCACTTTAACGTTGGCGAGTTCAGATTGTCGCGATCGATGATGACGCGTGCATAAGGAGTGCGATATCTTAACATGATATGTTCCAGGTTTTATCGGTCCACTGTTACTGTATATATAGCATGTGTGATCGCAAATACAACAATAGTTGCATGTTAGCGCTCTGTGTATGTGCGTCTCTCTTTTGGTGTCTTTGTCGTGGTGAGCTATACCCTTATAAATGACGCAAGAAATAGTTAATCTCTCAGAAGGCTTCGTTTTGTCACCTGAACAGTCTTCTAGGATCGACAAGATCCTACGTTCACAGCTGTACCGCCAAGTGCGGCTCTACTGACCAGTTATGACTACAAGCTTGCATTGCGCCAGTGATGCCGTGGGTGCATATGGAAGGATTCGAGCGTTGTCATGGTTCGTCGACCAGAGAATGAAGTGGTTGTGGACACTTTATCAGAAGCAGCTCCGGAGCCATCTACCGGGGAAGAAACAAACTCAGAGGAGCCCTGAGGAGCCCTGTTCACGAGGCTTCGCAGCTGAATCTTCCAAGGTTCATCCATTATGCGCTCTCACTGGGCCCGAAGTTCGCCGTCGAAAAGAGGAGGGCATCGGAAGAACTGTTGTCCATGGTGAGACAGCATGCTAAACTCGTACCTGAAGAGGAAGTTTCTCGCGCTATATCCGAAGGTGTAGATGTCATTTCACGTCATGTCATCCTGTGCCCTAAACACTCGGTAAAACGTGTTTCGGAGTATTTGACGAGCAATTCTTGGTGTGTTGCCTGCCGACAAGGAAGATGTTATTGCTGTTTTGCTTATAGCAACGTTTCGTACTAAGGCAGGCGAAGCCATCGCCGGTGTTTTTGAAAGGCATGTTCAAGTCGCTCAACCCAAGGTTAAGGTAGGTGACCACCTTCGAAAATTAATTTTTATAAACTAATGTTTGAAAGTAATATTGTTACATTTCCTGTCAATTCTAGAATATTTTGCACAAAGAATGATTTTGATAACTCAAGCGGTTAAAAAGTTCTGGTGGTTTTTCCAACCCCTCCTAGATGCGTCCGAAACCAAATGTGATGGTTTCTGATACCACGGCGTCTGCTACCTCGTCATAAATGTGTCTCAGAATGCATATTATGTCATTTTAGTATGCTTTAGTTTATTTTCAAGCTTTCGTAAACCTTTCAGGGCACGCTTTTCTGAGTTCATTGAAAAATTTTACTAGAGGGCTACGGGGCAATTCAACCAAGCGAAAGCACTCGAGAAGGACTGCCGCAAGCACAAGGGAAGACTTCCCAACGAAATACACAATAAGGTGAAAGCTGTGTACAGTAACCTTTGTTCCGATGAACATTTAAAGAAGTGCTTGCATGAAAAATGTCAAAATGTGGACGAGTATTTCAATGGGATGGTTTAGCAGAGAGTCCCCAAAATTGTATATGTAAGCCAGCCCATTTTTTTGTTTGGATTGTGTGATGCTGAAGCACTGTTCAACGACAAAAATGGTAGCATACTGGACATTTTGAAAGAGACAGGCATTGAACCCTGCCACTACACGACGATGGCATGCCAGACCAATGACTGCTGCCATGTGAGAAAAGCCGCACGCAACTTGGGTGGAGGCACACAGCAGGCAAGAAAAAAATTCCTGCATCAGCTCGTTTAAAAGGAGACCGTCCAGCTTCCAAAGAAGGCTCTAGCCGGGTGGATTTTAGGCATTTCTGATGTTTTTTATTACACAAACATTCATTTCAAATACTTAATTTCCTTTTTTTCAAAACATGTTTTTTTTTTCTTTTGTGCAGTTGCGTGATTAATGATAACTTACCGTGTAATAAATATTTTCGCGTAAATCTTTGTGTACTGTTTGCTGATATCTAAAGCTGAGCATTCGAGCAGAATTATTGAAAACGAGCAGTAACTTTTTATGCTATGTCCAAGTGCGTAAAAAAGAAAAACCTGCCGGATATCGATTTTATTAGTTTTTTTTGTCATAACGCACCTCGGTTTTGAGATAAGGTGATGATGGTGCTTAGATGCAAAGGCTGTTGTCCTCACTAACATACCTGCCAAGTCCCATTTGAATCGCATCGACCAATATTACCTTATGGCTGTTGGTGCAACACGCATATTTCAACACATTTTTATTTAAAAAAAACGAGTCTTCATTTTCTGCAATTTCTGATTTTAAACATTCAAAATAACTCAACAAAATTGAGTTGTAACTTTCAGACAATAACTGCGGAAATTTTTATCGAAACTAGTGACCTACCTTAAGGCGCATTCCAAGAAACTGTGTAGTAGGTTGAATCTTGACAAGTTTAAGAAAAGTGTTAATAACAGCAGACGATGTCATCTTCAAGTTCTGTTCAGGGCTAGAACCTACACAACGCGTTGTACTTGTAAAAAAAAAGAGGCGTGTGCATCGGCTCGTGCATAGCACCTATTCTTAGCGATCTGTTCATATCCGGTCTTAGCACTGCCTTGTCTACAACGTATTCCGTTTTGCAGATGATTTCCTCTTTTAATTGACTATACACCTGTTGACTTGGAAGTGAAGATTGACGAAGTGTTACCCGCGATTAAAAAATGTCTCTCACACATTAAAATTACTTGTTGACTTCCCCAAGGTGCCTCTATCAGGTTTTTAAATATCTGGTTGTTTTTTGCTAGAAAAGCACGCATGCTGGTCGTATGAGCCACGGGCAAATAAGCTTCTTCTTTCTTCTGTCTCGGTGCACTCAAAGCTTATAAAGAAAGGAATCGCAAACTTGTGCTTAAGAAATGCCGTCGCCAAATCGTGTCACCATAAAATGGCGTCCACTTTCGAGACCCAGAGCAAGCGTTTCCCCGAAGCAGGGTGCTTAGCTCAGCTGCAGATCTCTCTATTAGAGCGCATCCCGAAAGTTTCACACATAGACAGGCAACAGGTGTTGGAGCGTTCGGGCAGCACAATAGGTGTAAGCCAGCATATTCGCACCATCTCTCATAACATGAAGAAAGTGGCCCAGTGGGCTAACATACGCGTGGCGTTTTCAGCCCACCCCCCAAAACTAGAGGAGGTTTGGAAGTTGACCTGCCCAAATAATGTCATTCGTTTGGTCTGTGATAAAAGACACCAGGTCAGATATGTAGTATATGCGTGCTGCGTTGTGTACATGTTCTTGCTATTGTGTGGAAAGTGTTTTAGAGGGCAGAACAACCGGTGTCTTAACGATAGACTACGGAAACATGACTAAAAGTCCAGCGGGAGTGTTCCTAGCAGCTCACTGCAAAGGTTGTGGGTGCTCCCCTGATCTGTTCAGCTGCACCGTTACCGGCCGGTCTCGCAGTCAACTGACCTGTGAAAACAAAGAAGCTTAAGCTATAGCCAAAATGCGAAATATGCGCGTGATTTCAACATCAATTGCATTGACGGATAAAGAAATGACGTTTCTTGAATGACACCACGTGTAAGACGAGTTGTGTTTTTCCGCATATATGAGATGGATGTCAAGGACATGAAATAAAGAGTTTGAAGTTTAGCGCCTACCTTTCTAGACGTCTCTTTCGTGTTTTCTTTTTTATTTCTATATGTGCCTTGCTAACACAAGCTAAGTTTAACAACATCGGCAATGCTTTTCTCTAGATGCCCCGCCGCGGTGGTCTAGTGGCTAAGGTACTCGGCTGCTGACCCGCAGGGCGCGGGTTCGAATCCCGGCTGCGGCGGCTGCATTTCCGATGGAGGCGGAAATGTTGTAGGCCCGTGTGCTCAGATTTGGGCGCACGTTAAAGAACCCCAGGTGGTCGAAATTTCCGGAGCCCTCCACTACGGCGTCTCTCATAATCATATGGTGGTTTTGGGACGTTAAAACCCCACATATCATCAATGATTCTCTAGATCACTTCTTTATTTCATCAGATAATATTGCTGATATTACACGTGCATTTTAGTTGGCGCTTTTCCTGACTTTTACAATGCCAACGATAGTAGCATTATCGACTATCTTTCACACGAACTATCGTTCTTCAGCGAAAATTCTTGCCACGTCTCAACTGACGCTGTGGCATGCGTTCAAAGATATTGTTTGACAGCGCATTCACGAATCGTACCCAGTAAAACAAAGAAAGATAAAGAAACACCGCCCATGGTTAACACGATACGTCATTCACGCAAAACAGGAAGTGAAGCGGCTACAAAATCACTGAAAAAAGGTACTACATCAACAGGAAACCAGCTTGATGATGCCATAATTAGTCTGAAAGTCACTATAAAATATGCAAGAGATTATTGCTTTTCTAACAAACTGAATAACTCTATCAAACGTCACCTACCAAATTCTGGAACTACCTCAATCCTAAGTCATCGGATGCAAAAACAGTTTCCCCGTGCAAAATCCTAGCTAAGACAAATTCCCTTAATAATAATTTTAAATCAGTACTTACTAGTGGTAATAACAGTACTCCTTATATGGTTTCCTCTGCTAAGAGACACATTAAACTAACTATAATCACGCGGTCAGGTGTCCTTAATCTACTCAGTTTAGATGCCAAGAAAGAATCTGGGCCTGATAATATTCCCAACGCCTTTCTGAGCAGATATGCTGAATGGGTTGCGAAGTATCTGTGTTTAACTTTTGACAAATCGCTATCATCTGGTAAGCTTCCAAAGGAATGGAAGATTGCAAGAATCACACCAGTACAACAATCGGGAAATAAGTATGATGCAACAAATTTTAAGCCTATCTTTATAACATGCGCAGCTTCTAAAATGCTGGAACATATCATACTCAAACACTTAATATCGCCGAATCTATCCTGACACGCTTCCAACATAGATTTCGCTGTAGATTATCTACTGTTGCTCAACTTTTGTAACTTGTCCATGGCCTGTTCATGGGCATTGATTCCAGAAAACAAATGAACCTAACATTGTTAGACTTCTCTAAAGCCCTCGATCGAGTGACACATCAAAAATTAAATCATAAACTTAAGCTATTGCTAGTGACTGCCCCATACCTGATTGAATATTGGATTACTTAAGGGATCGTTTACAGTTTGTTGAAGTTGATGTCCAATCGTCGAATACTGCCTAAGTGATATGCAGTGTTCCACAAGACTGTGTCCTAGCCCCGCTTATTTTTTTTAATCTTCATCAATGACATACCTGCTAATATACATGTCAGCATCAGATTACTTGCAGATGATTGCATTGTCTATAATCTGATCCACGCGCAAGAAAATCACCTAGCCCTTGACTACGCTTTACAAACAGTAACGAAATGGTACTCCGTCTAGCAAATGACAATAAATGCAAAAAATCAACCCTACTTATTGTCCCGAGGAAAAAGAATAAATCGTTATATCCGTGTAATATTAAGGATACTGTATAGGGAGCCATCAATCAGCATAAATACCTGAAGTTAACTACATCTGAGGACCTTAGACTAAACATATAAACAACATAACAGCGATTGCACTTAAACGACTATTTCTCATCCGACGCCGCCTTCGATTAGCTCATATAGACACCAAAATCCTGGCTTATAACGCATTAATCAGACCAATACTAGAATACGCAAACTTCGCATAGTTTCCTTTTTCTAAACAAGACATCTCTCAACTTGAAGGCATACAGAGAAAGGCAATAAGGTTCATTTTTAACAAATACGGGCCCACCTACTCTGTTTATGGAAAGTGATAGTATATATTCCCTCCTGCGCCGTGCCCAAATAGCTACAAACACGACCTGCAAGACATAACCACACTCAGATGCTCACGGAATACATCATTATACGGACTGTTTCAAAATTTTTTGTATCATTGGCCATAAGAGAGTGAAATAACCTCCCTTCACAAATCGTAGAAAGCACACCACTAACGCAGTTTTTAAACTAAAAACGAACTACGAATTCTGCTAGACAATTATTTTCTCATTAGGTTTTTATTTTTGTGCTTTTTGTATTTTATTATAAAGTGCCTTATTAGGAGCTTTTTCCCTCTCTTTTTATTCACGAGCTATCAATCTTTCTGTACTTTTTTCTATTTATTCATAGTTGGCATTGTATCACAACTTGTCAGACTTGTATTGAATCACTGTATATGCCCTGCTGCTATGATTCTTCTGGGATTGGCAGTATTTTCTAATAAATAAATATCCACGGAGTGCATGATGATGTGTGAGGCGAAGCATCCATCCGTCCGTCCGCATTTCCGTCCGCCCGTGCGTCCGTCTGTGCGATCATCTGTGCGTTCATCCGTCCATCAGTGCATCTGTATGTCTCTTCGTCCGTGCGTCTGTCCATCTGTCCGTCGATATAGTGAACATTCCAAGTATCGATATCTCACATCTTTTCCTCACAGATTCTTCGTATAGAAATACCGTCATCCAGCAGCCATCTCAAGGACTAAACGAGAGGTGGCACAGCCAGACTAGAAGAGCGGCATGTGCGCACTTTCTTACGGCCGGCGCTTCGCGTCTAGTTCCCACTTTCCACCGCCTCTAGTTCATTGCACTATGGCGCAACCCTCGCTATACCTTGTTAAAAGAAAGAAACTTACGCCCAGTGAGTATAGCGCGGCTACCCTTTCTCGTCAGATAGTGCTCAAAGTGCGTACTTCTGATACTACTTTTGTTCAGTAAGCATCAAATTCGAGGCAAATTTTATTAGAGGTCAAGTCACTAATACTTCTGTCTGTTGGTTATTTCATCATAAAAACTGTATTTCTATTTATGATTAACGAGCGCGTGTTTTCTGAATTGAAATGAATGCGCGCCTGCCGCTCCTCTAGTCCGGCCGTGGAGATGGCTACCTACTACAAGGACGCACTATGACTACTACTGCTTAAACCGCGGATGCATGACCCACGACTAAAGGAGCTTCACCCTCAAAAAATTCCAAGTGCCCTACTCCGGCCTTAGATGGGGTTCAGATATTCATTATGGACTATTCGCTATTTACCTATCATTTTTCAAAAATCTTCTCAACCTCAATTGTTCCTCAAATGTGGCAGTCCACTAAAATTCTCTTTCTATTTAGGTCTGGAAGCAAACATTCATTACTGAATTATTGACCAACTTCTCTTACATTCCGTCCATGCAAAATTCTCACACACATAATATACAAATGCATGATTGAACTTTTATCGTGAAATGAACTTTTATGCGATGCTCAGCATGGCTTTCAACGTAGTCACAGCACCCTAACCCAACTCAATAAACTCACTCATGATATTATCATAGCTTTCGATGTAGGCGACCAAGTCGACGCAATCTTCACGGAGTTTTCAAAAGCATTGGATACTGTATTGCACTGTAAACTATTAAAACAAGCTCTCTGTCATTGCAAACAATCAGCCTTTAGTGATTTGGATTTCTTCTTCACTTTCGAATCAGTTTCCACACGTAAAACATATCTTTTCAATCATTTGTTTCCAGTGTAACTTCTGGCGTGCCTCAAGACTTCATACCAGGCCCTCTTCTTTTTCTAATTTACATAAATGATTTACCACGCAACATTCCCGTTAAAATTCGAAGTTACGCTGGTGACTGGGTCTTGTAGCATACGAATAAAACCACCAATGGTCACATCATTTTTAACGATTCATTAGCATCAATCCACTCATGTTGTGAAACTTGGCAGATGCAAATTAGCTTCCGTAAAATTATCTCAATGTCATTTGCTAAATGCTCTTTTTTCTTTTTTTTCGTTTATTCGTTTCGTGGTGCACCTCTAAAAGCGTATCTATGTACAAATATCTAGGTCTTTTATTCAGTAAGAATCTGTCTTGGTCACGTCTCATTGAAGTAATGTGTAACCGTGCCCTTAGAAGACGGGGGTACCTACAACGTACCCTACGTTTGGCCCCAACTAACCTGAGGCTCCTGACTTACCAAAACTTAGTTCACCCAATACTCGAGTATGGCACTGTCGTAGGGAGTTCTCACAAAATATCTGACATCAATAAAACTGAATGCATCCAATCGCTATGACAGCTATTTTTCACCTACTTCTCATCTTCTTAGCCTTCAGCTTACTACGCCCTCTTTTCGTCGTCATGTCGTGTCGTTAAAGTTTTTTTACGCTCTCATTCGCAGTCCAGGATTTTCTTCACTCAGCGACTACATCACACCTGCCAAGCCAACTGCCACCAGACATCATCATAGTTTAAACATGTCTCATTGTAACCACCAAACAAACTCGTATAAGTGCAGTTTTTTTGTCCGCACCATTGAATCATGGAATGCATTGCCCGGCCATGTTAAATATTTATCAGGTGATGAATTAGTTTGGTACATCACTAACCACGGATCTTCATGCTCTGCACCTCTTGCATTCAATTGCAATTTGTTTTGTATTCTGTATTCACTCCTGGGATAGCCTATCAAGGCTACAGTATGTTAAACTAAAACAATTAAATATATATCTCAAACATATTTCGCGTAATGTCTTTAGCGAAGGTTTATGTAAATGCTTATGCTTATTAAGAATATATGAAAGGTTATATATTGATTACTGAAGTTTATAGTCAGTGCAAAAACGCGGTATAAGCGAGACTCCTACATTCCGAGTAATGATAGCGTGCCTGTTGCGTTGCAGTGCAACAGTTACCTCGATAATTTGTTTAAATGAAGAAGAACATGCCAAACAATCGCAGAATGCAGAACTTATATTATATTGAATTTTAATTATACTGTACTTGCGACAATATGTGGATGTCGGTGATAAATAACCAGGGAATGCATTGTGATGGAGAGCGTTCTTCTGCAAAAGCAAGATTCTGTAGATGTTGCTTTGAGCTGTAGAAAGCCAAACCAGACTGCAGTAGTAATTTAAATGCGACTGAAACAGTGCTTAATATATGCGGACTTTTATTTGTGTAGGGAGCATTTCTCAACAGCGTGACAGAGCTGTAAAAGAAGGTTTCTTGTGTAAATGACTTACGTGAGAGTCCCAACTATAGATGAGATGAAAATGTTACACCGGGGTTTTGCGCGTTCTTCTACAATATCAAATTTTTTGTGTGCACAAATTTTATCTTGCTTAACGTTCAGAATCTTATTTATAGCTCTAAATATTATTACCTTCGTTCTCTTATAATTAGTTTTAAGTTCATTTGATAGTGACCTTGATCTGATATTACAAATAAAACGATTACGAATTTCTATCAACGTATTTGTATTTGCGCCGAAAACAAGACCGTGGCATCATCAGCATATAATATCAATTTACCAACTTGATATTGTTACGGGAAAACATTATAGCTGACAGCGGGTCTTCCTAACGGCTTAAGGAGCGCACCGTCATGCAGGCCAACGGAGAAGCTCGAGAGTCCAACCCACAGCAAGCACGTTGTCGTCTTCCTCCTTTTGGGTGTCATTTCAGTGCTTGTGCCGGAATGATAGTTCCACACACGTATCAATATTAATAATTTCATTGATAAAGCATTGAAAAGAAGGGGCCCTAATACACTTCCTTGCGGGACACTTCTACTGACAGCCAATTAAGATGAGTGATGGTTATCTAAACAAACATATTGTGATCGTTCTGCTAAATATAATTTTATAAAAGCGAAGGGACTACGTTCTTCGAAGGCCATACATTTTTAACTTATGAAATAGAATCGAAAGACTTGGTGAAATTGATGAACAAACCCTATGTATATAGCGTGTTCTCTAAGTTCTCTAAGATAATTTCTTTTAGCCTTAATAAAACTAACTCAGTGGACCTTGCTTTACGACAACTAAACTGAGCGTCGCCTTTCATGTCACAGTGGAAAACTTAGATAATCTAGAGTGCAGCAATCCTTCGAAACCCTTAGGAAGCACCGGAATACTCGATACTGGGCGATAGTTTCCCAGGAAGTTTTTGTTGCCATCTTTAAACAGAACAGGCACACGACAGATCTTCAATTCACGGAGAAATTCCCAGGGCTTTACCACAAAATAACGATATACACAAGTACAGGGACTAAATGTTCCAAAAGAAATTTCATGGGACTGATCGGTCCCATGAAATTTCTTTTGCCTATTGTCAAAATCTAATGCACTGCTAATTTTAAGACCCATAATGTTCTGTATATTTCTAGTTCGTCTGCCGGGTAGACAAATGGGCTGTAAGAATTTCCAACTAATGTGCTATTGATTTGCAGGGTGTTAGTATTTGGTAGTGTACCAGAAGTGAATTACTTGTTGAAAGAATCGGCAGTTATTACACTAGTTGTTCCACGATTGTTTAACGTGATTTCACGTGGCATGAATTCTGCTTTGTGGCGACCTAAAACACTCTTTATTGCTTTTCAAGCTGCCCCAGGGTACCTTGTACTGATATAAGAAAACAGCTTTTCATAATACGCTGTCTGCGCCTTTCGAAAAGCGCCATTTACTTTATTTATGAAAGCTGTACACTGCTGTAGAAATTTTAGGGGCGAAACAACTTAAAGCGGCACCCGTTCATCCCTCGTAGCCGTTGTAGTGTGTAAGAAGTAGAACATTTTGACCTCCAAGGTGGTGCCGGTGAGAGGTTTCTTCTGTGCGTTGTTGAACAATAAAAAATAGTGCTGAATGTACATGCCAATGGCTGCTAATGGGGAATGAGAGGAGCATTCGGCTTTTAGTTAACGCGCACGCTGCGATCCTCATTAGCACGCATTGACATGTACATTGAGCACTATCTGACAAGAAAGGGTTGCTATGTTATACTCGCTGGGTGTAACATCCTTAGTTTTAGAAACGTTTAGCGAGCGTTGAGCCGCAGTGCTATAAATACAATGAACTAGTATATGCCATGAACTCGAGGTGGTTAAATGTGGGAAGTAGACCCGAAGCGCAAGCCGTAAGAAAGCGTGCGTGTGCCACCTCTCGTTTATTCCTTGGAATGTCCGTTGGATGACGGTGCTTCTATATGGGGAATATATGATGAAAAGATGCGAGATGATGGTACTTGGAGTGTTGAATAGATGGACGAACGGACACACACACAGATGCATGGATGGACGCATGAACAGACGCAGAGGCTGATGCATGGACGAACGCAGGGATGGACGCACGGATAGACGCACGCACGGACGGGCGGATGGTCGCATGGACGGTCACACAGACGGACGCATGAACGGACAGAAGCGAGAACGAAAGGACGGACGAGTGCTTGGCCCCACTCTCCATCATTCACACCGTGAATATGCTGCCATTTTTTTTCCTTCCGCAATTTAAAGAATGCATGGAAAAGCCTATTTTTTGGTTAATCAAATGCCCAAATAGCAAGTGCGACCCAATGTTTTTTTCATTTTCTTTGATAGTTGAATTGTTTTGAAAAGAAAATGAGTGAGATAGATATTTGTAAAAGATTCTATAAATATTTAGTACGCTTCATGAACATCTCTAATAATTGAAACAAAAGACAGTCGTGCTTGCTAACGGCATTCTTGAAAGCCTGCAGTGATGACTCTGTACTTAGACAGTTTGGTGTTGACGCTTCTTTTCTGTTTTTGAGGAACTGTATTGCATCAGCACTGGAGAGTGGTCACTTCCGTCTGATGAAATAGTACCGGTGTTAGAAACAAGTGTGTCAGCATTTGTAATCATCATGTCTAGCAGTGATAAACTGGTTGCTGTGATACGAGATGGCGTTGATATTAGATTCCCCGAATTACCCGCACGCTGTATAGATATGCCGAGGGGCTGCGGGAGCACAACGTTGCTCGGAGGTGAATGCCACTTATATGCGAACGTTTGTGCCGAGTATTTACGTTGTTTATTATAAGCGTTGTCTCATCGTATACCTTGCTGCAGTATGTGATCAAATCAGCGAAGCGCACTATATGATGGTTAGTGTAAGTATCCTATGCGTTGCTCTTGTACTTTATGGCGCACATGCGTTTTTGAAGCAAGCGCTAGTGATTATGTGCAAGTGAATTCACTTGACGTCTTGTCAGTGTAGTATTGAATAAATAAGAATGGGTTGCCTCAAGAGTCGCATTTCGCCTACATTAAAATGCTACCGCTACACACAAGAATGAACGCGTTCTTTTTTTTGAGTCACATTGTCAGAAAATGACCGGCCGCCACAACGGTGAACATTAAAAATTGTTGTATAGTATTCATACGGCCTCATTTGTGAAAGTGTTTGTTAGACTGAGCTAATTCAGAATGAGCTAAGGGTCATTTTAACTTAGAAGTGTGGTTGCTTGGGCTAGTTGGTATGGCATGACGATAGTTATAGCGCGAGAACAAAATGACGACACAGAGACAAGAAGGACACAAAGGACACGAGCGCTAACTTCTAACTGAGTGTATTGCGCAGAGCGCGAAAAAGTATATAGAGGAGACAGTAACCATGTGACAAAAACCGTATGGCACAAAGAGCAAAACATGAGTAAGGGTAAAACAAAAACAAAATAAAGGCGCAGAAAAAGGCAAAGGAAAGTCTATGAGGAAACGAAACAGAAAACTAAAGATAATATAACTACTTGCGCGGATGAAAACCTTCGAGAAACCTTAGTTCCTTCTCGGACAGAAACACGGAGGACTTGCTAATGCAAGACACCTGTTCACGTGCCATTTGCGTGGCCTCGACAATGACTCGGGTGCTCTCATCTTTGGGCTTGTACAGCGTCGCTGTGTCCTTGAAAAGGGGAACACAGTTGCACTCAGTGCAGTGCTGAGCAAGAAAACCATCTTTCCCGTTTTCAACATTGTTAGCGTGTTCTCTCAGTCGATCGTTCAGACACCTTTTGGTCGTTCCGACGTAACAAGCACCGCATGAAAGGGGGGTCCTATAGACAACTTCCTGGGAGCATGCCGCATACCTCTTTCTATGCTGAACTCTGCATTCCGTTGATGACTGCGTTTTCAGGGGGTTTGTAGATTTGGTGAAGCTGATTAATTTGAACGGTGCCGAGAACACGACACGAACTCCAACTCGTTTCTTGATTTTCTTGAGCCTGTGTGATATCTGGTGTTTTTATGGAATCACGGCTATCCTTTCACGCTCTGTATCCGTGTTGCTTGAATTCTGTCGCTGCCTCTGCTCTGTCTTATTAGTCCGCAGGATAGTCTCAGCAACGGAAGCGATAAACGCCTCGGAGAAACCCGAGGCCTTAAGCCGGGAAACTTGTGCTTTGAAGCACGCAGAGATGTTGGGGGCGCATGGCCTATTTATGGCGTTCTCAAGACAGGTTCGTGCTATGCCTCGCTTAACTAACTTGCTGTGAGTGGAAGAAAAAGGAAGTAAAGGTTTCTGCGCACGGGGTTCGTAACACCAACAGATGTGCTGTGAGCTAAAAAACAACGTCCCAAAACAGGTGGTTTTGGGACATTGTGCTGCTAAACACGATTGGGTTCATACCACCGATGTTATCTTGTAAAGCTATATGTCTGCTGCCCGCCACGCTGGTCTAAAAGCTAAGGTACTCGGCTTCTGACTGGCAGGTCGCGAGATCGAATCGCGGCTGCGGCTTTGCATTTTCGATTGAGGTGAAAATGCTGCAGGCCCGTGTGCTATTTTAGGTGCGCGTTAAAGAACCCCAGGTGGTCGAGCATTCCGTAGCCCTCCACTACGGCTTCTCTCATAATCATACAGTGGTTTCGGGACGTTAAACCCCACATATCAGTCAATCATTACACATTTGCTGTAATTTCATACGTTTGATGAGTCATCATTGTGTTAATTTTTTTTCCGGTGGTGCACAAGAATGCGCGCAAGCCCATAGCTCATCTGAGGACATTTCCCGTGATAGAAACACCTGTTGCAAGTGCTCGAAGAAATTTGCGAGTTTTCCCACCTTGACCGTACCAAGTTTGCTGTATCCGCAGGTTCTTAGCCTATTAAGAACATGACATGAGAGATGCCAGCTGAGATTTGTACAGCTTCTGGCCGATTTTCTGATTAATCTTGAAATTTTTCCTGGGCATCGTTCAACAATAAGGTGTCACGCTTGATCACTTTTACAGACGAATATTCTAACTGCGCCATTTGAACCAAATGGCATGTAGTCAATTGGTCCAATTTGTTACGTACTGGTGGCACCATTTGACCAGATTGAAATTCAACCAATTGGTTCAATAAGAATAAACTCATGGCTCCATTGGTGATATGATACTTCACCATTTGACCCAATTGGCATACAACCGATTGGGCCGGTTGGTCCAAATGACTCAATAGTCTGCTATTTCAGAAATGGAAGCTCTTGAAACCGAGTATGAATTTTCCAATTCGTTCCAATTGTTTATTTAACTAGACCGTGGTGCAGGACGTGCAACAGTAGACTGGTCACGCGCGCGATTAACATCGCCCCCGCCTCGACCACCGGTAATCTAAAGTTGTTGCCACCACACAGTATTTCGCACGTATGAAGCTGAAGGCACTAAGTCCCAGTTTTAATTAGGAAGTGCAAACACGTGCGTCATTATACACGTAAAGCGCAAAATAATCGCGACCACAGTCAGTTTTTTTTGCCGTTGGTCTCCGAAATCACCGGAGCTATCTCGGAGGCCTCGGTTTCGCCTTTCATTGTACACGAAAATGTACACGCATGTATCCCCATTTTCAGAATATACAAACAGCAGACAACCGTCAACAGAACATTCTAGCATGCTTATAAGACAGTTACACCATATGACGCGGTATAGATGTTTTCTGACGTGGTCGCTCACTCGCCGTCGCACTAATTTTAGAATTCAGGCGCTTTGTACCCCAGACTTGTACTTCCACCACAAGTTCGCTTTGAAGCTTTCTTTGAAGTTACAGTCGTTAAAAACACGAAGGTCACTTACCTCGCTGCCGCGGTCACGTTTGCTAAGGAGCGCACTGCTCAAGAATTGTGACAGTTGCTCAAGCTTGTCCTCTGTCTACTTGCGCGTTTCGTTTCTGCGTCTTTCTGTCTCTTTGAGCAGCGTGCTTTGAGTTTCAAGCGGTCGCAATTTGTTCGTGCTCGTGGTGTGTACGCTAATTTCGTTCAAGCTTTCTTCTTGATGTGCGTGCCTAAAGTTTTGAGCTGCTTGCTATTGGTTGCATAACATTAAAATTTGTTACTGCAGCATTTATTCTTTTGCGGCGAAACAATTCACAATAACTACTCAACTACCACTGCGAAGTCATGTTTCAATTTCGTGTTCAACTGATTACCGAAGGGAGGAATCAGCCAAGTTTTTTTCATTCTTGCCACGATAGAACTCTTTGTGCGAAATTAAAAAAAGATGAAAGCCATCCGGCACGTGGTGAAAGACACGCGTAATAAACGCCTATGTCCATGAAAGTAGGATCTGTTCGTTTAAAATAAATGTATAATACCCGGGTAAAAAAAGCAACAAGACGAAAATTGCAAATTATTGTTCAACCGCCGTATGGCCAGCATTAGCCAAAGTTGATGAAAGGACTTTGTACATTAGACTGAACAATTTTTTGAAAAACATGATTTGTACGCACCTGAGCAATGCGGCTTCAGATAGAAAAAATCAACAGAACATGCTCTACTTACCATTGTTGAAAAAATAAACATAAACATAAAAAATAAACTACTTACAATGAGTATTTTCGTCGACCTCACGAAGGCGTTTGACGTGCTTGACCTTGACATATTACTAACCAAACTAGAGCATTATGGGATACGCGGGACAGCACTGACGCTTTTGTGTAACTATATAAGTAGTAGAGAGCAATACGCATACGTCAACGGTGTATTATTATATCGATGTGTAATGAATACAGGGGTTCCGCGAAGTTCAGCTCCAGGGCCAATATCGTTACTAGCTCATAATAAGGATCTGCCGGCCATAAAATCGGAAGATTGTATCATTTATGCTGATTGCACTTACTTATAAAAGCAGAAAACGAAAATATTCTATACCACGAAGCATCAGCAGCCTTGGAAAAGTTAACGTCTTGGCTTTGAGCTAACAAACTACTCGCCAACAGCTCTAAAAGTAACTATATTATCTTTGCCCCCCAAAACACTCACTTAATCTCAAGTAATCACCTTGAAATGAATAACACTGTGCTAGAAGCAGTTAGTAATACAAAATTTCTTGATACTTACTTGAATACACTACTTTTATGGCACAATCACATACTCGGGAGAACACTTACAAATATACAGAAAAACAGCTATGCTTTACAGAATAAGCTACCTTTTCTGAATAAGGACAATGTTAATAATATACAAATCTTTCCTACATTCACACACCACATATTCTGTATTAGTTTATGGATGAACCTGCCCCACAACACAAAACCCCTTATAGTAGTACAAAACACAGCAGTACGTAGGTGCCCTTTTTTCCTCATGCCAAAAACAGACTTAACTTTATATGCTTATAGACTACCAAACATACAACCCCCCAGGTGGTCAAAATTTCTGGAGCCCTCCACTACGGCGTCTCTCATAATCATATGGTGGTTTTGGGACGTTAAACCCCACAATTCAATCAAACATTAAACAACCCATCAAAGTTTGTGTAAACTATCTGGTATTATTGCTTGCCTAGAAACTTCCGCATGACTTTGTTCAACGCATCAGTGACTTTTGAAACACCTACATATTGATTACGTTCTACTCTAACTGCCTAATTTTGCATACCTCGCATAAAATCTAACTACGGATCACACTCATATATGTTATATTGCATCAAAACTTTGGAACATGTTACCTTGTACCATCCTAGCATTCACATCATTGTATTTGTATAAGCAATTTCTTCGTGATCATTTACAACACTTACAAGAAATATATTTCAATTAAAAATAATCACTCCAATGTCTTGTATCAATATGTATTTTTGAACTTTTATGCAACTGTTTTATGTATTTATTGTATTTCATTGAACTTGTATCTACACAATATTTTCCTTGTAGTTCAGCAAAATACTACTGGTAAAATTAATTTTGATTGATTGATATTTGTGGTTTAATGGCCCAAAACCACCATATGAATATGAGAGACGCCGTAGTGGAAGGTGCCGGAAATTTCGACCACCTGAGGTTCTTCAACGTGCACCCAAATCTGAGCACACGGGCCTACAACATTTCCGCTTCCTTCGGGAATGCAGCCACCGCAGCCAGGATTCGATCCCGCAACATGCGGGTCAGAAGCCGAGTATCTTAGCCACTAAACCACCACGACGGTGCTGTTAAAAAAACGGACCCTGCGATTCCCCTTCATTGGGCTCTGGGGTCATACCTGTATATAATTTGCAGCAATTTTATATATTTTACAAACAATAAAATGATTGATTGTCGCGCATCGTTCCGAAGCATTGCGAGCTTCATTTCAGCGCGCAGTGCTTAAAAATTGAGGGCTGTCGATTTCATGCCATCTGTTCCTTTGTGTCCCGCCACGGTGGTCAAGTGGCTAAGGTACTCGGCTGCTGATTTGCAGGTCGCGGGTTGAAATCCCGGCTGCGGTGGCTGCATTTTCGGTAGAGGTGAAAATGCTGACGTCTGTGTGCTCAGATTTGGGTGCAAGTTAAAGATTTCTAGGTGGTCGAAATTTCCGGAGCCCTCCACTACGGCGTCTCTCATAACCATATGGGGGTCTTGGGACGTTAAACCCCACATATTATATCTGTGCTTTTGCGTTTTTGTGTCGTTTTGTATATGTTTCTTCTTGTTTTTTGCCAAATGATGGGTCATCAACCAGAAATGGGAGCTTAGTTCTAATGAATGAAATAATAAGAACTGAAGTGTTCTTTTGAATTTCGCTGCTAGAGCTTATGGGAATTGAGGCTAGCTCGCTACCGTTGCACGGGCTTCGCCGCCTTTTCTGCCATTCTCATGTCCCGACATGACTACCCTCATCAGCTGTCTGCCGTGCTGGGAGAGCGAGAATTGACGTTTAACCCCTCTCACCCGGTAGTGAATATCGACTGTGGCGCCACGCTCGGTGTCTCCTGAAAGGTTTTGCTCGCGTGCGTCGGGAGTCAGAGGTTATCCGAGACAGCTTACGATAAGCACGTATTCCTTTTCCGTCCGTTCACCTCCCGTTGCTCGGGGCTCGTCGGACTTCGCTGAAGGCGCCTCGCGCCTGAGGCGAACGCTCTCCTTTTGTTGCCCCTTTGCGTACGCTCGGCCGAAGGGCGGTACGGTGTCCTAGTGCATGGCCAAGCTACGCCGACCCGTCTCACTCTGAAGACAACGCGAGCGCCTTTGCCCTCGCTTGAGCAACCGGGCCTTGCTCCCGGTGTCTACGAGAATTACTTTTACAACGGAGACGTGCTCGTGGCACCCTGTGTAGCACTTTGCGTCCGTGGCGTGGATAAGCTCATTTGCTTTCCCGCCGCGCCTTTGCAACGGGCTGTACTGCGTTTTGGTGTTGCCACAGACAATAAAGTATTGTGACCTTGAGCAGTATCGTGTTCTCGCCACGGCGACGGTTAACGCGTGCCCTGCGGCTCGTTAAGACTGGACCCACGCTAGGGGCTTTACTCCTTCGGGATACGTGTCACTACAAGCTCCAGAAAAAATGCACGTTTACTTTAGTGAAAGTAACCCGGTCTCAGATGAAATGAATCACTGATTATCTCATTCCCTAGATGTAAAAGGTTGGAACGGTCAGTGGCGCCGTCAGGGACATGGTCGAAGACCACCAAGTTTCCTCGATCTCCGTGGTTCAGGCCCGGGGTATTTCCCGTTGGGCGTCAAATGTGTGATTTCGGGACTGCGGCTAGCCCTAAACCCCTGGGGGAAGAAGCGGAGACGGACAGAAAACCCTGTTTACTTGTACAAGCACCGGCTGCAACTGCCCGTTGCTATATCGCGGCTGCCGCGTGCCGCGAACGCCCTCATGATCATTGTCCTCCCACTAACGAATGAAGGGTTCACGGCCACCGCACCCATAATGCATGAAAGCCTGACTAGCTCCTGGTGCCTGCTGCGAGCTGAGAATTATGATTCAGAACTTTATTCGTGATATTGCGCTCGGCAGCTCGAAACCATACTGCCACCAAAGATAGCTTTGTATAAAAATGTAGTGCACCTGTTGCGATGGAACTCGAGTACATTCACATCAATGTCATGCAAATACTTTTTAAAGAGCCAGTTAGCGTGAACATGAAGAATGTTCGCTTGCAAGAGGATAAGTTTTTTTTATGACTACCAGCCATTTACGACGCGCAACCGTTCCTTTTAAAAGCTGCGACATGCAGACACCGAACTTTGTTGAGGTCCTGAGAAACTCTACCTCAAGGAGGTGGAGCAGCGGGCTACTCTCACGTCGGAACGTGTAGGCCGAGCCTCACCGCCGCATCGTGGGCCCTCTGGACAGCCCAGAAATCATGTGCAAGTTCTGAGCTCTGGAGCGCAGAGCTTCATTCCTCTTCGGTGATGTGCTGAGAATCGCGTGATGAGGGGCACTGCCAGAGCATGTGTTCTAACGTGAATATGGCGCCACAATCTGGGTATGTAGGATTATTGCTTTCAATAAACAGGCTGTCGAAACGAAGCTTTCTGTATGACCTGGTTTGAAGCATGCGGAGGGTAGATGCCTGGGCCCTGAAAAGTTGCATATAAGAAAGGGGGAAAATCCTTCTGTCCAGCTGATAATGTTTGGTCACCTCATTGAAAGTGAGGAAAACATCCCTAAGGACCATTAGGTTGGAGTCTGAAAGTCTCGCAGGCTGCCCAGTACGGTGAGTAAGTTCGCGTGCTCGGGCGTAGGCGATTTCGTTTAGGTTCGCCATGGAGGCCAGATGTGATTCGTGGTGAGCCGGAAACCAATTTATAGCGTGTTCGTAAATATCCCTATTACCTAAGATGCGAGCTACTTCAGCCGATACCGATCCAGATGCAAAGGCTCGCACTGCCACTCTTGAGTCTGTATAGATGTGTTGCCGGGAGTCGTCAAGGAGAGCGAGAGCTATGGCTACCTGTTCAGCTTTAGCAGAAGTGGTGTTCCTGATAGACGCGGAGGGAATAACACAACCTGCGTGGTCAACTGCAACTTCCGAGAAGTTGGCTGTTCGAGCGTATTGCGCGGCGTCTACGAAGCATGCAGACTCCGGGTTCGCACGAACACTCTTGAGCAGTGCTTCACCCCTTGCCTTCCGCCTGTTCGCGTTGTGCTGCGGATGTACGTTGCGGAGGAACAGAGCGACCATAATGTTGGCCCTTTGCTTCTTACTGAGAGACCTACTACGTTCCTCTTCTACCACACTATACACTAGGATTGTCAGTATGCTCCTTCCTGCAGCCGAGGAGGAGAGAAGCCTGGCTATCTGAGCCGTATGCTGTGCCTCGATCATCTCTTGCAACGTGTTGTGCATACCCAGCTGCATGAGGCGTTCCGTACTGGTACCCAAAGGGACCCCAGAACTCTTTTGATGCTCTTGCGGATCAGGAGATTAATCTTGGCGTTTTCATGACTTTGCCAACAGTGCATGGCAGCAACATAAGTGATGTGGCTTAAGAAAGCGTGGAATAGCCTCAGTAAATAGTCCTCTCTCAAGCCACCTCTAGAGTTGGAGACCCTAAGGATAAGCTGAATCATGCTTGCTGTTTTAGCTGTGAGCTTGTTTATGGTCTGTCCATTTGTTCTATTCGCCTCTATAGGCATTACAAGTACTCTGATTACCTCTACCCTAGGGATGATATGACCAGAGCTGGTGCGAAGTGCTATATTGGTATATGGAAGGTGAACGCAGCCTCGAGGCTTTACACTGCTTCTATTAGGTCTGTAAAGCAAAAGTTCCGACTTGGTTGGAGAGAGTCGAAGTCCAGGGCCACTAAGAAAAGCTTCGGTGTATTCTACAGCCTGTGGGAGTGCCTCTTCTACTCTGCCCTCACTGCCACCCATGCACCAAACAGTGATGTCATCGGCATAAAGGGTATGACATGCCTTGTATTTGGAAGAGCCTCTTGGAAAGCTGACAGATAGCGATATTGACCAGAAGTGGTGAGAACACCGAACCTTGTGGTGTACAGTTGGAATAAAGAACGAAGGGTTCTGATTTCAAACCTCTTATCTTATTCATGGCCTTTCTGCTTTTGAGAAAAGTGCTGATGAATGCGTGGGATCTATGCCCCAAGCCAAAAGTAGAGTTGGAGTTTAGAATATGAGTATGGGAGAGATTGTCAAAAGCTTTCTCTAAATTTAGTCCTGAGATTGCCCTGGCATCTCTCGTTTGAACGTCGATAATCTGGTGTTTAACCAACTTCATGGCATCTTGGGTCGATGGTGCCCATCGGAAGCCAACCATGTTGTACGGAAATAAACCATGGTCTTCAATGTGCTGAGTAATGTGGCTATTATTGACGTGTTTGGCCACCTTTTTTATGCAGAATGTAAGCGATATGGGCCTTAAAATACAAAGGTTCAGTGGACGTTCCGGTTTCGGGATAAAGATGATTGACGCTAGCTTCCACGATTCCGGGACAGTGCCCTGTTCCCATACCTCGTTAATCTCGTCCGTGAGTATTTGTATGGAAGCATCATCGAGATTACGCAGAATTCAAATTGAGATACCGTCCGGGCCTGGGGCTCATGAGAACCTCCCTCACATTTTATGAGAACCTCTCTCACATCAGCCGTGCTGAAAGGTTCGTCTAAAGACTCCACGCGTGAACCCTCGTAAGGGGGATAGTCAGCGTCACACGAGAGATCAACTGGCAGATAACTTTTCGCGAGGCGTTCAAAAACGTTTTGTTTTGAGTCTTCTTGTTTGGCCATATTGAGGATTTTGTCTATTGCCTCCCTCTGGTTGGATTTTGAGTTTGATTCTTTTAATAGGTGCTTCAGCAAGTTCCACCTGCCTCTTGTGCGCATCTGGCCATCGACCGAGTTGCAAAATTCACGCCATTGTTGTCTAGAAAGCGTCTGACAGTGTTCCTAAATCTGGTGATTCAGCTCAGCGATTTTTCCTCGCAGCCTATGGTTCAGTTTCTGTCCCTTCCATCTGCGAAGAGAGGCGTTTTTAGCTTCGAGCAATTGTGCTAGGCGGCTGTCCATTCTGTCAACCCTAAGGTCAGTAACTATGAACTTGGTAGCTGCAGCTACATCCTCCTTGAGCTGTGCCACCCATTGACCGAAAGAAAATAGTGACTCCTGGTTCTCACCTTTCTGCGCCGTGATTTCGCTGAAACGATCCCAATCCGTGAACTGAAATTCCTTTGGAGGTCTGCTCTGTATTTCCATCGAAGTGACGGGAATGTAATGATCACTGCCGAGACTTTCGTTAAGACCGTGCCAGGTTACCGACCCCGCGTTCGCCACGAAGCTTAGGTCCGGGGTGGTGTCCCTGAAGCATGAATTTTCATTTCTAGTAGAGAATGAAGGATCCGTGAGTAGAGTTAGGTTGCAGTCTGAAGCAGCCTGCCAGAGATCTCTACCCTTAGCGTTAGTGTGGTGATATCTTCCCTCCTGATGTGGGGCATTGAAGTCCCCGGCAAAATTGAGTGGGGACACAGCTGCCTTTCCTACTGCCCTGGATATTAGCGTCGTGAAGCGCTGTCTCATGTCCTTAGGAGTACTGTAAATATTCAGGATGAAGAGGCTGCTTCGAAGCTGCCCACTTGGTATAACCTCGACAAACAAGTGCTCAGTCTTACTATGGCTTATAGAAAGATCGTGAATACGGTGGTAAACTATGTCGAGACATCGGTGTAGATACCCATTGTATCTTGCCCGAATAAGCAGTGGGACCTATAACCCAATAAGGTAAATGAGTCCGTCAATGTTTATTGGAGTAGGACAATCTCCGGCTTGTTAGTATGAGACCGAATGAATAGCTGAAGGACCGCCTTCTTACGCAGGGATCCACAACAAATCCACTGCTAAACTACTATGTTACTACTACTAGTCGGACCCGCCATGATTGCAACTTTAGTTTGATTTGCCTTGCGGCACATTACGTATATGGGCCTGCTCTGCACCCTTTAGAGTGGCCCTAGCTTTGGAGATACCCGATGAAAATGAAGGACTTGCCACTGTCGGACCTGATGACCCACTATTACTTTTAAATTCGAGTGTTGCAAACCTCTTGCTAAAAGTTGAGAAAGTTGCGCTAAAGGACGTGAGCGTGTTCCTCAAATTGGCCTGAAAATTTTCATGATGTTTTTAAAATCGTTAAAGTCAAATTTTAGATCTTCCAGCCCCTCATCTCGTAAAGGCTGGGACAGAGCTCTCTTCCTTGCGGGACGTTCGTCTGCAGGTGCCTCAGACGGCATCTCAATGGGCACGTCTGCTGTTCCCGATGGGGGAGGTGACTGCGAGGGTGACGATGCGGTCGCCAATTTTAGTTCAGCTACCCATGCTTGAAAACGCTCAAAAGCGCCCCTTAGCAAAGCATTTTCGCGTTCGAGTTGTTCCATCCTTGCCGCGCCATGCTCTGACAGTGCAGGCACTTACCTCGTTACCATGGATGGCGTTCCTTTGACACAGTCGGCCCAGCGAGTATCCCTGGTGGACGGCGTTTGTAGTCGAACTGCAGAGGGGTCACTGTATCGCGAGCATCCCCTGGATCCGAAGCGACCACTCTTGGATGATTACCGATGCGCTGGTTGTCCAGTGCACACTCTTGATGGCGATCTGCTGCGGCTCCGCAGGTGCTCGGTGCCAGTTGGCGCTGGGGACTTGGTGCGTCGACGTTCACGTCTTTGTCGGGGAACTACATATGGTACTTGAAAGCATTGTCTGCATAGCCTGTCTGCTGTAGGGTGAAGCCCTCCACCTAGGGCACACTCGGGGGTGCACACGTGATCCTTGTATGGTGACGCCGCGCCGTAACTTCTGCAGATCACAATTTCTGGCGCCGGGCACACGTCGGTGCGATGGCCTAGCCTTCCGCATGCATAGCACACATCGGTTTGTCTAGGATAAAGCGTGCACCGTAACATACTTTGCCCACACATCACGTAGTTAGGCACTTTTAAGCCGTCGAAGAGAATGATGACCGTTTTGGTGTCTTTTATGAGCTTGACCTCTTGTGCTCTCAAATTTTTTGGTTGAACAATCATGCTACTCAGCTACTCGTGATTGAAGTCTAGGTTGACGCCTCTGAGGACCTCCTTACACGTGTTGTCTGTTGCGACCAAGTACGAGCTGACCGCATAGCTGGCCCTCTTGACTGTGATTGCTTCGACTCTTGAATATGCTCGGGCGTTCTTTTCAGCCGGTGTACTCACGACGAAAATGTTCTGCGGAGGGTTAGGGCACACAATGTCATCGGCTATCTCGGCCGGGCTGAGTTGGGCTGCCAATGTCAAAGCATGGGCCACTTTGATTTGACTAACAGTCTTGACGTTCATTCCTCCTCGGGGCCTGACGATAACTCTATTGTGCTCCCTTGGTAGGCGAGGCAGTCTCGATGCAGCGATGAGACGCTTCTTTACGCCGGTGAGTGCACGACCTCCGGTGGAGACGCCACCTTTGTACAAACTTCCATGCGCGTCTTGCTCGGACGCACCATGTTGCTTGCGCTTCGAAATGACCGTTGTCCAGCCGGACTCGAGGCACTATTAAGGGGTAATGTCCACCTCTTCTACTTCAACTTGCATAGATATGTCTTTGTTCATAAACGCATGGCCGCGCAAGAGGCCGCACGAGGTGCGGCAAAAGAGGCGCGGGATGCGTTCAACGTTGCCTGGCAGAAAAGTTCCAGAAATTCCACAGTAGGATCACTCACCAAGAAAAGTCGGGTATCGGTGTGATCTGTAGCGCAGCATGCATCGAAGGACTTGAAGCTCAGCTACAGGGACCAGAAAGTTGCATCCGAAAACATTTAGTGAAACAGGAGGTGACGTTCAGACAAGTGAACTAGTCGGTGCCCCCTGCCGGAATCAAAAAGCTGCAAATTCAGAAAAAATAGACATCCACAGAAACCTCTGAAGAAAGGTGAAGGACGTAACCCACGTAAACGAAAAAAAAAGAAGGGGTCAAGTTAAAGCAACTTGCAACGGACCTTATTTGAAAAAAAAACAGCATCCCTTTAAACATGTACACAATGTCTTGTGCAGTTACAGTTGCGCAGGATATCAGGGAACAACACGCTTAGGGCATCACATTAGCAGAAAGTAAACAAAAATGCACTTCTGCTTCCCGCTGGGTGCCAGACGTGTCACTTACACACACATATTGTTTAACAATAATAAAACACGCCTCTAAAAATTCACGTGCCACGGTGTTCTGATCCTTCCAAGAATATTGGTGACGTCTGGCCTACACAAGGAGGATGGAAAGTGCATACGTAAGTGGGCCCTGATCTGAATTTTAATCGAAAGGTTCTGTTTAATGAAGCGCATGCAGCCCGAGTTACGTATTTTGCCTTTCTTCAGAATGAACTAACTAGCCCAGTAACACGTCCTATGAAGCAGAAACTTCTCTCAAAAGAATGCAGACACACGCAGCGCTGCTATGCATAAAGATTCCGCCAGAGGATTTTTCTTACCAAGGAGTACCTTCTACGAGAAAGGGGATGGGGGCCGGGTTGGTCGCAGATACGTTGCACGGTTTATAAATAGGAAGAAGTCTATTAGACAAGCTTAAGCTTTTTATCAACGGGATAGTGTTAAAGAGGTCGTTTCGCAGAAATTATGGCGTCCGTGTTGGCACCACTGGATGTGATCGAATAATCATCATCTTGTCGGGGTCCGAAATTTTGAGAAACATGCAAATAAAATAAGTGATAGAAATTTCCCAGTCCAACTGGGGATCAAACCAGGCCAATTGCGTGGCAAGCAGGGATTCTACCACTGCCACGCTTCCTCTTGGAAATTCAGTGGAAACAAACTTTTCTTTTGGGATATTTAGCAACATAACACACATGATTTGCAAACACATGCGTACTGTACAATAAAACACGTAACGAAAATAATAGTAATAGTATGTGAGGTTTTACGTCCCAACATCGCCAATATGACTATAGTAGACGTTTTAATAAAAGGCGTTGGAAATTGAACCATCTAATGCTATTTAACGTGCCCGTAAATCTAAAAACACAAGTCTGAAGCATTCTCGCCTTCTACAGTAGATGTAATACCGCAGTAATGCTGCGTGGTACAAGCGCGCATTACCATCGGAAGTCAGAACTTGTGATTGCCGCAACTACTTCATAGTCTAAAGCCGGCCACGCTATACAAAATCCCCCATCTTTATTGTGCATGTACATAGTTGGTGAATAGCATGTCCAAAAACAATTCATGCGCACAATTGCGCATTCTTTGAAAAGCACGCTACCCATTTCACACAACGCAGTCATATGCAAAAGCTTCTTTTTATTGATTAAATTTCACGAATCCACTACTTAAACTTCTCGAGGAACGTCATGCAATAAAAAGTGTGCGCTGTTTGTAGTACAGGGACAGCCTATCATTATCGTGATGAACTCTTAAAGGTGGAGCTTAAGGGTCCCCCAATTTTTGTTTACCGAGGACATTACTATTTCTGTCGTCATCATTCATCTGCAGCTTAAAACAAGCGAAAATCAAACAGCAGAACAAACAGCACACGCAGTGAGCGCATAATTATGTCGGCGCGCCGCGATGCATGGTCATCCAAAAGTTTGTGCCGTGGCGTACCCCAGGCCATTCACCAGGTGTCGTCAACGCGAGTTCTTGGTGCTACTACTGAAGCAAACAGTTAGACCTCAGAACTTTTGTTGAGTTGAAAAAGCTTCTGAAGTGGTTCTGATTCTTATTACGTATCAGAACAAAATATCCTCCTTCTTGCTCTAAATTCGAAAAATTGAAATGAAAAGTTTTTTTCTTGACATTTACGTGTAGACGGCTCCCTATTTACTATCCGATTCCTCGAGGCGTTCTATTTACTCACGGCATTTGCCTCACTCTGCAATGTAAGGAGTATATAAAGCATGCCTTGAAATTTTATGAACCTATACTTACAAGCATATAGGCACAGTATTTCGCAAGCTTTGTTAACGTTTTGAGCATGTTTACGTTTAGTTGGTGAACATGGTTTGCATATGTGAGGTAATCTTGCAAGCAGAAAAACTTCGTGTTTTAGTTATTTTAATCCGCTCTGTATCTAGTATTTTTCGGTAACGTCTGCGCAAGTCCTGTTTCCTGCCAATTAAACAGTGACTCAACGTTGCCACTTCGCAACCGTGTGCCCCACGTGTACAGGGTTTCCGCATCGCAATATCCTGGATGTTGCATCCCCGGCGCCGCTATCACATTCTCAGCACAGGGAACGGCACAAAACGTGATCCGTATAAGTAAGCTGACAATTTCCTGGCGGCGCCGTGCTGCTTAAACAACTTTTCGTCAACGCTGCGTGCCATCATTTTCCCGTGAAGATAATATTTCTACAACTTCAAGTCTATCACACAGAATGCCATCAGGTTCCTTCGACTGACGCAAAAAACAAGAGTGATTCAAGATAGTCAAGGGCACAGGAAGCCTACACTCTGCGAGGCACTCCTAAAGAAGTTTAATCACTTGATTTATTCTAGTTCACACTGATTCGCACTTGGTTCAATTGATTCGCTTAAATACACATGGGTTCACGTACTTTCTGTTTCATTACCTCTTTCTGCATTTTTGCTTGCCTTGAACTCAACCGTATTCAGCTTTAAGAGACACTGACTAATAACCGCTCCTGGCGGCCACGGCTGGAAGCTCGCGTGTTTTCAATAGAATGGGGTCATTTGTCGACAATAAATTGTAGAGGCGGAAATTTGGGACTTCTGATTATGTTCTAACGACGAATAATGTTTGCACAGTGGGACCCTAAGGAAGCCACCAAAATCACACCTTGTTTTTCAAGACAAAAAGGGTTGTCTGAAAAAAGTAGGCAGAAACCTGCAAATTTCTCGGAGATATAAGTAGTACGAACACTATGCTTTGATTTCAGCGCACAAGCACTCTTATGCGTGACAAAAAATATGTTAGAAAATTCAGTTTTCCACAACACAGTCGCTTCGTCGAGTCGAGTCTTGGACCACAGTATCTTCAACACTCAACATTGTTTATTTCAACATTGTTTGTTTGTAGGAAAAAGAGAAATGCAGAATTTTTTACTGCCGGAGGCAAAGACTAAAGGCTAAAAGCCTGAGGAGGTCTCACCGCCTATTAACCAAAACACAGTCTGCACAGTAACATATACATTTACACACCAGCAACATACAACTGTATACATCGGTTACATATTTCATTGGTAGAAGATACTGGCATGCCATAATATATTTCTTTTATATAAGCAAAATATTCAAACATTCAGAACATGCATTTTTGGGATATACAAACAAAAGCACACATTTTAAAATACGCTTCGTTCCACACCTTGTTGGAGCAAATCCCATTTTACAATCACAGTGAACAATCATAAATTACATAGAAAGAGGGCGTACCATTACTCTTACGTGTAAATTACTATGGGTCTGTAAATTACAATGACGTTAGTCGAAAAAAGAAGTAATTTAGGATGAGATATAAATGGCTTAGATTTCAGTGCAAAATCTATATTCGATTCATGAAGGTTTAGCAACTGATAACATTGTAATCAATGTCCTGCTGTCCGTAATTGGTGCGTGTTTTTTTAGTTTTGCGGGAAAATTTTCTGAAGCCATATTTAGTTGATCTAGTTCGTGGGTAGAAATACTGTAGTTTATGTTTATGAATATGTTGCATCAGCTTAAAATTATAAACTTTTCTAACAGGCAGAATTTCGTGTTTGAGAAAAAGTGTTTCAATGTCTAGGTACCTGGGATGACCTTTAGATTTTTATATCATACGAAGCACGCGCTTCTGTAATACTGTTAATCTGTCATAATTACTCTTAGTTGTTGTTCCCCATACCAGCAATTCATATACAAGTTTGGAGTAGAACACGCTATAATACAGCGATTTAAATAACCATAAGGGGAGGAGAAAAGCGATTTTACTCAAACACCCCACCGAACGAGCTAGATCTGTTAAGAGACAATTAACGTGAGGCGCCCATGGCAGGTGCTCGTCAAACCAGACTCCGAAAAATTTTTGTGTACTGACTTGTTCTAGTCGCTGATGGCTGAAGACAAATGTTATAACCGCGCATCCGACTGGCGCTATGACCAAGTTGGCTGAGCGACCGAGCTGGTAGCTCACGCGCGGGTAATTCAATGTGGTGCGGCTTCCAATCCCCTCCCTCCTCCCGAAAAATATTTTCACTTTCGTTTTTTAACTGTCTTTATTTACAGATTTCTTGTCAGCGGTTAGTAGGCTTGGCTGTCGATCTGAAGAAAACGGGTTCGATTGTGACCGCGGCTCTAGCAATTCGAAGTAGGCGAGAATTTTAGACTACCTAAATTTAGATGCGTGTATGCAGTGACTAATTATACAGGCTGGGGCACAAGTTGCCCCTTGGACGGGGGCGTCGAACCGAGCCCGTCCTACATGTGCTTCCTGAGGCCCCAAGCGAACGGGTTCAAAAGCAGTGGCGGCATACCAACACACTTCTTACTTTGTTCTCCCCTGTTACCATCCATGAGGCTAGAGACTATTTTTACAAGTTAAATATTGGTTCTTTCCTTCAGCAAACACAATCTTCAGAGAGCCTGGGGAGGAACCTGTGGTTCATATAAGCAACGACCCAGTGGCTCCTTGCTGATATTTAAGCCTATGAAAATCAATCAACTATATAGGTTTATGTAAGCCTGTTTCCACCTCTACAGGACTTTGATCATGAACGTATACGGAAGACAAAATCTTCCGGACGACTCTAAGGGCCGCAAAGAGTAAACTATTCTAAAACTGCCTATTCACTTTTTTTCCTTATTAGAGCCATCTTGGGCAATTGCGGACAGAACACCACGGTCTTTGCTTTATTTCTGGTCTGTCATCTGTTGTAAGTACAAATGTAATGATATATGTGCGGTGAGCTATAGGTTGAACCTCCTTAACCTCCTTCTAGCTTCGCCACTGAACTTATCGCTTGAAGTTCCTTTTCTTCTGGTTCGGCCAAAACCACTTTGACTCTTCAGCCCGTATATATAACGCTGGCAAAAATTGGAAAGGAAACACGCTGTTCATGGTGTTGTTGCTGAAGAGTTGCGAACAAGAACCTCTTTACAAATTCATGAGACACGTCAGTAGCTATGCTTACGGCGAGCTTTCGTGGGCCTATGTTGGAAGAAAAGAATGAAATGAAAAATTTAAATATTGGCTTTTCTGAAATGTTTCATTCTTATCTTTTCTGAAATCCAAAGCTTCATCACATACTAATAATATGGCCACGTTCATTCTAGCTGTTGCAGAAGAGTACGTTCCGAGTTTCATTTCGGACACAGGTTAGACCAATAAGCCAAGTTTTGTTTTACTGCCGTCATAGTCTGCTTTCTCCCACCTGTTTGTACGCAGGCCACTTGTCACCTTCGTGACGATATTAACTGGAGCTTAACGTTTCGAAATTGCAATACCAAAATTAGAGATGCCGTAGTGGAGGATTCCAGAAATTTTGATCACCTGAAGTTTTACTAACACCTCAATCTAAGCACATGGGCCTCCAAAATTTTCGTCTCCATAAAAAATGCAGCCAGGATTTGATCCCGCGAGTAAGCAGTCGAGTGCCAAAACCAGTGCGGTGTTCGCATACTGCTTTCTTCCATCAAATTGTATCACCTCTCCTCATTTTTCTCCGTGTGCTGGTAGTTTCCACACGGCACTTTTCCTAATGAGCATGCGTAAGATGAGGGAAATGGTAGGAAATGGTGTACCCCAGCAATTTTCGAGAAGGTTTCGAGGTGTTTGAGTGTTCACGTAGAGAAGTAAGTGAAACGCGTGAACTCGCTGTCACTGCCCAAAATAACATTTGGGTTCCTAGTCCACCGACGATGTCACCTTCTCGGAAATACTTGCAACACGTGTTCATTACGTCGAAAGATACGTCGACTGCCGCGCCCAAGTCTCCAGTGGTGGGCCTTGCGCATAATAGCACTGAATAGATACAGGAAGCAGTACAGCAATAGCAAACCAACCTATTGTGTTCACATTCATGCCATTATTCCGATGAACTTTGCTTTAACGAGAGACCAAATTGCGATAAACTAAGAGATCTGAAATACCGGCGTCAAAATAAGTGTGGACAATGGTAAGTATTAAAAATTGTATACTGCGCGCCCTCCAGTCCCCAACATTGAAAGGCACACATCAGTCCTATTTTGCATCACTGCACATCTCAACGGCCATGACTGCACAACTGCACTGCACAGGCTACAGCACGCGCGTGCTGTAGCCTGTGGGCCATAGTTTTTGTAGTCTAGTCTTCATCTACGGCGCATCTCATTAGCATATCGTAGTACAGGTATCTGAGCAATGATTCGCACTAGTGCGCCATGCCCTGCGCAACTGTAACTGTGCACACGTTTGCACGCATATGAAAAGGAGCTTTTTTTCAAATAAAGTCAGTTGCTAGCTGACGCTCTATCCTATCTCCATTCTTTTTTTAGTCTATTTGGATTGGGTACTTAATTTTTTTTCTTTGCTGAAGATTTAGCTGCTTGTTCTTTGACCAAAGCGGTGCACCCAGAATCTTTGCTGCTGCGCCTGTTTCTCTTCTGGAAATGGAGCAAGTAATCGTCAGATGTTTTATTATTTCGATTACGGAACTGATTATTTCAATACCCGAAGGGAAACCAGGGGTATATTTCAATTAACTGGGAATTCAAGATATAATGCCAGAAAGGCAATATATCTTGAATTCAAGGAAAACATCAGGGAAACTATTCATAGTACAATTTAGCGTATTAAATACACACTGTAATATTACAGTCTGAAGAGCAACGGCAGAACCAGCACAAAGCTTGTGTTGCCAACTGGACGTTTTCTTTTGTTTTTTTCTACATGAGCAGCATTATCTGCTTTGGAAAGCAGTGGCGTTGTTGTTCCTTACAATAGGCAGTTTTAGGATAACGTGCTCAAAGCTTTGAGTAGCGATGCTCGCCACTGCGCATGCGTCGTATGATAACTTTAAGCGGGTTCCCGTTGAGCGGAGAAAATAGCGGGCGCCTGTAAGGACCGCGAAGAGTACGCTATTCTAAAACTGCCTACTTACTTTTTTCCGTAACAGAGCCATCATGGCAAATTGCTGACAGAAGACCGCTGTATAGTGATAGTAAGAGGGTAGCAGTTCCATATGCGCAATCTTATGTCTAAATATTGTTCAATAATACATTACAAGAAAGCTCAAGTGGCTTGACGGCCGGAGCTACAAAACCCAATTCAAATTTAATCGAATTGTATTTCTACCTTGTACAGTATGCAGATGAAGGACAATGAAAAAAAAAACTACCGAGAGGTGGCTTGACTAGTTCGTAGTCAAAAGCAATCTATCGCATGTGGACGATCGCAAAAAAATAGTTCACAAAGAAAACACAAAAACGTATGAAAACTAAGTCAAGGTTACACAACGCTAAAAAGCTTCGAAACATCTTGATGGTGCATTTGAAGCTGCTCGCTGCTGTGGCGTGAGATCGAGCTCTCCGGTTACCTTCTTGAACGCTTAGCAGCTGGGGAAAGTGCCGTCGTCTCATTCTCATAAGCGTTGAAAGGAGATATTACGTGTTAGGTACTGGAAGCTTCGAGTTTTTATAGGCAGAAGACAGGGGAGGGTCTGGTCCTGGTCTGTGTAGGGGTGCTTTGGGCGTATACGTCATGAATAAAACGACACGGTCCTAGTCTTAGTAATTGGAAGGTACGTACAATTGAGCGAATCACCTTATGCTCGATTAAACATTTTTGCAAAACCATTTGCTTCATAATGTCAGATGTGGTGGTCAGGTTAAAGACCTTGCATTTTATTACAATTGCTTTACAACATCTGACATATATGCACATCCTTCAGTCAATGAGAATCTCACGTAGTGCGCAAAACTGAAGATTGACGTCGTGGGAAATGAGAGGGAACATAATAATATTAAATATAATAAAAATAGTAGGAGTTTAACGTCCGAAAACAACCATATATTTATTAGAGAAACCGTAGTAGAGTGCTTTGATTATTTAAACCACCTGATGTTCTTTAACGCCCGCCTAAAACTAAGCACACAAGCTTCAAGCACTTTCGTCTTCATCGAAAATGCGACCACCTCAGCCGTACTTTATACATTGAGCCATTTGTTAGGTAGTCCCATGTTAGTTCGCGGGACCGATTATCAGACGTGGTGACCCCATTTCGGCTGAGGCATTCTGCTAGAATCCGGTGCGTTCAAAAAAAAAAACAGCCGAAGATAAAGCATCGCTAGAGAAGACTCTGAGCCGCAGTACTCGTCTACCCGCTGTAAAAGGCGAAACTGATGTACCTACACTTTCGAGGTATAATAATAAAAATGTACCCCAGAGGAAAGAGCAGAAGTGGAACTTCTACCTCTCGGCAACATCGTGGCTGGTGCTTCCACAGAAAATGTCAGAAGCAGTCTCTGAAAAGATCGCTTCTTGCAAAGCGTTGGAAGCAGCTTCTACTAAGGCCCTGCCTAGAGCGGAAAAGATTACAAACAAAGTGCACTCTGTTGAAGACGATGCCCAGCTCATCAACATACTTAAGATGCTGATCAATCTCATTAGATCACTGATTACCAGTCGCCAGACACCAGCAGCAGTAGCCGCAAAACAGCTTTTGGAGGTGCTCGTCCCAGTTCTCGACGACCTTCATTAAAAACAGTAGGAACAGTTAAAAGCCCCGCCCCTTCGTGCTGCAGTAGAATGTCTGATCATTACCTTTATAGGTGCTTTTCATGTGACTATTTAATTTTTTTTTTGCGTGTGCGTGTCCCCCACTCTTTTTTTAAAAAACTTCCCTCTTCTCTCTTCTTCTTACTTTACTCATTCACTCTATGCCTCCCTTTCCAGAAGGAGCAGGCAGGCTTTGTGACCCTATATGTGGCAGTTGTCAGCCTGTTCCCTTCTTATTCTCTCTGTCTTCGTGTTATCTATGTACTCATACCAAATAAATAAATAAATAAATAAATAATAAATAAATAAATAAATAAATAAATAAAAGTAGAAGCACGTTAATCCCACATCGCCAAACTATCGCACCCTCCACAACAGCATTTCTCGCATTCATATAGCTCTTTTTAAACGCCAAACCACCAACAAATGTTATAAAAAGTATACGCGCTTTTGGCGCAGCCAAAGAAGGCCAAGCAGTAGAAAAAATCTCGAAAACCATGAAGCAGACAAGTTAGCCTACACTAGAAATAAACGCAATCTAGATCTCAAAATTACAAAAATGCTACCATTGCACTATTCAGTCAATAAATGTATGCCAACCCCTTCAAGATCTGCCATCGGCTGAGCCTTTCGAGATGGTGAAAATTTGCTTAGCTTTCACCGAGTCGTCCAAGGCTGGAGTGGAGCAAAGGTAGTTGGCACAGGCTTTTCTGCAGGCTTGACTAGGCACATGTTCACTCACATGCTCATGCACAAAATTTTCAGGCGATCACATTGCTATTCACGAGGATTGTCTAGGAATCGATCGGGTTCCATTGAGAATCGCTTCGGAATTGCAGCATCAAGTACCTCAGTTTGTATATAAGGCATTGTTCTAATTTTCAATTATGCTTGGTCTCGATTCTGTTGAAATTTATGCTAATCCACTTAGTTAATCAACCAAGTAAGCGCTAGTTAGACTCAGTCTTGATTAGCGTTAGACTACGCTCTACACATTTTACCTTATTGCTAAGCATGACTATTGGCATGCGAAATCTCAGCTCGGCTTAATTAGGATTTATTTCAGTGTGCTTTCATTAGCTTAGTTACGCGTAGGTAATTAGGTTTTACAACTACATGGATTTCTAAGGTTTGCCTAGGTTACGTTGCCTTAGTTATGCACAGCTGTTCTTGATTTTGCCAAATACCGTCACCGTGCCAAAGTAATCATGAATTCTTCTCTACGTTGCGAGTCGGACAAATGACCGGTAATTACGCGGAGGAAAAAAAAGAATACATTTGACTTCCTTTTGAAATTGTCCTGTGCAGTTCAGCAGAGTTTTTTTTCTGATGCGTCGAACGATTCGTTACCATAGGATAGGAGAACAACTATCCTCTTTGACATTACAACTCGCCGGCCTTATCTCTGTCACCGTTGAAAACGGAACGCGGTAGACCAAGCGAAGTGCTGAACGTTTTTCTTTTTTTTTTCTTGCTGCAACGCAACTTTTCCCTACGCGTGAGGTTCAGAAACAGAAGGTCACGTGGGGCGTAGTGGAATACAGGCGAACTAAACGCCGATTTTTATGAAAGCTTAGTCCATGTATATGCTCAAATACTTGAATTCAGAACATCTATATTTGACCTGATAACAATATTGAAGCTTGATGTAATATACGCAAGTGATTACTTGCAATCAATGCAAGAATAACTTAGCAGGTTGTTGTCACTGACGGAAGCGCAGTACTTTCGAGGGGTGATTCCTGGTCTTTGAATAAGGGAGTGTACTAACATGCCAAGTGATATTTTGCTGCACTGTCAAACCACTTGTTAATATAGCGTGGTGGTCCTACGTCTAGGAAGCTCCTCGTCGCAGATGGTTGCAAAAACTGTCACGGAACGTCGTCCGCAAGTTTCTTGTGACTTGTCGATGGTGATGAAAATGGGGCAGTCTTTTTCATAAAAGGGTCTGTCGACGGAATGTCTTTTGCAATATCTTTATATAGTTAGTTTTGTATTGAGAGGGTAGAAGGCGTAGACACGCTAGCACTAAAGAAATCAGTTCTGTTCTGACCTTGTGGAATACAAGTCTCGACACAACCCCTGTTTAGGGATTGTGCATTGCAAGCTTCCACCTTCTTCTTCCCATTGTTTTTTTTGTAATCCTGATGTAGTTGTTCAGTACTTGAGATCATGCTTGCCACCAGACACTTGATTCGAAAAAGTACAAGAGATCCATCAGCCTAATGCCGTAGAATCACATCGAAACTAAGGCAATTTTCATATTAGTCAAACGGGTTGACCTATGGCGTAGCCATGTTGCAGCACCACACCAGACCCCCCTCCTTCCCAAAGTTTTTTTTTTCGCTAAGGTATACTCACTGAAAAAGGCCCATAACAAAAAGCTACCCTCCCCCCTAAAGATTTGCCAACGCCCTTGCAGCCGACGTGTCCATAACTTTCTAGATCATGCTCTTCTGATAAAATTGAAAAAAAACGTCATAATGGTCATTCAGAAATTAGGAAACCCTCAAGCTTCGCTTTCAGCGGTTCAACACGATAGAGATTTGCTGCTCCTCGTGCCTACTTCAAACACTTGTAGCATGAAACTTATTCCAACCATCTATGCACTCTTAACATCACCCTAAGTAAACAGGTGCCATAGCATGTGTGCATATTGTAGTGGATTTCCAGCGTTAAACCATAAATTCATTAGGATAATCACATGTTCTAACGCCCAATTGCCGTGGGCGCTTGTACCACGCATTATTACTGAAATATTTCATGTTGCATTGTGGAGCATGTATACAAGACGTTTTTGTATCTAAACCATGTCACTTTGACTGAATGCTCTTCGGGACATTACTGACTTGAAGGAAATAAGCTCTACAGGTTAATTTAAAATGTCTCATGTATGAATGGTTACTTGCAAGTTCACGCTGACGAAGACTAAGCTAATCACACGAGGTGAAGTTTCCGTCAAATGCCATAGAAGCCTTGTGATTGATCCGGAACCCACAGAAGTAAAAAGAAGCTTCTCTGGCTACCTGAGCATTTGGAAGACGCCTACATACGAGAGGCACTGCATGTTTTCAAGAAAACTGAGTCAATATCGGTAGAATGCTGGAAATTGTAAGACATATGGAGCAAATGCAGACTCGGAATCGGGATGTCGTATGGCCCCTCGCTGATGGAGTCCGAGTGGGCGATATTCCTCATCTTCTGACTGTGTGGAGCACGGAGTCTGGTTCTGACTCCGGCCGCCTCCTTCTCTGCCTTCGCTGCAATAAGGTTTAGCACATCCGTCGAAATTGCAGGACTTCTCGCTTCGATGACTGTCGGCGCTTCGGTCATTGAGCTGAGGACCGTTTCGTGACCTATGCTAATGTAGCGCAAGCTATATTTTACCAGCTGGTAGCGCCGAAAAAGAAGCGGGCCGCGTGGCTCGTGATGAGCGAGCCACGAGGAATGCCAGACCGGCCTTGCTTCGGAATCTGGCTGGACGCTGCAGCGACAACTCCGCCTACGCCTGCGACCCGAATAAAGCTGTAACATCGGCACAAGCTCATCCCCGCCGTCTCGCCTCTCGTTCTTCATCGCTAACAAGCTACGATAGCACACACTACACCGGGACGATAACCTGCAAGAGCATATCATGGATGCCACAGAAGTCCTAGATGCAACAGGAGACACTTCGTCAACGACATACTCTACGGACTTCACGAACAAGGATGCACAAGATGCAGATGAGACAGACACGGATAAAACAGATGAAGCTTCTGCACCTAAAGAACCAAGAGATTATTGCAAGCAGCCAACCCTAAATGACTCCACAAAGCTTCTTACGCAGATGGAGGCTCCTACGGATCATGTCAGTGGAGATGCTCCAACTGCTTGTGCCGTAGCTTCGCAACACTATCTTCAATACGGTACGACGTTAGAAGAGGATATGCAGGCTTCTGTGTATACTGCAATACTTAAGCGCAGGACCACGTACAGCTCGGAATCAAGGTATGAGGGTGACGCAATAACTGTTAATAAGAAGACGCGCTGTCGCCGAACGACCACTCAGAACACTTAGAAAGAAAATTGCCGGCGGTCATGATCTAGGAGGCCTGGCGGGAGTTCAAGAGAAGTCTCACCATCGACCTCCCCGACTGACCACATGAAACAATAAGCGCAACGTCAACATGGCGCAGTCCGAGCGACTCATCTTTGCAACATTGAACGTACGTGGCCTCAGGTCATCACAGAAACAGGCACAGCTCCGTAGACTTTTTATGCGAAAGCGTTTCGATTTTGTCGCCATCCAGGATACAAGGACTGAGAGTGGCAAGGAGACAGAGAGGGCCTTGCGACCCTTTCTGTTCGAGTATAATGTATGCGTTTCAAATGCAAAAGGATTATCTGCGGCCTGTTGGCTGTTTCTGAGAAAGAGCCTGTCTTGTTCGGTAATCAGTACTTGTGTTGATAATGAGGGTCGATACATATGTTGTGATTTTGTGTTGCAGGGAAAACTATGGCGAATTATCAATCTATGTGCGTTTAGTGAGATTTCGAAGCGTCTTGAATTATTTGAAAATATGTCTAGTATAATCAACTCAGACCACGTCACTTTGCTAACGGGTGACTTCTGTGTATGTGACCTTAATGATCGTAGCAATCATAATGGTCAGCGAGACAGGAGTGTCGAGCTTTTATCCAGAATTGTAGACAACGCAGGACTCATCGACATTGGTGTGTCGGGCCAAGTGACTGCACATACAAGAGTTCAAAAAAGTTCTTATGCTTGCCTTGACCGCATTTACGTGTTCTCATCACTCCTTTTCCGCCAAAGTTTCTGTACCACTGCACCAGTGTCGTTCTCAGGTCACTGTATCGTTATTGCACAAATTGGCGCAAATTGAAGAACCCGAGTTCGACTACAATGGGTCTTTTTGAAGTTAAACACAGAGCTCCTATGTGACCAAGAATTCAATAACTGCGTGTGGACAACAATAACGCAGTCTTTCTCAAGACGTTTACATATACATGCTGCCTGGGAGCCATTTAAACAAGAAGTTCGTGTTATGGCTGTATAGATTGCAGCTACTAAATCTTTCTATATGAAGAACGAGGAAAAGACACTGCTTAAAAGCTTGTGCAACCTTTATGAGATGGCATGCGAGAGAACGGGATCGTGCTTAAATGAAATTGAAGGTAATAAATGTGCATTTCAAAAATATGATGCCACTCGTTACAGAGGAGCACGTATTAGATCTCGAAATAAACGTACCTTAAACTCAAAACAGCCAACGCGTCAAGCTTTACTCAATGAAAATCGCTACGCAATTCCTTTCTAAAGTAATTCAAGATCTTTACTCTAATGTTGTTGTAACAGACGTAAAAGACTTACTGTTGACATTTGAAAAGTACTATGAAAGTTTATTTAGTGCTTTCCCTAACCCTGACGTCAACCTTACCACAACGATTGTTTCAATTTCGGGCCCATTGGAAGACGATGATTGTGCAGCCATTAGTTGTCCTATTACGACACAGGAAATACCAAGGTGGCTATCCAGGGCGGCTGTCCTCCCAGCCACATTATTGGGGGTTTATGTGAATTTAAATGTGGTGGTGTCAGTCAGCGCCACCTGTAGCCATGGAGGCGAGTGTGACACACTCTTTATGAGCCTGTTTGGCGTCACGTAGCACGTGAACTTATTACGAGCTGCAGCTTACCAATAGTCCCTCGTATACAACTTAACAGCACCGGGTCTGCCAGAACGAGACCCTCGTTAATGAATAAGGGAAAGAATTGTATATCTAAGGGCTCGCTGTTACATCTTTTGACACAGTATTAATGAGATCTAACAGACAATAAGACCGAGCAATGTATAGGAGAAGTTATCAGACCAATTGTAATGTAAACGTGAAGGAAGAAAAGTGGGTGAAAAGATAACTTGCCTAGGCAGCTCATTAACTCCTCAATGCAAGAAGAGGAAATAAAAGACAGGTCTTTCGTAAGGGTTTCGGAATCATGCAAGCCTAAATTCTGATGGCGAAATTGCAGCCAGCGTCTCTGTCGTGCATTGTTACATCAAGGATCTTTTAAATGCGAACGCATTTCTTGATTCGAACAGTCAAGATAGGCAGTTAGTCTGGCTATGTCAGGCATCCGGCGGCAGCCACGCGCCGGCACGTGTTATCTCCGCTCTCACTTCCTCTCCCAGCTATGGTGGTGGCGGCGCACAGTTCCAGTACTAACTAGACAAAACCCACGTTTTGCAAAAACAGGCGATGCGATCGAAGAAATAACACCCAGGACGAGTGCTGACAAACGACTGGCTGTTTTTATTGCTTGAATGCGATATAAAGGAAGAGGACGTGGAACTTGAAGCTATTCTTCTTGAGGTAGGTTCAGTTATTCGACTAGACTATACAATTTTCTTAGCCTTAAGTTTCACGTGACTTACGTAATTCCCGACATTTTCCTTTATATTGCATTCAAGCAATGAAACAGTCAGTCGTTCGTCAGCGCTCGTCCTGTGTGTTTCTTCTGTAGCATTGATATATGGCACAGGCAGGAGCGCCAGTGAAAAAAGAGATGGAAGAGTGTTGTTGCTGCCCGCGCTCGCTCCGCTTGACAGCTGGTCGGCTTTACCTCTGCGTTTTCCCTAATAAAAGTGTCTTCGACTCACTGCTAAATGCGTACTAACAAGTGGTGAAAAGTGTCGGATCCATTTCTCATCCTGGAACTCCGCAACCGAACTCTACCTTCGCCGTCAACGATGTCGAGTGACGTTGCACAGCCGACAATTCCTACAGCCCCACCTGCCCGCTGTTCCTGTGTCCCGAGAGATCGAGACCCAGTCATCTTCAGCGGCGCCGATAAGCAGGACGTCGAGGACTGGCTCTCTTCTTACGAGAGAGTAAGCGTCAATAATAGGTGGGTCGAAAACGACAAACTTGGCCGCGTACACTTTTCCCAGAGAGGAGTAGCGGAGCTCTGGTTCAACAACCATGAAGCAGAACTTATCGACTGGGCCACTTTCGAAACCACCTTCGCGGACGGCCCCGCAGCGGTGGTATAGTGGCTAAGATACTCGGCTGCTGACCCGCAGGTCGCGGGATCAAATCCCGGCTGGGGCGGCTGCATTTCTGATGGAGGCGGAAATGTTGTGGGCCTGTGTGCTCAGATTTGGGTGCACGTTAAGGAACCCCAGGTGGTCGCAATTTCCGGAGCCCTCCACTACGGCGTCTTTCATAATCATATGGTGGTTTTGGGACGTTAAACTTCACATATCAATGAATCAAACCTTCGCGGACGTGTTTGGCCGACCAACAGTGTGCAAGATGCGCGCAGAACAGCGCTTGCGAGATCGCGCCCAACTGTCTAGAGAGGGTTTCACGTCCTACATCGAGGACGTTGTTGACCTCTGTCGTTGCTACAATCCCGACATGTCCGAAACAGCCAAGGCCAAACATAATATGAAGAGCGTCGAAGATGATGCCTTCCACATGCTGGTGGTAAAAGACCCGCGAACAGTTGAGGAACCTATTCAGCACTGCCAAAACTAGGATGAGTTGCGATAACAGCGCATTTAAACATGACGCCCTACTTTCGACTTGACCACCACGTCACCATTGACCGTTGGGGCAATTTCACTGGATTAGACGGTACTGACGCTTCAAATCCAACAATGCAACCGAGAGGGAGTGGCTCGTCAGTTGTCTCTTGCGCCCTTCCTTCCCAGCAATATTTACGAGCTGACCTCGTCGTTGCGCAAAACCATCGAAGAGCAAGTGTTCGACGCACTTGTACCCACGTACTAGCCACCGCCTATGTTTGCTCCCCTGATTTATGCTGATGTCGCGCGAAGGCCGGTACATGTGCCGTCAAACATCGTCGACAGTGCCCACCAAACGAACGCCTTCTACGCAACACGCGTACCGGCAGGTTTGCGTATTCCTCTTTCCCACCGTGCTTCAACGCTTCCCAACAATCCTTGGCACACACCGGATAACAGAACCATCTGCTACTACTGACGTCTGCCTGGCCACGTTGAGCGGTTCTGTCGCTGGCGCGTCCTTCATCCAGGTACCATTGATGAAACCTACGGCTACGCACACAAAAAGCCACCACAAACGCTGCCTCTCGATTCTACTTTGAATACCCCTCCACCGAGCCAACGCGTCTTCAACCTGCACCGATCGCCCTCCCCACGCCGACGTTCGCCTTCATCGATGCTTCGGCGTGCACCACCTGCTCAAACGGAAAACTGACCATAACAGATCCCGAGGCAAGAAATGTGCCACCGTCGAACCCTACAAGGCCTCGTCCTCTACTTACTTACAAAATATCTTCTTATTGAAGGTGTTGCCATTCAAGCAATATTCAATACTGGAGCTGCCGTGTCTGTATTGAGTGCAGCAATGTGTCGCAAGTTAAAGAAAGTTACGATTCCGCTTTCTCGCTTCTCCCTGCGCGCGGCAACCGCAAATCAAGTAAACACTTCTATGATGTGCATGGCTCGGCTACTCATCAAGGACCACAGACCTGGTCGAATTCATCGTTTTTCCACGCTGCTCGCACGATGTGATATTAGGCTGGGACTCCTTTTTTACACATCATGACGTTGTTGACTGTGCCTGAGCCGAATTACAATTATCATCACTTGCTGAGGACGATTCTAACAAACCTTCTATTTCTCGTGTTGTCGTTGCCGCAGACACGGATAATCCACCTATGTCTTCAGGGTTTGTGCCGATCTCCTGCGGCCATGCTGCTTTTTCGTACGTCATGTTCACACCGTCTGAAGACTTCACTTCTCGAAAAAAAAACGTTCTTCTACCTTTTCCTCTTCTGATGGTCGAAAACACTTCCGCAACCATTTACGTCACGAATCTTCTTTCAGTGCAAGCCAGATTATTCAGTTGCAAATGCATCGGCCGTTTTGAGGAGAGTGATTGTGTTTGCACAAGTCAACTGCTTGATCGCGCAACAAGCCTTCAGATCACCAGTGTTACTCTCGCTCCCACGTCCACCACGTCTTCCCTAGACGCCTTCCTTCCATAGATTGATTCGGACCTTGCTGTTATCCAACGGAATCATCTCCTCACACTTCTCGACCACACTCAGACGTCTTTCGATTTTAAGCAAACCCATTTGGGCCGAACAACTGCAATTGTTCATTGCATTGACACCGGCACCCACGCTCCATTGCGTCAGCACCCACACCGGGTCTCTTACGCTGAACGCCAAGTTGTTGACGATCAAGTGTCTGATATGCTAAATTGTGGGATAATACAGCCGTCCAACAGTCCTTGGGCCTCCCCAGTGGTGCAAGTCAAAAAGAAGTACGGGAGCATCCGATTCTGTGGTGATTACAGGCACCTTAACAAGATCGCGCGCAAAGATGTTAACCGCTCCCCAGAATCGACGACGCTCTCGACTGTTTGCGAAGAGCAGAGTTTTTTTTCCTCGCTGGATCTCCGATAACGATACTAGCAAGTACCCATGGGTGAATCTGACCGCGCCAAGACTGCGTTTTTAACTCTAGATGGCTTGTACGAGTTTAACGTGATGCCATTTGGTATTTGCAACGCCCCTGCCACCTTCGAGCGTCTGATGGACAACATATTTCAAGGCCTCAAATGGCAGACGTGTCTTCGCTATCTGGACGACGTCATCGTTTTCTCAAAAGGCTTTGATACCCATCTTCTGCGCCTCGCAAGTCCCCTGGAATGCCTCACACATGCAGGGCTCCGACTAAACTAGAAAAAGTGCCATTTTGCCGCCCGGAAGCTCACCATCTTAGGGCATGTTGTCAGCAAGGATGGTGTTCTACCTGACACTGCGAAACTCTGTGCCGTCACCCAGTTTGCTAAGCTATTGACACTAAAGGAGCTCCGGAACTTTATCGGCTTACGTTCATACTTTCGTTGATTTGTCCATAGTTTTGCATCCGTAATGGCCCCTTTAACAGGGCTACTTTCTGACAGAGAAGGAGTTTCAGTGTGGTGTTCCGCTTGCGACGTCGCATTTGCGAAACTACTTCATTTGCTTACATGTCCACGGGTTCTCCGTGACTTTGACCCAGATGCCCCTACCGAACCCGAAATCCACACCGACGCTGTAGTGGAGTCTGCCTTGGCACTATTATTTCTTAACCCAAGCCTGGCTTCGAGGATTACGTGGTTTCTTATACCAGTCACAGTCTTACTAGGGCTGAAGAGAATTATTAGGTTACAGAAAAGGGTCTGGCCATCGTTTTGGTGATCACAAAATTTCGACCCTACGTCTATGGTCGTTTTTTTGACGTCGTGACTGATCACCACGCCCTCTGGTGGTTATCGTCACTAAAAGACCTGTCTGTCTATATAGCTCGTTGGACATTGTGTCCCCAAGACTATGATATCCTTGTCGTCTTCAGGTCAGGCCACACATATTCCGATGCCGACGCTCTTTCCCACTCTCTCCTTCCCTATGAACAAAGCAGTGCATCTGTTTCCAGTTTCGATACTTCGGCACCTTCTTTCACTGACATGAACTCCAAGCAGCGCCAAGACGCTTCTATATTCTCTATGATAGAGGTACTGTCTCAGCCGCCCCAAGGTACTAACAATCGTTCACTACGACATACAGCTCGACATTTCGCCATCCGCGATGAACTCATGTACCGTCGCAACTACCTTTCTGACGGCCGCAAGAGGTTGCTTGTGATTCCTCGCCACCTACGTGCTGCTATTTGCGACTCCTTTCACGCGGATTTTCAATGGGGCCATGCCGGTGGGATAAAAAGGTATGCATGCCTCCGGCTGTGGTACTATTGGCGCGGAATGTACCAATTTGTCCGACATTACGTACGTTTGTGTTCCAAATGTCAACGCCAAAAAAGCTCATCGAACATAGCCAATGGACAACTGCAGCCGTTGCCTTGCCCATCCCGACCTTTTGACCGCACTGGGATTGACTTGTACGGTCCCCTTCCCTACACTATTGACAGGAACCACTGAGTGGTTGGCGCTGTCGATCACTTGACACGCTAGGCAGAAACTGCGGCACTGCCAGAGGCCACATAACGTGAAGTTGGCTTGTTTATCCTTCGCAATCTTGTTCTTCACCAAGGCGCGACTCGTGAGCTACTCAGTAACCACGGACGTACGTTTCTTTCCGAAGCTGTACAAGCCCTTCTTTGTGAATGCAACGTTGTGCATAGGACAACCAGCGCGTACCATCCGCAAACGAATGGAATGACTGAACGGTTTAACCACACACTTCGCGAAATGCTTTTTATGTACGTGTCTGCTCATCACACGAACTGGGACTGCATGTATAGTCCCCTTTGTTACTTATGCTTACAATAGCGGCACTCAGCCTACGAGAGGATTCCCTCCGTTCTTCGGCCTCTATGGGCGTGAACCTTCCCCATTCATGGGCACCATTGTGTTGTATCGTCCGGACGCTTCAGAATCCACAACTCTATCCGAAGTCGCCACCATTGCGGTGAATGCAGGCAACTCGCACGTTCCTTAACCGCACAAGATCAAGCATGCCAAAAGTACCGTCACGATAAAAACCTGCCTCCCCAGTCATATTCACCTGGTACGTTGGTATGGCTTCACGTTCCCTCATCTGCTCCTGGTCTTTCCACCAAGCTACTGCCGAAGTACAAAGGCCCCTACCGAGTCCTAAGTCATACCTTACTGGTTAACTATATTCTTGAGCCGGTTCAATCATCGACAGACCGTTGTCGCGGTCGCGAGGCTGTTCATATCGGTCGATTAAAACCGAACTACGACCCACCCATCCTACCCGGTCCATAGGTCGCCAGGATGGCTCCTTTTTTTGTGGGGGGGGGGGGTAGGTGATTTGTAGCTTTGATATATGGCACAGACAGGAGCGCCAGTGTGAGAAGAAAAGGAAAAGTGTTTTTGCTGCTCGCGCTCGCTACGCTTGACAGCTGATCGTCTTTACCTCTGCGTTTCTCCCAATAAAAGTGTTTTCGGCTCACTGCTAAAGGCGTATGACACTTCACACTTCTCGTCCACTTCTCGCTGTTGGCACCTTTTACAATGGGTGACCCAACTATCCTAATGAAACACACTTCTGATGATTATGCAGACTTGGATTGTGTGCTGTGTATTCTAGACAACTCCAAGGCTACAGGGATTGACGGTATACCATCTCATCTGCTTAAAACGTGGGACATTATTTTAACACTGAATTTATGCGCAATTACAAGTTGTCTCAAGATATATATGTGGTTGCGAAGGATTGGGAACCAATAAATGCGCGTAAGGCAGGAAGCAAAAAAGATGTACAAAGTTATTGTTCCCTGTGCTTGGTTTCAAACTTTTGCAAAATATTAGAGCCCATCATTCAAACACTTTATTCAAATATCTTGCATCCACTTGTTGCCCCGCCACGGTGGTCTGGTGGCTTAAGTACTCGGCTGCTGATTCGCAGGTCGCGGGGTAGAGTGCCGACTATGGCGGATGCATTTTCAATGGAGGCGAAAATGCTGTAGGCCGATGCGCTCAGATTTGGGTGCACGTTGAAGTACCGCGGTAGCTCGAAATTTCCGGAGCCCTCCATTACGGCGTCTCTCATATTCATATTGTGGTGCTGGGACGTTAACCCCACATATCAATCAATCTATAAATTATTCAATCAATAAATCAATCAATAAATCAATCGTTCAATTAATCAATCTACTCGTTTTTTCGCTAACTCTCCGCATGGGTTTTAGGAGGGTTGCTCATGCAAAATACAACTAACTGAATTTCAGTGTGACATACTGATTGCACTTGAGGGTAACAACCTTGCTCATGCATTGTTTCTCGGTTTTCGCTGAACTTTTGGCGAGCTAAGTTACAGAGCTGGCTCCGTCATGACCTAACTGTTCTTAAACGGTGTCTTGTTAAAAATTATGAATATTATTTGAATGTAAACGTAACTTCAGGCGTGCCGCAAGCTTGCGTTCTGGAACCGCTCTTTTTAAGTAATAGAAACAATATAGCAGATATTTATAAAAACGGAAATAAAACTATTTGCAAGCAACTGCGTCATCTACCGTCTAGTTATTTCAATCGCAAAAGCTCAATTATTACAGAATGAACACGTTGGTGCACCACACGGCAGTTGGGCGAGTCGGAATGTAAGCACGCTGCAAAAAAAAAAGCCACCTTTATTAGGACTGTGTCCTTCTAATATTGTACTCCGTCTTGTGTACACTGATCATCTTTTGCAACATTATCTCGAAATGCAACGTCAGTTTTGCAAAAAAAAAGAAAACGAAATTGCAACAATCGATTAGATGCAAAGCATCGATCGCAGTGCAGGGAGAAAAAAATTGCGGGAGTGCTAATATTTGGGTATTTACTTGATGGAATCGTTGCACGGTGACAGAGCCCATAGGAGAAATGATATAAAGACTAGTGGAATGTTAGCCTTTTCACAAGAATTTTCGTTGTGCAACAAAACAGGTACACGAGTTCTTTTTTTTTACTTCCTACATGTAACATTAATGCTTGACTATGCTTGAGTTATTTGGTACCCGGCTGAAATGTATCTTGCAGAGACATCAGAAATTGTTCAAACCGACAGCCCAGTTAATCTGCAATAACTGTGACCCATCGGTTCGGAAATAAAAGCCACATTAGCCTGGGAAGCCTAGAAGACAAAAACTTCGAATAAAACTTGCATAGCATATATTATAATAAAACAAAAGTTTATAAGGTGCGACGCCTGCTAGCACGAACAAATCTTTATAAAAGAAGCCAACACACATATGAAACACCTGTTCAGAAACGCGAGTTCTATTACACATATGTCGATGACTTACAAATAGCGTTTAAATCTAGCAAGCCAGGAACTAGTGAGCGTCGTGTCCAACTGCAACTTTTCAAGGTTTCTAAATAGGCAGATAACAAAGGGTTCAGGATGAATCTACCAAATAGCACATGCGTGTTTTTCGGAAAATTAGAAGCCTCCACCTAGATCATAAAATGAAGCTCCATGGTCAGCGGATATCCGTAGAGACAGAGCCTAATTTTCTAAGCCAAATGCTTGAATGGAAGCTTATGTATATACCATTCATAAACTTTAAAAAATAACTGCATAAAAACCGTCATCAACATACTGAAGGTGCTCTCACGCACAACATGGGTCAGTGACAGAAAGTTCCTGATGAATCATTGTAAAAGCCTCATTCTTACGCCCAGATTACGGTGCCGTTGTATATAATTTTGCCAAGCGTACTGAAAATGCTTGGCCCTGTCCTCCATCTAGGCGTTCACCTTGCCACGAGTGCTGTTCTAACAAGTCCCATAGAAAACCTTCACGTGGAATCTGACGAGTGGTCGCTGCAAATGAGAAATTGCACACGTTTTTCACTTATTTTTTTTTCCAGGTGAATGCGAACACAGAACGCACACTACGCAATCAACCATCCGTCCAGTTGTGCCCTATTTGACAACACTTCTTCTCTGAGACAGCCCTTCTCACTTTATGTGAGCAGATTTACTGAGAAAATTGGACTGCCACTTTTGAACACTTCCTGGTAGCCCCCGCTGCAGATTTTCTGCCGTGACAGTGGCAGAATATAGATTAGCATGTGTATTTTATAGAAGTTACGAAGCACACACCTGTTGCACATATACCTACATACTTCTTCGAACTGCAGCACAAATGTACATGTCGGGAATTTTTTGCGGATGGGTCAAAGACTTGCACTGGTGTGTCGTATGCAGCTGCTGGCCTATCATTTTCGGACTCGCATAACCTGTACTCCTAAACAAGCATATTCACCACAGAAGCTCATGCGATGTTTGTGGCCGTCAAACTCATCAAGGAATTGAAACTAGAACGCGCGGTGGTATACACAGATTCTCTCAACGCCATTGAAACTTTGAAATATCTAAAGAAATACATCAAAACCCTATTCTTGCGTCACTTTACAGTCTCATATGCACAACCTACACAATAAAACATCACGTTATAGTGTGCTGGGTGCCAGGGCACCACGAGATAAGCGGAAATATGTTCGCTGACCAAGTAGCTGCATGTGATCTAGACAACGCTACCGCCAATACATCTACAGCTGTAGGAGTACTTGACGCAAAAGACTTCATGGGGAAAAAAGCTCTCGGCGTACTGGCAACATTCATGGCATAACAAAACATAAAATAAACTGCATGTTGTCAAATACTATCTTGAAAATTGGACACCGCTATCTAGGTTACGTCACGCACAGGTAACACTTACCAAGCCGCAAATAGGGTACACCCATACGACATGCGCACACCGGTGGCGACTCATGCATGTGTGATAAATGTGGAGAACCACTTGAGTTACGGCACATCCTCATCAAGGGCAGTGAATCACACGCTATTTAAAAAAAAACACTTTATTCCATATCAAAAGCGATTTTCACTGCATCCTGTGATGTTTATCATTGTGCTCAATGGGATGTTTATAGCTAGGTATCAACATTTAAACAAAACGCACTAAGTGCGTTTTTGAAAGAAATACTTGTCATTTGTCAGAGATCAGTAGAAGGCGATGAAGATGAACTGACCGTTGTCTGCTGTCTGAGCCGTATAAAGGCGTACCACACCATCATCATGTACAGTTCAGCGTTCGTTTGTCGCCATTAAAGGCCTCCTGTTTGTGTCTCATGGCTCCGTCTTTCTGGCGGCACTTCACTGAAATAAAGTGCCCAGAATATACTAGCTAGTGTGCCGTCCGCGGCCTTCTAGGTGGCAATAAATTGTATGAATGTTGGTGGCTGCGCTTGGAGCGCTGTAGCGCGGGAGGTTGCCGCGGCGCCGCTCGCTTCTCATGGCCCGCTGTGTTTCCGGAGCATCGGCAAGGGAGCCGCTGCCCGGTTAGATGCTAGAAGCGGAATATTTTTTTGTTTGGAGAAGCAACCGTATGCTGATTTATTTCAAATAAACACAATAGTGCCGCTAAACACGACGTTGGCAGAATTTATAAAGTGAAAGCTTTCAATGCCTTCTACTCGCGTTGCACAGCCGCGGCGTGCCTTTGATGCTTGCATGCCCTGCCTCAAAACGTTCTCCCACTTTCACAAGCTTCTCTTCTGCTTATGTCAGCACATATAACTAAGTCAAATCATTAAAAATATTGCCACGGAGGCTAAATATTATCCTCGAAGCGCTGCAAGTACGTACCTTCGCAGACAATTTCTCCTAGGCAGTACCATGATGGCTTCTCAGCGGAGATTTTTATACAGGCTTCGCATCTTCATCATTATCCATTCCACAATCAACTCATGGTTGTACTGCCTGCCGTTATGCAACTTTCGTTGTGTGGCAACGAAGCAGCTCTTGACAGCGAATTGTTGTTTTGGGGCAAGAGACCTAGTATTCCTTTCAAATGCATCGTTTCGCACTTTGATAAGAAACAACTGCTCATAAGAAACAACTGCTCTTTTGCGTTCGCGAGTCTTTTCTTGATTCTCAACAAATTTCGAGTGCTTCTTTCCAGCATCATCTCTTGCGTTTTTTTTTTGCCTTCTTCTCTCTTTTACTGGCCTGGTTTTGCACCAGAACCCTCCGGTATTTGCAAAAAAAAAAAAAACGCAAGGTATTTTATTTTTTTGCACTGTCAACAAACATTTCACAAAAAAAAACATGTTTCAAAACGAGTTGTGTTTCGATGAAACTGGCTTCAAGTCACAACCACCAAAAAGAGATGTCACTGAAACTTTTTTATGAGAGCTTCAGCCTCATCACCACGTGTAAGCTCTAGTACTTGCTTTGATTTTTTCATCCTCTTAGATATATGCACTATTTTCTAAGTTGCACCCAGCTAATTAGAGTTTCACAGTACAAATATTTAAGAATAATTCTAACCGAACACCTTTCATGGACTAGCCACATTGATCATGTATGTCGTAAAGCTCTAAGAAAAATTAGGTTATTTGCGCAGCACTTTACCTAACGCCCCTCGAGATACTAAACTGGTTTTATGTAAATCACTCATTCGCCCTGTTCTCGAATATGCATCCGCAGTTTGGTTCCCTTACAAATACTGTGAAATAAGCTTGCTAGATAACATTCAGCGAAAATCTATCCGTTTCATTTTTCATAACTATAGCCGCAACCTCTCGCCGACCACAGCCCTTCAATCATTAAACATCCCATCACAACTCTCGCGATACCAAAACGAAGCTTTAAAATTTTTATACGGAATTATTAACTCCTCCTTCGGCCTTGGTCATGGTAACCTCATCACATTTACTGATGATAGTTGTACCAGCAGTTCCCACGCTTTGAGTGTAACACCTTTCTTTGCTCGTACTAATACCTTTAAATACAGTTTTTTCCGCGTGCAATAAAACTATGGAATTCCCTGCCTGGTAGCATTCGCTACTTACCACTAACCGACTTCATAGTTGCTGTCGATGAATATCTTACTGACGCGTAATTAACTTAATTTTTACTTTTGCTTTGTTACGTGTGTACTTGCTTCACAATTTGTATTATTATTTTATTTCCAGGTACTATTGGCCGATTGGGCCGTTACAGGGGTGGGGTAGAAAACTGACATAACAACCGTCTTGTCATGCGTAAAAAAGAATTGCATAGCCGATACAAAAGGAATACATCACTATACTACGTTCTACGACTAACATGCTACATCACATACATCACAAAATACACTTCTCAATATTACATCCTACAACGTACATGAGACAAGTTACAGCAAATAGATTTAGAGTCAAAAAATGACATGCACACAAACCAAAAACAGCAATCACCGTTTACGAAGATTCACCTAGAAAATATTTCGTAACATTGTTTTCAAAATGTTCTGCAGTTTGAGAATCACGTATAGCATCGGGTAATACGTTCCAATCTTTTATTGCTCTAGGGAAAAAAGAGTATGCATATGTGTTCCCACGACATTGAGGAACTAGATATTTTCTGAGGTGGTCACTTCGTAGGCCCCGCACTTGACGGGGAATTAGGTACTGCTCTGCATCAAAGTTATATGTATTTTGGGAAAGCAGGAACAAGAATTTAAGTGTGGCTATGCAACGGCGGTCCACGAGGGGCTGTAAATTTAATTCTTGCAGCATCTGTGTTACAGAATCCTTACGAGAATATTTTGAAAGAATAAATCTAGCCGCCCTTCTTTGTACCCGCTCGATGTTTTTAATTAATCCTTTTTGATAAGGGTCCCATATGATGCTTGCGTATTCCAGTGTAGGCCTTACTATTGTAAAGTACGCTGTTAGCTCTACGGGGGCTGGAGCCAGTTTTAATTTGCGACGCAAGAACCATAACTTCTTTTCAGCAGTAGAGCAAATATTACTGATATGTTGGGTCCAGTTCAGGTCATCAGATATTGTTACTCCTAAGTATTTACATCTGTTAATGGTAGCTAACGCAGTGGAACTTAGTTGATACTCAAAATTTTTGACGTGCTTTACTTTGTTTGTAACTCGCAAAACAACCGTTTTTTCTTTATTTATTTGCATTTTTCATGTTTCGCACCATTTCTCAATAGATGTCAAGGCATCGCTGAGTATTTTTTGATCACTAAGGTTACATATTTCTGGATAAAGTAAACAATCATCGGCGAACAGTCTAACAGTAATATTTTGATTATTGTCGGAACAGATATCGTTAATATAAACGAGAAATAACACCGGCCAGAGTACGGACCCTTGAGACACTCCAGATATTACGTGTAAACGATGAGACTTGTAGCCGCTTATGTCCACATACTGCGTCCTACATGTCAGATATGACCTGACCCATTCTACTACAATGTTATTTATGCCAATCTGCTTCAACTTCCTAATTAATTCGTTATGAGGAACCCTATCGAAGGCTTTTGCGAAATCAAGGCATATTGCATCAACCTGTCTTTCGTTATCTATTGCTTTTGAAAAGTCTTGGATGGTCTCAAGAAGCTGCGTTATGGTTGATAGCTTTTGTCGGAAGCCGTGTTGGTTAGGATGTAATAGTTTTGTATTTTCTAGGTACTGACATATAGATTTGGATATAACATGTTCGAGGAGTTTGCAGCAGACGCAGGTTAAGAAGATTGGCCGGTAATTTTCGATATTCTGCTTGTCTGCGGTTTTGTGTACCGGGACCACTTTTGCTACAAGCCAGTCGGCTGGGACCCGTTTTTGTTGCAAGGAGGCATTAAAGATTATTTCCAAGTATCGGGCAACCCATTCAGCGTATATACGCAAGAAAGCATGTGGAACCCCATCAGGACCAACAGATTTATGTTCTTTAATGTTTAGCAGGAGCGATAGTATTCCTTCATAGCTAATGCGTACTTCTGGCATGTCAGACATATGGGAGAATGATGTTGCTGTAGTTGAAGCACTTACATTCGGAATCGTTTGAAAAGACAGACTTTAAGAACTTATGGTAAGACGCAATTTTCGAACAGTCGGTTATGATTTCGTCGTCAACAACAATGCTGTATTGGCTTTGAGGGATTTGTGACAAATGACGCCAAAACTTTTGCGGGGAAGACACCATGAAGTTTGTAAGTGTTTCCTCGTAATATTTCTGTTTTTCTTGCCTCAGCGTTGTACGCAACTGTGAAGATAAGTTTGATATCTTTTCATGCTTTTTGACTTTCCTTTGCCGTCCTATTTTTCGCTTCAGACGAGCTATCTCTCGCGTTATCCAGTGATCACGCCTATTCTTTCTCTTTTTTCTTAATGGTACGAATGAATTTACACAGTGAAAGATGATGGTTTTGAATCTTGTTCACAAAGAATTGATGTCATCATCAGGGCTCAGACTGTCTAGATGAAACGATAAGTAGTCAATGATGCTCGCGTCATCAGCTTTATCAAAATTGGGGACATGCGCAATACATTATTTAACAATTGATGCAGGAACGTCGGCTTTAATTTGTACAAATACTAATTGATGGTCCGATATGCCATTTTCTACTGCTACCTGATAATCTTCAAACCGTTCATCAAGAAATAATAGATCCAATGTAGCCTGCGCTGTTCCCGTTTTTCGAGTGCCTTCCTGTACCAACTGCGTTAAATCGTTAGCGAAAGCAATGTCAAGCAGAACTTCACAGTCAGCTCGTTCCCGTGACTCTATGGTAAGTGATTTCCAATCCACCCCAGGCAAGTTAAAATCACCGGCAATTAATAACCGCTGGTTTCGAGTCTTCTGTTGTTCTACATAGTGCTGAATCGCCTCTAAATATTCAATTGATGTGTTAGGGGATCTATAGATTGCTCCTATTACGACTAAATTGGTTCCCAATTTTACTTGGCACAAAGCGCTCTCGTGATTAGGGATACCATTCATAGTTACGAATTCAATATTTTCTTTTATTATGATTGCAACTCCTCTTTCTCTATTTTCTCTATCATTACGTATTATCTTAAAACCTGGAGGAATTAACTCGTAATCTTGTATTTCTGGTCGCAGCCACGTTTCGGTAACAATAACCACGTGAGGGTCATAACTAGCGAGCACATGTTCTAAATCACCGACTTTATTCACGAGACTTCGAGCTATAAGGTTTATAGGTCAAAAATCTGTATCCTGGAAGACGGTATTTCACTGGCCACTATCTCTTGGTGTATCCTTTGGCGGCGCACCTTTTGTTTTCGGCAACTGCCGGATCCTGACACGGCTATTTTTGGAATAATCCCATACGTAGACGTTGTTATCTACAGTAAGCATGTCTCGGTTCAAGCGCACGCGCGAGCCTTCTTTTTTTTCTTTCAACGCAGACTTCCATAGCAGCTTGCGCTTATTCAGTGTCTCTTTTGAATAGTCGTCGCTAACCGAAATACCACTCCCTTTTAGTTTTCCGCAGCTATTGAAAACCTTTTCTTTTTCCTTATAATCATAAAGCTTCAGTATTACTGGCCGAGGCATTAAGGGCTCTTCTGCGGATTTGTTGTGATGTGGCTTTCCGACTCTGTGCATCCGCTCTATTGTTTTCACATTAACATCGAGCTTTTTCTTCAATACTTCTACAACTACCTTTTTTTCAAGTTCTTCTGAAGTTTCATTTTCAGTCTCCGGTATACCAAACACTGTGAGATTGTTTCGCCGCATTCTGTCCTCTAAAGCAACAAGTTTTTCCTGTTGCTTTTCCAAAGCTGAATTCAACCTCTCAGTTGTGTATTTTAGTTCAGCAAGACTTGCCGCTAGGTCCCTACAAAGCTGTACAATGTCTTCCAGGGCCTTAAGTCTGTCGCTAAAGCCGCTTAGGTTGACCTGAATTGCCTTTTGGCCATCACACAACCCTTGTACAAGTACTTTTATATCGGGTCCAGGGTTCGTCTCAACATCACCCGACAGCAGCAAACACAGTGATGAAAAAAGCAGAATACACCACCCGAGGGCACGGCAGCACTACGAGAAAGCGATTGTCGCTCTTAGAAGACGGGTATGAACTAACCTGTTAAAACAGAAGAAAGTTGTTTGAGCACATCGCCCATGCGTTGCCGCCGTGCCCACTGGATGTTGCTGGCGAGGGTGCTTGCTTTATAAGGTCTTGCCACGGCGCTGTTCCACCTTGGTTCCTGAAGTCGAGGTTGTCGATGATAAACGGGTGAAGTTCCAATTTGGCAGAATCAACCGCAGCAGCCGGGTCACCCAGGCGTATGCTCCATACGTTCCCATGGAAGGAACCGCAGATAAGAATCACCTGTTGAAACAGAAGAAAGTTGTTTGAGCACATCGCCCATGCGTTGCCGCCGTGCCGACTGTTTATTATTTGTTTGTATTTTTCTCTGTTGCCTGGTATTATATAACATCCCATTCCTGCGATAGCCCTGAATAGGGCTGCAGTATGTGTAAATAAATAAAATAAATAAATAAATAAGTAAATAAATATACCATTGCGACTACTGATTGCCGTTCGGGCAAAGGCTTTCCAAAGTATATCGTTATTTTCTAAAAACAGGAGAGAAATTATTCGCTTCACTTTCACAGTCCGCCTACACGACTTTTCCTGCTGGCAGAGACGACACTTTGACAGGAATATTGAGGTCTTAGAATGAATGTTCATAGTTGCATTGTGGGTGCTGACTGAGCTTTAATGTTTTGCACGTTTTCTGTTTCTTATCCACAGAGTGTGGCGCACTCTTGAGGCACAGAAGAATTATCCTCAGCACAAGATGCTAAGATCACTTCCTGAAATCACTTCCGAGGTATTGGCGCTGTGGCGCTTCGCTAGAAAGTCTGCATGCTGGGAGCAAACATTTCTTGTTTTTCGTTTTGTAGGCGATTTCGGAACAAAGTGCTTAGGATATTCAGGCAATATGGTGGGCAACATATTAGGTTTGAGGCGCGGTTTGTCGCGGGGGATCTTGTTGATGACACCGTTCATAGTGATGGCGAACGCGCGCTCAATAAAACTCTCATCAAAGTGTTTTCCACGAACCACAACAGTTAGTGTCATTCTCCTTTCCGCCCTAGTAATCTTTCTTATCAATTTTGCGAAAAGTGCTTTATTTGCTGGGGCGGTGGATAATGATAATTGCTGTTTGTTTGAACGGTAACCTGTGGTACAGAATGCTACGAAGCAGGCCCTTACCTTCGATCGTTTTGACTTCGATATTCTATAATTTACCTCATAGTTCCCGTTGTGACAGGCACAAGAACACGACAACCTTTCACTCGCCCTTTGATGACGCGAATAAGAAACACACAACCCGGTATTAGCACTGAAAACGAGAACACGGAAATCCACGCGACCCCGGCAAATCGGCTGTGCGAAGCAGACGACACATGCGGTCAGCACCCACCCGCTGGGCAGCGCCCCTCGCCGCCACCACAGGCATTCATCCAAATATGTGCCACCCTCCTCTACCGAAAAGAGCTGCCGAACGGCACACTAGCCAGTATATTCCAGGATATAATTGAACGAAGACCGGAGTTCCGCAACAGCTATCACGGAATATTTAGATATTTGTAGCAGAACCTCTCAACAAGGATCACTGCTGTGGTGGCTATATTAAAGGGGGACCTGCCTCATGACCTTTCGTTCCAATTGTGTTGACAAGAATATTGTGCTAATGCCACATCTCCACCAAGCTTTATCAACATGAACATTGTCATTACTTTCCTCTACGCACATTTCACGTGACCCCCATGATTTTAACATCCATATGACTTAGGGGGTGGAAGTCCAGCCAACTATACAGCCACATAAGACAACCATAGTTCACATTCTTTTACATGTCATCATAAAGCAACGATTGTTGTGGCTCTTGCTATCTGTCATCGCTCGCTTTGGCCAAGCATTGTCCTTACGTCACTTAGCCTACATATCGTTGTGTGCCACCGGACCATATGTTATGGTCCGGGCCGACCATGTTGATGAACGGGTTATGAAGTGCATGCTAGTAGCAGGGCTGATTGAAGGAGGCCTTGTGGCATCATTGGCTAGGTGTGATTGTTATGGATGTTCGTCACGCGGGTTGGGACTGAAAGACGAGAAAGGATTTGCAAGAACACTTTAGAGTTAAACAGAAAAAAAACTTTATGAAGCCTGCTGGTGAAGAAGAAGTAGAAAAGCAATAAACTTAAAAAACTCTGTCTAGAGGGTAATGACAAGCACGCTCAGGAGGCAGACATAAACTGTCTAGAGTTCAACTACGGACCGGTACGATCCTGTCGAGCGCGTAGAGCCCCTGTATGTTAAGGTTAGACAAGAAAAACACCGCCTCACGGCTCGGAGCCCCGCCGCGGTGGTCTAGTGGCTAAGGTACTCGCTGCTGAGCCGCAGGTTTTGGGTGCGGATCCCGGCTGCAGCGGCTGGATTTCCTATGGACGCGGAAATGTTGTGGACCCGTGTGCTCAGATTTGGGTGCACGTTAAAGAACCCCAGGTGGTCAAACTTCCGGAGCCCTCCACTACGGCATCTCTCATAATCATATGGTGGTTTTGGGACGTTAAACCCCACATATCAATCAATCAATCAATCAATCAATCAATCAATCAATCAATCAATCAATCAATCAATCAATCAATCAGTTAATCACGTTTCGGAGCATTGTCCTCCCTTTGTGGCAGGTCAGTGGTCGTGCCGTAGGGCGGAAGGGGCACGGAGGGTGCACGGTCGCTCGGTAAGGCGTGGTCGCTACGCACGGATGTGCTACTGTGTGCAGCACCATTGTAGAACACTCGGCGGTCAACTAAGCACGGCGGGCCACGACTCCCGAGCACCATGATAAGTCAATGGTCCAGGCAGCACCAGACAGGTCTCGTCCGCGAGCCCGCTTCCAGCCGCTGCACCCAGGCAGGAGGCGCGCCGCAGGTCGCTTCCTTACACCTCAAAGTAGGCCACTGATTGATTGATGGATATGTGGGGTTTAACATCCTAAAACCACCATATGTATATGAGAGACGCTCTAAGTAGGCCACTGGGGCTGGACGTTGGACAGACTCGACCTGGGCCCACGCGCGCCTCAGGAACGCTAGCTGACGCACGTCGTCTCAAACCGTGCCCCTGAGACCCTCCTTGCTTCGGCGCGACCTTTTCTTTCCACACGTTGAGGCATCGCTCGTTCCTACTTCTTTCGGACCCCGCACCACCTGCCCTACGCTCCTCATTTTCGGATTCGGATTGCCGCTTCAAGTCTTCTATGCTTACGCATCAAGCATAAAACAAAACTTGTGTGTCTTTTCATCACACTAGGACAGCAGGGTCATGCGTGCCCAAAGGTGATATCACACCCAGTGACGTTATTGTGGCCATAAAATGAGACTCTGGCCCCTTTTGCGGGACTGATAACGTACACGTGGAAACGTGGCTGGTCGACTACGAGTGCACCAGCAAGACCAACCAGTGGGATGCAACTTTGGTGCTCGCAAACATTAGCTAATACTTCAGGGGAACGGCCAGTGCGTGGTTCGACACGCAAGAGAAGGAGCTGACTTGTCAATGCTTGTAATCAAAAATGAAAGATCTCTTCGGAAAGGCTGTGACACGTCAACGAGTAGTACAGAAAGAACATTTGTGCCTTGCAGAAACAAGTTATTGCGCGGTGGTGCTCGCCATGCTATCGCTTTCCACTTCCTGTGGCCGTCGTTCATTTCAGCTCAGTGTGTTGCAGCACCAACAAAGCGCAAGCCTTCTTTTGACGGCTTCACGTCGTTTCTTTCACAGAAGGGTGGCGTATCTGGGTTCAACATACGAGTTTCCAAATTGGTGGAAGCAGGCACTTCCGGCGGAGCCTTACTCGAAGCACGTCCGCTCGCACCCACGGGATTTAAGAGAAGGCCTTGGCCGATTATGCTACACTATGCCAAATATTCCCACCAAGTGACACACCACTTGGAAGTATGCTTCAGAGGATCTCCAAATGGAGGAACTTGGCAGGCACGTCGCACAACTTTCCAAGACGGCGATCTGCACAAGCAAGCATTTCACTGAACATTAGTCAGCGTTCCCTTGGAAAGCCTTTTAGTGAAATACCAAGAATACCAGCTGTTCCATTCATTGGAAGTTCTTGGATATACGCTCCTATTGTGGGTAAGTTCTTAAAACTTTGTGATTCTTTTTTGTTTATCAGCTCTTTGAAACGCTTAGGCAATGCAGTTCAAATTGATAACTGAAGCCTGCAAAATACAATTACTTTACCGCAACGCATCACAGGAAAGCTCACTAGTATGCTGGATATATATATATATATATTCTTGGCACACTGTTTTATTTACAACGAGCCTTTTATAATCAAACGAAGTTTTCACTCACATTTGTGCAGAGTGAAGGGAATTGTAAAATCAGGGGCTGGTTTACTTAATTAGACTCAATCCTAATGAGAACTTACAATAATGTCAAAGAAAGCATAGGATTGCTATGAAAAGTGATTATAATGTAAACTTGAAGGACAAAAAAGTGGACAGTATATAAATTGACACCGGCAGAGAGCCAACTTGCCATCACGCACTACGTGACGCCAAACAGGAAAATAAAAAAATTAGTGGGCCCTAAAGCCTCGCTTTTAGAAGCAAAAAGCGATATTAAAATCTTATTCCTAATGCGTACTTTAAACACTTTTTGAAGAAAATGTTTTTAAACTTGCTATGCACCAACTACGTGGCCCTAAGGGGGCTGTAGCGAGTGTGTCTTTTGTAGTAGGTTATTTGTTTTAAACCACGGAGTAATTACGATAATCACATGTACTGGCGCCCGCTAGCAGTGGGCATTTGTAACACGTAAGAGTACTGCAACATTTCATGTTGCTTCGTTAAGCATGTTCACTGGACGTATGTGTTCGTAAAGCATGAAAACTACTTTCACGGCATGTCTAAGGAGAGAAAGTTCTTTTCACTGTATTCACAAGATGTGTGGCCGTGTGGTAGAACTTTCGCTTGCCGCGCAAATGACCTAGGTTTGATCCCTACTCGGAACCAAACGACCCAGGTTTGGTCGTCACTCGTACCCAAGTTTTTTATCATTTATTTTATTTTTATCATTCTAGACTTTTACGCCACGCATAAGATGATGCTTTTTTCGTTCACACCCAACAAGCCAACGCTGACGTTGACATCAAAATTTCTCCGAAACGAGCTCTGTAACTCTATCCTATCGCGTTAAAACACCATATTCAAGACACGGACGTAGCCAGGATTCTTTTTTTCTAGGAGTTTGGGGAGAGGCCAAGGCCTAGTGGTTCGAAAGAAAGTATTTTTTGCGAATGGACAGGAACTTGCCCATAAATACATAGGGTGCTTATTAATTAGCACTTTTTTTAAATGAGAGCAATGTGGAATGCAGCACTGGAGGCGAGTTGGTCAGCGATGGAAAGCAAGTTTTGACGCTGCAGTAAACCTAGTGCGTGTGCACGAGACAGAACGCTTTCCTACCAAATAATCTCAACTAAGCAGGCATATACAGAGTTAGTAGCAGGAAAACAAGTGACAAAAAAAGAGGTGGAGGTCAGAGATTAAAAAAAAAAAACCGGTCAACCACTTGCGCATGTGCGGGTGAAAAAGAAATATATATATATATATATATATATATATATATATATATATATATATATCGAATGCTTTTTCTGCCAAAATTCTCACACTGTCTTAACAGCAGGCCTGCGAGAAGAACGGGAACATCTTTAAGGCAGGCATTTTAAACAGAGAACACATGCATTCGGTGAAACAATCTTATTGGACAACAAAAAACTAAAACACGGAAGCTTCCCTGACGCAGGAAGAAGCCGAACGTTAACATTCATTTTAGCAAGCAATTATAAAGAATGATAATGTCAATGCTTTTACAATTTAAAAAACCTCACAACAAAAGACAACAAAAGAGAAATAAAGGACGCGTGAAGAGAGGGGTTAACGAAACAGTTTTCATGTGTCTTGGTTTCTCTGTAAACACAGTGATAACTTCGTCGACACTGACATGTATTCGGTAAAGATACATTATGGCCAGACTATCAAGCCGCAAGCCGTTTCCAGCCGTACGATTGCTCAAATACGTTTTCAATTTTTCCCGTGCCGAGAAGCTCTGTTCAGCACAATCCCTACTTGCTGGAAGCGTTGGCAATATGTTGACGTGTGTGAATGTTTGAGAAAAGAGCTTTGTCGCATTTATTTATTTATTTATTTATTTATTTTTACATACTGCAGCCCGACTTAGGCTATCGCAGGAGTGGGTTTTGCTGTACATCAGAATACACAAGAATACAACTCTTAACAAACAGGAAAAGAACTCTTAATAAACAAATTCCGAATCAATACACTCGAGCAAGTAATTACAACTCTTGATAAACGAATCGCAAATCAATACATTCATGCGAGAAATCTTCTGAAGGCAATAATCTAGTTGACCGAGGCAATGCACTCCATTTTTCAACAGTGTGCGGAAAAAAGCTGAATTTAAATAGTTTAGTACGTAGATGGAATGGTGTCAGGTTGTGTTTGTGGCTATTCCTTGTGGGTTTTAGTTTATCAGGAGACAGATATTCGTTAGGTAATGCGTAGCGTGGGGTATTAAAAAGAATATGCAGCAACTGTAGGCATTCGAGCTCGCGTCGCTCGGACAGGGTTTGCAGACCCAGCGTAGCAAGTTGAGAGGAGGGTGAGAAATTCCAGTCGTAACGGCGGAAAATGACGTGTATGGCTTTCTTTCGAACGGATTCTGGTGTGGTGATGTCCGATTTTTTATGGGGGTTTCATACGGGCAGGCATATTCGAGGATGGGACGAATGAGCAATTTATAGGTTAGCAACTTGGTTTCGTGTGGAGCATCTTTTAATGTACGATTTAGGTAACCCAGTTTCTTTAAAGCTTTATTGCAAAAGGCCCGCAGGGGCGCCTGCGCAAGCAGGCGTTTGGTGTGTAGCGACACCACGGACCCGAGCTAACGGGGGAGTTTTGACTCCCTCCCACGCCTAGCCGTGCGTGGCTTTGCCGTGTCCGGGGAAAAGGGGATCCTGGGGGTTGAGCCGACGCTGGGTGATTGGACCTTCAAGGCCCCCCGGCAGAGGCAACACACCTCTTTGGCCCCGGCTTCACGTAGACGGCACCCCTGGGCTGACCCACCCAGGGGAAATCGGCAGTCGCCTTTTCCTATCTCTTTCATCCTACATCTTAGTCTTTTCTCGTCTTTAAATCTGTCCTGTCTTCTACTCTCTTCTGTTTACTTCCAATTTTCCTGGCGGCAAGGGTTAACCCTGTGCAAATAGCCTACCTTGGCCTAGGCGCATTGGGTTATAGTTGCGTTGTACGGCTGGCGTCTGCAGGTTTTAGCATCCACAAACTTGTAGCGTCCCCTCGTTGGGCTCCGTGGTGGGTGGCCGCCAACGCTTCTGAAGAAAATTAAACTGGCATGCATAGAGCATTTCCCCTATTAAGTGATCGTACCGCCTTAAAGCGTGTACGCACCGAAGACTTAGGCTTTTTCAAACGATCAAGTGAAAACTTCCCCCATTTTCATGTTATACATAGTGAGATAAGCAGCAAGCAAGCCAGAACCATATCGCCCTTTGTAGTAGCCAGATGTCTCACAGAAACTCTTGGAGCCGGGTACAAAGTTACCAAAATGGCCAGCGGAGACCTCCTCCTTGAAGTTCGAGAAAAAGAACAGTTTGAAAAGCTACAGAATCTATCAACTTTTGGTGACACTCCCATCACAGTAACGGCACACAGATCGATGAACACAACCCGTGGAGTAGTATCTGATGCTGATTTGCTCGGCTTGACTGAAGAGGAACTTCTGGAGGGGTGGAAGAGTCAGAATGTGACCAATGTACAAAGAATCACCATTAGAAGAGACAACAAGGTAACACCAACGAAACACCTGATACTCACGTTCGCTTCCAGTAATCTGCCAGAAAGTATTCAAACAGGGTACACAAAGACGTCGATCAGACCATACATACCTAACCCGCGTCGTTGTTTTAAATGCCAAAAGTATGGCCACGGCTCACAAAGCTGTCGTGGTCACCAAACTTGTGCACAATGCGGAGTGTCAGGCCACAATTCTGACAATTGCGAAGAACCATCACACTGTGTGAACTGTGGCGGAAATCATGCCGCCTACTCACGTTCATGTTCTTACTGGAAAAAAGAAAAAGAGATTATCACTTTAAAGATAAAAGAAAACATTACATTTAAAGAAGCAAGAAAAAGAGTCTCGCCATTTTATGGCCCCACATATGCTGATGCGGCGCGCCAGGGGGCAGTGTCGCAACAGCCCTCGCCACTCCTTCGGCCTGCGCAGAGCGAGCCATTGGCTGTGGCGCCTGCCCCCAAGGCGGCAGTAGTTGAATCTACTCCGCCTACTATTGAACAGAGACCAGAGACCCCAGGGTCCTCGGGTCTCAAGGCCTCACCTCGCCAGGCGAGGCCCAAGCTTCGAAAAACCAGCTCGCAGGAGCGGGCATCCAGTGCCTCCGAGGAGGCAATGGATACGGCGGCACCCCAGGTGCCAAAAGAACGGCGCGGCTCTCCGGAGCGCGCCAAGAAAACTAAAAAGCTCATAACAGGGCCTGACAATGGCCCTGGTACTTGAGCTCGACCTTCCAGCTTAAACAACTCACTCGCTTAACGTACACACAGCACTACATTACTTTTAATATGGACACACAAATTATACATTGGAACGTCAGAGGACTGCTTAAGAACCTCGACGACGTACAAGAGCTTTTATACAAATACTCACCTCAAGTGCTGTGTGTACAGGAAACACACCTAAAATCCTCCAATACAAATTTTTTACGTGCTTACGTCATATACCGAAAGGACCGAGATGATGCTGTGGCGTCATCCGGTGGCGTAGCCATTATTATTAACCAAGGAGTAGCGTGTACACATTTACCACTCCAGAAATCTCTTGAGGCGGTGGCTGTTCGAGCGGTACTGTTAAACAAACTCGTCACCATCTGCTCTCTGTATGTACCTCCCCACCACCGTCTTGAAAGACGTGAATTTCAGTCTTTAATAGACGAACTGCCAGAACCTTATTTGCTTCTTGGGGACCTAAATGCACATAGTGGACTGTGGGGCGATTCTCGCTGTGATGCACGAGGTCGTCTCATTGAACAATTTCTCTTCTCTTCCGGTGCCTGTTTGTTGAATAGGAAAGAGCCAACATACTATAATGTTGCCAACAAAACTTACTCGTCTATCGACCTCAGCATCGTATCACCTTCACTCCTACCCCTACTCAAATGGAAAATCATAAATAATCTATATGGTAGTGACCATTTTCCTGTAGTTTTGAGTTCACAAACAATATATGAAAGTCCTCTACACGTTCCCAAATGGCTGATAAACAAAGCAGACTGGGAACAGTTCCATAACACTACACGTTTGAGCTGGACAGACATATGTAGGTTAAACATAAATGAAGCTGTGCAGTATTTCACAGCTTTTCTAACTGACGCAGCAGCCAAGTGCATACCGCAAACATCTGGAATGCCCGGCAAACGACACGTCCCATGGTGGAACACAGACTGTCGTAACGCGCGAAAGGAACAGAACAGGGCATGGAGGTTGCTGCGGAACTCGCCGACAGCGGAAAACCTTGAGAGCTTTAAGAAAATAAAATCTCGAGGCAGGAGAACGCGTCGGCAGGCCAGAAGAGAAAGTTGGCACAAGTTTTTATCAGGGATAAATTCGTATACACAAGAGGCCAAAGTCTGGAACATGGTTCGTAGTGTAGCAGGAAGAAAAGTACATTCACTCCCACTCGTAAACACTCAGGGTGAAACCTTGGAAGATCAGGCAAACTTCCTTGGTGCACACTTTGAAAGGATATCCAGCTCGTCCCACTATACCGACACTTTCCAAAAATACAGAACAAGAATAGAAAAGCAGAAACTCGAACACAAGTCCACTAGATACGAGGCGTATAACCAAGCTTTCAGTCTAGCTGAGCTCCGAACATCTCTAAACTCCTGCGGTACTTCTGCCCCAGGTTCTGACCGTGTGATGTATGAAATGTTAAAAAACCTACCAGCCGAAACACGAAAAACCTTACTTAGTTTATACAATGCTATCTGGTTTTCTGGCACTATCCCTACCTCCTGGAAAGAGGCTATTATTATTCCCATTTAGAAAGAGGGCAAGGACCCTTCTTTAGCTTCAAGCTATAGACCTATTGCACTTACAAGCTGCTTGTGCAAAGTCTTCGAAAAATGATAAACTGCCGACTCGTACATGTCCTTGAAACAAACAATTTGCTCGACCCATTTCAGTGCGGGTTTCGAGAAAGTAGATCCACCACAGACCACCTTGTTCGTATCGAGGCACAGATCAGAGATGCCTTCGTCCATAAACAATATTTTCTCTCTGTGTTCCTCGATATCGAAAAAGCTTATAATACAACATGGCGTTTCGGAATTCTAAGAGACCTGTCCCACCTTGGTGTGCGCGGAAGAATGTTTCATATAATCGAAAGTTACCTGTCAAACCGGACATTCCGTGTCCGTCTGGGCAGTGTGCTCTCCCAAACATTTGTCCAGGAAACAGGCGTGCCACAAGGTGGTGTGCTTAGTTGCACACTTTTTATTATTAAAATGAATTCTTTGCACTTGTCCATTCCCCACAATATGTTCTATTGTACATATGTCGACGACGTTCAGCTTGGCTTCAAGTCATGCAACTTGGCCATGTGTGAGCGGCAGGTACAGCTGGGTTTAAATAAGGCCTCCAAATGGGCAGATGAAAACGGATTTCGACTTAACCCACAAAAAAGCACGTGTGTCTTGTTCTCTCAAAAGAGAGGCATGCACTCGGAACCTGACATTCGACTGAACGGGCAACGCCTCTCCGTCAAAGCGGAGCATAAATTCTTAGGCTTAATCTTTGACAACAAGTTGACCTTCGTACCCCACATAAAGTATTTAAAAACAAAATGTTTAAATGCCTTAAACGTTATAAAAGTGTTGTCACGTACTACGTGGGGTAGTGACAGGAAATGCCTCATGAACCTGTATAGAAGCCTTATTCGCACCCGCTTAGATTATGGGGCCATTGTTTATCAGAGTGCGACTCAAAGTGCTTTGAAGATGTTGGATCCCGTGCACCATTCGGGCATCCGCCTTTCTACGGGTGCTTTTCGCACCAGCCCTGTAGAAAGCCTTTACGTAGAGTCAAATGAGTGGTCGCTTCATCTGCAAAGAACCTACATGTCCTTTGTATATTTCCTTAAGGTGAAAGCAGACAAGAGGCACCCCTCATACTCTACTATTAATGACTTGTCGAGCTCCATTCTTTTTCAAAACAGGCCTTCAATGAGGCAGCCCTTCTCAGTTCGCCTGAAGGGTCTAGCTGAGGACACTGGAGTGTCACTCGAACACAGTTTAATGGCTCCTGTAGCATACCCGCCACCATGGCAGTGGCAGACTATAGATTGTGATGTGTCTTTCCTAGAAGTTACTAAACATGCGCCTATTGCCCATATTCGAACATACTTCTTGGAACTTCAACACAAATACACACGTCCTGAGTTTTTTACAGATGCCTCTAAGTCTAACTCCTCTGTGTCCTACGCTGCTGCTGGCCCTTCCTTTTCGGATGCTGGCCCTCTACATCCAGGCACAAGTATCTTCACGGCGGAAGCTTACGCGATACTTGTGGCAGCTAAACACATCAAACAATCACAAATACAAAAAGCAGTAATTTATACAGACTCCCTCAGTGTGGTAACGGCTCTGCACAGTCTTAAAAAACAAAAAAACCCTGTCCTCGTTTCACTTTACTCCATTTTATGCACACTCTACACACTCAATCAACATGTTGTAGTGTGCTGGGTGCCAGGGCACCGTGAGATTCAAGGCAACGTGAGGGCGGATCAGCTCGCTGCATCCGTCCACAAAAGCACTGCCCCTACACCCATATCAATCCCGGCCCTTGATCTGAAGCACTCTCTCAAACGAAACCTCAGGGACTACTGGCAGAGCAAGTGGGATACACACACACAAAACAAACTACACGTTATTAAGCCACACCTTGGTCATTGGCTGCCAGTATCGAAATCGCGTCATACAGAGGTTATACTAACGAGACTCAGGATAGGACACATATACACGACACACACATATCTTTTGTCTGGTGGCGATACACCATTGTGTGACAGATGTGGTGAGCCATTAACCGTCCTTCACGTGTTAATCCAGTGTAAACATTTAGAAACTATAAGAAAACAGCATTTTCCATTACCCTACCGACAACATATACCTTTACACCCTGCAATGTTCGTTGGTAGGGAACCGCTTTTTAGTCATAAATCGTTGTTAGCGTTTTTAAAAGAAATTCGTAATTTTCATATCATTTATCCGGGCATCCCGTAGCACGACCTCTCTAGAAAGGTTTTTGCTGCGGTGGCTACACAGGAAAGCACTTGCCTCACGGCCCTTGCACGCAAGGGTACTAACGTGTGAGGTAATTGTGCTAATGCCATACATGTCCACCATCGTTTTTCACTATCACCAACTTTTGTCACCTATTCACTCCATGCACACCTTTCACGGCATAGTCATGATTTTATTACTTGTATGTTTTTACCCGCTTTACTGCGAGGAATTTTATGGCCCCTATACAGCCGCTAATCACAACCATTGTCCACATTCCTGTCTCATGAACTGGCGCTCTTTGGCCATCAAATGGCCCTTGCGCCAAAAAACACCATATATCATCATATCATTGCAAAAGTATTCGATATGTTTAGACCAAGACATATTGGGTGTGAAGATGAGGCCTAGGTACTTATATTTCGACACACGTGACAGAGAGGAGCCATTGAAGGAGTAATCGAACAACGAAACGGAGCTGCGTTTACAGAAGGAAAGGGCAACTGTTTTACTAAAGTTTATGTTCATTTGCCATGTGTCACACCATCTGCAAGATTGTTCAAAATAATCATTAGGTAAACTGTGGTCATCATTGGTATTAAATACATTATATAGGACACAGTCATCAGCATAAAGGCCGATTTTCGCAGACACATAATTGGGCTAATCATTTATGTACAATAAGAACAAAAGTGGTCCCAGGACTGAACTCTGGGGGACTCCGGATGAAACATTCACAACAGACGAGTTTGAGGAACTAAAAGAAACAAACTGAGAACGGTTGCTTAAAAAGCTAGCAATCCAGTCAACTAGGGAATAATTGTTAAGAACAGCGTGATGTTTGTGCAGAAGTTTAGAATGTGTAACTGTGTAGAATGCTTTCGCAAAGTCCATGAAAATTGCATCAATTTGGTAACCAGATTCTAGAGCGTTCTAAATTCCGTGAGGAAATTCTACAAGCTGAGTTGTTGTACTAAAACCTTGGCAAAAACCATGCTGGGTATTACTTAGGATGTCATTATTTTTAAGAGACCCCATGATATGCTAAATATTAAGTGTTCTAAATGTTTACTTGATTGAGACGTTAATGAAATCGGGTAATAGTTTATTGGTTACTGCTTGCTGCCAGATTTAGGCATAGGAAAAATTTTGACTAATTTCTAAGCTGAAGGAACAATTGAAGTACTTAAGGACTTTTGAAAAATTATGGTGAAAATTTGCTAAAGCCTCTGTCGCAAAGCGGGGAAAATTCTCTCTTTCCTGGCTTGCAAATTGTTATAATAATAATAATAATAATAATAATAATAATAAATTTTACCCTCGGGGCTTTGGAGCATTGTAGAGGAGAGGAGCAAAAAGCAAAACGAAGAAAAATTTGTAAAAGTGTAACGGTCAAAAAGCAAAGCATGAACGTATTAAGCCAGCTAACGTATAAAAGGTGCGTATGATTGAATACCATTTTTTGGAACGCGCAAAGGCGAGCGAATTTTCTGCGCACGACTAGTGGAGGGAGATTAAGCCTGATCTTCATGGCAGTTACATTATAGATGTTCGATTGTAGTTGCAAATAATGAAACGTGACGACCGGCTTTGGGTTGCCTGTAATTTATTAGCGGGTTTCACGTGGCCATGATCACGTACACATGCGGCGTACTCCAGTAAAGGACGATTGCAGGTGATGAACAGTTGTTTCTTAAAAAAAACACTGGCGCACCAGGTAAGTTTCGTTTTATGTACACTGCGAAAAATGGCGAGTATACTAGAGCGCATTAACCTAGGTGAGAGAGGGGCTTTCCGACAAGGCGAGAAGCTGACGCAGGCTTGCTCAAATTGTCTGAAGATTCTTCGCAAATACGCTCATTCATGCACACGGCACTTCCAATTAAACTGCGAGAAGTTTGTTGTGGGTTAACTTAGTAGTTATGTTAAGCGTTTTGCTGAACTCACTCAGCTTTTTCGGGCAGTGAAGGGTCTTGCTTTATACTTAGTTCAGTTCCAGAAAGCAGAGAACGCTTTGCGAAAATTAATTCTTTACTTTTGTTTGGAGTAAACATAGCAATTATGGGTCTGCTGCTTCCTGCTTTGCATCGTCCTAACCTGTGGACACGTTAATACAATTTGGCGAAAGCTGCAGCTGTAGTCTTTCTGATGCAAGCGCGATAATTTTTTCTGATTATCACTCCCAGTTTTTCAGAGGATCACCTGCAATGCCAAAGAACAGCAGGTTGTCCCGCCTAGAATGACCCTCAGCATCTTCAAGTATAGCGCGCAATGTAGTTAGTTCTTTTTGCAGTGTAGATGGACATTCCCGGTTGCAGCAGACGTTTTCCGGAAATCCCTCTAAACAAGCTCTTTGTTGTTCTACTGAGTGCAAGTACTCATTAACGGTCGCTACAGGGGACACCAAATAATCGTGGACAGATTTAGGATCACCTACTGCTTGCGCAATGTTGCCTTGGTTTGACTTCATGCGAATGCATCAAGATTTTAGTTTTTTCACCATTTTAGGTATTTCATCAGTAGGACATGTATTTCGCTTGGCGTCTCCGCACAACGCCCAACACAAGGCACAAAAAGCCTCAAGCAGAACGCTGGGGCAAGGAGGCACAACAACGAATCAGTTGTCTGATCGCAAAGACTTAACAGGTGGTAATGAACTGCTACTAACTTGCGCAATGATGAACAAGAATCATAAGTGCCACATTTTGGCTGTGAGGCCATGCTCACTGGCGATAAGATCCGTTAGATAGCCCTTTAAAAGGTCAAGTAGGCGTGTAGTCAATGTCGCTTTGGCTGTGACACTCTGTGGAAAGGCCAAGTGTGCGAAATTGTACATGGTATCCCTGTCGGTCCTAAGCAAAGGTGGTTGTGCGCCATGAATAGACCAACCAGGGTTGTTGCATGAAGATCCCTTGTAGAAAACACTATCAGCCGAGTTCACAGACGTGGCGCCACCCGTGCAGTCAGCGAATCTTACGAAATCATGAAGCTGCGCAATGCTTAACAAGAATCGGGATTGCCACATTTTGGCTGTGCGTCCGTGCCCACCAGATTTCCAAATAACCCATTCACCGCTTAGTGTAAGGCATGAGGGGTTGTCATGTGTCTATAGAAAAAACCGAAGGCCGGTAGCACAGACTCAAATTCGCCTTTGAAGACGTGCGTTGGCCACCCAAATACCAAGCTTAACAGTGTTTTGCGATGGTTTGCAAAGAGCTGTTTGAGGGAAGCTCTCAGGCAATCTATATCTACAGAATGAACAAGGCTCACCTGTAGTGTTCTTGTGCTGAACTACAATCGTTGTTTGCCCGGTATCTCTGTGTTCCTACCACCCGTAGAATTTCGCACTTCACTTCGAAGTCCACCGCTCTCTCTTGACATGGAGAAATTACTTTGTGAAATTCTGCCTCCGCATTCATTTCCATCTCTTCCTCTTTAGTTTACACCAAGTCAAATCTGCTTCAAGCCGATGCTCATGTCAATATATGGGCTCTGAAGATACACAGGCAAGTAGTGATGGAGGCTTAAGAATATCTCACTCACAGCGAGATATATAAAACATTTGGGCGAGCAGATTCGCTGGTGGAGGTATTGAGAAGAGGACGTTTCTCCAAACAATTCATTTTTCCAAACAATGCACTTTTTCAAACAACGCAACCTAATTGTTATGTTCCACCCACCTTGTTTCACAATAGCGGCGCAGCCATGTGAATGAAATCGTAGATGCTTTTACATGTTTTTCAGGGCTGCTGCCTTTCCGCGGGACAGTCGGAAAGTTCACATTCAATTGTGCCAAAGACCCATCGAATGTCTTGGGCAGCTGAAGTGACACAGAAAGAAATGTTCAGAGAGCGCTATGAGCAATGCGTATTCGAAGCCATTAGGAGTCGTTTCGGATGTGAATTTGCATCCTTTGTGGTCAGTGACAATCTTCCCTCCTTTTTCGCCTTGTCAGACTCTCATCCTCGTCGCTGGGATGTCAAGCCATTCGATATGCGGGAGCTGGGGACGCCGGGTGCCTCAGGGTTTTTTTATGGTAGGCTATAGGAGCCAGCAGTCTTGGTAGAAAACCGCACTTTGCGTTAGATGGGTAGACGCTTAAAATTGTAAAAGGATATGTCTACTTGATGCAGGTAGTAACCATGGAACTGACCCTTGAGAGTGAAATAACTAGGAGAATAAAGATTAGCTAAATCACATTCGGCTAGCATCCTCAAATCACGAATAGTAATCTGCCACTAACCCTCAAGAGGAAGATATATACTCGCTGCACCTTGCCAGTACTTACCTACAGAGCAGAAACCTGTAGGCATACAAAAGAGGTTTAGCTTAAATTCAGGGTGACGCAGGGAGCTATGGAAAGGAAAACTGGTCGGTGTAACTTTTAAGAGAAGCTGAAGCACTTTTCTAAAAGACAAACTGACTTCGCAGCGTGTAAGGACAGTGTGATCCCTGCTGAATTAGAAAAGTGGTGTGACAGTTATCATAAGTGAATGCCAATAGCACCTTTTAGTGAAGGAACAATGGTTGTGGCTGCCGGACTTCTTGAGTGTCCGAGTGAACGTGGTGACGTCCTTCTCGGCATGCCAAGTCATCTGCAACGGCAGCACTGCTGAAGTGTGGCTTCTTCGATTAGTTCTAGCAACGGAACGTCATAGGTTGTCCACGGAGGCCGTGGTTGAAGATAAAAAAGAAACACTTGCCCCTGGCCAGAGGAAACGAGGATGACGCATGTTTCCATGCCCAGACTTTTAGCGTGCTCGCGTAGACAAGCTTCTATTTCGGCTATTCCAAAGTTCTTGCTGATACAACCGCGAAAACAATTATATTGTTACGCACAAGGACGACCAGGACGTATACGGCTGAAGGGGGCCGTTTGTTTTGTTCGCGAAGAGAAGCGCCGGAGCGGCCAACAGGTTGATGATCGCAGTCTCGTCGTCTTCTTTCTTCCTCCAGCTTGGGGCAGTCAGCATGTTCACTCATCTTCGTTTTCTTCCAAGGCATGCGTAACATTCCTCCCCACGCAGACGAAGCCCGCCGGGCGAGGTAACTGATTCATCTTGGTGTGTACAACTTCAGTCGAGCGACATGGACTGCTTGAGTTTTAGCGGCTCTTCTACCACTTCTCGTGAGGCGAGCTATTGTGTATGTGACTTCCGTGATTTTGTCGAGAATGACAAACGGTTCGTCGTATGTGGCCAAGAACTTTTGGCATAACCCGCGTCTTCGTACCGGAGTCCACAGCCACACGAAGTCGCCTGGGTGGTAAGTTACAGGCCGGTGGCGGACGTCATAGCGTACCTTCGATTTTTCCTGTGATGACAAAGTGCGTAGACGAGCAATACGACGCGGTTCTTCTGCAAGGCAGAGGATTTCGGTGACTGAGAGGTTCTCGTGCGCCGAGAATGGCAAAACTGTGTCGAGTGTGTGCCGTGGCGGTCGTGTGTACATCAAAAAAAGGGGCCATAGCCTGTTGTCTCGTGCTTAGCGGTATTGAACGCGTACGTTATAAATGGTAGCACGTCATCTCAGTTCTTGTGGTCGGATGCCACATACATAGAGAGCATGTTTACAATTGTTCGGTTGGTACGCTCCGTGAGCCCATTTGTTTGCGGATGGTATGGCGACGAGTGACGAAGGCGGGACTCACTCGATCGAAGCAGCTCTTCTACTATGTCTGCCGTAAATTGTCGCCCACGATCACTGATGATCACCTGAGGTGGGCCATGTCGGAGGATAACGTGCTGCAGCAGGAACACAGAGACGTCGCTGGCAGTTGCGGTTGGTATGGCCGCCGTCTCGCAGTAGCGCGTGAGGTAATTGACACATACAATTATCCAGCGATTGCCCTTAGCCGACTTTGGAAAAAGGCCCATGAGGTCAATGCCCACCTGTTGGAAAGGTGTGCTTGGAGGTGGCAAGGGCTGTAGAATACCAGCCGGAGCAGTAGACGGGCGTTTGTGGCGTTGACACTGTGTGCAGCTGGCCACATACGCCTCGACTGACTGTCGCATTCCTGGCCAATAAAAGCGTTCCTTAGCACGGTAAAGCGTCCGCGCAGAACCTAAATGTCCGGACGTAGGATCATCGTGCATCACACCTAAAATCGCTGTCCGAAGGGTGTCTGGCACTACCAGGAGGAAACGTGCACCAGTGCTGGAAAAGTTCTTCTTATATAGAAGTCCGTTGCGTACACAGAAATGGCATGCCGTAGGAGCTGTGCAAAGCGATGATAGCCTGGTGTCCTTTCGCTGTTCATCTTTGAAAGTACTGAGGTCGGGAAACTTCGGTGACACAGAAGCTACGAGGTGATCGAGGTCATCGGCGTCACACTCTGTAGTGCTCAGTGGCATGCGCGAAAGGCAATCTGCGTCGGCGTGTCGTCGACCACTTTTGTACGAGACTATGAAGTTATACTCTTGGAGCCGAAGTGTCGAGCGCGCTAGACGGCCGCAAGGATCCCGAAGGTTGACGAGCCAACACAATGAGTGGTGGTCGGTGACAACTGTAAAAGGGCGTCCGTATAAGTAAGACCGAAACCGCTGAATCGCAAACACTACCGCGAGGCATTCTTGTTCTGTGACAGTGTAATTCTGTTCGGGCCTACTCAATGAGCGACTTGCGTATGCAATCACGTGCTCGAGGTTACCATAGCGTTGAACTAGAACGGCACCAATTCTTATGCCGTGCAGTTCGGTTAGAGCTGATGGGTTGAAGTGTTGAAGAACAGGCCGCGACGTCAGGAGGACCTTCAGTTGACGAAAAGAGGAGTCGCACTCCGGAGTCCACTCGAAGGAAGTATTGTTCCGTAGCAAACATGTCAGCGGATACGCGACATCGGCAAATTTGGGTGTAAAGCGGCGAAAATAGGAGCAAAGCCCCAAAAAACTGCGGAGCTCCTTCACAGTGCGCGGCACAATGATTGCTTCAACGGCTGCTGTCATCTGGGGATCTGGACAGATGCCCTCCTGATCGACTAGGTGCCCGAGAACAAGGGTTTGTCGGTCTCCGAAGTGGCATTTCTTTGAGTTAAGAACAAGGCCAGCGTTTCTTATGCAAGTCAGTACAGTATCCAGACGTGAATTGTGTTCGCTGAAGGTGCGGCCAAAGATGACGACGTCGTCGAGATAGCACATGCAAATGCTCCACTTCAAGCCACGAAGAACAGTGTCCATAAATCGCTCAAACGTCACCGGCGCGTTGCACAGTCTAAATGGCATCACGTTGAATTCAAAAAGGCCGTCAGATGTCACAAAGGCTGTCTTTTCTTTATCTTCAGGATGCATGGGAATTTGCCAGTAGCCCGATCTTAAGCCTACAGAGGAAAAGTAAGAGGCCGAATGCAGACAGTCTATGGCATCATCAATACGTCGAAGTGGGTACACGTCTTTTTTTTGTTACAGCATTCAATCGGCGATAATCAACACAAAATCTCCAGGATCCGTCTTTCTTTTTAACGAGAATTACTGGAGCTGCCCATGGACTTACCGACTCTTGAATGATACCGTTTTCAATCATTTCGTTCACCTGCTCATTAATAATCCGCCGCTCGTATGGCGAAACACGGTATGGCTTTTGTCTAATCGGATTGGCCAAACCCGTGTTGATAGTGTGACATGTCCGAGAAGCAGGGATTAGGGGCGCTTTGTCTTTCTGCGCAAAGTCGAATGCAGAGACGTGCTTCGAAAGTACATTGACCAATGTTCGGCGTCCACTTGTGCTCAGCGACTTATTCACCATTGACAGAAGAGCCGTTTCGAAACTGTGACTACGATGCTCTTCCGGTGCATCTCTAAGCTCGGTCACCAGTAAGGCCTCGTGTTGTGCACTCACGACGCCTAACTTTAGACCATCTGGTAACATCACGGGTTCTGTAGAGCAATTGACAGTCCATAAACCAGCGCGTCCACGTCTGATCGACACCACACAATGTGGGATCAACACATTCTTTTTCATGCAGTTGGTGTACACTGGTTCTACGTTGGCATCAAAGCTGGTGGAATAGCTGTCGCTGCAACCAACAGGTACACAAACGGTTGATAACGGTGGTATGATAGTGTCGCCACAGACACACAATGCCGTCTCACCATCCACAAGGTTTTCCAAGAGTGCTGGCGGAACGTGATCACTCAAGACTATTGTCCCTGTGCGGCAGTCGACAGTCGCATCACACTCCCTCGAAAAGTCCATACCCAAAATAACATCGTGTGTCGCCTGCGGAATAATCACGAACTCCGTTGGGATAACACGGCCTCCGAGAAATACGTTAGCTTGACACACACCAACAGGATGCAGTGCCTCACCACTCACTCCGCAAACCTTCGCAGCTTGATTCCACCTAAATAATACCTTCCGCCCCAAGGTATCTTTAAAACACCCACTCATGACCGAAATGGTTGCCCCCGTATCCACCAAAGCCTTCACAGGCACACCGTCAACAAAAACACGTACTTTGTTCTTGAGCATCAACACAGGAGGTATTTCTGATATTAGCACGTCTCCGGCGACCTCACCTCCATCGGCCGCGCTTGCTAGTTTTCCTGTGGCAAAGGAGACGTGTTGCGGCGCCGTTGTGAAGGAGAACGGGGAACACGAGGCGGTGGAGGCGTCAAGCTCCTGTCAGATGTAGGGGAGTGGTTCCGGAAGCTGCGTGTCCAGTAGTCGTCGCGAGGCAGCAGGTGTGTTGCATTAGGGTCATCGTACGGTCGATCAGACGATCGTGTGAAGTGTTGTGGTGGGCCATAGTACGTTGCTCGTGGGTCATCGCGAAGTCGTTCGGAAGGCCGTGCAAAGTGTGGTGGGTAGCCATACCGTGGGGCTACACGTCGACGGTTGCAAAATCGCGAAATATGTCCTGGTACACCACAGGAGTAGCAAACTGGGAGAGGTCGAAACTCTCTTTGTTCGCCGATGAATCGAACATCGTCTTCTCTGGCGGAGTGGGTCGGTTCGTTCCGTATATCATAGGGATAGACTGGGCGTCGCGAAGAAGGCGGACGCTGGGGGCGTCGGTCATGGCGAGGAGCTGGCAACCGTGGTGCCCTCCTTGGCTGTGGGGGTGCGCTGTACTCAACAGCTGCTGCACTAACCATCGATTGCCAAGGGGTCGTAGAAGGCGGCGGCGCAGTCACAGCCTCACTTGGCACATATACCGAATGTTGGTCGTTTACAGAATGGTGATCAACTGCTGAATGCGTCTGTTCTCTATAGCGAAAAAGTTCTTCGCGAACAATCTCTCGAATCGTCGAGGACAGGTCTGGGCAGGTGCTCGTGTCGATGCTGGCAACCGTTGTAACATTTGTGAGCCGGCCGAACTTTGGAGCAATCCTGCGCATTTTCAGCTGTTCGAAAGTTCGGCAATGCCGAATCACGTCGGACACCGAGCTCAGGTGCTCTTTTCCGATTAGAAAATTATATACATCTTCGGCTATGCCTTTCAGCAAATGCCCTACTTTGTCGTCTTCTGACATCTGATCATTGACCACCTTGCAGAGCTTCAGCACATCCTCTATATACGTGGTACATGTCTCACCTGGAAGCTGCGCGCGTTGAGACAATGTCTGCTCTGGCCGCTTCCTTTTGACGCTCGAGTCGCCGAAACACGCTTTCAGCTCTGCAACAAAAACGTCCCACGTCGTCAGTGTGTCCTCGTGGTTTTCGTACCACACGAGCGCAGTATCCGTAAGGCAAAAGACCGCATTGCTGAGCTGAGCGGCGGCATCCCAGCCGTTGGACTTGCTGACTCGCTTGTACTGGACGAGCCACGCGTCGACATCCTCTCCCGATTTTCCTTCAAAGGTTGGCGGGACTCGGTAGTAGGGCACGGAACCCATTGGAGTTGGCCTTGAAGCGTTAGATGGCTGATCTTGGGCCATTACGATCGGCGCAGGCGGGAGTCCGGCAAGGCGGCGGCTGCGGCGTAGTCCAGGTAGTGAAGCTCCCGTCGTTGGGCTTGTCTTACCCAGCACGCTTCCACCAATCTGTTACACAGAAAGAGGACCAGGACGTATACGGCTGAAGGGGGCCGTTTATTTTGGTCGCGAAGAGAAGCGCCGGAGCGGCCAACTGGTTGATGATCGCAGTCTCGTCGTCTTCTTTCTTCCTCCAGCTTGGGGCAGTCAGCATGTTCACTCATCTTCGTTTTCTTCCAAGGCATGCGTAACAATATTATCATGAACAATGATTTTGGTCCTTGGTAAACACAAAGTTTGATTGCATTTTAAATCTTTTCAGCTTCCCTTTGAAAGACGAGAAGAGAGCAGAGTGCATCAGGGAAAAAAAATTGCGTTAAGGATATTATAGCTGAATTAAGGGTAACTGACTGGATTTCCAGAGAAGGCAAACGCATTAAAGGGAGAAAGAAAGTTCAGCTGGGCGATGAGATTAAAACTTCTGCGGATACAACGTGGCAACAGAAAGCACAAACCTAGGTTGAATGGCAGATCATGAGAGAGGCTTTTGACCTGCAGTGGGTGTAGTCAGGCTGATAAAGGCGATAATTATGATATAAGCCGTAGGCTGTTTTACATTACTCTGTTCTTCTTCTGTTCTTTTTCTCTATATGTAAATAAATCTCCGTCTCTCCTGCAAGAGTATATATCCTCACTACAAGGAATGTGTCCGGTGACAAGGGCCTGCTACCAGTCCAGAACGGCTGAACCCGGTCCCAACAAATCGGAAGCAGTGGTGGGATCCTCCTAGCCCCCGAGCTTTAACTCCACGCTAGATAAGAATAACGCGAAAAATCGAAGTGGTACCGCCTAATTCCATAGAAAAATCTTTGAGAAGGCTGTGGCCCTTTTCCGACAGCTTTCGCTGTGCTACGCATGCACGAATCTTGCACAGGCTTCCCAGCCCGGTAACAAGCGCGCGGAGACGGGAGCACGGGAGGTCAGTCAGTGAACGTCAGCTAGTGAAGTCTGTTGCTCAGAGGATAGCCCGGTTCGCTTGACCAAATGAGAAATGTTTTAAAAAGTCAATCGAATTATCAAAGAGTGTAAATATAGAAAACGGCGTGGGAGCAGTGACAAGTTTTGAAGAGGGTCGCCGAGGAGACATGTGATGACTTCCTACTGCGAAAAAACAACAAATCGTCAGCGCTGCTGTCTTGGTGAAGTGAGTCGTCAAGCCGGTGATTATGATAGGAGCGTTATGCACACCAGCGTAACAAAGTCCAGATATGAGGTTTAGCTTGTGCTAAACATCTGATTTGTTTTGTTTACAAAGGCGACGTCTGAATCACACCTTGTTCTTTTTGAAGTGAAGAATCGTCGCTTTGATGTTTCTGTAAATAATAAATACTGAACTTTCGAGTGAAGTGCCCTTGCAATGTGGTTGAACCAAACCAACACATGCTTCTGCTACGATAGCTTTTGTCGTTTACCAGTTTCAATATAATGGAATGCACCCAACGAGCTACTACACGGTAGAAAAAAAGCTTGAGAACAAGAAGTGGTGCATTAACTCACGAAATGTCGGAGCTATTTGTGTGTCCAAACGCATGGCATTGATCCATTGCTTTCGTCGCTTTTTCTCACAAGGCCTTGCGGTAAAGGAGTAAAAGCGTGTTACTTTCAAGTTCCGTATGTGTTGAGCACCCCAGCCCAGAGCATTTTATTAGACATTCTCAGAAGTTTCAGCTGCCAGTAATACGAGCAACGATGCTATTTTCTAACGGAAACAAAAACAACGTGTTACCGCACGTACAACGGAAATAACAGCGGTGGACGTCTGCTTCCTTTCCGGAGAGTGATTGACACGTTCGACAACTATGGCACTTCTGTCTGCGCGCCATAGACGAATAACTGGAGAGCCGCACAAACACTCTTTGAACAGGTGCATGGCCAAACCGTACAAATCGTTGACACTGTTTACTTTTTCCGCACACGGGCGCCTTGCCGAGAATAGATGCAGTTGTTGAAAGGTCGTGAGGTACCCATAGGCCCGAGTGACGTTATACGGGTGAATGCGCCATTGAAGCCGTCGCGTTCCGTACTAATGATCCCTTTTCCAAGTTCTCCGTGCATAGAGTGCTTTTGGCTGTCTCCCTCAATGGACAGTATTTGGGAATATGTAGAGAGCATTCGGTCATACGCTTGCAAATCACTCAGATGTCTTCTTTCTTGTATGGGCATTGACATCTCTCAGGCCTCAAATATATATCAGCAAGCAGTGTTTCTATTGTGGTGTTGAATCACTGGCCAGACGCTGAATTTCTCGGCGAGCGTTGCCGTGACTTCAGAAGAAATGTTATTTGGTAGCTATTGTTTGTTACTTCTTTAAAAGTGTTTGCTTTCCATTTGTTTAAGTGTGCACGCCGCCACTTGTACTTGTCCATCTGTACTCGGACGTTATAACGAGGTTTCACAGAAACTCCGGCGTTGGTGTTTGCTAGCGGAAAATCACCTTGTTACACGGGACCAAAGAATCGAGAACGATGCAAACAAAATAAATAATAAACAAATCTTGGGTCAGAGCGTATCCAAACCAGGGTCACTCGGGTCCGAGTGGGGATCGAACATGGGCCATTCACGTGGCGAGCGGATGTTCTACCACACGGCCACGTGTCTGCTTGTGAATGCAGTGAAAAGAACTTCCTCTGCTTCGAAATGCCATGGAAGTAGCTTTTGTTCCTTACGAACACACGCGTCCTGTATACATGTTTTGCAAAGCAACATGATATATGGCAGTAATATTACGTGTTACAAGTGCACATTGCTTGCGGGTGTCAGAGCATGTGATCATCATATTGGCTTTGTGCTTTAAAACAAGTTGCCCGCTACAGAAGGTACACACGCTACAGCACCCTTAGAGCCACGTAGTTGGTGCATAGCAAGTTTGAAAAACTTTCCGGCACTAAGTGTTTGAAGTACGCCCTCGAAACAGGATTTCGATATCACGGTAAACTCCTAAAGGCCAAGCTTTAGGGCCCCCGCCAGCACACTACCACGCAAACAGTGTGTTGACGGCGCTTATACCGTCACTTGCTGTGGCACATTGCCGGCAGCGGCGGCCGCGCGGTCTGTCGAATAGCATACAGACAAGTCGAAACATCGTGCGCTATAGATTGACGTAGTGCGACGTGGCTTAGCTTCATGAAAAGCCGCCAGGGAGAGCGCCGATAAATGGGGTTCTCTGGCGTTTGACGATGTGTGAAGCTTCGGCGTGGGCTGATTCCTCAACGAGGTGTTCGGGCCGATATCGGGCGACGTGAGATCGAGCGGTGAGTGCGTGGTGTCACACTTGTCAGGGGCGTTCGGTGACGTTGAAACTCTGGAATAAGTCTCGTGTGCCGTGCACCAGTCCTTTTTTTCGTGCCAGCTGCTTCAGAGTGTGAACGTTGGGGACCGCAAGAGGTGCAATAAACATTTTAGAGCTCGCGTCGCCTTTCAAGGGCTCCAGAGAGTAGCCGTGGAGACCCTAAGCTTTGGGCTGTGCCGGAGGGTTGGATGGAGCCAGTCATGTGGTTGTCCACCAGCTTGGCATAGGAGGTGTGGGCTGTTCTGCCATTGACAAAGCTGTCACATGGTGCTCGGTCATTGTAACAGCATCCCGGAAGTTCTGCAGCATGTCATGAGTGGAAAATTTAGCTGTGGGAGAAGTCGAGGTAGATGGTAGTGGCTGGTGGCAAACGCACACATTGTCGAGGCCGATGGGTGACGTTTATCAGACATAGTGGATGGTGATGTCTTTGTAGTCAGGTGGCGAACAGTTGGCGAAAGGAAGTCTGCACGAGATCCCAAGACGTGCGGCAAGATAGCAGAGGTGTCACGTGCTGTCGATGTCGCGGAAGACGTGCAGGTGGCAGGCACATTCGACAGATCTTCGTACGTGGGCTCCCAGGTAACACACCTCCTGGAGGGGAGATCAGTCGTAGTAGGGTTGTCCTATACCTTGTCGTCGTTACCGGGTGCAGGATCGGATGTTCCTACGACCGGATCGAAGGTAGAAGTAGTCATGCCCGGGGTACTAGGGTCGCGTTCAAGTGAGCACTGTGAGCCATTTTATACCACGCTCTGCAACGCAGATGATAACTGCAAGGTCGGCTCATCGAAAGCAGGCGGTAGGTGAGGCTGTAGCAGGTGAGCACCACAGTGCATAAGGCGTCATATGTCTGCGGGCTTGTAATTGATGCGGCAAAAAGATGGCAAAACTTGACCGGCAGCGCATCGATCAAGATTGCGTGCATAAGCGGCTGGTCCATGATGCCATTTGCTGCGAGAATGGCGTCAACATGCATGAACCATGCCTTGTGTATGGTCGGATGGAGCGGTGGAACTTGCGGGAAGCGTCGCGGAAGCATGGTAACAAGTGACTCATCGAAGGGCGCATCTTTTGGGTCACCTGTGTTGCAAGAGACGGGTGACACGTGAGATGGCGTCGATCTCACCACCCCATTATTGGAGTCAAAGCAGAGCGGCGGTGGCTGCCAGTGTCCGACACGCCAGGCGCGTCAACCCACTCTGTTTTTCTCGCCACGCGCCCGGCTTGAGTTGTGCGAAAGGCGAGGTGCAGGGGCTGAGAAATGACAGATATGATGAATGACAATTATGATGACGCTACAGTTGACCTCCCCCTACCTACCGCCGCAGAAATGAACCCGGATTGAAAATTATGAGGGTGGATATACATGTAAACTGAGTTCGCGAAACGAAGAAGTCCGTGAACATTCTAGGTTGTTAGCGTGAAGAGACCATCAGATCATAAGACAAATCGGTTGTATTGTAAACGAACAGCTGCAAAAACATGAGCGTATTCATTTTCAACCCATACACATGATAAAGACTGGGTATAATTTAGCAATTCGCTCGAAAGGCCACAGATGCATTCCACGTGTAAAGAAAATCTTGATTCTAGATAGTAGTCCAGAAACGTCGCACGCGAGCTTAAGGATGCCTTCCTTAACAAAAGAAAGGGGCTGGACTGCGTCAATGAACCATAAAAATTGTTTTACGAACATCAATTGTCTTTTTCAGAAGCACTTAGCTGAAATAACTATTCCCATCAGGTGGAATTGCGACCGCGCAAGACCGAGAAACGCAAAGGAATATTCTTTTCTATAGGCGTGTGACTGGGTTAAAATAATCCTGTTTCACGGTAATTTTATTTTGCCCTTATACACTACGCATCACTGATCATATTTCTATGCGTGGTTAATTTACGTCATCAGTACAGGCTTTATCGCTTTTACGAACATCATGATTATAGCCCCGTCAAGATGTGTATTCCTGGTTTCTTTGAATAAAAGTCAGCTTTTCGTAAGCGCTCGTCCATGGCATGCACTTCTTGTGTTCGTCTCGTTTGCGCCTTATTCCTCCTGTATATATGCGGCAACTAGCCTAAGGAAAAAAAGTTCTACTTGGACATCATATTGACTGGGGCGGTGCGTTTATGTGCTAGCCACTCAAAAGAAGTATAAGCTCGCTGCTTCATCTTGAGTCATTACTAATCCAAAGAACGCGAAGTCTAAATGATGCCACCCTTACTTTTGTATACGTTAGAGTTACTGTGTATGCTACCTTTAGGTAGCATATTGCCAACTGGTGTTCTGTGCCAGGGAAGAGTGGGTCAGTTCTGTGCCGGTGAACGAGGAAGACGAAGACGAGCAATCCTTGCCAGTGGAGACGTCCTTCTTTGTCTCTGAGATTTTTGACAGTTGCGTCCCTTTGTACGTTCTTTCGAGCTCTTATCGCGTGACAACTGGTGGAGGGGCTGGGTACCCTATGCACCGAACCCCTCTCAGTACAAGAAGCTCCAGCCCCATACCGGTGGTAACGCCTGTTCACCGTGCTAGCCGCAGGATCCGTGGACTGGACCCTGAGTTCGGACTTCTCTCAGAAGAGATGACGGCCCGAACTATTTCAGGCAGCATCGTCCCAAGCGGCTCCAACACAGCCGGTATGGAAGGCGCAACGCCATTGCAATATACACTGTTCAAACCACGAACGCCAAATCCCTTTCATGCTGCTGTCCTTGAGGATGTTGAAGATTGGCTGGTCCACTATGACTTCGTTGCCGCTTATAACATGCTGCGGGATGACACAAACAAGCTCCGACATGTCTACTTCAGTTTGAATGACGGGGCACGTGTTTGGTACGCAAACCGGGCAGGTGTGTTCACGTCATGGGTGGACTTCAAACGCCGGCTTCTCGAAACGTATGCAAGTCTCGATTGACGAGAGCGAGCTGAACGTGAATTCCAGTGCCGTATGCAAATGCCAAATGAAGGCGTAGCAATGTATGTTGAGGACATGACGCATCTTCTTCGACGAGTCGACCCTCACATGCCGGAAGAGAAGAAGGTGCGATACCTGATGCGTGGAGTGAAGGAGCAGTTGTTCGGTGGTCTTGTACGTAGCCCCTCCAAGACTACGTCAGAGTTTCTTGTTGAAGCGGTCCTGATTGAAAGCACGCTTCGGCAACGGACCCAGACGTACGAGCGATAAGTGAGCTTTGCTTCTGCTACGGACTACATGGGTGGTCTTGGGGCCCACGTCAACTTCTTCCGAGAGCTCATACGCTCTGTAATTCGCGAAGAACTGCAGAAGCTATCTGTACCCTCAGCGCCCACTGTCAGTTCTTTGTCCGGCATCGTCCGAGATGAAGTTCAGCAGGCTCTAGGAGAACCGTCCTGTCAGACGTAGCCGCGGCCTCTAAATGACTTCCCTCGCATGTCGTATGTGCAAACTCTGCTCCTGCCAGCACCACCTTTGACTCTGCTTCCCACCACGGCCCCATCCATGCTTCCTGCAGATCAAACTCTGCGCCCACCTGCACCACATTTCACTCTGCCTTATACCACAGCCCCAGCCATGCTTCAGGCCGTCCAAGTGGACCCGTACCTCAGTGACCGCCGACCGATTCCGCAAAAATCAGACGTGTGGCGGGCCCCCGATCGACGTCTCCTTCGCTATCACTGTGGTGAACCTGGGCACATCTACAGACAGCGAACGTATCGAGAGCTGGGACTTCGTGGTTTTTCGGCCAACTCCCCACCTCCTAGGTTCAGCCAGCGGCCTCCAGAAATCACACTGGCTACGTTGCTCAGCAGCGCGGATCGACATCTCGGCACCACTCACGCTCTCCATCACCGCGGCGGTTCCCGCCGAATCATCGCACCTATGCGGGCGTGGCGCAGGGCCGGTCACCTAGACCGCGTCGGGAAAACTAGCCTCAGCGACTTTCAGGCGCAAGGCCGCTAGGACTGGTCATGCTCATGACCCCCTATCGACGCGGACTGAGGATACCGAGGATACATCGACAACGACACCACCGGCTGATTGCGGAAGAGTTTCCTTAGATATTTCTTTTCTATTAGATGGTCGCGAAGTCAGCGCTTTAGTTGACACTGTTGCGGACTATTTAATAATTAGCAAAAAGCTGGCCGCCCTTCTCAAAAAATTAACGACGCCTTGGAACCGAAAGCCAATTCGTACATCTGGCGGGCATATCGTCACGCCACTCGGTATGTGCACCACAAGAATGCATGTCCGCAGTTGTACATTTGTTGCCAGTTTGAGCGTTCTCCGGCAGTGTTCTCCAGACCTGATCATTGGCATGGATGTTCTCAGGTAGCATGGTGCTATATATTGACATTCGACGACGTCTAGTCATTTTCGCGACCACAAACGTCACAACAGCTTACGCCGACCCCAGCCACTCCCAAGTGTCTCTTCGCGACGTCGACGACGCTGTCACGTTACCACCCCGTGCAACTGTTGTGGTTCAGGTGGTGTGGGACAGAGTGATGCACAGTGAAGCAGTCGTAGAAAGCAATCACTCGCTTTCGCTGTCTCAGGGTGTCTGCGTAGCGAGAAGCCTTGTCGACCTTCGTGATGATCACTGCAATGTTTTTGTCACAAACTTCAGCTACGATTACCGGGCACCTTTTTCCTAGAACTGTCATTGCCTACGCCAATCCAGTCGCCAATGTCACTGAGTGTTTTGCTTCCGAGGCCATCAGCACTGCTGAAACGCCTTTCCGCAGCGTCGACTTCAATCCTACGCTTTCTGAAGCAAACAAGGAGCATTTGAGCAAAATGTTGTTGGAGTTACACACATGCTTTGCACGTTCTTCAAAGATACCTCAAACACCGATAACGAAACACCATATTATCACCTATGACGACGCGCATCCCATACGGCAGCAGCCTTACCGTGTTTCGCCAACCGAACGGCACGCGATTCAAACGCAGGTTAAGTAAATGTGTCAGGATGGCGTGATACAGCCTTTAAGCAGCCCTTGGTCATCACCAGTCGTTCTTGTGAAAAAGAAAGATGGCACGCTTTGCCTTTGTGTCGACTACAGAAAGTTGAACCATGTCACAAAGAAAGACGTGTACCCGTTGCCCAGAGTCGATGAATCTCTGGACAAGCTGGAACGCGCGATGTATTTTTCGTCCGTCGACTTGAAGGGCGGTTATTGGCAAATAGAGGTGGATGAACGTGACCGGGAAAAGACCGCTTTCGTGACGCCGGATGGCCTTTATGAATTCAAAGTGCTTCCTTTCGGCCTCTGTTTCACTCCAGCCACATTCCAGCGAATGATGGACACCGTCCTGGCAGACCTCAAGTGGAAAAGCTGTCTCGTCTACCTCGATGAGGTCGTTGTGTTTTCAGAAACGTTAGACGAGCACCTTCGTCACCTTCGGAATGTGCTCGAAGCCATTAGATTGGCCGATCTCACACTCAAGCCAGAGAAATGTCATTTGGGCTAAAAAGAAATAAAGTTCCTTGGTCACGTCGTGAGCGCCATTGGTGTTCGGCCTGATTCTGACAAAACTGCAGCCGTCACCGCTTTTCCACTTCCAACTGACAAGAAAAGTCTTCGACGATTTCTGGGTCTGTACGCGTATTACCGACACTTTATTGAAAATTTCTCTAACATTCCGGAGCCACTATTACGCCTCACGCGAGATGACACACCATTTGCCTGGGCTGACGAACAGCAGACTGCTTTTGCGGAACTACAGCACCGGCTCTCTTCGCCTTCCGTGCTCGGCCACTTCGATGAAGATGCTGACACTGGTGCACGCACTGGTGCCAGCAATATTGGTCTTTGAGCTATTATGGTACAAAGACAAGATGGCATTGAACGGGTATTAGCCTACGCAATTCGCACACTGTCTCGCGCAGAATCTAGCTATTCCACATCAGAGAAAGAATGTCTTGCGGTCATTTGGGCAATTACAAAGTTTAGGCCTTATCTCTATGGAAGACCATTTAAAGTGGTGACTGACCATCATGCTTTGTGCTGGTTGACCAATCTACGAGACCCTTCGGGAAGATTAGCACGATAGAGTCTGCGCCTTCAGGAATTTGATGCCACCATCGTGTAAAGTCAGGCATAAAGCACGAAAATGCCGACTCGCTATCACGAGCACTTCTTCAATCCACCAGTACTAGCGCAGAAGTGGACGGCGCCTTCGTGGCAACTGTCAGCGGACCGGATCTGATGTCTTATCAACGAAATGACGCCGATCTAAGAATGATTAGAGATCATTTAGAAGGTGGCACCGCGCCCATTCCTCATCCGATGTCGCGAATGTTGCCATAATTTCGTCTACGAAATGGCGTCTTATGCAAAAGGAACGCCAGTGCTGGTGACAGATCTCATCCTCTCGTCGTGCCTGAAGCTCTCCGCGATGACGTCTTGTTAGCTTGCCACGACGAGCCCACGTCTGACCATGTGGGCTACTCGAGAACTATGGATCGGGTGCGACAACTCTACTACTGGCCTAAAATGTCTGCCTGTGTCAAACGCTACGTGAAGGGATGCCGTGAATAACAGCGTCACAAGACACCACATTTAAAACCTGCAGGCCATCTACAACCGATCGACCCTCCACGTACACCGTTTGAACAAGTGGAGATGGACCTCCTAGACCCTTTTCCTTTGTCTTCTTCTGGCAACAAATAGATTAATTTCGCAACCGATTATTTGACGCGTTACGCTGAGACGAAGGCGTTGACACGAGGGACCGCATCTGAAGTTGCCAGTTTTTTTATGCATCAAATTGTGCTACCGCATGGCGCCCCGTCAGATGTCATCACTCATCGAAAGACATCATTCACAGCGAAACTTTTGGATGATATCTTCAGGTTGAGTTACACAACCCATCGAAAGACCACTGCGTATCACCCTCATAGTAATGGTTTAACAGAAAGGCTAAACAAAACGCTTGCCGACATGGTCTCTATGTGCGTGGATGTGCAGCACAAAACGTGGGATGACATCCTGCCGTACGTAACATTTGCGTATAACACTTGAAAGCAGGGAACTACACGCTTGACGCCATTCCGGCTCGTTTATGGTCGAGATGTTAGAACTATGCTGGACGCCATGATTCTATAAGAGGACATCGACAAGCTTGGCCAATTAGCCCCCGACATCAATGAGTGCATTCAGCGCGTTGAGGAAGCACGTCAACTGGCCCATGTGTACATCCGAACTCAACAGTGCGCAGATGCACGGCGGTAGAACATCCACCATCGAGAAGTTAATTATGAACCTGGTGACCAAGTTTGGGTCTGGAAACCCATTAGGCGGCGAGGTCTCAGTGATAAACTCTTGAGGAAGTACTTTGGACCTTACAAAGTACTCAGACGAGTGAGCGACGTGAACTGCGAAGTGGTCCCAGACGGAGGCTCACCATCATCCCAGCACAGGTTACTACGCCCAGAGACTGTACATGTAGTCCGCCTAAAACCATAATTTACGTGGGGATTCAAATTCTCTTCTTGTGCCAGTGAACTCTTCATGTGAACAGTGAATGCCGTTTATTTCAGATTGCCGCGCCCAGGACGCATTTTCTCTCGTGTACTAATTGGTTTAATGTTTCTTTACGTTACCTACTCCGACCCACTGCTGTGCACATTTTTGTTTGAGCATCGGGTCGATGCTCTCTTGGGAGGAGGAGTAATACCATCTGGTGTTCTGTGCCAGTGAACAGTGCGTCAGTTCTGTGCCGGTGAACGAGGAAGACGAAGAAAAGCAACCTGTGCCAGCGGAGACGTCCTTCTGTGTCTCTGAGATTTTTGACAGTCGTGTCCCTTTGTATGTTCCTTCGAGGTCTTATCGCATGACAATATACAGTGACTCTAGTATACGCACACTGTTTGCGCCATCTATTTCAAATACCTCATCACCACTACCTTTTTTTCATTGTTACATTTGTGAACAAGGCCCACGAACTGGAGCCAAAACGTTGGTAAAATTTTTAATGTGTTTTTTACTCGGCGTCTTTTCTTTTACATTTCACTAGCAATATAATGTTCATTCAATCATCCGGAATGAATTTTCTCGGACAAGTGCAAATCGGAGCTGAATTTCACTGATATCTGTTTGTTTCCCTTAGGCAAGTATGACCGCCACGACATAAACAAGGCAGCTTGGCAAATGTACCACGAGTACGGACCCGTCGTGGCTGAGAAACTTCCGGGGCGGCGAAGCATCGTGCACCTATTCAGTGGAGATGAGTTCCGAACTCTTTACCAGGAGGAAGGAAGAACGCCGTACCGAATGGGGGCTCAACCCTTCAAGTGGTATCATGACAACAGGCCTGAGTACTTGGCGAATCCAGGAATAATTAACGCGTAAGAACCTTGTATTTCTTCATAGCGCTTCAGTGGTTAAGGAGTTGGCAGGTGACGCCGCCTAGGAAGTATGCCTTGCATTGAATGTGAACTTTGTTCAGACAGTCATTTATTGCTATGTGGGTTTAACGTCCCAAAATAACCATTTATTATGAGAGACGCCGTAGTGTAAAAGTGCGGAAATTCTGACCACCTGGTGTTATTTAACGTGCACGCAAATTTGACCTTACGGGCCTACAGTACTTTCCCCTATATTGAAAATGCAACCATCGAAGATTCGAGCAGGACCTCGTCAGGAGGCAAACCACCTCCTTTTGTCCTGACCGCAGGCAGTGCAATTGTAATGTAAAAAATGGAATAAATAAATAAATAAACAAACAAATAAAAAATAACTAAATAATTGTCTAGGTTGAAGGAACTAAAGGCAGACACGACTGCCTGAGAGTGAGAAAGGCCCCCTACACCCCTTAGTCAAAACCTGGCCAGACTACATGCCTGCAGGCAGGATATCAAGTCAAGTTATGGCCACTTCTACGCGGCTCCAAGCCGTGTCCCAGAGAGACCAGCCCGATTTGAAGTGGCCTTTAGAATATCCGGGACAAGGATTAGGTGGAATTTTAAGTCAAACTTTTTCTGGCAAGATACGGCTTGCGGTTAGGCGTGACTTATGCGTAGGCGGCCTGACCCTGACGTGGTTGCGAAAAAAAAACACTATATTTTACACAATCGAGATTGCGGACTCTCACCGATAATGCGGTGGATACTATGACTATAGGTAATTAAGAACTATAGGTACCAGAATCATCTATCTACATCTGCGCGAATAACATGCAAAGCACACTCAGCACTCAAGTCAAACTCAGGACCGCATGCCCGTGAAGCAGCTGTCTTACCCATTGCAACACAGCGCCACCGCACGAAGGCGAGTTTTTTGCAAGGTATATGTCTACCAAGTGGCTTTTTGCAAACTGTCGGTGGAACCTTCAATTTTTTTTTGTGCCATATGAATTCGTTTGCCAATGCGTTTTTTCAGTGAATTGTTTGTAGAACCCCATGAACTCGAGACAACTTCGATGAGCGCTTTCGGCTCCGAATTCGGTTCGTGGTGCGCCGTTCCGCAAGTACGTTTAACGTGTGTTCATGCGTCGATTTAGTGCTTCTCCGCGAACTACGGGTGTTTCGCTCACAGAAATTTGTGGATACCAGCGCGACGAGGCTGTGTTCTGCTGTCTAAACCTACACATATTTCTCGCACGTGCGTGTGATGTGACCAATTTCGTTTATTTGCATTGCGAGCTACGCGGGTGTCAGTGACAGCAGCCTATTCTCAGCTGTTTGAACACAATGCGCTTTCGCACGCAATTGTCGCATGGGTATTTTAGCGTGCCTATTCTAACATTTGCATTTCGTACGCGCGAACTGCATTAGCTGCACGATGGGGTAGCAGCGCCAATTTAGGACTTCGACAATTACTTATTTCCGCAGTTAGAATTTATACGCTCTATTTCATGATATAGAGTGCTTTCTACTCCTTTTGCAGTGTTTAACTGATCCTAATAATGGGGAGTGGCTACTCTTACCTTTATTCAGCATCACACCGTTGTTCAAGTGAATGCCGGAACGCGCTATGGTCAAGTATGAAGTACACAAGTTAGCGTTGGTCTGGTAGGTAACCCTTCAAATGAATAATGCTTCGGCACATGTCTGTCGCGAACGTCTGCGTGCAGTTGGGGTCAAGAAATGGCACAGAACAAACTTCGAAATATTTATTGTTACTGCATGTAGTTGCTCTTTAGAATATGGGGATTTTTATAGCTGACAGATTATCACCCCAGCAGTACACTGGTCATCTTGGTCGTAGTTCACTGTTACAAATTCATTTTGGAATATGAGAACTGCACATAATATTCAAAAGAGCAAGCAAATGTCAGTGGCATACGCTTTCCTGCTGACCTCTGCACTTGACTTCTGAATTTTGTACTTGATGTTGATGTCAATCATCAAAATACGCAACCACTAATCAAAGATCAACCAACCGATTTTCGAATTTGATTATGCTTTGTCTCACTGCCTTTTGTTTGTTTCTTTTTTGTCACGTTTTCGAAAATCATCAGTTCAACTTGTTTTGTAGAACACGAGCATCAACACATATAGGCCAGTGTTTCAGTAAGCTGTCGCGCATGCACTAGTACTCTTTTATTTCGTGCATGACACAATGTCACATCTCGACAACTGCTAAGCGGAAAGTTGTTTGTACTCTTTTGTTGAAATTAAACGAGTGACACTGGTACTGTACATCCCTGTTTTTACCCAAATGCAGGGAGATGTATGATAGCTTGATTGATTGATTGATTTGCGGGGTTTAACGTCCCAGAACCACCATATTGCCGCGTTACATTTCCCAAGTTTTTGTTATCGTTCCAAAACACCACACGATTCTCGGCGCAAACCGCGCTCTGCAGGTTTTGAGAAGGTTCCGGACTGTAGTAGATCATTTCGATAAGATCACGCCCACTGTGCGAACAGTACAGATTGTTCTGGAACCTACGCCACCGCCAGCGATAACGCTAGAACATTCGACGGCAAGGGTATAAATGCCGAAGCGCTTCGCCGCTTGTCAGTTGTTGATCGAAGGCCGACGCTGCCTTCTCCGCTATCAGTCCAAGACTGCTATATGTGCAAGACTGCTGCTGTAATTAGACTTTCCCTTTACCGGGCACAGGTTCGCCCAAATAAACAGTTAACTCCCAACACGAAGTTTCCTGTCGTCGGCCACGTCACGACCCCGTGACATCTGGTGGAGGTGCTGCTTCGTTCGTGTACCGGACGCCCCCGTCAAGCCGTGAACCCAGCTCCCGTCGCGGAGAAGACACCGACGCCAACTAAGAGCAGCGAACAAGCCGCCGACAGCAAGGTCTCCCACCGGAGTACGGCCTTCTACAAGACAAGACAAGGCAAGGAAGACCAAGACCATGACCTCGACTGCAGCGACAATGACAACCGGAGCGTCCCAGCCCGCGATCGTCATTCATCAACCCAGGGAACCACCAACGTTCCATGGCTCATCGTTTGAAGACCCAGAAACCTGGCTAGAAACATACAACCGCGTGGCCGCCCTCAGCCACTGGGACAACGAAGAAAAGCTCCGTCGTGTGTACTTCTACCTGGAAGACACCGCAAGGACCTGGCTAGAGAATCGGGAGTCCACGCTCCGAACGTGCGATGTCTTCTGCGGCGCATTTCTTCAAACGTTCGCGAGCGTCGCTCGCAAAGAGAGGGCCGCTGCTCTACTCGAGACCCGGGTTCAGCTACCAAATGAAAAGGTTGGAATTTTCACAGAGGAGATGACCCGCCTATTCCGTCACGCTGACCCAGACATGCCTGAGGAAAAAAAAGTTCGTTCCTATGGCGGCTGCCAATACCAGGCAACAAGAAGCCTCGAGCTCACTCGTTCCCGCCGCCGTCCCGTCTGCGGGAGCCGCGGGGGACCTTCTCCGTCGGTGACGCCGCCGCTGGGAGGCGGCGCTCAGAAGCTCGGAGCTCAACGACCAGCTCTGGGCTGTCCGGCAGGCCGAAGATGCCGCCCGAGTTCAGGGACTCAGCGCCGCCATCTGAGGCCACCAAGACCAAGCTGCCGGCCAAGTTTTAATAAAGTTTCCTCTCTCTCTCTCTCTTTTCTCATGCGAGGGGTCAAACAGGAGCTCTTCGCGGGACTAATGAGGAATCCACCGAACACCGTCCAAAAATTCTATCCGAGGCGACCACCATCGAAAAAACCCTGGACATGCGCACCAGACAGTATAATCGTCGCCTGACTCCAGAATGCGCTGCTGCTCAAGCCAGTGACTCCGACAACCTGCGTGAAACGATCCGACCGATCGTGCGGGAAGAGCTGCGCAAACTGTTGCCTTCGGCTCAGCCTCAAGTGGATTCGATCGCGGACATTGTGCGAGAAGAAGTCCGGCAATCGCTTCAAATTCCCCACGCACCGCTGCCCGAGCCAAAAGCTATGAGCTACGCCGCTGCACTGCGCCACAACGCTCCTCCCCGTCCACGCCAAAACGGCACCGCATCGCACTTCCGGCGACAGACGCCACCGCCGCCACCACCCCCACTGACGTCATACCATTCGCCAGCGGCCCAGCGCAGTGCACCGAGGAAGACTGACGTCTGGCGCACCCCTGACCATCGCCCGCTCTGCTACCACTGTGGCGAGGCCGGACACACATACCGCCGTTGCCAGTACCGACAGATGGGACTGCGTGGCTTCGCCGTCAATGCACCGCGTCCACAGCCAGGAGAACGACCACGTGACATTGCCGACTACCTGACAGGAACTTGGTGGACACCTCGAAGCCCTTCGCGTTCGCCGTCGCCCAGCCGCCGCACGTCACCGCACCACCGGCAGTACTCTGGCCCAACGCGGGGCCAGTCTCCTAGCCCGTATCCGGGAAACTAAGGGCAGCAAGCGGTGGAGGTGCGGTTGCTGTGCGACGAATCACCGAAGATCCTCCGACGACGACGACGCCGCGACGGAGCTTTCCGAACACGACGCCAAACAGGCAAAGCCCTGACGGCGAAAGCTCACTTACCGAAGGTGGCCTGACGACGCAACATGGAAGCAGCGGAACAAGCCGACGCAGCCGTGACCCGATGCCACGCCCTAACTGTAATGCGAGACGGCGAACTAGCGACCTCGACGTTCTTATCGACGGCCACAGTGTGACCGCTCTCGTCGATATTGGAGCCGACTATTCTGTCATCAGAGGGTCGTTCGCCGCAAAGTTAAAGAAAGTTAGGACAGCTTGGAAAGGCCCTGAAATCCACACAGCCGGAGGCCATCTCGTAACGCCTGCAGGAATCTGCACAGCGAGAGTCACCATTAACGGCCGTATTTATCCTACAGACTTCGTAGTCCTACAGCGTTGCTCGAGAGATGTCATCCTTGGCATGGACTTCTTATGCCTCCATGGTGTTGTCATCAACCTAAAAACAAAGTCGATAACGTTATCCCCAGAAGAAGCACTACCGCCGCGCACGCCGTCAGAACACCATGCCTTGAATGTGCTGGAAAAACAAGTCACCATTCCACCTCGCTCAAGCGTCATTATTTCAGTCGGCGCTCCTAAATCACCTGACTTGGAAGGCGTCGTTGAAGGCAGTCAGCATCTGTTGGTCCCCCGAAATATTTGCGTCGCAAGAGGAATTGCAGAGCTGTGGGGAGGCAAAGCAACGGTTACGCTCACAAATTTCAGCAATGAGTACAAACATGTGAACAAAGGAACAACGGTTGCATACATCGAAGAAAATGTCGAAGCCACTAGTGCTCTCGCCCTCGCCGATTCTGTGGAACCTGCTCAGAGAAACCAAGCCTCTCCCATAGCTTTCGACGTCAATCCCAGACTTCCGAACGATAAGCAAGAACAGCTCAAGGCCCTGCTCCTGCAATACGAAGATTGCTTTTCGTCGTCATCGAAAATTCGGCAGACCCCATTCACGAAACATCGCATCATAACCGAAGAAAATGCCAGACCACTCCGTCAGAGTCCGTACAGGGTTTCGACGCGAGAACGTGAGGCCATGAAGAGACAAGTTGATGAAATGATGTGGGATGACATTATCCAGCCGTCCAAGAGTCCATGGGCATCCCCCGTGGTGTTAGTGAAGAAAAAAGATGGGATCCTACATTTCCGCGTCGACTATCGCCGCCTGAACAAAATCGCAAGAAAGGACGTGTATCCTCTCCCACGAATAGACGACGCACTTGATCGGCTCCATGACGCCAAGTACTTTTCGTCAATGGACCTCAAGACTGGCTATTGGCAAATCGAAGTCGACGAAAGAGACCGAGCGAAGACGGCGTTTATAACACCGGACGGCCTCTTCGAGTTTAAGGTGATGCCCTTCGGCCTTTGCTCAGCGCCTGCAACTTTTCAACGCGTTATGGATACAGTACTGGCAAGATTGAAGTGGCAGACTTGCCTTGTTTACTTGGACGACGTCGTCGTGTTTTCCTCGAGTTTTGACGAGCATCTTCGGCGACTTGAAGCTGTACTTCAAGCCATCAAGACTTCCGGACTCACACTGAATCCAGAAAAGTGCAGATTTGCGTATGAGGAGCTCTTGTTTCTGGGGCACGTCATCAGCAAGTCTGGAGTTCGTCCTGATCCACGGAAAACAGCCGCCATCGCCGACTTCCCGCCGACCGCTGACAAGAAAGCCGTGCGCCGATTTCTGGGCCTGTGTGCCTATTATAGGCGGTTCGTGAAAAACTTCGCCCGCATCGCCGATCCTCTCACTAACTTTACCAAGGCCGACGTGGAGTTTAAGTGGGAAACTCCGCAGGAATACGCTTTCCAGGAGCTTAAACAACGCCTCCAGACGCTTCCGTTACTTGCCCATTTCGACGAATTCGCCGAGACAGAAATACATACTGACGCAATCAGCGTAGGTCTTGGCACCGTTCTTGTGCAGAGGGCTGACGGACTTGAAAGGGTTATTAGTTACACCAGCCGATCGCTATCCAAAGCAGAAGCAAATTATTCCACAACAGAAAAGGAGTGCCTCGCCATCATCTGGGCTACGTCGAAATTTCGCCCCTACCTCTACGGCAGACCCTTCAAAGTTGTGAGCGACCACCATGCATTGTGTTGGCTAGCCATCTTGAGGGACCCTTTAGGTCGCCTCGCACGATGGAGCCTGAGACTTCAAGAATATGACATTACTGTCATTTACAAGTCCGGCAAAAAACACTCCGACGCCGACTGTCTCTCTCGTGCGCCTGTCTACCAACCGCTACCCGACGACCCGGATGACGATTACTTCTTAGGAACGATAACTACCGACGACTTCAATGAACGACAGAGGGCTGACCCGGAACTTAAGGCCCTAATAGAATACCTCGAAGGCAGGACCGCCGAAGTCCCGAAGGTATTCGAGCGCGCACTTGCGTCGTTCTTTCTACGAAACGGTCTTCTACAAAAGAAAAACTTTTCACCACTTCGAGCTAAGTACCTCCTTGTGGTGCCTTCAGCTCTGCGACCAGAACTCCTGCAGGCCCTGCACGACGATCCGATGGCAGGGCACCTCGGTGTTTCTCGCACGCTCGCGAGGATACAAGAAAGGTACTACTGGCCACGTCTTACCACCGACGTCACTCGTTATGTGAGAACATGCCGGGACTGTCAGCAACGCAAGACACCGCCGACAAGGCCAGCGGGACTTCTGCAGCCAATTGATCTACCTTGCCGACCTTTCCAGCAGATTGGTATGGACCTACTGGGGCCGTTCCCGATGTCGGCTTTCGGAAACAAGTGGACCGTGGTAGCTACCGACTACCTCACCCGCTACGCCGAGACAAAAGCCTTGCCAAAAGGCAGTGCATCCGAGGTAGCTAAGTTTTTTGTCGAAAATACCGTCCTACGTCACGGCGCCCCGGAGGTCCTTATCACCGACAGAGGAACGGCATTCACTGCCGACTTAACTCAAGTGATCTTGACATACAGCCATACAAACTACCGCCGGACGACAGCGTACCACCCACAGACCAACGGCCTCACCGAGCGGCTTAACGAGACGATCGCTGACATGCTGTCAATGTACGTCGATGTCGAACACAAGACGTGGGACGCCATTCTTCCGTATGTGACCTTCGCATACAACACGGCGGTGCAGGAGACGACGCAGATATCTCCATACAAATTGGTCTACGGAAGGAGCCCGGCAATGACACTCGATGACATGTTACCCAACGTCACCGAAGAAGAAAACCTCGATGTGAGCGAGTACCTTCAACGCGCCGAAGAAGCCCGACAACTTGCGCGTCTCCGTATCAAGAATCAACAGACGACCGACAGCCATCGTTACAACCTTCGACGACGCTTCGTGGAATGCCAGCCCGGTGAACGTGTTTGGTGTAGACGCCGATACGCCGACGTGGTCTAAGTGAAAAGCTTCTGCGACGGTACTTCGGATCGTACAGAGTGGTTCGACGTCTCGGCCCACTTGATTACGAGGTTGTCCCCGACGGCATCACGAACTCTCAACGACGCCGATCGCGACCTGAAGTCGTCCATGTCGCGCGCCTCAAGCCGTTTCTTGCACGTTAACAAACTGAAACAGTGTTTTTTGTATTGTTGTATTGTATTCATTGTACTTTCTTGCATTATTATTGTACCTTCATCTTTAGTTGAAGCATCGGGGATGCCTTTTTTTCAGAGGGGGGCAATGCCACGTTCCATTTCCCAAGTTTTTGTTATCGTTCCAAAACACCACACGATTCTCGGCGCAAACCGCGCCTGCAGGTTTCGAGAAGGTTCCGGACTGTAGTAGATCATTTCGATAAGATTACGCGCACTGTGCGAACAGTACAGATTGTTCTGGAACCTACGCCACCACCAGCGATAACGCTAGAACATTCGACGGCAAGGGTATAAATGCCGACGTGCTTCGCCTCTTTTCAGTTGTTGATCGAAGGCCGACGCTGCGTTCGCCGCTATCAGTCCGAGACTGCTATCTGTGCAAGACTGCTGCTGTAATTATACTTTCCCTTTACCGGGCACAGCTTCGCCCAAATAAACAGTTAACTCCCAACACGAAGTTTCCTGTCTTCGGCCACGTCACGACCCCGTGACAATATGATTATGAGAGACGCCGTAGTGGGGGGCTCCGAAAATTTCGACCACCTGGGGTTCTTTAACGTGCACCCAAATCTGAGCATACGGGCCTACAACATTTCCGCCTCCATCGGAAATGCAGCCGCCGCAGCCGGGGTTATGTGTGATAGCTTGTATAAAGTGTGCCGTAAGGCACTGGAAAATGTTTCTGTCCTATACCATCTCGTAGAAAAACGACTATTACAAGACAGCGGAATGAATCGGTGACGCACAAATGTCACGGCAGGTGACCGTGAACGCATAGGCGTTAGGCGATCCCGGCGCCGACATAACGAGACGAAGGGGGGGGGGGAGGTGGGGTGGCGGCGTTTAACGTCTTTTTCTTTGTTTTCCGCGCTCGCACCCCTCGTTGAACGGGTCTGTGTAAGCTCATGCCGGCTCCGGGCACCAGGCTTGTACGTCAGAAATGGTGGCTCTCTTCTTGTTTTTTCCTTGTTGAGCCCGCTCTTACCAGCTATAAGCAGTACGTTCGCGCCACGTGGCTGTCGCGGCTATGTTTTATTGCTCGGCTTTCTATAGACAGGATATTAGTCAGTACGTAGGAGCGTGCCGCCTATATGCCATTCGTTATCCGGCACCTGACTGAGAGTTTACCTATACATCTCGGCTCAAAGTAACAAACTCTTGTAGAAATGATAGTCTTACACGAATTTCAGGAGGCTTCGCAATGCATACATTGGGCTGGCACAATATTTGAAGCTGATGACTGTGCCATGTTTGTAAGGATGGTTCCAGCCAATTCGGCCGCTCGAACACATCTCTTATACTGGCAAAGATACCTTTTGTCAACATTGTCCGTCATAGGCATCATCCAAATTTTATTATTATCGGAAGCTTCATTAATTTGGTGAGCCTTCCTTTTTTTACCGGTGCCATGTCATTTTTTCAGCATTTTTTGCCGGTTTTCGCAAGCCTTTTTGTTGGCTACGTCAATATCTATGCGACGTTTTTTATTGGCTATGTAATTTACCATGAAGTTGTTTTTGCACATGTAAATAAATCCATGTTACCCAAGCTTCTGCTTTTAGGCAAGGAGCCTTCAAAAGATGAAAGTGCAAGTTTGCTCATCAGGTGCACATGTGGTAATGATGCTATGACTTTTAAAAAAACCTCGCGCTTTGTTTTGTTGATCACTTGCTGGCAATTAGGAACTGCATAGAAGAGTCACTCACTTGTTTGAATTGTGCTCCTATAATAGAAATAGCAGAACAGGCACTACTCACAAACACAGAGAGCCAAAATGTCTGCTGTGAGCGCACATTCGCAGCTCACAGCTGGCCCACTAACAATAAAGAAGGCAGAAGATGATTGGCAAACACCGTTTAAAATGTCCAGACAGACGGAACCAGTAATTCATAAAAGACTTATCGGAGTATCGGAATAGACGCAGTCATAAACGCCGTGAATATCTATGTGAAGTGCTTCAGTTCAGCTAGATAATTCAAGGAAACGGAAAAGGCGGCTGCGAAAAGGCCCAAAAACATTGGCAGTTACTCGACAAAGCTTCAAAAGGTTGTTTGTGCCAAAAAAGAATTATCTCCTAAAATGAAGGCTGTTGAAGAACATTATTTCAAGGCTACCTTGCTGAAGCCAATGAAAGCAAAGCCCCGTAAATCCTTGAAGGCTATCCTACACTCTGGTTCTTTATTACACATGATAACATTTAACAATAGTTCAGTTTATAAGCCGGAGAAGATTGCTTCAGCCTTCAATCTCTGTTTCCACTCAGTCTTCACGACTGACAACTCGGAGATTGCTGCTTTTCAATTAGAATCTCATCCTGGAATCGACCATAAGCCAGTGTCACTGGCGGGCGCACTCCATCTCATTTCAAAATTGGACACCAATAAATCATGTGGTCTCAACGGCATCCTAACAGCTTTCCTTGCTAGAGACGCTCTTTGCTGTTGCAGATAGTTGACAGCTATTTTCAGAAAATCTTTCACGTCAGCGACATTTCCTTCGTCGTGTAAACACGCTTCTATTCGCTCTTCAGTTAAACAAGGTACTCTTGAATTTTTAGGCAATTATTGGCCCATATCATGAACAGCATATTATCGTGAAATGCTAGAGCATATTATTTCCAAACACCTCAGAGAATTTTTTGAAATAAACAAAACTTTGAGCACTTCCCAGCATGGTTTCAGACGTGTTATTACCTCAACTGAGAAAATTCATTCATGAAATCAGCAGCTTTTTAACGTAGGTGATCAGGTTAATAATAAATGTATTGATTTTTTCAAAGCCTTTGACACTGTATCATACAATAAACTATTGCAGAAATTGTTTGTTATACTAAACATTGCGTCATTGGTTAGCTGGATATCTGACTTTTTTACAGCATTGACAATACGCGCGCTTCCACTCTACCAACTCGATATCGATGCCGGTTTTATTAGGTGTTCTACAGGGACCTCTATGACGTCTAGGACCTCTCTTTTACCTGCGTTGGCCGTGCAGCCTTCTGTGAAAGTACGCCTTTTGGCTGATGACTGCGTCCTGTATCATAATATAAACCTCCACTGTATCATGCTAGTCTTCACAATGCATTTTCTCATTTTCGTAGCTGGTCCAAATCTTGGAAAATAAGTAATAACTTCTACAAGACGGTCATTATGACATTTATCAGCCGTTCATGCCCATTAGCATTTGACTACGGTTTGCGCAATGTCAGTTTATGCAGGGTGTCAGAATTTAAGTACCTTGGTATCCTTACCACACATCAATTATTGATGATCCCAACATATTGATTTCACATTAAACATAGACTTTAGGAGTTTAGGTTACTTACATCGTACGCGCCTTTTTGCTGCTCAAGAAATCAAAATGCTTACCTACAAAAAATATTTGACTCAATTTTGAATATAGTAATATATTTTGGAACCTTCATAAGAAATGTGGCATCAAGAAACTGGAAATCGTTCAAAAAATAGCCGTGCACCTTGTATGCAAGCGATATGACGGGGACTTTTCTCCGACAAATTTCTTTCCTCAGAATTCTTCACTACACTTGCGAAACGTCACCATGTTGAGTGCTTAAAATTTCCGCACACTTTAATCATTTTTTTCTCGCTTCAGCACTCTCAAACCATCCCTGAAATATTTCCTGTTTTGTATACGAGGAGTGGTCACGCCCTTAACTTTGCAACTGTTTTCACCCACACCGACATGTTCAAATGAAGCTTTTTCTTCTCAACTCTAGAAGCCTGGGATTCGCTGCCTGGAAGCATTCGCTCTCTACTCCTTGAATAATTTCTTGAATCTTGTTGATGAATGTTGATTTGTTCGTGTTCTTTTTCTTTCGCACCCCTGCATTAGCCTCATTGTCGCTGCAGCGTGTAAAAATAAGTAATTAAAATAAAATAAAGGTCTTAGGCCAATGACGAAGTACCCGTAGGTCTGGGCGAAGTGTTTCTGTCTCTGGAGTTTGCACAAGTGCGTCGCGCCCTTGAGTGTTAGTGGTTTCACTAGAACCTCTCTGGGCTGAGAACCCACCTACGAACCACTTACTTGAAGCTTAGCAAAAGCGTACAAGCGACTAGATTACACTTACGGATCGTCCGCTTCGCTATTTCAAGGCTGGCGCAACTAGGTGCAAACTCCGGCATTTTTATCATTTGCAGTGAAAAGGAGCAGTGGCAGGAGATTCGGGTCATGGCACAACCGTCTACCCTTCGCCCTCGGGCAGTGCAGTCTTACGCTGGAGCCATCGCAGAAGTGGCCCACGGCGTTGCCGACTATATAGCCACTCACAGGGACAAGAATGGATACGTTCACGATTTCAAGGTCATCGAGAACAAGTGGGCATTGGAGTGTAAGTACACTGCCAAATTTTCTACAGAGCATGCCAGATCTTTGGCAATCTAGTGGAGTGCTACCCCATATGCCATGCTTCAGTGAATCCTGTTTTTGATAGCAATGTACCAGGCTATCATGCATAGAATAAATATAATTTGTATATTTATGGTAGCACGCGTTGCAGCAGAAGCCTGATTGCTACCAGGAGAACTCGAAGTCTCACTGTCATGGTGAAGCGATAAGGGCCACAGGAACAAGTAGGAATCTGAAGAAGCTCAAGGGAAGGAGTAAGCTTCACGAGACGAGAGATCAGGCAGAGTCATTGGGGGTGCTATTTTGACAAGCAGACTGATCTTCGTTGTTGCCTTGGCAAAGACTTCCCTAAACGTGGCCTCCGGGCACATTTGCTTTTCGAAGATAAATTATTGTAAAAAAATGCAATCTTTTTTTCCCTAAAAGTTTGAAATAAAGCAAGAAACAAAGGTGAGAAATAAAAAAAAAGATGGACGACACTTCACCTCAGCCCATATGAGTGGCCCGTGATGTAGCGTACCCGGGTCTGGTTTACATCATAATATAAATCACTGGCCTGGCGTCGTGTCCTGTTGAAATCAAATAAGCTCTTGATTTCAGACAAAAAGTGTCTTGGATACAAGGGTACTAGACAGATATGGTCTGCCTGATGGGACCCTAGCACCGGTATGCACACTTGGAGCATAAACGGACAGAAATGACATGATACTATGGTAATTCATATAAACGCAGTATCATACAAGGTGAAGAAAATGGATAATATTACGATAAAAGTAAGAATTTCGCCACAAGGATGAAGCAATGAATCCGACAGGAAGAACTTGGAATGTAACCCTGAGAACGGCAAGGAGATCGAAACGTACAGCGCACTGTTCTCGCACCAATGAAACATGAAAACAACATGCACAGAACGAGAGCGCACTAACAACATTTACATCTCAACACAGCCCAGGTGTCGCACCATGTATTTCATTCAAAGCAGCCAGCGTTTACCCAATTCTCAAACGCTGCTGATTCTCCAAACGCAAGAGCAACCTACGCGTTGTAGCTACAGGACCCAGTGCCTCGGGTGCCCAATTCATAAACTCTCTATGTGAAATGACATGCTTTAGCACAGATCAGTTTGAGCGTGAAAAAAAGATGCTATGCAGTAAAGAAGGGTATAAGAAACACACGACGGTGCATAACATCTTTTCTGCATAGCATCTTTTCTTCGCGCTCAAACTGAGGTGTGCTAAAGCAGTATCATTTTATAATGCACCAACTCGACCAGTCAGCAGCACTTGTCGATCTCTATTATGGCCACGACACGCCGCTGCTTGTAACGCGATCGCACCGACGCCGTCGCTGCTTGCTTCCCGATATCGCGCGCGTACCTTTCCTACCTTTCACGACTGACGCCGGCGTTGCGAGGATTATCGAAGCCGATCGTGTTTACGACGGGTGATGTCAACACCGAGAAGGCGTGAGCCAGGGAAGCCGAGCGCAATCGTCAATAGGTAAGAGACCAGCGACATCTATGAGGTGCTAGTCAAGAACATCGATCGCGTTTGAGAGACGGCGCACGTGTAACACCGATGAGACGTGAGCCAAGGAAGCAGAGCGCAAGCGTCTTGAATGTGCCTCGCCTCCCACGTCTTTGCGCTTGAAACAAACGTTTACTCAAACAAACGCTACAGCGAGTTTCTCTTCAAACCGTTCTTTCTGTACCTGCGTCGACACCCGTTTCTACCAGGAAGCGCTGCGCGCACCGCTGCTGCTTTCCATCCGATGAGGATATGTGGGGTTAACGTCCCAACACCACAATATGACTATGAGAGACGCCATAGTGGAGGGCTTCGGAAATTTCGACTACATGGGATTATTTAACGTTCACTCAAATCTGAGCACACGGGCCTACAACGTTTCCTACTCCATCGGAAGTGCAGCCGCCGTAGCCGGGATTTGATCCCGCAACCTGCAGGTCAGCAGCCGAGTACCTTAGCCACTAGACCACCATAGCGGGGCTTCTGTGCATCCGATCAGGGTTCTCATCGCGGAAATGGTCGATAGTTTTGAATGCGAAGCATTTCTTAGCGAATTCCGGCGACTTTTAGCGTGTCTATCTATCTATCCATCTATCTATCTATCTATCTATCTATCTATCTATCTATCTATCTATCTATCTATCTATCTATCTATCTATCTATCTATCTATCTATCTATCTATCTATCTATCTATCTATCTATCTATCTATCTATCTATCTATCTATCTATCTATCTATCTATCTATCTATCTATCTATCTATCTATCTATCTATCTATCTATCTATCTATCTATCTATCTATCTATCTATCTATCTACTCTATCTATCTATCTATCTATCTATCTATCTATCTATCTATCTATCTATCTATCTATCTATCTATCTATCTATCTATCTATCTATCTATCTATCTATCTATCTATCCAGCTGCCTACGACTTTTAGTTCTCCTGACCGTTTAGGTAATGGTATCAATACAAAATTCGATATGGCAAAAAATGACTGTATGACGAGCACAATTGCCTAGTGATAACATGAATATCATAATATGTATGTCATGAATGTCATGATTTGCATTTCATATTCTTCTTGCCCTTACCATGGTATCGTTCACATGATATCTGGCAAACCTTGTATGCCATGACATGACTGCATGGGGAACACAAGTGAGAGACCCTAACATGAAAATCATGACATGCATGTCGTGTAAGTCATGAGTCAAGACTACACGCAACGCTCATGATGCGCTCGAAGCCGTCTCGCTAGCTCCTCATATACCAAATACAGTGCTCCGTGACGCGAATGAATGAAGAATGTACGTGACAGATGCAAACATAATAATCATGAGATGCTTGTCATATAAGAACATGACTAGAACCCACACTCTTGATGTCTTCGCGGCCGCTTCGCTAGCTTCACATGCACCAAATTTGGTATTATGCGATGTGAATGGACAATGAGGAGACGTGACTCTATACATTCAGACGTAACGCGGTGCGCGTGCTCGCCGGCGTTCATTTCGTCGCGTCACGTGTCTATCATATACTCGTAGGCACGCGCCGCATTGCGTTGCTTTGACGCATGCACGTTTCAGCGTGTCCGGTGTACATCAGTAACGAAAAGAAGGAGATACAGTGTTGTCTGGGTAACGCATCGGCGCGAAATGCAGAATGTCACATTTCATGCTGGCTGCCGTCAGGTCGCGCTGACAAACGCTGGTCGCGCCTCGCGTCAGACTATAAAGTGTTCGCGCTTTGGTAACGATGCGTCGCGGTGCCCAGCATGTGTGCGCGTCAGTGCTACATTGGAGTACATGGGCCCTTCATGATGCGCTCGCTGCCGCTTTGCTAGCCCCAGATTACCAAATTCGGTGTTACGTGGCGTAAATAGATGACGAAGACATATGACTGGTGTAAACATAATAATCATGACATGCGTGTCAATTAGGAACATGACCACACACCACGTTCATAGCGTGCTGACGGCCGTTTCGCTAGCTCCACATATACTAAATTTGGCATCACGTGACGTGAATAGATAACGAAGGTAAACAAAATATTCAAGCAGGATAATCATGACACGGAAATATGTACGGCATAAGTTACCTCCACCTCGTAACGTTGTGGTGATTTAAAAGAGATATATCAACATTTCTTATTCGTGCTTAGCATATGATGGATTCCCTGTGTATATGGGATCTGCCAATTTTTTATCCTGGTTTGAGCAGGCGTTAGTATCTGGCGTTGTGGTCATAGGGAAGGCTTTTTTGGGTTATTTTTCTTTCTCGCGTTTTTATATATATACATACGTAGTACACGGTGAATGACGGCGGCGACAAACGCTGACGTAGACACTGGCAGCAAGAACCAGCCAAGTGTCCATATAATTACTGTCTCAATAATAAGGAAACGTCCTTAAGCAACATATAAGGAAACATAAAGAACATATATATACCTGGCGATTCTTTAGAATCACCTGTGGAACGTAATTGAAGCGCCATTTCATAGCCATGTAACAATGCTAGAAATGGTTCAATATGCCATACGTGCTTGGCGTAAGTAAGAATTCGGCCCATGGTCTGCGCAAGTTTGACGTGCACGTAGCTCGTGCACCGATGCGCAAGCTAAAACACATGCTCTTGAATGCGCAAGGCAAATTACGAGAAATGTGCTTTCTTTGTGTAGTGTACGAGGTATACCTGGCACGAACTGCGATTGTGTGTACATTGGTAAATTCGGTAAGTTCCAATGATGGTTGAAGGACAAAGCAATGACGTAAAAACTGTTCGTGATACCCCTATAGTGTTGCGGAAAAGACGAGACGCCGCATCGACGAGGCTGTGGATGAGATGTATTTATTGCCAGCAATATTAGCGTGACCGCTTGGCCAGCGATCGAGTGGAGACAGTCCTTCGTCCTACTCGTATGCACACACGCGCGTCGCCGCCAAGAATATGAATATGCATGCACGTAGCATAATCACCGGCGGCAGAAGCGCCATCTCGGCACATTTAAATGTCTACGGCACTGGGAGAGTGGTAGGGCTTCAAGCGCGCAACATGTACAATATTGGTGGCTGGTGGCCCACATGAAAGTGACGGGGAGAGAGGACCAATATTATATGTCACAGGAGTAACTACACGGAAGACTCGCTATGGACCTGTGTAGTGAGTAAGCGGGTCGGAAACCAGAGCAAGACCAAAGAACCGAGCGAAAAGTGTACGTCGTGGTGTCGTTGATCATACAAACGCCATCGCTTCTCTTGAGAGGTCAGAAGGCGAGTACGGGTGATTTCCCTTGCGTGAGCGGCTTGAGTGATAGCGTCTATGGTAAATTCACTGGTTGGTACTGCAGGGGACGGGATGACGGTGTCTAGAGGCAATGTTGGTTCTCCGCCAAACAGCAGAGTAATGTGAAGAGTAAGCGGATGACGCAAAGAATTGTAGGCAAATGAGACGTACGGCAACGCAACATCCTAGGCGGTGTGGTTGGTAGAAGGATGCTTAGCGAGCATGTCTGTAAGAGTTCGATATAGACGCTCCGTGAGTCCATTGGTCTCGGGATAGTACGACGTAAACAGCTTGTGCCTCGTTTCACAGGACTGCAAGAAGTCGGCTATGCCCTTCAACAAAAAGGGACGGCCACTGTCTGTGAGCAGCTGCCGTAGAACTCCGTGTTGCAAAATCACGTATTTGACGAGGAAGAGGTCAACATCTGTGGCGCAGCTCGTTGGAAGAGCTCGTGTGATGGCATAACACGTGGCGTAGTTGGTGGCCACGGCTATCCACCTATTGCCTGAGGAAGACAAGGAGAAAGGGCCAAGTAGGTCTAAGCCGACGCGGAAGAACGGTTGTGATGGGATGTCAAGTGGTTGAAGGCAATGGGCGGGAAGCGTCAATGGTGTATTGAGGCGCTCACATTTTTCACAAGCAGCATCGTATCTCCAGGCTAAGCGTACAAGCCCTGGCCAAAAGAAGCATCGAAGTACTCAGTCGTAAGTGCTTGACCCACCAAGGTGACATTTAGTCGGTAGGTCATGAAGTTCATGTAGAACTTCCGAGCGAAGGTGTTTCTGAATGACAAGCAGCAGGGCCGGTCCATCCGGCTCAAAATTTTGGTGGATGGACCGGCACACCATCGCGGAGCACGAATGAGTGATGAGACTGTTCGGAAGATCAAGATTCGAGGCTCTCGACGATAGTGCGTGAGGACGCATAATGGCGCTGCTCGTCACCGATGCAGGTCTTTTAGAAAGAGGAAATACGCAAGGGTAGGCGTGGATGTCATGCATAGTGCCAGATTAAGCAATCGGGTAGCGGGACAAGCAGTCTGCGTCCTAACGTAGGCGTCCGGACTTGTGCGTCACCCTGTAGGTACACTGCTGCAGTCGCAGGGCCCAGCGTCTGAGCCGGCCAGCAGATCCTTCAGTGACGTAAGCCAACATAGCGAATGTTGGTCAGCTAATGCAGAGAAAGTTGTGCCATATAAATATACGCGGAACTTTGAGACTGCCCAAATAAGAGCAAGACATTCACGCTCTGTTATGGAATAGTTGCGCTCAGCAACTGCGACGAGGTGGCTAGCGTAGATGGTGACTTGTTGGTGCCCCCGTTGGTGTTGGGCTAGGACGGCTCCGATCCCGTGACCACTAGCATCGGTTCGGACTGCTGTTAGAGTGGATGGGCCAAAGTGAGCCAATATAAGTGAAGTCGTCAGTAGCGTGATTTGGGGATAAAAAGCAGCAACTTGGTTGGTACCCCACGTAAAAGGGACGTATTTCTTCAGAAGCTCAGTGAGGGGGCGAGCCACGGTTGCGAAATCTTTCACAAATCTTCTAAAATAGCAACAAAGTCCTACAAACCTCAAGACATCTTTGACTGACTTGGGTACAGGATAACTGCTGACTGCACGAAATTTCTCCAGGTTTGGCTGCACACCTGATGCGTCGATAAGGTGGCCCAACACTGTAATGTGCCGGCGCCTGTAGTGGAACTTCGACGAGTTTATTTGAAGGCCTGCAGTGCGTAAGATGTCGAGAATAGCTGACGAACGCTGGAGGTGGGTTTCGAATGTTGGGGAATAAACAAGAACATCACCAACGTAACAAAGACGTGTTCACCATTTGAACCCTTGTAGCAGAGAGTCCATTATGCGCTCGAACGTGGCTGAGGCGTTGCATAGCCCAAACGGCATAACCCTGGACTGATATAGGTCGTCTAGAGTTACAAACGCAGTCTTCTCTTGGTCTTTTTCCTCGACAGCAACCAGCAAATAGCCGCAACGTAGGTCTATTGAAGAAAAGTATCGGGCGCCATGGAGTCAATCGAGAGCGTCATTGATGCGGGGCAAAGGGTAACCATCCTTTTTGTGATTCTATTAAGATGGCGGTAATCAATGCAGAAGCGCCACGTGTCATCTTTATTTTTAACGAGCACCACGGGGGACGCCTAAGAGCTCGAAGAGGGTTCAATAGTCCCGTCGGCTAGCATCCATCTTGTTGACTTCTTGTTGAATTATTTTACGATCGGTGCCAGACGCCCGGTACAGTCGACGATGCATGAATGAAAGGAGAATCACCTTTTCTAATGCGGTGCTTGACGAAAAGTCTGGTCAAGTGGACGGCTGTCGATGTAGAATATATGGTGGTGTGAAGCCGGAAGGCAGCATAGCGCGGCTGACTTTTCAGGTTTGAGGTCCAGGGCGATCACGGAGCGGAAGTTAGCATCGAGGCACATAAAATCCTGCGGGTGGCTTGGGTGATCGGCACATGCGTCTGCCGCAAAACTGGTAGCGATGTCGTCGATTAAAGGTCTCAGCGTGGGAACCGAAATTCCTTGAGGTAGCACTTGCTCTATGAAACCGAAACTGATAACAGGTAAACATGTTCGGTTAGAGGTGATGGTTACGACGGAGTGTGGCACAGTAATGTGACGCGCCAGGAGAACGTAAGGAATCGGCGCCACCATATAATCACCATCGAGCACTGGAGAGGGTGTTGCTAATTTAACGAATGTGAGAGCTTTAGGTGGTATTCGGAAGAAGTCAGTGGTTCAGAGGCTGTCCGAAAGTTTAGAGTGGGAATCCGAAAGGAGAGAAAGTTCCAAGCAGAGCGTACCGGCGGCACAATCGATCAGGGCAGAATGCGTCGATAAGAAATCCATGCCGAAGATTACGTCGTCAGGGCAATTTCCGAGCACCGTAAATAGAACGTGAACGTGGTTGCCGGCAATGCTAACACGAGCGGTACAAATTCCCGTGATGGCTACAATTCCACCATCAGCGACAGGAGGGCTCTAGTCGCTGCACGCGTGATGAACCTTTTGAGTAGGCGACACAGATGAGCCCTCATTATGGAAACGTGAGCTCTGGTATCGACAGACGCCGTCAGAGAAATACCGTGCACATACACCTCAATCAAGTTCGAATAAGTAGGGAGGATCAACAGAGGATAGTGATCAGTCGCAATTGATGCAGCACTACCTCTCCGAGCTGCATGATCTAGTTTTTCATCTGAGAAGATCCATAGTTGACCGGCGATGGGGAACGCCGATGTTGTGGTGACAATGAACGAGCGGTGGAGTGGCTGTTAGGGACGTCGGAAGTAGAACACACGACTGCGCGAATAACAACAGGAGTCATCGTATGGGTGAGAACAGAAAAATGGGCTCCAGTTTTGGGGCGTAAAAGTGCTGCGGCAGTAGGAGGAGACAAGTCCAAATCGGTGGCAGCGGAAGCAGATCGGTTTCTCGTCTGTAGTTCCCGTTTTTATCGGATTGCGTGATCGCAGAAGAAAATGTGAGTCATGGCGCGGTGCATTTATTGTCATCGGTCTGGAGGTGGGTCGGCACAGGAGCAGGCCATAGAAAAACCAAGCTCTGCAATTTCTTGCTTAACGACGGCTTGATTAACGAAGACCACTGGAGGCGCTTGCGTGGCGCCATAATCGAACGGAACTGAAGGAAATAGCGCCTGACTTGACGCCTCAAGTTCCCGTCGAACTATACGTGTCACGTACTCCTGCACTGGTGATGCTGCACTGAGATAGGTGCAGGTTGATGTAACAGCCGCGTTTGGTAGCCACGTAAACTGAGGCAGAACACGGCGGCTTTTGACCATTTCGAAGCGGTGGCATTGTTTGATAATCATATCGACGGCCTTTATATTAGTGTACACGAGCAAGATGAAGACATCGTCCGCGATGCTCTTGAGTATGTGACCCCCACCTTTTCATTCTTTGTCGTATACTCCTTCACTTTCCGGCACAACGCGAACACGTCCAGTATGTATGGGACATAAGACTCAGTTGATGAATGCACACGAGTGGCGAGTTCGTTTGGCACTTTCGTTTGGCGATCGGACGGGTCCCCAAAAACGTCGCGTAGTCACTGGTTGAAGATATCCCAGCTGGTGATATCGGTCTCATGGGCATCCGACCAAACACGTGGCATGCCTTCCAATTAAAAGATTACGTTGACGAGTGTCATGGTAGGGTCCCATTGGTGTGTCTGGCTAACAGGCTCGTACATATGGAGCCAGTAGCCAACGCCAGGCTCAGGTTGTGCGGAGAATATACAGGGTTTATGGGGGTAGGGCATCGTCAGGTGTGTAGTGGCTGGAGCTCCAGATAGAGACGGTGACGGGCTGTTGTCATTGGTAGCCACGGCCAAACACTGAGTGGTGTAGCCACTGCGAAGCTTCGTGGTGAGGACGGCGAGCGTTCCACCTCCACAAACGATGTTACGGAAAAGACCAGACGCCGTATGGACGAGGCTGTGGATGAGATGTATTTGAAACCAGCAGTAATGGGGTAATCGGTTAGCTAGCGATCGAGTGGAGGCAGTCCTTCGTCTTACTTTTAAGGCACACACGCGCGTCGCCTCCTACAATATCAATATGTATGCGCCTAGTAGTAGGAATCAGTATAACACGTAAGTGAAGCGTGTATATACTTATGTAGTTGATTGTTTATTGTGCATTGATTCAGCTACAGTAAGGAATCGCAAAGTCAGGTTAGGAACGGCAAGCCTCTCGAAATTCGCAGCACACACTTGAACCAGAAACCACGCACGAAATTAGCATACACAAGACGAGCGCAGACTAACTCTCGCCGGACTAATTGCGCTGTAACTGTCACAGCCCGACACTGAAAACGTGATGTTCAAATACAAAGTAACACGCACGAAACGAGCGCACAAGTAAACGCAGCGTGAACAACTGTCGCAGTTCTTTTTGCGTCGTGTGTCAGCAGCGCACTCCTTTCATAAGCGCATCCCTGGCAGTGTGCAAAGCGACTTTAGTCATCGACAGTATAGTGAGTCTGATAAGCGCGCGCAAGAGAGACCACGCTCTGTCAAGGCGGCGCTTCGTGGAGTCGACGACCTTTAGAAAGCGTCCAATGCAAGCCCGTCGCGCCATCTCGCTACTGACAACAAAAACGCGCTAAAGTTGGGAAGCTCGGAGAACTACAAAATGGTGTATGGTGTTTAGAAATATCATAGCATTAGCATTTCAGACAACGTACGCTAAGTGGCATAGTGGTTAGCGCCACGCGCTCATAATCGAGAGGTTGCTAATTTGATTCCACGCGACAAATTCTTGCCTGCTGGTTGTTTTCATTTGGAATCTTTTAGTACTTATTTCACAACGTCATGTCCGTGACTTCTGGCGTGAAACGCTTGCTTGTTAAAAAGTGCGAGGCCTGCGTAGAAGGCGCAGCACAGTCACAGTGAAAACTAGAAGAGTGGCCTTTCAGAGCCTCTTTGAAACACTCATTGGGTAACTACTGCAGGCACACTTGCTTGATACCCACAAGGTAAGTAATCAATTTATTTAGATAGTAGGCCGGCATTCGCTTTGCCATTTTTCGTGTTTCTTCTGAAAAGCGTGTTATCCGCTAAACACTTGCAAGAAATTTTGTGCCAATTGTTCATGCAGTGGCTGACGACGATGAGGAATTAATGACTGAAGTAAGTATGTGGCAGTAGGGAAACAAAAATAAGCTGTGGTGATTGGTTGGAGCATTCGACGGCCCACTCCATACACTATTCCATTGGGCGACGACTGGTTGTTTTTCGGTTTTTGAAAATGCTTTATAAGTGGTATTGACGCGATGGCTGACCCGAAATCAAGCCTGCCTAAGGCAAATTTAATAGCACTTGAGTCACAAGCACCGGTGTAGCTCATTGGTAAAGTACTGGGCTGGCACCCAGCAGACCCGGCTTCGTGTCCGGTGTGTCATAAGTGCTAGGTTTTTTTTTCAAATTTTGTGACATGTGGTTACAGACACGGGCGGCGGCAGCGCCAGTGGCGACAGACAACCTCGCGTGACCAGAGCTGTGATCGCGTAACAGCTTTCGCTGTAAAACAAGAAGGCGTCAGGAAACGCCCTCGCCCAGCATGCGGGTGCCTCCAATCATGAATAGACTAGATTATAGGCGAATGCCTATTTTGTTTTTACGTTTCTATTGTGCAATTTCGGTATGTGAACATGAAGTAAAGGTTAAGCAGGGCTTTTATAGTGTTTTTATAGTGCCTATTGATGACCATTTTTGGTGTTGGTGCCCAATTGCCTATAGGTGCCTATGATTGCCTATTTTCTGCATCAGCGCTCTGGATTTCATGCCGACTGGTTGTGCCCCAGCGATCTCCGACGACAGTATAGCTCTGGCCGACTGGGCTAGCCCTACTCCATCGCCTGACGCCGACAAGAGCTCTCGCTGAGTGGTGCGTCGTCCTCGGTGTCCTGCGACCGTGTCCATCTTTCCTGTCTTCTCCTTACTTCAGGATGTCACTGCCCCTGTGCCATGCTCTCTACTTCCTCCTCTCTCCATCTCTATACCTTTTAATTCTATTTTTTTAATCTCCCCTTTCCCCCACCCTCGTGATCAACTGTAGTAATGTTCTCCCCCTGAGAGAGAGTTACAGGGCTCACTTTTCTTTTCATTTATAATCACTCCCCCCTCCCTCTAAAATTAGCGCCTATATGAGCACTATTTAAGCCCAAATCTTCTTTTGGAAGGTGGTTTCAAACCGTTATTCATGTAAAAAAGGCAACATTGATATTTACAAGCACTATGAGGTTCAACAAAACGCTCTGGAATCAGCAACTTCCGCAGAACAACAGATAACCGCAGTGAAATGGCCCTTGCTGGTCACCATACGGCACAGAGCTGACATGGTGCGAGCGATTGGAGGAGGAGCATGAGGATGCAAAGCACGCTATTTCTGAAGCTTTAAGTGGCAGCACGGCTCAGCCTCGGCATGAAAATGAGAAGAGAGATTTTAAGATTTCATAAGGAAATAGGTTATTAGCAGCGATGGCGTAGTGGTTAGAGCATCCGCCTCGCATGCAAAAGGTCTGTGGTTCAAATACCGGTGCCGCACAGTTCCCTACCGGATAAAAAAAATTTGTGTGGTGATAGAGCTGCATTACGGGGCCTGGGGTGCGGCCTCAAGGGTAACCACTGCCGGGAACGCACTCCCTCACCAGAGAAGGATTGGTCACCCTGGTGCAGTATCTGGCCACTACCTCCCACATGCATACGTCAAATAACTCATGGCCCACAGTCCCCAGCAGCTGCGAAGCAACTGACCATGGCGGCGGTCAGATCTGGAACGCAGCAGAGGGTGCTAAGAATCTCTGGATCTGGACAGGCCGCCATTAGAACCTGAACTTGGCAACGTTTAACGCTAGAACCTTATCTAGTGAGGGAAGTCTAGCTGTATTATTCGAGGAGCTAGAGGGCGGTAAATGGGATATAATAGGGCTTAGTGAGGTTAGGAGGACAGATGAGGCCTATAAGGTGCTACAGAATGGCCACGTTCTTTGCTAGCGGGGCTTGGCTGAGAGAAAGATTGTGAAGTTGAATCCAAAATGTAGACGACACCGAATCTCATTTGCTGCAAAGTGAAAGAACGAAAGCAAATGGACGAACTTTCACGTCCTGTTGTATTGTTTCATTCGCAAAACGATGGCTTCCATTACATTTATGCTATCCCTGTAGGCGTACTGGTAGATTCATTTCTGCAATGATGTTGGCTATAGAAATTCATAAGATGGCGTTACACTGCGATCACACTCGCACTTGTTGCAATAATGGTTGAAATTTTACGTCCCTGAACGTCCTGTAACAATGTGATTATGAGGGGCATCGTCGTGGAGGGCCCGGGGATTCCCATCATCAGCACGTGAACCTAACTACTTGGGCCTCCAGCATTTCACTTTCACCAAAATGCAGCCAACATGGCCATGAGGAATCAGATCCGGCAGATGGCTTTGCTGCGTCGACCTTCAGAGAACTTAAGAATATTCTGGGGCTGTCAGCTGCATGCATCGAATATAACCGTGAAACGTTGCCTACAATCAGTGGCCTCAAAAACAGCAGAGCCATCCAAAGGCCGATAGAGAGGGTGGTCAACAAAGAGAAGCACCTATAGTTTGCCCAAGACCATGAGCACTAAATTGAAGAGTAGTGAAATGCCGCCTCAGCCGACGAATCGATATTTACCCCATGGTAGGACTAAAGGCAGCGTGTGTGGTACTCGGACAACTGCCGGTGAGAAACAGCTCCCAAGTGCCGAGAAGTTAGTATGTAGTACTTGTAGATCGAAATTTCGTATGCCATCATGATCAGATTCACTGCTTAAACTGAAGGCGCAATATCCATTTCTTCATTTAGTATAAAATATAGTGATATTATTTTATTTATTTATCTATTTATTTATTTTTGGTTCTGCCAGTCTCATACGAGACCAAAGCAGAAGGGCATCAGTTCTTGGATACACTATACAGTTTTCAGTTTCACATTTCTACAGCGACATATTTGTGAGAACGTCTAAGAGTGACTGGAGGCAGAAATGCCTGTAGGGGCTTCGAGGCATTTTCAAAATTCAATAAGTACATTTTGCAAAATGAAATTAATTGCATACAAACACTGAACAATTGGTACTTACTAAAAGACGGCATACAAGGCAGTTCTTATCTAGTAGACAATACAACATGACTCATTCCGATCAGTCAGCCTCACTTGCTGCGTATCTAAAGTAATGAAAAAAATGGTTGACAGAAGATTACAGTGATGAATTGAAGCTAACATTTCACTTCCAGAACAGATGGCTAGCTTCAGACGACGGCGATGCACCATAGACTGCGTCTTTGACCTCGTTACATTTGTAGAACATGAGATGAGCTGTGGAAACATGGATGTTGCGGCGTTCATAGTTATTATCAAGGCGTTCGACTCTGTGGGCCACCTTTTTGTGCTGCACGGGCTTACCTCACTAGGGGTTCATGGTCGTATCCTTCAATGAATCGCTCACTTTCTATGTAACAGACAAATATATATTTCAATCAATGATGGAGACAGCGATCGCTTCAACATGAGCAGAGGTGTACCCCAAAAAGCGTTCTAAGTCCGCTTCTTTTCAATGCTCCAATGGCAGGTCATCCAGAAGTACTGCCCGAAGCCTTGAACATATCCTTGTATGCCGACGACATATGCATATAGACGCCTCACAAATCACTGGAAGTGATCGAACATCGGCTTCAACAAGGACTAGACGCAATAGCTGATTACCTCAAAGGGCGAGACATGCAGATTTACCGCAAAGAGCGAGCATGCAGCGAAGCATGCAGATGGTAGTATGCAGCATACTACCAAATCTGCAGTTTAGCCGTTCACGAGAAAAAGAGAGAAAAACTTGAAGCTTTTTTTGGATGGCCAGAAAATAAAAATCGCAGGAAAGCATCGCTTCCTTGGCATTACCTTAGATAGCCAACTCAGATGGAGTCAGAATAATGCTGATCTAGAAAATCAAGTGAACAGCACCTTAAATGTTATACGTCGCATTACGGGAACAAAATGGGGCGATACATCAGCGTCTCTCTTCCACGTCCTTTGTGTACTAATCCATCAGAAAATTGCCTACTTTGCGCCAGTTCTCCACTACATCTCTCAGATGTTGCTACACCGACTTCAGCTGTTACAAGCACGAAGCTCACGCCTATGTCTGGTGGTTCCATAGGCAACATCAAGTTCTTTGACTCTGGCAGAGTGAAGAGAACCCAACTTTATAGTAATTAGAAATGTGGAGACATGTCGGCACCTCTTTCGTCTAGTCACGCAACACCCTTCCCATCCGCTCATATCCTACATCGTGAACCGTGCTGGAGCGTAAGTACACCATGTGTACCAACAGTACGTTTCGCGGCTTCCTGTGTTGACACATTGGCCACTGAACCAAAACTACCCTCCATGGCTGCTTGAGCTACCAACTATTGAAACGTCAATAGAAGGACTTCGCAGCAAACATGAAGTGCCAACCGTTGCCACTCAGCAGTTGGCAGCACATCACCTGTTTGACAGGTACCAAGGATACACTCACGTGTACACTGACGGCTCCGTCACCAAAGAGACAGCGAAATCAGCATTCGTATTTCCGGAACTGCACGAAGAATATGCATGTCGGTTGGGCCACCTCTCTTCTTCAACAACGTCGGAGCTCGTAGCGGTTTTGCTAGCCATAAGCTGTATTAAACTATAAACGACACGAAGAAAATGGGTGGTAAATACAAACTCTTTGGCAGCACTGGCGTGTGTGGAAAGTGCCACTTCAATACACATTGATGTGCGTATAATATACGTATATTAAAAGAGCTCTCAGAATCTACGAAGACGAATGATCAAGTGGCATTTCAGTGGGTCCCCAGTCACTGCGGAGTTAAGAGAAATGAAATGGCGAATGAGTTGGCGAAAACACCTCATAATTCTACGCAAACGTGCCTCATTCCGGTCTCTCAGTATGATGTAAATAGAATTACAAGAACAACAAAACGTGAATTATGCCTGTCTACCTGGTTCACAGACAAAACAAAAGAACCGATACTATATTCTGTTGATCCTAATCTTGAATAACAATTGGACCGTGACCTCCCAAGACGTATCGACACACTGATTCATCGCCTACGACTCGGAACTGCTTACAAAAAGCACTTCCTACTTCGTATTCATCGAGCAACATCGTAAGCATGTTCATGCGGCCACGACGACGAGAATATTTGTCACCTCTGGCTCGACTGTCCAAAATACGACACACACCGAAGGTGACCAGAACAAAAACTGCATAGGTTATATCCTGAGCAACCATTCGGGTTAAATAAAATACTAGGTCCATGGCTATCCAAAACAAACGGCAAAGCAGTGAAGGTGCTGCAACAGTTCGTCGAAGAAACGAAGATTTGTGACAAATTTTGAGCGGCCAAAATTAAAAGTGAGCGTGTCGTCTACGTGTTTGTTCTGCCCATATACAAGAACTTTTGCTCTCATCTATGTAGGACTGTATATATGTATACATGCTATTGTTTTTTTTCATATTTTTTTACCAATTAGGTGGAAAGGGGTAGCCGTCGCCAAGTAACGGTGACAAAAACTCCTTCGTTTGTTTTCTATTTCAATTAAAAAAGATGAGTGGTCTTTGTATTTATGTTGTGCTTGACACACATATTTTGATTATCATGTTTGGACGTGTCATGTGCCTTCGTCGTCTATTCACGTCACGTGATCCCAGATTTGGTACATGTTGAGCTAGCGAAACAGCCACCAGCATGCTCTGAGCGTGGCATGTAGTCATATTTTACATGACCCACATATCATGATTAGCCTGTTTAGACATGTCATTTACCTTTGGCATCATTTACGTCACGAAACATCAAACTTTGTACATGTTAAGCTTGCGAAACGGCCATGAGCGCCTTATGAGCGAAGAATGTACACGGACGTTTTACGCGACACGCATGTCGAAATTACGTTTAAACGCGTTATTTACTTTCGTCGTCTTTTCACGTCACGTGGTACAAAATTTGGTATATGTGGGTTTAGCGAAACGGCCACGAGCGCTTAGCATACAGTCACGTATTAGATGACACGCATATCTTAATTATCATGTCTGGACGTGTAATTTATTTGCTCGGCCATTCACATCAAGGAATACGCAATTTGGTATATGTGATGCTAGCGAAACGGCTGCGAGCACGCTATGAGCATAGCACGCAGTGATGTTTAGAATCTCTACAGCGTGGTATGTTGCCATGTTCTTACATGACACGCTTATAATGACTATCACATTTGCACTAGTCATACACCTTTGTCAACATTTACGTCACGTAACACCAAGCTTTGTAAATGTGAAGCTAGCGAAACGGCTGTCAGCGCACTATGAGCGTCACATGTTGTCATGTTTTACATGACACGGATATCGTGAGTATGTTTGGACGTGTCGTTTGCCTTCGTAGTTCATTCGCATCTCGTAATGCCAAACTTGGTAATTGTGAAGCTACACAAACAGCCGCGAGTGCATCATGAGCGTGACATGTAGTCATGTTTGCACGCACACCGCCTGATTTTTCATTTTGCCCCAGTAATATACCTGCATCATTCATTCACGACCCATAATACAAAATATGGTATACGTGAAGGTAGAAAAATTACCATGAGCGAACCATGAGCGTGGCATGCAGTCATGACTTACACAACATATATTTCATGAATTCCGCGTTAGGGCCTGTCACTTGGATTCGCCTTGCAGTCATGTCTAATCATACCCGTTTTGTAATGTCACGTGAACGAAACAACCACGAGGGCAGCAATACCACGAAATGCATATCACGACGTCATGACTTTCACGTTATAATTATTCAGTTATGCTCGTCAATCAGTCTTGTTATGGCATATCAATTTTGGTATATATACCATCATCAATCACAACGAGTGGGACAGCTTGAAGTCGTAGGTGGCTAGATAGATAGATTGATAGGTAGATAGATAGATAGATAAAAAGATAGATAGATAGATAAAAAGAAAGAAAGATAGATAGATAGATAGATAGATAGATATTGTCACGCGCTAGGAGCACGAAAAAACGTACAAAAGACGCGACTGTCAAAATCTGCGACACAAAAAAGAACGTCTCGGTTGGCATGGGTTGCTCGTCTTCGTCTTCTTCATTCACTGGCACAGAATTGGCCCACTGTTCACTGCACAGAACACCAGGTGGCATTACTCCTCCCCCTAAGAGAGCATTGACCTGATGCTCACGAAAAGTGTGCACAGTAGTAGGTCAAAATAGGCAACATAAACAAACTATAAAAAAGTAGCGCACGAGAAAAAATGCGTACTGGGCCTGACAGTCAGCAATAAATTGCATTCACTGTTCACATTAAGATTTCTCTGGCAAACGAAGAAAGTTCACATCACCGCGTGAAGTATGGTTTTAGGCGGACTACGTGTACAGTCTCTGGGCGTGGTAACCTGTGCTGGGATGATGGTGAGTCTTCGTCTGGAACCACTTCGTAGTTGACGTCGCTCACACGTCTGAGTATTTTGTAAGGTCCAAAGTACTTCCTCAAGAGTTTCTCAGTGAGACCTCACCACCTAATGGGTGTCCCGATTCAAACTTGGTCACCAGGCTTATAATTAACTTCTCGATGGCGGATGTTGTACCGCTGTGCATGTGCACACTGTTGAGTTTTGATGTGCACACGGGCCAGTTGACGTGCTTCCTCAGCGTGCCGAATGTACTCATTGATGTCGGGGGCTCATTGGTCAAGCTCGTCGTTGTACTCATACAGAATCATGGCGTCTAGCACAGTTCTGACATCTCGACCCTAAACGAGCCGAAATGGTGGGAAGCGTGTAGTTTCCTGCGTTGCAGTGTTGCACGCAAATGTTACATACGGCAGGATGTCGTCCCACGTTTTGTGCTGCACCTCCACATACATAGAGATCATGTCGGCTGGCGTTTTGTTCAGCCTTTCTGTTAAACCATTACTCCGAGCGTGATATGCAGAGGTCTTTCGATGGGTCGTATAACTCAATCTGAAGATATCATCCAAGAGCTTTGCTGTGAATGATGTTCCTCGATCGGTGATGACATATGACGGCGCGTCATGCCATAGCACTATTTGGTGCCTAAAAAACTGGCAACTTCAGATGCGGTCCCTCGTGGCAATGCCTTTGTTTCAGCGTAACGCGTCAAGAAATTGGTTGGGATCACAATCCATTTGTTGCCGGAAAAAGACAAAGGAAACGGGCCTAAGAGGTCCAGTCAATCTTGATCAAACGATGTAGGGGGTGGATCGATCGGTTGTAGATGGCCTGCAGGCTTTAAGGTTGGTGTCTTGCGATGCTGGCATTCACGGCATCCCTCCACGTAGCGTTTGACACAGACAGACATTTTAGACCGGTAGTAGTGTTGTCGCATCCGATCCATAGTTCTCGAGTAGCCCAGATGGCTGGATGTGGGCTCGTCATGGCAAGCTAATAAGACGCCATCGCGGAGGGCTTCAGGCACGGCGAGAAGATGCGATGTGTCACCAGCACCAGTGTTCTTTTTGTATAACACGCCATTTTGTAGGCAAAATTATGGCACTGTTCGCGACATCAGACTAAGAATGGGCCTGGTGCCACCTTCTAAGTGATCTATAATCATTCTTAGATTGGCGTCATTTCGTTGATGAGACATCAGATCCGGTCCGCAGACAGTTGTCTCGAAGGCGCCGTCCTCTTCTTCACTAGTACTGGTGGATTGAAGAGGTGCTCGTGATAGCGTGTCGGCATCTTCGTGCTTTTTGCCTGACTTCTACACAATGGTGACATCAAATTCCTGAAGGCGCGGACTCCATCGTGCTAAACTTCCTGAAGGGTCTCGTAGATTGGTCAACCAGCACAAAGCATGATGGTCAGTCACCACTTTAAACGGTCTTCCATAGAGATATGGCCTAAACTTTGTAATTACCCAAATGACCGCGAGACATTCTTTCTCTGATGTGGAATAGTTAGATTCTGCGCGAGACCGTGTGCGACTTGCGTGGGCTATTGCCCGTTCAATGCCATCTTGTCTTTGTACCATAATAGCTCAAAGACCAATATTGCTGGCACCAGTGCGTACTTCAGTGTCAGCATCTTCATCGAAGTTGCAGAGCACGGGAGGGGAAGAGAGCCGGTGCTGTAGTTCCGCAAAGGCAGTCTGCTGTTCGTCAGCCCAGACAAACGGTGTGTCATCACGCGTGAGGCGTAATAGTGGCTCCGCGACTTTGGAGAAATTTTCAATAAAGCGTCGGTATTACGCGCACAGACCCAGAAATCGTCGAAGACTTTCCTTGTCAGTTGGAAGTGGAAAAGTGGTGATGGCAGCAGATTTGTCAGGATCAGGCAGAACACCAACGGCGCTCATGACGTCACCAAGGAACTTTATTTTTTCGTAGCCGAAATGACATTTCTCGGGCTTGAGTGTGAGATCGGCCGATCTAATGGCTTCGAGCACATTCCGAAGGCGACGAAGATGCTCGTCTAACGTTTCTGAAAACACAACGACCTCATTGAGGTAGATTAGACAGCTTTTCCACTTGAGGTCTGCCAGGACGGTGTCCATGATTCGCTGAAATGTGCCTGGAGTGAAATAGAGGCCGAAAGGGAGCACTTTGAATTCATAAAGGCCATCCGGCGTTACGAAAGTGTTCTTTTCCAGGTCACGTTCATCGACCTCTATTTGCCAATAACCGCCGTTCAAGTCGACGACTGAAAAATACATCGCGCGTTGCAGGTTGTCCAGAGATTCGTCTACTCTGGGCAACGGGTACATGGCTTTCTTTGTGACAATGTTCAACTTTCTGTAGTCGACACAAAAGCAAAGCGTGCCATCTTTCTTTTAGATGCGGAAGCATCTTATACTCGCGCCTTGTAGTGCGCCGTCCGCGCCGTCCGCACCGCTTCTCGAACATTCGACAGCTGACGCGCGCACATGCGCCGTCGCGCCGTCGCCCACCATCTGTGCCGCGCGCGCTTCTCCTTCGAGAACATTCGACAGCTGACAGCGCATGCGCCGTCGCGCCGTCGCCATCTGTGCCGCGCGCGCGCTTCTCCTTCGAGAACATTCGACAGCTGACAGCGCATGCGCCGTCGTGCTGTATATATACTCAAGGTTGGCGCTCGCTCGCTCAGTTGCCGCTTGTCCTTTGGTTTGTACGGCGCGTCGACATCCGAAGTCGCCGTGAAATGAATGCCAACGAATCCACAAACACAATGATCGACGTCCCTTCGACCAGCGCCGCTCTTTCGCATACGTGTGTACGTGTTCACTCATTTAACACCCCCTCCTACAACCACGTTAACCAATTTAGCCATCGACCCAAGTAAGTCGCAATTTAACACCCCATTTCACAACCACGTTAACCAATTTAGCCATCGACCCAAGTAAGTGGCACTTTAACACCCCGTTAACCAATTATACGCTCCGCATCCTCCTCAGTGTTCTCCCGAGGGAAGCTGTGGGCAATGTTTTTCACAAGAACGACTGGTGATAACCAAGGGCTGCTTGAAGGCTGTATCACGCCATCCTGAAGCACTTACTGAACCTGTGTTTGAATCGCGTGGTGTTCGGTTGGCGAAACACGGTAAGGCTGCTGCCGTATCGGATGCACGTCGTCATAGGTGATAATACGGTGTTTAGTTATCGGTGTTTGGCGTATCTTTGAAGAACGTGCAAAAAATGTGTGAAATTCCAGCAACGGCTCGCTCAAACGCTGCTTGTTTGCTTCAGAAATCGTTGGATTGTTGTCGACGCTGCGGAAATGCGCTTCAGCAGTGCCGATGGTCTCGGAAGGAAAACACAAGGTGACATTGGCGACTGGGTCGGCGTAGGCGATGACAGTTCCAGGAAAAAGATGCCGGTTCTCGTAGCTGAAGTTTGTGACGAAAACGTGGAAGTGATCATCACGAAGGTCAACAAGGCTTCTCGCTGCGCAGACAACCAGAGACAGCAAAAGCGAGTGATTGCTTTTCACGACTGCTTCACCGTGCAGCATTCCGTCCCACGCCACCTGAACCACAACAGTTGCACCGGGTGGTAACGTGACAGCATTGTCGATAACGCGAAGAGACACTCGGGAGTGGCTGGGGTCGACGTAAGCTGTTGTGGCGTTTGTAGTTGGGAAAGTGACTAGATGTCGTCAAATGTCAATTATAGCACCATGCTTCCCGAGAAAATCCATGCCGATGATCAGGTCTCGAGAGCACTGTTGGAGAACGCTAAAACTGGCAACAAATGTACAACCACAGACTGTCAATCTCGCCGCGCACATACCGAGTGGCGTGACGATATGCCCGCCAGCTGTACGAATTGGCGTGCGGTTCCAAGGAGTCGTTATTTTCTTCAGAAGGGCGGCCAGTTTTTCGCTAATTATGGAATAGTCCGCACCAGTGTCCACTAAAGCGCTGATTTTGCGACCATCTAGCAGAACAAGAATATCTTGGGAAACCCTTCCGCAACCACCCGGTGATGTCGTTGTAAATGTATCGTCGGTACCTTCAGTCCACGTCGATAGGGGGCTTGAGCATGACCTGTCTGAGCGGCCTTGCCCCCGAAGGTCGCTGTGGCTAGTTTTCCCGATGCGAGCTAGGTGACCGGCCCTGCATCACGCCCGAATAGGTGCGATTATTTGGCGAGAACCACCACGGGGATGGGGAACGTCAGTGGTGCCGAGATGTCGATCCGCGCTGCTGGGCAACGTCGTCCGCGATTTCCGGAGGCCGCTGGCTGAACCTAGGAGGTGGGGAGTTGGCCGAAAAACCACGAAGTCACAGCTCTCGATAAGTACACAGTCGGTAGATGTGTCCAGGTTCGCCACAGTGATAGCAAAGAGGATGTCGATCAGGGGCCCGCCACACGTCCGTTTTCGCGGAATAGGTCGGCGGTCGCTGAGGTATGGGCCCGCTTGGACTGCCTGACGCATGGCTGGGGCCGTTGTGTGAGGCTGCGTGAAATGCGGTGCGGGTTGGCGCAGAGTTCGGTCTGCCGGAAGCACGGCAGGGGCCGCGGTGGGAAGCGGAGACAAAGGTGCTGCTGGCTGGAGCAGAGTTTGCGCATACGACATGCGAGGAAAGTCATTTAGGTGTCACGGCTCTGTATGACACGACGGTTCTCGTAGTGCGTGCTGAACTTCATCTCGGACGATGCCGGACAAAGAACTGACAGTAGGGGCCGAGGGTACTGAAAACTTCTGCAGTTCTTCGTGGATTGCAGAGCGTATGAGCTCACGGAAGTAGTCGACGTGGCCTCCAAGACCGCCCATGTAGTACGTCGTAGAGGCAAAGTTCACTTGTCGCTCGTACGTCTGTGTCCGTTGCCGAAGCGTGCTTTCAATTAGGACGGCTTCAGCGAGAAACCCTGACGTAGTCTTGGGGGGGGGGGGGCTGCGTACAAGACCACCAAACAAGTGCTCCTTTACTCCACACAACAAGTACCGCACCTTCTTCTCTTCCGGCATGTGAGGGTGGGCTCGTCGAAAAAGACGCGTCATGTCCTCAACGTACATTGCTATGCTTTCATTCGGCATTTGCATACGGCACTGGAGTTCACGTTTAGCAATCTCTTGGCGATCGGGACTTGCATACGTTTCGAGAAGCCGGTGTATGAAGTCCGCTCATGACGTGAACAGACCTGCCCGGTTTTCGTACCAAACACGCAACCCGTCGTTCAAACTGAAGTAGGCATGTTTGAGCTTGTCTGTGACATTGCACATGTTATGAGTGGCAACGAAATTAATGGACTGGCCAATACTCAAAATCTTCATGGACAGCAGCGTGAAAGGGATTCGGCGTTCGTGGTTTGAACAGCACATAGTGCATTGGCGTTGCGCCTTCCATACAGGCTGAGTTGGAGCCGATTGGGACGGCGCTGCCTGGGTTAGTTGGGGCCGTCATTCTCTCTGAGAGAAGTCAGAATTCGGGGTCCCGTTCATGGATCCTTCGGCTAGCACGGTGAACAGGCGTAACCACCGGTATGGGGCTGGAGCTTCTTGTACTGGGAGGGCTTCGGTGCATAGGTTACCCCACACTTCCACCAGTTGTCACGCGCTAGGAGCTCCAAGAAACGTACAAGGCGACGCGACTGTCAAAATCTGTGACACAGAAAAGGACGTCTCCGCTGGAACGGGTTGCTCGTCTTCGTCTTTTTCGTTCACTGGCACAGAACTGGCCCACTGTTCGCTGGCACAGTACACCAGGTGGCAATATGATCAGAGTCATCGAAGTTTCCTGAGAAATGATTCGCATTTAGAAAGTTTTCTGGTGCCCTCTTAATCTTTAAGTGCAGCAACTAAAGTCGCAAGGAGAGGAAGGTGCGAAAAGAAGGTTTACTTTGGTTTCATTCATGGAAATTTTACAACGAAATGCAAGGAGCTTGATGGGTACTTCAGTGTTCATTCTTTAACACCCGAAGTGGGAATGTCGGCTTTTTCTATGTTTGGTTTGAAACAAAAAAAATGAGACGAAAAACAATTGCCGTCCAGCTGACTATGCACGGCACTTGGCGGATTCTAGCTGCTCCAAACAGGTTCCAAACGCCTACACAGTTCATGACCACGTTCCTTTTTTGAGGTTTTTATGGCTTCGTTACACCATACCTAATTTTCAGCGTGACCACGCCTGCATTGTTCGAGAAGCTTCGGGACTGTAGTAGACCATTTTGTTAAGATAACGCTCAGACTGCGAACAATACAGATAATTCTGGAGTCTGTATGACGGCTAGCTTGAACGCTGGAATAAGGAGCGTTCAAGCGAGGACGCGTGTATAAATACCGCCGCCCTTCACTGCTTGTGAGTTGATTGAAGCGGCTGACCCGCAGGTCCCGGGATCGAATCCCGACTGCGGTGGCTGCATTTCTGATGTAGCCTCGTGTGCTCAGATTTGGGTGCACGTTAAAGAGCCCCAGGTAGCCGAAATTTCCGGAGCCCGACACTATGGCGTCTCTCATAATCATATGGTGGTTTTGAGACGTAAACCCACATATCAATAGAGTTGTTTGAGATGTGCTGGCACGCTCTGTTAGATGCCAGCAGTGTCAGTGTGCTGCTGTAAATTTGCTGACTTTCCTTTAATTGGCAGCAAGTTCAGACCAATATAGAGTTTAACCTGGACCCCCGGTCTGCTCGCTTCGTCCTAGTGTCGACTCCGTGACATCTGGTGAAGGTGCTGTTTCTTTCATGTACCGACACTCCCGTCAAAAGGTGATCCCAGACGACGTCGTGAAGAAGACACCGATGCGAACCCCGAGAAGCGAGTTAGCCGCGGCCAACAAGGCCTACCACTGAAGTACGGGCTTCTACCCAGCAATACTCGGAAGACCATGGCGTTGACGTCGGCCATGGGGACACTGACAGCGATGGTGACACCTGAATCACTCCTGCTCAGGCGACCCAAGGAGCCGCTAAATTTCCGCGGTACACCACTCGATGAACCCGAAAGCTTACTTGAAAGGTTCGACCGCATTGCCCTGTTGAACAAGAGAACCGACGATGACAAGCTTAGGCGTGCGTATTTTGCTTTACAAAATGCTTCTCGGACCTTTTTAGAAATTCAAGAGAGAAGCCTCACAGTGTGGGAGGCCGTTTGCACCAGGTTACTCAGTACTTTCGCAAGCGTGGTCCGCAAGGAGAAGGCTGAAGCCCTTCTGAAAACCTGTCTGCAGATGCCAAACGAAAACAAGCGTTATTCATGAAAGATATGAGTAAACTCTTCCTCCACGCTGTCCCCGACATGCCCGAGCAGAAAAAGGTCCATCTTCTCACGACAGGAAAGAAAGAATTCTTCGCCGGGCTGATCAGGAGCCCAGCAAAGTCGCCACGCCGAATTCATTTCGGAAGCATCTACGATTGAGAAGACGCTCTCATTGCGGGCATTGCAATGCAACCGTAGCTTCTCGTCTACAAGCTACACCAACATCCTTGCCCTAGGTGCCACTTACCTGCAAGAGAGGATTGTAGCGATTGTGCCAGATGAGCTGCAAAAATTGATTCTTTCAGCGCGAATCGTTTGTTTCAGCGAGATTCGTGGCACCAGCGGCAGTAGTGCTTGCGCAATGCCTTACGCACTCTTCTTGCTTGCACAGAATTGGGAGTATCTGCTGATTGACCCACACGCGTCGACCATAGGACAATCTTGTATTTCGAAGCAAGATCTACTTTCAAAGCCACGAGACGGCCCAGGGCTGTCCCGGCATCGCTTCTTAAAAGGAGCTCTCCTCTGCCATCGACCATTCGTGGTAGCAGTGGTAGTAGTGCTTGCGCACTCTTACGCACTCTTCTTGTTTGCACAGGTTGGTTTCAACGGCTTCTGTCGTTTTAATTATTATCCGATTTATGTCGCTGCTGCTATGAATAGTTTTTAGCTGCTACTTCTATTGGTGTTTAGTATCTGCATTGCTTTGAATAGCTTTGTGCTGCTGAGATCCCTACTTATGCTGAACTTGCTAAGCGCATCGATGAATTAGAGTCGTGGCTGCTCAGTGAATCTGATTGTAAGACCCATCGCATCGTTTACAAGATCACTGAGAAAATGAAGTCCTAGTGGATGGATGTGCTAGTGCTAAAGAAGCACGTGGACAGCCTCGAGTCCAGTTTAAAAATCCTGAATGATCTGGTTGACAAACTGAACAGTGAAAAGGCCTCACTTGTAGCCTTTGAAAATTGTTCACTGCCTCGCAAGGTCTCACAGCTCGAGCAATACTCACGCTTGAATAACGTCGAGATAAGGAGCATCCCTTGCACTCAGAGTCGAGACTGCGTTGTCGTAGTTATAACAATTTCCAAGAAAATTGGATGTCCAATTACTCCTTCAGATCTCGACGTTGTTCATCGGGTTTCTACTGAAGATAAGAAAAAGAAGACCTTAATCACGAGATTTTGCTGTCGGGCAAAAAAGAATAATTTTTTCAGCAAGGCACGTGAGGCAAGGCTCTGTCTCGGTGACATCGGCATGTCTGATTGCGCCCATCTTATTTTCATTAACAACCACTTGACACCTCAAAAAAGGCGTTATTTTCGAGTGCACTGGAATAAAAAAAGCGAGCAACTGAAAGCGCTTGTGGACTGATAATTGCCCGATTAAGGCTAGAAAACTTATAAAGCTATGTCTGTCGCATTGCTGATGAGTCTGACCTTTCCGTTTCAAACCAATAGTATCTATCACCACGCATAAACTCATTGTTTACCAATCATGGCTTCTTATTTTACACCATCCGCGCTGAATAAATTCATGGCGTGCGACTGTCATTAAGTCATCCACTTGAATGCTAGAAGTTTTTGCAAGCACCATGATGAATTTGATAACCTTTTTTCGTCACTTAATAAGGCCTTTTCAATTATTTGTGTCTCCGAGACATGGCTTGGTCATGATTATAACGAACTATATTGTTTAAATCTTGCTGCTCTGAATACTCCCGTCAAGCGACGAGTGCCCACGGTGGTGTGGCTATTTTTTTTCACATACTTTTTCTTATAAACGTCGTCATGACTTTGAACCTAATATTCTCAACTGTGAATTGGTTTTTATTGAGTTCGATTCTCCTGTCTTCAACATCCCCAGGAAGAACTTACTCGTGGGCTGTATTTACCGCTAGCCTTCGTCGCGAATTTCTGAGTTTTTCAGTGCTCTTGATCATGCTATAGAAGAAATATCGCATGCTAAATGCAACGTACTAATATTAGGTAACATCAGCATCAACCTCTCAGATATTGCTTCCCCTATTTCTGCTAATTATTCTAGTTCTTTTCATAGCTATGGTTACAAATGTACGATTACTCTCCCTACGTGCTGTCCAATCAATAATTATGGCAGCTTGGTTGATCATGCATTATCTAATTTACTTGAACAACCTGATGCAAGAATTGTTACTACTGATATTACCGATCATTACCCTAACGTTTTACGCGTCCAGAGTCTATCCCTTCAAAGAACAATACGTATTACAGATTTACACTTGATAAACCAAAGCTAACTGATAGCCTGGCTAAAACTGAGTGGTCAGATATTATGTCGTGCGTCGAACCCCAGAAAACTTTCTCACATTTTTTTTTGTTACCCTATCATTGCATTTCAGCTCGTATACTCACAAGGAAAAGTGCTTGATAATTATAGCCTCCCCGCAAAACCCTTGACTTACAGATAACCTTCTGAAAGCTATGCGCTCTCGAAAAAATATGTATAAAAAACAAAGAAACAGCCTTTCAATACAAAATTACGTGCCCGTTATAGAAAATTTTCTAACGCTTTCCGCTAAGCGCAGGAATTTGAAGAGAATTTATAACAACGTAAAGATTGCTGAGTGTGGTAATAATGCTGAAATGAAATGGGACATCGTGAACGCCTATCTTAACCGCACTAACCAGAACGCTATATATCAAGGATTGTGCATAACAGAGTGACATATAGTAATTCAGTGAATATCGCAGATGCCTTTTGTGATGCTTTTTTAATACTTCCTCTGGTTCCGCTTTATGTTGTGAAATGTTATTGAACCACCTACCTCATTCATTCTTCCTTTTCCCTTCTACTCCTGATGAAGTCAATTCGATTATTAAGACGTTTAAGCTCACAAGTGCTGGCCTTGATAATATTAATGCGAGGGATATCAAAACGATTGCTGAACACATTGCCCACGTTCTTTCATCAATCATCAACCACGCTTTTAAATCTGGTATTTTTCCTCGTCAACTCAAACGCGGATGCGTCATTCCCGTTTTCACGAAAGGTGATCGTACATTGTTGCAGAATTATAGAACTATTTGCGTTCTCCAGTTTCTAAGTAATGTTATTAAAAAAATAATGGAATAGCGCATTACAAAATATTTAAACAAATTCAGTATTTTTTCCACCCACCGTTTCGGCTTTCGTTCCGGCTTTTCGACAAATGTAGCGCTTATAACACATACTGATTACATCAAAAAGGCGATTGATAGAGGTGAATTCACCGCATTGATATTTATAAACTTATTTAAGGCTTCCGACTCTATTAATCATTCCATTATTATTGCTAAATTAGAAGCTGTTGGAATAACCACTTCACCTTTGCTTCTAATCAAAAGTAATCTACACGACAGAAAAAAAGTTAATATTTCCGGATCTTATTCTAAAGAAGAAACTACTAAAAAAGGTGTACCACAGTGGTCCATCTTTGGTCCCTTACTCTTTTTAATAAATAAATGGCTTGCCGACTAGCCTTTCCTCATCTATGTGTACTCTATACGCGGATGACACGACAATATTTATTTCTAACAGCGGCCAATCTACATAAGCAAATATGGTAAATGAAGATATTTTGAAAATCTGCTCGTGGTGTACAAAGAGCAAACTGCAAATCAACCATAATAAAATAAATTGTCATTTTAGGGCGAAGCTCCTTATAGCGGCACCCGTTCGTCCCTCGTAGTCGTAGTAGTAGTGTGTAAGCAGTCTTACATTTTGACCTCCAAGGTGGTGCCGGTGGGAGATTTCTTCTGTGCGTTGTTGAACAATAAGAAATTCGCAGCGTGAGCGTTAACTAAAAGCCGAATTCTCCTGTTTCTCATTCCCCCTTATCAGCCAATGGCATGTACATTGAGCACTATCAGACAAGAAAGGGTTGCTACGTTATACTCGCTGGGCGTAACCTTCTTCATTTTAGAAAGGTTTAGCGAGCGTTGGGCCACAGTGCCATGAATACAGTGAACTAGTATATACCTTGAACTCGAGGTGGTTAAAGGTGAAAAGTAGACACAAAGCGCAAGCCGTAAGAAAGTGTGCGTGTGCTTTTTCTCGTTCAGTCCTTGGAAGGTCCGTTGGATGGCGGTGCTTCTATATGAGAAATATATGATCAAAAGATGGGAGATGGTGGTATTTGGAGTGTAGAATAGGTGGACGAACGGACACGCAGACAGATGCATAGACGGACGCACGGATGGCTGCACGGACGGATGGACGCATGGACGGACGCAGGAGTGGCAGCATGGACGGACGTACAGATGGAAATGCGGACGCACGAACAGACGCACACACGGACGGGTGGATGAACGCACAGGCGGCCACACAGGTGCACGCATGGACGGACGGAAGCAAGAAAGAAAAGACGGACGGATGCTTCGCCCCACTCTTCATCATTCACTACGTGGATATGCTGCCATTTTTTACCTCGCGCAAACGTCGGTCGCATCTTTCTGAATCCATTACCATCAACCGTCACATTATCACTCAAGTTGATCACTGTACAATTTTAGGCGTGGAACTCGACTGCCACCTCGAATTTCGTCTTCACCTGTCTAATGTAAAAAAGAAAATGGATCACGGTATACGCGTTCTTATCAAAGCGCGATTGGATTTCTCCTCCTCTACTATCTTATCGTCTTATTATGCTTTCGTTCATTCTTACCTTAACTACAACATTGAATCATGTGGCAATACATACAGCAGTCACCTGGCATCATTGCAGATCATTCAAAACCGGGCCATTCATCTAATAACGTTTTCATCATTTCTGTTAACGCGAATACGTTACAATATTACGATTGTACAAGTTACGTGAATCACTCCTACAATATTCTAAGCGTGTCCAATCTTAATAAATATAATCTCGCCATTTTTGTTTTAGGGCACTACAGATTGACATTCCGGTGTCTATAATACCTCAGACATCCCTCTATAATGCTAACAATACTAGATTCGCTGGAAACAGTAATTTCAATTTACCCATCGTTCGCATGAATCACGGCAAGTAGTCGCTACATTTATCAGCACTTGCTTTGTGGAATTCACTACTGTCTACTATAAAATCCCTAATTGTCCCTAGATTCCGATCTGAACTTGAACATTTTCTGCTTGATTTGCCTGATTCCGTTTCATCACTGCTTTAGGTGTTTTCATTCGGTAGTTTTTCTTTATCTTCTCATCTTTCTTCATCCTTGTGTCTCTTTTCTGTGATTTTCCTTATTGGTTTTATATTTTGTTTATTGGTTTGAGGTTTACTATGTTACATTATTGTTTATTGTTTTTAAAATATCTCCCGCTTTGTCATTACTATCATCGACTATGGCACATAACTTGTTCGATGCTTTTTGTTAACGCTGTTTATAAGTTATTTCCTTTCATGACTCGAATTATCATCACTATAATTATTATTATTATTATTAGGTCCGAGAATTGCCAATTTACTTGTGTTGTTAAATTTGTTATCATGTACAGGTGGTCCCAATTCAATTCTTACCACGGGACCTCCTTTTGTATGTACTAATTATGTATTCTTTCCTTTGTTTGACGTGAAAATAAATTGATTTTGAATCTGAAGCTCACGTGGACTCCATCGCGGACTTCGTACGCTAAAAGGTCCAGCAATCACAGGGCGTTCTTCATCTTCGCCAGCCGCTGCTGCAAGTTGTGAGCTATGCTTCTGCAGCCCGCCCTCCTCCACGCCATCCCCAAGACGCTGCCCCGCCGCACTTCCATCACCAGAATCCATCATAGTCACCGCCGCAACCAGCACTTCTGACCCGTTAACGTACGCAAAGAAAACCAATGTTTGGTGTGCACATGACAAACACCCGCTCTGCTACACTGCGGAGAGGCCGGCCGTACCTGCCTACGTTGCCGGTACCGACAGATGGGCTTACTGAGCTTCGAGGTCACCACACCATGTTTACAATGGGGTGAACGACCACCAGACATCGCCGACTACCTCGCAAGAGCGCAGTTGACACAACCCGACCTAACCATTAGGCGTCACCAGGCCTCTAAGCCTCACCGTTCCGCGCGGGCAGTACACTAGCCCTGATCGAAGCCGATCTCCGAGCCCTTACTCGTAAAACTACGGGCAGCAACCGTAAAGCGCGGTTTCTGAACGACGAACTACCAAACATCCTCCTTCGCTGATGCCAACGACGTCGAAACGCAACTGAAGTACTCACCATAAGACGAAAGGGGTCTTGACGCCGAAACTTGGCGGCTTGAAAAAGATGTCACGATGCAAAGTGGAGGCAGTGAAGCAGACAGATGTAGCTGTGGTCCGACGCCATGACCCAACTGCAACGATGACGAACCAGCGACCTCGACAGATTATTTGAGGGCCACCTTGTCATTGCTCTCGTCAATACTAGAGCCGACTAATCTATCGTCATTGGGCCTTTCACGAGGAAGTTGAAGAAAGTGAGGACTGCATCGCAAGGCCCCAAAATTCTGGCCACTGGAGGTCACTTAATTACTCCGACTGGAGTCTGCACAGCAGAAGCCACCATCAATAGCAAGACTTATCCTACGAGAATCTTTGTAATCGTCCAAATTGCTTCAGAGATGTGATACTCGGGATAAAGTTTCTAAGCCAACACGTCACTGTCTGTTGACTGCGCCGTGTTTATAAGTCGACACGGCGCAGTCAAGACGGCGTTGTTTTCTGAGGTTAGTGTGCTTAACTGAAACCTGGTGTCTGAGTTAAACACACTAATTTCAGAAAACACGCTACCGACCCTTACAATGCCAAGGAATCGTCCATTGAATGTGCTAGAAGAGCAGGTCACCCTGCCACCTTTCTCCAGTGCTGTCATTTCTATTAGCACCGAAAACGCCAGAAACCTTGAAGGCGTCATCAAGGGCGATCATCACCTTCTCCTTAGCCGTCAGATTAGCGTCGCGAGAGGTATAGCCGAGCTGCGTAACGGCAAAGCAAAGGTGGCGCTGACAAACTTTGGCCACGAATATAGACACCTTAACGTTGGTACGACGGTGGCCTACATCGACGAACTCGGAGAGGCCAGCAATTCATTCGCCCTCTTCGATGCTGTTGATGCTGCTTCGATGAATTGAGGGTTCGAACCAGATTTCGACGGCCATCTGAGCCTTTCAAAGTGCGAGCAACATCAGCTCAAATCCCTTCTCCTGCAATTCAAGGACTGCTTCTCGTCGTAATTATAGAGAATTCAACAAAGCACAGCCACGAAACATCGCATCAAAGCAGACGAATGTGAACGACCAGTTTGACAAAGCCCTTACCAAGTTTTGACGCGCGAACGCGGCGTCGTGAACAAGCAAGTAAACGAAATGCAACTTGACGACGTCATTCAGCTGTCGAAGAGTCTGTGAGAGTCACCCGTTGTATTAGTGAAGAAGAAGGATGGAACCCAATGCTTTGCGTCGATTATCACGAAGAAGGGCGTGTACCCTATAGATGACGCCCTGGACTGGCTTCACACCCCGAAGTACTTTTCGTCGAAGGACCTCAAGACCAGCGATTTTCAGATCAAAGTTGACGACTGGTTTCATTACACCAGATGGCATGTTCAAACTCAAGGTCATGCAACTTGGTCTTCGCACGGCGCCTGCGACGTTCCTACCAGTTATGGACACCGTGCTTGCTTGACTGAAGTGTGAAACTCGCCTTGTACATTAGGACGACGTCGTCGTGTTTTCCTCGAGCTTCGACGAGCATCTCCGGCGCCTTGAAGCGATATTTAAAGCTATAAACATCTCTGGACTCCCCCTGAAGCCAGAAAAGTACCTCTTCGCGTGCGAGGAGCTCTTGTTCTTGGGACACGCGGTTAGAAAGTCTGTCCCAAACCGCGAAAACAGCTGCCATCGCTGATTTGCCGCAGCTCACCGATAAGAAGACTGTACGCCTATTCATCGTGTGTGCCTATTGCAGCCATTTCATCAAACGTTTTTCACAGATCGTCGAACCGCTAACTCAGCTCACAAGAAACAACGTCGAATTCAGGTTCGAAGCGGCACAAGAGGAAGCATCTAAGGAATTCAAACGACGCCATCAGGCACTACCAATACTTCCTCATTTCGACGAATACGCCGACACAGAAGTACCCACCGACGCAAGCAGCATAGGTCTTGGTGCCGTCTTTGTGCAAGGAACTGTCCGTCTCGAAAGGGTTACCACTTATGCAAACCAGTCTCTATCGATAGCTGAAGCCAACTATTCCACAAGAAAAAAAGGAGTGCCTCACCATCTGGGCAATTTTAAAGTTTCACCCCTATTGACCTCTGCAGTATATAGACTTTCAAAGTTGTGCGCGACCATCACGCTTTGTGTTGACTAGCTCACTTGAAAGACATTTGGGGTTACCTCACATAGTGGAGCCTCACACTTCGAGAATTCCACATGACTGTCGTTTGCAAGCCTGGAAGAAAACACTCTCCCTGTGGGCAGTACCAGCGCACAAACTCATGGGATGAAGAGAAGAGACACCAACAAGCTTGTCTGTGTCTCTTCTCTTCGTCCCGTGAGTTTGTGCGCTGGTACTGTCCATAAAGTATCACCAACTAGCCGAAGTATCAGTCCTGCTTCAAAACACTCACTCCGACTGCTTATCTCGGGCCCCTGTGGACCAACCTCAAGACGACAACCTGGATGAGGACGGTTTCTTGAGAACGATGACTGCCGATGACTTCGCCGAGCCACGGCGAGTTGACCCGGAACTGAGGAGCCTTGTAGAATTCCTCGAGGGTGACAGCCTGACTGTTCCGAATGCTTTCAAGAGGTGACTGGAGTCGTTTTTCCTGCTAAATGAAGTTCTTGTAAAGAACGTCTCGGCCATGCCTGCCGACCACCTTTTTGCAGTTCGTTCAGCAACGAGAGAAAAAGTGCTTGAGGCCCTACACGATGACCCGACGGCTGGACACCTCGGTGTTTCCCCTACCTCGGCCGCTGGATGAAAGAGCGCACGGTACGGCTTGCCACGTGGGACGACTTTTTATGGAAGAGCGCGTGTTAGCCGAAAGGTCAGTTGCGGCCGCTGCAGCGCGATGTGGCGGGGACAAGAGGGACGGGGAAACAAGTGGCGGCGGCTCCCTCGGGGCAGCAGCCGCAGCAAATTAGCTGATATGTCGCATATTCAGTAGACTACAAGGTACTATCTATATAAAAAGCCTATTGATTTCGCCTGTACATGCCGAGCACTTGAAGTTTTTTTTCACAGCCAACTTCTTGTTTTGGGGCTGAAAGAAAAGCCACAATGCATGTAGCTGAATAATATTACACTGAATGCGTGACAATGTCGTTGTTCTACATATGAAGATGTCTTATACTTACATCTTTTAATTTTTGTGGCGTATACTCAGCACTTTCGCGTTTTCTCACCCGGAATGTTTGACAATTTTTTGGACACTTGACAATGGATGTTCATAATTTTTGTATTCTGAAAGCGTATCAAAGAAACACAATTTGAATAGTTTTTATGTCATCCGGTACACGGTAGTGTGCCAAAAAGTAATTAACCTTCGATCGCTAGATAAAAGTGGTTTCTACAAACATGGTGACGCGCTCCTCGGAAATTTTGTACTGAAGAGGCTGTGAAAGTATACATCATTAGAAGTGGCATTCGAATTTCTAGATATTTCTCACTAGGCAGGTATATATATTGTGGTGAAGCCTTCGAACAGTGGGTCGTCCTCTCCAGCGCCTTCTAGTGGGTTGCCCTTTTTAGCAAGAAGAAGAGCAGCTCGTGCAGAGAGTCGGTACCCGCATTGACTGTCACTGTCAAGCATCGTCGACAAGCGTCCGCCAATAAACGTCTCAACAATTTGGTGGAGAGTGCTGTGCCCTTCGAACACCTTCGGTTAGCATTTGATGCCCCTGGAGCTTCGATCCCGCACCGTGCCTTCTACCATGCACCAAGACGCCGCACAGCAAACGCTTCCTCTTTCGCCGACGCCATGTTCCGGTGTTCCCCGCATCCGCGACCCTCCTGTCTTCCCCGGCGCGGATGGCACCGACGTCGAGGACTGGCTTGCTATGTACGAACGCGTCAGCGTCCCCAATCATTGGGACGAGGCAGGTAAACTCGGCAACCTGGTTTTCTACCTCGCGGGTGTGGCCGGCATGTGGTACAACAACCACGCATCCGATTTCCCCACTTGGTCCGCTTTTAAAACCGCCTTCGTCGACGTGTTCGGCCGTCCTGCCGTTCGTAAGCTCCAAGCCGAACAGCGGTTACGTGAACGAGCACAGCAGACCGGTGAGTCCTTCACAAGCTACATAGAGGACATCCTTGACTTGTGCAAGAAAGTGGACACGAGCATGTCAGAGGCCGACAGAATTACCCATATTCTAAAAGGCATCGCCGACGATGCCTTCACCATGGTCCTGGCCAAGAACCCTCGCACTGTGGCAGAGATCATTACACTTTGCGAAAGTTACGAGGAGCTGCGACGGCAGCGCTCGATGACCCGTCGACCACCCTCACGTGACGCTGATCTCTCGGCCTTGTCAACACTTCCTGACCACACCGCCTTGCTTGCTGAAATCAAGTCATTCGTGCGTGCGGAAGTTGCCCGCCAGGTCTCTTTACTGGCCTTTGCTTCCCCGCAACGTGCTGAACAGTCGTCAAGCACACTTTTGCCTCCTCTCCACCGAGCCATTCAGCAGGAAATCGCGCAGGTCGTTCCAGAATATCACCAGCCGCCTCCAGTATCTACACCACTCAGTTACGCCCAAGTTGTCGCCAGGCCACCCCCACCGATTCCTGTGACTGGCCCTCTTGGTTACACCGAAACCATCGCCAGACCCCAGGCCTTCGGAGAAACTGTGCCGCCTACATATACCGACGTCATCCACGTGCCCCGTGTGCCGCCCACTATGCAGTTATATCAGCAGCCGGCTCACCCATCGCGTTCTTCGACATGGATGGGACCCGCGAACCGATGGCGCACTGCAGACAATCGCCCCATCTGCTTTGCTTGTGGTTGCGTCGGGCACGTAGCACGCTACTGCAATCGTGTGCAGCGACCGCAGGTCGCCTCAAATTTTCCCAGCCAATCGAGCCGCTTTTATGACCAACAGCCACCTACGTCACCGTCGTCCCGCCCCGCTCCATCTACCCGCCACTCACATTCTCCGCGACGTCGCTCACTGTCGCTGATGCGGCCACGTCCACTAGAGGGTGACCAAAAAAACTAGTCGTCGCAGTCCACGAGGCAAGGGCTGCGACGCTGTCGAACTGCGGAAGCCCTCAGGAAAGACCATTGAACGTGATAGACGTGCTTGTGGATGGTGTTCGTGCATCTGCCCTTGTAGATACTGGAGCCGCCGTATCCGTGATGGACGCAAAGCTTAGCCGATTACTGCGCAAAGTGACCACGCCACTTTCCGGCCTCTCCCTACGTACAGCCAGCGCCCAAAGCATTCACCCTACAGCGATGTGTACAGCCCGCCTCATGATTCAGGACGTGATGTATGCCGTCGAATTCATCATAATTCCTTCATGCTCTCACGACGTCATCCTAGGATGGGATTTTCTCTCCCGCCACGACGCCGTTATTCATTGCGCACCAGCAGAAATAGAGCTGACACCATTCTCTTCTTTGACGCCGGCCGAAAGTCCATCTACTGCAAGCAAATTACTCGTCAGGGACGACACGCAAGTGCCTGCAAACTCGTCCACGGCGGTGTCGGTCTACTGTGCAAGTCTTTCAGACACCGCTGCACTCCTCTCACCATTTCATCGTGTTTTCACCAGAAAAGGTTTGCTGGTTCCTTTCGCGACCGTGCAAATAACTCGCGGCAGCACAACTATTTTTGTTCTGAACTCATCCCCGTACAGTGTTACGTTGGTGCGAGGGGAATGTCTCGGCAGCGTGGAACCCATCGAAGACGTACAAGTCATGGATCAACCTGATGACACGCACTGCCGAAGTTCCAATACGCTTAGTGCTGTTTCTACATCTGTTTCATCACCCGCTGATGTATTTGGTCCTTCCATTGCCGACAACCTTACGCCGGTCCAGCGCTCCCAGCTTGTGGCCCTGTTGGAAGAATTCCGCTCTTCTTTCGATGTCTCTCAACCTTCTCTCGGCCGCAAATCGACTGTTACGCATCGCATTGACACAGGCGCACAACCACCACTACGGCAACGTTCATATTGCGTATCTCCCACAGAACGCCGTGTAATCAACGAGCAAGTGGATGACATGCTACGCCGCGATGTTATTCGACCCTCTAACAGCCCCTGGGCATCTCTTGTCGTTCTCGTCGCGAAGAAGGACGGTTCTGTGCGGTTCTGTGTGGACTACCAACGTCTCAACAAGATCACTCGTAAGGACGTGTACCCACTACCGCGTGTGGATGACGCGATTGGCAGCCTGCAAGGAGCCGAATTCTTTTCATCTATAGATTTGTGCTCAGGGTACTGGCAAGTACCTATGGCTGAGGACGCTCGACCGAAGACCGCTTTCGTCACTCCCGACGGCTTGTACGAATTCAACGTCATGCCGTTTGGGCTGTGCAATGCGCCTGCCACCTTTGAGCGCATGATGGATGCCGTTCTGCGTGACCTGAAATGGCACACGTGCCTGTGCTACCTCGATGACGCCGTCGTTTTCGCTCCGGACTTCTCCACGCACCTTCAACGCCTGCGGCATGTTTTAACACGTCTGAGTGACGCCAGTCTGCAACTGAACCTAAAGAAGTGCCAATTTGCAGCTCGGCAGTTGACAATACTCGGCTACGTCCTGTCCAAGGACGGGATTCTCCCCGATCCAGCCAAGCTTCGGGCCGTGACCGAGTTCCCCAAGCCGACATCCATCAAGAAACTGCGCAGTTTCATAGGACTGTGTTCCTACTTTCGGCGCTTCATCCGAAACTTCGCGTCTATCGTATCGCCGCTGACAAAGCTCCTCGGTAGTAACGGGCCTTTCCATTCGTGGACATCACAGTGTGACGACGCATTCACAACGCTCCGTCGGTTACTGACGTCGCCTCCCATACTCCACCACTGCGACCCTACTGCCCCTACAGAAGTACACACGGACGCCAGTGGTGTCAGTCTCGGCGCTGTCCTTGCGCAGCGCAAACCAGGGTTACCGGAATATGCCGTGGCGTATGCAAGCCGTACGCTTACAAAAGCCGAGACTAATTACACCGTCACTGAGAAAGAATGTCTGGCAATCGTCTGGGCCCTTACCAAGTTCCGACCTTATTTATATGGTCGCCCATTTGATGTAGTCACCGACCATCACGCACTATGCTGGTTGTCATCATTGAAAGATCCCTCAGGCCGTCTCGCCCGGTGGGCACTTCGCCTGCAAGACTACGACATCCGCGTGCTGTACCGCAACGGAAGGCAACATGCTGACGCCGATGCCCTGTCGCGCTCTCCCTTGCCTGACGACAATGCCCACGACTCAGCGTCTCACCTTGCCGTTTCTTCCATTAGCATTCATGCTGTTGCTACTGAACAGCGCAAGGATCAATGGATTGCCTCACTGATAGACTTGCTGACTGATCCATGCACTCCATCCACTTGCGCGTTGCGTCGTCAAGCCCACCATTTCGCCGTTCGCGACGACCTTCTCCACCAACGCAATTACAGCGGTGACGGCCGCCAGTGGCTACTAGTCATACCCCGCAGTCTGCGCTTTGACATACGCGAATTCTTTCATACTGATCCGCAATGTGCGTACTCCGGCGTATCGAAGACTTACCAGCGCATTCGCCAACGGTACTCTTGGCGCGGCATGTACCGCTATGTGCAGAAATTCGTTCGCTCCTGCATAGAATGTCAGCGCCGCAAAACTTCAACGCACCTGTCGCCGGTAGGTCTGCAACCTCTACCTTGCCCTGCCAGGCCGTTTGGGCGCGTTGACATCGATTTGTATGGGCCACTTCCACTAACGTCGGCCGGTAACCGCTGGGCCATTGTTGCTGTGGACCACCTCACGCGATACGCCGAAACTGCCGCTCTCCCCGCGGCTACAGCGAGCGATGTGGCCTCCTTCCTGCTCCAACGATTCATGCTGCGACACGGTCTACCTCAGGAACTGCTCAGTGATCAAGGCCGCGTCTTCCTGTCTGAAGTCGTCGAAGCCATTCTCAAAGAGTGCAACGTTGTTCACCGCAAAACTGCTGCTTACCACCCGCAGACGAATGGCCTCACTGAACGCTTCAACCGTACGCTCGGCGACATGCTCTCCAAGTACGTCGCCGCCGATCACACAAATTGGGATTCCATTCTACCCTTCGTCACCTACGCATATAACACTGCCCCTCAGAGCACTACTGGCTTTTCACCTTTCTTTTTATTATATGGAAGGCACCCGTCGCACACCATCGACACTATACTTCCGTACAAGCCAGATCCGTCAGAGTGGGCGCCAATTTCTGCTACAGCCAAGCTTGCTGAAGAGTGTCGAGAGCTTGCAAGGACCTTTACAGCGCATGATCAAGAGCGGCAAAAAGGCATTCGCGCTGACACCAGCACTACTGCGCCCATGTTTCTCCCTAGAGCGCTCGTCTGGCTCTCGATCCCTACCACTTCAACTGGCCTATCTTCAAAACCATTGCCCAAATACGAAGGCCCCTACCGTGTCGTCGAACGCACTTCCCCTGTAAATTACTTGATCGAACCCATCGAACCATCTTCGGACATGCGCCGTCGAGGGCGCGACATTGTCAACGTGGACCGCCTCAAAGCCTACCACGACCCGCTCATAGTAACCAGCTGCTAGGTCGCCAGGCGGCTCCCTCTTCGTACCCGGGGTAGTTGTGGTGAAGCCTTCGAACAGTGGGTCGTCCTCTCCAGCGCCTTCTAGTGGGTTGCCCTTTTTAGCAAGAAGAAGAGCAGCTCGTGCAGAGAGTCGGTACCCGCATTGACTGTCACTGTCAAGCATCGTCGACAAGCGTCCGCCAATAAACGTCTCAACAATATATATATATATATATATATATATATATATATATATATATATATATATATATATATATAGTATATATATATATATATATATATATATATATTAATAATTAAGGATAAAGGAGCACACTTACGAAAATTTGGTAATTGTTTACTCTACGTTTCGGCCGTGGCACGGCCTTCGTCAAGATTAACCGTCAGGATTGGTTAATCCTGACGAAGGCCGTGCCACGGCCGAAACGTAGAGTAAACAATTATCAAATTTTCGTAAGTGTCCTCCTTTATTCTTAATTATATTTGCACCGGACCCACAGAATTTCTTTTTTGAATCATATATATATATATACATATAAAATGCATGCCCGTGTGTGTGTGTGCGGCAGGATCAAGTGACAGCCACGTTTTTTACGTGATTACACATCGGAAAACTACGGCTACTGTAGGCCGGTTGAGTGCAGGTGACCTGCCTACTTTTGAGCGAGCACAGGTGCCAATTTGTCGACAATACAAAGTAGGACAAGTAAACGGTACTGAATGACAGAACCACATGACGAAGACTGCTTGAAGAAAAGCGCTTTGGAATGCTATCGTGATCCGCCAGTGCCAGTGGAGAGGCTAACATGAAAAGACCGAACGGATGGTTTCATTTTTAATAGACACAAAAGCGGAAACTTGGGCGCACAAGCCGGTGCAATCATCGTGTTGTTTTATTATGCAGAGGTGTAAAGAAGTAAACAGAACACAAAAAATGACAAGATCAGCCCTAAATTGAGAAAATAAAATATTTTCACGCAGCTTGTTCTGATTATGTGTTCACCGCTTTAATAGTTGCATTGTAATAAGAACTTCGGGAGCAAAAGAGACGAAAACGAATGAACAAAAACGAAACGAAAAGCGCAGGAACGCAAGCAGTTGTGTTCGCGTTTTGCAGCATTTCGTCGCTCTTTTCGTCAAACAGTTTTCACTTTATTCACGTCATAACTGCTCGCTCAATTGCCAACATTGAAGTTACAGTCACTGAAATTTCAAAGAGCCTCGAGTCCACTGTTACCAAATCGCACTCATGCTAAGTATATTTCGTGGCTGTTGCATCTCACACCGTGTTGTATGAGTACCATAGACGTGTTTGGAGGAAGTAAAAAGTCTATCTTATTTTGTGTTTAAGAAACAGTGGCAACAGCAATTGCTGAGTTCACTGATTCTAAACGAAATGATTAAATAAGGAACATTTTCTGACGCAACATACTCACAGCTACTATAATCAATTTAGACGCATTAGAAAGGTGTAGCTCTTCCAGATCTGTTGGGATCTTATAGGATCCGAGTAAAATGTGCTCACATTTCTTACTTTCACAAAAACTGATCGGTGTGCAAGGTTCCATCTCGAGCAAGGCAATACCGAAAATTTGCGAGGGCTGGAGGTATCTAAAAGAAAGGTCGGTAATTACCTGATGGGTACACGCCAGACTGACATTTAAAGGAAGATTTCGCGGGTGACACAAAGATGCACGCACTCAATCGTAACTACCGCAAGCGCGCTGCGCATGCGATTCAATGGGCGCTCGCGAAAACTGTCCCCCTGGTGGTGCCGCAGCAGCTGTTCGGGAACTAAACCTGTCACGCTGGTTTGGGAGCACGCGGTTGGCCGTACCCGTGCCCTGTTTCATCCAGCAGCCGTTCCCCTACGCTCGCAAGAATACAGAAGTACTGACGTCAATTGTTACGTCAGGACCTGCCGAGGCTGTAGGCGATGAAAGACACCACAGGCTATGCCAGCCGGGCTTCTCCAGCCCATCGAGCCACCTTGCTTGCCGTTCCAGCAAATCGGAATGTACTTACTGCGGCCATTCCCAGCGTTTAGTACCGGGAACAATTGAAACATCTTAGATACTGACTACCTCATGCGCCAAGCTGAGTGCCTATGAGGCTGCGAATTTCTTCGAGAAAATCGTCCTGCATATCAAAGCTCCACAGGTCCTTTTACAGAAAAAGGAACCGCTCTTATGGCGGATCTTATTCAAGCGATCCTAAGGTACAGCCAGACAATTCATCACCGGACCACCGCCTATCATCCATATACCAGTGGCTTCACTGAGCATCTTAATAAGACCACCGTCGGTATGCTGGCCATGTACAGACGGATCCACTGTTAAAGGGAACACTTGCGTGAGCAGCATGTTTAGATTTCGCTATCTTACGGAATTATAGCGGCTTAGATATGCATAAGGCTACTCGTGGTTAAAAGTTCCGACTCTCTTGAGAGACTATTGGCATGAAGATTGTTTCTTAATCCGCTTGCTTTTCGAGGGAAAGGAATATTGGTGGTGTGCATTCGAGTGTTCCCTTTAACAGTAGACTATGCTGTACGTACGTCGACATCGAACACGTGACGTCACGCGATAATCCGTACACGAACTTTGCATACAACACAACAGTGCAAGAAACGACGCCAATGACACCGTACAAGCTGGTGCATTGAAGAAGCCCGGCCACAACGCTCGAAGTTATGTTACTCAATGTCAGCGACGAAGAAAACAGCGCCGTGACTGCCTACCCGCAGAGCACCGAAGAGAAGCTCGACGAATCACCCACCTCTCCATCAGAAACCAGCAGATGATCGAGAGCCGCCCTTACGATCTTCGACGACGGCTCCTGGAATACCAGCCCGGTGAACGTGTTTGGATGGGTACGCCGATACGCCAAAGAGGACTATTAAGACGATCGAGACCAGGGACTGCTTCGAACAAATACGGTTTATAGAAGAAGTGAAGTAGCGCGCGCTCGCTCCAGGCAGCAGTCTTATTTCTTCTTCTTCCGGCGTTTGATGATGATATTTTGTAGGCTTCCGCCAGCGCAAGTTGAAATGTGATAAGCTCTCGCGGGCTATTTGAAACGAACTTCCATTGGGTATATGTACTTCACCGAACTTCTTAGAAGCTCTTTTTTGCCTGTGCGAAGGAGACAAGCTCTTGTTATTCCGTCTCGCTTAGGGTAGAGTTTTTCAATCCGGCACATTTTCCAAAATGTTCTTGTAGCCTTGTCCTCAACCAACACGATGTCACCCTGTGAGAGTGGTTTTGCTTGCCGTGTCTTGGCTTTGACCGTAGCTCCTATTTCCTTGATATATTCTTCATGCCATCTTTTCCACCAAGCGCGCACGAGTTTGCATCAGCGTCACCATGCGTCTTCAATATCACCGTTGTACAGTCTTGTTTGTCCGTCTTGAAGCTGTCGCCGTCCACCTATGATGTCGGCCGGCGTTAGTGGCATTGACTCGTCAGGTTCTCCAAGTAAGTCAATAGTCGATTGTTTAGTGTTCCTTCAACTTCTGCTACAATAGTGCGTAACTCCTCTACCGAAGCTGTGCTTTTCGATATTATTTTTCGCATCGACGTCTTCAAGCTTCTTATGAGGCGCTCGTAAAATCCTCCCTACTATGGCGCGCACTCGGCTATCGTTTTCCATTGAATTTGTTGGCCACTGCAGTAATTCTTTAAGACCTCGTTTTTAATTGTTTCGAGCATCCTGTTGATTTCCTTTTCAGATTTTATAAATGTTTTGGCGTTGTCCGAGTATATTACTGCTGGTATTCCCCGTCGAGCTGTAAATCGTCGGAATGCTTGTAGAAAACTTGACGATGACAAGTCGTTGGTAACTTCCAAGTGTACTCCTCTAGTTACCACGCAGGTGAATATCAGTACATATTGCTTCACAATCTGGTGCTTGTCATTTGCGTAAAGAAGTCCTGTGAAGTCAACTCCCGTAACTTTGAATGGCTCTGCTTCAGTGACTCTGTCTGCCGGAAGTGGAGATATGTCTTGAGTCGCCGGTCTGGAGTTATGCCTCTTGCAGACGACACATTTGTTTAGAACTCTTTTCACTGCTTGTCTACCCTGCAATATCCAGAACTTAGTTCGAAGTTGCGCTAGCGTCACTTGAACTCCTCCGTGTGATACCATTTTATGCACGTGACGTATTAGCAGTTCCGTGAAATGTTCATCCTTTGGAATTACTATAACGTGCTTGTTGAAATCTTGGCTTCACTGCAATCATCCTTTCTGTCTGATGATTCCAACGTCATCAAGGTAGACTTCATGTCCATTATCTTCAATTGATTGATTGTTTGAATAAGCCTCACCCTTTGTTTGTCTCAGTGATATTTGGGTCTGTCTTATCCAGTATTTCTCTGCATTTGTTACCTCTTTTCCTGTCAACGACCCTTTGTGATTTTCCTTTCTTGCGTTGTTTATGAATCTGAACACCCAAGCTGTTACTCTTATAAGCTGTCCGTATGATGAATACCTTTCGATTTCCAAGATTGCCGCAATTTCGGCTCTTCCAGTGCATTGGTGACATCGTGTTTTATGCTGGTCTTCCACGTCTGTATTTGTGCCAATTATGCTTACTAAGTTCTTTTCTAGTGATGTTATCCATTCGGGACCGTTTCACCATAACTTTGACGTTATCAATGCCTTTGCGCTTATTCGTCATGTAATTAGGTCAGCAGGGTTGTCGTCGCTTTGAACGAATAACCAGCTTGCTTGAAGTGTTTTTTCTCTAAATTCTGCGATTCTGTTGGCAACAAACGGATCTCTTTTGCTTGTTCCCTTGATCCAGTGCAGCACAATCATGGAGTCCGTCCAGCAGTGTATTTCCTGAAAACTTTCGTTGAAGTGACCTTTGATGTAGTCGCATAATCTTGATGCTACCACCGCTGCCATCAGTTCCATTCGCACCAATGTCAGCTCTTTAATTGGAGCTACGCGGATTTCGCTGTTACCAGCCTTGATTCTTTGCTTCCATCGTGGTATACTTGTGTTCTGGGTTTCGGTTTCGGATTGACATGTGAGGATGCCAGGGGGCGCCGCTCTGGCATCTAGGATTTCAAGGCGACTGTAAATAAAAGAGTGTGTGTTGGGTAACCGTGGAGTGCGGTTGTTGTTCTTTCCTTCGGCGGTTCGTGCCAACCCGCGTGTTCGGGCTGGTCGGCGTCCCCGCCGGCCGCGTGCGTCTCCGTCGGCCGTCTTCTTCTTCTTCTGCTTCGTCGGGACCAGCCAGCACCCAACACAGCAATGGCGACGAGGACCTGTAAGAACCCATTTCGTTTTCCGTGTTCGTCTGTTTCGTGCTTCTAACGGACCTACTCTGATAACCTTAGACGCTCTTTGCTCCCAGCAAGGTGGCTTCTGCGTGCTGCGTCGCTTCATTCTTTCTTCATTCAGCTACGCCGCCTCTGTCGTCTTGTTCAAACAGTGTACTGGCGTCATTTTCATCTCGTCGGCACCTCTCCATTCTTTTTGCTTGAAATGGCGTCTCCTATTCCACCTCCCCTATTTCTTCATTCGCCCGGAGACCCGCCACTTTCGTGGGCGGACTGGAAATGGGTGTTTCAGGCCTACGCAGACGCGGCCGGGGAGGAGGCCAGCAAGCCCGAGCGTCGCAAGGCCCTGCTGCTCAACGCGTTGGGCCCTGCCGGGTTAAAGCTCTTCTATACTTTGGAAACAAGCAACGTGTCGCCGACGCCATCGTCGGGCGATGCGTCCAAGAATGCTGTTGCTCTTTTCGATGAGCATTTTAAAGATGTCTCGTGCGATTATCTCGCACAGGTAAAATTCCAAGAAAGGCGACAATTGCCTGGTGAGCCAGTCGCCGAGTTCATTACTTTTCTTCGAACGCTCACCGCGTCGTGCGGCTTCGGCGCGCTCGAGGACGATATGATCCGCCATCAGCTTTTCACCGGGGTAGCCTCGCAAAACGTCCGCTGCCGCATGCTTCAAAAGGGCTCCTCGATTTCATTATCCGAAGCCCTCTCGATTGCGCGAGAGGACGAGCTTATTCGCTCCCAGTTGGAGCAATTAGCTCTGCATTCAGTGCAGCAACTTTCTGCTGCGGGGAGCCAAGGCGGCGGCTCTTCGTTTCACAAGACGCGTCAACAAGGCGGCCCTTCATCTTAGTCTCGGCGAGGAGGCCAACATGGCGGCCCCTCTGCGTCACGGGGGCGAGGAAGCTGATAATTTGGCGACCCCATTTTGCCAAATTCTGGTTTTCAAGAACAGCACCGAGCTCCTAACTCGCGTTCGCAATTTTCTTCTCCAAGCGCAACCACGCATTGCCTTTGTTGTGGATCGGCTCGGCATTTAGCCAATTTCGCGCAGTGTCCCGCGAGAAACCGCACTTGTCTTGCGTGCGGAATAATCGGACATTTTCAGTCCGTATGCAATTCCCGTCCAGCAAATCTTCCTGAACCAGTTTCTTCGTCCGCTCCTCCGAGCACTGCACAAACCAATACGGTCACTGTTTTAAACGTGGATGGCCTCCACACTACGTCCGAGCCCAGCATCGTAGCTTCTGTGGGCCATGTGCCCTTGTCATTTCTCGTGGACACTGGTGCCTCAGTCTCTTTAATCAGTGCCGCTGACTTTCATAGTCATTTTTCCAACATTCGGCTTTTGCCTTCACACGTCGTTCTACAAACATATTCCAAGGGAACGATTGATAATTTAGGTCAATTTACAGCTCAGGTCTCCTATCGCAGTCGCACTGCTTCCATTACTTTTTATGTAACAGCCAATGGCAGCTAACTTTTGGGACGTGATGCCATCAGGGATTTGTCCATCAACATCGTCGGTGCGTCTATGGCGTGTGCTCAAGTCGACGTCCAAGATGATCTTCCGGCAAACGCGCCTTCCTAATTCCACCACCTGTTCACCCGTGAACTGGATTGTGTGCGTGTTTTTGTGCAAAAAGTGATGCGTGTGCCCTGTGCGTGCCAAGCTGCACCGCATTCCTCTTCTTCTCCGTGAGCAAGTCTCTGCGAAACTGTCTCGCCTTCAAGCCAGCGGAATCATCGAGCCTGTCTCTGCTTCCGACTGGGTTTCTCCACTGGTCGTCATCAAGAAAAAAGATGGATCCCTTCGACTATGTGTCGAGTTACGAGAACCGAACAAGGCGATCGTCGTAGACGGGTTTCCACTTCCTCATATTGAAGAACTCCTTCATCAGCTCTCCGGAGCGGTATGTTTCTCCAAGCTGGACCTCGCGTCCGCTTATCACCAAGTTGAACTTTCTGAGTGCAGTGGAGACTTAACCACATTTGAATCGCACGAAGGCTTGTTTCGGTTTCGCCACGTGTGTTTTGGGCTTGCATCTGCCCCTGCAGTGTTTCAGAAAATGATGTCAATTATTCTTAAGGGTTGTAATGGCGCCCTTTGCTACTTGGATGACATTTTAGTGTGGAGACGTACTTGCGAAGAGCACGATGCTAACTTGCATACTGTTCTCAACCGCATCAGTGAATGTGGTATGAAACTTGATAACAAGTGCATTTTTTCTGTGAATGAGTTACAATTTCTAGGACATAATATCAGTTCCCGTGGCTTGACACCTGTTGAGTCTAAAGTTCAGGCCATTGTCAATGCCCCACGGCCTCCTGATGCCAAAACCTTGCCATCTTTTTTAGGTCTTGTTGGTTATTATGCCAAGTTTGTTCTTCACTATGCTGATGTTGTTGAACCACTGCGTACTCTACTTCGTCAAGCACAGCCTTTTAACTGGTCAGCTGAAGCTGAGCAGAGCTTCATTCGAGTTAAGTCAATACTGGCCTCAAAGCCAGCTGTTAGTATTTTCAATGAGAAGCTTCCCATCGTCATCATGACGGATGCGTCCGATGTTGGACTGGGAGCAGTGTTTCAACAACTCAAAGATGATCAGCTGATCACTATCACTTTAGGATCTCGTACATTGACCCCGGTAGAACGCAGATATTCAGTAGGAGAGCGTGAAGCTCTCGCGTGTCTTTTTGCCTGTGAGAAATGGCATGTTTACTTGTGGGGCCGGCACTTCACATCATGTACAGATTACCAAGCACTAGCTGCTCTTCTTTCTGCAGGAACCGAGGCCGCCGCCCTATTCGCATTTCCCGTTGGTGTGCCAAACCTATGTATTAAAATTTCAGTGTTCAATATTGCAAAGGTTCTAATAACGTGGTTGCATATGCACTGTCGCGCCTTCCTTTTCAGATACCGGTTACTGAAGAGTGGAATGAGGAAGTTGTTTCATTAGCTACTTCCTGCATTACTAAAGCTGAGCTTCAGGCAGCTACAGCTGCAGATTCCACTTTGTCTCAAGTTCTCAAATATTTACGTGAAGGATGGCCTTCCAAAGGTGCTCTTGCTTCTGAATTCTTGCCTTACTTCACAGTCCCACAGGAACTTCTTTGTGTCGAGGACTTGCTTTTCCGCGATGAACGCGTGATTCCCCCTGCTTCTTTCCGTAACAAGCTAATACAGCTTGCGCATGAGGCCCATACAGGCATTGTCCGCACCAAACAGAATCTCCGAGACAAGTACTGGTGGCCAGCCTTAGACAAGCAGGTCGAGCATGCAGTTTACAACTGCTATATATGTCAGGCAGCTGACAAGTCTGCCAAACCTGCATTTTCTCCGTTGGAGCCAGTCTAGTGGCCTGATCAGCCTTGGCAGAAACTCGGCATGGACATCATCGGTCCTTTGCATAATGTTCCGCAATGTGCCCGGTTCATGTCTTCTCTCATTGACTAGTATTCCAGATAGCCAGAGCTTTGTTTCACACATACGGTTACTTCTCAGGTCATCACTGAGTTTATGTCTTTAATCTTCAGCCAAGAAGGTTTTCCTGATGCCATAGGTACGGACAATGGTCCACAGTTTCAGTCCCAACATTTCGAGGCTTTTATTTCACAACGAGGAATTCAGCAATTGAGGTCATCAGTTTTCTATCCCCAATCAAATGGTCGAATCGAGCGCTTTAATCGCGTTCTGAAGGAACATATCCAGATCGCCCAATTAGAGCACCGTACCCTCAAGCAAGCCTTAACTGAATGTTTAGCTTCGTACAGGTTCACACCACAAGGCACCACTGGAGTGTCTCCTGCTCAACTTCTCCACGGTAGGCAACCGTGAGTTGCTCTCGACATAGTCTCTTTGCCTCGTAACATAGCAGTGTCTTCTCCTAATCAAATCCGCACCAGGATTTTTTCTCGTTAACAAGCAATGAAAAAGTATGTCGACACCCGTCGAGGTGCAAAGATGTCCAAAGTTCGCACTGGCGATCTAGTCAAGGTTCGTGTGCCAGGCAAGCGCCCCAAGTATCGGGGTTCTTACAAAGTCTTGGGCCAAGTTAGCCCCACTTCGTTCCGCTAAAGTGATGGTAACATCTGGAATGCTTCGCGCCTTGTTATCTTTCATACGGATTCGCCTTCAACACCTAAAAGTCTTCCTCATCACGTTCCGTCCGCGCCTTTCAACTATCCATCAGATTATTACATGTGGCTTCCATGTACAGGCATTTCTTCAAGGGGGGAGAAGTTACCAGTCGGTGTCGCTGGTTCAAGTACACCAAGTCTTACGGTTCACTTCGAACCTTCAAATTCGGCTGAGACCGTCGAACCGGACTCCGGTCCGCAAAATTCTTCCGAAGATCATGCTGCGAGCCCTGATGAGACCGCGAATTGTAACGCTCGTTCAGAGCCTTCACAATCTTCTTCTGCTCTTGATGTGTCACATCAGAGCACAAGTGACCAAGGTGCAGAGACACCCGATTCTACACCCAAAAGGGCCCGCCCTAAGCGGAAGCGGCAGAAGCCGCATCGGTTTGAAGACAATGTGGTGTAGAACTCTTGTTCCGAACAGTTGTGTACATTTTTTTGTTTGTCAGTGCATTTTCAGGACTCGTAGTGTGTGAGTTCGGTGCCGTGCTCCGAATTTTCATGTGTTCTAACGTACATACCTTGTATATACTTTTGTATCGATCATGTGTAAATATAAACAGTGTGCAGGTGAACTTTTTTCGAGGAGGGGATGGTTGTTGTGTTCTGGGTTTCGGTTTCGGTTTGACATGTGAGGATGCCAGGGGGCGCCGCTCTGGCATCTAGGATTTCAAGGCGACTGTAAATAAAAGAGTGTGCGTAGGGTAACCGTGGAGTGCGGTTGTTGTTCTTTCCTTCGGCGGTTCGCGCCTACCCGAACCCGCGTGTTCGAGCTGGTCGGCGTCCCCGCCGGCCGCGTACGTCTCCGTCAGCCGTCTTCTTCTTCTTCTGCTTCGTCGGGACCAGCCAGCCCCCAACACAGCAATACTGCTATCAAGTATGCTGCCTCTTTGTATGCTAATGGGCTCGCGTCGGCAAATACATGCAGCTTGTATGCTTGTACTGGTTCATTCTTGCTTGCGTAGCATCGTGGGATTTCTAGAACTTGAAAGTCCTCCGCTTCAGACATAAGGTTCTTCCATTTGTCGCATTCATCTTTAGGGAGCTGGTCGTCCCACGTGACGTTCATTTCCCACAGTCTCTGCAGTTCTATTTTCGCGCACACTGTGAATGGCGACAACAAACCAAGTGGGTCAAATATCTTCGCCGTGGTTTGTAACACGACCATTTTTGTCAAGTGCGTTGTATCTGTTAATACATTCCACTTTTCCTTAGGGAAGCAAATCATGTCCTTTGAGTGTTTCCATATCAAGCCCAGAAGCATTGTAAATCCTCTAGATCGAATATCTATGTGAGAATTGTCCCTTTTGTTTTCATTCATTATTTTGTTTATTCGCTCTTCATTGGATGTCCATTTTCTCAAATTCATCGTTGCCTGTCTGAACACTTGCTGTGCCTCTTTGTACAACTTAACTGCTTCATCAAGCGTTGCTGCTGCCAAAATGCATCATCCACGTAGATCACTTTCTGCAGTGTTCTTGTCGTATCAGGAAACTAGTCTTCCACTTGTTTTAAATGGTGTTTATTGTAGCTGCCAGTATGACCGTGCTTGGTGTTGTTCCGAACGTTACTCTTGTCATGCGCCATGTTTGCACTTCATTCATTAACCTTCCTTCAGCGTCATGCTTCCACCATAGAAATCTCATTGCATCTCTATCCTCGTCATGTATAGAGATTTGTAGAAATGCCTTTTCAACATCTCCAACTAAAGCCACCTTTTCTTTTCGAAAATTAATGAGCAGCGATAGCATGTCCTCATTCAAATTGGGTCCTGCCTCTAGGTTCTCGTTTAAAGACATGCCTTTTCCAGAATGTGAGGAGGCGTCAAACACTACTCAAACCTTTGTTGTGGCTCGGTCCTTTCTAAGGATCACGTGATGTGGCATGTAGTAGCAAAGTGCATTCGTCTGTTCTGATGTCTCCAGGACCTCCTCTGCGACTCCTAATGCCATATACTCTGATATAGCTTTGTCGTAGCGATACAGTATGTCTTTATTTTTCTGCAGCCTTTTAGTCAATTGCTGTAGTCTTTTTATCGCATGTTCCTTGTTGCTTTCCAAGTTTACTTCCTGTTTCCATGGCAAGCTGACTTGATAGCGACTGTTTTGTTTTACAATCTTGCTCTCGAATTCTTTGACCACTTCATTTTCGGTGTTATCTAAACTATTTCTTGTGATCCCCATTCACTCCAGGCTCCAGAACGTCTGTAGCTCTTGCTGGAGTTCTGTCTCCGAAGCTTCGAACCTCAGAACCATGACTGCTTGATTATGTGTTAGTTTTGTCTTGCTTTGCTCTGACGGCCCTTGCAGTACCCATCCCAGTATACTTTCTACAGCCATCAGTCTGTCCTCAATTCTTTGAGTTCTACCAGTTAAGAATTCCCAATAGTAGTCTGAGCCAATCAGTAGTTCTACAGAATCTGTTGCAGTCGTCTCGGTCCTGTGATCAGCCACTTGCATCTTTTGCTGTTTAAGTTTCTCGCTGAGTTTCTTAGTTGGAGTGGGTATACAACTGTGCGAGATAACGTCGACTTCTAACGCTTCAATCAATGTTGTCGTGCTTGTTTCTCGTGATCCTACCGTCACTTGCACCACGTTCATTAGTTTGAACTTTTCGTCTCCTTCAAATGAACCAATCGTCAGCCTTTCCTGTCGCAACACCTTCGCACCTATTGCTTTCGCTAATCCTGCTTCAATAAATGAACGTTGACTTCCGCTGTCTAATAACAAACGGCAATGTTGGCCACATGTTTCTCCTTCTACGCACGCTGCAGCCGTCTGCAAAAACACAAACTTATGCTTGATATTTTCGGTTGCGTGTAGCGTATACGTCGTCGCTTCGGCTTGCGCTGTTGAGACCAGCTCTGCCCTTGTTTTCTGCATGACCGTTCTACACACTGACGTGGCATGTCGTTCCTTGCATTGCTTGCATTTTACGTGTGCCTTGCAAATGCGTGCAGTGTGATTTGGTTGCGTGCATCTGAAGCATGCTCTATTTTCGGTAAGCATAGCTTTCTTTTCATCTATTGGAATGCTCTTACGACAGTTTTTGGTTGCGTGGGTTTTCTGCTTGCAGAATAAGCATATTCTGTCCGCTGAGCTATAGAAGCTTGAAGTTCTACGCATCTACGCATCTGTCTGCGGTTCTCTCTTGGTTTTGCAGTTATCCTCTCTTGTTCACGTTGTGTTTCTTCACGAAAAGCCGCTTGCTCTCTTAAGAATAACATAAGCCTGTCCAGATTTTGCTCGCACGCTTTTCCCGTTGCGTTGTTTTGCTCGCCGTTTCCTGAAGCTGATCTGTTTCTCATAGCCTCTTTTGACTTGAACTGCACTGATAATTCTGGTGGAATTGCTCTTTTCAATACCGGTAACAACATTGGCGCATAGCTCTCGGTTTCCACTTTTAGTGACTTGAGTGCCAACATGTTAACTTGCACTCTCTGTACTAGCCTATTTAGGTCATCGGTATCTTGAACAGACCTCACTTTCTCCAAACTCAATAGCTCATTCATGTGCATTTCAATGGAATGTTCTCGATTGCCGAACGTTTTTTGCTGTATTTTGATTGCGTCATCATAATTTTCCTCTGCCGAGTACTGAAGTCCTTCAATAGCAGCCACCACTTTTCCCGTTAGTGATGCTAACAAGTTATTGAACTTCTGTCCCTTGCTCATGTTCGGTCTCAGGCGAACTGCCGACTCGTACTGAGACCAAAAGCGGTTCCACTCCAAAGCTTTTCCCCCAAACTTTATCATTTCAAGCTTTGGTAGCTTAACCAGTTTCGTTGCTTCTTGTCCTGTACTTGAGGACGTCACCTGCCTTGTCCTATCGCTTGAATCCGATTGTTCAGGCTGTCGAAGTCTGAATGCTATTGCAGATAAGATCGTCGTTAATTTCATGTCATACTCTATGACGATTCCGAATTCAGCTTCGGCATTGTCTTCTGTTAGAAACTTTTCCATTTGCTCGTTCGCGCTCTTGAGACTGTCGCTTATTGCTTTAATCTGCGCCTGCCTTGTAAGCAGCTGCTCCTGGTTAGCTCCATCATTAATTTGCAGCTCGGCTGCGTTAATCAGTCGCGTGAACTTGGAGCGAAGCGTTTTCTTTTTCTTCGTTATCAGTTTTTTGCTCTTATTGAGGCGGTTAACAATGACTCCTTAATTGTCAATCGTTCGTTCTGATGCTCGTACTGTCCACCGTGGTCTCGTCACTCGATCCAGATCGATCCTCTGCTCCTCCGCCGTTTTCTTCTCTGCTGCTCCGTGGCAGGTTGACCTTTCTTGCCGGCGAGGAGGTAGTATCCTGGTTCACGGCACCATTATTAAAACGATCAAGACCGGGGACTGCTTCGAACAAATACGGTTTATTAGAAGAAGCGAAGTAGCACTCGCTCGCTCCAGGCAGCAGTCTTCTTTCTTCTTCCGGCGTTTGATGATGATACTTTATAAGGACTCAGCGAAAAATGGCTGGGACGGTACTTCAGACCATACGGGGTAGTGCGACGTCTCGGCCCATGCGACGGCGAGGTTGTCCTCGATGACATCACGAACTCTTAAACGCTCCACACTCGCGATCTGCAGTCGTCCATGTCGCACACCTCCAGCCTTTTTATGCGCGTTGACGAGCTTTGATTGATATGTGGGGTTTAACGTCCCAAAACCACCATATGATTATGAGAGACGCCGTAGTGGAGGGCTCCGGAAATTTCGACCACCTGGGGTTCTTTACCGTGCACTGAAATCTGAGGACACGGGCCTACATTTCCGCCTCCATCGGAAATGCAGCCGCACCGGGATTCGAACCCGCGACCTGCGGGTCATCAGCCGAGTACCTTAGCCACTAGACCACCGCGGCTGGGCCGCGTTGACGAGCAAAAAGAGAGTATTTTCTTTCTTACTTTATCACTGTACCATAATTATTTGCTTGTATTTTCGTGCGCTATCATCGTACTTTCATCTTCTGTTGAAGATTCGGGACGATGCCTTTTTCAGAAAAGGTAAACACCGCGTTCCTTCCTCAAGTTTTGTTTTTGCCGGGTCACACTATACGTAGTTATCCGCACACACCACGCCTGTAGTGTTCCAGAAGCTTCGGGACTGTAGTAGATGATTTGGCTAAGATCACGCGTACTTTGAGAACATTACAGACTAATCTGGAACCTACGTGACCACTAGCGTTAACGCTAGAATATTTGACATCACGTGTATCAATACCGCCATGCTTCACTACTTGTCAGTTGATCGAAGCCCGATGCTCTGTTCACCGCTATCAGTGCCAGTGCCTTGCTGGAATCTTGCTGACATTTACATGGCCACAAGTTTGGCCCAATAAACAGTTTAAACTAAACACCCCGTTTGCTCCCTTCGCCCATGTCACGACCCCCATGACACTATATAAGAACTGAATTGAAGTAGGCGCATAGTTCCAAAATTTACCGTTTATGTAATCTGCCAAGCCGTTTTAAGAACACTGCGTTGTTTGCAAGTTCGAGGCTCTTACTGACTAATCTTCGAAGTTTGAAAAAGAGCGTGAAACCTACAGCGTGCTGCAATTTCGAAAAACAGACGTGATTTCATTCTCACTGTGTTCAATAGCAGAGGCGCTTATTTCCAATTCCATTTTTGTCGCAAGATTGAAAAATTATTCCGGAGTCATTTCAATTGTGGAGTGACCAATACACAACACTGTGTTAAACATAGGGCAGATTAATATTATTATGGAAGGTAACATGAAACCTTAAAAAAACTTTTATTTGGACAGGTGGTAAATGGTTACTGAAATACCAAAAGATGGTGTCATTAAGGAAAGAAATTAAGGGCAGAACAGAAAAATCATCACACGTACACAACCAACTTTGTTCTCAAAACATCAGCGACATATATAATCGTAGCAACCATGCCCGCGCACATCGCCTGGCATGGTCGTCATCAAACACGCCATAACAGTGACAAGAACAAAATACCACGAAACAACTCCTAAATGAAAAAAAAATTGAAGGATTGATTGAGTCGTTTGTAGGCTTTAACGTTCTAAAACTACCATGTGATTATAAGAGACGCCATAGTGGAGGGCTCCGGTGAATTTTGACCACCTGAGGTTCTTTAACGTGCGCTGAAATCTGAGCACACGGGCCAACAGCAATTCCGTCTCCCTCAGAAATGCAGCCGCCGCAGCCGGGATTTGATCGTGCCACCAGCGGTTCTGCAGCCAAGTACCTTAGCCACTAGACCACCGCGGCGGGGCAAGATTCGAAGGAATTAAATTTCTCATCCTTCCAGATCAACGAATGTATCCCTAACACACGCATCTCCCTTATTTCAAGTGAAGTATGCATGCGCTTGCCAAGCTGTTATTACTCATCCCAAAAAACGAATACACTGGCAAATCGAGGCTCACACTTGCAGGAACCAAAATGCACAGACAAATGTGTCGACAGTTTATTTTTAACAGAAAGTTGATTAATACGTGTGGTTGAACGTACCGAAACCACCATATGATTATGCGAGACGCCGGAGTGGAGGGCTCCAGAGGTTTTGACCTCCTGGGGCTCTTTAACGTGCACCCAAGTCAGACCACAACGGCCTACAGAATTTTCGCTTCCCTCGACACTGCAGCTGCCGCAGCCGGGATCCGATCCCGCGACCTGCGGCTCAGCAGCCGAGTACCTTAGCCACAAGATCGCGATGGCGAAGCATTTAGAGAAAGATGATGTTCTTTAATCGCGTCTATTGTTTATGCACCGGCCTGCTTGTGCGATATATACCCTTCTACAACTAAGCGGGACCTCCTACACCATGCCAAACGAGCAGTCGACATATGGGCTTGCGTGCCTATTTATAACGTAAGATTAGGCAGCGTACTTTTCATTATGGACAACAGGGACAAGAATGACACGACACTTGTTACTGTTCAGTTAAAAATCACAGAATGCCCATAGAGTGAACGATGATTAGTAGGACGAAGCGTCTGTGCGTCCGCCAATCCGTGATCCCGTGTGTCCGTACATGCGTCTGATCACGTTCGGGACTCGCTCGCTGGATTCCATGCCGACCGGTTGTGCCCTCGTGATGTCCAACGATAGCGCAGCTCTGGCCGACTGAATTGGTCCTACGCCACCTCCTGCCGCCGGTCCCCTATTACGACGACAGCGTAGCTCTGGCCGACTTGATTAGCCATACGTACATCTCCCTTCACCGACAAGAGCTTTCGCTAGTGGTGCCCCGTCCTCGGACTCCTGCAACCGAGTCCTTCTTTCCCATCTTCTCCTTACTTCCGTCGCTCCCTGTCCCTGCGCCTCCCTCTCTCCTTCGTCACTCTCTATCTTTCTACCTTTTAATCCTATCCTTTCATTTCATTCTCTACCCTCATCCCTCGTAGGCTACTGTTGAGTTGTAATCCCCCGAGAGCAGTTACGGGACTCACTTTTCTCTTCTTTTCTTTAAAATCACTCCCCCCACCCTCCGATTACGTTCGAGAATGCAAACGACGTGAGGGTAATACTACTGAGAAAACGCGAGTAAGGAAGCCAAGCGCAAGCGTCTTGAACGTGCCTGCCGTTCTGCTTTGTCCATGCTTCTTGAACGATCCGCCACGTACGGCGAATATCCAGGCGACAGAGAGAGGCACTTGTCCTCCTCGTACCCAGGCACAGCCCGCGTACCAGCCAATCAAAAAGTAGTGGTATAGCGCCATCTTAAATAAACTGCCTCAACTGCAGCTTGTATGCACTTCTATGAGACAGCGCCATCTATAATATTGTATCCGAGATACTGCTTTCTTTTCTTTCTCGTCTCTTGTTCTCTCGGTTGCACGTGAAGCATGACAAGGTGAGACTAAAAGGAGCTTCGCGCCTAAATGTGCGCTACTTGAACATGCGGTATAAAGCATGACAAGGTGAGACTAAAAGGAGCTTCGCGCCTAAATGTGCGCTACTTGAACATGCGGTATAATGCTCAGCCATCATTAGGCTAAGCTCTGAAAGGGCCACTCGCGAGGTTTGACGATTTCAAGTTGACGATCACAATGCATACACGAGGTGTACGCGATCACGTCTGCCAAAATTTGCAACAATATGTGCCGCGGAAATGGGCGAAATTTGAAGATGAACGCTGCTCTCCCTTCCTTTTGTGGGCACACGGCCAGCATGGCGTGCATGTAGGAATTTCGCTACATAAACGACATTGCTGTAATGTTGGTCCTCACGTAGATAATTGTGCTCTGACGTTGCCAACAGTAGCACGTGATATGGCGAAAATTATTAAACACTAACTGGGTGGTTTATGAACTTTCTTATGTGATATGTGAGGTTTAACGTCCCAAACTGAGGTTTAACGTCCCAAACCACCACATGATTATTAGAGACGTCGTAGTGGAGGGCTCCGGAAATTTCGACAACTTCAGTTCTTTACTGTGCACCCAAATCTGGGCGTACGGGCCGACAACATTTCCGCCTCTATCAGAAATGCAGCCACCACAGCCGGGACTCAATCCCGCGGCCTGCGGTTCAGCAGCTGAGTACCTGAGCCACTGGACCACCGTGGCGGGGCATGAAATTTGTTGTTTAAGTAGATGAATAAAACAGGAGATAAATAATGAGGCAGAGTAAATGAATGTGTGCGTATTTTTCATTTTTTTCTTGTTAAATGCAACAACAGACAGACAGACAGACAGACAGACAAAGTAACTAATTGGGCCCTGAGAAACGCTACTCTTTTAGAACATAATCGCGGGCCGCTCCCACGTAGAAACGGGAGACCTAGCCTCACCGCCACATCGTGGGCTCTCTAGGCAGCCCGTTGTTGTGACAACAACTCTGAACTTCGCAAGACATTTTCCTTATCTTTTTTTGTGAACCGACTTGGGCTCTGTAACAAGGGGCACTGCCGGAGCATATGTGCTACGTCACTAATGTCACTACAATCAGAACAATTAGAGTCAAAAGCCTCTGAGGAGACCATGCTGAGGAATGACAGGCTTGGATTCTAAATGTGCAACGGAATCGAAAGTTGGGCTAGTTGGATATGCATGGTATAAATATCAGTTCAAGCGCACGAATAAACAGAAAGGAAGAGAGGACAAGCACTTTATCGCAGCTGAACTGTTTAATAAAAAGGCAAGAGTATATTAGCAGGCAATCGAAAAACAACACATGCGTTTGCAGGCAAAAAAAGTACACCCGAGGCACATCGAGAACACAGGGTAAAAGAAGTAATATTACCTCGGAACATAATCTAGAAAAGCAAACTATTTATCGTGCAGTAAAACACAAGGCTGGCTGACTAATGTTTCCCCTCCTTTTCTCATGTGAAAAGCTTCTGTCAACTCCCGAGTTAATTGATTGTGAGATCGAAAAACCAATTCAGTATCCTGAAAAAGAGGATAACAACCACACTCTCTGCAATGAGCCGCGATATGCGATGCACCCAAGGATTTCAAAGAAGAATCATGCTCTCTGAGACGAACATTGACGCACCTTCCCGACTGACCGATATACACTTTACGACTGCTAAAAGGAGTCATGTAAACAACGCCCATTGCGCAATCCACGAACTTTTTGCTGGGTTTCGTGCGACATTGCGGAAACTCTCTGCGCATGCGTGAACAAATAGACTGCAGTTCGCTTTTGGCCGAGAAAAGCACATCGACTTTATGTCTATTAGCGAGTTGCTTAAGTTCATGCGATGTCTTATGAAGGTGAGGAATCACTGCTATCCTCCTATCTTTTCTACTCTCATTGTGACGCCCCGAGTGGTTCCCTTCAAATTTAAGTTTCTTAATCATGATGTTACAAACGGACGTGATGACATCATTACGTTGTACTGTTGTACTAGTTTCTTTACTTGACTATCAAAGCACATTTTCATTTTGTGTTGACAGGACTTCTTCAGAGCAAAACCCAAACTCATGTTAACGATACTTCTCTTCACTAGCTTAGAGTGGCTCGACCTGTAATTGAGTACAGGCTTTACGGATCTATGACAATAATACCAGCAAACATGGTGGGGTTCGAAGACCAAGTTAAGTGTGGCGGCTTGGGCTAGTTGGTGTGGCATGACGATAGTTATAGCGCGAGAACAAAACGACGACACAGAGTCAAGACGTGTCCTTCTTGTCTCTGTGTCTTCGTTTTGTTCTCGCGCTATACCTATCGTCATACCAAGTTAAGATCTAGAAATTGCGGTTGCTTTAGACGCGGCAATTCAAAAGAAAAGTTTAGTTTCTTGCCTGTTTATCTGAAAACCTTCAAAATATTCACAACATCTCGCATAAAATCTGAGGACGTAGTGCACACAAGAAAATCATCGACGCATCTGAATACGTGAACCGGGAGTCCTGACAAATGACTTTGAAGTGCTACATTAAGCTTTCCGAGAAAAAATTCGCTTAAAATGAAAGCTACTGAGGAGCATATGCATATACCTGATCTCTGGACATAAACATTACCACCCCAAGCCACAAAAGTTGACTTCAAGTAGAAGCTAAGTAATTATAGAAAACTAGATACAGAAGTTCCACACTTCAGGCTAAAAGACAATTCATCATTATCCTGCGCGATGCAACTTTGAACGCTTGCCATCAGCTCATCTTAAGGTATCGAATAGTACAAGTCCTGAATGTCTATACTGAAAGCGCTACATTTGTTGGAGGTATCGATGCTGAGAAGCTGTACCATCTCTTCGGAATTACTGACACGAAAAGTATCCGGGATAGCAAGCGTTTCTAAATTGCTTTGCATGTATCTCGAAACAACGTTTTGCCATGTGTCTCTTTTGGACACAATCGCTCTGAAAGGCATTTCTGGCTTGTGTGTTCTGACCGAAAAGAATATATCACGTTCAGGTCGCTTAGCAGATTTTACCGCAGAAGGTAACCGCTCAAAATTCATGTCAGAAAGCAAAGAACAAGCATTTTTCTTTACTTTCGAGCTCTTGCAATTTGCAGTTACATAGTGCTTGTTGAGTGCTTTCACGGCCCTCTCCGAAAAGGCGCCCTCATCCATAACAACAAAAAAACCTTTTTTGTCAGCTACAAGAAGTTGTAGTTTGTTAGCTGCCAAAAATTTACAAATTGGGCAAACTCTGTTTTTACCCTGCGCATTCGTCTCAGTCTTAACAATGACATCTACACACTCCAAAGTGCACCTGGGTCGCTCCTCTTCCACCACTTGCCTAGAAATAGACCATGCTAACACCAACTTGTCCACCCACTTGAGTGATGGCTCGAAACAAAACTTGAGACCAAACATCAAGGTGCTGGTCAGGAAGCCGGAAAAGTGTTGAACCTCAGCGCCACAGAACTTCCTGACAAGCACCTGATGTTCTTGGTCTTGGTCTCAAGATTCATTTCGAACCGTAACTCAAGCGGTTGGACAAGTTGGTGTTAGCACGGTCGGGTGGTAGTTGGTGGTAGCTTCTGCCTGAAGTCAACTTTTGTGGCTTGGGGTGATAATCCTTATGTCCAGAGATCAGAGATATGCAGAGGCTCTTCAGTAGCTCCGATTTTAAGCAAAAGTTTTCTCAGAAAGATTGATGTAGCATTTCAAAATCGTTTGTCAGGACTCCCGGTTCACGTAATCAGATACGTCGATGATTTTTTTGTGTTCACTAGGTCCTCATATTTTATGCGAGTAGTTGTGAATATTTTCAAGGTTTTCAGAGAAAGAGGCAAGAAACTAAACTTTTCTTTTGAATTACCACGTCTAAAGCAACTGCAATTTCTAGGTCTTAACTTGGTCTTTGAAATGAAAAAATAAAAAAAAAACCCGAGCATGTGTGCTGGTATTATTGTCCTAGATCCGTAAAGCCTATACTCAATTACAGGTCGAGCCACTCTAAGCTAGTGAAGAGAAGTATTGTTAACACGTGTTTGGGTTTTGCTCTGAAGAAGTCCTGTCAACACAAAATGAAAACGTGCTTTGATAGTCAAGTAAAGAAACTTGTACAACAGTACAACGTAATGATGTCATCACGTCCGTTTGTATCATCATGATTAAGAAACTTAAATTTGAAGGGAACCACTCGGGGCGTCACAATGAGAGTAGAAAAGATAGGAGGATAGCAGTGATTCCTTACCGTCATAAGACATCGCATCAACCTAAGCAACTCGCTAATGGATATAAAGTCAATGTGCTTTTCTCGGCCAAAAGCGAACTGCAGTCTATTTGTTCACGCATGCACAGAGAGTTTCCGCAATGTCGCATGAAACACAGCAAAAAGTTCGTGGACTGCGCAATGGGCGTTGTTTACATGACTCCTTTTAGCAGTGGTAAAGTGTATATCGGTCAGTCGGGAAGGTGCGTCAATGTTCGTCTCAGAGAGCACGATTCTTCTTTGAAATCTTTGGGTGCATCGCATCACGCGCCTCATTGCAGAGAGTGCGGTTGTTATCCTCTTTTTCAGGATACTGAATTGGTTTCTCGATCTCACAATCAATTAACTCGGGAGTTGACAGAAGCTTTTCACATGAGAAAAAGAGGGGAACAATTAGTCAGCCAGCCTTGTGTTTCACTGCACGATAAACAGTTTGCTTTTCTAAATTATGTTCCGAGGTAATATTACTTCTTTTACCCTGTGTTCTCGATGTGCCACGAATGTACTTTTTTGCCTGCACACACATGCATTTTTTTTATTGCCTGTTGATATATTCTTGCCTTGCTAAAAACAGTTAAGTTGCGAGAAAGCGCTTGTCCTCTCTTCCTTTCTGTTTATTCGTGCGCTTGTACTGACAGTTATACCATTCTAAATGTCATCGCCTGAGGTCTGGACAACTTGCTGTGCGGAGGAGAAAATGACCGCATGCTCAACTGGTAGTATTTAGGTACTTCACTGAATGTAAGTACAGTGTCCCTGAACATGTCACTGCGAACCTGTGGGCCTATGTCCTCCCCAACGCGGAGGGTTAGTGCGCGTGCCCGGGAGTGAGCAGTGTCAATCAGGTTTACTAGAGAGTGCAGTAGGGGTTTGAGATATGCAGGAAACCAGGTATTAGTACGTGGAGAAAGTGTCCTATTGTCAAATATTTTGAATACTTAAGCACAGATGAAACCAGAGGTGAAAAGCCTTGACCATTAACATTGAGTCGGTGAAGAATTGCAATCTACTGTCATATAAAAGGGCAAGGGCTACACACAACTGCTCGGCTCTTGAAGCAGTAGAGTCCCTAACTGACTCAGCATTATTATTCGTACCCATGTGATTGATGGAAATAACAGAAAACCTAGCTGAGCAACCGTACTGAGCGGCATCGAAAAAACACACTAAATGGGGATCGTTTTTGATGCTCTTCAGAAGTGTGATGGTCATAGCCCGGTGCCTGCCTATGCTGTTCTGAGCATGCACGTATCGCGAGAACGGAGAGACCTGTATGATAGTACGCTGTTCATCCGGCAGTTGAAGACGGTGATCCTTTACGAGTGCCGGACTGAGACCTAGGACGGACAGAATCTTCCTGCCAGCCGGTGTAGATGACAGGCGCATTAGCTGTGCAGTCTCTTGGGCTTCAATGATCTCATCTAGGGTGTTATGAGCTCTTAGCTGCATAAGTCGTTCAGTGCTTGTCAGCACGGGGATGCCCAACACCCTCTTTATGCCTTCTGTGATCAGTTTCCAGCTCCTTCTTTTCGAATCCATACCAAGAGTGCATGGCAGCAACGTACGTTATATGACTCATGAGGAATGCATGAAAGAGCCTCAGTAGATCCTCTCTGAGCCGGCCCCCCTTCTGTTCGAAACACTATTATTCAACTTGATAATGTTCTCTGTCTTGGTTGAAATCTTAGCGATGGCTTGTCCGTTGTATTCGTGCGACTCGATAATCATGCCCAGCACTTTAATAGCGTCCACTCTCGGAATGGGTGCACCACTTCCAGTGTGAAGTACAATGTCAACCTCTGATAAAGGCTTCCAGTTTTTAGACTTCGCTTCTCTTCTACTGCGCCTGTATAAAAGCAGCTCTGATTTACTCGAGCAGCACTCAACCCTGTGCCATCAAGGAAGAGCTCCGTCTGAACGACGGCTATTTGGAGTGCAAGCTCGACGGTCCATTCACTACCTCCGGTACACTAGATGGTAATATTATCAGCGTAAGGCGTACGGCTGATGCCCTTCACGTTAAAAAGCGGTGTGAACAAGAGAAGCGGGGATATCACCGCTACTTGCGGCGTGCCTTTAAGGCCCAGTGCTATGGAAGAGGACTTGAGGTCCGCGATATTTAGTGTGGCCTTCCTGGGTTAGAGAAAGGAGCTGACGTATCAGTGGAAGGCTTCGCCCAGTCCAAGCTCTGAAATGGAGTTGAAGATGTGCGCGAGAGAGATGTTGTCAAACGCTGTTTATAAGTCAAGACCTAGGATGCCTCTTACGTCCCTTGTGTTCACGTATATAATTTTATGTTTAAGTAGCTTCGTTGTGCCTTTGCGGACAAAGACGGACGAAACGCAACCATGTTGTAAGGGAAGATACCTTTATTTTCGATGCAGCTAGAGACACGGCTGTGAATGAAGTGCTCCGCCACCTTGCCAACAGATGACGCTAGTGATACGGGCCTAAGATAGGCTAAACCTTGATGTCACCCCGGCTTAGAAGTGAAGACAACAGACGCCATTTTCCAAGAGTCTGGGACAGAACCTTCTCTCCTTTTGCGACTGAATTCACCGGTACAAAAATTAATGGATTAGTCTTCTCTGTTCCTGATGGCCCTGTTAGAGATTCCATCCGGCCCCGGAGCTGCTCTTACATTAGTGTTTTGAAGAACTTCCCAGGCGTCGCTGGTAGTAAAGGGCTCTCCAAGGTTATTGCAAGGGGGTCCAGTATAAGGCGTATAGCCTGAATAGCTCGAGGAGCCGATGGATAAATAACTGTGAGCCAAACCACCCAGTATAGCGTCTTCAGAATTAGAGTGTCTGACAGCATGTATGTGTTTAGCAATGGGTTCTCATTATTCATTGAACTTCGACTCGTTCAAAAGGTGCTTTAGCAAATTTTATTTCCCTCCTATTCTCATTAGGCCATAAAAAAATTGCACACCTCATCACAATGCTGCCTAGAGAGGGCCTGGCAGTGGTCCTTGATGCTTCGGTTAAAGTTCTGCAATTTTCTTGCGAAGCCTACAATTGAGCCTGTGCCCGATCCACCTATTGAGTAATGATTTCTTGGTCTCAAAGAGGTGTTCAAGGTGGCTGTCCATCCTATCCGTTTCGGAATCCGTGTGTATCTTTTTGTTGCCTCGCTAACGTCTTCCTTGAGCTGTTTGGCCCATTGATTCAGGCTGGGGGTTGAGTCTTCAGCTTGTGCGCGTTTTTTTCTAATATTCCGGCAGTAATCCCAATCTGTGAAACTAAACTCTCTTACGGGGTTGCCCTATACACTGGTATGGGTAGCTAGCACATCATGGTGACTACGCAGATCCACATGCAAGTTTTGCCAAGTAGCAGGTTCGACATTTTACCATAGGTAAGATCTGGCATGGTGTCCCTCGTACAGAAGTTGCCTATCCTGATCGGAAACTCTGGGTTCGTGGTCAAGGTGAGGCTCAAGTTTGCCGCTTCTTGCCACAAATCTTCGTTTTTACGGTATGACCGCAGATAACTCCAAACCAGATGAAGAGCGTTGAAATCAGGCACAGCCACAAGCGGGAGATACCAGCCCTGGCGGCTGGCCTATTCAAGAGTACAGCAAACCTTTGGGTCGAGTCATTTTGCGAACTATAAATGTGAAGGATGAAAACACTAGTCATGAAGTGACCCCCCAGAATGATTTCGACCAATGAGTGTTCAACCTTAATAATTTCTATAGAAAAATCGTGCGAGATATAAGTGTATTCCTTAGATACAAGCGTACATATGCTCCTTCATTCGTCTCCATAAAGAGCGTGAGATTTGTAACCCAGCAGGATGACAGAATCGGAAAGCGTCTTCTAAAGCAAAATTACGCACGGCATTTCAGAGTGAGAACGATTGAACTGCTTAAGAACCGCCTTCTTGTGTGTAAGCCTCCAGCTGTTCTATTGCGAAATCCTGAGCTCTTCCGGCGGACGCTTCATTGTTAGGTTCCAAAGATATGTGCCTGCAATCGAGCGCGTTGACCTTAGCGTCCAACGTACTGACCTTAACGTCCAGTGCGCTGAACTTGTCCGCCAAGGTATCGACCTTAACATGAGCCATTGCGGCTGTTAGGCTAAGCGACTGGAATATGTCTCTGATCTCCGTTTTAAATCTACGCAGTTCCTCATCAAGTGCGGGCCTTGTCAAAGTCCTCTTTTTGGCTGGTCTTTCATGGGTGTTTCAACGGGTGTCTCCGCGGTTTTTTCTACGGCATTTTGCCTGGCGGTTTCTTTTGGTATTTCCACGGGCATTTTCATAGGCATTTCAACGGGCGTCTCGAGTTTATTGACCTGAGTAGCTTGTACGGCCTCACTCTTAGCGTTATTAGCATTCTTAAGTACGACCATCTCGAATTAAGGTTGCACAATCACCTGCTTTAGTCACCGTCCTCTCTTTCTAGCTGAACTATTCTATTATTTATCTGCTCTGGCAGCATGCCCCCGTTACCTGCTTCTGGAATCTTTTGACGCGGTCAGCCCACTCGGTTGCCGAGGCAGCAGGCACCTGAATGCTTATGGCCATGCTCCGTGATCAGCAACAGCTCCGGGACTGGGAAAGGCTTGTGGATCGGGGACTGCTCTGTATCGGGAGCTCCCCCTCAAACTCCTGGACTTAAACCTGTACTTGTTGGCCGGTTCGGACAGTTCATCTATTGGGGGGAAGTCCTTGTCAAAGTCGCGTCTCTTTCTTCTGCACTGTCTGACGATGTAAGGTATCTCGAATCTTTGTGTACAGGCTCTGTCGGCCGTTGGGTCAGTCCCTCTACAGAAGGCGCACTGGCGAGCAAACGTGCTGGTCGCCAGGGGAGGTCATTCCGCAACACCGGTCGATAACAATTGCGGAAGTGGGGCACAAGCCAGCTCTGTGGTCGAGTCTACCACAGGCATAGCAAGACGTCCGTCTGCCGTCTGCAGAGGGTGCACTTGACTATGCTGGGACCGCAAACAAAGTTGCACATACCCAAAATACAATTGCAACATCTCTCCGCGCGCAGACGAAGCCCACCGGGCGAGTTAGTCTCTGTTGGAATAAATGGCTTTTAACGAACAATATGTCAAGTTCTGTCTTTGCAGAACGTTGGCCATTGGCGTGAAGACGAGAAACGCGGCACGTCACGTCGCTTATGCGGCCGAAAATGACATAAGGTCAAAGTAATGCTCCAACATTATTTCACATAATCCGCGTTTTTGTACTGGAGTCCAAAGGCACACCAAAACACTGGTTTATATGTGACTTAATGGCGTCGTTCATCAAACCGCACCTTCGCGCGGTTTTGCGAAGCAAAAGAGCGCGAAGGGGTGACAAATCATGCCTCTTCCGCACGACAGATAGTCTAAAAAATGCATGGATCATTGTGGTCTAAAAACGAAAAAATGTGTCGAGCGTATAGCGTGGCGGTCTAGCATAAAAAAGAAAGAAGGGACTGTAGCCGGTAGTTCTATGCTGTACAGTGTTGAAGTACACTCTAAAAAGGGGAAGCGAGAATGGAGAAACGGGCTTCGTTTTTCCTTGGGCGCAGCGAATGTCTCCCTTTTTAGTGCTCTACCCGTCGCGCAGTCTCGCGGCAAGGACCAAAGAAGCAACGTTTCTCCTTCAGTGTTCAAGTTTCTCCTCAACCACCGGGGCATTGCCCACGCGCATGCGCATGCCGAGCCTAGCCGGCTGCGGCCAGTCGCAAGTGATTACTTTTACCTAAGATTGATGCAAGCAATGCAGCAGTGACGTTTTTTTAGAGGCGAAGGTCATTAAAGCGGCACCCGTTTGTTCCTCGTAGTAGTAGCAGTCGTAGTCGTAGTGTGTAACCAGTCTTACGTTTTGACCTTCAAGGTGGTGCCGGTGGAAGATTTTTCCTGTGCATTGTTGAAGAATAAAAATTCGCAACTTGCACGTTAACTAAAAGCAGAATTCACCTGTCTCTCATTCCCCATCAGCAGCCATTGGCATGTACGTTGAGCACTATCTGACAAGAAAGGATTGCTACGTTATACTCTCTAGGAGTAACCTTCTTGGTTTTAGAAAGGTTTAGCGAGCGTTGAGCCACAGTGCTATGAATACAGTGAACTAATGTATACCATGAACTCGAGGTGGTTGAAGGTGGGAAGTAGACATGAAGCGCAAGCAGTAAGAAAGTATGCGTGTGCCACCTCTCCTTTAGTCCTTGGAACGTCCGCTGAATGGCGGTCCTTCTACATGGAGAATATATGATGAAAAAATGCGAGATGGTGCTACTTGAAGTGTTGAATAGATGAACGAACGGACACACAGACCAATTCATGGACGGACGAACGGATGGCTGCACGGACGGAAAGATGCATGGACGGATGCAGGGGCAGATGCATGGACGAACGCATGGACAGACACAAATGGACGTGCAGAAGCACGAACAGACGCACGCACGAAAGGGCGGATGGACGCGCGGATGGTCACACAGAAGAACGCATGGACGAATGGAAGCAAGAATGAATGGACGGACGGATGCTTCGCCCCACTCTCCATCGTTCACTCCCTGGATATTCTGCCATTTTTTTAAAAGACGATAGTCTTTCTTGGGGACCTTCGACGCAAAAATTTTGATGTGTCTCTCTGTCTGTTTATCCACTCTTAACGGCATCGGCTATTTGAAACGGCCGACCTCATCCGCAGCGCCCACCATTGTTGTCCAAGATTGAGCGTTCATGCTTGTGTGATTTTCAATTAAAAAACAATAATGGCGCATGTCTGGGGCACCATAACAACGCGTATATATTCTTCTTGTGCGTCTTCTACTAGAAAAGGCATACATAAGTAATTTTAAGGACCGTAGCGCTTATCACACTGCGCTGACCGTGCACCGCTTGCACGAAAAGGCGAGTGTTTCCAACGCTTTGCTAAGACGACACGGCGGTGGCACCTACCCATACCTTGCGTTCTACACCTTATCACCTCTGAGATGGGCTCTCATAGCCACGCGCTTTGTTCTCCAAGAAAACTGCCAGATGGCGCTCATGTCTCACGTGTGACGTGACTTGGTGCGCTTGTTCGCCTCCGCTGCACGCTTGAGTCACTCTAACGCAGCGCCTGCAGAATACCATTCGCCGATGTTCTTGCGCAGAACATCATATAAAAGTCTTGTTCACTCTCTCCACACGCAAGACTATCGTCTTTCAAATACATTCGCTGGTTGAATGCAGTGACGGGGCCAGTTTTTCGTTTTGTAGGTGTAGAGTAAACGCGTTTCTTTTTTTTTAACGCCAGGCTGTCGCAAAATGCCCCGCACAATTACGTGTGCCTCTCGTGTTGTTTCATATTACCAATCTGTCGCGAATACAACGAACTCTGCTTCCCTAAACAGTCTTGCTTTATCGATTACCTTGAAATATACACAAATGATGAATTTTTTCGGTGTCGACATACTTCATACGCATACGCGTTTAGTTCCACATGACACAAATAGCACTCATAAATTCAACGAAGCGCATAATAAAGCATCCCGCATAATTTTTCTACATTCTAGGAAACGTGCAACCACTGTACAGTCCATGCGTGAGAGCACAATCACTCACATACAATTGGTGGAGCTATACGTGCCGCTACCGCCATACGGATAATCTCTGCATTTTCCCGCTATTCGAATACGACCGCCGTGGCCGGAAGTCAAACCTGCGTCTTCCAGCATATTCACACGACACGCAATGAGGCTATGCTACCACGGCAGGTTAAAACACGAAGAGAAATAGGCTGCGAAGTTTCACCGAACGTTTATTTGCCAGACTGGATTGCAATATTCAGAAACGTTTTAAACATCATCGTATCTACACTTTTGTGAAAGTAAATCAATTACTTCTGTCAATTAAACCCAATTCTAAATCGCATGCGTTTTGAATTGCCCATGCCAGCACGGGTAGGGAGGACGGAATTATGCACGCGTGCAGTATGCCTTTCTCGGCCACATGATTCTCTTCTGTCGTGAGAAACTCGTCACCAAATGCACTTCTAGTAACAGCTGTTTACAGCAGGTAAGTACTAACTCTCTTCCTCACGTTTGTGAAAAGAGTGTTCCAAATCTCGAGTAATAGTAACCACCAAAGCCACAGAGCTAACAATACAATTGTGCACGCACAATGACTGCAAGTTGACACGCAAGGTGAATCGCGAGACGCATCTGAGGCAGAGAAGTATGTAGGAATAGCATGCTATAGCACTATACTAAATTTGCGCGCTGCAGCGCTAATTCCTCAATCAAGTCATCAAGCTGCCGCGACGCCAACAGCAACTGCCATCGCTCACGAAAGAACACCGTCGACTGTGAGGTCATCTTTTATTTCTCACGCATGACCCGCGTTGTAACGAACGTATACACTGCTAGGCAGTCGTTGCCGCATCAAAAACATTGTCTTTAAAGTGCTAGTGTTGTACTGTGTCCATGGCTAACGAGCACACTTGTGGTAAGCACGTAAGTAGAATATAAGCAAAGGTTAACAAGAAGCGACTAAACGAGGTCGACACGACCACAGAACACCTACCACGACGAACACCAAGTCTGGCCGGCATGCTGCGCCCTCTACGAGTAACAAGTCGAAGAATAAAAAAGAAGACGTGAACCTCCGATATGGCAAGCGCGCGGCAAGCACTTACTTTCTCGGAGGCCTCAAGAAAAAGAATAAACTGTAGCAGAGGTCGAGAGATGGCACAGCCTTCGGAATGCTGTTGCCATTTTATGCATGGCTTAGAGTAACCGTTTTCGCAAAAACCTATACGCTCCAGTAAATATTCCGTTCATCATTGTGCAACTGTTGATAAACTTCCGATTGTCTAAGGATCAAATAGCACATATTTGTTTGCGCATGTTGTGGTATGGCCACCAAACGTAAAAAGAAAGTTGACCAAAGCTTTCTTGTCATTTGTGCCCTTGGTCAGTCGAAATTCATTGCTATCGAAGCTTGTGCGCACTCATAGTGGATTGTGAGTCAACACGTCTAAGTGTGTGCCGCTGTGGAGAATTGTATTGTACTCTTGTTCATTGAGATCACTCTTTATTTGTACTATGTGTCTTTCTGTGTATGTATAGCTATATGCACCGCACGCCTAATATATGCATTGCATCAGCATATATCAGGCGTGTGGTGTAAATAATCCATAAATGGGCGGACTCGCCAACATTCCGTTAGGGAGCTGTGCTGTGGGTATGACAAAAAACATCACCGCAGGTAACTTTTCAGTGTCGTACAGTGCCTCTAGATGACCTCAGCTACCGCATATACTTCACGGCTGTGGCGCTCTCACACCTCTAGCTACTCACACAACGTTGAACACATATCTATCAAAACTCCACTACTGAGTCGGAATAGTTTCGCTGTGATCGAGTCTACGGTTTCGAGGCATGTCTCGTGGCCTGCGGCCCCATAAACGCGTGGATAACGTCGCTAAATTAGGTGCATCTACGAGAAATCAACACAGCAAGCCTAACATGCACTCTCTGGGTGAGAACTCAACAATATCCGTGTCTTTCAAAGTGAACGTTGTCTCGCTGACTGAACAAAACCTACTAGCTCCGTCATTCTGTTTCGCGAGGTTTTTATCACCACTGTATTTTCTTTGTGTTTTTTATAACCATTTCGTTCGATATCAAGCTCAACGGGACCCTTCTTAATAACTATCAGCGCAATGTACTTCTTATCAGTCGAGAATCGATGCATTCGCTAAGCCTACCCGCTTCGGTAACCTGGTGTCAGCCATCTTTAATCTCATAGAGAAAACATGTTTCTCAGTGGTGGCAGAAAGAGCAACGTTCGTCTATTTAAAGACGAACATTGAGGACATCGCCATTGAGGACATCGCAGAGAGAGAACGTCACTCCATTTTAGATGCGGAGCATCTAATACTCGAGGCTTGTAGTGCGGCGCCGTCCGCGAGCTTCCTCCTCCTTCTTCCACCATCTGTGCATCCCTTCCTCCTCTACACACCGCGCACGCTTCACTCCTCCACCATCTGTGCACCCTTCCTCCTCTACACACCGCGTGCGCTTCTCCTCTTCACGAACATTCTCTAGCTGTATATTGTAGCGCGCATGCGCCGTCACGCTTCGAGAACATCGCAGCTGACGCGCGCGCATGCGCCGTCGCGCTTCGAGAACATCGGCAGCTGACGCGCTCGCATGCGCCGTTGCGCTTCTCCCCCTTCTCGAACATTCGACAGCTGACGCGCGCATGCACCGTCACCCACCATCTGTGCCGCGCGCGCTTCTCCCCTTCGAGAACATTCTACAATTCTCCTGATTCTCCAGTGGACGCGCATGCGCCGTCGCGCTTCGAGAACATTCAACAGCTGACAGTGCATGCGCCATCACGCTGTATATATACTCAAGGTCAGCGCTCGCTCGCTCAGTTGCCGCTCGTCGGTTGGTTTGTACGGCGCGTCGACGTCCAAGGTCGCGGTGAAATGAATTCCAACGAATCCACAAACACAATGATCGACGTCCCTTCGACCAGTGCCGCCCTTTCGCATACGTGCGTACGTGTTCACTCATTTAACACCCCCTCCTACAACCACGTTAACCAATTTATCCATCGACCCAAGTAAGTCGCAATTTAACACCCCATTTCACAACCACGTTAACCAATTTAGCCATCGACCCAAGTAAGTCGTACTTTAGCACCCCGTTAATCAATTATATGCTCCGCATCCTCCTCAGTGTTCTCCTGAGGGAAGCTGCGGACAATTTTTTTGAGAGTGTATTAAAAGACAGAACATCGCCTCAAGTTTTATGATCCGATGACACATACAAGGAAAGCATGTGCGTGAGTGTCCTGTTTGTGCGTTGAATAAGACCATTCATTTGAGCATGATAGGGCGTAGAGCATCGAAAACTTGAAGCACACAGACGAAGCATCTCTTCGACGACGTCTGCCACGAAATGGCGTCTATTGTCACTAATAGTGACTTGTCTAGGTCTGTGTCGGAGATTCACTGAGAGTAATATCAAGAAGCGCACGTCACGTGCAGTAGCCAATGATATAGCAACCGTCTCCAGTATCACGCCAGATGCTCTCCAAACACGATTATCTAACAATTTATTCTTGGAGGAACATGGAAAGGAACCAAGAAGGTCAATTTTAGCTTACTCAAATGAAGTTCTTGGAGGTGGCTCAGAATGTAGCCTTCCAAGAGGGATACTTATAAGAGGCTTTCGTTTTAGACATTCATTGCAGCTAGGCACATATTGCTGCGTATTCTGACGCATTTTGTGCCAGTATTACTTTCTTTGAAAGCAGTAAAAAGTTCTCGTTGCTTTTAAATGGCCGGATGGTGGATTAATGTGCATGGCTCTCAAAATTGAAAAGTGGAGACTCTTCTGAACTACAAGAAGATTGCGCGAACCTGTGGTAGAATAGTTCTTATAGTATAGTAGCCCGTCGTGCCTGCTAAAACGAGTCGCTGATGAGTTTCGTCTGCTAGAAAAAAATTGCTGTAGATCACCATCATTTTGCTGCTCATTCCTAAATGCACTCTTGTCATGGAATCCTGACACCAATGAGGCGATTCACCCGTCGAAGTTGTCTGTGTCACATTCCGTCGAAGGAATCGGCAGCCGCGAAAAGCAACCTGCATCAGTGCGCCGGTGACCACTTTTATAAGTAACCGTATAGTCGTACTCTTGTAGGTGGAGCATCCAACGTGCGAGTCGACCGGATGGGTCGCACAGATTCACCTGCCAACACAGAGAATGGAGGTCTGTCACGACGGTGAAGGGTTGTCCGTAAAGGAACGATCGGAAGCTTTGTACTGCGAAGACCTTGCACTGCAAGACGCTCTTATTCCATAACGGGTTAATTATGCTCAGGCTTGCTAAAGGAGCAAGTTGCATATGTCCCGACAAGTTTTTTGGTGTTGACGCAACGAACCGAAAGAGCACCGATATTAACGCCGCTAGGGTTCGAGTGCACTTCTGTGGGAGCCATGAGGTTGAAGCGTCGGAGAATCGGGTGGTACGTTCATCGAAACTTCAGTTCACTAAAAGCAGACGCACGTTCCGGGGTCCATTCGAACCGCGCCTCTTTTTGGAGCAGACACGTCAGTGAATGCGTTATATTCGCGAATGCAGGAATAAGCGACGAAGTTAAGAAAACGGTCCCAGGAATTTCTGTAGTTCTTTCACTGAGCCAGACTGCTTGAAGGCTTCCACTGCTGCCATCATCCGCTGGATCGGGTAGTATCCCTCTTAGTCCACCACGTGGCCTAGCACGAGTGTTAGACGCTTTCCAAAACGCCATTTTTTAGTTTAGCCCTAAACATGCTTTGCTTAGACAATTCGGCACAAGTCGAGTCTTGCATTGTGCTCACGGAACGTGCGTTCAAAAACCACTATATAATCCAAATAGCACATGCTGATTCCCATTTTGAACCACACAAAATGCTGTCCACGAAGCGCTAGAACATGGCTGGTTCATTAGGCAGCCCAAATGCCATCGCATTAGATTCGAAACATCTGCCTAATATTCAAAATGCGGTTTTCTCCTTATCTTCCTTGTGCATCAGTATTTTCCAATATCCTGATCACAGATGGACAGATTAAAAGTAGAAAACTGATGAAAGGCGATCGATAACAAAACCGATCTATAGAAGACTATACACGTCGTTGTTAGTGATAGCGTTGAGGTGACGGTAATGAATGCTAAATCTCCTAAGCCGTCTTTGATTTAAACCAAGATTGCTGGAGCTGCCCATAAAGTGCACGATTCTCGGATAAAATGTTTCTTTAGCATGTCGCGAACTTGGTCATTAATAACTTTGCGCTCCGAAGTTGACACATGGTGTAGTTTTTTGTCGGATACGTGGATTACATCCCGTATCATTGCAGTGTTGTATATGAAAAGTGTAAAAATTGATGGGGAATCCTCCTTCCGGGCAAAGTTAAACACTCTGGAGTGTTTTGTTAGGATACTTGCCAGTTTGCAACGATAGGTTGTGCTGAGCGCTTTGTTGATCATGGACTTAATCGAGGAGTCTGTGGCGTGCGCACTGACTGAAATAACCTCACCCGGGAAATTGTGGCGCTCTTCAAGGATTCCAAGAGAAAATATTTGTTATTCATGAATCACCGCAAGTTTCAGACTCTCCGGCATTATTGTGGGTTCATTGAAACAGTTGATGATCCGTAAGCTAGTGCGCCCTTGAACAAGTGGCAGTGTTAGTCACAACATTATTTTTCATGCATCTAAAGTGTATATCGGCTTTGCGATGGCGTGAAATGTTTTTTTTGTGGCAGGGGAACATGTGACTGGGACAAACTTTGCTGAAAGTGGTGGGACAATCGCATCGAGGCATATGCAAATGGCACTTTTGTGGCGAGGCGGGTGCTTCATAAACGGAGGTGTAATGCTCGAATCTACAGTAATTTCTCCCATTCGATAATCGAAGTTGGCACCGCAAAGCTTTAGAAAATTCAATTGCAGTAGTACGTCTTGTGTGGCGTGAGGTAGAACTGCGATCTCGGCGTTCAATTGGTCACCACTCAAGCTAACTTCAACACTGCATACACCAACAGAATATAGGGGCTCAACACTCACTCCACGAAACGTACCGGTATAGTCCCAGTAGAACATCACTTTTCGCCCAAGGAGGCGTTTCAAAGGAAAGCTAATCTCTGAAATAGTTGCTCCTCTGTCCACTAAACCTTAGTCGAAACGCTGCCTTTACAGACAGACATCTTATTCTTAAACATACAAATAGATGGTGGTATTTCTGTCCAAATTGTAGGATATCCAGCGACCTCATCTCCAACGGCCGTGTTGACTGGTTTTCTTGAAAGGGTGACAGATACCGATGCCGACGTGATGGTGACCGGCTTCAGCGAAGAGCAGGTGGTGGCGTCAAGCTGCGATCGGAGGCCGGAGAGGGGCTTTGCAGCAACCCTGGTCTGTGGTTGGTCGAGCGATACGTGAACATGTAGTCACTTGAACCCCAAGGTAGCTCAGGTGTAGACTGGTTGTGCCTCGGAGACTAGCGACGATGGCAGTATCTCACAATGTGTTACGGCTGCGACCTTCGATGTCGCAGCTGTAGCACATGGGAAGAGGAAGTTCAAAGTAAGGCTGTTGCGAGCACTCAACCACGAATGGTCGTCTCATAGATTGCCGAGACTCCACAGTCTGGACTGTAGCTGTGTGTTGCTGCGTGCCACGACAGGGACGATAGTGGTGCCCATAGTGCTGCTGAAATGCGTATGTGTCTCGATGCGGCCACATTTCGCTGGTTCAGTTCAGTTGGCAACGCACACTGACGGCGGCAAAGGAGCACATGGTGTTATTGGCGTCGAGTACTGCAGGGAATAGGCGACGTCGTGCTGCCGCAGTTTTCCACACTCGATTTGCCGAATAGCTAAAGCAAGCTCCGTGAGTGGAGTCGCATAAACGCTAGCGACCGTTGTTACGTTTGTCAGTCGCCCAAATTTAGGTGCAATGCAGCGGGTTTTCAATGTCTCGAAAGTACGGCAGTGGCGAAGAACATTCGCGGCAGTGCTGAGATGTTCTGGATCTATCATAAAGTTATAAACATCTTCAACGATACTTGAGAAGATTTACAACCTTATTTTCTTCCGACATCCGCGGGTTCATAATCTTTCACAATTTGAGGACTTTCTCGATATACGTAGTGCAAGTCTGTATAGGATTCTGAGCTCCTCGAGCAAGCGCTTTCTCAGCGCGTTTCTTCTTAAAGTCCAAGTCACCGAAACTTTTTTTTTACTTTTTCAACACAAAGGTCCCCTATTGTTAACAACTTTTCTTGATTATTATACCTTATGAGAGCGGTTTCTGTCAAAAAATTGCCCGCAGCTTCTCTCGGGGGAACACTGAGGAGGATGTGGAGCATATAATTGGTTAACGGGGTGTTAAAGTGCGACTTACTTGGGTCGATGACTAAATTGGTTAACCTGGTTGTGAAATGGGGTGTTAAATTGCGACTTACTTGGGTCGATGGCTAAATTGGTTAACGTGGTTGTAGGAGGGGGTGTTAAATGAGTGAACACGTACACACGTATGCGAAAGGACGGCGCTGGTCGAAGGGACGTCGATCATTGTGTTTGTGGATTCGTTGGAATTCACTTCACCGCGACCTTGGACGTCGACGCGCCGTACAAACTAATCGACGAGCGGCAACTGAGCGAGCGAGCGACGACCTTGAGTATATATACAGCGCGACGGCGCATGCACTGTCAGCTGTTGAATGTTCTCGAAGGAGAAGCGCGCGCGCGGCACAGATGGCGACGGCGCGACGGCGCATGCGCTGTCAGCTGTCGAATGTTCTCGAAGGAGAATCACGCGCGGCACAGATGGTGGGCGATGGCGCGACGGCGCATGCGCGCGCGTCAGCTGTCGAATGTTCGAGAAGCGGTGCGGACGGCGCGGACGGCGCACTACAAGGCGCGAGTATAAGATGCTGTCGCATCTAAAACAACTATATACTTGAGCTTAGAGTGGACGTTGCAGTGGTTGTAATGCCTAACTTTCTCACAGTGCTTGAGCCACTCGCCCCCCCTTTTCTTCCTCTTCCAGTTAACGGACGTGGTTCCATGTAGTGGCGAATGGGTGCAACCACCATGGACCTAGCTGCGGTAACAGCTGGCCCTTTGTCTCGGCCCGCGTTATGGAGCATATAGAAGTCGTTAATGAGAGACCGGCAAGGTGACGGCTCTGGCAAAGCGCAAGCAGTTGTGGCTCTGTGGTACGTTGACGTCGCGAACCCAGCAGATTTGCCGCTCTGTCACGCCCGAATGGAGTTTATTAAGGCGCGACGCAGCCGTAGCTTCAGCAGCCTTGAGTACGAACAGAGACTGCAGGACTTGCTTGCTTGCTTGCATGATTCTTTCTTGTGGCTCTCTCACACAAAGGGGAATTGGCTAAAGGAGCGGCGGCTCATGTAAGTCGATTCCTTACAATTATCTATGCTAGAAAATATGATTATTTGTTTTGACTTGATGGTATTGTTTTGGCACATTGTGAAAATAACAAAGTGTAAGAAAGTAAATATTATATTTTTTGAATGATTGAGGTCTAATCACTATATGACATCCTTCTGTAGTCATTACAGTGTAGTATATTAAATAACAAATTTTGGATTGGCTAGTATAAATTGAGAGCTGATCCATGGCTGAGCAAGATAATCTTCTTGTGTCACACAGGAATTCACAGAGGGCCCAGCAGATGTTTCGGTCACTCAATCCTAATGAAGCAGCCCCAAAGACCAAAATATTCGGAGTACTGAGCGAAATTTATAGTCTCTTTAATAAAATTCAGACAGAATGGTTTGTTTGATTTTTGAAACGGTGGCATATGAGAAGAAAATGGTTGATATTTTCAGGTTCATTACAGCTTGAGCACAGAAGGGATGGCACCAGACCAGACATGTTTAGGTAGGAATTAGGAGCTGGTACACGGTAGCGTAATTTTGTTATGGAGACCTCCAATTTACACGTGGGACGCCATTCATTATTCTATGAGAAGTGCAGGTGTGAGAAATCTGGATTCGGTATCGTAGTCTTTGACGACTATTCAAGAAAGGAAAGTCCTTCGAGCAAGGTGGTGTCGGTGGGTCTGCAAGTGGCGTTCTATCTGGTTAGGTGGTTCTCGCTGCTGGTTGAGTAGTTAAATACCAGATAGGTTTTATGTTTTTAATAGTACGTGTGCTTTTCATCAATTCATGCAGGATCATTTTTGTTTTCTTTATCTAGTCTTGAGGCTGCACTGATGTCCAGGAATTCTACGGGTCAGGATCGTTCCCTGTAGACGGCCTCACTACACAATGATGACTTACTTCTTGACTTGTTATACCGCAGTGGCGTGAGTAATATTCCCGTCGCTCTGGTACCTTTGCGTGAAAATTTCAATAAGCTGAATAACCTGAGGGCGACACAAGAACATCTGCACGCCATGACCCCAAACTACCAGAGCATAACCGACGTGCAAGACAGCTTTGCGTTCCTTGAATCACAGATTAGATATACTCGCTTTCACGGAAACTTGGTTGGTTGGTGAAACTGATGTACCGTTTTTTGGATAAAAATCTAAGGGGGTATACAGAAAAAGTCGTAAAGGTGGTGGCGTTGCATTGTAATTGAAAGAAAATTTTCAGTACGAGGTATTGTCAGACTTTTCTCTTGTCTACACTCCTTATGAATCTATTGCTGTGAAATGCTCTGGCACTCTGGATGCTTGTCCGCCCCCGATCAAGTTAAACTGTCGAATTCGTTGAGTTCGTGCGTGACTTTCTTGAATATACATGTACCCTCAATATGCGTGTTATCTTAGTTGGAGATTTTAATATTGATGTTTTGAAGAACAGCTTGCCACGACGTTTATTTCTCGGGGTCATTGATACATTTGACTGCTCTAATGTGGTCCAGTTACCAACGAGAATAACTATGGAGAGTGATACATTACTAGATCTTTGTGTCACAAATCATGAGTTGTCTAATATTTTAGCAGGAGTTCTCACATTTGATTTAAGCGATCACCTACTTATATGTTGTTTCTTTCCCAGAATAGTGAGCAAACGAAAAAAAACCACCAACATAACAAATAATATACCGTAGTTAAAACAAAGATAACCTCGCTACGTTTCGATCTATGATTCAAAGCATTTCGTGGAGTGACGTTTACAATAAAAAAATCCTAGTATTGCGTGCGATATCTTAGTTGAGTTAATAAAGGCAAATATGATAGCGCATTTCCTTTATTGGTGAAAAAATCTAACAAAAAGTCTCAAAAGCCATGGGTAACAAGAGAGTTTTACAAACGAATTCAGGCACGTGATAAACTATTTCACAAATTTATTAAAGTAAAAGCCCTGTTTTACTTAACAAATATAAAAAATAGAAACAAGTTAGGCTCTGAAATAAAAAAAAGCCCGGAAAGATTATTACAAAAATAACTTTGCCGCGGTCTCAAACTGTCCAAAGAAAATCTGGAATTGTCTTCACGAATTATTAGGCAAGGTTACCTGTCATGTCCCTAGTGAACTAACACTCGATAATGTCGAATATAGTGGCGGTGCTTTGGCAGACAAATTTTTTGAGCACTTCCTATACTCTGGAGAATCGTCACACATTGAAGATATAAGGTATGAAATTGATGGGTACATGGCTGCTCCAGTCGTCAGTACCATATTTTTAAAACCGTGCAGTGAGCACAAAGTGTTTACTTTCTTGAGTAATTTAGATAAAGGTACTGCCGGAGGAGCAGATGAAATCAAGGCTCAACCAATTATCGCTGTTGCCAATTTAATCAGTGCCCCACTACAGCACAGAATGCCACGTGTGTCCCGCGAAAAATACGAAGGCGACAGCGCATACGCGCATCTGCACGCTTTTATGCAGAACGCAAACACGAGAAAGACGACGAACTCTCTGGCGCGCGCGGTTAATAAGAAGACCGAACCGCTGCTGTTTTCTCAGCGTCTTCAAATACGACCTCTGTCTTCACGTCGCGACAATATGTAATGATGCTTAGATCAGGGTGTTTTTTCCAGACAGTATGAAAATTGCGAGAGTGGTTGTTTTACACATAGGTGGGCCTTATGACAACATCTCTAATTATAGACCTATATCTGTCCTACCTTTGTTTTTAAAACTGTTAGAATACTTGGTAAAAGAAGGACTATGTAAATTTTTTGACAGTAGACAAGTCCTTGTGAAAGAGCAGTTCCGGTTTCCTCAAGGGAAGTCAACGAAGATGGCACTACTCAGCGTAAAAGAAAAAAAAAACTTTCTAATATAGATGAAAAGCGATTCACTGTTGGACTTTTTTTAGATTTGAAAAAAGCATTTTACTCTATTAAACACGACATTTTATTTTATAAGCTACCGTTTTATGGCATTCGAGGAGCAGCCTTAAAATTAATTCACAGTTATTTTTCGCATAGACTGCAGTACACGTGTTATAACGGCTACCCATCAAAGTTGAAAGAATCATTATATGAAGTACCGCAAGGATATATTTTAGGTCGAATATTCGTTATTATCTATATCAATGATATTATAACCATCTCAAGAACTCTAGCAATCGCTCTGTACACAGATGATACTAGTGTATTTTGCTCTGGCATGCAACTTGATAAAAGAGGCGTTCAAGCTAATTGCATGCTTAAAAAATTAGCATTATGGTTACATATAAATAAACTTAACCTGAATGTTAGTAAAAAAAAGGTTATTGTATTCAAAGCACGTAACAAAAGAGATAATTTCAAACTTCAGCTCGCATTTGAAAAAAGTGTAATTGAACGTGTTTCTTCCTACAAGTATTTAGGCGTATTTTTTGAAGAACACTTCGATTGGTCCCATCTCATTAATAAATTCATGCCAACATATCAAGGTCCGTCGCTGTACTCCACAAGCTTAGAGACCTTGTTTCAAAATCTTTAAAGTGGCAGCTGTATTACACCCTAATTCATTCACACCTTCACTACTGCATAATGATTTGGGGGTCCACATCTAAAACGATTCTTGTTAGGCTAATAGGATTGCAGAAGAAAACAATGCGATATGTACAAAACCTATCATACAACGATCCCACAGGTTCATACTTTTTAGAACACTGTGTTCTAAAGGTGAATCAACTATATAAGTTTCATTTACTCTGTTATGTTTTTAACGAAATTAAGCCTAATTGTTCTAGTATATTGAACGGCGATCCATTAGCTATGTGCCTAATGAATTAAGATACGACCATTATAGAATTACACTGGTCCGAACCACCTATGGAACGCAAGCACTTACATATTTAATTCTCAGTCTTCTCAACAAACATACTCAGGTTATACAAATCGCGCAGAAATCTTTGTCGCTGAAATCTTTCAAAAAAATTGTCAAAGCTTACCTTCTATCTTGTCCTCAAGATTGATAAGTTCTGTATATAGCAGTCATATGTTTCTCTGGTTTTGTTATTCGTAGTGTTATGAATTTTTTTTATTACTGTACAAGTATGTACTCCATTTACTCTGTACAAAAACAATGTTACGCATGCATTATTGGTGTGTTATATTGTATTTCCTTTTATATTGAATGCTCTGAGTGGTGCTTTCGGGTACTTGGGTCCGTCAAGCAGAGGGCATGTGCCTTTTGCCCTTGTATCAGAGACATACATTTGTCTGAAATAAAGACAACAACAACAACCGTTTGGTTGCGGTGGCATTGTATGTCGAACACCAGATCAGCAATGTGTAAAGAATATTCTCAAATGTTCTTCCTTTGCTTCGATCCCGGTAAGTGCGAATACACCGCAACATTTCGCATGCACTAAAGGCATTGTGCGTGGGTATACGCACAACTATCCCTGCGGAGACGCCCGAGAAGCTGTCGGTGGCAGGTGTGGTGGCAGTTTACCGGTGCAATCGACTGGTTGACAACAAACGACATCCCACAGAGTCAGTGATTGCAACTTTTGCAGGTACGTCGTGCCCTTCAGAAATTAAAGCATGGCCGTTAGTATTTAGAGTAGATGAGTTAGCGTCCCGCCCATAGCAATGTCAGAACTGCTGGAGGTTCGGACATAGCTCTCGTGGCAGCAAATCGGAGGGTCGATGTCGTGGATGTGGTGAACGTCACTCAGATCAAGATTGTAAGGCCCAAGATGACTTGTGTTGCTTGTGTGGTGGCCATTATGCAACTAATTTTGCAGAGTGCCTAATGCACTATGAAAAAGTACAAATTGTAGAAATCCTATACAAATGGAGAGGCTCTAGGAAGGAAGCCATTGAAGCTGTTGAGGTGAGAGCCCATGGCTATGCTGGCGTTCCAGCACATCATTCATGTCAGGATACTAATATCGCGCACGCAGTTAAGGTAGCGGTAGGAAGAGCTATGGGTACAGTTATGGACTAATTGGTAGCTAGAATCTCCGAATGCGTAGCACCATTTTTCAGTAATCAAGTTACTAAGCTGTTGAGTCCAGCTGCTTTGGGTAATCCTGAGCCCAATAAAAGACCGACTGGCAATGATGCTGCTGCAGTATGTAATGATGAGGTGAATAAAGCGGATAACATCCAGGGCTCCTCAGAGTGCATGACAAACATTGAACAAGAACCAGTGTTAGACCTAAATGTGTCTGGCGATGTTGAGCTTGATGCTCGGGCACAGAAACGCAGCCGGTAACAATTGAATCATCAAGTTTCAAGTTTCCTTCCGTGAAATCCCAGAAAGGCTCCGTCTGGTAAAATACTTAAAGAAAGTATTTTTGAGAAAGTTATCTCCGCAACAATTCTTACACCAAAATAGTGTCCCTGAGAGTTCTGTAGTTGAAGTGTCGTCTCTATTTGCTGCTCTTACTGATTTACATTTCTTGTGTGATAAACTAAATTTTCATTCAATCTTACTTCAAAAATCTTAGATTTCTCCTGATACTACTGTTCATTTTAAAATTACCGTTTGTTCAGACGAGACGGCCCTACGAGAGGTGGCGGAATAGGGACAATGATTTCGAACAAACTTTGCCAAAAAGCCAAACTGATGTTAAAGTTCCTCTCGCCGGCATACGAAATATCAGTTGTATGGTTAACTCTTCCAACCGGGCAGATTTCGTCAGTAGTAAATGCTTACTTTTCTTGAGGCGTACATGCCACTCGGCCATTATATAGTTTAATGACAACGTGTGGAGGAAATATTTCTATAGCAGGTGACTTGAACTCTCACCACGTTACATGGGGAGTAAAAACTAATACGTGTGGCAGCCGGTTGTGGCATTTGGCCCAAGATAATCATTTTTCATGTCAGAGTTCAGGAGGCGCAACATACGTATACGGTCATATTTCTTCAGCGCTGGATTTACCTTGTACAAGCTCGACCCTACTGTTTCATCTGGGTCAGTCGTTGATTGCGGAACAAATAGTGACCACTTACCGATAACTTTTGAAATAGACATTCAAATAGGCTCACCGATCTCTATTACTCGCACGCATATAAACTACTAGAACTTTAAGAATTCCTTCCTTTCGCTGTCTTCTTTGTCAGATAATAGTACGATGCCAAAGGCTCGGAGGCTATATTCTTTATTAAATAATTCCTGTGAGAAATCTGAATTCGTGGGGTCGTCAGCTAATCATAACTCAAATTCTCCTCGATGGAATGACGATTCCTCGAGAAACTATAGGAGCAGGAAGGCAGCACAGAAAACGATTTTGTACAATTAGTGCCCTCAAAGTTGGAAAGACTACCAGTTTGTTGCAGGTGTTTTTAAACGTACAGTTGCCAAGTGAAAAGAAGATTAGAAAAAGCGGAAGTTCGATTATCTTTCTAAATACAAGAATGAAACGGCGTTATTTAGATTTATACGTATGAAGAAAATGATTCCACAGTCAATAAATGCCAACTCTATCATTTTGTTGGCTGAAGAAATAAAAGCCTCATTAGAAGTAATTAGTAAGGGATTTGAGCAACGTTTTTTCCAGCCAATTATCACCACTTCCTTCACATGCGCTAAGGGACGTGGACTTCACAGAAGTTTCGAGGTCTGAATTGTCGCAGGTGTTAGCTAACTTGCCACCGGCGGCTCCGGGCCCTGGAGGAGTTACGTCGTTCATGTTGATGATGATGCATAAAGAGTGCCAAGAGAACCTATTGGATATAATCAACTATTTTTTAAGAACGGCATGGCTGCCATTGGAGTGTAAAATAGCAAATGTAACATCAATACTGAAAGTTCCGGGTAAAGGATACGTTTTAGATAAAATTAAGCCCACTGCGTTAACCTCAAACTTTGTAAAAGTAATTGAGAGAATATTAAACGTTCGAATAACTAATTTCATCAATGAGAGAGAAATTTTGAATCCATCTCAAATTGGCTTCAGATTCGAATGCTCCATATGGCAGGCCCTTATAGACTTTGAAAGTCGCATAAAATGAGCTAAGCGTGAAGGAAAATATGCTGCGCTCGTCACTCTCGATAGCGAAAGCGTACGACAGCGTTCAGCATATTGTATTAATCGACAAGCTGCACAACCTTAACTTCCCAAACTATATCTAGTCACGGATAGCAGAATTTTTACGCAATAGAACGTTTTACTGTTACATAAGCGGCAACTTGTCTTGCAAATATGTGCCGACAAGAGGTGTCCCGCAAGGGGCCGTCCTTTCCCCGGTGCTGTTCAATATTCTTGATGAGCTCCGTACCACGGCACCAGGACGTCCACACTTCTGTGTATTCGGACAACATCGCACTTTTTTTCAGCAGCAGAGGACATTCATAACCTATTTCAAATATTACAGACATACCTATGTGCCGTAAAATGTGGCTTGATAGCTTGCATCTGTATTTAAATGTCAAAGAAGCTCTGTTTTACCATTTACACTAAGGGACCCTTTTCACATTTCGCTCTCCTATCACCTAGATCATATCTCTCAAGTAGTGAATGTAAAATATCTGGGGGTGATCTATCACTAATCAATGTCTTGGAAGACACACTTGAGTATATTGCAGCAAAGAGAGGTCGTACGGTGGGAATATTAGACAAAATCATTATTAGTCGGTTAGTTATGCGGAGAAATACTCTTACCTCAGTGTATTGTATATATATTCGCCCGGTGCTTGAGTTTGAGTGCGTGTTGTACGCGGGGGATACATCCTCTGGTAGTCATAGAAAAACAAGTCTTGAGACTGTGCTTAGGTCTCCCTAAGTTTGTTTCAATCAAAATCTTGTATCTGGAAGCTAGGTTTCCCTCATTTTCAACCCGTTTTAAATTGCTGGCTACAGAGGCATTTCTCAGGCTGTAAGAATTGCCGGTAAGGCGCTTCGGAACAGTTTTTATTGACCGTTTTGACTTGTTTTTTGTAAAATACTAGTCGAAATTTTGTATACACCGAAATTCTGATTATACAGCGCTTTCTAGACAGTTTAGACGTTCAAATTATTGCTGTTCCTTTAAGCAGTACCATAAACACTGCCATTAAAAACAATTTGATTATATAATTCCGAAAATTATAAAATTGATGCCACTCAGTTTTTAGAAGCTATACTAAGAAATTACCTGGCACATTCGTCAATGCAAGCAGTCATAGCAACTGATGCGTCACAAAGAGAAGAAAAACGTGGAATCGGTGTTTTTTATCTTGCCCTAGACTGGTCTTTTTCGCTTTGCCTTCCAGATTTTGTGCCCACATTTAAAGCAGATTTTTTTTGCGATAACTCTAGCTCTCCGTAAAATAACTGCTTCAGTAAGGTCCGCAGTAACTTTAACGGATCCACCATCAGTATGTGCCTCCCTTACTGCACATGAGAGCTCGCATGTTCAGAGTGCTTTCACAGCATTAGTTCCCTCGCATCTCAGTCTGATCAAATTGGTCTGGGTTCCAGGACATAAGGGCATTTATATGAACAAAATGGCAGATCCGCTAGCAAAATTATCTTTAAATGGACCTGTCATTGAAGTAATACCGGCATCGAAATTATTGATAGGCGCTAGATTAAGAAGGGAACTTCTGTTAGAGGAATTTTCTACATCTTCACTAGCAGCCACACCAGGATTCAAGCACTTGTTATACTATTAAAGTAGTAAAATATGTCAAACGTGAAAAAAAGAAGTCGCAATTTCTAGACTGCGCTGTAAAACTCCACAGCAACATTTATATTTACACAGAGCTGATATGGCAGCCTCCCCTCATTGTTCTGTTTGTGGGGTAAAGGAGTCAACTGAACATTACCTCGTTTATTGCAATTGATTCTCAGCCTTACGGAAAAACACTTTAGGTGCCGTTTGCCAGCTTCTCGAAATATATTTAAATGCTCAAAGTGTGCTTTCTTTCGGGGCTTTGTCTCTAGGCCACAGCGATGGGAAGAGTTTTGACGCATCGCAGGGGTTTGTCAAAAGTTCAAAAGAGGTTCAAGTGTTCAAATCATTCTTCGGTAGGTTTTGACTTTTCAAAATTCACATTAAATCAAATACGCCGCTTTATTGCATTACACTACAGATTATTTACAATTCAACGATGAAATTCGTCTTGTTGCTTGTTTCTTTATTATTCGTAAATAGATTATTTTAAGCTGTTATTAAGGAAGAAATTCATAAAAAACTATCCGGTACTTGGCCAATCCCCCAGCGTGGGTATGCACCACACCGTCAAGGATCTTGGCTTGACTTGAGGTTGTTGTTGTTGTTTTCCTGTGCAAATGGCTCGTACCCAAAGAAGGGGATTGGCCGATTATAAGGTGAATTTGCCCTAAACTTTCAGCAATGTGTCATTCCTAAAATTTTTTGTAACTTAATTTTGATTTGAAATACCAATATCAAGTTCGCAGAAAAAAAAGAAGAAATATTGTAATCACAAGGCACGTCCTCTTTTTCTTCACCTCTCTCAACCATTGACCCACTACACGCAGGTGCACATACCGAAACTACAATCGTAACACTACTATATCATCGACAGATAATTATGAGGTGTTTGACCGAAGGGCCGTTACGCTCTACATAACTGGCTGCCCTGTTCATGTTACTGAACTAATGTACGTGTGAAGTAACTTAGCCATAATATTGTATAGGGCTTTGATTAGCTGACCTACATTAACTGCCCACGTCTTGTTCCTGTTTTTGTTGCCCTTCACTTGTGATTCAAACCCACTGGGTAGGATCAGCCAATAATTGAGTGGTCGTATAAAGAATTTTTCTATTTTAGAGCAAAGGAACTTGCAATTTGAAAATGTTACAAATTTGGGAGTGAAATTTCGACTATCACTGATCTGAACTTGCGATAAAGATTTTGTATTAGTAATAGATAATAACCTAGATCAAAACCTAGCTTAAAAAAGAGAAGTTTTGCGTATGTAAACACAGAAGAATAGTGTTAGTTTGTTAGTCTTTTCGTTTCATTCAGATAATTACGCACTTCCTCACAAACTTTCGCACTGCCAAACCCAGAAACAGAGGCTCCAAAGGACAGAATCACTGGCATGAATAAATTCATTCCCATAGCACGTAAAGGGTTTTCTAACTTGGAATTACGAGCTGTAGTAAATTGTCTACATGTCAAAAAGTAATGATCCATAGTTTCTGGCTCGCCACAGAAAGCGCACATAGGAGAAAGAGCCTAACCAGAACTGTGTTGATAAGAATTCAGTTTGGACATCCTACAGCGCAGCCCCGTAATTGCGCAGCCCCGTTTGCGTGTGCCACAAGAGGACCGGCACCAATGATATAATAAGTGCAGATATTCAGCCAAATTTGTAAGTGATGTACCTGTGGAGCCCTCCATATTGGTACGCTTGTGAAATTGTGCAGTCGTTACATAAGCGCATGGTAGAAAACACGATTAAAGTGGCCCACTTATTGCTCACTTTGCTGAAGAATCGGCCATTTTGTTTAAAAGCAACCCTTTATGACCCGGCACCCAAACTAATATAACTTTTTTTTTCAAATTAGGGGAGTAATAATGCACGAAACGCCTTTATTATGTGCGATTCAGAACCAACCAAAGTGCAGCGCAAAGAGACAGAGACTGTGGAATTATATTAGCCGCTAAAATTTTCGCGTTTAACTTTCGTAAGGCGAGTGCTCCTGCGAGAAACTCAGCCACAAAAACGGGTATAAAATCAGGTAGTCGGAGCGAATTGGACCAATTCAAGTTCGGTCTTTTACAGTGAAGTAGCCTGAGTTGTCATCATCTCCTTTTTCGTCATCTGAATTTTTTATTGTGTTTTGGTTGCACATTGGTGATATCAGTGTCGTGTGCACTTACTGTACTCTCGACTGCATCCAAATCAAAGGGTCACCCATGTAGCGTAACGGCGTATTTCTGATGAAAACTAAGTACTCGCGATGTGGGATAAAAAAGTGCAAATTATCCCTGCTATGTAACTCGGTCGCGCTGTTTCATACAGGATTCATCAAACTCTTAACGCGTGTGGCTTACGAGTGTTGAAGATTGGGCGAGTTGGTTCGTCGTACTTGAACTGGTATAGCGCATTACGGGGAAGAAGAAACGGCCGTGCAGACCGACACAAGAGGACAGAGCGCTAACTTCCAACTGAACTTCAGTTGGAAGTTAGCGCTCTGTCCTCTTGTGTCGGTCTGCTCGGCCGTTACTTCTTCCCCTTAATGCGCTATACAAGTTCAAGTGCGTGTAGCATACTTGTTGAACAAGCAGAATACTTCGATGTTCGTCCTTACATTTCCCGACATATCCACTGAACGCCGTAAAATTCACAATACGAATCGGCGACAATAAGGGACCACAACGTGCCTGCAACCAGCCCGTGGTCATCGCAGAACCATCGATGTTCAGTCTATCCATAGTCTAGACGCATGGCAATCGCCTGTCACCTCTTCTGTTTATCCTGATTGTGAGACTCGGCGGGAAGATTCTCCAAACGGCATCACAATGAAAAGCAGCGATAGTTTTACGAAAGAAAAAAAAGAGGCTCCTTTATTGGAATGTAAATGGTGAGCGCAAAACGCGGCACTCTTCTGACTTCGCTTGTTTATGGTGCTGTCATTTTTTTCTTTGCAGGTACAGTAAGTTTCCAGCATATGCCAATCTCGCAGAGGCATCGCACTTACAATTAAACTACTATGGGTAGCGCAAATATACAGAAAAAAAGCTCATTTGAGAATATACACGCCCAAGTCTCTCGTACACACTGGCCCGACATTACAAAATAAGTACCAAATAAGTGCGTCGGTATGTAAAAGAGCGAAACCATTTTATTTTCTCGCCACAAGTAAGCTTCGCCAACAGCGCTACAGCCTTTCCGACTATACGAAGTAGCGCCGTGACGGGTATAAAAGAGCGCGCAACCACCACCTCTGGAAAGACGCTCTCTCCGTACGATGGAAAGGCTAGAGAGAAATCCGCTGCTCGCCCGTCATCTCGCATGCCATGGTAGACCTTCACAGATACCTTTCGCCAGCGGCAAGTGATGGATATCGGCAGCTTACCGTTTGAACGTCCAAGAAAGTGCGTTTTTGTGGCTGAGTGGTTAACGCCTTGCCCTCACAATGTGGTGGTCTGCGGTTTGATTCCGCGCGCCGGAGTCTTTTTCTTAATTTTTTTTTCTTTCTTGCGTTTTCATACGTACACATACGTATACATATACGCTGAATGATGGCGAGGCCCACATTAACGTCGACGCCAGTAGCGGAATCCAACCGAGAGTGTCCATATCATTGCTATTGCAATAAAAGCGTCATCAACTGTATGGCCTTGCAACTAATGAAACCTTCGCGGTGCTGTTGCTAAGCCTTCTCGCATAGTTCAGCGAGCTCTCAGGCACAGTTGTATTCTTTGAAAATTAATTCGCATGAAACAAAAGGAAGTCCCCAGAATCAAAGAAGAATGAGCAGCTCCAGTACATGCGAAACTGCCATCGCCTACTGCCAATAGCCAGAAACGATGGCGCACTGAGATGTGTGCCACTGTTTCAGTGGCCTCCAAAGAAGCTCACACCACGGCAGTTTGGTAGGCCAAACATGGTGACGTGCTGCGAGCGCTAGAAATTTTATATCAGCCCATCAAAGCGCGGTTTTGGTAACGGCTAATGGTTCACTGAAAACATGCAGGTGGAGTGATTTTAAATGCGAAGTATTATATAGCAAATGTCGGCGACTTTGAATCTATCTATCTATCTATCTATCTATCTATCTATCTATCTATCTATCTATCTATCTATCTATCTATCTATCTATCTATCTATCTATCTATCTATCTATCTATCTATCTATCTATCTATCTATCTATCTATCTATCTATCTATCTATCTATCTATCTATCTATCTATCTATCTATCTATCTATCTATCTATCTATCTATCTATCTATCTATCTATCTATCTATCTATCTGTCTGTCTGTCTGTCTGTCTGTCTGTCTGTCTGTCTGTCTGTCTGTCTGTCTGTCTGTCTGTCTATCTATCTATCTATCTATCTATCTATCTATCTATCTATCTATCTATCTATCTATCTATCTATCTATCTATCTATCTATCTATCTATCTATCTATCTATCTATCTATCTATCTATCTATCTATCTATCTATCTATCTATCTATCCATCTATCTATCTATCTATCTATCTATCTATCCTCCTACGACGTTTTGATAAAGGGATCTATACGGAAATTGGTATAGCAGAACATGATTGTATGACGATCACAAGTGACTAGTCATAGCATCAAACTTATGGGATGTTTGTCATGAAAGTCATTGTTTGTCATAGTCTTGCTGCTTTTGCCGTGATTTAGTTCACATGCCTTATCGAAAAACTGGTATGGTATGACATGACTCCATGGGGAACATAAGTGACAAATCTGTACGTGGATAATATGACATGTATGTCATGTAAGCCATGACTGCACGCCACGCTATTAGTGTGCTCACGGTCATTTCGCTAGCTCCACGTATACAAAATTTGGTATAACGTGACGTGAATGAATGACGAAAATACAAAACTGGTAACAACACGATAATCGTGACATGCCACGTTCCTGATGCATTCGCGGTCATTTCGCTAGTTTTGCAAATGCGAAATTTGGTGTTACGTGACGTGAATGGACGACAAAGGTAAATGACTTGTTGAAGCATGATATTCATTATGAGCGTGTCATGTAAAACATGTCGACATGCTACAATCATAACGCGTTCGCGGCCATTTCGCTATTTTCACGTATACTAAATTCAGTATTACGTGACTTGAATGAACGACGAACAAAAATTCCAGGCGAAAACATTATAATCATGACCTGGACGGCATGTACGGAATTATTTACAGGCCTAGCACTTCTGGGGCTGGTATTGCAAGTGGTAGTGGTGCTGTTTTGTTACGCGACTCTGGACAATATATTTGCATCTTATCTTGATACCTGTGTGCACATGAACTTTATACTTGTGTTTACTGTGCAATACAATTGGCAGCCTCATAACGCTGTGCTGATTTCAAAGGGACATAGCAACCTTCCTTATTTGTGCTTCGCATATCATCGATGTGCACTGTACATGAGATCTGTCATTTTTTGTCTAGCTGGACTAAATGTGTGTAAATGTGCCATTACTTCGGGGCCTAACACAAATCTTTTTCTTTGTGAGTGGCTCATGATCTTGGCCAGAAGGCCTCGCCCAGAGTGAAAAGTTTCCCAAGCTTCATGTTGTTATATATTATATAGAGAGATGTTGGCGCACGAGTATGGTGCCAGCTACTCCTTAGCCCTTGAGTAAAAGTTAACTTGTATCTTTAAAAAAACTTACGAAGACTGTGCATGGAAAATAAATTACTCGAGGACCCATATGTAAAAACACTTATGCACATATCGCAACAAAATGATAAAGAAATGTTCCAAAGTCAACGAATGAAGTGTCTGCAAATGTCCCTCTTTAATTTTTTATCCAACCAGCACAAAACAACATAGCACACGTTTGGTCCTTGTGAAGATGTATTCACTCGTGTGTACAAAGCAGTCGACACGTCTTTCACTTCAGCACACACGTATGATAGGTGTTGTATGATATTGTATAGAATAAGTACATGTGTTATACAATCGAAAGTGCGTTATTTTTGAGTACTCGTTAGCAATTCCGCTGTATTGTAAAAAAACGTTTTAACGTTTTTCAAAGCTTGTGTCTGCAAAACTCCAGTTAGCCAAGAACGCAGAAGTTTCTTTATGCTAAATGGTCAGCGGTTTAATGCCAACAGTTTCAATTTAGGGCGGTGTGTCGGTGTGTCATGATGTGGTCAGTCTATGAAAAGGTGACATACGTTTTCATCTATAAATGCGCATTCGCATTCGGGAGTTTCAGCTCAGCCAATTCTGTGCGAAAAATGTTTTGTGTATGCGGTGCCTAGCCACAACCGGTGAATAAGTGTTTCCATACTTCTATTTTGAGCTAGCGTATTTTAACAATAAATGCATGTATTATTGTGATATCAATCACAGCTCTTTGTACTTTGGTCAAACCAAGCAGTTTTGCTCATTCAGAAAGCTGTAGCTGTTATAATACTACGCAATTCTTTTACGAAATTGGTAAATAAACAGTAACATTTTCACGATGTACTTGTCATGCCGCTTCATCGGCAGCTGTGTTTCCTGAATGGTTGCAATGGCCAGGTGTTCACTGGAATTGGATCCCATGTTGCACATTGCTTGCTTTGGTGAACTCTTACAGCGTTTTGTGTGGTATATTATCACTAATTACTGCCGTGTTTGTACTAGAGAGCGATGTTAATGCGGCGTGTGAATCGCTGAAACGTGCCCATTTTCTCGCGTCTGCTGCAAACTTTAAAAACATTATGGCATACATTGTAGCGAAAAGCTCAGCTGTAGTAGATGACGTCGTGCGACATAATTTGTGATTCCTGAATATCGAGCCGTGGTATAATAAATGCTGATGTTGAAGGCGTTGTAATACTTGAGCCATCTGTGTACACATGTATGTACCCCGGATACTCCACGTATATATCATAAAGCGCTGGTTGTTGAGAAGCTTGCATGAACATGTCTCTCTTTCTGATAATGCCATCTACTGAGAATTCAACGCTTGGTATTGTAATCAGCTATGAAGGATAGTCTACTTCAGAGCTCCAAAGTTCATTTTTTGGTAATATATTTAGAGTACTGGGTATTTCTTCATAAGCATTGCTTTTATCCCTTTGCGAAATCTCCAGTGCCAATGCGTGGTCTTTGTGTTGCGTCCAAAAGCGAAAGAATGGCGGCATGTTTCGATTGTTCTCATAGCTGAAAAGGGGGGCTGTCGAGTCTCTGCTATGACAAGGCTGCTGGAAGTCACTCGTGGAACACCTAGGCAGACGCTCAGTCCCCTAGCTAATAGTCTTTTTGTCGTATTAAAGCATGTTTAACAACGAGCAAGGATGATGCAGATCCGCCTCATGATGTCCCGGCAATTCCTCGGAGTATATTCAGTAGCGAATTCACCTCGTTTTCAAGTTTCTTTATGCGAGGTGCCCGTTATAGCTGCCTATCAATTATTACTCCAAGAAACAGATGCTGTGTCACCGTAGTCAGTGGTTCTCCTTCTAAATTGAGATTGAAGTTTTTAACCTCTTACGGGTGAAGCGCAATACATCTGTCTTTGCATGTAACAGAACGAATTCTCTTTCTTTTAAAAAGTGGTTAAAAATATTTCTTCCGTCTTGCAACGCAACTTGAATTAACCGAACGTCTGTGCCAGATGCCCAAGTACACACATCATCTGCATATAAGAAGTAACAGAGAAGGCAGTCTTTTAGCTAAATCAGCCATAAAACAGTTGAAAAGGAAAGGGTTTAGTACGCTGCCTTGTGGCACTCCTTATCTGATGTCGTGTTCCGCACTCTTGCCTTCGCTCGTCTGAAGGAATACTTTGCGACCTGATAAGAATTTAGAGATTCACTGCAAAGACCTGCCAGACAGTCCGAATTCCAGCATATTCAGCAGAATATGAGTGGGGCTGACTTTTTCAAATGCCCTTCTCATGTCTAAGAACACTGCTACCGTAAAACTACCAAAAGCGTGGTCATGCTTCACATACGTTACTATGCCTAGTATTTCACACATTGTACATCTCTGTTTCTTGAAACCTGTTAAGTAGTTGTAGAATACACCGGTTCTGTTGCACCACCACCGATGTCATGGAGCAATCATTTTTTCCATTACCTAACATAAACAGCTTGTCAGATTATTTAGCGGAAGAATTCAAGGCTGAAGGGCGTCCTGGCCGGTTTTAAGATCGGAAAGATGCGAGTGAAATTCCAAGATTGGGTACAATTTCTTGCGTCTATATAATATCGGGAATATCTAAGAAAATGGTTGTGCCCGTTGGCCCAAGGTTGTTAAGCATATTGTACTTGATGCCGTCCGGTCCAGAGGCCGATTTTTGACAACATGATACTACAGCACATTGCAGCTCACTTAACATAAATACACAGTCTAGTGAAGGGTGCTTGGCCCAATAACAAGAAATAATTTTTTTTTGGCTGGCCAATGCGACGGAATTGTCAAATGAAGCACATTGCGATGCGCCTGGCCTACGGATAAGTTGACAAAATTCATCTGCTATCACAGCTTCCCGTTTGCCTAAGGCTACAGCAAGCACACGAAATGGGAAGCTCTGTGATATAGGGCCAGTAAAAGTTCGAATTACAAGCTAGATTCTTGGAACAGATGTTTTGGGAGAGACCGCCCCACAAAAGTCACGCCAGCATTGTTTACCTAAATATTCTAGTCGTCTGCGCATTACACTGCAGATTTTTTGTGCATTTTTGTGTGCTTCTAAACTTCCACTGCGTTGTTATGCCCTTTTGGAATGTCGTCTGATGGCTCTTAGGTGTTCATACTCTCCGTTGACTGCAGTATAGTCTTTTGGAATCGAACTTTTTGTATATTTATTTGCATTATCTCGCGAAAATTTAGTAAAGCTTTCAACTGTCGTAAATGCACTATTTTGGTTTGTTAGGCGGTACCGAAATGCTTTCCAGTTCGTCAGTTTGCTGTAGCGCTTGATGTCGTCATTTTGCAAGTAGGGGTGACTTATAAGAATGCAAAAATAGACACTCCCACGTGTTTCTACATCCATTGTCTATTCCACACCATTCACTAAATCTTGGGAACACATGGTAACATCTATGAAACTCGAGTAAATATGTTCATGGACAAAATTTGGGGAGCCGTCATTTAAAAAAGCCAAATTGCTTGTGTCTGCGACGCACTCGACAACGTTCCCACAAGCATCACATCGTTCACTACCCCATATTATGTTGTGCGCATTAAAGTCTCCACATAGAAACGTATATGAATTGGAAATGTTGAAGATATTTGTTAGCTCTTTCACCGAAATGAGGCATGAAGATTGTACGTAAAGAATATTCACTGTTACGCACTTCTCACCATGGGATACTTTACAAGCGACAAATTCCGGGAAGTCCGAATTACTTCAATGAACTTGGTGAGAAGGTAGGCCCTTGCTGACGCACAGATGCACTCTGCTAGCACCACTTCGACAATATGATTTATACGTTACGTAGTAAAGAGGCGGTAATCGTCATTTATTCCTTGCTCTTGAATGCAAAGTATTGGAAAGTTATGTTGCAAAAGGAGTTTACGAAAATTAGCACACTTCTTTCGAAGACTGTTTGCATTCAAGTGGAATGTGAAGTCATTTTTATAGCGCTTAATCGTGTGTTACTTGTTGCAGGTTGGACCCGGATTGTTGACACAATATTGCTTCCAGAGGCAGCAGGGCTTTTACTTCTGGCAAGTTGTCTGCTTCCAGTAGAGCAGACAGGATTGCTTTAAGTGCTGCGAAAAGCATTGGTAGAATCAATTGCATGTCTGATGCAGAGGCAGAGTCACCATTTATTGGTTCAGTTTCTGAGGCCTGGTGAGAATGACGTGATGTTTCGATGTTGTAGCCTGGGCGAACACTGACGTTGTTGGTTCTGATACTTTCCGTCTGAGGTAGCGTGGGCATTCGCAGCTTCGACGCGTAGGTTGGGGTAGTAGTAGTAGTAATAGACTTTTATTCAGCCACAATTTACAGACTGAGCATTTAGACCGCCTGTGCGACCACTCGCCGCTGTTCTTCTTCCTTTTGGTGCCGATCCAGTCGAGCCAGGAGGTGATGGAAAGGGATAAGGGCGGGTAATAGCCGGATTGCTGAGCAGTTGGGCAGTAATACAGGCAGTGTGACAGGTCAGCATATGGGGAGAGGCGATTTGGACAACAGGGGTTAGAGCCATATTTATATAGGAAAAGGCGAGAGGGGGTCGTCAGGCAATTCATTTGGATGTGCCTTATTGCGTCTCTCATAATCAAATGGTGGTTTTGGGACGTTAAACCCCACAAATCATTGGATGTGCCTTAGAGTTCGAGCGTCGAGCGCAGTGAGTGATGGATGAGGGGCAGGGTAAAGACACTTGTCGAGCCGGAACTGGAGATTTACCTCCTTGATAGTGTGGCCCAAAGAGATCTGCCCATCGTTATTCGCGGAGCTCTCACTGTCTTTCGAAGGTGTGGGCCAGGGAATGAACGGTGCCCGGTGCAATATATCGCAGGCAAGCTGATGAGCTAGATCATTGCTGTTAACACCTGAATGCCCAAGAACCCAGCGGAGGAAAACAGCGGAGGGTTGAAGAGCAGAGGCCGCTCGCTCAAGCTCCTGTTGAAGAGCAGGGGGCAGCGTGTTGTTCTGTATGTGACGGGTGGTGGCGTCAGAGTCAGAGTAAATTGTGTACTCGGGAAGAGAAGGGAGGGAGGAAAATGACGGCATGGCGTGGACCATAGAAAGGACCTCGAGCGAAAGTACATTTGGCGGGTGCAAGTATGGCCCGCTGGTGTGCGTGTCAGGTGCCGAAAGGTGTATGTTAGATAACGTAGCCACACGAGCCCCGAGGAGCCATGTATGAGGCATCCATGTAGGCAACTCCCTGTGTAGAGAGAGGAGGAGTATGATGTTCTGCTGCCGCATGACGCTGGCCGGCGTGAAGAACGAGCGACATATTGGATGGAAGGGGAAGGATTCGAAGGTTAGATGCAGCGGTTCTAGCGGCAGAAGGCAAGGTGGGAAAGGAAACGGAAATGTGAGGGATACCGGCTTGGGCCATTAGCCATTGGCCTTGATGAGTGAGAGAAAGACGGGAAATGTGAGAGTCGTGGTGAAGAGAAATAGGAGAACATAATTGATGGAACAGGCCTGTGGAAAAAAGCTTAGTGGCAGAGGTAGTGACAGGGAGGTTTAGAGCTGCCTTTTAGAGGCCTAATAGAGCTCTTTCGAGTGTGTTGAATCGCGTTTGGGTGAATTGAACATAGGGTACAAAATACAAGAACTTGTTAACGGCGAGCGCATGCGCAACCCGGCACGCATGAGCCTCGTGGAGCCCCGACTGCCGAGTGACAACGCATCGCAGGAGGTGAGTCACCGAGTGGTAAGCCCTAACAGCTTGATGTAGGGCCTGAGCGTTCTTTTTCACGTGCAAAGGGAAGCCAAGAACTTTGCATTGCTGAACAGTGGGGATGAGAGATCTAGACAGATGTAGGGAGATGAGGGTGTTGTGGGAGTGCTGGTACGCAGACTGGTTTAGCAAAAGTAGTTCACAATTCTCTGGTGCAGGAGACAGGCCAGCAGTAGCGAGAAAGGAAGCGATAAGGTCCAGGCCACGTTGCAAAGTATCCTGCACGCAGCCGCGACATCCAGAAGTACACCAAAGTGACGTCGTCTGCTTAAAAAATATGGTGGAGGTCAGGTATTTGGGACAGTTGGGAGGCAAGGGGGACCATAGCCATATTAAATAGAGTAGGAGATAGTACGGCACTTTGAGGAGGGCCGCGGGTGAGGGAGTGTGGGTTAGACAAATGAGTATCGACTCTAAAGCGAGCAACTCGATTGGAAAGAAAGGATCGAATGTAAGAATAGATGCGGGAGTAACATGACAGGGAGGAGAGCTAAGCGGGTATGTGGTCATGACTCACGCCATCGAATGTCTTTCGTACATCGACGGTTAACGCATGGATCTGACTACGAGAAGGTAAAAGAAAAGTATGCTAAAGGACAAGTAACACGCCCTGCGCATACACGTCGGAAGCCAATAAGAGAAGGAGGGAAAAACTCTATTGCCTCAATAAAATTACCCAGTCGAGTCAAGGCCATTCGCCCAAGAGTCTTGCCAACGCATGACGTCAAAGAGATAGGGCGAAGGTTAGAGGGAGATGGAGGCTTGCCTGGGCAGGCTTCGGAACCATGCAAATTAGAGAGGATGTCCAAGAGCTTGGAAGACAGCCGCTGTTTCATGCTTCGTTGAATGTGTGTAATCGTTGTCGGGGAGATTACGTAGTGTAGTATATGTTATTTCATCCTCACTGGGAGCCGAGTGTGTAGATTGAGTGGCTAAGGAAGCGTCCAGCTCCAGGAGCGTGAATGAGTGGTCCAGGTCTGGTTTAGCTTCGCCAAAGTAATTTTGGTAGGAAGGTGTGAAAGGGGGTGGGACATGCAGATATTTTAAATTGTCAAGAACATTAGATGGAGTTATTGAGTGTGACCTTTAGCTAGGGTGGAAGCAACGACAGGCTTGGTACCTAGGAGAGTCTTAAACAGAGACCATGTAGAGCGCAAGTGCAGTTGGAAATCAAGGCTGTTACACAGCGTGTTCCAACGAGAGTGCTCGAGGGAAGTGGTGTGAGCGATAATTTCAGCCCGCAAAGCATCAATGCGGGAGGAAAGTGGGACGTTGTGTGACTGGGAGTGGAGGAAGCGTTTCAAACGGTGATGACGTCGCCATAAACGAAGGAAGTGAGGATCAGGGTCAGGAATGGGGAGTTGAAAACGAGCGTGGCGACTACAGGTTGTCATTGCTGCAGAGATCCACGACGTACAGCCGTCGTAAGTTGTAAAGAAGTCGGACAAAAGGGTATTACGGAATGCTTCCCAGTAAGTGTGAGCGACTCTTGTTTCCGCCTGTTGCGGGAAAAAGGGGTGGTGATGTGTATGAGAAAGTGATCACTGAAAAGGTTTCGGGTGAACACCTGCCAGTGAAAAAGAAAGGGAATTCTGAGAGGAATTGAGATCGGGTGTATTGGAGAGCTGTGAAACAGTGCCCGCTCGAGTAGAGGTGGCAGGGGTAATAAGAAGGGTGAGATGGCGTTCCTGGTCGAGGCAGCGTAGAAGGCAACCTAGTTTGAGTGTTTGTGGGTAACCCCAGAGCCTATGAGGAGCATCAAAGTCATCCCCAAGGAGGATATGGATGGTCGATGGAAGAGGGCAGGAATTAGCCAAGAGCACTAAACAAAGAGGACGTGACACGGGGGTTGTAAAAGGACATCAGAGCCAGAGAAATAGGCGTAGATGGTTGGTAATAGACCACGCCAACTAAATATTTAAGGAGGGGAGAGGGTACGTGTAGTGGTTCAACGAGAACGTCATTGCGTACATAAATGGACGTAAGTGGCTTTCCCGTGGTAGCGTGATATGCACGGTAGCGCGGAACGGCAAGGACCGTCCGAGTCTCCTGTATAAGGAGAAAATGGGGTATTGTGGGGCGGGTGAGAAGATATTGGTAGAGAGGGGTCCTAGTATGACGAAAGTTGCGGCAGTTCCACTGCAAAATCTCGAGGCCCTTTGACACACCATCTAGGTCTCTGAAGTATAGGAAGCGCCTGCGCGTGCGCGTTCCTTCTTTTTTGCCGGGGGACGCAACTCTTGCAAGGAGTAAGTATATAGGTGAAAGATTCCAGATGCTTGGATTAAGTTTTGAGGGTCGTAAGAATCCGGACAATTGAATTTCCAGCTGGACCAAACAAGTGGGATGCGCAGTGGTGCTGGTTTCGACCATGTCGGCCAATGTGGTTAAATGGGCGCTGGAGGTTGGGGCATGAGTGTGGTGAGTTGCTCATTTAACTCTGTGAGTTAAGAGGTAAGAGAAGATGTGGTAGTTGCGAGTGTCTGTGTCAGTGCGAGTATTTACTGTTGTAGCTCATCTGAGACGCGCTGTTGCTCGCGCTGGTTGCGCTCCAACATAGCCAGTCGCAGATCAAAGCAGCGGCTCTCGTTACTGAAGGATGGTGAAGGTGTGTTTGATGAAGAAGTGCACACGGAATGTGTGCCCTTAACTTTAGCGGCGTACGAGCCCGGGGGATGTTGCGGGAGGTGAAAGGAACTAATGCGCTGAAGAGAAGGGCGGTGAAGGCTGAGTGGCTCGACGCATAGCTGTGCAACGGAAATAGCTGCTTTGGCGCAATCGCGTTGCTTAGCTAGAAGATAGGAGCAGGTGGAGTCGAGAGATGAGTGGCTGTTGACTTGGCAATGAATGCATCAGGGTTGGGCGCAAATGTGAGCATCAGGATGTGCTGGTAGAGGAGACGCACAGCGACGGCACTTGGCCGAAACGCTGTGTTGGGGGCATTGATGAGCACGGTGCCCAATAGCAAGGCACCGAGTGCAAGTAGGGGGCTTAGATTTATGTAGATGGCATCAGAAAGACACGCATTTAAAATACACAAAGCGAAGGATGACGGTTCCAGCAAGTGTTATGAGAACAGATTCAGTGGAGCCCATCATACGTGCAGCGAGTATGTCTGAAGTAAAAGATTCGAGGTCATGCAAGAGCTGAGATGGTGTGAAGTGACCACCGACTTTGTGTATGACGCCGAGGCATGATATTGGAGGACTGGGGGCATAGGGCTTAACTGTGATCAGCTTATCATTAAGTTCCAGACTTCGAAGGAACAATAGGAGGTGGGCATTGAGAGGCGAGTGCGTTTTCAGAAACAAAACAGTGACCTCCGCACTGGCCTTGGGAGACAGATTTGCGGCGGCAATGATGGTAGAAAGCAGGTCATAGAGAGGCAGTTTCGGCGTGAGTGTTCCGGGTGGAAGTTGGATTCCGACAGTGATAAGCTCGGAGCGGTAGCGGGCGGTCACGGCAGGTTTTCGATTATTGGCTTTAACGGTGCTTCAGCTGCCTTTAGGAGATGGTGTATTGTTTTTCTTGAGCTGCGACGCTGCGAAGTTCATTTCCGTCGATGAGCAATCAGCTGAAGTGATGGAAGACAAACTTTTGGCGATGGAAGGAACGATGCTCGTCGAAATGCGCTTGTCGACACCCGGAATTTCCAATGGGTCGGCCAGACGCAGATACGGGGGGAAGAGCAGCAAGTGTCGTCGATTGCAACGCCAACGCTGCTTTGCGGCTCTCGGGCTCCGGCGTTTGCGTGGCTATCAAGCTGGGAATAGCAGACACGCCACCAGCGTTGCACGTTGCTGGACCATGCGCGCTGTTGGGGAAAGCTGCCTGTTGCTGTATTGTTGTCGGCGTGGGGCTGGTGACATGGCCAGATGTTGACAGTGGAGGCACGGCTGTATCAGTGGTACGACCGCAGGAGGCTGGGCTTACCGACAGGGTGTCGGTTGTCGTTGGTGTCGAGTGCTGGGCGGGACGCTGCACCGCAGAGGTGCAGGCGCAGTGTTTTGGGGTTAGCGCCACGCCGCTTTGTACTTTTGAAGGGGCATGGAGGGCCAGCTTGGGGTCGGACCGGGGCCTGGATGGTGTCGGTGTGTCCTGGAAGTCCTATAGGAGAAATAGTGAGCTTGTTCAGACACGGGCGGGGCCTGGTAACGGGACAAGCACACGTGAAAGAGGAGCACTGTATGCAGCCAGCCAAACAAAACGGTGCCACCTCATAGGGGTAGTTGAATGTACTTGTCGTGGGTGGTCTCTCGGGTGTGCCTTTGGCGGTTTTCTTGGTGTGTTTTTCGGCTGTTGTTGCGATGTGCGCCGAGGTAGGTCACGTACAGGAGGAACAATCTCAAGGTCTAGGGAGGGTTCATTGGGGCGCGGTTTTCTTCCATGGATAAGGTAAAGGCGACGCATTTTCGCAGCAGCTCTACTTTGTGGGCAGCGTGATTATCTGCACAGTTCGTACACTTAGGCTGAAGAACTGACTTGCACTCTTTATGGTGGTGTTCTCCAGAGCAGATGTTACGCCGGCGTGTATTACGGCAACTTTTCGTCATATGTCAGAACTGGTAGCAGTTATAGCACCGAAGTGCTGGACCAAGGTATTCCTTCACTGGGTGACTGGTGAATCCTAAGTAAATTCTTCCTGGAACCGGGAAGTCATCTCGAAAAGTCAGGATCACTGTGTAAAGTGGACACGATGTTACTGCTCCATATTCCTGGCAATATGATTTCATTTGCCGCCGCGCCAATATAACCCCTACATCTCTTAAGTACTCTTGGATTTGTACGTCTGAATACTGCAGAGGCACATGTTTTACTTCCCAACGTTCAGAGTGTATGACTCGGGGATAAAAAACTTAACTTCCAGGCCACCTACATTCGAAAGCATCAAATGACGCTTTGCTGAAGCTAAGGAAGCAACGCTGACGCTTAAGCTTCCATCTCTGGTCATTCTGAATGACTGCACATTTAGGGGCGAAGCTCCTTATAGCGGCACCCGTTCGTCCCTCATAGCCGTTGTATTGTGTAACAAGTATAACATTTTGACCTCCAAGGTGATGCCGGTGGGAGATTTTTTTGTGTGTTGTTGAACAATAAAAAATAGTGCTCAATGTACATGCCAATGGCTGGTAATGGGGAATGAGAGACAGGAGCATTCGGCTTTTCGTTAACGAGCACGCTGCAATCGCCCATCAGCAGCCATTGGCATGTACATTGAGCACTATCTGACAAGAAATGGTTGCTACGTTATACTCGCTGGGTGTAACTTCCTTAGTTTTTGAAAGGTTTAGCGAATGTTGAGCCGCAGTGCCATGAATACAATGAACTCGTATATACCATGAGTGAACTCGAGGTGGTTAAAGGTGGGAAGTAGATACGAAGCGCAAGCAGTGAGAAAGTAAAAGCTGAATTTTTCTGTTTCTCATTTCCCGTTAGCAGCCATTGGCATGTACAATGAGCACTATCTGACAGGAAAAGGTTGCTACGTTATACTCACTGGGCGTAACCTCCTTGGTTTTAGAAAGGTTTAGCGAGCGTTGGGCCACAGTGCCATGAATACAGTGAACTAGTATATACCATGAACTCAAGGTGGTTGAAGGAGGGAAATAGACCCGAAGCGTAAGCAATAAGAAAATGTGCTTGTGTCACCTCTCGTTTAGTCCTTGGAATGTCCGCTAGATGGCGGTGCTTCTATATGGGGGATATATGATGAAAAGATGCGAGATGGTGGTACTTGAAGTGTTGAATAGATGGACGAACGGACACACAGACACACAGACAGATGCCTGGATGGACGCATGAACGGACGCAGGGGCGATGCATGGACGAACGCAGGGACGCACGCATGAACAGACGCACGCACGGACAGGCGGATGGACGCATGGATGGTCACACAGACGGACGCATGGACGGACGGAAGCAAGAACGAATGGACGGACGAATGCTTCACCCCACTCTTCATCATTCACTCCGTGGAAATGCCACCATTTTTTTCTTTAGCAGCGGAAACTTCATCGGCTGACACTCGATTGGGGTTCACTTTCCAGAGACTAGCACCTTCAGCTGTAGGACGAAAGACGACTGGGATGCCTTCTGCTCGCTTCTTTTTATACGTAACCAGCGTAAATAGTTCATCTTCGCCCATGTCTTCTTCAGCACTTAGGTTATAAGTTGACGCTTTATCTTCAAAATTGTTCTCTTCTAAGCGACGCTTCTTGCTCTCAGCTTCATTTGCTTCCGTTGCTGCTGGGCTCGCTCGAGCTATTCTGGCTGTCTCTTAGTGTGGAGCCTGCATGTTTGCGTTGCTGCGTATGTTGAACGCTCTCCACCACTCATCCTTTTTTCTAGCGATCATGATGGTATCACTGGGAAAGAAGCTCGGACTTCTCGAAGAAGACGTGAGAGCGGACGCGGCGAGAATATTCCAGGCCATTGACCGCATCTTCACGGGTCTGGATGCGCTCGTGACGCACTTTCCTTACTACCGCTATTTTGCGACACCCGCGAGCCGCCTCTTCAACAGCGCTGGAGACACGCTGGTCCCGTGAGTCTGCTTTCTGGCATGAATATCTGAATGAGAGTTCTTTTTTATTCATATATACCCTAAAGAATCATTCAGGCATTTAGTTAGAAAATAATATGACAAACTAGGACATTTCTAATATAAAATGAAAATAGTAAACAAAGTGAAACACAGTTCCATAACATGATGCAAACGTAAAAAATGGTGGCTTGAATGTAAACTCAATAAGAGAAACACGGCTATAGTGCGAAAAATATAAAAATTCCCAGAAAATTGCCGTATAAAAGAGAAAATACATTTACTATGAAAGAAGAGGAATAATAATGACATACGTGGACATACAGTTACGCATACTTAGGTTACTTACATGTGCAAGAAAATATTTATCGGGTTTACAAAAGTGGCGTAATCAATAAATGAATCGATATCCCCTAGCCGTATGTTTCTGTGATGTATGGCTCGAAGTATTGCTGAGTGTTTATGCATATCTCTGCACGCAAAAAGGCCATGATTTAAAATGTTCATCAATACGTTTGGACATATTATGAGGTGTATTTATGTGGGCTTTACGTAAGAAGAATTTACATTGAGAAAATATATGAAGATGCGACAAGAGTGACGACAGTCTGCGATTTTCAAGAGGGGTAATGAAAGTGAGTGTTTATTATCTGTAACGCTTTAGGTTCAAAAATAGTGCTTGCGTATAAATCTTGAGGGCTTATTTTATTCTAGTTGCTCGATGACATATGAGTCATGTGAGTTCCAAATGGTTGATGTATATAGTATATCTTTGAACGAGCACGTTAACGTACGCTAGCACTTTAGGGGTACAGTTCACCAAGTAAGTGACTTGGCCACACTAGATACAACAACGATATCTGCTCACACTATAAAAAAATCTTGCGACTGACCTTTAATTATCAATTTATTTGCTACATACATAGGCAAGAGGATTTATTTTATAGAAGGGTAGAAATGCAGTGAAGAAAAATCATGAAATGGCGCGATTAGCGACAACATTGGACAAGTTTTCAAAAGGTTAGTATAGTCATTGAATGACGTCCTGTGAATTTAAAAAAGAAAATGGATTAGCCACGCATATTTGCTATGTCAGCGAGAAGCTATTAAACTTACCTTGTGTGAATGATGACATGAACGGAAAGATTTATTAAATACTACAGGACGTGATGATGTCACAAACCCGGCTTAGTCCAAGGTCGGGGCATACAGGCTCAGCATATATACGCCATCTTTCGGGCCTTGCTTGAGTTGAAATTTCCGATTGAAATTTGCGAGGACTTCTCATTACTACCCCGTTGTGATGCTCGGTCATGGTGATGTGTTGTAGCACGGTGGTTCCACTGCAATCGGGGTGGTAAAAAAATTTCAAAGAATGCTTTGGTTATCCAAAATGGAAAGCCTATCTGATGGTGACATTCAATCCTAAAGGGAAGATGTGGGGGTGATAAAATAACTGTCCCGTTAAAAACATTTTATGTAGTACCAGAAGGCGCAATGTAGTACCATCAACTTGAAGTGTCAGACACGTCGACGTCCTGTTAGAAATGGCAAGGAAAGGCTGAATTTCGTGGCTGCTTTATTACCAGGGACAGGGAGAGAAGAATACAAGGGAGTATATTCTGACACGTGAATAATAATATTCTGAACAAGTACGATGAAAAAAAAACTTGTTTCAAGGCTTTGAATATCACGGTTAAGCGGCATAATCAAGGTTTTGTTGTAATATTAGAGTAACGTTTAGTTTAACTGACGAAGGAACTGCGGGAAATGTCGCTGTGGATTAATTCGACCTTGTGGTTAGCGTTGTGAATAATGTCTTTATTGTGAACAGTCTGGTCAGTAGTACAGGATCTGTGTGACTAGAGGGACAATGCAGAGAGACAACTCTAGAGGGACAATGTTTACCAGAGATGAGTGGGTGGCCTGCTGGTGTCTAACATGACCTTACCCTTACGATATCAGGCGTTTGGTACAATAAAGCATATTTCTCACGAAGTGAACGCACTATGTTCAATCGAAGAGTATTAACTGACGTGCTTCTTTCTGCATATTAGAAGGATTAGAATTCACCACTAAAAGCAATTACCCCCATTCGTCCAAGACCACAGAGCAGTGTTTGAAACTATTGCGATTGTCACAAATCATTCTGCGGACATTCTTTTCTCTATTTTGAACAACTGCAGGTTCTTCACAGCCCATGCAGAAGTAGGGGCAAAAAAATACTCGCTAAAGATTGAAAACAAGGTACATACTAGAAATAGGAAGGAAATAGCTGCAATGTCAGCAGCTCATACTTTGAATCTTACACACTGTATTAGGTTAGTAAATGACCGCTCAACACTGCTTCGATTGCAGGTGTCAACCTAACTGCGGCGATACTACCACTTTGGCTCACAGTACAGATAAAATCGGGATATTGAAATGTTGGTTTTAACATTACAAACCACCATATAATTATGAGAGACATCATAGTGCAGGGCTCCGGAAATTTCGACCACCTGGGGTTCTTTAACGTGCACCCGAATCTGAGCAAACGGACCTACAACATTTCCACCTCCATCAGAAATGCAGCCACCGCAGCCGGTATTCGATCACGCGACCTGCGGGTCAGCAGCCGAGTACCTTAGCCACTAGACCACCATGGCGGGAAATAGAATCAGAAAAAGAATCATTGAAGCTTACTAAATGACGTCTGGGAAGTTTGGCGCTTGCGTTAGCACACTTTCGATAGCACTTGTGGATAGACAGGTGGCATGTTTACAGAGACAAATAAAATGAAAAAAAAGCTTGATAAAAGCGCATGTAATATGGCGTAGATAGCATCCCGATAGGATCATGCATAGTTTTCTTGCAGTGCCCACTGTCTTGTATGTTTCTGAACCCTCTTTTTTGCTGTCTATATCAATAAACTTCAGTTTTTAGATGCGCTTTCCCTGTGCCAGTCCAGGTTTCGCCCTCAACATTGCAGCGCAGCCTTTTGCTGCAGTTCTAATGGTACTTGTAAACGAAGCATAGAAGGGTGACAGAGTGGCGGAAATCCAAGTTAGGAAGAGTAATATTGCGTTTGATGTGGGTTATGATGGAACAGCGACTGTACTATGAAGTTATGAAGCGGGCTTTGCGATCTTGGATGGATTACACTTTATCTAATGGGTAATTTGATGAGAAGACCATAATGATTGTGATTGGCCAGATAAGCCTGATGCTGAATGGAAGATGAGGAATGATGCATATTCCAGCGCAAACATCCTAGAGTTCTGTTAGTTCTCGCGCATAGCTTCTCAATGTATCTGCACGAGTTGAGATTACGCCGAGATATTTGTAGGTAGATGAACAGACAAAATAAACTAAGGGAAAAACATACTTCTTAGGGGTGAAAAAAAAAACGCAGCACTTGTGTTAGGCTTCGTGTGCCACCGGTCACTCTACTGAATAAGTAGGTCGAGATCCTGTTGTGAACTTACACGGCCTTCGTCAGAGTTAATAATTCTATAAACTGCGCAGTCATGCGAAATACACGAAGTAAAGAAATGTTACGAGGCAAATTATCTTTATAAAACAGAAAAAAAGAGGACCTAACAAACTACCCTGGGGCACACCTGACGAGACAAGTGAAGTACAATAGCTGGAGCTATCGACAATTGTGAGCTGCTGTCAATTAGGCAAAAACTATGGAGCCAAGATAATGTTGATGTTGATGAGATAATGATGTGTTCAAGCAGCTTGCAAAAGACGCATGTCAGCGAGATGGGGCGATAGTTACCGAAGAGTGTTTCTTCTCAACTTTAACTATTGTAATGACCTTTACAGTCATGCAGTGGATAAAGACTATGGGAAATTGTGACATTGTGTAACTGGACGAAGCAGATGGGTTTTTAAGTAACTTGCAAATAATATTGTCGACACAACACGGTAGAGAACTTTCGACCGTTTGTAAGTCTCAATATGCCTTTGACAGTAACACTGATAAGAGACATGAAGCAGCACTAAAGATCGGAGACGCAGGAAACCAATGTAAAGTCTACATTCGTAAAGACGGAGCAAAAAAAGTCACAGCTTTGCCACAAAGGCGAAGCAATGAACGCGATAGCCACAAAAGGAAGGTCACGCGCAGAATGGCTAGCTGATCGAAACGTGCTCCGCGTTTTAGATGCGGAGCATCTAATACTCGAGGCTTGTAGTGCGGCGCCGTCCGCAAGCTTCCTCCTCCTTCTTCCACCATCTGTGCACCCTTCCTTCTCTACACACCGCGTGCGCTTCTCCTCTTCACGAACATTCGCTAGCTGTATAATGTAGCGCGCATGCGCCGTCACGCTTCGAGAACATCGGCAGCTGACGCGCGCGCATGCGCCGTCGCGCTTCGAGAACATCGGCAGCTGACACGCGCGCATGCGCCGTTGCGCTTCTCCCCCTTCTCGAACATTCGACAGCTGACAGTGCATGCGCCGTCGCGCTGTATATACACAAGGTCGGCGCTCGCTCGCTCAGTTGCCGCTCGTCGGTTGGTTTGTACGGCGCGTCGACGTCCAAGGTCGCGGTGAAATAAATTCCAACGAATCCACAAACACAATGATCGACGTCCCTTCGACCAGCGCCGCCTTTTCGCATACGTGTGTACGTGTTCACTCATTTAACACCCTCTCCTACAACCACGTTAACCAATTTAGCCATCGACCCAAGTAAGTCGCAATTTAACACCCCATTTCACAACCACGTTAACCAATTTAGCCATCGACCCAAGTAAGTCGCACTTTAACACCCCGTTAACCAATTATATGCTCCGCATCCTCCTCAGTGTTCCCCCGAGTGAAGCTGCGGGCAATTTTTTTTCACGTACAAATGATGCACGAAGCGTACTCACAGGTACAGATGAACGCAAATAAGCGTCGTAGTTGTTACTTTGCTGCGTCGAAAAAGCACGCCTTTTTTCGCGAACGGAGACTGTGCAACAATTGCAGGGACCTTTGTCCTGCCGGTAACTACGACAAAATCGTTCCAATAAAGCCGAAGGCCAGCCAAGAAGTACGATTCTTCCCGCTGTGAAAGAAGAACACGCGATTGAGCATCCACTCCTTCATCTTAGTGGGGTAAAGTACGCATGAGAGAGCGCGCGCCACCGCGTCTTCGTGATGTGTCGACGTGCGCTCATTGCGCCGTCCTGCTGGTAATGCCGGAAGCACGATCGTTCCCCCTGAGATGCCCATGACCAGCGGCAAGTGGTAGATATAAATAGCTTACCGTTTGAATGTTGAAAAACATGCTCCTCTGTGGCTCAGTGGGTAACGCCTTGCACTCGCGTTTCAGAGGTCCCACGTTTGCTTCTTCGCGCCCGAGTCTTTTCGTGTTATTTTTCTTCCTTGCGTTTTCTTATATATAGATATGCATACATATACGGGGAGTGATGGCGTCGCTGACGACGCACTCACAACTCAGAGGTCCCAAGTTTCGTTCCGCGCGCCGGAGTCTTTATTCTGGAAAAGTTTTACTTTTTGCATTTATATGTATATTTATAGACTCTGAAAAGGAAAATTTTGGCTGAAAGACACTTCTTTCACTCGCCAATCTTCTGCTTTACAACACAGGTCAGACCGATAATGTTGAATGTGTACATATGATAGCGTGACGCTATGATAGCATGATAGCATGTGTAATGCTCGCACTTATTTTCTCCCCACGCGTGAGTGGCCCGCTAGGACGCGTCTTAGACAGAAACGGAACGTCGAACAAATGGCTGCAGACGCAACACGTGGACGATCTCCGAACCGCGACAGTAACAATTCGAAGAAAGGTCGGTGGAAGTGGCATGACAGTTCACTGGTGACGTTTACTTATCGATTGTATAGGGTTCAATGAAAGGTGACTGAAACTTATCGCACAATCCTGGAGTACAAATAAGCGCCCTAAGAAACACTTCATCCCCTGCACTAAGGAGACGTCGTGATGAGAGCTGTCGTAGCGTCGCTTGCGATCTTGCTGATTGGCTTCTTCAGTAAGGCGAGCTCGTTGCCGACATTCTTCGAGTATTGCGATGAACTGCTCTGATGTAGTTGCCGAGGTGTCAGTTGGAACATTTTGAAAAGAGCCGTCCATGGTGAGTGTCGTGAACGGCTGTACACGAGGTTGAAAGGAGAGTAGTCAAAAGTTACTTGAACGGTGGTGTTATAGGCAAACGTCACAAAAGGCAAAATTGTATCCCAGTTGTCATGGTTTGATGCGATATACATTGATAGCATGCCTGTTAGGGTTGTTTGGAATCTCTTTGTAAACCCATTAGTTTGTGGGTGGTAGGCTGACGTCGTCCTATGTACTGTGCCACAATTTGTGAGCAGCGTTTCGAATATTGTGGACAAGAACGTCTTGCCGCAATTTCTCAGGAGGACGCGAGGTGTACCGTGACGCAAGATAATGGCGTTCAGAAGGACGTCAGCGACGTCTGAAGCAGAACTTCAGGATAGTGCATCAGTTTTTGCGTATCGTGCCAGGTGATCGACAGCAGTCACAATCCAATGGTTACTTGCTGGCGTTAAAGAGGGAGGTCTGAGTAGGCCTACGTGAACGATGGCGCAAGGTTTCTTGGGACACGGGATTCATTGCAGAAGGCCAGCAATGATTCCGCTGTTGACCCACATAATGCAATGTACTTGGGCACAAATGTAGAGATGCCAGGCCAGAAGAATTGCTTCCTAATGCGGCTTGTGTTTTGTGAAACCCCAAGTGGCCTTCAGATGAGTCGTCGTGAAGGGCTTCCGGAACCTGGTGATGTAGCGAACGTGGAAGTACTGAAATCAAGCGGTGTTCATCAGCCGTGTAAACGTAACGATGTAGCACATTGTTATCGAGCTTAAATTGTCGTAGTTTTCGGCACAATCTAGCATTAAGAGTTGGTGATATGCCACTTAGGAGTTGAATATTGTGGTTGCAGTATAGATCATCATGCTAGCGTGTGGCAAACTTGGCGTAGTAATTTGAAGCCAGTGTGTCGATCACCCCAAGGTGGGATAATGCAAGGGGTGACGCAGTGTCTCGCCCACGAGACAAGCATTCAGCAGACGTACTCGATGATGACAGTCGAACAGGGCACGAGATAAAGCGGGTGCACTTTGGTGTATTTTGCCAGATTTTCAGATGACGATAAAGTGGTAATCTTGTTGGCGGAGCACCCAATGACACAGATGACCAGACAAGTTCCTCATCGACGATATCCAGAATAAGGCGTGATGGTCTGTAATAACTGTGAAGTGGCGCCTGTAAAGACGTGGTTGAAATTCAAGTATGTCACTCCTGCTCAGTAACGGAGTAGTTTTGTTGAGCAGCTGTAAGAGCACGACTAGCATTTGCAATAACTCTTTCTCATGAAGTGGCATCTCACTGCAGAAAAACCGCACCAAAGTCACGGCCGCTCGCGTCGGTGTGCAAATATGTAGGTGTGTTTTCGTCGAAGTGGCACAGAATATGGCCGGACGTTAAATGATGCTTGAGAGGTTGAAAGGCACGCTCACGGTTGTCGTTCCAAGCGAACTTAGATCCAGATGTCAGCAGCTTGTGCAGTGGTGAAGCGATGGCAGCAAGAACACTGATGAAGCGGCGGAAGTAGGACGCCAGGCCCAGAATACTATTTAGGTGTTTCTGAATATCTGGCCGAGGGTAGCCTATCACGGCAGCAAGCTTGTTAAGATCTGGCCGAACACCGTCTTTGCTGACAAGGTGGCCCAGCACCTTGATGATCTTGTTGGCGAAATGGCATTGCTTTTTGTTTAGCTGAAGTCCAGCACTGAAAACACACGTCAAAACTTTTTTCTATTATTCAAGGTGCTGAAAAAAGGAAGAAGAATAACGATGTCATCTGAATAGCAGAGACATGTTTTCCACTTGAGGCCGCGAAGAACTGAGCCGATCATGCGTCCAAACGTCGCAGGAAAATTACATAAACCCAATGGCATGACATTGAATTCATACAGCCTGTCTTGTTGCAAAGCTAGTTTATTCATTGTCCGCTTTGTCCATAGGTATTTGCGAATGACCGGCCATAGGTCAAGGCTTGAGAAAAATTCAGAGCCTTGCAGATAGTCAAGTGCGACGTCGACACGCGGCATTGGGTATACGTCTTTGCGCGTGATCTTATCAGGTGATCGTTAACCGAAGCAGAATCACACCAAACCATCCTTATTTCGCACTAGCACTACATTTGATGATCACGAGCTGGAAAAAGACCAGTTAACATCTCGTTTCAGCATGATAGCTACGTTGTCCTCGATGATTTTCTGCTCTTTGGATGACACTTGATATGGACTGCGGTGTACAATTCTAGTGCCTTCCATTTATTTTGATGCACGGCAACAAAAGTGCCACCCAAAAGTTTCGAATTGACATCAAATAAGTGCTGTGTTGTTGAAGTATAGCCGAACGTTCTTGCTTTTGCACTAACGTGAGACAGGGATTTACTGTGGCTGTTAAAGCTGCCTTTGTACCATGGTCATAAGTACTCAGAGAAATATGGTGTTGGCGTATAGTGGCGCTAGAGAAACTGATTCGGTATCTGTGAAGCAAAGCACACTGGTGTCCTCGGGCAGCGCCAGAGGTAAGGAAGTTGGTTTAACTGCCATAACTATTGCTCTGCCTTCACGAAAGTGCACCAGGCTAGGAGCAATGGTAAGTCCACCAGAGATGTAGCCACTACACAGTGCTATGAACACATCACCAGTAGTGATCTTTTCTGACTTTAGGGTCAGAATGTGCTCATCAACTGGAGGAATAAAACAGTCATCAGCTGGGACGAAGCACTGGCTAGGAGCATCGTTATCAAACAAAATCGCATAATCTAACATGCGATTGAAACTCTGAAGGCAAGATATCACGGCTGAAGCTAAGGAGAGAAAGTCTTATTCTGAAATGAGCGCATTAGTACACGATCACAGAGCGAGAATATCTATACGGTGAAGGATGCCCTCAATAAAACCCGTGCTTTGCAAACACCTGAAAGCCAAACAAAAACACATTAGCAAAGCGAAGGGGAAGGCCGTCATACGGGGTCGACCTTTTTCGCAAACGGGAACACAAGTCGACAATAATAACTGAGAGCGATGCACCTGTGCCAACCAAGGTTTCAGTCGACATACCCTCAACACACCCTGAAAGTACGCTTGAGGGGCATCCAGAGAAATACGATGCAGTCCGTAATATGCAGCTTTCCCTCCTGAAGCTGCACTGTTCAGTTTTTCAGGTGATGATCAGACGCCGTGGTATGCGGATGAAGGGGTGACGAGGAACGGCGTATAGGCGATGTTGAGCGATGACGCGAGTTATGAAAGGTGCTGCCTGTATCGAAGTGCTGTGGAGATGGTGAGTGGTGCTGAAGAGGTTGCTATGGGTGGTGACGTTGCGGAGCAGGGAAAACTCACCTGTCTCGAAGTCACCATAACCGCACCTTTCGCCTTGTTGACGTCGACGACACAACCGTAAAGTGTGCCCGTGGATTCCGCAATATTAGCAAATTGGTCGATACGGACGCCAGGCATGGAAAGAAGGAGGCGTTTTACTTGTGGTCAGGGCATTCAGCGAAGGCTGCGTTGTTGACTCATGCTGCGGTTATAGCTATGAAGGTGAAGCTGCAGCCACCTGGGCATACGTGTGCGCTAGAGCGATGTGCGGGCTCAGGACTCGCTCACTCTTCATGGACGCTAGTTCCTACCTCACGACGTTGCGGATGCTACCTGCAGAATGTATCATATGGAGCTCATAAGATGACAAGGTGGCCTGTAGTTGTAGCTCCTCGCAGATCATGAACCGTATCAACGCACGGAGCTCACTGTCATGCCTTGACCTGAAGACTGCTGTGTCAGGTTGTAAACGTACAAGCTGAAGGTCTTCGAGTCGCTGACAGGCACTGGTGACATCCGTGACCGTGGTAAAGTTCTTTGCCGCTAAAGCGTTTAATGCAACGGCGCCTATGCCTTTGAGCAAGTGATGAACGTGGTCATGCTCCGCCATCAAGCCGTAGACGCGACGGCGCAGGTCCATGACATCAATATTGTATGAGGTGTAGGACTCACCGGGGTGCTGTACACATTCAGTAAGCTTCCGTTTGGCTATGTCTGCACAGACAGAAGGGTTGGCAAAGATCTCACGGAGCTGCTGCTTAAAGGTAGGCCAGTGTACGAAATTTAGCTGATGGTTGAAAAACCAAGTTTTGTGATCCCCGTCAGATAGAAAGGTACGTGGGACCGCTTTCAGAATCATGCCAGTGGTTAAGCGCACTCACACGGTTGTAATAATTCAACCAGTCATCAACGTCTTGATCACGAAGGCCGGCGAACATCAGGGGATCTTTTTGAGTGACGGTGACAGACCAAGGAGGCATGCCCACTAGTGCAGGCGGTGTGCGTAGAGCCGTGTTGTTGAGCTCGCCTTGCGACATGACCGTCGGCTTATTGCTCAGACGGTGATCAGACCGCAGCTCCAGGGATAGTTTGTAGTCCAAGATGACAAAAAATTAGCTGCAGGGAGAGAACCAGAGCACCAGAAAGTACTCTCCACCAATCGTAAAGCAAAGTTTTGGCTGCGAGGCACTTCTTTTACTCGCCGAGCCTCTGCCCCACAACACAAGTCGGAGTGATGATGATGATTGTGTACATATCATAAGATGGCGCGCATGACTAATGCTCAGAATACTGTATACATATACGGTGAGTGACGGTGCCGCTGACGTCGCCACTGACGCCGGCTGCGAAATTCAGCTGATGGTGCCCATATAATTGCTATCGCAATAAAAAGGAAAAGCTACATGCTTGTGCTTACAAATTATCGTCTCCTGAATCTTTCTCCTAATTTAAAGACTTCTTAAAATCTAATTGTCTTTACGCTAGTGAAGAGGAAAAGGAATATTTTACCAATGATCTCTGTACACGTTTGAACACTAACTCCTGAATGTTCTGCCGTGCCGTTTCACCAGACAATGGCAGTGATATGGCTATACCACAAAACGCCTAGCAGTGTCTGCATCTGAATGGGCTTCAACCTTCCATTCGTTTTTTATTGTCATAGCAATTATATCGGCACTATCGGCTAGGTTTTACCACTGACGTCGACGTCTACAGTAAATATTTTCTTTTTTGCTTCAATAGTATGAGATTTCAAGCACTCTTTACATTTGGAGCAGGATTCAAGAGACGATAATTTTTTCGCACAAGCATGTAGCCATTTATTCAATTATATGGTCACCATCAGCTGCGTTTTGCTGCCGACTCAGCGGTGACGTCGCCGTCACTCATCGTACATGTATACGTATGTATACATATCTGTAAACGCAAAGAAACAATAATCAAGAAAAAGACTTCGGCGCGCTAAATCGAGCTCGGGACCTCTGAGTCTTGAGTGCGAGGCGTTAACCACTTAGCCACGGAGAAGCACCTCCTGTACCATTCAAAGAGCAAGCTGTCTACATTTACTACTTACCACTGCTGACGGACATCTCGGGGAACCATCATACAAAAAGAGGTAGGCAAGATGATCGACAAGCAGATCGTTGAATTATCAGTAGGCCTTGGGGCATTTCCGGTGGTATTGGTAAATAAACATGATAACTCGTAGCACTCGTAGCACTTCTGCGTCGATTACCGCCACCTCAACCACATAACTAAAAAATTTGCGTATTCATTGCCCCCGCATAGATGACGCTCTTGGCTGCTGTCACGGATAGAACTCTGTTTCTTCAATCAATCTCTGTTCAGGCTATTGGCAGATCAGCCTTGATGATATGGACCGTGGAAAAACCGCCATCGTAACATAAGATTGCTTATACAAGTTGAAAGTCAAGTCTTTTGGACTGTGGCATGCGCCAGATACATTGGAGCGCATGATGTACTCCCTCCTGCATGGCTTAAAGTAGTCAACGTGTCTCTGTTACCTAGACAACCTGATCGTCTTTTCAGCGACTTCCGAAAGTCACTTGCAGCGCCTCAGAACTATCATATCGGTGTTTGGCTCAGCAGGCGTTAAGCTAAATTCCCGCAAGTTCCACTTCAATCACCGCAAAACAACTGTGCTCAGACATCTCGTAAACGCTGCAGGAATCGATTCTGACACCAAAGAAGTTTTTGCGTTTATGCTCATACTTCTCTCGCTTTGTAAAGAAATTGGCCTACATCGCTCGTCCTCTGACCTATCGTCTTAAGAAAGATACATCTTTATTTTGGGGACCGCATCAACAGCGAGTATTCTCCACCCTTATTGAGCGGCTTACAAGTTCATTGATTCTCTCGTACTTCGAGCCTTCAGCGCCCACTTATGTACGCACTGACGCGAGTGGTCATGGCATTGGCGCTGCTCTCCCTCAGCATCAATAAGGCCACGACCATGTCATCGCCTATCAGAGTCACCTTCTCTCCATGCCCAAACGATAATACTCGTTAACTGAGGGCGAATGCCCTGCGCTCGTTTAAAGGAGGAAGAGGGGTTACTTCAGAAAAATCACGGTCTGGCGCTAGGCTACCCCCGGGAATGACCGAAGACCTTGTCTCTTCACCATCTCGCGGGATTACTGGATTGCCCACAGTAGATCCTGGATATTGGTGTGGCGCAGCGGCCACCGTCTAACGCACTGCAGCCTCATCTTAGGAGCCCGCATTTTCTTCTGCTAAAACTGAACCTATTGTGACTAAGTGACGCGTGAGTCCAGCCACACAATTTGCAAGTATCATCTAGATAAACAACTGGGTATATCCTTCTGAAATGAATGGGGTTGGGAAAATGTCCAGGTTTCCATCACCTCCAGTATTCCGCTTCGGCTTTGTCGAGTTGGGGTCTTGGTGGTTGATAAATACGCTTAGGTTTTTTATAGAAGTTCGTAATTTCGAACTTTTGGGCCGTTCTATCGCTCTCTGTCCTGCCCTGCACGGGATCGTGATCCTCTGAAGAGGACCTTCCCACGCGACACCCAAACCAATCGCTTGGGCTGTCGAGAAATGTCAATTGTACTTGTTTGGGCGTGCTTTACACGTCGTCACTGATGACCACGGTTGGTGTTGGCTCTCCTCTTTGAACAAACTGGACGACTTGTGCGTTGGCCATTGCGTTTACAAGAGACTTCACAATAGTGCGTAAATCTGGACGCATGCACATCGATACAGACTGCCTTTCTCACAATCCTATATCAACCGGACGAGACAGTGACATGGGCTTACGTACTCTTTCCACATCCGGCTTTCTTGACATAGGCAGCGAGCAACGACAAGAGTTTGTTCTTCAAAGCCTTGTGCACCACCTAAGCTACGTGCCCATCGACCACTCCTTCTAGATGTTCACATTCATGGCAGCATTTTATACCACCGCAACGTTCAGTCCTATGGTCCTGAGCTCTTACTAGGCGTTTCCAAGCACCTGCGGCTGGCCGTGCTCCAGAAATTTCACGACCATCCTACTGCTAAACATAAGGGCATCACTCCGAATTACGACCGCGTAAGGCACCACTTCTTCCGGCCTAATATTTAGCGCTCTGTGCGCCGCTATGTCACTTCTGATTACCTTTGTCAGCAGCGGGAGATGCCTGCTTTGCCTCCTGCTCGTTTGCTTCAGCGAATTGAGCTCCCAACAGAACCATTCTTTTGTGTGGCCTTCGACCTACTTGGCCTATTCCATATTTATGCCTAAGGGAGCAAGTGGATTTATATCAAGACAGATTATGCAACAAGATACATCATTGCACGTGTGATACTACTGACCAGCTGTGTTACAGATGTTGCGTACTTTTTCCTCCACTGCGTCATGCTCCACCATGGCGCCCCTCCAAGGCTTTACTAACAGATCGTGGCCCTTACATTTGCCAAAGTCGTGGATGACTTGCTCCGCTCCTGTGTCACTCAGCGCAGTATCGCTACCACGTACCACCCTTAAACGAATGGGCTCACCGAGTGGCTGAATCGCACTCTCACATGCCTTTCATGTACGTTTCCGACGATCACCATGACTGCAACACCACTCTACCGCACATAACGTTTTCTTAAAATTTGTGCCATCTCGAAACCGCCACATTTCCGCCATTTTACCTTTTTGTATGGCCGCAATCCTGTCTTGCAATTTGACACATTGCTATCACCCGGTGTCTAATTCTCAGCGAACGATCATGCCCACGATGCCATCTCTTTGGCCGCTCATGCCCAATAGATTGCTCGTGAAAGCCTCACAACGTTGCGAAATTCTCAAAAGTGACGCTACGATCGTCAGTACCGATACACACAATTTCCTCGGGGTAATCTTCGCTCCTTTGGGTGCCCTTGTGCCGTATCAACTTGGCCTAAAAACTCTTTTGTCCTTACTCTGGTTGGTACAAGGTTTTACGCCAATAGTCTAACGTGTCGAACGAGATCGCATCAGCCGACGTGTCTTTGCTACCTCACGTCAACAGCGACGTTGTTGACGTCGCCAATCTCAAGCCGTATATACCCCGCCTCAAGTGGCGCTCCATGCTTTCCATCGAGAGGGAGCTATGCCCGCCGGGAGGGTGACGTTGCAGTAAAAAAATAAAAAAAGCTCACTCTGATTGGAGGAAGACGATGGGACTTATCACAGCCTGGCCAACCTCCGCGATTCCTGTCAATACACAAGCTGTGCGATCGCGTGCCTGTTTTGTTTCCGCAACAATATTTTAAGGAAATATTTTCGTATCTACTGCGCATATCAGCATAAAAATGAGGCATTTATTGGGGCCAGCGGCTTTTTTTATCAAGCCTGAGTAGATGAGAAATTATGTCTTCACACAAAATTTATTTTTTCATGGGTGCAGCATGACGGGGTAGTACCGCGTTAGTACAGTGTTTCATAAAAACTGATCAGAAAAACTAATTCATCTCATTAGATATTTGCTCTCGTTTCCTGAAGAATTGTTCAGAACATATAATTTGCGAGCAGGAATCTGGTTCACCTGGCAAGTATCGCCAGAATTTTTGGCGAGTGGGGGTGATAAACATAAGTAGCATAGTGCTAAAGAATCGCGCTTTTACTGCGTACAGTTTGTGTTTTAAGCCTCCAATAAGATCGAATGCCTTCCTCTTGTTCGATTTTTTCCCGCCGTTGTTTTATTTTTCTTTTAAGTTGAACCATTTCACACGTTATCTACGGTGTGAGGAAGCAAGAGCGGCACTCAGGAACTGGTGCGAGCTCTGCTAGCTCGAAGCCATGGCGCTCGAAGAAGGAGAAGAATAAGTCATTATAAGAACAACTGGCCCGCAGCAAGGACGTTGTGTCTTGTCTCTCTCTTTTTACTTGACAATGGCGCAGTCGTCAAAAAGAAAGCCTTGAGAAAGCCACCAGCTGGGCTTGTGCATCCGGAGCGTTCAAGAACCACCAGCCAAAGAAAGCCATCCACGCTTTCTCGGCTATGGAACCCACCTATCTGCCACTGCCCCAAGCACAGCTCGGGGTCGGTGTCTATGCCCTCTCGACGCCTCACAAACTCCCGGTGCTACGAACGGCGTCCAGGCCTACTCAGCGGCTTAATTTTCCTTAGCCGGCGCCGCGACACCAGTTGGCGCAAAGGCACTGCACGGGCTTTTTCTCGTTTGGGCACGCAATTACCACTCCCATGTGCGTGGATCTGGTCAACAGGACTTTAGCACATCAGCCTCCCGCGGACGCTTTGCACGCGTGCTTGGCCAAAGATGTTGTAGCCGTGAGATGTGGAGTCGCTTTTTCCTCTGCAGATGCGGGGCCTGACATGGAAGCCGCGAGCCGGCCGCCGCAGGAAGCGCCGTTTGGCAAGGATGGCGTCCAAGCCTCCTCGCCCCCCGCTTGCTTGCCGGCGCTTCAAGCACTGACCTTGGAAGGTGATCAGGCCTCCTCGTTGACTCGATGGTGTTTTGACCACGATCCAGCGCTTCGTGACATCGGCGCGTTGATTGCGGCGATGACTGCATATTCCGCGGCCGCCGCCAATAGTTCACTGGGTGGCTTCTCTGATAATGCTGCGAGGATCATCCGCAGAGGCCGCACGGTTGTCTCAGCAACTAGCACCTTCAAACTAGCACCTTTGAAGGCACATCATCCCGATGTAACACCTCAGCCCTAAACTACCCCGCCTTCTCTCGGTGAACGAGATTGTGAGGGGCGTGGCCCAGCTGTGCTCGTCACCAACTCGCTGACTCCAAGGCCTCGAGTTCACATTCGGTGCCAGCTCGATGGCTCATTGCTGTCTTCCAGCCCAACGACGGACCACAGCGCCACCCTCGAGCCTTAGCACACGACAAAGCCACCTCCAAGCTCGACCCCTCACGAGCATAAGGAGTCATCAAATCCTGTACTGCCAAAAGAGCTAGAGCCACCCTTTTCTTTGCTTGGTGCTGAAAATTCCGACATTCTCAGTGCTGAAAATACCCGCAGGAGCCAAACCAATGCAGGCTCCTCAAAATTACCCACGGCAAACACGACCGGTCACTATCTGTGTTCTCTGCCACAGATGGAAGAAGCTACCTTACCACTTTCTACACCACTGAATACCACCTACAAGCCACATCAGTTGGCGAGGCTGCCTCCATGCTTGCCAGTGCTTGACCCCATGTTCAAACCTGACACGCCCATGCATTCTCTTGCGCATTTGGAGACAAAACTCCTACTATTTGACCTATTAAGGCTGGTGCACCTTGACGACTAGCAGTGGTCGCGCGACCATTTGCGACTGGCGACCAAAAAGCAGGAATAAGCAGGAATAATAAACAGGAATAACAACAAAAATAGCAGGAATAAGCATCGATGCCTGACCAACGCCACCAAGTCCACTGAACTGCTTCGGGTCATTGGCCAGGCTTTTACGCTACCAAGAACGCGCTAGCGTCAGTGTTATTTATGACAGGTAGCTGCGTTGATCACGTGCATAGAAGCTTGTAGTCACAGAAAGGAAAATCCCTACCTGAGGTTCTTTCTTTGTTGGTCACGGGTGTCATTGCAATTATGTGCAAATGCGTGGGCAGCCCGGTCAAGAATCATTCAGGCCACAGGGCAATCTGCGCAACGAAAACAGCAGGAATAAGCATCGATGCCCGGTAGATGCCACCAAGGCCACTGAAGTGCCTTCGGATACGGTTCAGGCTTTCATGCTACGCAGAGAATGCTTGCATCAGTGTTATCAATGACGGGTAGCTGCGCAGTTGAATGTCGGAAAAGCTGGTCCTCACGGTAAGGACTTCACGCCCAAACGTTATTTCTTCGTTTCTCACTGACGTCGTTCAATTTTTGAGGAAATGCGTTGGCAGCCCGGTCAAGAAGCATTTAGGCCACAACGCGATCTGCACAACTAAAAGAGAAAGAAAAAGCATCGATGCCTGCTGGGTGCCAGGAAGGCCACTGAAGTGCTTTTGGGTCATGGGACAGGCATTTATGCTGCCAAGAGCTTGACTGCGTAAGTGTGCTCGGTCACGTGGTAGCTGCGTTGTTGAAGAGCGTACAAACTGGTCGCCATGTGAAGGGCTTCATTTCCTAATGCTCTTTCTTCGTTGGTACCAGGCGCTGGTCCATTTACGTGCAAATGCATGGGCGCCCAGGTCAAAAAGCAGTGAAACCACAGCGTGATATGCAAACAAAAAGAACAAGAATTTGATGCCTTGCCAATGCCACCAAGCCCACTGAAGGACCTAGGATCATAGACCAGGCTTTTATGCTGCCAAGAGCTTGCTTCCCAGTGTTATCTACAACAGGTAGCTGCGTTTTTGAGGTCCGTATAAGCTGGTCGTCATGAGACGCGCATCGCTCCCTGATGTTCTTTTCTCCTCAGCCACAGACGTTGTTCTATTTTTGTAAAAATGCGGCGGCAGACTGGCCAGGAAGTATTTAGGCCACAGAACTATCGACACAACGAAAAGAGAAGGAAAGTGCATCGATGCCTGCTCGGTGCCACGAAGTCCACTGAAGTGCCTTGGGTCATGAATCGGACTTTTATGCCGCCTAGAGCTTGATTCCGTAAGTGTTATCTTATCCGTGACATGGCAGCTGCGTTGTGGTAGGGCATAGAAGCTGGTTGTCGCTAGGAGGGCTTCGCTTCCTGATGTTCTTTATTCGTAGGTTATTGGTGTCATTTCGTTTACGTGCAAGTGCTTGGGCAGTCCGATTACGAAGCATTTAGGCCACAGCGCAATCTGCTCAACCAAAAAAGCAGGAATGCGATGCCTGGTCATTTCCACCAAGTCTACGGAAGTGCCTAGGGTCATGGGCCAGGCTTTTACGATGCCGAGAGCTTCCTTGCGTCAGCGTTATCTCATCTGTGTCGTGGTAGCTGCGTTTTGAAGTGTGTAGAACCTTGTCATCAAAAGAAACGCTTTGCTTCCTGCTGCTCTTTCTTCGTCGATCATTGACGTGATTCCATTTTCTTGCACATTCGTGGAGAGCCCGATAACGTAGAATTTAGGCCACAGTGCAATATGCACAACTATAAAAGCGGAAATTTACATCGATGCCTTGTCAATGCCACCACGTCCGCTGAAGTGGCACGGGTGATGGCCCTAGCTATTCTTATGCCTACAGCTTGCTTGTGAAGGTGTTGTCTATGACGGGTAGCACAGTTGTTAAAGAGCTTAGAAGCTGGTCGTCACGGGAAGGGCATCGCTACATGCTTTTATTTCTTTGTCAGTCACTGGTGTCTTTCCATTCACACTAAAATGCTTGAAAAGACCGGTCAAGAAGTATATAGGCCACAGCACGATCTACGGAACAAAAAGAACTGAAATAAACAGCTATGCCTAGTCAATGCCACCAGATCCACTGAAATGCCTCAGGTCATGGGACAGGCTCTACACTGCCAAGAGCTCTCTTCTGTTAACGTTATCTCATCTGTGACGTGGTAGCCGAAGTGTGTAGAGGCTGGTAGTCACGAGAAAGGCTTCGCTTTGTGATGCTATTTTTTTGTTGGTCACCAGCGTCATTCCATTTACGTGATAATGCGCAGCTAGACCACTCAAGAAGCATTTAGGCCACAGCGCAATCTCTACAACAAATGAGCAGAAATAACCATTGACGCCTGGTCAATGTCACCAAGTGCAGTGAAGTCCCTCTGGTGATAGGCCAGGTTTTGCGCTGCGGAGAGCTTGCTTGCGTCAGAGTTATCTCATCTGTGACGCGGAAGCTGAGTTTTTGAGGAGCAAAAGCTGGTCGTCACGGGAACGGTATCGCTCGCTGATATTATTTCTTTGTCAGTCACTGGCATCGTTTCATGAACGTGCAAGTGGGTGGGCAGCCCGGTGAAGAAGCATTTGGGCCACAGCACAAATCGCACAACAAATAGTGAAAGAATTTGATTCCGGGTTGATGCCACTAAGGCCACTGAAGAGCCATGGGTCATGGGCGAGGCTTTTACACTGCCAAGAGCTTGCTTGCTTCAGCTTTCTATGATCTATGATGTCGTAGCTGCACTGTTGATGTGTGTAGAAGCTGATCGTCACGTGAAGGCCATCACTACCTATTGTTCTTCCTTCGTTCATTACTCGCGTCTTTTTATCTATGTGCAAATGCGTGAGCAGCCATGTTATCGAGAAATTGGGGCACAGCGCGTTCTGCACAACAAAAAGAGTAGGAATAATCATTAATGCCTGATCATTGGCACCAAGTCCACAGAGGTGCCTCGCGCCATGAGCCAGGCTTTTACTATGCCAAGAACTTGCTAGCGTCAGTGTAATTTATGACGGGTAGCTGCGTTGTTCAGGGGCCTAGGAGCGGTTCCTCACACAGAGGGCTTAGAAACCTGATCTTTCTTCGACAGTCACTGGCGTCGTTACATTTACGTGCAGACGCGTGAGCAGCCTGGTCAAGGAACATTTAGGCCACCACGCGATCTGCACAACGAAAGGGGCAGGATTAAGTCTCGATGCCTTGTCGAAGCCACTAAGTATATAGAAATACCTCGGGTCAAGATCCAGGCGTTTACGCTGCCAAGAGCTTGCTTTTGTGAGTGGTATCTCATCTGTTACGTGGTAGCTGCATTGTTGAGGTACGTAATATGGTCGTCACGGGAAGGGCTTTGCTCCCTGAAGCTATTTGTTCGTCACTGGCGCCATTTCATTTTTGTGCAAATGCGTGGGTAGCCCGCTAAATAAGCATTCAGGCAACAGCACCATCTGCTCAACTAAAATAGCTAGAATTCGATGCCAGGTCAACGCCACCAAGTTCTTCAAGTGCCTCAAGCCATTGACCAAGCTTTTATGCTGCCAGGATCTTGCTTCCGTCAGAGATATCCCATGTGTTACGCGGTAGCTGCGTTTTTGAGGTGCGTAAGCAGGTCGTCACGGGAAATGCTTCGCGCCCTGACGTTATTTCTTCGTCGGTCACTGGTGTCATTCTATTTACGTGCAAATGCGTGAGCATCTCAGTCAAGGAGCATTCCGGCAACAGTACGATCTGCATACAAAAGGATCAGGATAAAGCATTCGTGCCTAGTCGTTACCATTAAGTCCACTGAAGCGCCTCGGATCAAGGACCAAGACATTACGCTGCCAAGAGCTTGCTTACATCGGTGTTATCTCATCGGCGATGTTAGCTGCGTTCTTGAGATATGTATATAATAGTTTTCACGGGAAGAGCTACGCGCCCTGACGTTATTTATTCGTTGGTCACTGGCGTCATTCCATTTTTGTGCAAATGCGTGGGCAGACCGGTCTAGAAGCATTTAGGCCACAGCACGATCTGCACAACAAATATAGCAGCAAGTAAATGCCTGGTCGATGCCACCAAGACCACTGAAATTCCCTGGGTCATCAGTCTTTTATGCCACCAAGAGCTTGCTTGCGTAAGTGTTATCTCATCTGTGATGTGGGGTTGCGTTTTTTGATGTGCGTAGAATCTGCTTGTCACTAGAAGGGCTTCGCTTCATGATGTTCTTTGTCAGTCGCTGACGTCGTTCCGTTTACGTGCAAATGTGTGAGCAGCCCGGTCAACAAGCACTTAGGCCACAGCGCCATCTGCAGAGCAAATGAGCAGAAATAGTAATCGATGCCTTGTCATTGCCACCAAGTCCACAGAAGTGCCTCAGGGCCAGGCTTTCACACTGCCAAGAGCTGCTTGCGTCAGTGTTATCTCTGACGAGGTAGCTGCATTGTTGAAGTGTGTAGAAGTTACAAGAAATGCTTCACTTCCTTATACTCTTTCTTCGTCCGTCACTGGCGTCATTCCATTTACTTGCAGATACGCAGAGAGCCCAATAACGCAGCATTTAGACAACAGTGCGATCTGCACAACTATAAGAGCAGAAATAAGCCATCAATGCCTGATCGATGCCACTAAGCCCACTGTAGTGCCTCGGGTTAGGGTTCAGTTTTTTACTCTGCCAAAAGATTGCTTGCGTCAGAATGATTTCATCTGTGACCTGGTAGCTGCGTTGTTGAGGTGCGTATGCTGATCATCATGGGAAGGGCTTCGCTCGCTCATGTTGTTTTTTCGTCGGTCGCTGGCGTCGTTTTATTTACACGCAAATGCGTAGGCAGCCCGGTCAAGAAGCATTCAGGCCACATCGCGATCTGTACAACGAAAACAACATGAATAAGCATCCATGCCTGGTCACTGCCGCCAAGTCCACTTAGGCGCCTTGGGTCATGGTCCAGGCTGTTGTGCTCCCCAGAAGATGCTTGCCTAGTGACGGTTAGTTGCGTTGTGAAGGTGTGTAAAAACTGGTAATCACGAGAAGGGCTTCACGCGCTAACGTCGTTTTCATTGCTCGCTGGCGTCATAGCATTTTGTTCAAATGTGTGGGCGGCCCGGTCAAGAAGCATTTAGGTCACATCGCGATCTTAACAACGAAAGGAGCAGGAATAAGCACGATGCCTGGTCGATGCCATGAAGTCCACTGAAGTGCCTCGTGTGATGGGCGAGGCTGATACGCTGCGAAGATCTTGCTTGCGACATTGCTATCTCATCGGTGATGCTAGCTGCGTTCTTCAGGTGCGTAGAAGCAGGTTGTCACGGGAAGTGCTTCACGCCCTCATCTTGGTTGTTAGTTGGTCACGGGCGTCCATCCATTTACGTACAAATGCGTGAGCAGTCCGGAAAAGAAGCATTTAGGCCACAGCGCGGTCCACACAACAAAAGGTGCAGCAATAAGCATTGATGCTTTGTCAAGCCACCAAGTCGCAGAAGTGGCTCGCGTCAAGGTTCAGGCTTTTGCGCTGCCAAGAGGTTGCTTGCGTCAGAGTTATTTCATCTGGCACATGGTAACTGCGTTCTTGAGGCGTGTAAGCTGATCGTCTAAGGAAAGGCTTCGCTTGCTGATGTTGGTTTTTAGTCGATCACTGGTGTCTCTTCATTTACGTGCAAAAGCGTTAGCTGCCCCGTCAAGAAGTATTTAAACCACAGCGCAATCGGCACAACAAAGAGAGCGAGAAGTCGATGCCTGGTCGATGCCACAAAGTCCTGGAAGTGCCTGTGGTTATGTACCAAGATTTTATGCTGCGAAAAACCTGCCTGCGTAAGTGTTCTTTCATCTGTATCTTCTTAGCTGCCCTGGTGAAGTGTTTAGATGCCACTGGTCAGAAGGGCTTCGATCCCTGATGTTTTTTCTTTGTTTGTCACAGGCGTCGTTCCGTTTGCGAGCCCGCATTGGTAGCCCGGTCGACTAGAAATTAGGCCAGAGCGCGATCTGCGTGACAAAAAAGGCAGGAATAAGCATCCATGCCTGGTGAATGCCACTAAGTCTGATGAAGTGCCTCGGATTAAGGGCCAGGAGTTTACGCTGCAAAGAGCTTGCTTTTGTCAATGTTATCTATGACGGGTAGCACTATTGATGAGGTGCGTAGAAGCTGGTTGTTTTGGGAAAGGCATCGCTTAGTATTTTTCTTTCTTCGTCAGTCACTGGTGTCGTTCCATTTACATGCAATAGCTTGAGCAGCCTTGTCTAGAAGTGCTTAGGCCACAGCGCGATCTGCACAACGAAAAGAGCACGAATTTGACGCCTGGTCAATGCCACCAAATGCACTGAAGTGCCTGGGGTCATGGGCGAGACTTTTACACCGCCAAGAGATTGCTTGCGTCAGTGTTATGACCAGTACGTGTGTTGCTGAAGTGCGTAGAAGCTGGCTTTCACGGTAAGCCATCGCTAACTGATGTTCTTTTTCCGTCGCTCAATGGCGTTTTGTTTACGTTGAAATGCGTGAGCACTTCGTTGAAGAAGCATTTAGGCCAGAGCGCGATCTTCAGAAGAAAATGAGCGGCAACAAGCATCGATTCCCGGTCAATGTCACCAAGTCCACTGAAGTGGCTCGGGTCATAGCCCAGGATTTTATGCTGCGGAGAGCTTGCTTGCGTCAGTGCTAGCTCATCTGTGACGTAGTAGAGACAGACACGTACAGAGCGCTCTGTACGTGTCTGTCTCTTCTACGTCCTTGTCTGTTTCGCGCTTACTCACTCTTCATGGATTCAAACCAACTAGCCCACCAACGTGTTTTGGCGGTGACGTAGTAGCTGGGTTGTTGAAGTGTGTAGAAGCTGTTGGTAACAAGAAGGCCTTTGCTCCTTGATGTTCTTTTTTCGTGGCTCTCTGGTATCGTTTCATTCACATGCAAATGCGTGAGCAGCCCTGTGAAGAAGCATTTAGGCCACAGCACGATCTACTTAACAAAAGAAGCCGCAATAAGCATCGATCTCTTGTCAATGCCACCAAGTCCACTGAAGTGAATCGGGTCATAGCCCAAGATTTTATGCTGCTGAGGGCTTTCTTGCGTCACTATTATCTAATCTGTGACCTGGTAGCTGCCTTTTGAAGTGTGTAGAAGCTGTTGGTAACAAGAAGGGCCTCGCTCCTTGATGTTCTCTCTTCGTCGGTCACTGGCGTCGTCCGATTTACGTACAAATTTTGTGCGCAGCTCAGTCAAGAGGCATTTAGGCCCCTGCGCAATCTGTACAACAAAACGAGCTTGAACAAGTATTGATGCCTGGTCAATACTACCAAGTACACTGAAGTACTTCGGGTCACAGACCAGGCATTTACACTGCCAAGAACTCTCCTAATTGCGTCAGTGTTATCTTATCTGTGACGTATAGCTGCATTTTAGAAGGGTCGAGAAGCTGGTCGTCACGGGAAGGGCTTCGCTACCTTATGTTCTTTTTTCGTCGGTTACTGGCGTCGTTAGATTTACGTGCAAAAGCGTGAGCTGCCCAGTCAAGAAGCATTTAGGCCACAGCGCGATGTCCAGAACGCAAGGAGCAGGAATAAACATTGATGTTTGGTCGTTGCCACCAAGTGCACTCTATTGCTAGTACTCCATTACAATGCACTCCATTGCTAGTAAAACTACAAAGTCAGTTCTTATTCAATATATTACCTAATCAAATTTTGAAGAATTTTGCAAAATTATTGCCCAAGAGGCATGACATAGCATTTACAAAGCGAAAGATAGTGACGTTGCATACAATGCTTTTATTAGCATTGCTTTTATTAGCTTTCCAAACACTTTACCATGATGATTTCCCCAAGAAAAAAGTGGCACGGCCATCCAGGGCACAGAAACCTTGGCTAACGCCTGAGCTTTTTTGTATGAATAAACGCAAACATGATCTGTATGCTCGATTTGTGAAGCCTAGAGATCCAGCCCTTCTATGCGAATTACAAAATATCAAATTGTCTAACAAGTCATCTTAGGCTGCAAAGTATGCTTATTTCATAGCAATGTTTAGTGACCCAGTCAATTAAAGAAGTGATGTGGTCTGGCGCAAACTGAATGCTTTGTTAAAGCCTACTTCACTTTCAGTACTTTCGGACGTTTTGAGTCACAATGGCCAAGAACTTTCGCGAAATGCGATACCAAATGCGTTTAATGAATTGTTTTCATAGAAACCTCAGTTAAATAATGTTGATGGCCTCGATAACAATGCTCTGTTTCTGCCTTTAAACGCGATTAGTAACACTCTTTTTCTTGCCCCAACTACGCCACTGGAAATTTTTTCTTACTTCAGTACTATTAGTAACAGCTGCTCCTTGGACGCTGATGGTATTCAGATTCGCTCCATAAAGCTGGTGATGGACATCATATGCCCTCTTTTCACCCATATTTATAAATTAATATTATCTACAGATGTATTTCCAAGACAAATGCAGATTTCACGCGTTGTTTCTGTTTAAAAGCATGGTGCTCAAGAGAACATTAACAATCATCGACCTATTTCAACAATCCCAGTGTTTTCACAAGCAATGGAAAATTTAATGCATATCAGATGGTTATCGTTTTTAATCACCACATTTTGCTTCAAGATTTTCAACATGGGTTAAGAAAGCATCGGTCTACTGAAACAGCGCTCTTGACTCATAAAGAAATAATCATAGATTCATTTAGTTGTAAAAATTGACATTAGGCATATACGTCGATTTTCCTAGGCATTTGACCTAATCAATCATAACGTTCTTCTCAACAAATTAGAAAATTATGGTGTGCGTGGCACAGCGCATGCTTTCTTAAAATGCTATCTTTCAGACAGGACACAATTCGTAGATGCCAACAACAAAATACCTGCAACAAAGCCAATCGTTGTAGGTGTGCCGCAAGGAAGTATTTATGGCCAGTTTTATTTTTGATTCATATTCATGACATTGTACACTGCAAAAACAACGCAACATTTGTCTCTTAAGCCGATGACCTAACAGTTTTTATTACAGGGAGCATGGAAACAGAGATAGAAGACTATAGATACCTGTGCTTTTGTGAATTCAGAAAAAATTAAACCCTTCAAAAACACAAGTCATTTTTTACACGCCTAAAGGTAAAACCCTAATAAATAACATGAGCTTATTTTTGGGCTCTCAACAGTTAGGCATGGTTGATTCTGTTAGTATTCATTGTGTATATTTTTCGCGACACCTTAAATGGAATGTGCATGTTGATATTATGTACTCTAAGATGTCATCGGCGATTGGTGTCCTTGCACATATGCGATCTCTTCTTCCCACTAAGGTTAAAATTATGATATACAATGCACAGGTATTATCTTTGTTACAGTACTGTAGCTTAGTGTGGTGCATAACCGGTGTGACGAATTGGCGCAGGTTGCACTTATTACAGAAAAGGGCCGTACGACATAATGCGGCTGAACACAATCTCGAGAAGGGCATCGTTTTATGTTTTTCTTTCTTTGCCGGTCACTGGCGTCGTTTCATTTACGTGAAATTGTGCCAGCAGCCCGGTCAAAATGCATTTAGGCCCCAGCGCGATCTCCAAACAAAAAGAACAGGAATGAGTATCGATGCGTGGCCAACGCCTCCATGTCCACTGAAGTGCCTTGGGCCATAAGCTAAGCTTTTACACTGCAAACAACTTGCTTGCGTCAGTAATATTTATGACGGGTAGCCGCATTGTTGAATTGCTTAGAAGCTAGCTGTCACGGGAAAGCTATCGCTAGTTGATGTTATTTTTGTCGGTCACTGACGTCGTTCCATTTACATGGAAATGCGTGAGTAGCCTGGTCAAGAATCACTTAGGCCCCAGTGCAATCTGCACCACAGGAGAATCAGGAATTAGATGCGTGGTCAATGCCACCAAATCCACTGAATTGCCTCAGTGGTGAGCTTGCTTGCGTCAGTGTTATTTATCATGGGTAGCTGCATTGTTGAATTGCGTAGAAGCCGGCTGTCACGGGAAAGCCATCGCTAGTTGATGTTATTTTTTGTCGGTCACTGACGTCGTTCCATTCACATGGAAATGCGTGAGCAGCCCGGTCAAGAATCACTTAGGCCCCAGTGCTTCTGCACCACAAGAGAATCAGGAATTCGATGCGTGGTCAATGGCACCAAATCCACTGAAGTGCCTCAGGTCATGAGGAAGGCTTTTACACTGAAAAGAGTGTTCAGATTTCTGTGTCAAATTGCTCTGATCTGTGACTTCGTAGCTGCACTGTTGAGGTTTGTAGAAGCTGGTCATCACGAGAAGTAGTTTGCTCCCCGTTTCCTTTGTCGGTCACCGGCGTCCGTCTATTTGCGTGAAAATGCACGAGCAGCCCGGTCAAGCAGCATTTAGGCCACTGCTCTATCTGCAGAACAAAAAAAGCAGGAATAAGCATCGATGCCTGGTCGATACAACGAAGTCCACTTAAGTGCCTCCGGTGATGGGCCAAGCTTTTGTGCGGCCCAGAGCTTGCTTGCGTCATTGTTATCTCATTTGTGACGTGGTAGCTGCGTTTTGAGGTGCGTAGAATTTTGTCTTCATGGGAATGGCTTAAATCGCTTATGTTTTACTTCGTTGGTCACTTACGTTGCTATATTTTCTTATTTCGAATACAGTTGCGAACTGTCTAAAAAGTCCTCGTGGGGAATTGAGTAGAAAAGCCCGTCAATGTAAACGCGACAATTCAGAATTTTCTCCTTGTATTCTATTTTGAAGCAGTCCCAGCAGTAGGTTGGAACTCGTGAACTTGTGCGGGTCCTCCGGACTCAGCCCCATAAAGCTGCCTCTTGAGCTCCGGCTGATAATAGCCTACCATGCCCTAGCTCCTTGATAATAGCTTGGAAAAGACAATACTACTATAGCTTCTTGAACTGAAGAATATGGTGAGCGCATGAATGTTGTTGTTCTTAACCTCCTTCCTTATCCGTTCGAGTTTTGATATTCCAGCAACACTACTTTCTTTTTTGCTCCTTTTGGTTTCAACTCCAGCATCCGAAATATCTTCTTTACAGCAGCTAAGGCCTTGTCACCGGATAGCCCTTGGAGCGTGATTACGAAGCTTCCATTATTGTCTGCCAACATGAGATCATGGCATGAGTCCTTGATATAACCTGCTATTTTTCGCATTATGTTGGTTCCCGTCCCTCTACTTGTAGCCGCTCCCCATGACCTCTACGCATTTCTGACGACACCACTCCCTTGCTTCACTATGCAGCTTGTCCACAATGCTCTGAGCAGTTGTCATGAGCACGTGTCACCGCAACTATATTTTCGTGCGCCCATTCACTGTCTAAATGTTTGTGAATTTTTTTTCAAAAATAACGCGATAAAGGAGTGTTTCCCAACGATTGGAAAACGGCAAACCTCCTTCCAGTGCACAAGTCAGGTCTTCGTAAGAGCGTTCAGAATGACACATCAATTTCACTCACAAGCGTAGCACGTAAATTATTTGAAGATGTTCTGTTCTGATATTATCACGCACCTGAATACACACTCACTACTTGTCTCTCAACTGCATGGTTTTTGCAGTGGTCTCTCTTCTGTCACAAAATAACAGACATTGCAAATAAATTATCGGGTGCCCGGAATAATGAATTAGTTGCTAAGGTGCTTTTCCTAGATTTCAAAAAATTGATCCCAATCGCCACTCCAAGTCAATTGAAAAACTTCATTCGTAAAGCATAAACACTTCAGTTATTTCTTTGATTAGACAATGCTTAACTGCACAAATTCAGCGGTTTAATATTAACAATGCAAGTTATTATGAGATTGGAGTGACATCTGGAGTTGTGCATGGGTCTGTTCTGGGCCCTTAGTTCTTTTAAATTCTTTAAAGTGACATCAGTGATAGTCAGTCAGTCAGTCAGTCAGTCAGTCAGTCAGTCAGTCAGTCAGTCAGTCAGTCAGTCAGTCAGTCAGTCAGTCAGTCAGTCAGTCAGTCAGTCAGTCAGTCAGTCAGTCAGTCGTCAGTCAGTCAGTCAGTCAGTCAGTCAGTCAGTCAGTCAGTCAGTCAGTCAGTCAGTCAGTCAGTCAGTCAGTCAGTCAGTCAGTCAGTCAGTCAGTCAGTCAGTCAGTCAGTCAGTCATCGTCAGTCGTCAGTCAGTCAGTCAGTCAGTCAGTCAGTCAGTCAGTCAGTCAGTCAGTCAGTCAGTCAGTCAGTCAGTCAGTCAGTCAGTCAGTCGTCAGTCAGTCAGTCAGTCAGTCAGTCAGTCAGTCAGTCAGTCAGTCAGTCAGTCAGTCAGTCAGTCAGTCAGTCAGTCGTCAGTCAGTCAGTTCAGTCAGTCATCAGTCAGTCAGTCAGTCAGTCAGTCAGTCAGTCAGTCAGTCAGTCAGTCAGTCAGTCAGTCAGTCAGTCAGTCAGTCAGGTCAGTCAGTATTCAGTCAGTCAGTCAGTCAGTCAGTCAGTCAGTCAGGTCAGTCAGTCAGTCCGTCAGTCAGTCAGTCAGTCAGTCAGTCAGTCAGTCAGTCAGTCTAGTCAAGTCAGTCAGTCAGTCAGTCAGTCAGTCAGTCAGTCAGTCAGTCAGTCAGTCAGTCAGTCAGTCAGTCAGTCAGTCAGTCAGTCAGTCAGTCAGTCAGTCAGTCAGTCAGTCAGTCAGTCAGTCAGTCAGTCAGTCAGTCAGTCAGTCAGTCAGTCAGTCAGTCAGTCAGTCAGTCGTCAGTCAGTCAGTCAGTCAGTCAGTCAGTCAGTCAGTCAGTCAGTCAGTCAGTCAGTCAGTCAGTCAGTCAGTCAGTCAGTCAGTCAGTCAGTCAGTCAGTCAGTCAGTCAGTCAGTCAGTCAGTCAGTCAGTCAGTCAGTCAGTCAGTCAGTCAGTCAGTCAGTCAGTCAGTCAGTCAGTCAGTCAGTCAGTCAGTCAGTCAGTCAGTCAGTCAGTCAGTCAGTCAGTCAGTCAGTCAGTCAGTCAGTCAGTCAGTCAGTCAGTCAGTCAGTCAGTCAGTCAGTCAGTCAGTCAGCAGTCAGTCAGTCAGTCAGTCAGTCAGTCAGTCAGAATATAATGTTACGGGTAACTTATTTATAAATAAATACGATGCACCGTGCTCGGCGAACAAGATGGGGACTGTTCATCAACAACCAGCCACCATCATCGTCTTTCTCTTTCTTCCAGCCAGGCTGTGCCGCCTGTTGTGTATCATAACCCCCCCCCCCCCGGCGGTAAAAGCACCGTCTCGGTGCTTGAGCAACTCGGATGCGTTAGAAAGAGGGTGATAAGGTTTGAGTCGAGCTATGTGCATGATGTCACTCGAAGGTGACGATGATGACGTTGAATCGGCTGGAACGATTTCGTACGTAACGTCAGTCACCTGGCGAACGACGCGGTATGGTCCAGTGTGGCGTGACAGCAGTTTTTCAGAAAGCCCTACACGCCGAGTGGGGGACCAGAGGAGGACAAGGGAACCCGGTGAAAAATGCACGTTTCGAAGATGGGAATCGTAGAGCTGCCTTTGGTGCTCCTGTGAGACCTGTAGTGGCTGCGGGCGAGTTGGCGTGCGTGGTCGGCTCGCGCGATGGCTTCGCCGGCATACGAGTGAACGAGGGCAGCAAGGTGTAAAATGGTAGGGTGGGTTCTCGGCCGTATAGAAGATAGAATGGTGAATAGCCGGCAGTGTCGTGACGTGCCGAATAATATGCGAACGTCGCAATTGTCGAATGGACGTCCCAGTCCAGGTGGTCGGCCGCTACGTATTTAGAAAGCATGTCGGTTATGGTGTGGTTGAGGCGCTCTGCAAGACCGTTCGTTTGCGGATGGCGCGAAGTGGCAAGCTTGTGCTTAGCAGAGCTAGAGCGCAGGATTTCATCAACGACAGCTGATAGGAAGGTCCGGCCCCGGTCAGTGAGAAGTTAACGTGGAGCTCCGTGTACTAAAATAATGTCATATACCAGAAAGTCCGCCACATCAGTTGCGCAACTCGTCAGAAGTGCTCGTGTGATAGCGTACCATGTCGCATAGTCACTGGTGACATCGATCCATTTGTTGCCTGTGCTGGAGATCGGGAATGGGCCAAGCAGGTCAAGGCTAACTCGAAAAAAAGGTTCAGTGGGAATGTCGATCGGCTGATGGAATCCAGCTGGTTGGGAACATGGCTTTTTGCGGCGCTGGCAGGGCTCACAAGTGGCGACGTAGCGTTGAACAGAGTGGGCAAGACCAGGCCAAAAGAAACGACGACGTACTCGGTCGTATGTGCGAGAGACGCCCAAGTGGCCCGCTAAAGGAGCGTCATGAAGTTGGTTAAGAACAGTCGCACGAATATGTGCCGGTATGACGGGTAGCAAGTCACGCCCATATAGATCGAGGTTACGGCGATACAGGATGCCGTCTTTAACCAGGAACCATCGTAGAGATGCGTCGTGAGGCACTGACTCAAGCTTGTCAATGGTTGTTCGCAGGGAGGCATCCCGGCGTTGTTCGTGGCCAAGGTTGAGTAGCTGCGTCACAGACAGAAGGTCTGGAAAAGTGTCAGTATGGGCAGCCTCTTCCACAGGGTAGCGTGATAAACGATCCGCATCTTGATGTGACCGCCCTGTTTTGTACGATACGGTAAATGTGTATTCTTTTAATCGTAGGGACCGACGAGCGAGGTGTCCTGTGGGATTCTCGAGTTAGGCCAGCCAGCAGAGCGCGTGGTGGCCGGTGACTACCCGCAATGGACTCCCGTATAAGTATGGGCGAAACTTGGCGACTGCCCACACAAGAGCGGGACACTCACGCTCCGTAATTGAATAGTAGCGCTTGGCTGTAGATAGCAGCTGGCTTGCATATGCTATAACACGGTCATGTCCACGTTGGTGTTGCAATAGCATGGCCCCAGTGCCATGCCCACTAGCGTCAGTTCGAACCTCGGTTGGAGCTGATGGATCGAACTGAGCTAAAATTGACGGTGTTGTAAGGAGCGTCGTAAGCTGGGAAAAAGATGATGCTTGATCAGCGCCCCAGAAAAAAGCGGTGTCTTTCTTCAGGAGGTTTGCGAGTGGGCGTGCAATTATCGCGAAATCATCAACAAACCGTTGAAAGTAGAAGCACAAGGCCAAAACTCCGAACGTTCTTTGTTGACTTCGGAACAAGAAAGTCCGTGACGGCGCGAATTTTCTCGGGATCCGGGCGGACTCCTGCGGCATCGAAAATGTGGCCAAGTACGGTTATTTGACGACAAGCAAAGTGGCATTTCGACGAGTTCAGTTGAAGTCCGGCTCGACGAAAAACTTCAAGAATCGCCGATAAACGCTTGAGATGGGAGTCGAATGTGGGCGAGAAAACGATAACGTCGTCTAAATAACAATTAAACCCTTGGAGCAATGAGTCCATCCTTCTTTCGCATGTGGTCGGCGCATTGCAGAGACCAAAGGGCATAACTTTGAAGTGATAAAGCCCGTCAGAAGTGATGAATTCAGTCTTCTCACGGTCCATCTCGTTCACAGCGATCTGCCAATATCCAGATCGAAGGTTGATAGTGAAAAATTACGTAGCACCGTAAAGGTAGTCTAAGGCATCGTCGATTCTAGGCAATGGGTAAACATCTTCGTAATTTTGTTGAGATGGCTATAATCTACACAAAAGCGCCATGTTCCATCCCTCTTTCTGATCAGGACGACAGGAGAAGCCCAGGGGCTACAAGAGGGCTCGTATATGTCTTTTGCAAGCATCTTTCCGACTTCCTGTTGTATGACTGTGTGCTCGGACGCGGAAACACGGTATGGACGTCGGTGAATGGGACTCGCGTCACCAGTATTGATGCGATGAGTAACAACACTCGTTCGGCTCAATGCCGTGCTGGGGAAGTCTAAAATGTCACTATAGAACTCCAGGACGTGACGAAGGGCTTCCGCTTAATCAGGAGCGAGGTCTGATGGTACTATGTGGTCAACGTCGACGCCCAATGAACCTGATAGAGTTGGTTCATGGTCTGAGGTGCAGCAATCATCCACTCTGAATGGTTCAACCGTATGGTCTTGTAAAACAGTAATTTCTGCCAGAGAGATATCTTGTGGAAGAATTTGGGCATTCAGGGCAATAATGACATTAGGAAGGCATGTGGTCAACGATTGTCAAAATGGTGTGCGGAACAGCGACGCTACGTGTAAGCATCACGGCATGAATTGGGGCCACCATGTAATCGCCGTCAGGTAGAGGTGGTGTAGAAAAGACGTTGATATTGTTACGGGGAATAAGTATACACTGGTGAGCAAATTCGTACTGGCGAATATACTGGCGAGCTAATGCGTACGACGCTGCTGCAGTCCGAGCACGTTCTCGTTCAGCACTTCGTCGTCGTCATCCTCAGGCATCTACTCAGCCCGTGACATTACCCGCCGGCGGCAGAAGCACCGTCCCGGTGCGATCAATTCTCGTGGCGTGAGAAGTATGGCTGAAGCCGTGAGACGTGCACTATATCGGTCGGGACTGAAGCTGGTACTGACGTGGTATGGAGTGGAGCTATCTGATAGGTCACGCTGGTGACCTTGCGTATGACGCGGTAGGGGCCAACGTAACGGGACATTAGTTTTGCGCTCAGACCAACACGACGTGATGGTAACCACAGCAAGACGAGTGATCCCGGAGAGAACTGTACGTCGCGGAGCCGGCGATCGTAAGCACTCTTTTGGTTAAGCTGCGAGGCACATAAACGATCCCGGGCGACTTGGCGGGCGATGTCAGCTCGGGCCAGGGCATCACGAGCATAAGCAGTCGATGAGGGGGCGTCAGATTGGAGCATGGTGTCCATGGGCAAAGGCGGGTCATAACCGAACAGTAAGTAAAAAGGGGAAAATCCAGCTGTATTATGACGTGAACTATTGTATGCGAAGGTAACGAAAGGTAAGTGGATGTCCCAATCTTTGTGATCCTTGGAGACGTACATCGCTAACATATTCGTCAAGGTACGGTTGAGGCGTTCCGTGAGGCCGTTGGTTTGCGGATGGTACGCTGTAGTGAACTTGTGGTGGGTAGAGCAGGATCGCAGGAGCTCATCGACTACTTTAGATAGATAGAAAACAGCTGCCGCGGTCGGTGATCAACTGACGAGGAGCACCATGACGCAGAATGATGTCATGAAGAAGGAAATCGGCTACATCAGTAGCGCAGCTGGTGGGGAGGGCGCGTGTAACGGCATACCGCGTTGCGTAGTCGGTAGCAATAGCAATCCACTTATTAACGGTGGCCGACACGGGAAAGGGTCCTAGAAGATCAAGGCCGACTCGGGAAAATGGCTCTTCTGGTACTTCAATGGGCTGGAGGGTACCAGCAGGTCTCAGAGCAGGTGTCTTGCGGCGCTGGCAGAGGTCGCATGCCACAACGTACTGTCGCACAGAACGGTAGAGGCCAGGCCAAAAGAATCGGCGGCGAATGCGGTCATACGTGCGTGACACCCCTAGGTGTCCAGCGGAGGGGGCTTCATGCAGCTGGGCCAAAACGTCTGAGCGAAGATGCACAGGAACAACGAGTAAAAGCTCAGCACCATCAGGGCGGGTGTTGTAGCGGTGCAAGATGTCGTTGTGAAGAACGAACAGTTGTAAGGAGTGGTCAGGGTGGGGAGAGTGCAGACCATTGATAATAGCACGCAAAGAGGGGTCGCGGCGTTGTTCAGCTGCTATGTCGGTGAAGTCGGTAATTGAAAGAACGAGGGCCTCTTGCTCATCTTTCCTCGTGTCAGGAGGATCGACTGGGTAACGGGACAAGCAGTCGGCATCCTTGTGAAGTTGTCCGGATTTATAGGATACGGAAAAAGTGTACTCTTGTAAGCGCAGCGCCCAGCGACCAAGGCGTCCCGTAGGGTCCTTGAGTGAGGAGAGCCAGCAAAGCGCATGGTGGTCGGTAATAACTGAGAATGGTCGGCCATACAGGTACGGTCGGAATTTCGCAAGGGCCCAGACGAGAGCTAAGCACTCGCGTTCTGTGATGGAATAATTTTGTTCCGAGCGCGACAACAGTCGGCTTGCATACGCGACGACGCGGTGCATTCCTTGTTGCCGCTGCGCCAGCACTGCGCCTATGCCGTGGCCACTGGCGTCAGTACGAAGCTCCGTGGCGGCAGATGCGTCGAAGTGTGCTAGGACTGGTGGGTTGGTGAGAATGTCAACGAGCGACGAGAAGGCGTTTGCTTGCTGTTGGCCCCAGGTGAATGCGACATCCGTTTTGAGGAGGCAGGTTAGAGGGCGGGCTACTTCAGCAAACTTCTCGACAAAACGACGGAAATAGGAGCACAGTCCCAAAAAACTTCGGACGTCCTTGGCTGAGTGAGGTGTGGGGAAGTCGCGTACTGCTCGGACTTTCGCAGGGTCTGGTTGAACGCCCGCAGCGTTAACAAGATGGGCGAGTACGCAGATTTGGCGTTGCCCAAAGCGGCATTTGGACGAGTTAAGTTGCAAGTTGGCACGTCGAAAAACATCAAGCACTGCGGACAGACGGGTGAGATGGTCGTCGAAAGTAGTCGAAAAAACAATAACGTCATCAAGATAGCAGAGGCAGATGGTCCACTTCATGCCTCGAAGGAGAGAGTCCATCATGCGCTCAAATGTCGCGGGGGCATTGCATAATCCAAAAGGCATCATCTTGAACTGATAAAGTCCATCAGGAGTCACGAAGGCCGTCTTCTCTCTGTCTTTGTCGTCCACAGCGATCTGCCAGTAGCCTGAGCGAAGGTCTATTGAAGAAAAATATTTGGCACCATGCAAGCAATCGAGTGCATCATCTATGCGCGGTAGGGGATAGACATCTTTCTTGGTAATATGGTTGAGATGGCGGTAATCAACACAGAATCTCCAGCTATTGTCCTTCTTTTTAACAAGTACAACGGGTGAGGACCAGGGACTAGATGAGGGTTCGATTATGTCCTTATCAAGCATTTTATCGACGTCTCGCTGTATAATAGCCCGCTCCGGGGCTGACACACAGCAGGGGCGTCGGCGAATGGGTCGAGCGTCACCGGTGTCGATGCGATGGGTTACCACAGATGTCTGGCCCAAATTACGGTCGCCGAAGTCAAAGATGTCCTGATAAGAAGCAAGCACACGGCAGAAAGCAGAGACTTGTTCAGAAGTGAGCGTGTCAGATAGCATTGGCTTGAAGAGGTCGGAACAGGAACGTGACGAGAACAACGTTGATGAAAAAACGGGTGGCGAATCGGTGGTTAGAGCCGAAACTGTGTGGTCGACCAGTAGTGTAAGATGCGCAAGTGACATGCCGCGAGGAATAACTTGCGCTGAGAGGCCGAAATTGAGGACGGGAAACGAAGTTCGGTTGTCCTTAACGGTAACCACCGTGTTGGGGAGTGCAACGTTGCGTGTCATGGCGACGTCAGAAATTGGGGCCGCAACATAATCACCATCGGGTACTGCAGGATATGGCGAGAGTTGGACTTGGACTGCGGCTTGCGGCGGAAGTCTAAGGAAATCGACAGAGCGTAGACGAGGTGGGCTGGTAGAGACGGTCTCCGAAAAGGATGGTAGTTCGAGCCGAAGAAGACCTTTGGAACAGTCAATGAGCGCAGCGTGTGAAGTCAGAAAGTCGAGTCCAAGGATAAGGTCATGAGGGCAATTTTCCAGTACAGCGAACAGAACTGAAGTTTGATGCTCAGAAATTGTTAATCGCGCAGTGCACATTCCAAGCACAGCAGGAGTACTCCCATCCGCTGTACGAACGGTAGGTGCAATCGCAGGCGTCAGAACTTTTTGGAGGCGGTGGCGGAGGTCTGAGCTCATCACAGATATTTGTGCACCGGTATCAATAAGAGCAGTTATAGGTAAACCATCAACGAGAATTGTAAGGAGGTTGCACCGCTGGTCGGGAGTAATCAGAGGATTTGCAGTCCGACTCGTGTATGCAGCGTCACCTCCGGGGGCTGCACCGGCTAGTTTTCCGAGCGACGGTCGTAGGGAGACCGAGAACGGCGGGGTTGGGGCGAGCGTGACTGACGACGCACGGGCGATGGCGAGCGGTTGGTCCGACGTTCTGGATTATGCTCTGTACCTGTCTCAGCACGGTAGGACGGGGCATAAGGTGCATGTTCAGAGCGAGGCCGCCAGTCATAGAAGCTCGGTCGAGGTGATGAGGTCCAACGACTGCGGCAATGGCGAGCGATGTGTCCTATCCGATGGCACGTGAAACATATGGGCCGATCATCATGAGTGCGCCATTCAGCTGGGTTTCGTCGTGGCGCGAACGTGTGGTTCGGAGTGGCAGCCGCAACGACTGGAGCCGAGCTGGAAGTAGCAGGGGCATTTTGATGAGGTGGCGAAATGCCCATATTCGCGATCTCTTGGCGAACCACGGCCTGTATCATTGAAACAGCATCGAGGTTGTGTCCTAGCGCGCTGACGCTAGACATAGCGGGAGCCATAGCCTCGAGTTCCCGACGGACTATTCTGGTGACGTTTTCTGGCGCTGGTGGTTGGTGTAGTGTGGGCAAATCTTCGCAAGAGGACGTAGCCGCCGTGTTGGGAAGGCGGTCAAATCGGTGAACTATGCGCCTACTTTTTGCCTGTTCGAAGCGACGACATGCTTCGATGACCGACTCCACCGTCGAGCAGTCCTTGCACAGGAGAAAATTGAAGGCGTCATCCGCAATTCCTTTCAGGATGTGTCCGACTTTGTCCTCGTCAAGCATGTCTTTGCCGACCTTGCGGCACAAAGCCAACACGTCCTGGATGTACGCGATGTACGGCTCTGTGGATGTCTGGGCACGAGTCGCAAGCTCTTTCTTTGCGGCCACTTGACGTCCGATGGGTTTCCCAAATAGATAGCGCAATTTCTGCTTACAGACGTCCCAGCTAGTCAACTCTTCTTGATGTGTCTCGTACCAGAGTTTTGCCGTGCCATGCAAGTAGAAGATGATGTTCGCCAACATAAGCGTCGGACCCCAATGGTTGCTGTTGCTGACGCGCTCATATTGAACCAGCCAGTCATCGACGTCTATGCCACTTGTGCCGTTGAATGGACCTGGGTCACGAGGTTGCACCACAACGATCGGCTGCGGGGCTGACGGATCTTGTTGACATTGAGTAGCCTGGTCAGTCATCGTGGTAGCTGCAATGCGCCGTCCGCTGCGAAGATCCAGCTCGTTGGGCTGTATAGCGAGTGGTACCCTGCACCTTCCACCAATGATGTTACGGGGAATAAGTATACACTGGTGAGCAAATTCGTACTGGCGAATATACTGGCGAGCTAATGCGTACGACGCTGCTGCAGTCCGAGCACGTTCCCGTTCAGCACTTCGTCGTCGTCATCCTCAGGCATCTACTCAGCCCGTGACAATATGTGTGACACAGTTAGGCGGAAAGCGTGCGAAATCAATGCAGCAATGGCGACATTGGGGTGGGTTGATCAGATCAGAAAGTAGAGGCATTTCAAGGTCAAGACAATTGGCTGAACAATCTAAAAGGGCCGAGTGAGCGGTCAGAAAATCCATGCCTAGAATTTCTTCATGAGGGCAATTTTCTAAAACAGTGAAAAGAACAGCAGTGCTTCTATCGGCGATAGTACCACGGGCAGAGCACATGCCAATCATCGCGGCAGTTCCCCCGTCAGCGACTCGAATGGCTCAGTTCAAGGCGGGTGTGATAACTTTCTTTAGGCGGCGACAAATAGCAGCACTCATTATGGGCATAAGCACACCGGTATCGATCAACGCGCGCAGAGTTACATTGTCTAAAGTAACGTTCAACAGATTCCGGGTGGTCGGTAATGTTACACGAGAATTTCTTGCAGAGGTTGTCGTCAATGCAGCTTCACCTCCAGAAGCTGCACTGCCTAGTTTTCCGGTCAGGGGCGCTACGAGTAGGTCTGAGAGGCAGGACGGCGTTGTGGGGGCGAACGTGATTAACGGCGAGCAGGAGATAGTGAGCGGGCGTAGCGAGTTGTCGATCAGAGGTGCGGCAGAATCAGAGGATGTGGTGGGCATAGTGGAATCAAAATCAAATGTCGAGGACTACTGGTGGACAGAAGTGACCTGTGTAGGAGGCCCATTGTGTGCCGGCGGAGCCCAGTGATTGCAGCAGTGGTGAGCAATATGACCGACACGTCGGCAGTTTGAAGCATATGGGCTTGTCGTCCATTGTACGCCCCGCCGCAGTGGTCTAGTGGCTAAGGTACTCGGCTGCTGACCCGCAGGTTGCGGGTTCTTATCCCGGCTGTGGTGGCTGCATTTCCGATGCAGGCGGAAATGGTGTAGGCCCGTGTGCTCAGATTTGGGTGCACGTTAAAGAACCCCAGGTGGTCGAAATTTCCGGAGCCCTCCACTGCGGCGTCTCTCAATATCATACGGTGTTTTGGGACGTTAAACCCCACATATCAATCATCATCATTGTCGTCCAGTGTACGCCATTCGGACAAATTGCGCTGTCGAGAGTAGTTGGAACCAAATCGAGGAGTGGAGGGACGACGATAAAAAGGCTCGGCAGAGCAGACTGGTTGAATGGGGTGTAGACCGACGTTCGATAATTCTTGATGAACGACGGCTTGTATCAGTGAGATAGTGGTCGGCGAAGGAGCAGGTGTTTAAAATGGAGCAGCTACTGCTTGGGCTGCCTCGACCTTGAGACGAATGATGCGGGTGAGGTTGTCACATCGGGGAACTGGGCGGACGGCGTCATCACAAGAGGAAGTAGCAGCTGTGTTCAGCAGGCCCGTGATGCCGTGGGTGACGCGGTGGGCTTTAGCCTGTTCTAGACGGTGGCATTCTGTCAGGATCATGTCGATGCTCGTAACATTATTAAAAAACAGCAGGTTGAAGCCATCGTCAGCAATCTCTTTGAGGACGTGAATAACTTTTTCTTCTTCTGACATGCGCTGGTCGACCTTGCTACAAAACGCCAAGACGTCAAGAATGTATGAGAAGTACGATTCAGTAGACGTCTGGGCGCGAGTGGGGAGAGTCTTCTTGGCAGCGAGCTGACGACCAGATGAATCACCGAAAAGATCACGGATCTTCGATTTGAAAAGATATCAGCTTGTGATTTTGGCTTTGTTGGTTTCGAACCATGTCCGCGGCGTGCCGTCGAGGTAGAACACAACATTGGCGAGCATGAGCGTGGGATCCCAGCGGTCGGTAGCACTGACTCGCTCGTATTCAGGAGTCAGCCAGGAGTCAACGTCGATGGTACCGTCAGCGCAGAAAGTTCCAGGATCCCGCAGTGGTGGCAGGGTGACGTAGGTTGTCGACTCGGATCGAGAGACTGGTGTGGATGAGGCACTGGCAGTTGAAGTAGCCGAAACGTTCCTGGTGTTGCGACCGCTGCACGTCTCCGTCGAGGTACGGGAGTCATCCACCTCCACCAATAATGTTACGGGTAACCTATTTAATAAATTAAATGCGATGCACCGTGCTCGGTGAACAATATGGCAACAGTTTATCAACAACCAGCCACCAACGTCGTCTTTCTCTTTCTTCCAGCCAGGTTGTGCTGGCTGTTGTGTATCAATATGATGAAAAGCAGTGAAATGGCGGTACTTGGAGTGTCCCCTAGATGGATGGACGGATGAAGAGACGCACGTACATACGGACGGACAGACAGATGCAGGTTTGCACTGACGCACAGACGGACGCATTGACGAACGAACAGACGCAGGGATGGGTGCACGGGTGAACGGATAGACGCACAGGCAGACGGTCTAACGCATGGATGGTCACACAGACGAATGAACATAAATAAAAACGAACGGACTGACGGACGGAAGCGCGGACGATAGACATATGCTTCACCACACTCCATGATGCACTTTGTAGAGATGCTGTGAATTCTTTTTTCATGACTGACCAGCCCTGCCGCGGTGGTCTAGTGACTAAGGTACTCGGCTGCTGAGCCGCAGGGCGCGGGTTCGAATCCCGGCTGCGGCGGCTGCATTTCCGATGGAGGCGGAAAGGTTGTAGGCCCGTGTGCTCAGATTTGGGCGCACGTTAAAGAACCCCAGGTGGTCTAAATTTCCGGAGCCCTCCACTACGGCGTCTCTCATAATCATATAGTGGTTTTGGGACGTTAAACCCCACATATCAATCAATCAATCATGACTGACCGGAACGCCAGCGCACGCAGGCTCATGGGCAGCGTATCCTGCTTCGAACAAGGCGAGTGTCTCCTCGTCTTCTCTGCGACGCCGATGCAGCTGCCACTACAGAGGGCTCCCCTCCCCTTTATAAAGAAGAAAAGACCGACGAACAATCGAAACTTCAGGAGGCACTATAGGTCCTGGGTGTGGCGTAAGAAGGCAAGGCTCGGAATGCATTTACGATGCGTCGGTTGCGTAGCATGAAGGTGTGCCTGGTGGCAACGTTGATTCGAAGTAGGCAGGCTTGAGATGTTCGACAGCGATTGGGTCAGACCGGTCGTTGGCATTGAAGACAATATGAACGGAAGACGCTCCAGAACTTGATATGTCCCAGAGTAGTGTGGTCGTAATGATTTCTGCACAGCACAGTTACACACGAAAGCGTGTGTAGCTGAGCTGAGCTGAGGAGACACTTCGCGTGGGCGTGTTGGCACAAACGCATCTACTGAAGATGTTTTGCAGTTCGAAAACGTAGTCGCCAGGTAGTGGCACAGCCTTTTTGGCTGGCGGATCAAAGCGGGCGTAGAGGACTGCCGTAGACAAATTTGGCGCACGAGCAGCCCAGGTCTTGAGGTAGTGTGTGATACCTCAACCGGCACACCTCGACCTTTTATTCCAGCACCTCCTCGCAGACGCCTCTATGATGCTGTCCACAGTCTGTCGCATGTTGAAAGTCGCGCCACCCAGAAACTCATTTCTAGTCACTACATTTGGCCTCAGCTAAACGTGCAAGTTCGAGGCTGGGTGCGCTAATGTTGGTCGTGTCAACGATCAAAAAATACAGCGTCACCCCGTCCCTCTCACGACGTCGTTTTGTTTTTCACCAGACGCGCGTTTTGACACCGTACACTTGAACCTGATCGGCCCTCCCTCACCTTCCAAGCATTACAGCTACGTAGTAACATGCATCGGCCGCTGCACACCATGGCCGGAAGCTACACACATTGCCGACATATTATGTCGACTGTGGGCGCTAATATTATCAGAACTCACAGTCGCAGCAGCTATTGTGTCGACGTGCATTGTAAGGTTCAGCTCCCCATGTACTATAGTCACCGATCATGGTCGGCAGTTTCATTCAGTACACTTCAATGAACTCCACAAGCTCCTCAGAACAAAACGCCTCCACACGACCTTTCAACATCCTCAAACAAGTGGGCTGGTCGAGCGTTTTTATAGGCATATAAAGTTCTCCCTCATGGCACATGGATCACCAGAGAAGCGGGTCATTCAACTACCACTCGTTTTACTGGGTATTACAGCCACCATCAAAAACGACATGGACTGCTAATGCACTGAGTTGGTCTATGGCAGTTTTCTACGCCTGCCATGCGATTTCTTCGATTCTCCAGGCAAAGCATCTGCGCCACTACTTGGAGACTATGTTTCTGAACTGCGAAACATCTTCCAGCCTATACGCCCCATGCCAACACGCCCTTACGTGTCTTTACGTGTCCTTAGTTCCTTACGTGTGTCCGCAGCTCACCTGACCTGCACAAGTTTTCGTGCGCAACTGTGCTGTGTAGAAACCTTTGAAGCCGCAGTGCTTTGCACCATATCGAATTCTGCAGCGTCGTTCAACGACATTCGTCGCCAATGTGAGCGGCCGGTCTGACACAATCACTCTCGAACGTCTCAGGTCTGCCTACTACGAATCAACGTTTCTATGGTGGTGGCGCTAGAAAACATATGATTACAGAAAATGTACCAGAGAGTTGCGGCATATGGCATGCTGAAATGGCAAGACCCTATTCTGAAACGCCAATGAAGTTGGTCGCTTCCCGAGCCTGACTCTGCAAGAAGCGTTGAGCATCCAAAGTGAAGCAGCTGAGCAGTTTCTCTCAAACCTCTCTTGTTGGTATCTGGAAAGAGGATGAATACGAAAATGTGTTAGTGGGGCACAAAGCGACGACGTCGTAGCGACCAGGACCCGGTAGGTTGAGCAGGATTTCCGGCAAAAAATACCTGGTGGCCACCGGGTCTGCGACAGGTGTTCGTCTGTAGGCGGCGTAGAATTCACTCCTCCCTTTTTTTTTCAGACAATGTGCGGGGCCCGGGTAGAGGCGGCGTGAAGACCGGCAATAAGCCAGAATTTTGCGGAAGCGCTTCAGGTTTGTAGTGTCAGATTCCGACTCGCGACATGAAGGGGCAAGAGCCCGGATGAGAGACGCGTGGGCAGCGGCGTTCGCCGCCTCGTTGCGGGGCAGGCCCGAGTGGCCTGACATCTATACGATGCAGATGAGGTGCGAGTTAACGCGCCAAGAAGGTGCTCGAAGTAGGTGACCTACCGGCGAGCGATGGAACCCTGAACGTATTGGGAACATGCCGACCGTGAGTCTGTCAGGATGGTGCTTGAGGTAGGATTTGAGGCGGCAAAAACAATGGGAACCTGCTCAGCTTGCATCACATTGTTGTCTCTAAAGGAGAGGTGATCGACGTGTCTTCCCTCTGTGATCATGCAGGCCGTGAAGTGACCAGAGGGAGAGGAGCCCGTGATGTCTACGTAAACAAAAAAAATTACAGATCCCACGTACAGCGAGAATCGATGATATGCGAAGCACGAATGAGGAAGGTTGATATGTCACTTTAAAATCACCACAACGTTATGAGGTGGAAGTAAATCATGCTATACATGACTTCCGTGTTATGATCAACATGTTTGGATGTGTCGTTTACCTTCGTCATCTATTGAAGTCACGTGATGCCAAATTTAGTACAAGCGAAGCTAGCGAAACGGCCGTGAGCACTCTATGATTGTGGTATGTTGGGATGCTCTTACATGATAAGCATGTCATGATTAACATGTTTGCCCCAGTCGTATAAATTCGTCATCCATTGACGTCACGTAACACCAAATTTGGGGTATGTGGACCTAGCGAAACGGCCGCGAGTGCGTCATGAAGTGCCCACTATACTCCAATGTAACGTTCACGCGCGCAAACGCTAGTCACACCGACGCTACGATAGTAAAATCTGAGCACTCTATAGTCTGACGCCAGGCGCGACCGGCGCGACCAGCGTCTGTGGCACGGCCCGATGGCAACCAGCGCGAAATACGACATGCTGCATTCCGCGCAGATGCGTTACCCAGAATGCATTGCGTCTGCCTCTTTCCGTGAGGGAGAGATGCCGGATGCGCTGAAACGCGCATGCGTCAAAGCAACGTAGCGCGGCACGCACCTGCGAGTATATGGCAGGAGCGGCACTTGGCCTGGCATCGCCGGCGTGGCACGATGAAACGAACGCCGACGCGCACGCGCGCCGGATCACGTCCAACTGTATTGGCGCCTTGATTGTGGCATGTAGTCATGTTCTCATATGACATGAGTATTACGATTATCATGTTTCCGCCAGTCACATACCTTCATAACCCGTTGTTGTCATGTGATAGCAAATTCGGCATATGGTAAGCTAGCGAAACGGCCGCGAGCACATCATGAGTGTGGCATGTAGTCACGTTGTTAATGACGCGCATGTTGTCATTATCATGTTCGGATGTGTCATTTACCTATGTCGTCTGTTCGTGTCACGTAATACAGAATTTGGTACATATGAAGCAAGTGAAACGGCCTCGAGCTCACCATGAGCGTAGCATGTATTCATGTTGTTACATGGCACGCATATCATGTTTATTATGTTTGCACCAGTCTCATACCTTCGTCATCAATTCACGTCCCGCAATACCAAATTTGGTATAATTAAAGCTATCGAAACGGCTGCAAGCGCATCATGACTGTGGAAAGTAGTCATGTTGTTACATGATACGCACCTCATCATTATCATGTTAGCACCAGTGACATACCTTCATGATCTATTCACGTCTCGTAATACCAAACTAGGTATATTGACGAAAGCAAAATGGCTGCGGGCGCATCTTGAGCGTGGCTTGTAGTCATGTTGTCACATGATATGCGTGTCATGGTTTTCTTGTTAGGACCTGTTGCTTGCGTTCGCCATGCAATCATGTCATACCATACTAGTTTTGCAACATGTCACGTGAGTGACACCACCGCAAAAGCAGCAAGACCATAAAATGTATATCATGACATTCATGACATGCATGTCATGACTTTCATGTTATGAATAGTCAAATATGCTCTGCGTACAGTCATATTATGCCATACCAAGTTCAGTATCGATACTATAATCCAAACGGCCAGGAGAGCAGCTAGATAGATAGATAGATAGATAGATAGATAGATAGATAAAATTCTTCGCATTTAAAAACGCCAGAGCCATTGCAGCGTCGCATCTGTAGAGCCGCACAACGTGCTATACTCGGTGTTGCGACCGGGGTTTGCGGCACCGGAAATCCGGGATCAAGATGTCGAGGAAGGATGAGGTTGAACTTCGTAGAGAGGGTTTATTTAAGTTATATACGTGGCACGGGCTCTCTGACCCGAAGCTCTACATTGAAAGCTCTTCATTGAAAAAGGCTGTCTGTTGAGCAAGCACCATGAACCACCTTAAGCAGCCCGCGAGGGCTGACTAAATACCTTCTAATATCCCCAGATTCCTAGATAGGGCAACAGGTCCATGCGGCACTGTCCAATAAAGTGCCCCGCAACACAGACGAGTGTCATTTTGCCGGAACTGCCCCCAACAAACACACATACACAAATCGAAGACGTGTATGATCCCGGCAATGCTGCCTCCTTCGGCGAATCCTGCTTGAGTGGGGAGAAACGTCATCCCGCCGCTCCAGCCGACCACCCATACTTTGTCCAACTACAGTCGCGGTATAGGCGCCTCCGAGGGGCTATGCCAGGACATCTGGTGCTGATTTGAGCGTCGGTGGCTCATCAGTCAGAGGCGCACAGCGTGATGGTCCGATGTCTGTAATCGTCGGAAGCTCGGAATTGTGGTTTTACCGGGGCACGAAGACGCCACGTGTCGCATCTCTGCGTGGACCCGAAAAACAGCGGTGCTCTGCAGAGTGATTTCAGCCACGCAGTGCCCAACACATGAAAACAGCAGGGCGTCTTGGCGCTGCTCCTTATCTCCACAAAATAAGGCAGCTGCCTTTCTCCTGTTCTGGTGGCCGCGCAAAAAGGGTGGCCCACCAAACGCAACACCGGCGATAACTTTTCTTGACATTATAGAAAAGGCAACAGAGTGCAATTGAGGGCATCCTACAACCAGAAAATTTAGTTCCACAACAGCGTTCGTATTTGCACGGTGAAATTTAAGAGTTCCCCCTTAATTTTGTACGTGGAGCTATTTTAGACAGGACGCAGCTCACACCATTAAGATAGTCGTATTGACTTTAATTTATTCATCGAGACTTTACGTTTTTGAACGTGCGAGGAAGTCCTGTCTTTTTACGTGCACCTCAAGCGGTAAGCGGCGTCTTAGTGTAGGTGAAACAGTGTGGTGCACCTCCGTCCCTTTCTATAGCATTAGGAGACACGCGCCAAAACAGACTACTTCGGGGTGTGCTGCATGCGCAGAATCTCCGTCTCCGTAGCTTTCCCTTCTGTGCCAAGAAAAGTTGTCGCCGAGTACGAGACGCTAGGTGCCGCCGACAAGAAGAGTCGTGCCCATGTCCGCAGGTGCTCTGCGAGTTTTCCGGCTCCTTTGTACAAATTTGTGTGTGCGGCCGATTTAGACTATAGCCGTGGCTTCCTGAAGTTTTTCCGCATCGACTGACACCAACCGCAGCTGTAAGTAACGAGAACATTTCATTTTACAAGCCCAAATGCACCTGGCGATTGTGCGAGCTTGACGAAGCAGTCGCCGTCATGTGAAGTGACCAGAAATTTTTATTTTAGAAGCCCAAACGCACCTTTTTGTTGTGCGAGCTCGACGAAGCCATCACCGCCATGTAGGCGGCTTATACCGTGCGCATTGCGCGCGTGCTCGATGGCTCTCGCGAATGATCCCTCAGACGCTATTGCGCGTCTCGGACCCTGGCGGATGACGGACACGCGACTCCAAGACTTTGATAACATGGATTTTCAAGACTCTACAGCTAACAGCCTCTCAACGCCAAATGAAACCAACGATCAGAACACCGAGACCGACAGCCAAAACCAAGCGGCTGGGGCCTGAAAACGGTGCTCACTTTGCGGCAGAAGAACGCTTTTGCGGAAAAAAAGGCCAAGTCCACGAATTTTTCTATGACCTCGTACCACCAACAAATATCCACTGCTGAAGCAACCGGAAAATCTGAATACAGGCCTGCCTACAGGCGGCTACCCTATTCGCCCAAAGAAGACTTCAAGATAGTGGTGCGATCACACCAAGGGCTACCGGTCGAGATCCTGACGAGTCCACTACTGGCAGACACCGTGATTGCAGCTTGCAGCAGAAAAATATCCGGTGAGCAATTTTCGCTCTGAATTAAGCGAGGTTCTAACATCTTCATTGTTTTGACGCCACACCAGACAGTGGCGGACCACGTGAGGCATATTACCATCCTAAACATCATTGGCCGGCCACACTCAGTCAATGCCAACGTAGTGACAAGCGTAGGGACAACTAAAGGCGTCATACACGGCTTAGACCCCCACACGACGCCTGAAGCGCTAAAAGCCAATCTCTGCATACACACACAAGATGCCGAAATTCTGTTAGCACGTATGTTTAAAACACCAAAATGGCCATTATGGCATTTTCGGAGGAATTACACCTCGGTACGTCTATTACAACGACGGAGAATTGGCTTGCTACCCCTAATGTGCGATCAGGTTGGTCACAGTTTGGACGTCTGCCCCCAGCCGGGCACTTAAGTGCGTCACGTTTGTGGACAACAGAACCGTGCAGTCAGACACAAGTGCTCACCGATGTGTGCAGCTTGTGGCGAGGGTCATTTGACAGGCGACCAGAGTCAGAAAACGACTAAATCTCCGCAGAAAAGAACCTCAAGGGCTAGTGTGCTCCAGCCTACTTTGAACGACACCTCACTGAAGCCACCTCAACACCCCCGCTTGTTCACTTCTGATGATGAACATTCTGCCCTGCACCACTGTACAGAGTTGCCAGAGACTCGCCCAACGTTCAGCTTTAGATCCAGATCTAAATCGGGTTCCCGGGCCCGGAAGGACTTTACTCACAAGATCCCACCCCATTACAACTCACACAAGTCACCTAAATCCGAAGTTCCAGGCTCTGCGATCAAGCAAGCGCCCGAACATGTGAGGTGAGCTACGCACGAGTTGCTTCTCCCGCTGCTTCTATAATGGCTAATCCAGAATATCAAAAAATCATTAGTGGGAAACAACTCCTCCTTGAGAGCTTGCAGAAATAAAACGACAAATGGCGTCACTCAAAACTAACCGTGGTATGAAATCGAGCTAAAATACAAATTTTAAAGAAACCGCCACATCTGGCCAGGTTACGATCGAGTCAAGTTCTATGGAAGGTACATTACAACAAGTAATGCAGCAATCGCAAAGCATGCAAAGCTTTCAGCAGCAAATGTTTGCCGAATTCCAGAATCTAAAAGTTATGTCTATAAATCTATCGCCAGCATAAGGGCCGCTGTTCTTAAACGGCCTGAAAGCAGCCCGGGTGCTCCGTCTATTCGTCGTCCGAAGCAACTCCCTACCTCGGAGAGCGATAGCACTATCCATGGCGAGTAACACTCGAGCGCACACCAAATATCTCCAACTTTGGCAATAGAATTGCCGCACAAACGGGCGGCCACTGTACAACAATTTCTTAATACCGCGCCAGTCCAACCTGATGTCATTAGTCTACAAGGGGTTTGCAATAAGCGAGTCAAACTGAGTGGCTACTACACGATATCAAATCGAGACTACCTTAATGTCACCACTCTGGTTCTTAAGGAAGTAGCCACTAGTATAGAGTATCTGGTAACTAGCAGCATTAACCACCAAATCATAAGTATACTACCGCACAAGCATTGCAAAGCCAAAACCATAATCACGATCTTGTATAACTCCTCCAAAGAACAGAGGGCCGATTTGGACGCACTAAATCGGTATGCCAAGAGTAATTCCAGCATGCAGGATCGACTACTGCTTCTAGGGGACTTTAATGCCCCTTAAACTACCTGGGGAAACAGATACCAAGAAAGGCCGGGAACTGGAGCAAGTTCTTGATGTGCATGGGCTCCAACTTCTAGTACTCCCGCAACACCCGACAAGATTGGCTAACAGTGTTCGCGCAGGCACATTTCCTGATCTTGCGTTCATAAATGATGTTGACGAGGTATTCTGGAACAACCTAGAAGAGAATTTTGGCAGTGACCAATATATCGTGAGCGTGTCGCGGTGTACAACCGCATCGACACGGTGTGTAGGTGCCAAGCCTACCATCGCTGTGCCGAAAGCTGGTTCAGCCTCGGCCGCTCCTTCGATCAGCAGTGGTTCAACCGGCGCGCATGGAGGGTGTTTGCGGCGATGCTGTGATCACGGGCGCCGCAGGCTCCGGTCCTTTCCATCGCTATCGCCCTGCACCGAACTACCGCCCAGCTGGCGGAGCTACTCGCGGACACCTTCCACGCCTCTGTGCTCGCCCCTGACGCAAAGCAGGCACCCTCTGTCCCAGCGCATCACCGGCCCGAACGGTTTGCTCCGGAGCGGTTTTACCCCACGTCAGAGATTGTGCGGAAGATTGAGGCCCCCTGCACGGAGGACTACAACCTTGGCGAGCTTCGTCACGCCCTGACGACGTGGAGGAACTGTTCGGCGCCTGGGAGAGACGGCATCACGTACCAGATACTGCGAAACCTCGACGAAAGCCAACTTCCTGGCCTGCTCGAGGGATATAACAGCAAATGGTGCTCTGGCGCGTTTTCAGCGGCGTGGAAGGGGGCGATTGTCGTTCCGGTTCTCAAGAAAGGCAAGCCCTCGTCCGAACCAATCTCCTGCAGACCGGTCTCACTTACATCAGCTGCTGGGAAGGTGATGGAGGCCATGGCTCTCAAGCGTCTTGAATGGATAGCTGCGGCCCTAAACTTCCTGGCGGACGTGCAGAGCGGCTCCCGCTGCCACCGATCAACTACGGATTGCATCTACGACGTTGTCACCACCCTGGAGGATGCAAAGCTCCGCGGTGAAGCCGGATATTTGGTTCTCCTCAACATCAAAAGTGTCTTCGATTGCCTGCCCCATGCGGCCGTTTCGGATGCTCTACGTGCAATGAGTGTGTGCAGCAAGCTTCTCGGGTACATCGAGGAGTTCCTCGGTGGCAGAACCTTCCACGTGCGCATTGCTGGCGACATCATCTCGACTCGCCCGTCCACTGCTGGTGTTCCGCAGGGCAGTATTTTAGGCCCCATGCTCTTCAATCTCGCCCTCACGCGCATCGTGGACTATCTACCTCACGACTTGAAGTACGCGGTGCGTGTGGCGATCAATGTGGACGACGTCGCCCTCTTCGGGAGTGGACCCACTTCGTGCGGGAAGCTGGTGCGACAGAGCATCAAGAGCTCTTTCGAGGCAGTGGATGCTTTCATTTCGAGCATTGGACTTCAACTCTCCACTGCCAAGACTGAAGCGCTGCTCGTCCACCCCACCCTCAGTGGGCGATACGAGGTTGGCCGCCTCACGTTCTGCGGACGTGTTCTGCCGTGGCGACAATCAGTGCGATACCTCAAAATCACGCTGGATCACCGCCTGAGCTGGAAGCCAGCGGTTGCCAGCCACTGGCTCAGCTCTCGCAGAGTCGCAGGAGCGGCTTCTTCTCACCTCGCGCGGAGCAAAAGCTGTTCGCCTGACATCGCCCTGAGGATATACAGCCCCGTCGCCGGTGCCAGTGCCTTCTGTGCGTGCTCTTTGGTCGCATTGCGACCATCCCAACAGGATGGTCGCAATGCCGTCTCTTTGGATTGCCTCGAACATCCGCAGTGGGCATGACCTACGCTGAAACCAACCAGTTTCCCCTCTGACTCCGAGCCAAGGCTTGTGCCCGGCGCCACTAGGGGCGCATGCACATGACGCGAGGGGGCAAGGTGGTGGTTAATCGGCTCCTGTCGCTGCCCAACACTGACATGGGCCGCAGTGCGCTGGATTGCGCCGGCCTTATCTCCGGAGCCTCTTTCGCCGGACTCCGGCCTATTTCACCACACTGGGACTTCTAGCTGGCCATATCGATCATAGTTCTGGGAATATGCAGCAAGGGGCACACACCTCGGGCTGCGCTACTATGCACCCTTATCGATGAGCGGTACTCCAAACACCTGCGTCTATACACTGACAGCTCTGTGAACAGGGACGGCTCGCTGCTGCTGCGAGCATATTTCCGACGCTCCGAGACGAGAGGAAGTGCCGCATTTCCCTCCCGGTGTCATCTACGACAGCTGAGTTCGCGGCACTCAGCTTAGCGGTGAATCAGCTGGCCGAGCTGTTGCCGCCATTGGCCGTCGTCCTCTCTGAATCTCGGGCGGCACTCCTCACCCTGGTGAAAGGTGAAAATGGCCATTCGATCGCGCTGTGCCTCACGCGCAAGTTTACGGTGATTGTGCAAAATGGGTGTGCTATGTCTTTCCAGTGGGTGCCCTCACACGTCGTAGTGCGCGGCAACTAGGCAGCCGACGTGCTGGCAAAGGACGCCCACGACCCATCCACACCCGCAACGAACTTTGTGCACAGCTTCAATGTGGCGCAGCCCGTTATCACCTGCCACGTCCAGGCTCTTCACCCGGACCCCGGCAAAGCAGCCGGCAATCCTGTTGCAAGTTCGCTGTCAACAGGAATTGGTCGGCGTGCGCGTGCTTTGTTGCTGCGTCTTCGAACTGGATTCAATTGAACTGCGCACGGACTCTTCAGATAGAGTGGCAGTGGCAGCCCTTCGTGTGTGCAGTGTCTGTCAGACGAGACGGTCAAACATATCTTGTGCCAGTGCCCCGGATACGCGGATATTCGTCGTCGTCTCTTCAACGCCAACGCGCAACTGGGACCGTCACACGTGACTCCAGAACACCTGTTGTTCCCCTCAGCTAGCGTTGCGGCACTCCGGCGGGCGTTCCATGCGCTGATGGACTTTCGGGGAGGGCTCTAACTTCTTAAACTTGTCCGGTGATTTTTTTCCCTTCTTCACGGGCGCAACGCTTCACTAATGGCTTTTGGGTGGTCTTTTGGTGGATTGCGTGTGCCGGGTTTGGTTTCTTACGTGCGCGTGCGTGATGCGAGTAATACGATGCTTTTCACTATTCTTCTCTTACCCTTCCTTCTGTCTCTTTAATTTCCCTTCCCCATTCTCTGCGCAGAACTGCGGAGGTGCTCTACATTGAGAGAGGCAGTAACGAAACCGCGCTTTTTAAAGACGATAGTCTTTCTTAGGGACCTTTGACGCAAAAATGTGGTCTGTCTGCCTGTCTGTCTGTCTGTAGGTTTGTCTGTTTGTCCACTCTTTACAGCATCGGGTATTTGAAACTGCCGACCCCATCCGCAGCGTCCACCTATGTTGCTCGAGGTTCGGACTTGTGTAACTGTCAATTAAAAGTAATTATTGCGCGTGTCTGGGGAACCATAACAACGCTTACATATTCTGCATGTGTGCCTTTTACTAGAAAAGGCATACTTATGTGATTTTAAGGACCGCGGCGCTTTTCGCGCTGTGCTGACCATCCAATCCTTGAACGGAAAGGCGAGTGTATACAACGCTTTGCTTAAATGAGACGGTGGTGGCACCAACCCGTCGCCTTGCGTTCTACACCTTATCACCTCTGAGGCGGGTGCGCACGGCCGTCTAAGAGCCACGAACCTTGTTTTTGAAAAAAAATTGCCAGATGGCGCTCATGTCTCACGTGTGGCGTGAATTGATGCGCTCGTTCGCCTCCGCTGCACGCTCGAATGGTTCTTTACCGCAGTGCCTCTACAATACCAATAACCAATTTTCTTGAGCAGAACATCAAATAAATGTTTTGTTCACTCTCTCCACACGCAAGACTATCGTCTTTCGACGACATTTGCAGATTAAATGCAGATACGGGGCCAATTTTTTTTCCTTTTTCGTCTTTTCAAAGCCACTTCATCTATTGCCTCCCCCTAAATTCGGCTTTCTCATGGTAATGTTGTATTAACAGATTGGGTAACTTATCATAAAGTACCAGTGCCCGAAATTTTACCGGATAGCGCTGAAGGTTGGGCAACGCACATACGAGAAGCTCACAAAGCAACTTCTAAGTGGTTTGCGCTCACAGCGGAACTCCCAGTAGTCGATAGCCATCTCATACATATGTGGAAATCCTTGACAGGGTTGACCAAGCGATGGAAACAACAGTGACTCAATAGAAAATTGCACCATAGAATTGCTGAGACATCTCAGTGGGCAAACGCTTACGCGCAGCAGTAGGAGACGGCGAGCTGGGCGAATTTTCGTGACTCACTCCGACGAACCTTACACACGTCCAAACATGGGCTATACTGCGCAGCCTAATGGAACCTGGTAAAACCGAAACGGCAGCAACCGAACTCTTAAGAAGCTCGCTGGGGAATTTCCAGGAACAAATGACACCCTCCTCGCTAAGCTCCGAGACAAGTACACAGGCGCGTTCACCACTCCCCTGTGCACATTAGCATACCAAGGCCAGAAAAACGCAGTGCTCGACGCACCGATCACCAAGGCAGAACTATTCACGGCCGCGCAAGCAGCAAAGCGCGATACTGCCCCTGGACCTGACCAGCTAACAAACGTGATGATTCGATATCTGAGCGACGAACACCTGGAACAGCTTACTCGGTATTTTAATGAACAAGTACGGGAGAAGGGCGTAGTTCCTCAACATTGAGGGCCAAAATTATTCTTATTCCGAAGCCAGAAAAAAAAGCCAGACCTACAATATCTAAGACCAATATCAATAACACTCCTGTCTTAGCAAACTAGTCGAAAAGGTGATTCACACAGGTATCACGACTTACATTGAAATCGGAACCTTTTTCCAACTGGCATGTTTGGATTTCACCAACATTTGTCAACGCAGGACGTCTTCCTTCTACTTCGGGAAAAGGTATTCTGCAATACCACGGTGGTGTACAACATCTCGTCGTTGCTCTTAATTTGAAAAGCGCATTTGACACTATGTCCCGTGAGCTCATCTTATCCTAGCTAAATGACTTCGGTTTTAGGCAAAAGATATAAGACTACGTTCGCTCTTTTCTAACCTCTCGCACAGCTACAATAGGCCTAGGCAAAACATGCTCAGATTGGTTTCCCCTGCCTAACAGATGCACACCACAAGGGGCGATACTATCTCCTCTTCTTTTCAACATCAGCATGAGACGCTTAGCAAGAAGACTAGACGGCGTTTCAGCGCTAGGTTACGCATGCTATGCGGATGATATTACCTTATGGAACAGCAATGGCTTTTTGGGACAAAAAGAGCAAATCCTATAAGACGCAGTGGACACTGTTGACGACTTCCCTTAGCCCCGCAGCGGTGGTTTATTGCCTAAGATACTCGGCTACTGACCCGCAGGTCGCGGGATTGAATCCCGGCTGTGGCGGCTGCATTTACGATAGAGGCTGAAATGTTGTGGGCCCGTGTGCTCAGATTTGGGTGCACGTTAAAGAACCCCACGTGGTCAGAATTCGCGGAGCCCCCCACTATAGCGTCTCATAATCATACGGTGGTTTTGGGACGTTAAACCCCACATATCAATCAAATTACGACTTCGCTTATCAAAGCGGATTAAGCTGTTCTCCCAATAAATGCGCATTTATTAGAATTCGAGGCAGAGGCAGCCGCATTCACGAGCCCGTCAACTTCTTTCTGGAGACCACAAGATAAAAGAGATACAGAAAATGCAAGTCCTCAAACTGTGGCTACAAAGCAACAAGCGAGTGGACCACACAATCAAAACCCTCAGAACAACGCTGAAGCAGATCTTCCATATGATTTATAGAGTCACCTATAATCGAAAAGGTTCGAAGGATGCTGAGACGCTTCGGCTGGTTCCGGATTTGGTCCTCAGTCGGCTAACATATAGTCCTCCTTTCCAGGAGATCAATAAAACTGATTTAAAGGCCCTAGATGCCTTGATACGAACATCGTACAAGGCGGCTCTCGGCCTACCACTTCAGAACGTCTTGAAGAACGTCTCGAAGCTCTCGGTATACACAATCATTATGAAAAGTTACGCGCAGCTGTGCTCCTTTCTCAATGGGAGAGGCTTACCTTAACTACTACTTGGAGTAAATTACTACGCCGTGTAGGTTACCCAGCTCGTCCTCAGTATGCGGGAGAGGAACTGGAGTCTATGGCTAAAGAGCTACGTGAAAAGATTCTAGAATCCCCTATCCCAAAAAAAACATGAGCCCCCGATATCAGAAAGATCGTAGGAGTGCGCGAGCTCGCAAGTTACAGTGGCCATTTGGGAACAATCCGGACAGGGTGTACACTGATGTTGCCTCATGCGGCACGAACTAGTACGCGCTCGCAGACGTAGGAGCGGCCCCGGCTCAAGGCATTCTGACTTGCGCCATTGCACGAGCCGCTTCCGCGAATAACGCTGAGGCTTTAGATATCGCGCTTGTTATTAAAGCTCAGAATATTCTGGATCGATCGTCCTTTGATCTCAACGATTCCATGGTCGCAAGTAGACTCTTTCGCACGGGAAGGCTACCACACAATACCGCTCACCAATTGGGACCAGACCTAACGCAGGACCATGCTATCACCTGGTGCCCGGGTCACACAAGACTCGATGGCAATGAGAGAGCGGACGGCGCAGCTCGTGCTTTAACCAACCGAGGAGCCTACCATTCCGGCAATAGCTGCTTTTTACCGCGAGATATCCTTGAAAACCAACGGCTTGAGGACGAAGGTACAGTGTACCACACACAGCTTTACCCGGCCGGAATTCTCATGACTGGCGCCGTATACCAGCAAACACATATCCAAATCTTTCGCTGAAGCATGACATTCACCCTGCGATGTACAGCGATAGTTGTGTCCATCGTGCTGAGGCAGGCCCACTCTCACCCACATAACGTGGGATTGTCAGAACAGGCCAACCGAAATTAACTCGCCGCAAATAGCCGGCAAAATTTCTTCGAGGGAGCAGTGGGAGACTTTGCTCGCCAGCGAAGGTCTGGGGGTGCAACTAGCCCTACTTGACCAGGCGCAGCAGGCCGCTAAAGCCAGTGGAGCCCTGGAATAGGGGCCCCACCCACATGCTCCCCATACCTTTTAAATGCGAAGCATTTCTTAGCAAACTTCGGCGACTTTGAGCGTATCTATCTATAATCTAGCCGATTACGTTTGAGTGCTCTCGTGGTCACCCGCTTAACTTGGCGTGAACCAAAATTAGCGTGAGAGGGTAAGATGGTTCAACAAATCTGACGCGCTTGTGACATGATTAATTTCACAATCCCGTCCCGTACGTCTTCAAACACTTCCCGCCAGACAGTGGCACATAGCAACGGGAGGGTATGTGCCGATGGTATATGAGTACGTGCCACAAGTGATTGACACTTATCTACCTAGGAATGACGAGAACACAAAGGGGCAATTTTAACGCGCAAGTGTTAAGAAATATCTGACATTGGTAGCGTCAACCCGTCGAATGCAAAGGATAATGCAAGGGTTTCAGCTGGAATCAAACCCAAGCATTCTGCGTGGCAAAGAAGCATTTTACCACAGTACTACGCCAGGTCTCAGAACTTCTTTGCAAATAGACGCTAATGTTCGTGAAACGTCGATAGTGGTAACAGTGCTGCCCACCCAATTTTATAAACATTACATATGTACTCCTTTGATACAGACGACATGTGGTGTTAACATTATTTGTGGTTAGTTGCCGTGCGCTGAAGTTGACTTATGTAGCAGTGTCGAGGGCCAGCGTCCTCACGAGCATCAGCGCTTCATATTAGCTTCTGGTGCTGCTAACACTCCAGTTGGCATCGGGGTGCAAGTGCAAACAGCTGGTTATATAAACATCTATAACTCGTCAACATATGTCTGCGTGTGCAACAATTGTACATATACTTAGCGTCACTTCATATCGTGTCGCTCAATAAAAAGTTGCAACACGGGCACCTCCTCTCCGCATGCTTCGCAAAAGGTCGATTCCCAAGGTACGTGGGGTCTGACAAAAATTAAATGCGAAGCATTTTTTAGCGAACTTCGGCGACTTTGAGCGCATCTATCTATCTATCTATCTATCTATCTATCTATCTATCTATCTATCTATCTATCTATCTATCTATCTATCTATCTATCTATCTATCTATCTATCTATCTATCTATCTATCTATCTATCTATCTATCTATCTATCTATCTATCTATCTATCTATCTATCTATCTATCTATCTATCTATCTATCTATCAAGCCACCTGCGACTTTTAGTTTTCTGGCAGTTCAATAATAGTATCGATACCAAATTGGTATGGCATAAAATGACTGTGTGAAGAACATATTTGACTAGTCATAACATCCAAATCATGACATGTATGTCAATAATGTCATGATTTACACTTATCGGTCCTGCCGCTCTTGCGGTGGTTTCGTTCACATGGCATGTCGCAAAACTGGTATGGTATGGCATGATTGCATGGCGAACAAAAGCAACATAGCCTAACATGAAAACCATGACATGCGTGTCATGTAACAACATGACCACATGCCACGCTCATGATGCGCTGGCGGCCGTTTCACTAGCTTCCCGTATACGAAATTGGTATTACGGGACGTGAATGGACGACGAAGCTATGATACTGGTACAAACATGATTTTATTTATTTATTTATTTATTTATTTATAAATACTGCGATCCTTCAGCTGAAAGATCATGGCAGGGTGGGAAAAAAATGTTCGAGAATCGGTACATACAAAAAAATAATGAAAAACACAATAAATCGTACGATTTGAATATACAAGGTGAAGGTTCACAAACGCTTATTTCAACAAATTTTTCGAGTAACATAACACATAATAACGTAACACGTAGAATACGGGTTATAGACTAACACAATAATTACAATAAAACAAATAATACAATGCAATGTGTAGTGATGGTTTAGGCGATGCTGTTTTCAAACAATGACAGTTTCTTCTGTAAAACATCATTTGTCAGGCTATTCCAGTCATTAATAGTTCTAGGGAAGAACGAATACTTGTGGCAGTTAATCCGTGAAGGTAAAGGAGTTATCGTTTTACTATGTCGCTTGCGAGTTGCGTAACCGGAAGAATACCGAAGAATGCCTGCATTGTCAACATTTAAATGACCATTTATTAATTGATAGAAAAACTTAAGCCGGCAAGTGCGGTTTCTGTCCACAACGGGTTGCAGACCGCTTTTTACCAATAATTCAGATACGGATGTTCTACCGTAGGAGTTATAAATAAAACGTAAGCCCTTGTTCTGCACTTTTTCTAATTGATTAATATTACGTTTAGTGAATGGATCCCATATTATTACAGCATATTCCAACATTGGACGAATGAGTGTTTTATATGCCAACATGCGTACAGACGGGGTAGAATATTTTAAGGATCGCTTTAGAAAAAAAAGTTTCCGTAGACATTTACCTGTAGTTATATCGACGTGTTTGTTCCAGTTTAGATCATTAGTTATCCATACTCCAAGGTACTTGTATTCTGCAACTTCTGTAAGATTGGCGCTATTTGTGCCGTACTGATAACATAAAGGATTTTTCTTTAGTGTTATTTTCATATAAACAGTTTTGTTGTAATTAATTGACATTTGCCATTCCTGGCACCAAGAGACGACCTTGTTGAATTGATTATTGAGCCTTATCTGATCTCCAGCAGTTGATACCTTCGTGTATAATACACAATCATCAGCATAAAGCTTTACACTTACAGAAAGGCCATTCATTATATCATTTATATATAATAGAAAAAAAAGAGGTCCGAGGACCGAGCCCTGAGGTACGCCGGAATCCACAGGTAGTTTGCTGGAACAACTGTCATTAAATGAAACAAATTGTTGCCTGTTTTCAAGATACGATCGTATCCATACTATAAGTTTCGGATTTTTCAAGATATATTGCAATTTATGAAGTAATTTTTTATGCGAAACTTTATCAAATGCCTTTTGGAAGTCCATAAAAATGGCATCTAGCTGTTCACCTTCATTTAGTGCGGTAGCAAAATCATGGATGGTTTCAACCAGCTGTGTAGTGGTAGAATATCCACGTCTAAATCCATGCTGCGCTTTTGTTAGTACTTTGTGTTCATCAAGAAATGTAACAATCTGTTTGTGAATTATGTGCTCGAGAATTTTACAAGCTGTAGAGGTTAACGAAACTGGTCGATAATTCTTTATTTGAGTTTTATCACCTGCTTTGTGTAGGGGCTTAATTCGGGCAATCTTCCAGTCCTCAGGGAGTACACCTTCGTTCAAAGACCTAGTATACAACACACACAAATATTTCGCGCACCACTCTGCGTACCGTTTTAAGAAGGCATTCGGTATCTCATCTGGTCCAACAGATTTCTTAACATCCAGATTTAGCAATAAATTAAAGATACCCTCTTCAGAAATAGTGACATCTGATATTGGTGGTAGATTCGCATCGAAAGGTGGGAGATGATTATTATCTTTTGTATAGACGCTGTTGAAATAGTTATTAAAGGCCGTACAGACAGCTTTTTCATCACTCTCTAATTTTCCATCTAAAAGAAATACATCGGTAGAGCACGTGCCCGGAGTGACCTCTTTCCAAAATTTTCTTGGACACGTTTTAATAAATGACGGCAATTTTTCGTTAAAATACTTTTCTTTGTCACGAAAAGATTTTTCTTTAATTTCTTCACGTATATTGCAAATAATTGTTTTTAAATTAGGACTGTTAGCCTTGTTCGACCTTTTTTTTAACCGTTTCAACTTTCGCTTCAGCTGTAACGTCTCTCTTGTTATCCAGGGATTGTGATTCTCTACTTTCTTTGTAATTAAAGGGATAAAACGCTGCACACAATCTTCAATCATTCTCTTAAAGCAAAGCCACAGATCTTCAACGCTACGATTACTTGCATTGAAATGATCATATTCAAAGGCCAGAACATCAATTATAGATTCATCATCTGCTTTTGAAAAATTGGGAAATTTCTTCACCATCCTCTGCTGACTAAGTTCAACTCCCTTTAGCTTTAGTACCACAGCCTTGTGATCCGATATGCCATTTGTGACGCTGCACAACATGCTTTCTTTTATATTGCCACTTACAAGATATATATCTAGGATAGATTTCGTCCCCTGATCTATTCTGGTAGGGTCGGTGACTATTTGCGTCAAATCATATTGAAACATGATATCGGATATTTGAGTATCCGCAGCTTGACATGGGTCTGATATAAACGTTTCCCAATTCATATTTGGCATATTAAAATCTCCCGCTATGATTAATTTATCTTCGGTTTTTACGTGACAATGAAGGTAATCCTTAAGCTTTGCGATAACATCAAGGGAAGCATTTGGTGGCCTGTAAACGACACCAAGAAGATATTTAATATTGCCAATATACACTTTACAGAAGATGCTTTCTATGTCTTGAACGTCTGGCATTTTTACGACACGTGTATTATTCCTAAAAAGAATAGCAACGCCCCCTCCCCTCCCATTTCGATCCTTACGGAACACTCTGTAATTTTTCGGCACAAACTCACTATCAAAAACATCATCTCGTAGCCATGTCTCAGTTAGTAATACAATATCTGGGTCATGTGCTAAAAGCATGCCTTCCAACTTCTCAGCCTTATTAACAATACTGCGGCAATTTACATTTAACACCACTAAGCATCGTTCATCTAGTTTCCCCGAACCTTAATTTGGTTAGATAACTTATATCTTGTATTCTTATTATCATCCCAGCAAAAAAACTTTCCATCAATGCTTATTTTGTCAAAAACTAACTTCACTTTAGATCCACTTGCACGCTCGCGCGACGAACTTTGCCACAACTTTTTTCTGATATCACGTACACGAGCGGAAAAGTCTTCACTTATCGACAGCTCAGTGCCCTTCAGCTTGGAACACCTCTGCAGAATAGCTACCTTGTCTCGGTAATCGAGTATTTTTATAATTACTGGGCGTTTTTTGCCATTCTTTTTTCCCAATCTGTGACATCTTTCTATGCCCCTGACATTCACTCCCAGCTTTCCTTCAAACAAGTCCTTTTTTATTGTTTCAGTAAGGTCAGCAGTCGTTTCATTAGCTTCTTCCCCCAGGCCAAAAACAATCAAGTTATTTCGTCGACTTCTGTTCTCTAACTCGTCAATTTTTTGACCGCGAATTCAAAGTCTTTCTCAAGCTGTGTTGCTCTTTGCTTTAAGTCGTTTACATCTGTTTTCAGTTCAATCAAAGGTTTTGTCTGTATTTCGACGGAACTCATCCTTTCAGTCAAGCTAGCAACTTCTTTTTCGATTTTTTCTTGTTTTGATAAGACACTGTTCATCATATCAGTGATGTGTTTTTGTCCTGAAAGAAGCTGCTGCAGTATTTCTTTATCTGAAGGGCCTGGGTTTGCTTCAATATCCCCGCAAACTAACAAATCCACGCCAAAAGCACAAATGCATGAAAAAAAGCTACCAAGTGGGCGTGGCAGCAACACTAAAAAGCGGTTTTCACTGCGGTAACATGGCGTAGGCAAGTAGGAACTAACCTGCACCACAAAGACGAATGGTTTGGTGAGCATTTCGCCCTGAGTGCCGCTGCCTGGCCCACTGAAGTTCGACGGAGGTACGTGGCTTCTTATAGCCGTTGGAAGGTCCGAGGTTGCTGACGTCACCGATGTTGGCGCATGCGTCGGAGTCGGGACTAAGGAAAGGGCGGCTTCTTCGATAAGACAACGGTGACCACGCAGCGGAATCTCGATGCCGTGAAGCTCCTTCCAGCCATGTGATGGGTCTGTCAAAACGGATTTATATTCAGCAGCTTCCGTTCCGAAGATGGTCGCCACAACCTGCACCACAAAGACGAATGGTTTGGTGAGCATTTCGCCCTGAGTGCCGCTGCCTGGCCCACTGATAACCACGAGATGCGTGTCATGTGAGAACATGACTACATGCCACAGTCAAGGCGCTAATACATTTTGATGTGACGCAGTGCGCGTGCTCGCCGGCGTTCAATTCTTTGCATCACGCCGGCGTTGCCACACCAGGCACCGGTCCTGCCATATACTCGCAGGCACATGCCGCGCTGCGTTGCTTTGACGCATGCGCGTTCCAGCACGCCCGGCGTCCCTCTGTCACGAAAAGAGGGTGACGCAGTGTTGTCTGGGTATCGCATCAGCGCGAAATGCAGCATGTCGCATTTCTCACCGCTTGCCTTCGGGCCGCGCCGACGGACGCGGGTCACGCCTGGCGTCCGACTCTACAGTGCTCATGTTTCGCTAACGTAGCGTCACTGGGCCCAGCGTGTGCGCTCGTCAATGCTATATTGGAGAATATTGGGCCCTTCATGATGCGCTCGCGGCCATTTGGCTAGCTTCACATATACCAAATTTGGTGTTAAGCTTCGTCAATGAATGACGAAATATATGACTGCTGCAAGTATGATAATCCTGACACGCGTGTTATGTAATAACATGATAGCCTACCTCGCTCATAGTGTGCTCGTGGCCGTTTCGTTAGCTCCACATGATGATGATGATGATGTCTTCACTATGGCTCTTGCCCACTCAGGGGGATTGGCCAAGAATTGAGGATATGAAATATGAAGCCTTTCGAATGAAACCTAATCCTAACAGGAGGAGAATAAAGCACACGTAAATACAGAAAGAGTGCAATATATTTTTTGCCATTTCGACCAGACTGAATCATCAAATGACAATGCATCAAATTGAAATTGCAGTAATTTTGAACATGTATAAAATTGATGTTTAGAATTCGCTCAATATTTTAATAATAAAAATATACAAATTGCAATTTAGAGGCGCATTCGTTTTGTTTCACGTAGATAGCTGGAAACGACAATAAAGGCAATGCTGTGGCTGATCCCAGAACCGAAGCACCAAAGGAGAGTATTTTCTCAATGGTGAAGGACAGCCCAAGGTTAGCAAATGCGATGGCAAGGAGATGTTTTCTGAATAGACTTTAACGGCGACATGCCAAAAAAATGGTCTATTCATTCTAGATCTGTACAAAAGCTGCATAGGGGAGATATTACCAGACCAGCCCTAAGTGAATATAGATTCGAAGGTGGCACACAATATCGCAGTCTTGATAGCATGACTTCCATTTGTCTAGTGTGACACCAGCCGGATTTCTATCGATATTTTAAATGTCTAAATTCAGTGCATGGTGATACTGATTCTATGGCACCAGCCCTGAGTGCACATATACTAAATTTGTTATCGAGTGATGTGAATAGATGACGAAGGCAAACGACGCATTCGAACATGATAATCATGACACAGAACTCATGTACGGCATAATTTACCACTACCTCGTAACATTTTGCTGATTTTAAAGTGACGTATCAGCATTTCTCATCCGTGCTTTGCATATCGACGATTCCCACTGTACGTGGAATCAGCCAGTTTTTTCTTTCTTGTGTACTTTTCAAATAAACGTTTTGATATATATATGTCGCCGAGTATAATATACTGCTGGGATGTAGTTCGGAGTTGATGCTGCGGGGTAGTGGTTCAACCCGTATTTTTTGCCGCCAGTTTTGGTATCGGTGTCGGAGTTCCTCGGTCAGAGATAGCATTGAGGCCATGCTTGCGCAGCAGACGATCGGCAACACCTTAATGCGACACGCAATGCAAAGCTAGTGCATTCCGCAACGCTGTCTTCTTACGCCATATCCAGGACATATCGTGCCTCTTGGAGTTTCCATGGTTTGTGGGGCTTTCCTCCTTTCGGGGGGGGGGGGAGGGGGGCTGTAGTGGCAGTGGTATCGGCGTCGTAGAGAAGACGAGGAGACGCTCGCTGGGCCTGCATGCACTGTCGTTCGGTATAATTATGACTTATAGGTCATAATGATACTCCGAATCACAGCGATCGTGTCGGGCTCGCTCTCTCGGAAGACCTAGATTTCGCCGGTCTGCAAGATAGCACATTTGCCACAGATGCAAGCAGCAAAATTTCTCCGTTGGTCATGACAAAGCAACTGAGGATGTTGTAAAACAGGCTAAGAACTGTGTATGTACAGGAGGAGACCTATTTGAACACGTTCTGTGAGCGGTGAGTGCTCAAAGGTGCTTGCGAATACACCAGTAATAACGCAACAATCAAACCTGACTTTTTCCCTCTGTTTTGCGGAAACGTCGCGTTTGCCAAATTGGCACAATTGGCAGTGGCTCTGGGCTTCTTGAACGCATCAATCGGTGTCGCTTTCATTCTACATGTTGGTGCTCTTTGGTGTGCTTGTTGCAGTTTTATTTATTTTTCCCAAATGCCTGTTCTTTTTGTGGTACGTAACTACAGAAATCAAGCCACAACTTTATATTGGCTTTGCTCCAAAGCGAGTTTCTTGATTGATTGATCGATTTGTGGGGTTTAACGTCCCAAAACCACTATATAATTATGAGAGACGCCGTAGTGGAGGGCTCCGGAAGTTTTGACCACCAGGGGCCAAAGCGAGTTTCTGACGCAAGATATAGCTGCACGTGCACACATTTATTGTGGTGGGAGTAGAACTGATATTTTGAAATATTTTGCGTGTGTTTTTTCACCTTTCGGGTTTCGTCAGTGGTACAAGCAGTGGTTCGACCATGCTGTCGAAAACTATTCTTATCAAGTGAATAAGTGAGAGTAAAGAGGCGGGTACGGACAGCGACGTGTAACTGGCAGGAATGAATTGCTGATAAGCCACGTAGCTTCCTCCCGCTTCCATATCACAATCAAGTGGATGTGCTGTCTCTTCAGATGTGCGATCGGTAAAGAAATTGTTTGCCAACAGCTTTTTCAGGAGCGCTGCTTAACAGTGGGCTGGTAGCGCTGTCACGTGGTACTTTTCATATTTCGCTGGGTCAATTATTATTAGGAGAAAGCTGAGTTCGGCAATCAAACCTTGCCTAAAATAGCGCAGTTTCATGCCCACCGTGGTTGACTACTACTGTCTCATGGACGCTTCAATATTTATAACATTATTTCTAGAATGAAGTCTTGAAATATTTTACATGAATAAAAGCGATTAAAAAAGGTACTATAAGCTAGTCCACTTTGCTGGAAACCGTTTGCAGTAGATTTTCACGAGTAATGCTTGCAGCTTTTTTTTAAATCATGTGGAGAGTTTACTGGGACACTTTGAATATATATATTTAGTTCCATAACACAAAATTTTCCTAATGAAAATTTCTATTTCGTTTTTTTTTCATTGAACAATATTTTTGGTGTGGAGATCGATGGCTGGTGGCCTGAAAGGTGCAGGACCAACACAGGCCACAGCAGGCTGATTTCAGTGGCGGCGAAACAGTAGAGGACCGTGCACCATGCATTGTCAGTTGCCATTAAAAGCCAAATAGCGATTTTTCGACCATGTCGGCATGATGGCACTTTTATGTTTCTGCGATGCTTTTCTCACGCGCCCGATAGCTAAAATGCTCAATAAATTTGAAAATGATTTTTATATACCGAAAAACTGCAATACCGAAACTGAAACCAAACTTAGTGCGTTCCTAGGTGTGAAGTGATCCTGAACCTGCCGAATTGCGCATAATACCCGACAGATGGCACTGCCTGTCTACGCTGTTCACCACGATCAGCTAAAACAATCACGCTGTTGTGGTAGTAATAGGCGTCAGACTCTGGATTTTCGCGGACACACAGCGCCACGTGTCAACGCAATTTTGAGTAGTGCAAAGCCCGACTACATTGTACAATTTGTTGCGCAACTAGGTGCAACTACAGCGCACGAAACAACGATTCTACACAGTATTAGATGCATTTGCACATTCAACACTCAGAAAAAGAGATACGAGTTTCTCTCCGCTAGTCGGACACGTCAGCGAACCATGGTGAAGTGCTTGCTAGTTCAATCGCCTGAACGACGGCGAAAACAAGAGCAGACGGAACAGCTTCGCGCTCAACAAAAAAGACCCCATTATGTGCTACTGTCACGCTCTGAATCGCCACTGACGTAATTGACTTCAGTTTTACTTATTTACACAGCTTTCGCAAAGCAGAATGGCGAGAGCGCTAAATAGAGGCAGTTGCAAGCGTGTTGGGTAAGCGAATTACTCGCGTTCTCTACAGTAGTTTGCTTAAGTGTGATAATGATCTAGTGGCTACGGTACTTGGCTGCTGACCCGCAGGTCGCGGGTTCAAGTCCCGGCAGTGGCGGCTGCATTTCCGATGAAGGCGGAAATGCTGTAGGCCCGTGTACTCAGATTTGGTTGCACGTTAAAGAACCCCAGGTGGTCGAAATTTCCAGAGCCCTCCACTACGGCGTCTCTCATAATCATATGGTGGTTTTGGCACGTTAAACCCCACAAATCAATCAATCAATCAATCAAGTGTGATAATGAAGGTCTCCTGTTATTGTTTTGACAAGCCTTGACGCAGAACCGTGGTAACATTAATTATGAAGCTCAACAGACCCGCTGAAAACGGTGCATGACGTACAACAGTTCACAGGTGACGCCCGGTGGTTCGGGCGTTGCACACAACGCGACCACTGATAATCTGAAGTTGTCGCCACCTCACAACATTACGCATGTAGGGCTTTGAAGGCTCTAAGTCGCGGCTTTACCTATAAAATGCAAACACGTGCTTCAAACACGTAAATCACGAAGTTACCACGACCACCAGCTTTTTTTTTGTCACTGGTCTCTGCGAATACCGGAGCTATCTCGGAGGCATTGGTTTTGCCTTTTCTTGTACACTGAGAAAGTGAACCCGCATGTATCCAGACTTCCAGTAAGCACGAACGGAAGAGAACAGTCATCAGAGCATTCGAGCATGCATACTAATACAGTTCAATGCACAGGAAGCAAGAAATTGATGAACAATGCAACTGCAAAGTGTGAATCAACAGGCCCATTGGTGCAGGATAAAGCGAGCATCGTACCACTGATCACATAGATGGTTGATGTAGGCACTTTTTCACTTTGGCATAATGTGTATGCCCAAGTTTAACGCAATTAGGCATTACAGAACGTACGTCGAAGTGCCTGTCTTGAACTCTATTTCACGCGATGCTCGCTTGCAGTTAAAATGGGAGTTGCAGCACGCAAAATAAATAAAACATCTTTTGCATTGTACATGCATTTCGTTTCTATGAGCTTCCTAGTTTTATGAGGCGAGGTTGGATTGCAGGAAGAAGCTTGCCAGGTTTTTTTTTTATTTTCAGGAAACCGCGCCTCAAGAACAACAAAAGAGGAGAGCCTGTGCACGTTGGCTTGCGAATGCACTACCCATTTATGGCCGGCGTGGCGATGGGGGCACTGGTGGCGGCGTTTTTGGTAGCACCGCCAGGGCAGAGTCAAACGTCTATATGGCGAATTGTGTCTAGCTCAAAACGCAACAACACTCGCCACCTATCGCATGACCACCACCACGGAAATAAAAATCGGACGTTCAACCAAGAAAGCGCTGACCAAACCCACACAATCTATTGCAGAGAAGCAGACGCTGCAGTGGCACACGAGTTTCATCACTTCCACCAGAAAAAACTGAACATCACAGCCACAATGTTGCCATTAATTCTGGAAAGCCATTTAAGCATTCCGAGGCAAGCTTTAAAATTTATTTGAAAATAACCTGCGAAACACACAAGCCTGCCATTTGTCATGAGTGGTGCAAATGTGCAAGAAAACGTGCACTGGAATTTTGTTGAGAACTATTGGTCTCAAAAAAATTACCGTAGTCAGCGTCTAAAGAGCAACTAATAATTGAAATTTCCAGAGCTTGTCAGTGCTTCCCAGTTTGATACAAATGTTCGCTATCCCTGCGTTAGTTCGCGGCACCAACGCTCGGGCGAGGCGGCGACATTTCAACGAACTTAATCTTCTATTAGCCCGTGTGCTCAAATTCATAAGCAAGTTAACCCCACGTCATCGAACTATCGGGCCCTCCACAACGGCATTTTTCACATTGATGTCGCGTTTCTGGACACAAAATCACCAACAAATATTATAATAAGTATAACCGCTTTCTGTGTAGCCAGGCCCCGCCACGTGTGTCTAGTGGCTAAGGTACTCGGCTGGTGACCCACAAGTCGTGGGATCGAATCCCAGCTGTTGCGGTTGCAATCCATATGGAGGCGGAAATGTTATAGGTCAGTGTACTCAGATTTGGATCCCCAGGTGGTCGAAATTGCCAGATCCCTCCACTACGGCATCTCTCATAATCGTATGGTGGTTTTGGGATGTTAAACTCCACAAATCAATTCTGTGTAACCAGATAGGTCTAAGTAGTAGAAAAAAAACTAAAAAAATAAGGGAACGTTTAGGTAACCTGCGCTGCGAACAAAGCAATCTAAAACTCAACATAGCGAAATGCTACTATTCAACTGTGTAGTCATTAAATGTATGCCAACCTCTTCAAGTTTTGCCATAGGCCAAGCCTTTCGACACGGTAAAAATTCGCCCAGCTTTCGCCAATTCGTGCAAAGCTGCGGCTGAGCAAAGCTAGTCGGACCTGGCTGGTTCAAGCTTGACTAGACACACGTTCACTCACATGCTCATGCACAAAATGATCACGCGATGGCAATGCGACTCACAAGTAACGGATCGATATCGATCGGGTTACATCGAGAATTTCTTCGCAATCACAGCATCAATACCTTATTTCTCTCACTAAACAATTGGCGCATTATTAGCATATTCAACGCTTATTCTTGATTAAGTTGCATCTTGTTAACCTAAGCATAGTTAGCTAATTAACAAGACTAGAACAAGTTAGTCTCAGTCTTAGTCAGTAATAAATAAATCTCGACAATTTATACGTTGCCTGGCATAACTAAAGACATACAAAAATTTGAGCTCGGCCTCATGAAGGCGCAATACGATGGGATTTAAATACCGATGTTATGCGTAGCTCAAAAAGTTTTACATTGCTTGACTATGGTTACATTGGTTCAGCGAGTCACAGCTATCGTTAACTCTGCTTGACGCCACTGCTGCGCCTGCATTATCTTGATTTATTCACTACGAAGCGAACCGGACAAACTGTGGGCATAACACCGATGCTGTTAAGAAGAAAAAAAAATTGCCCGCAGCTTCCCTCGGGGGAACACTGAGGAGGATGCGGAAGCGGTTCCGCCAACAGTTTGGCCGGCGCTGGTCGAAGGGACATCGATCATTCTGTTTGTGGATTCATTGGCATTCATTTCACGGCGACTTCGGACGTCGACGCGCCGTACAATTCAACGGACGAGCGGCAACTGAGCGAGCGAGCGCCGACCTTGAGTATATACAGCGCGACGGCGCATGCGCTGTGAGCTGTCGAATGTTCTCGAAGGAGAAGCGCACGCGCGGCACAGATGGCGACGGCGCGGCGGCGCATGCGCTGTCAGCTGTCGAATGTTCTCGAAGGAGAAGCGCGCGCGGCACAGATGGTGGGTGACGGCGCGACGGCGCATGCGCGCGCGTCAGCTGTCGAATGTTCGAGAAGTGGTGCGGACGGCGCGGACGGCGAACTACAAGGCGCGAGTATAAGATGCTTCCGCATCTAAAAAGAAGACTTTGGCTGCCTCCGCAAAATTTCTGGGGCTGTCGGGTAGCCTTTTTTTTATTATGCATCGAACGATTCGCTTCCGTGAAACCGGGGAACGACTAGGCTCTTCTACGTTAGAGCTTGCCTGTCTTATCTCTGTCACCGTTGAAACGAAGCCAATTATTGAATTTTGTTTTGCTTTGGCTTCCGGTCTTTCTTGCTGCGACGTGTTTTTCGACTTCGCGCAAGATTAAAGAAACGTGCTAATGCTTCTTTTTAGTAATCGGTACAACACAAAAGCAAAACGTAATCTCGAAGAGACAATTGCGCACTGATGGTGCTCTGTTTTGCCACAGGGGCGAAAAAATGAATGCTGCAGCAAAAATTGCAATGCCACGCGAAGAACGGAAAGAAGCTTAGAGTTTGCAGCGCACACGCTAAGCGGAAACCACATGATTGATTTCGTTTGATTGATATGTGGGGTTGAACGTCCTAGAACCCCCATATGATTATGAGAGATACCATAGTGGAGGGCTCCTGAAGTTTCGACCACTTGGGTTTCTTTAAACTGCACCCAGATCTAAGCACACGGGCCTACAACACTTCCGCCTCCATCGGAAATGCAGCCGCCGCAGCTGGGATTCAATCTCACGACCTGCGGGTGAGCAGCCGAGTACCTTAGCCACTAGACCACTGCAGCGTGGCCAGAAAGCACAAGCAAAAGTAACATACACAAGACGAGCGTGGACAAAAACTGCCCCAGCTCGATACTTAAAGGACGCTGCTCAAACTGAAAGACGTATGAAACGAAATAATATATACACCTGGACGAGCGTGAACAAGGATCACAATTCTTACTTCTTGTCCCACTGCGGTGGTCAGGTGGTCGAAACTTCCGAAGCCCCCCATTACGGCGTCTCTCATAATGATACGATGGTTTTAGGACGTTAAACCCCCATAACAAGGTTGATTGATGGATCATGGGAGATAGATGGCTTTGCCTCAAAGAGGGCATAATTAAGCTGATGAAGAAACGAAGAGATAAAATGTGCTTTATATAGATTGTTTGATATATAGGGCTTAATGTCCCAAAACCACCATATCATTATGAGAGACGCCTTAGTGGAGGGCACCCGAAATAAAGTTATGCCACGATAGTTTTTTTCGACAATTTCTGGGAAAAGGACACGCTTACGAAACCAGAAAAACTAGGTATGATAAAGGTTTTACACGAACTAACTATGGTATGCAAAAACAATCTTACGTTTTAGCAGACTTTTTAAATCATCATCCTACCGTGATAAACTTGGTACAAGAAACGATGCACATGAAATGCTTCAAAAGAAAGTTAACTGCATATCTCCTATCAATACAAGAATAATTCCGTTTTCTTTTTTTTCTATCTTTTTCTTTTTTTTTCTCTTTTTTTACCTTGCTGCAGTTTATACTGTATATGTATATAGAAAATCTTTCTGTTTCATATGTATATAGAACAATGTATATATGTAGAAAATCCTGTATATGTTTGGCCAAAATATGTATACTATATGTAACCTTGTGTATTTTGCTTAGATAACTGCCACTGATGTTTGAGTTGTGTGTGTCTAAAAAGGGGTGTGACACCCAGTCAGGCACTCGTGTCTTTTTGTCACTCCTCCTAGACAGGGCAAATGTACATATTACTTGTCTTTGTCTGAAATAAATACGAATACGAATACGAATACGAAATGTCGACCACCTCAGACGCCTTAACGTGCACCCAAATTTTAGTGGATTAGTGGTTAGGATCATGCGCTGAGAAGCATGAGGTAACTGGTTCAACATTCCACTGCGCAACCTTTCCTTTTGCTTTTTCACTTGCAATATTTTGGTAAACATTTTACAACGTCACATCCGTGATGGAAATACGACATTCCCGGCTGCGGCGGCTGCATTTCCGATGGAGGCGGAAATGTTGTAGGCCCGTGTACTCAGATTTGGGTGCACGTTAAAGAACCCCAGGTGGTCAAAATTTCCGGAGCCCTCCACTACGGCGTCTCTCATAATCAAATGGTGGTTTTGGGACGTTAAACCCCACAAATCAATCAATCAATCAATCAAATACGACATGAAGTCGTGGTGTCCCTCGGCATCAAGCACTTTCGTGTTAAAACATAAAGCTCATGCGGCACGTGGCGGAAGGCAAGCGAGCTATACGACGAAAAAGCTAGATTTGTTGGTCTGTGCTAAAAATTGCCCCTCGTTGTGGGGCGGCGAGAAGAGGTCATTGAGCTGCAGGTCTTCCAAAGAAGCCCAGAGGATGCAGTGTGTCTACAACGTCGTCAGTCTTACAACAGATCGGCATTTTTTTATGTAGCATTGAAGACTAGAGCGTTATTGTTGGTGGGTTCATCAGTTTCAAAACAAACTGTTCGCGGTTGGCACGCAGATATATTGGAAGATTCTAAAAACTAATCAGGAATGATGGGGAAGCGTTCGCAGCAACCTGCGCAAAACAGCGGTTGTACTAATACTGAGTCAGATACATCAAAAGCGAAAAAGAAGCGTGTATGACAGAATTATGTGCAGACACGAGTACTGACTTCACTCATAAAGCAGCCAAAAGGGGTTGAATAATGAAATTAAGAATTACGTTAGCACAAATCTCGCACGCACATTCAGCACAGCAGTGCACTGTTGTGTAATCGCAGGCTCCTGTTCCGCTTGACCAATGAAGCAGTTGCCGAAGCGCAATCAGCTGGAGACAGCCACACGAGCAGCACCATCCTGAAGCACCTGCTTAGGGACCGGAAATTTGGCCTCAAGGAAATGTTCACGTATCTGCATGACGTTGTGATCTCTGGTGCGAACACAGTGAGTATTTGCAACGAAAGGCTCTCGAAAGAAATAGTTCGAAATTGCTGTGAATATGCTAAAGGGAACCTCTTATTAACTAAAAATGATGCAAGGTAAAGTACAGAGGATGTTATTTGTAGTGCAGTTTTGAAGAGTGTGGCCGCCTGCTATATCGACACTCGCAGAACCTCAAATAAATCCGGGTAAGCCACGCTATCAACGAATGCAAATGATTTTCAGAGAAAACTTTGTGTGTGTGTGTGTGTGTGTGCGTGTGTGTGTGCGTGCGTGTGTGAGTGCGCGCGCGCGCGCACTTTGTTACTCTATACGTCAGAGACGTTCTCCTGGACAGACGTGCGCTACCTATATTGAGGAGGTTCTAAAGCTTCGCGAGATCATAACCTCGCAGATGTCTGAAGAGCACATGGTCAGACACCTCATGAAGGGTGTAGCAGAAGACGTCTAGTGGATGGTTACAACCGGCGACTAGCAGCGGTCGCTCGACTATTTGCGACTGGTTGAAAATGGTCGCAAAGGGACTGCTTTGGCTAGTCGCTTGCTGGCTGATTTTTCAGTCACTCTACTGCAGTCGCAAAGCTGCCGGTATCAATCAGTGTTGTCTAGAAGTGATACGAGCATTTCTTTATGTGCATACCCATTTTCGTTATTTTCTTTGCGCTGGCCTCCTGCAGCGCGATACAAATAATAGCGTTCCTCTGGGTCTGTGCCAGCTTGGTCACCACTAAGTGCTTGGACATGGCGGAGTGCAGTATAGCTTGAGCAAAGCGTCAACCTTACGCGACGACATTCGCAAGAAGCTAAACACCTGCAAAATAACGAGAAAACTAATTGTGCACCATCTCTCGTATTCAGAATCATTTTTTGCATTGAATTTGTCTTGTCACCGCCTTTAATGCAGCGCGTTTGTGCTGCGTTGGAGGGTGTGGAAGGTGAAGAGAAATCAAGGGCCGTATCTGAATACGTACGGCTTTCGGAAAGACCCCTCATCGTCTCAAGGCAGCTTGGAAGGGTAGTGGCTGCATGGCCAGCCAACTCTCGCCAAGGAGTTCGATGTGCGAGAATGGACCAAAACAATAAATGTGGCACACTCGGTTTGCTCCGCCCACTCAGCTGGTGGTAATCATCTGATCGGCGCTTGTCTCCAGAGTTATCGCTGATAACGGGATCACAGAACAGATGACAGAACTCTCCGGGTTGGCGACTTTCGGTCACCCATGCCGCCTTGCTGGTGTGAACGTCACTCGCAAATTGATCGCCATTCGCGAATGGTCGCGTGACCGCTGCTAGTCGCCGGTGTGCACCAACCTTAAAGTTTTACTTTTGTGACAGGTAGGGAAGATCTTACCTCCGTCTCTGCCATCCAACGTCACTGCTGTACGTTTGAGAAGCTGCAGACGAGTCATATTTCTCCGAAATTTGGCAGGCTAGCCAATGTAACAGCGGTCGCCAGCGCCAACGTGAGACCACCCATCGATTGTGCCGCTACGATCCCGGCAATAGTGCGAGAAGAGCTACAGCGACAAGATACATTGGTCGACGACACCATTCATCGTTCCCCTACCTGTTCATCCTACAACTCGGCGCCGTTAGCTCCACTGCCACCATCGGCATGTGTGACGGACGTCAACGAAGCTAGTACTTCATGGTCACGTCGAGACTTAATCTTGTCTGATCAGCGGCATGAGCAACGCCTACGTCCTGGCGCCACCCCACAGAATTAGGTGGTTTCCGCTCAGCAAGCTACTTCACTCCATTCGGTTAGGCGGCCCTTCACAGCAGAGTCCTCTCAGCAGTGGTTCAGCGTGCGACCCTATACTCGTCTACAACAACTGTGGCATTGAAGGCTATGTTGCGAGGTCCTGCAACCAGCGGCAGCCGCTGAGGTACGACTGACCACCAACGCCGCATTGGTCTGGCGTTGCACGAGAACAACGTTCCTGGAAGCGCATTACCCAAGATGCCAAGGCCACAGCGAAAGTGATTGCCAGCCTCTGCCCGCAGTGTGACACCTTCGCTGGACCCTCACTCCTATCGATCGCCAATTCCTCGTGGAGATCGAGCGCAGTCACCGCCTGGTGGCAACTGGCTGAAACGTGAGAGTGTGGATCGCTTTGTGCGTCGTCTACTAGCCACATCGTATTTCGATGTATTAGTCCATCATGCACACTCTCAAAGTGTGGTTTGTCTAGTAATCTCAACGCGAGTGCTTTTCTTGAAGGTATGTCTCCAACAATGCGCGAAATTATTTCTTGCTCGGCTGCTAATTCATTGTGATAATGATACACAATAGCCAGCACACCCTTGCTGCAAGAAAGAGAAAGACGACGCTGATTGCTGTTTGTTAATGAATAAATTGAGAGCGCCACTAACAAGAGGAGAACAACAACAACAATAATAAATTGAGACCCCTAATACTGCTGGAAAGAGAAGCGTTGCGTTTGTGTCTGGGTTTACCAAAACTTGTTGCCAATAACATTTTGTATGTGGAAGCTCGCCCACCTTCTCTGCTAAATCGGTTTAAAATTCTTACTGCGCAACCATTCTTAACAATATACAGTTCACATTAAAGACTCCTTATTTACGCTTTTGTTCAAAAACCGGCTTTATTTTTCGAAACACATTTGTCGCGACTACACACCCCGCAAATAGTATTTGCACAAGCGCTACTACAGCAACAGAATGTAAAACTTAAACATACTGGTCCTATACACAACCTAAAGTCAATGCTTAGCATACAATTTGATGATATATTTCCTCATAACGCAAAACAATTGGCACATAGGTACTCAAATGACCAGGTAGATTATCTAGCTCATCTAGATATAAGCAATATCATTGCGACTGATGCATCTGTGTCAAAAAAAGAGGCTGGGGTTGGCATCTTCTCTCCTTCTTTGGACTAGTCCTTTTCGATTCGACTCCCAGATTATACCACTGTATTCATTGCAGAATTATTGGCTATTGTTCTTGCCCTACGCAAATCGCCCTCAAACGAATAATTAGCAGTTATCAATACAGATTCGTTATCAGTTTGTAATGCACTTTCTGCGGCAATAAATGCAGAGCTGATGAATACGTTTCGGCATTTAGTACCGAAAAACGTTAAAAAAAACTGCACTTGCTATGGGTACTGGGGCCACCGCGGATTATATTTGAACGAAATGGCGGACTCTTTAGCAGCATTATCCCCGAGTGGGCCCACCATCCCAGTTTTGCAAAATATGGCTTACGTGACAGCGCTAAAGTTCCGAAATGCTTGTCTGCCACGGGGAAAAGGTAATTGGGATAAATTAAAGATTTCGAGCATTTGAGGTATTGCTGGAATAAACAGTGGCGTGTATCTCGCCAGTTAGAGGTCACTTATACCACATTGCGCTGTGCAGTTCCACAACTAAATTATTACCTTAACAAAGCTCGACTCAAGGTGTCACCGCTATGCGTTTGGTGCAACGCAATTGAAACAATTGAACATTTCTTTTCTGTCATAGATATTCTTATTGGAGAAAAAGATTTTAGTAGCCCCATTACAAAAGCTAGGAATACAAGTAAATCTACCGGTAATTTTATTACTTGGCGAAACTTCATTTGGTTACTGCTACAGAACTATATGCTCCACTGTGTTTGATTACATCAACGCAACTAAAAGATTACCGTGCTAGAGAGCCCTAACCTTTTCATATCTTTAGTTTATATTTCGTAGCTATGTCTGTCAAAAACAAGAGATGGTTTGACGGCTTGCTCAGCAAACATTTTTGTTTTTGGTAGTATGACTTTTAAACTACTCTTTCAGATTGGCTTCATGTTCATTTTAGTTTCATTTAGGTATCCTGCCGCCCAGTTCTTGGCCTATCTCTCTCTGTGGGTGAGCGCCATTCATCAGAGGTCATCAGCATCAGCATCAACTGTGGCCATCTTGTTCACGTAGCACAGTCCATCGTGTATAATTTATTAAATAAGTTACTCGTAACATCATTGGTTAAGGTGGACGACTTCCGTACCTCGATGGAGATGCGCAGCGGTCGCAACACCGGGGACTCTTCGGCTACATCACCTGCCAATGCCTCATCACCACCAGCTTCTCTAGCCGGTTCGACAACCTACGTCACCTTGCCACCCCTGCGGGATCCTGGCACCTTCTCCGCTGATGGTACCATCGACGTTGACTCCTGGCTGCACCGGTCCGAGCGGGTCTGTGCTACTCACCGCTGGGATCCCACGCTCATGCTCGCCAATGTTGTGTTCTACCTCGACGGCACGCCGCGGACATGGTTCGGAACCAATGAAGCCGAAATCACAAGCTGGAATTTTTCAAAACGAAGATCCGTGATCTTTTCGGCGATTCATCTGGTTATCAGCTCGCTGCCAAGAAGACTCTCGCCACTCGCTCCCTGACGTCTACTAAATCGTACGTCTCATATATTCTTGACGTCTTGGCGCTTTGCAGCAAGGTCTACCAGCGCATGTCAGAAGACGAAAAAGTTAATCACGTCCTCAAAGAAATTTCTGACGATGCCTTCAATCTGTTGGGTTTTAATAATATCGCGAGCATCCACACGATCCTGACGGAATGCCGCCGTCTAGAACAAGCTAAAGCCCGGTTCGTCACCGAAAGCATCACGTGCCTGCCGAACACAGCTGCTACTTCCTCTTGTGTTGACGCCATCCGCCCAGTTCCTCGATGTGACAACCTCCCGCACATCATTCCTCGCGAGGTCGAGGCAGCTTAACCAGTAGCTACTCCACTTCGAACGCCCGATTCTTCAGCGACCACTATCTTACTGATACAAGCTATAGTTTGTCAAGAATTATCGAATGTCGGCCTGACCCCATTCCAGCAGTCTACTCTGCTGAGCCTTTTTATTGTCGTTTTCCGCTCCTCGCTTTGGTTTTATCTACTCTCGACAGCGGAGTTTGTCCGAATGGTGTACACTAGATGACAAGCCTACACGCTTCAACTACCGACGTGTCGGTCATATTGCTCGCCACTGCCACAATCATTCGGCTCTGCCGGCACACTATCGGCCTCCTACCCAGGCTACGTCTGTCCACCAGTCGGTCTCAGCATTCGATTTTGATTCCCTTATGCTGACAACGTCCTCTGATTCTGCCGCACCTCTGACGAGACCTCGCTACGCCCGCTCACCATCCCCAGCTCGCCGTCAATCTCGTTCACCCCCACAACGCCGTCCTGCCTCCCCGACCTATCCGCCGCGCCCCCGACCGGAAAACTAGGCAGTGCAGTTTCTGGGAAGAAGCAGTACTGACCACGACCTCTGCAAGAAATCCTGGCGTACCATTACCGACCACCCGGAATCTGTTGAACGTTACTTTAGACAATGTACCTGTGTGCGCGTTGATCGATACCGGCGCGCACGTGTGATTGATTGATTGATTGATTAAAACTTTATTTTTGTCCTGAGAAGACGCAGGGGAGACCCCGCGCCACCCGGCTAATCCCACGTTGGGACCGTCAAGCCGAGCTTGGCGGCCCGTTCAAGGCACTCTGGACAGCCAGGGTTTGATCCTTAAGTTCGGGGCTGCGTAAAAGCGCAGCCCACCTGTCCTCGCTGAGGGCGGGGCCGATGGCTTCACATTCCCACAACACATGATTGAATGTGGCTAACAGTCCACAAGCGGGGCAATCCGCACTTGGATACCGTTCAGGGTAGATGGCATGAAGAACCACAGGGTTAGGATATGCACTGGCTTGCAATAGTCTTAGGGTGACTGCCTGCACAAGGCCGGGTGTGGGAGAGGGAATACCCTTCTTGACAGATAGAAGTGCTTCGTTATTTCGTTGAACGTAAGTAAGGGTTCCCAGCGAGGCAGATGGACTGTGGAGGCAGCGTTGTAAGTGAGTCCTCGCACGGCCTCGTGTGCGCCCTCGTTCGGGTTAGAGGTAGGGCCCTCAATCGACCCCAGGTGAGCGGGAAACGAGGTGAGAGAATGAGGCGTGATACTCTTGACGCTTTAGAGAATGCGGAGGGCCTGAGGGGCTACTATCCCGGTTTCGTAGGCTTTGATAGCCGTCTTGGAGTCGCTGTATATTGACTCTCTGCTACTATCTAGCATAGCCAGCGCGATCGCAACCTGTTCGGCTATCACGGGCTTCGACGTGCGTACCGTGGCGGAGCAAGTGAGCCTGGAATTTGAGTCGACGATTGAAACAGCGAATGCCTCTTGTTGGACATAGGGCGCAGCATCCACAAAGCTTGCATCAGTGGGGCTGCTACGGACGTGCTCGAGCAGAGCTCTACCCCTGGCCCTACGCCGACCGACGTTGTGCGCAGGGTGCATATTGCGGGGAATGGGTGCGAAGCGCAGCTGAGACCTGATGTTTCTGGGAATCTGCATGGAATCGGTGCACTGGTTTGCACTGGGGCACAATAGAGTTGAGGCCCAAATCATCGAGTATCTTGCGGCCCGATTTGGTTCCGGAAAGCCTCAGCAGCTGTGAGCGCTCTTGCGCCTCGATTATCTCTTCGAGTGTATTGTGAACACCGAGCTTGAAAAGGTTTTCAGTGCCAGTGCTTACAGGCAAGCCGAGCGCGAGCTTGAAAAAATTTCTTATTAGGGAATCGAGCTTACTTCTTTCTGCAACATGTCAATTATACATGGCCGCCGAGTACAAAAGATGGCAGAGCACAAATGCATGTATGATGCGGATGAGATTGTCTTCCTTGATTCCGCGGTGTCTGTTGGTGATCCTCCGGATGAGGCCGAGAGCACTTTCCGTCTTGGTAGTGATCTGTCTCAGTGCAGCTCCGTTAGCGCCGTTGGACTCGATATACATTCCCAATATTCGGAGCGAATCCACTCTTGGCACTGGGGACCCGTCACTAGTGAAAAGCCGTATTTTACTTTGAGACGCAGGTTTCCAGTCACGGTGGCCGCCGCCTCGGGGTCTTTTCTTGTAGAGCAGAAGTTCAGATTTCGATGGGGAGCACTTGAGACCGGTGGGACGGAGGAAACGTTTGGTCACGTCGATTGCGTGCTGCATGGCTTCCTCAACTTGACTGTCGCTCCCGCCGCTGCACCAGATGGTTATATCATCTGCGTAGATGGTGTGATTGATTCCTTGAATCTTCGCGAGTTCCTTGGAGAGCCCGATCATCACGATGTTAAATAGTGTTGGTGATATAACTGAGCCCTGAGGCGTGCCGCGTGAACCGAGGTTGATCTCTCGTGAGAAGTACCCTTCGATCTTGAGCTTGGTAGTTCTCTGGTAAAGAAAGGATCACACGAAGTCGTAGACTCTCTTCCCTACCCCTAGGCTGGCAATAGACTGGAGAATGAATTCGTGAGAAACGTTGTCGAATGCCTTCTCCAGGTCTAATCCAAGAATGGCTCTGGTATCTCCTGTGCTCCGGCCGATGATCTGATGCTTTATCAGCTTCATGGCATCCTGTGTCGAGAGACCAGCTCTCAAACCAATCATATTGTGGGTGTACATGTCATTGGTCTCGAGGTGCACCTTGAGTCAGTTCAGAAGGGCGTGCTCTGCGACCTTACCGACGCAGGAAGTTAAGGAATTCGGTCTTAGATTATCTATTCCTGGGGCTTTACCAGGTTTCGGGATTAGAACTGTGTAGGCCGTCTTCCATTGTGCGAGAACCTCCCCACTGCGCCACACCTCATTAATCTTTTCCGTGAGGAATTCGATGACATGGTGGTGAGTCATCATCAAAGTTCTTGAGCATCTTATTGGTTATGCCATCAGGGCCAGGGGCAGATTTGGCATTTAGGAAAAAGAGAGCCTGCCGTATCTCGGCTACAGTATAGTCCTGGTCCAACTCCGGCACGTCGCACCCCGCGTGGTCCGGGAACTGTGTGGGTGCAGAGCTATCCGCGACTCGCAGATACCTGTCTATAAGCTTGTTGACAACCAATTCGTCCAAGGTAGAGTCAGTAGCAAGATGGATGGCTCGCGCGAGGGATCGCCTCTGACTGGACCTGGTGCTGCCCTGATCAAGAAGGTGTTTGAGAAGACCCCAGCTCTTCCAAGATCTGAGCTGACCCTCGATGCTCTCACAGAGCTCATGCCATTGTTGTTTACACAAGGTTTTGCGGTGCTCCTCGATCGCCCTGTTAACCTCGGAAACCTTCTTGCGGAGCCTCTTGTTATGCTTCTGTCCCTTCCACCTCGTGAGTAGGGCTTGCTTGGCTTCTAGTAGGTGTGCCAACCTGCTGTCCATGTTTTCAACATCAAGGTCAGTGACGACCTCCTTGGTCGCTGCCGTGGCGTCATCTCAGATTCTTTTGTACCATCCTTCAAAGTCTGTCCCAGCCGTCGGTGCTCTCTCAGCTCTGACTTCGCGAAAAGCGTCTTAGTCGAGCACCTTGAATTTTTTCGTCCTAAAGCGGGCCATCGCGAAGGATACCTCGATGATGTAGTGGTCACTTCCGAGGTCTAGAGCCATGTTGACCCAATTGACCCCATCTATATTCTTCACAAAAGTCAGGTCCGGGGTGGTATCCCTACATATAGAGTTACCTCTCCTAGTGGGGAAATCCTTGTCAGTTATAAGCGTTAAGTCGGCTTCTGTCGCAGTCTGCCATAGATCGCGTCCTTTTGGGGTATCATACATGTATCCCCACACGCTGTGTGGGGCGTTGAAATCCCCTACAACTACAAGGGGGTAACTACTGGCCATGCTCACAGCCCTTTTTAGGAGAAAGTTTGCTCTCGCCCTGCGATAACTGGGACTGCAGTATACATTGAGAATAAAAAGGCTATTTCTTGGAAGACCCTTCTTGGGTGAGTTCATTGTAACTTCAGTCATTACGTACTCAATGCCATCGGCAACTGCACCGAGGTCACGCGATAGGTAATTGTACCTTTTGCTGATAAGTGTGGCAACTCTCCTACCTCCTGAATGTGATGACGCTACTAGGTAACCCGGAATTTTGATGGGGGTACCAGACGCAACTTCCTGAACAGCGATGATTTGGGGCTTAACATCGAGAGTTCTTAAATATTGCTGTAGAATGGGCTTTTTGTGCGTAAACCCGCCACAGTTCCATTGCCAGATTCCGAAGTTTTCGTCCACACTATCCATGTTTAGGCTGAGGGGATGGTTGAGCAGCTATAGCAGCCCGGAGGATCGCGCCCTCAGTCGGTGGCGCTAGTACATTGCGTTGTGCTGGAACCTGCAAAGGAGTCGAACCGGAGTCTCTCCTCGCATCGACCTCTTCTAACTTGCTTATGCGTTCACTCAGTGCTCCTAATCCCATCTTTGGATGCGCCACGGCTTCTTGAATTTTCGCTAAGGTAGCCTGCATGTTCACAAATGAAACCTTAAGTTCCGACAGTAAGTTTACCGCCTCTTCTTCTTGTGTGTTCTCAACCGCTCGGCGCTTAGTTCCGCTAGGCCTATGAAGTGCCTCAGACGTATCCATTGCGACCGGAGTTGGGGCGGGCTGCGCCGAAGGGGGCGAGGTCGCGAGCTTTCTAATCTCCGCCGTCTCCGCTGCTAGCCTGCTCATTTCTTGCTTAAGCTGCGCGTTTTTTTCCTCAGCTGCTCATTAGCTCGTCGCATCTCGTCGAGCTGACTCGCGTGGGGAGAACCGCGATTCGATTCGTCGCCTCTAGGAGACTCACGTCTTCCTCGGGGTTTGTCGGCCCAGGAGAGCGTCGGCTTCTTGCTGTTAGAGGTGGTGGGCGTGCGGGAGCGGGACCTGGTCGGCCCCGACGAAACGTGCCCCGGCTTTGAGTTGGAGTGAGGCTGAGAAGTGAAACTTCCCCGGGCACGTTCTGTCGACCTGGTGTGCGAGCCGGAACATCCCTTAGAAGCACCACGGCGCCTGGATCCGGAGCGGCCTCCCGAGCGTCCCCTGGAACGGGGGCGTCCTCTGCGCTGAGCATCCGTGGTGGGTGACGAAGACTGGAACTCGTCCGCAGTGTCGAGGTGACGTTGCGGGGACGGTGACGCAGCACCAGCCATTCTGGCACGCTCACTGCGACGACGGCACACAATGTATGGTATCTTGAACCTTTGAGCACAGTCTTTGCTAGCCGTGAGATGCTGGCCACCACAGAGTTTGCACTAGTGTGTACACACATGTTGCTTGTCAGGGCATGCGGCACCACAGCTTCGGTAAATCGTGTCACCGGGAGTGGGGCACACGTCAGCGCGATCACCAAGACGGCCGCATGCATAACACACGTCGATTTGCTTGCGGTAGAGTGAGCACTGCATCAGCACTGGTCCATACCTGACAAAGTTCGGTACACGATACACGTCGAAAGCGATGATGACCGTGCCAGTTTGGGCTATTCTCTTGGCTGCTAAGGCGAGTGGATTATTTGTGTTGACAATCTTCGCATCGATGACGTCAGGGCCGTCTTGAAGTGGGGCATTGCGAATCACCCCTTTGCAAGGGGAGTGTGGGGCAGTCTCATAGGCACTTAGCTCGTGCACCTTGCCTGAAATGAGTATTTGCTTCATCCGAACGTATCGGTCTGCGTTTTCGCGCTTGGGAGTACTGGCAACCATAATATTTTGCTGCAGATTCGGGCATAGAGTATCCTGGCACAAATCTTCCTGGCTTATGCCAGCGGCAACTAGTATTGCGTCAGCCACCGTAGCTGCGCCAATTTTCGAGATATTGAGTCCACCTCTCGGCCGGATCAAAATCTTGATGTCATCTTGAGGAAGGGAGGGCATCTTTCCCGCGTGTATTACTTTGGACTTCAGCGCAGCGCCTCTCGATTTGCCGAAGCGTGCGCCCGGCTGCGACGATGGCGCGTTAGAGTCAGCAGTGCGTGTTTTGTCGCCAGCTCTTCTGGCCCCAGCGGACTGCCAACCTTTATCTTGAGTGAACTCTTCTTCTGAAATATCCTCTCCGTGCACTTCATACTCCATCGTGAGTAAATAATTCCGCGCACCTGGCCTCCGAAGGGCCGGCCGCAGGCGAGAACAAGCCCAGTAAAAGCGCGGTCTCCCGAGCCACTCGTTAGAGTTAGAGGGCACTGCTCCACAGGAAAAGAAATTGTTCCTAGCTTGACAAAAACTCACTCACTGTGGTCAAATATGGTATCGGTAGGATCCTGATGACTTCTCGGAACCGATGCGAGCAACAGTTCATGAACAATTGAAGAAAAAACTCTAGAAACACAGATTTAGTGGCGCGTCCACAGGAGCCGTACGAACGCAGTCTCCCATTCCGCGTCTCTCCCCGCGCGCATGTGTCCATAATAAGTGCTGCTCTTCGTCGCCGCCTAAAGAAAGTTATCAAACCCACCATGAACTGAGCCGTTCGAGTCATCGACGGGGAAACTGCCGCCATTATTGGCATGTGCCCTGCCCGTGTGACTATCGCCGATAGAATCACTGCTGTTCTTTTCACCGTTATAGAAAATTGCCCTCAAGATGTAATTCTAGGTATGTGTTTTCTAACCTCTCACTCGGCCCTTATAGATTGTTCAGCCAGCTGTCTTGACCTTGAATTGCCTCTACTTTCTGATATGACCAACCCACCCAAAAGCCGTCATAGCTGCATTAATTTCGCACGCCTTCCGCCTAACTGTATTACACATATCGACCTCTTCTCTACGTCACCTGTACCTGACGGTGATTACATGGTGGCACCAATTCATGCCGTGATTCTTACGCAGGGCGTCGCTGTTCCGCACACCACTTTAACAATTGTTGAAAACCGCACATTCTTTGCTATTGTCAATTTTGCCCTCACTGCGAAAATTCTTCCCCAAGGTGTCTCCCTGGCCGAAATTACTGCCCTACAAGACCATACGGTTCAGCCCTTCAGAGTAGATGACTGCTGCACCTCAGACCACGAACCAACTCTATCACGTTCATCAGGCGTCGACGTTGACCACATGGTACCATCACACCTCGCTCCTGATCAAGCGGAAGCCCTCCGTCACGCCCTGGAGTCCTGTAGTGACATTTTCGACTTCGCCAGCACGGCATTGAGCCGAACGAGTGTTGTTACTCATCGTATCAATACTGGTGACGCGAGTCCCATTCACCGACGTCCATACCGTGTTTCCGCGTCCGAGCACACAGTCATACAACAGGAAGTCGGAAAGATGCTTGCAAAAGACATAATCGAGCCCTCTTGTAGCCCCTGGGCTTCTCCTGTCGTCCTGATCAGAAAAAAGGATTGAACATGGCGCTTTTGTGTAGAATAGCGGCATCTCAACAAAATTACGAAGAAAATGTTCACTCGTTGCCTAGAATCGACGATGCCTTAGACTGCCTTTGTGGTGGTACGTAGTTTCCAACTATCGACCTTCAATCTGGCTATTGGCAGATCGCTGTAGACGAGATGGACCGTGAGAAGACTGCATTCGTCACTCCTGACGGTCTTTATGACTTGAAAGTTATGTCCTTCCGTCTCTGTAATGCGCCGGCCACATTCGAAAGAATGATGTACTCATTTCTCCGAGGGTTCAAACGGTCAATTTGATTATGTTATTCAGACGAAGTTATCGTTTTCCCGCCCACATACGACTCCCATCTCGATCGTTTGTCGGCGATTCTTGAAGTTTTTCTTCGAGCGGCACTTCATTTGAACTCTTCGAAATGCCACTTCGCTCGTCATCGAATAACCGTACTTGGCCACGTCGTCGATGCCACAGGAGTCTGCCCGAATCCCGAGAAAATTCGCGCCGTCACGGACTTTCTTGTTCTGAAGTCAACAAAGGATGTTCTCAGTTTTGTGGGCTTGTGCTCCTACTCTCAACAGTTTGTTAATGATTTCGCGATAATTGCACGCCCACTCACAAACCTCCTGAAGTAGGACACCCCGTTTTTCTGTGGAACCGATCAAGCCTCATCTTTTTCCCAGCTCACGACGCTCCATACAACACCGCCGATTTTAGCTCATTTTGATCTATCAGCTCCAACCGAGGTTCGTACTGACGCCAGTGGGCACAGCATAGGGGCAATGCTATTGCAACACCAACGTGGACAAGACCGCGTTACAGTATGCAAGCCGACTGCTATTTACCACCGAGCGCAACTATTCAATCACGGAGCGTGAGTGCCTCGCTCTTGTGTTGGCAGTCGCCAAGTTTTGCCCATACTTATACGGGCGTCCTTTTCGGGTAGTCACCGACCACCACGTGCTCTGCTGGCTGTCCTCACTCAAGGATCCCACAGGACGCCTCGCTCGTTGGTCGCTACGTTTACAAGAATACACGTTCACTGTAACATACAAAACAGGGCGGTCGCATCAAGATGCATATTGTTTATCGTGCTACCCTGTGGAAGAATCTGCCCATACTCACACCTTTCTCGACCTTCTGTCTGTAACGCAGCTACTCAACCTTGGCCACGAACAACGCCGGGATGCTTCTGTGCGAACCATCAATGACAAGCTTTAGTCATGGCCTCGCGACGCACCTCTACAGATGTTCCTGGTCAAACACGGGATTCTGAATTGCCGTAACCTCTATACATAAGCCATGACTTACTCCTCGTTATACCAGCACAACTTCGCGCCACTGTCCTGAACCAATTTCATGACGCTCCTTTGGCGGGCCACTTGGGCGTCTCTCGCACATACGACCGTGTACGTCATGGTTCTTTTGGCTTGGTCTTGCCCGTTTTGTTCGACGCAACGTCCCCGCTTGTGAGCCCTGCCAGTACCGCAAAAACCATCCTCCCTACCAGCTGGATTCCTTCAGCCGATCGACATTCCAACTGAACCATTCTTTCGAGTTGGCCTCGTCCTGCTCGGCCCACTACCGATCTCCAGCTCTGGCAAGAAATGGGATTGGCGTCACCACTGACTATGTGATACGGTACGCTATCACACGAGCACTTTCGACGAGTTGCGCAACCAATGTGGCAGACTTTCTGGTATATGATATTATTTTAGTACATGGAGCTCCACGCCAACTTCTCACTGACCACAGCTGGACCTTCCTATCAGCTGTCGCTGAAAAAATCCTGCGCTCTTCCTCTGCCAAGCACTAGTTTTCCATTTCCTACCATCCGCAAAAGAACGGTCTTACGGAGCGCCTCAACCACAGCATAGCCGACATGCTTTCTAAATACGTAGTGGCCGACCACCAGGACTGGGACGTTCATTTGCCATTTGCGACGTTTGCATATAATTCGTCACGTCATGACACTGCTGGCTATTCGCCATTCTATCTCCTATACGGCCGAGAACCCGCCCTACCCTTTGACACATTGCTGCCCTCGGTCACTGAGTATCCCGGCGACGCCATCGCGCGAGCCGACCACGCACGCCAACTCATCCGCAGCCGACTGCAGGCCTCACAGGAGGACCAAAGACCGCTCTACGATTCCCATCATCGAGATCTGTACTTTTTTACCGGGTTCCCTTGTCGTCCTCTGGTTCCCCACTCGGCGTGTAGGTCTTTTTGAAAAACTGCTGTCACGCTACACTGGACCATACCATGGCGTTCGCCAGGTGACTGACGTTACGTACGAGATCATTCCAGCCGATTCAACGTCATCATTTTCACCTTCGAGTGACATCGGGCACATAGCACCACTCAAGCCTTATCACTCCCCTTCTACCGCATCCGAGTTGCTCAAACACCAAGATGGTGCTTTTACCGCCGGGGGGTTATGATACACAATAGCCGGCACAGCCTTGCTGCAAGAAAGAACAAGACGACGTTGGTTGCTGGTTGTTTATGAACTGTCGCCATCTTGTTCGCCGAGCACGGTTCATCGTATATAATTTATTAAATACGTTACTCGCAACAATAAAAAGGGCGAATGCAACTTTCCAGTGTGCTTTATTGTCGTCGCGCCCTTCATTCACAGAATAATTTGAAAGTGCGTGCCGGTTTTTTATTCAAGTCAGCGCCTCTTGTATTTTTCAAGTGCCCGGGCAAAAAAGCGGATTTTAATAGAAAGCGGCCGTCGGCGTTAGTGCGGCGTTTCGCCGCCAGGCGCCTCCCCCAGAGTACACCCTCTCCCAGAGTTCAGAGTGGCACCATGGGTGGACGTGCTATGTGATGGCTCGCGATACACTGCACAGATCAGCATTTTGCATGTTTCGAGCTTCTTTTTTATATTTATCAAGGAGTCAGTGTAAACCTTCATAGCACTTATTACATTGTACGGCATTTCAGGGGGAGCGTCAGTGACCTCGTAATTACTTGTTTGTGTTTTTTTTCTTTCCTGCTATATTCTGGTGGGTGTGCACGTCCATCGGAAACACATATTCTCAAAGAGAAAGCTGTTATGAGATCAGAGCTTGTCCACGTGAAGTTGTACGCTACCGCAGCCGCCGCTGGTAGCAGTAACCACATCGCGCGAAATTAGGGAGAAAAAAATACCTCGTACCAATGACACAGTTGGGCTCATACCTGGGTCCGCTGGGTCCACTGGGTGCCAGCCCAGTATTATACCACTGAGCCACACCGGTGCTTAGGACTAGTTGGCAAACTTGCCTTAGGGAGGCTTGATGTGGGGAAAGCATTCACGTTAATATGACCTATAAAAAGTTTTAAAACAGCGAAGGAACCACCAGTCGTCGCACAGTGCGAATAGCTTAAAGAGTGGGTTGTCCAATGCTCTAACACATTACAAAAGCTTGTTCTTGTTCCGCTATTATCTGTGCCGCATAGCAACTACAGCCATAATTACTCATCGTTTGTGAGCCATGCACAAACCATTGGCACATAATTCCTGGTAAAGTGTTTAGCGGATACCACGTTTCCATAAAAAATGACGAAAAATAGCATAGCGTATGCCAGCCTACTACCAAACTTTTTTATTATTCATTCTTTAGTGTGTATGAAGCCAGCGTACTTGCAATATTTACAAAATGAGTGCTTTGAAAGGCTTTTAAAAGCCACTCTGCGAGCATTCGCTGCGACTGTGTTGCGCCTTCCGCCTTCCGTGCAGAGGCCTGAGGTTTTTTTTTTTTCGTACCAGAGCATAGATTTTTTCTTGCTTGGGGCAGGATTTGCCGTTATGCCACTTTTTATAAATATTGAGTTGGACGACTGAGCAGCACGATTGGTATCAAATAGACATGGTTAAAAAGATTGTAAAATGTTCAAAATGTGGTTAGAGTTTGAAAATTGAAGTTATTGTGAACGCGAACGCAGAGGAACCTGACGCCAAGTGTAAACAAGGGGAGATCGAGCAAAAAAACGGGGAAAATGATGCTTTGCCAGAGTAAACTGCTGAGGAGAATCACCGAGCTGGAGACGCATTGGCAACAGAGCGAGAAAAAACAATGGCTGTGCAAGTATGGCTTAGGTCAGCCGATTAGCGACTAGCGAAGGTGAAAAAAAGGAGCAGCCTAGGTGGAAAACGGTAGGGCACTGGCAACCAGAACGGTGGAGAACAAAAAGAAAACAAGTTTAGAAAAAACAGCTTCGACCGGTTCACTGGTTACAAGATGCAGCTTCAGCAAAGTAGTGAGGGGGTGGGAGGGGACAAATCTGCTGGCGGTACAAGCGCAAATCACCTCCATGGGGGGGGGGGAGGCACTCTAGCAGAAATGTCGGATAAGCGCCGGAGAACAACTTTTATTTGATGCACAAGAAGCAATGAAAGAGAGGTTGAGAGGCGAAAAGAGGGTTTTAATTGGAACCTTCCCAGTACATCAGCTGCAGTGTGGCCCTAGTTCCTTTATTACCATAACTCGGATGCTATCAGTACCTTTTGATGTGCTATGAGGAACCCTTCTCAGCCCTTTCCCATTCTCTTTGTTCCAGTGCAGCCACTGCGCTAATAGGTCCATCCTCTTATGGTATGGTGCATGCAGCGCTATTTGGTGTTCAAATGTTTGTGCCATCATTATTCTTATATATTCCATTGCCTCAACTCTTTGTAGTCGAACTACTTGAACTATAGTTACTGGATTTATGTTCTATGCTTGTCTTATTGCTCAGAGAATTCAGATGGTTCCAAAACATTGCAGCTGTTTTTCTCTCCTTTTTTTATTTACTTCCGCCATCTATTGGGCCCCCTTTCTTTAAATATTTTCGCTGATAAGGTTTGAAGCTTCCCTTCTGCAACTGAAAAGGTCAGTCAGTCAGTCAAGAACTTTAATATATGGTCCTGAGGAGTTTAAGCCACCAGGGTGCCCACGTGGGACATCCTAGCAGCCGCTACCGTAGGCGACGCCCGAGTCGGGGCGGGAACGTGGTGGCGTTCCGCCAGTTCTTGGGCCCTCTGGACTGCCTTAAGTTGGTTTCGGAGATTGGGGCTCCTGAGTGCCTCCTCCCAGTCGGACTCACTGGTGAGAGGTCCCTGAGGTAACGCGGGACATTGCCAGAGCATGTGCGCGAGTGAACAGTACACTTCTGTGCAATCTGGGCACTGTGAATTTATGTCTGAGTTGTAATGGCTGAGTCGGCCCCGTGATGGGTACGATCTCGTTTGTAACATTCTAAAGGCTACTTCTTGCGCGCGTTCGAGTTTTGAATGGGGTAAAGGGTATCGGCTTCTGTTGTGTCGGTAGTGGGAGGTAATTTCATGGAAGGTGAGTAGTGGGTCATTAAACTGCACGTCTGGGCCCAGCTCTTCGGTGGCTGATTGATCGTCACGGCGGGTCAGTTCTCGTGCTCGATCATGAGCCATTTCGTTGAGGTTGGGTTGTTGTGGGTGAACGTCTTTGCCCATGTGGGCAGGGAACCAAGAGAGGTAGTGCGAGCCCGTATATTTCCGTGTTTGTAAAATGCGGGCTGCTTCTGGAGCGATGTTGCCGGTTTCGTAAGCCCGAATGGCGGCGCGAGAGTCTGTGAAGACATTAGTGAGTGAGGGGTCGGTCATCGCTAAAGCTATAGCAACTTGTTCGGCTATGGCGCTTGTTGATAGCCTTACCGAGGCGGCTGAGCGTAGGGCTCCGTCGCCATCTACTACCGCGAGTGCGAAAGAGGAGGAGTTACCGTATTGCGCCGCGTCGACGAATGCGGTAGAGTTGCGATTCGCGGCGGTACGGTTGAGGATCGCGCGAGCGCGGGCCAGCCGTCTGCCTTCGTTGTGTTGTGGGTGGACATTTCGCGGAAATGGGGTTACCATGTAAGTAGCGCGGACAACTCTGGGGAGGGTTACTGCGCGTTCAAGGCAGGGGTGTGGGGACATGCCGGCCTCGCTTAGAAGTCGGCGGCCTGCCTTGGAGGAGGAGAGGCGGATCACTTGGGCCGTGGTCTGGGCCTCGATCACTTCATCGATGCCGTTGTGCATGCCTAGTTGGTCGAGACGGGAAGTGCTCGTGTTTTGTGGCAAACCAAGGACTTGTTTAATGCTTTTGCGCATGAGTGTGTTTAGTTTCGTCTTTTCTACCTTCGTCCAGTTGTGGGCAGAGGCGACGTAATTGATGTGACTCATTAGGAACGCGTGGTATATGCGCAGAAGGTTGGCCTCTCCAAGGCCTCGTCTACGACCCGAGACTCGCTGAATGAGTCGGAGCATGTTCTCGGTTTTAGCTGTGATATGTTTAATTGTTCTTGCATGACAGCCAGTGGCCTCGACGAGGAGGCCGAGAATGCGTATGGAGTCCACGCGGGGTATTCGCTGCTCATCTTTGGCGTGTAGCGCTATGGGTAGATCACATAAGGGTGTTAAGTTACGAACGCCTTGGCGAGATTGCCGGTACAGTAGCAACTCAGATTTTGTGGGCGACAAACGAAGTCCAGTGTTTTTTAAGTAGGCTTCTGTGGTATCGAGAGCAGTTTGAAGGGCTTGCTCCAACTCCGCCAATGAGCCTCCCGGGCACCAGATGGTGATGTCATCTGCGTATATAGCATGGTTTATGTTTGGAATGTCGCGGAGTTTGTCAGATAGTCCCTTCATTACTATGTTAAAAAGGAGTGGAGAAATGACTGCCCCTTGTGGTGTCCCGTTGGAACCTAATGTGTAAGTATCGGATGTAAGTTGCGATAAATGCAGCTGAGCTTTTCGATTTTGAAGAAAAGAACGAATGTACGCCTGGAATCTTTTACCGAGACCAAGGCTGGCAATGGATTCCAGTATAAAGCGGTGTGAGACGCTGTCGAATGCTTTAGTGAGGTCTAGGGCGAGAATGCCACGAACATCTCTCGTTTTTGAGTCGAAGATCTGTTTCTTTAGTAATAGCATGACGTCTTGTGTTGAAAGGTGCGGACGGAACCCGACCATGTTGAACGGAAAGAGTTCGTGATCCTCTATGTAGCGCGATACACGATTTAGGATGACATGTTCAGCTGCTTTTCCTATGCATGAGGTTAGGGAAATCGGGCGTAGATTGTCGAAGTTGAGTGGTTTACCTGGCTTTGAGAGAAGGATTACCGTGGCCGTGCGCCATTGTTCAGGTACCTGGCCAGTTTCCCACATGTAATTAATGTCTTTTGTGAGTAGTGTGATGGCTTGGTCGTCTAAATTTCGCAACAGGCGGTTGGTTACCTTGTCAGGACCGGGGGCTGATCTGCTGTTGAGGTTGTGTAATGCCTCCCGAATTTCTGACTCCGTGAAGGGTTCGTCGAGTTCGGGTATCGTTTCGCATTCTATTTCTGGGTAGTCGGTGGGTTGTGCTGTGTTTAAGGGGAGGTGACGTTTGGAGATTTCTTCAAGAAAGGATGAGTTTGTTCCTCCCATCTTTTTGTGCGAGTGTAGGAGCCGGTCTATGGCATGGCTCTGGTTGTTTTTTGTTTCGCAGTCGTCCAGCATGTATTTTAGGAGGTTCCATTTACCCCCAGTTCGCATGCGGCCGTCGACCGCCGAGCAGAGTTCATGCCATTGGAGTCGTGTGAGCTCCGTGCAATATTTGGCGATGTCTTGGTTCAGTATTGATAGACGTTTTCGTAAGCGTCTGTTTAGTCGTTGTGTTTTCCAGCGCGCGAGTATTGACGCTTTTGCCTCGAGCAAATGTGCGAGGTGTGGGTCCATTCTCGGGACCTCGAGTTCTGTTTGTATTGTTTTCGTTGTTTTGGCTATGTCTTCCTGAAGTGAGGTGAGTAGTTCGGTGAATGTGTTGTATTCCTTTGTGTTGTTTTTGCGGAGGGTGCGGAAGGCATCCCAGTCCGTTAGCGTGAATGTACGGGGTGGGGCTGATGCGTTGGGTAGTTCGGTTCGTATGATGAAGTGATCGCTGCCCAGGTTTTCCTGCGTATTGGTCCAGGTGTGGCCTGTGACGTTACGGGTAAATACCAAGTCCGGCGTAGTGTCGCGTTGTACCGATGTTCCAAGTCTCGTAGGGAATCGGTGATCTGTGATGAGTCTGAGGGACAAGTCGTCAATTGCTCGCGTGAGGTTAGTGCCTTTAGCCGTTGCCTGGGGGTAACCCCATGACGGGTGGGGGGCATTGAAGTCGCCTGCTATGACAAGCGGAGAGTTTCGCGCAAGCGTTGTGGCTTTAGTTAAGAGCGCATGGAAGGACTGTCTGTAGTCTGACGGGGAGCTGTAAACGTTAAGGATAAAAACGCTTTGTTTTAAAAAACGGTTTGGTACGAGTTCGACGAGTATCGCTTCCAGGCGGCTGCGGGTGGGTAATACCTCATGTACTATGTGAGCAAATTTCTTGCTAATCAGCGTGGCTATACCTCTCTTGGTATCCCCTCGTTGTGAGATGGGGTGGTAACCCGATAGTGTGAGAGTATCACAAAGGGTCTCCTGTAGTAATATTACGTGAGGCTTCTTGGGTTGCGCTTTAATGTACTGCAGCAGTGGGGTTTTACGGTTCGCGAAGCTAGCGCAATTCCACTGCCAAATTTCTAACGTGTTTTGGGTTGTGGAAGCCATGATGATTACATTGAATTTGGTGGCCCAGGCAGGTTTGCCGTAGGATCCACAGAAACTACTGTTCTGGCTTTGGTTTTAGCTTTTATGGTGGCTTTTTGCTCTAGAGCTTCCACCCGGCGTGACAGCGTGTCGATGTTATCGTGGTTTTCTCGCGTGAGACGTAAGATTTCGTTTAGAGTGTCTTCTGGTGAGTCGCTGTCATTCGTGTCCGCTTCGCAGAGTGGTGGGGCTCTGCGTTTAGGTTTGCTAACATCTACAGTGGATGAGGGGGGATCTTTAGGAGCTGTGAGAGTTTGTATTTGTTGCCTCGCCTCATTTAGTTGTGTGGTGAGCTGTTGTATGGTTGCCCGAAGACCTGCTAGTTCTGCTCGTAGAGTTGTAACTACCTCGCTTTCATGCTCTGGCAATGAGGGCCGCGTTACCTTTGTGACTGGCGGCGTGCTCCGTAGCGGTGGTTTCTTCCCTTGGAGTCGGTCCGCCCATGTCAGCTCAGCCTGGCGAGATGGGGAGTGTCGCCTGGAGCGGGAGTGGCTGCGCTGGGCACTGCGACGTCTCGCTGTCGGTGTGAGGGAGCGGCTTCGCCTGGATGTCGCATAGGTGCTCGAGGTGGCGCTGGAATCGCGGGAGCTGGCTCCACTCGATCCTCGGGAGCGGCTACGACCGCGTCGACGGCGTCGGCGTCGTCGTTGGCGTACGATGTACGGAACTTGAAATTTACGTTTGCAGTCCTTATCGGCAGTGGGGTGTGGTCCACCGCAGAGGGTGCAGTGGGGCTTACATTGGTGGTTCTCGGGTGGGGTTTTGAGTCCGCACTTTCGGCACCACGTTGTGTTAGGATTAGGGCAAACGTCTGCACGGTGGCCGAGGCTGCCGCAGTTGTAACAAACTTCCGTGTGTCTGCGGAAAAGCGTGCATCGAACTATGCTCGCCCCGCAGTATACATAATTGGGAACTTGCATTCCTTGGAACAGGATGGTGACGGCTGTGGTGTTCTTGATGCGTTTCACCTCCAGGGCACTCGGGTTGCGCTTTGTGACGATCAGTTCTCGGAGCTGGGTATCGGTGAGGTCAATGTCAATGCCTCGGATGACGCCTTTGCACGTGTTATCGGGTGGAGCCGGATATACAGCAACTCGGTACAGAGTGTCTCGCAGCCGTAGTTGCTGTACCATGGTATAAGCTCGTGCGTTTCGTTCGATAGGGGTACACACTACAAAAATGTTCTGGGTGACATTTGGGCATATAGAGTCTTCCATGAGGTCTTGAGGAGCCAGGGCGGCGGCCATCGCCAGGGCTTGCTCAAACTGCACCGGCGTGATTTTAGCCACGTTGAGGCCATCTCGGGGCCTTACGATTATGCGATATGTGTCCCTCGGTAGTTGAGGGAGTCTTGAGGTAGCGACGAGGCGTTGGTACGCGCTTCTCGGTCCGGCGGTGCGGCCGCCGTCCCTACGTCTCCCTCGCGTAATTGTTGGTCTTGCGTCTTGGGATTGGTTAGCTTTGCTCTTGCTTGGCTTACGGTTGTACGCCGTAATCCAGCCTGGGCCATTCGCTTCTTCAGGCGATATTGCTTCGCCTTCGACGATTTCCATGATGAACGGGGTAAACTTGCGGGATAGGCCCAAGCCTACCCACCTTGGCTCACCGGAGCAAGGCTTAGCCCGTTAGGGGTAGCGAGGCAGCGGCGGCGTAAGCACTTCAGAAGGCCAAATGTAGAGAAAGAGTCCACCCACCGAAATAAATACGGTGTCCACGGAATTCTCGTAACTTGGTGCGTACGTTGGTGTGCAAATCACGGTGATTGTAGGCGGCAAACCGCACACAATCATTGAAGATAGCGGAAGCCGATGTTCTAACGCCCGCACTGGTCGGCTTCTCAAAAAAGGTTGTGCAATTTTTTTGGCATCATCTTTCGGCTCAACCCTCTGTTTAGCATACCTGCGTTCCCTGGAGGCTTTCTGACGTGTTACTACGTCTCTCTTAAATTCCTCACCCCGCCAGCTTTTGGGTTTGCGCCTCCTTTTCCCGGTTGATTTGACTCGTATCTTTGAGGGCTTTAACTCAAACAATCGAATAAGATTTGAATACATACACTCTGTTTTTAGTATCTTTCGTGATTATCTTCTCAATCTCTTTAGTTGCTATTTCTATTTGCCTTTTGGAGTAAATATTACCATGTGGCTGTTCATAAGGCCCCCTTCTCATTTGAATTTCTCCTTCAAAGCTCAGCTTGATACGTTTGTGAACACTATCAAAGCTTCTGGACTCATAGTTATGTATTGATTAAATAGTCGTCGTCACCGAATGAACAGCCACACATACAAACACACATGGACACCATGGGCACTCGATTACAACATGTACTGACTAGCCAATGAGCGAGTTTTACTACAGTATATTCATCTATGTTCATCCTCGTTAGCCTATCATACATCCTATGTGGCATGATTGTGTAATCTGTCGTCGACTGCAGCCTTCCTACCTCTCATGTTATCTGCCATTCGCATTTCTCGGTACTGTTGCAAACGATTATATCATGCCTTTACCACTTATCCATTAGCATTCTGCCGGTTGGGTCAGTATATCTCTCCACATCTTCTATGTGCTCATATATATCTTAATATGATTACCTCGCACCCCTCTTCTAGTTTGTTAATTTCATTTTCTATGCAATGTACCATTTCTTGGTTGTCCTCTCTGGCTTTTGCCCTTGCCCACAATTATACAAAACCTAGGAGCGCCATCTGCCCTGTCACGTTCCCTTTTAGCCATAAATGATCCCTGCACTCCTGCTTGGCCCTTTACCAGTCTGTACATTTATGAATGAATGCCCCAATACCACCCACCTTTCTGTTTGTGTCTGTTCTACTACAATATTCCCATGAGTAGTCCAGGTTCGTAGGCAAATTTTTACGATCTTAAGGTGTGTTTCTACAAGCCAGTATACCACCAGCTTAACCCATTCAGCTGTTCTTTTATCTCTCCACACGTCAACCTATTCCTGCCACACTGCATGTTAATGTAGTGTGGCAGGATTACGCCTAAACACGCTTGAATTTTGTCGGCGCTCGCGCCTACGTCAAATTCTCCCCTGGACTCTACGGGTTTTTCAATATTGACTGGACCTTGGAATCGCATCTGTCTATAACACCTGTCAAAGACCCCCTGGTTGTTTTCCTCGTTACTAGCTATCGTGGACCCCGAAGAGCCCACGTGACCCCAACAAAGCATCTGCGCGTCCTGTAAGTCACCAACTCACCTCATGACCTAGCCTCCTATCGAAGTGTATTCTGTGTCGTTGAAAACCACTTCACCTATGCACCTCTGTGTTCATTTCCACTACCTCAAAGCTTTTGTCTCGAGTCATCAGCCATACTTCCTTGTTTGCGTTGACAGTCGCTCTTTGCAGGTGGCCGTCCTGCACCGGTACCTCCGGTGTAGTGCATATCACTACCTGAACATGAGACGAAATGGCCCGCATGCCGTCGACCCCTTTTGCAAGCGCGGTTGCTAGTCCTTCTAATTCTATGTTTGAAACATCGTTTGGACGGCCCGTAATTATCACGAAGCTTCGTCCATAAGCTTAAGCTGTGAGGTTTACGCTCGCTTGCCTTATGACTGCTTCCAGCGTATGTCCTGGGAACATACCTACTGAAACCCTCTTGACGCACCTTACCCTCTCTTTGATTGCTTCGGCGCTTCGATTTAAATTCTAGTGTCCGGCGAATAATAAATGCTCCGATTCATTTGCCCTGAGTGAATAAACATCATCCTTCAGAGCCACGACCACGGGTCTTTGTTCTTAACATTTTCTGCCGTAACTCAGGAGTGGTCGTTCCGGGATGACGATGTCGTCAGCTGAGCATCTTCAGAAGGTGCATGGAACTGTCAAGGCCAGCGTCTCATGGAATTTTACGCTCCTGACAGGACTACTGCGGGAATCCAGCACCGAAGCACGTGAGGTGAACAGGAAAGTTACTGTTTTGATCACTAGAGAAACTCAGCTCTGCCAGTTAGACAAGAAGATACTCGACGTAACTGAAAACGAGGATTTGACCAGGAACTCGGGGATGCTGCATGCTACTGTGATAAGGTCGTGTATGCAATCGCTAAGGGGCAGTATTTCCTGTGTGGACGCAAACTACTAAAGTCATGTATGTGACGTGAGCTGTTCTGTGCTTTGTTACGCCAGATATGAAAATGAAAACTACAGCCGAGTTGCTTTCAAAAAAATAGCGCACGACTCTGACATTGTCCAAAGCATGAAAAGAGACATTACAGGTCACGAAGACTCATACTCTAAGTACGAAATTGAGTTTTGTGCTAGTAAAAAACAAGATAAAAGCCGTTTGATTGAAGTTGAAGGAAATAATATAGCATTGAACGTTACGGCGTGCGACAGTGTGAAACCATCTATTCAGAATTCGATGCTTCTAGCCACTTTTGGCAAAGATGAAGAGGCGATGACGTCCATGAAAGATACTCAACAGCATACGTTTCACGCTGCGATTCGCACAAAAAGGGAGCAGCCATTGGATGAGTCGGGCAGTACTGCGAAGTTCAAGCAAGAACCAAGAGACAAAAAAGATCAAGCGATTGTTAGTCTTGGAAAAGCAAAAGGAAATCGACGCTAAGATGAATGCTGTGGTAATGGTGAGAAGATTGACCACGATGGGCACGGCGCTGTCACGAGCCAACTGATCATGAGTGCCAGAAAACCTGTCGACAGCTTACCAACCATCAACAATGAACGATTCTATCAGCCAGTCGTTGGAGCGAGATGTCCTGCCATGTTTTTTGTGGTGTCGTTCATCATTAGATGTACTTGTTGGACGTCAGGACATTATTCAACTCAGGTTCCTGGTACCAGACGAAGATGTGGCAAAAGAAGGGGATAGTCACCTAAGTGCGAAGTTGAACACGCCGCTTGTGCCTCTGATAGTAAAGAGGGGGTTTCTGGAAATGGAGCCGCAGTGAAACCGCCGCTGCGCCAACCAACTGCGGAAGCGTTACAGAAAGCTTATTGCTACAGAGCAGCGAGAGCGCAAGACACAGGGCTCACGTCACAGCAAGAAACGTTGGTTCATGTATCCCGGCACTTCATGGAGAAGACTGCACAATGCTGGCGTCAACACGTCGAAGTGTATTGGTACCTTGACTGTGGCACGTAGCCATGTTGTCACATGACACACGTCTCATGGTTATCATGTTTGCACCGGTCCCATAACTTCGCAATCCATTGACGTCACGTAATGCTAAATTTGGCATATTTGAAGCTAGCAAAACGGCCATGATCGCATAATAAGTGTGGCATGTAGTCATGTTGTTACATGACACGCGTGTCATGATCATCATGTTCGGATGTGTCATTTACCTATGTCTTCCATTCATGCATCGTAATACCGAAATTCTTATATGGGACGCTAATGAAATGGCCACGAGCGCAACATGAGCGGGACATGTATTCATGTCATTACATGTCACGAATATCATGTTATTCGTGTTTGCACCAGTCTCATACCTTCGTCATCTATTGACGTCCGGTTATAGCAAATTTCGTACGTGAAGCCAGCAAAACGGCCGCCAGCGCATCATGAGAGTGGCGTGTACTCATGTTGTCACATGACACGCATGTCCTGATTATGATGTCAGCACTAGTCACATACCTTCGTCATTCATTCACGTACCGTAATACCAAACTTTGTATTTGTGACGCTAACAAAATGGCCGCGAGCGCATCATGAGCGTGGCATGTAGTCGTATTGTTACATGACACACATGTGATGATTTTCATGCTAGGGTCAGTCACTTGTGTTCGCCATGCAATCATGTCATACCATACTGGTTTTGAAACATGTCACGTGAACGAAACAACCGCGAGAGCTGCAGGAACATGAAGTGTATATCATGACAATCATGACATACATGTCCTAATTTTCATGTTTTGACTAGTCAAATATATTTTTCATACAGTCATGTTAGACCATATCAAGTTTGGTATTGATATCATTATCGAAACGGCCAGGAGAGCTGAAAGTCGTAGGCGGCTAGATAGGGAGATAGATAGATAGATAGATAGATAGATAGATAGATAGATAGATAGATAGATAGATAGATAGATAGATGGATAGATAGATAGTTCGAAGTCAATGAAGTTGGCTAAGAAATGCTTCGCATTAAAAACAAGTAGCTTATTCATTGAAGACCCACAAAACGTTTATGGCATTGCTCATACCCCATATTACTGATTTTGAACCTATACACCTCTGAAGAGTGCACTTCGCTGGCAGTGTCATGATCCTATTGAGAGAAAGCAGCATACCACACCCCTTATAAAGTCGTATGGTTACGCTGAATGCTTTCTATCGTCACATTCTATTTGATGAAAAAGTAACACGGCCTTTTTCTATTCTTGCTGTGTGTATGCTGCGATTTTCTTAACGCACGCGTGGGGCTAGCTTTCGCGATAATATTGGGACGCATTCTTTTTCTTTTTTCAGCAATCGCAGCCCTTTCTCGCATTTTGAACGATGGTGCGACACTTGGCAGTGCAATTGTCCTATCATAGTCTGGTATCGACACGCCCGATGAGCATCGCTGCGTCGCTGTTCATTGTTTGCTTTGCAAGCACTTGCTGCTTCTTGTTCAGTAAAAGCGTCTTGTGAAAGTGCAACATCCAGATCTGTTTGGTTAGTCTCCGTTTTTCGCTTACTTGTTGTTTGACGTAGGGGACCAACTCGTGAAGAAAAATCATTGTGCGGCTTCTATGCACTTCAAATCATGTAAGAAAGATAGTTCTCAAAAGGAGTAGGCGCGCGCAGTCAGGAAGAAGTTTTCTGGTGTGAAGCGCAGGCCTTCATCGCGCAAGTGTCTGCTGCATACGACTGTCGATGCAGACTTTTCGTTGATGATGAGGTTCTCTATATTCTTTAGTGACTCGCCGCACAACTCAGTATTGTTTGGGAATCGATGAGAAGGAACACGGGGTATTTTCTCCGAATGAGACTTCCAATACTTAACCACGGCGATCGAGTGGCCGTGACGGAACACTGCATTACACCTTCACGCAGTTAATTTACATCCATGTGTTATGCAAGAACTGTAGGTTGTGCGACTGCCTTCTCGACCAAAAAATTACTTAAGAGTGAACACTGAAAAATCATCGAAGGAAATGCTGGCGTGGTGTGTAAATATTAGAATAAAGCTAGGCACACTAGAGATAAAAGGCAATTCACAACAACCTGCTTTTAATAGTAAGCTTCAAGAGAATTCATACAGAATTTCAAGACAAACAGCTCCTTACTTGCCGAAAAGTTGTAATGCTCTCAATTTACATTTATAAGCATGTTGTTCTACGAACTAGAACGATAGTGGAAAACTCATTTACAGTGCAGTATTAGTTCCGGGGCAAGCGGCTTGCGACCGTAAACAGCTGTGTACTTTGTTTGCATTCTTCATGGTCGTGGCTTGCAGTACAAAACAATGCAAATGAGCTTGGAGTCTCCGCAATCATCATTTTCAGTGGTGTTAACACTTTGACGATGCACACCACCACGTGCGTGCCATCCGAACACGTTATTCAGCAGCAAGCGCTCTCTCTGTTTTTTTACTTTCTTTCTCCTTATACGCAGTTTTTTAGCCTTAGATATACAACACACGTACGTGTTTATATTAGTTGTCAGGCTGCAGACAGTAGCTGTTAGCCCTGAAAACACTTCAAAAGTATTTCAAAAATAAAGAAAAATAGGAAATAGCTAGGTAAGCGAAGGCGTGCTGGTCATTCCGTGGGCGACCTTTTTTATTTGCGACATCATTGTCCGACGAGACCGAGGGCCAGAGGTGTTTAGTGCTCTCTGCTTGCAGAACGGGTGCAGAATTGTTCTTCTATCTCTCTGATTGTTGCCAGTTTTTAATACCTTCCGTATTATACTTCTCATCAGCCGATTCTTCCGCCTTCTCGCTTAGCTTCAGCTTGTATTATTTACGAGCACATACAAACCCACCTTAGGCAGCAAGCCATCTGGTAAATTAGTTTGCTTTTACTATATGATCCTCCGTCTATCTACGTTTTCGCTAATAATCCCCCTCTGCCTCTTTGTGGATAACCCTTGTTCAACTGTTTCACATCGACAAACTCCTATGTGCCGTGTGCGCGGTGCAGAAGATGCAATGTCAGGTTGGCTGTGCCCTTACCGCTGACGGGTGGCGAAACATACTCAGAAACACTCCTATTGTATTTGCGATGGGTGAAAAGGCCGTAAGAAAAGAACCACACGTGCGTGCAGTCTAGCCCGGCCGTGCTTTCGACAGTGCCCGTTAGATGGTTGGGCGGTACTAACGCTCGTAGAGTTACTGTATATGCTACCTTTAGGTAGGGTAGCAAATATAGAGTTACTGTATATGCTACCTTTAGGTAGCAGAGTAGCGCCAAGGTACGCAATCTTGGGTTCAAAAGTCTTGCAGGAAAGTCACTCGCACCCACGTGGGAGCAACGCTCGCGCTTCAGAGTGCTACCATTGTCCCTCAATATTGAGAGACCATAGTATTACCGTGGGTTTATTTATTTTTCCACTTTTTTCCATTTGTTAATGTTATGAGTAAAACTCGGTTGCTCTGGTCACCCCTAGAAGCTTTGATTTGATGCTTATGTTCTTGGTATGTGATAATAAAACTAAGTGCTTCAGCTCGTTCAACCATTAAAATGGTTGGTTTATACTATAGCTTGTTATTTATGGCAGGTCACACTAGCTTGGTCTTCTTTTCCGCTTTTTTTTCATTTACAATTATGAAAAAATTTTTGCACTTTGATCGTGATTGAGCCAGTTAGGGTGAAATTTTCATCGTGTTGGACTCACTCGTTTACTGTGTGAGCGAGCCAGTTGCAGTTTTATCGCCTTCAACTGAAGCGAGTTGGATAGCGATCGATAGTACCCGTGCGACGCCCATGTTTCACGCGGCTCTTTATTACGCTCGTATTACTATGGCGAATCACAACAGTTAATTGATGGAATCGTTGTTCAACAGCCCTGTCGCTCCCAACATTCCTTCCGCGTAAGGTTTGAAAGCGGCATTGATTTCACGTCATTCACGCGCTAGCTGCAACACCTTGCCGATATGAATGTCTAGTTTAACTTATTCTCCCTTTATTTTTAGTGTTATATTGGTCAGACCAATCAGAACGTAAGCACCCGACAGATGCTGACCACTCTGCATGTATACCGTAATCACTGCATCTGTGGGCAATACAAATTTAGCAAATTTGCAGTGCCGTGGATAGATAAAAAGAAATCAAACATTTATTCCTTTCTCACTGAGCACTAATCTTTTTCTAGCAACATCCACTGCAAAGCGTCTAATCACAAGGTCTGCAAGTAGTACAATTTACCACAGAATGCACTTGATACCGCATTTCTCCCGATCAACATGAATACAGTACCGAAGAATTGCGGCGAGAATAACAACAGCCGATGTCAACAAAGCTTGATCTGCCCAGAATCTTCGCAGCGTTGGCTTCTCTGCTGTGCAGTTGAACCACTTATGGCCACGTGATGGTGCTCGGCGAATAGGAGCACTGAACTCCTGCAGGCGGATCGAGCGGCGCCCAGAAAACAGTGGGGCAACTCTGCTACCTAAATGTAGCAAATACAGCAACTCCTAAGTGTCAATCACTGGCCCGCGTAGGCTCGCGTCTACGTGTCAAAAGCGTCAAATGCGCCTCTCGGCGTCGGCGTCGGAGCGGCATACGCGAAGAGGCGCGAGGGATCAAGCCGGGCTTGATATTTTTGCCACGCGTACGCTACGTCCCCACGCGTACAGCGGCGCCAACCAACCAGAGGCCGCGATGCCTCCGAATGTTATGCCTAATGGACGCCGCTTCAAAGGTACGGCCGAGTGCTGGAAGAAAGCACGCAAACTACTCCAAACGTGCCTGAATGACCGCTTCGTAATCTATAACGACAACGACATGACGAACGACTGCGAGCGCTACCACTGTGACGTTGTTTCGTGCCGAGTTTGAACGACGCCGACAAATCCAGCGGAAGCCGGCCGGTTATGCTTGCACCGGTCTCGAGTGCGATCGTTGGCCAAGCGAAAACATCGCACAGACTACTGGAGCATGTCGATCTGTGATTTTCCGTACTAAAAACGAGTGTAAACAGACTTCGGAGGTTCGAAGCTTTGAGCATGAGCCCTTGCCTACAGTGGAGGCGATTCAAAGCGGTGTCATCTGCATCTAGCGTAGGCCTCTACCCTCTAGTTCGTATGAGCCAGCACTTGCGAGCAACATCGGCTGAAAAAAAATCTACGGTAGTTTCCGTCGCAGCAGAGACACAATATACGACGCCGGAAACATTGTGTATTGCATACGGAGGAGTTTTTATCTGCACTGTGTTTGTTTTCAACATCGGTATTCATCATCCCTGAAAGCGAACATCACACTAGCCAGCCCATTTCAGTGATGTGAAATCATACGTACTTATATTAGTGTATTCGCGAATCGTATGACGCTTAAACATTCGTTGGCATCGATGCTAATCGTTTTTGTGTGTTGCCAAGCTAATAACAAGCGTGCGCTGGTTGGTAGCAGGGTGATGCGACTTCGTGTAGGGTACCAGCAACGCTGACACATTCAGCTGTCAGCGGTGTAATTTCCACTCATGTACAAGATAGAAACTCGAACGTGCGTTGCTGTGGTGATCGAAAAACAATTGCATGATTAAGTGCTGCTGGTATTGCCTGCTATTTAACTTCTTGCTTGTTCTGCTTCCCTGCCATGCTCAGTGGCACATACGTTGTTTGAAGGCATTCTAACACACGCATTTTAAACTAATAGTTCATTATGATACTCGTAGCCATAGGCATACAATGGCACTTCTCCATCGTTTTGCAGTTTACCATAATCTAACACGAGTTTTGTTTACAGCAGGAAAGAAAACTGAAAACCTTGTGAGAAGCACAGGATTTCAAATCAGCTGCACGATGACACGATAGTAGGAAGAGAAGGTCCCCATATGTATGCACAGAATGAATGAAAGTGCACTAGTACTGTACTGCACTTTGTGTAGAAGAAAGTCAAAAAGTACCTCAAGTGACTTACTACCTTTCAGAACTGTGGATGTATTTATCTGTTCCTCCAGACTGTAATGAACTGAAGATATTATTAGATGGTTTCGAACATTGAATCTGTGTATGTGTTTCCAAGGACTGCTTCTTTCTGTTCAGTTTTTTAGTATACACATTACCTTGGACTAAATATGTAAGTACCTAAGCATATTCAAAATATCAAGATAGTCAGTTTAGCTATGTTAGAAAACATGCCAAAACTTCTGTACGGTGCTCTGGTGCAATCCTATGACAGGTATCTGTCCCATTCAAATTTTGGGCATCTTTTATTGATTTTAGGGTATTTTTACTATTGATGACATGTGAAAACCTTCTACACAATGGTTGGCTACAATCTCAAAACCAATCTCTGTCTCATCAAGAAGTGTCAGATGCATTTTGTAAATGTTAAAGAATATTTAAACTAGCATCAAAGTGCAGAAACCTTCAACACAGCACTGATCTGCAATCACAATCTAGTTTATAAGCCATTTGTAGTGCTCTCTAACACGTTCGAATAAAGTTATCAAACACTGGAATGATCTACTTGGTTTGGTTCATGATACCAGTGTGTCCGACTTTTTGGAGGCACTTGTATCATAATAATGTTCTATTTCTCTCATTTCTTACGGTGTGCACTCAGGTAGTAGTCATATTTGCTTACGTTGGCACAATTATTTTGATATTACTGTTTAAACGCTTTCATTTTGTATATATGTAAACCACTACTGCAGTAGCCTCACATTGGGCTGCCGTATTTGAAAATAAATCAATATATCACCCGAAAGTGTTCTACGCTGTGCTCTGTTCCAATTTGATCACTAATATTTGTTGCATCATGAAGTGTCGGGTGAGTTTTATTGCATTGGAGAATATTTTGGCTTCCTTCCATACAAGGTTCCATTCCGATATTATGACCGATATCTGTTACCTCATGAACAGTTGGGTGTCTTTTTGTTGCTTTAGAGAATACCTTGACTAAAGACAACGTCCAGAAGTCTTCCATACAAGGTTCATTTCAAATATTATTACCGATATCTGTGACTTCATGAGCAGTTGGGTGCGTTTTTGTCGCTTTAGAGAATACTTTGACTAAAAACAACGTCCAGAAGTCTTCCATACAGGGTTGAGTTCCAATATTATGACCGATATCTGTGACTTCATGACCGGTTGGGCGTGTTTTTGTCCCTCTAAAGAATACTTTGACTAAAGACAACGTCCAGAAGTCTTCCATAAAGGGTTCAGTTCCAATATTATGACCGATATCTGTGACTTCATGACCAGTTGGGTGTGTTTTCGTCGCTTTAGAAAATACTTTGACTAAAGACAACGTCCAGAAGTCTTTCATACAGGGTTCAGTTTCAATATTTTGATCGATATCTGTGATTTCATGACAAGTTGGGTGTGTTTTTGTGGCTTTAGGGAATACTTTGACGAAAGACAACGTCCAGAAGTATTCCATACAGGGTTCAGTGCCAATATTATGACCGATACCTGTGACTTCATGAGCAATTCGGTGCGTTGTTGTCGCTTTAGAGAATACTTTGACTAAAGAGAACATCCAGAAGTCCTCTATACAGGGTTAAGTTCCAATATTATGACCGATATCTGTGACTTCATGACCAGTTGGGTGTGTTTTTGTCGCTTTAGAGAATACTTTGACTTAAGACAACGTCCAGAAGTCTTCCATACAGGGTTCAGTTCCAATATTTTGACCGATATCTGTGACCTAGTGAGCAGTTAGGTGCAGTTTTGTCGCTACAGAGAATACTTTGACTAAATACAACGTCCAAAAGTCTTCCATACAGTGTTCAGTTCTAATATTATGACTGATACCTGTGACTTCATGACCAGTTGGATTTGTTTTTTGTTGCTTTAGAGAATACTTTGACTAAAGACAACGTCCAAAAGTCTTCCATACAGGATTCAGTTCTAATATTATGACTGATACTTGTGACTTCATGACTAGTCAGGTGCGTTTTGTCACTTTAGAGAATACTTTGACTAAAGACAACATCGAGAAATCTTCCATACAGGGTTCAGTTGCAATATTATGACCGATATCTGTGACATCATGATGTGTCATGCACAGTTAGTTGCATTAGAGCACATTTCGACTATGGAAAATACCCAAAGGCATTCTGCGCACTATTTGGTTTCTATCTTATGACCACTATCTGTTGTATCATTAAGAACCAGGTGTGCTTTGTTGCATTGGAGGATAATTCTAAGACACACATCAGCCGAAAGCCTGCTGGTCTAGCCTCAATTGCAGTCTTATGACCTATATATGTTGTATCAATAAGAATCAGGTGTGCTTTGTTGCATTAGAGGATATTTCCAAGACACACATCAGCCGAAAGCCTGCTACTCTGGCCTGAATTGTAGACTTAAATCTGTCAGATCATGAAGTTTCAGGCGTGAATAATAAGGTGAGTGCTATGAAGTATGAAGCGTAAATGTACTGAAGGTTCCAGCATATTCACGATATTGGTAATAAATTTGGTAGTGCAGGTATAGAAACCTGGTGGTTTGTATACCTGATTAGGAGGGCAGCCGCCGCCTCATTCACCAAAGAGAGGAGGGGGCTCAATATCAACTCCATATAATAACATAATAGGGAGGGGGCGCTAAGTCAGCCCCTAAATGGACATAATAGGAAGGGGACACTGCGACGAACTTGTGCACCCCCCCTCAAGGAGAACCTTGATAGATGTACGCTATCCCCCCCCCCCCCCTTAAGGAGCCTAGGATAGACGTACAGTATCCTAGACGGGAATGTTCATTCGCGGGAGCGGCGCACGCACCGATGTTGATTTCTGGTGCATACCGTTGTAGTTACTTTAGGCACTGGAATATCAATTACTTCTAAAATAGTCTAAACTGTTGTGAGTGAAGCACTATCAATTTTTTAACGTGCTCTCATATCCTCTAAAACATACAATCAGCTCCAGTGAAGAACGTGCGTTCTCTGCAGAACTTGGACAGTTCTAAGCCAAAAGATCAAGCAACATTGTGCATTGGCCTTGGACACGTGGGCGTGAACGCGGTTGACGCGTGCCAGTGGTTGCGCACCCTTTTCCTCCACAGGCACGACAAGACGCTTTTGACGCATAGGCGCGTGCATATGCGTGCCAGTCGTTGGCACTTTAGCGCTCGCTCTTGGCGCGTGTTGCGGTTTCAAAGAACGCTAGGGGCGCGGCTCTGTCCCTCTCTCTCTCTTGTGACAGCGGGGGTGATGGAGTGCGCAGCGCGGCTGCGCGGCAACGCAGTCCCTAGTTTCGGGCTCGCAGAGGGGCTGCTGCGGCACCGCAGCGCAGACAAGCGGATCGAGAGTTTCGAGCTCACGAAGCTGCAGCGAAACGAGTGCCGGCAAACTGACCGAGAGCTGAAGGCTCGCGAAGCTGTAGTGGCACGGAAACGTCTGCAGACATTTCCGTGCCACTGCAGCTTCGCGAGCCCTCAGCTGATCCAGACGCGACGAGGACTCGCGCAGCTGCAGAGCCGGCATTGTGCGGGGAACTTCACAATTACTGATCCCCCGGAACTTTGCCCACTCGTCATCATTCACTTCGTGGATATGCTGTGATTTTTTTTCGTGTGTGTTCCCCTCCTCGTGGTATTCTGCGCGAGTTTGTTCGTTTTAGTGACCACAAACATTTTAGAAGGAAAACTTGTGTGATAGTGCTTTAGTTATGTTAGGTCAATCTCCTGTAACATGTTGTCTATGTTGTTGTTGCTGCTGTTGTGGGTAATTTTGTATGCTGTTTACGCACGACTAGAAGCGTCGGCAGTGCAACTAAGTGTAACCCCCCTCCCTCCATACAGTTCTCGAAGTTGTATGCGCAACAATCGTACATACAACATATTTGGGTTGAAAGGAGTTATGTTTAAAGCAAATGAAGGATGGCCAGTCGGTAGACCGCGCCTGAAGAAAATGTGAGATAATAGAGAGTTACAGTATACCGGGCTTACCGGGATACCGGTTGTATCGTGATACCAGAATTGAAGTGCGCATGCGCAGATACGCTTTTCACCAGTGCCACTCCCCGTACGCGCGGTATTTTTCAGATTTCACGCAACCATGGTAGCATAGGTGTACGTAGTGACGTAAACATAGTGGCACTCTCAGACGCCTGCTTTGAAGTGATTTTGGCGTAGTTGTTGAAAGATTCACCTTGTTCACAGCAAGCGACTGTTCAAAGGGGCTTCGCTTGCCTTCAGTGAGCTTCGATGACCGAGCATTACAGATAAGTTGGCGTAGTTTTTGAGATAGCTTCCCATTTCAAACGCGTCTAGGCTCAACTACAAGATAAATGTAAAAAAATTGGCAACATAATTATTTTCGTGTTTGGTGTGTGGTTCATATTTGTTTCCTTATATTATTACTAAAATAAACTTCTAACAATGTTTCACGGGGCGGCATAGGTAAACATTCTCGTTTTCTTTTATTATTTACTGTTCTTTAACCTGTTAAAAATCTAATAGGTAGCACCACCATCTCAGCTGGTGCACGTAAACCACGTAAACGCCATACCGCTAAACTATTCGCAAATTTCACCGCCTATAGGGGGCGCTCATTCGAATTTATTATGGCTCAATATAGGTTCGGTTTGGACTGTCACGGTGGATGGACGTGTTTTTGAGCGCTCCCGATCGACTGCGCAGAAAAGTGTTTTTGCATGTTCTGAGCTTGTCTTCATAATTATAAGGCACCAGTTGAAAACTTCGAAGCACTTATTTTATGGTACGGCGTTTTCGGGGGCCAGTCACCAGGTATTTATTGGTGCGTGTGTGTTTGTTTGAATTTATTGTTGTTTTATTCTTTTGCCACCCCGTGGGGGAGGTGCGCGTACATTGAACATGCAAATTCTTGTAGTAGAGCTTAGACTTTCTTTTTTTCGTATGGCAGTGCTAGAGTTCAGTAATTAACGAGTATAGGAACAATTGCTGTCAGAAAGACATTGAACAGACTGCAAAGTGTTCAGGATGTGGAGTGGGCTTGAAAGTGGACCCAAGTGTAGAAGCGGATGGAGAAGAGGCTGATGCGAAGTGTCGGCAATGTGAGGTCGAGGAAAAAAATGGAGAAAAGAATGGTTGCCCAGAGTGAACTGCTGATGAGAATCGCCGAGCTCGAGAGTGCGTTGGCGACAGAGCAAGCGAAAACGAGGGCAATGGGAGAAAGGCTGAAGTCCGCCGAGGAAGCACTAGCCAAGGTGAACAGAGGAGCGGCCTATGGAGAGAACAGTATAAAACCGGCAACCAGAACGGCGGAGAAGAAAGAGAAACAAGTTTAGAAAAAAACAGGCTCAGCCGGTTCAATTGTCGCAAGGCCCTGCTTCAGCGAAGTAAGGGTGGGGCTGGGAGGGGACAACGCAGCCGGCGTCACAGGTACAAGTAGCACCAGGTGCAGGACGCTCCAGCTGAAAAGTCACAGCATGTGATAATCGCCAGGGACTCGAATTTAAATCGATGCACAGAAGCCATCAAAGAAAGGGTAAAAGGTGACAAGAGGGTTGCAGTAGGGGAGTTTCCAGGACGCAAGCTGGAAGCAGTCATGAGGCAAGCGAGCGCAAAACTCAAAACTGCAGCTGATAGACGAAACCTCGTGATGATTTCAGGTGGCCTAAATGATGTCCCAAATAAGGATACAGCAGGACTAGCAACCAGACTGGCGAAAGGCGTCGATGACATGCGCACCACTTGTCCTCAGGTACAGGTAGTGATATGCACGATACCGGAAGTACCGGGGCGTGATAGCAACCTGCAAAGAGCGGTTGTTAACACAAACCAAGAGATATGGCGGATGAGTCGAGAGAAAGGCTTTGAGGTAGCGGAAATAAACAGAGAGGTGCATAGGTGGGATGGTTTTCAACGAGACAGAATTCATTTCGATTGGTGGCTAGGTCATGAGGTGGGTTGGCGACTTGCAGGACGTGCATTAGCTTTTTTTGGGGGGCAATTGGGCCCTTCGGGGCGCAGGGTAGCTAGTAACGAGGAAAACAACCAGAGAGACTCTTTGACAGGTGGTATAGACAGATACGATTCAAAAGTGCCACCAGTATCTAAGATAGGTAGAGTCCGGGGCTGAAATAGACACAGCCACGAACGCCGAGCTAATTCAGACATAGAGTATATTAACATGCAGGGTGGTAAGAATAGGCTAAAGTGGGAAGAGATAGAAGAACAGCTAAGGGAAGAGAGGCCGATGGTATACAGTTTTGTAGAAACACATCTCAAGGACATAGAACAACCACCGAGCAATCCCGACCACGCGTGGGAATATTGTAGTAGAACAGAAGGCAGCAGAAAGGGGGATGGTATTGGGGAATTCATTCATAAAAGTACAGACTGGCAAAGGGTCAAGTAGCGTGCAAGGAACATTTATGGCTAAAAGGGAAAGTTGCAAGGCAAAAGACACACCTTGATTTCTTGTGCTTGTGGACGGGAGCAAAGCCGAGAGAGGAAAACCAGGCAATGGTAGAGTGTATATCAAAGGACATTCAGGAGTTAGGAAGAGAGTGCGAGATAATTACACTACGAGATATGAATGCGCACATAAAAGATATAGATGAGTATACCGACCCGACAGGCAAAACCATCATAGATATGTGTGAAAGGCTTGATTTGATCATTTGCAACAGTAGCGAGAAGGGTGAAGGGCAAATAACATGGGAGGTAGGAAGGCTGCAGTCGACGATAGATTATGCACTGAGGTCACATAGGATGTATGATAAGCTCAGGGGAATGCACATAGATGAAGATGGCTCCAGATGTCTGGGTAGTGATCACAAACGTATCTAGCTAAGTTTTAGAAGAGCAGTGAAAGTGCGAAGGAGACAAGATTAGAAACTACCGGAAATTTTTTATCCAGAAAGGTAAATTGAAATTGCCATTAAGCAAATTGAGAAATTAATCACGGAGGATAATAAAACAGTGTGGACATACACGAATCTATTTAGACTGTTTGAGCTAGAGCTTGATAAGACGCGTGACAAGTCACCACAAAAAAGAAGACACAAAACCAAAATTTTGTGAGATGAGGAAGTTAAGAGAGCGATAGCAAAACGTCAGGAAGCCTCGAGGGAACACAGACATGCTAAGCAGCGGGTTGAACCGAAAGATGATGTTGAAAGAAAATGGGAAACCTTTCTAAGCAGTAGAAGAGATGCATCCCTTCTGATCAATGAAAAGATTAGAAGAAAGGGAGCTAAGTGGCTGGCAGAAGTACAGAAAAATGATAGAAAGGCAGCTGCAAAATTTCGGAACCTTCTAAACTCCCTAAGAAATGAGACGAGCCTAGAGCAGAGGTTTATAATTACAGCCCAATGGGCTAGGCTAGAAGGGGACGAAGCTATTGAATATATAAGAACAAGGGCGACAGAAAAATTTCGACATAGAAGTGCTTTATGCACCACAATAGACAAGGATGAATCAAGTGGCGCAATGGCTCCATTTTCAAAACGAGATTGGGAAAGGGCTGAGAAAAGGGTTCCTAATAGTACATCAAAAGGCCCAGATGGCATTCCAATTATGCTGATAAAGACATTAGGTCCGAAGTCTAAGCAGGCTTTGAAAGAGGCAATGAGCAAACTAATAATCGATGGTGAAGTTCCCGACGCATGGAAACTTAGCAGGATGAGCATGATCTATAAAGAAAAGGGGGGTAAAGCTGACATAAACAACTACTGTCCTATAACAGTGACATCAGTGGTGCAGAATATATGGCGATGCAGATTATAAAGGAAAGAGTGCACGCAGTATGAATAGAGCATGAGGGCGTGCTGGGGGAACTGCAGAATGAATTACTGAAACAGAGGAGGTTGGAAGACAATCTGTTCTCACTGCAGGGCATCGAAATATCAGAAAAAGAACAGAGGCCTCTGTGAATAGCATTTTTGGATGGCAAGGGAGCGCACGATAGCGTGGTTCAAGAGGAATTGTGGGGAATACTGGACACACTAGGCGTGGCACATGCGGTCACTAATCTTTTAAGAATATATATCAAGGTAACAAGGTAGTTATAAAGTGGGAAAAACAGGTATTCAAGCCTGCAGAGGTCAAACGGGGGCTTAGGCAGGGGCGTCCCCTGTCACCCTTATTATTCATGATGTACCTACAAGGATTAGAGGCCAAATTAGAGGGAAGCGGACTGGGCTTCAACCTCTCTTTCGTCAAACAAGGAAAACTCATTGAACAGGCACTACCAGCCTTGATGTGCGCAGATGATATAGTGCTAATGGCCGACATCAAGGAAGATTTGCAGAGAGTGGTGGACATCTGCGGTAATGAGGGAGATAGGTTAGATTTCAGATTCAGTAAAGAAAAATCAGCAGTCATGATTTTCAATGACAATAGAGGTAGTGAGCTTAGAATACAGGAGGTCACGCTAGAGATCACAGATAAATATAAATATCTGGGCGTATGCATAAGCAATGGGGCCGAATACCTAAGGGAACACGAAATATACGTGACGACTAAAAGTAACAGGAATGCAGCGGTAATGAAAAATAGGGCACTGTGGAATTACAATAGGGATGATGTTGTCAGAGGAATATGGAAAGGGGTCATGGTTCCTGGTCTGACGTTCGGCAATGCGGTCTTGTGCATGAGATCAGAAGTTCAAGCAAGGTTAGAAATTAAGCAACGTGGAATAGGTAGGCTTGCCTTAGGAGCTCACGGGAATACACCAAATAAGGGAGTACAAGGTGATATGGGATGGACATCCTTCGAGGGCAGGGAAGCTAGCAGCAAGATAAAATTTGAAAAGCGATTGAGGGAAATGGGGGAGAAGCGTTGGGCTAGGAAGGCATTCAGGTACTTGTACATGAAGAATGTCGACACAAAAGGGAGGAAGCGAACCAGAAAATTAACTGGTAAATACTTAGAAAACAGCAGGGGGCCAAACCAAAAAGAATTATCGGTTAAGAAGAAGATGAAGGAAGCTGAGACAGATATGTGGAGAATTGGCATGATTAAAAGTCCGCACTAGATGTCTATCAAACTTTTAAGCAGGAGATTGCCAAGGAAAGAATCTATGATAATACTCGGGGTAGTTCTCTACTGTTTGAGGCCAGGACGGGAGTATTGCAGACCAAGGCATATCGGGCCAAATACGAAGGGGTAGACACGGTATGCAGTGCGTGTAGAGAGGAAGATGAAACTGCCGAACACTTGATAGTGTGTTGTAAAGGGCTTCGCCCTATAGTTCAGGATGATGGCGCAGTGTTTTTCAACGCAGTTGGGTTTAGGGACAGGGAGGGCAAAATAGACTTTAAGCGGGTAGAATTAACTAGGAGGAGGTTAAACGATTGGTAGCTAAATCAAGGCATGAGTGAAAATTAAACGCTTCACTGCAAAGTACGAATCCTCAACGTCACTTTTTAAAAGGGGAAGAAAATAAATCTAGTTTTTGGTTCATTAAGTATTACGGCTTGGTGGCGCTAGCCACCGCCTGATCTAAAGGGTACAGCCATATCCATCCATCCATCCTATAGATGTCGTTTGGGGGTTCATGCCGGCGTGGTCGCGGTACGAGCAATTGTGTGTCCGTCCCTTCGAATAGGCACTGCGCCGTGCTCCCTACCAGGTTGCAGAAATTAGGTGCCTTTTTTCATCTTCTAACCACTACCACCACCACCTTCGAACCGCATTGTCGTTCCGGGTAAAGCCACGGTCTTTTCATGGCTTTATTCGGAAGGCCACTGAGCTTAGGATGTATCATGTCCCATATTGGGAGCTCAGAAACGCGTGTGTGCTGTTTAATTGAAGGCGAAGAAGTTCTGAATGACAGGCACATAATTTGCTGCTGAGTTAAGGCGTGCACAGCATCGTCATACACCATACAACGATGGTATCTGCAGACATCACAAGTGCAGCAAAACCGACACGAGCTGTGGTTCGAATAAAGCAGCGACGAAACAGTCAGGGTTAGCCCACGACTTTGCTTGTTTGTCCGCACTTATGGGAGTTTTGTTTCTCCGCAGAGAGATATTTAAGAAACTCTTGTTGCCTACTGGGCCCGTGCTGATAAAACGCTTGCTGCTGATGCGTGCATGCACACAGTCGTTCTCTCCTGGCTTGAAAATGCGAGCAGATTGCGGCCCCCTTCAGAAAAGTACGACTGAAGCCCTGCGTTTGGAAGCAAAAGCAGCATAGTGGTTGAGTGAGCTGGAGATCTTATTTATTGTGTTTTCGCATCGACTAGCGGCTCCGGCAGAAGCGCTGGTGCTCTGAAGAGTACGGCCGCAGGCTCGCGTGGTCTCAAGTAAACGACTGTGTACAGCCGAAACTACAATTTCATGCGCTTGTTACCAAAAGAAATTTGGCTGTATCCGGATGTTGAAGCGTGATCTGTTTGGTTGCATTGCACGTGGTAAAACTTAAGGCATCCATGTAAGCTGATTTCAACGCCGTACGAGCGCTAATTTCAAAATAAAATGATGAACGGCATTTTGGGCAAGTTGGTAGTCGATTTGTTCACTACGACTGCATAACAGGAAAGAAAGACTAACAACAATGAAGGGCCACCAACTTAAATAAGTGTTTATTGCACTCATGTGTAACTTCACAGGTAGAGAGCAACAGAGATTTGAAAATCCCCGCTTATTTATTGGCATGTATGCTATAGCAATAAAAATTAGTCGGTTAACAAGAGTTAACAGTTCTACATGATAAGTGCACAATCAAATCGTTTATATAATTATACCCAATGAATCATTTATGCACTATTGATTATGCATGCCTTTCTGAAACGCAACAGTTTCTCTCTTGCAGAGCCACTGCTCATGCAAAGCATTGATTGATATGTGGGGTTTAACGCCCCCAAACCACTATATGATTACAAGAGACTTCATAGTGGAGGTCTCCGAAAATTTCGACCACCTTTGTTTCTTTTACGTGCACCCAAATCTGAGCACACGGGCCTACAACATTTCTGCCTCCATCGGAAATGCAGCCGCTGCAGCCGGGATTCGATCCCGTGACCTGTGGGTCAGCAGCTGAGTACCTTAGCCACTAGACCACCACGGCGGGGCCAGCTCAGGCAAAGCTGAAAACTCTGTGAGATTCAAGCACATAATTACAATGTTGCTTTTCAAACACAGGTAAGCAAGCCTAAAGCAGATTCCCAATCCATAAGTATTATTGAAGTTTTTTTTCCTACTCAGTCAAATTTTTATTTCCAAGGTTCTGTTGCAATTTGTGATAGTTTCTGACAGCAAAAAGCTGTTGTAAACAGCTTGAAAGTTCCTGAAGGTTCTTTATAACAGCCCAATATACAGCATGAAACAAAATAAAGTACATAAGCATTCAGAGGTTGTGTAAATCAAAACACATAACGATTCGTGTATGACAGCAGTGATTTCACAAAGTTGTTGAGTAGTGAACATCAACAAAACAATGCCATTTAACATCATAATCGAAACTAGAATAAAAAAAATACCACAAGTGTAGCAAGAAATAGGGTGATACGTTGGCAACAGTGCATTAGAACCATGCACTTGTTTTTGTACACAGGTGCCACGGATCATGGGAAAACAAAAAATGCTACCTCATTTTTTTCTTGGTTAAAGCATGATGCGTGAAAACCTTTGTTTTTATCTTTATTGAAAAGTGAGGGGAGATTGTAGACTAGTAATTGCATTCAATAATAGGTACACCTTTTCGGGACAAGCCATCCGTCTTGGTTACAGGTGCGTTGGTCTCGAAACTGCCGTTGTAGTCCTGACGGTGCTTTTAGAAAGAACTTTATACAGAAAAAAAGGCTAAAGAAGGGGGTAATGTTGTTTGAAGATATGGAAGTTTGGCTATAATAGAAGTGCCTGTTTCTAAAGAATAAGAAGTTTGTGTGCGTTAGTATTTGTAGTAATGCCCCACACAAGCATGCAGTAGTTAATGTGCGACAAAAATAGTGCTCTTGTAATTTTGTCTTTTCTGGAAGAAGTGGTAGTTCACCACATGAAGGTACCTGTCTGACACTGGTCCTAAATAAGATGGCTTTTGATTTTTCTTTAGTTTTGAAGCAAGACGGAAAGGAGCGCATTCACCTCACAAATGACCTCGCCAACCACTGAACCAGAGACAAGCAGGCTGCTATCTATATGTAGAACATTTGTTGCCTTGTCCTGCGTGTATATGATGTAGGTAATGTAGATGTCGAACAGAAGGGGACCTAAAGTGCTGCCTGTTAGGACACCTCCCCCCATTGCCCTGTAGGAGGGAATTACTCTTCTTACACTTATGCATTGCCTATGATAAAGCATATATAAACCAGCAGAGAATGAGGTTACCTGCATATTCCTGCACGATTTGCATTTATCTCTGAACGTTAAAATAAGACAGGTCAGTGGACTGCTTCTTGCGTGGAGGTGGAGGTTGTAGAAATTTCCGGAGCCCCCACTACGGCATCTCGGATAATCATATGGTGTTTTTGGACGTTAAACCCTACATAAAATTCAATCTAATATAGTTTATAGTGTGTACATAAATATTCTATTCTCACATGGTTCTTCGCTCTTCATTGCAATTGTTTTGTTTATATTTAGTACATTCTGTTCATTGCTGCAGAACTGGCATCCACAACATAGACCAGCTAACATCCACCGATATGAAGCAGGCGTGGGGGAAAAAATGGCGAAGAGCATATATAAAGCGAGAAATGTAAAGGAGCTGTGCCATGTACATTCAGCACGAGGAATACAACTTGACTCTATGAAACTCGCTGCAATCCGACAGCGGCTAATTGCTTCTGCTCCACAAAGTCCCTTGGCGAGGCCTATAGAGGGACGCTGTCTCTAAAATTCCTACACGGAAGAAGGTTCGGAGAATATATTGAATGGCAGCACATGCCGTGAACCTCGTTATTTATTAAAGCACAATATTGCAAGCCAACATGTACAGCAATTTGAAGAGCTGCAGTTTCATGAAGTCGCCTTTAGAGACTTCGACAAGTTTAAAATATATAGAGCCTCTACGAAGTATATGACCTCTGTGCTTCTTAAAATTTATGAAAAAATGGTAGATGTAAGCTCAGAAGGAGCAGCGACTCTTTACACACAGACTGCAGATCAGAACAGCTCTCAGTGGCAAAGGGAGCGAACGCTCCGAATTACAGGCAGCAAATGCCACACAGTATACAGGTTTGTGCCATCACCAGATTGCAGCTGGCCAGAAAAAATAATCAAGCTCCTGACCCAGAACTTTAGAAGGAATGATGCCACGAGATATGGAAAGTCTTGTGAGCAACCAGCCATTGAAGAATACAAATTGAACACTGGTGAGGAAGTGTTCAATATGGGCCTTGTTGTAAACCTAATTCTTCCATGGCTCGGATTCAGCCCAGATGAATTGTTTTTTGTCATGGAAAGCCATCTGTGGTGCTTGAAATCAAAAGCTCAACACGGGGAAAAACTGAGCAATTTCTGACCTTGTGATTCAGAAAAAAGTGCCATACATTTTGTGTGACGGCGAAAATTATTCGTAGAAACTCACTCATTCCTAATATTCTCAAGTACAATTAGGGCTATATCTTCTCGACTTGGAAGAAGCACACCTTATTGTCTACAGCCAGGTGCAATCAGTGGGAATTGTTGTGAAGATGTGTCCGTCATTTATTGACAGTTTGGTTCAGCGACTACAACATGTTTACTTTGTGCACTATTTGCCAGAGTTAGTCAAGTTTACCACATAAATCATTATTAACGCATGTAATTCTTGCTCGCATACCTCCTCCGTGAAGGAAACGACCCTGTAGTGTCAGGAGAGAGACTTCCCACAACCGGCTTTGTGGAACGCTATTGCTCCAGCGCTTTCGCCCACCCGAGGCAATAGGCATGCCTTGGTGAAATGCATCTCTTGTGTCTATGTGTACGCCACAAAAGTAATTCTTGGCAGTTGACGTTAAACCAGCGAAGTGTACGATCATCGGTGTCACGAACCTTGCATGAACTGTTCCAAACAATAGATAATCTGCTGCAACACCAGATCCTAGTCATCTAAGCTGGCAAGACCATCAGCACCACTTTCGTCAACTCCCCTACAAGCATGATGAGCAGGCATAGTCCTCCCGAAACTTCGTAATGTGACTATTTTGTTAACGTTTTTTTAAATTGTAACTAGCTTCAAGTATACTTGTATTAGTGCGCTTTGTAATGCAGAAGAAACTCCAAAGCAGGAGCATGATCTTTCTCATAATTTTTGTTTGTCTATCTTGTGGAGTTTATGAGCATACCACAATGTCTGTGCATTTTTAAAACTAGTTCTTCATTCAGTGTATAATATTACTGCTGGAGAGCACTCAACAAGACTGGTTGGTGTTAGCATTGTGTATGTCGTTATTTATCTGTTCATACACTACTGTTTGTTCTCGTCTTAACATTGTATAATTTCGTGTGCTGGTCTTTTGTTTTTCATTTCACGTATATATGTCTTCCTCTTAGCTGACTTTCTTATCTCTAGCCATTACACTCTTTAGAATAAATACTTGTTTGTTATTTGCACTAAATCTCCCTGCCTGCTAAATGAGTTCACCAGTCAATTCGAACAATCCCGCATGATTCAACTGGCTATGAAAAAATTTGGGTGCACCACTTCGAGGCCTCTCAGATGTCAGAAAGCCTAAGCCAAAGTGGAAGCCACTACTTGCCATGAATGCCACAAAATATTTTTATGTTATAGAAATACTACCACGAAATGGCGAGTGAGCCCCCCCCCCCCCCCGTAAAATGAAGAATAATCGGACCACGTTTGTCGAGGGGCACTCGTCCCGAACCAAAGTTTGAGATGGTGGCGAGAGAGCCGCTAAAAATATAAAAGGGCTATCAGTGTCTCTATGGAAAACTTCATTTATTTACAGCAATGAAATTTCATAAACCAAATACACATTCAGTCTGCTCATTTTAGTGGTACTTTTTACACTAGCAATATTCGTGTTGAAAAAGAAAAGTGGCCGCACTTGCTCTGTCATAAGTGCTTACTTTAAACGGTATCTTGAATAAGGGAGTTGAAGCTTGCTCAGTATTTTACGGTAAAATAGGAGAAGCAATGACATTTCACTCAATTAGCTATGTTTTACCTCCTTTGTGCGACCACAGTTATATAACGTGGTACGCATAGCATAAAGGAGGCAGAAAAGTGTGAGGGTCTGTTCAGAGAGTGCATATAAAGGACATGGCCACGTAATGATAAGGCAAGCAAACAGATGGTGTAACGATGTGGATAGTGCCCGGCATGTTTTGCACGAGTCTGTGGGATTGACACATAAAGGGGACACAGTTTTGCCAAAAAACACACTTAGTTTTTCCTCAACCTAATTATACAAATAACACACACAGGAGACTAAAATTATTTAGAATGAACTAAGTTCCCCTAAACACAATTATTAACATATTCTAGCATGGCCAAGTCGCACGTGCTTTAAACTCCTCTCGTCTTTCACGGTAACTACCGACTAAATTGATGCTGTGTCGGCCACCTGCGACGACTATTGGTTGCGCTTACATTCTACCGTTGCTCACCACGTCCGTCCGTCCTGGCGTCTCCGCTAGTGTAAAAGCAGGTCCGCAAATGAGGCAACGTGCACAGCCGTCGGTAATGGGACTCATGCTGGCAGGTACTCCAGGCACGTCGCAGGCCACTCTAGCTCGTGCGCTGTTGGCATGGCAGACGAGTGTTCGCAAGCCCGGGCTTGTTCAAGGTTAGCAGCGTGATGCTAACCTGTCCCAGTCGCTCGTGGCACCGTCAGGCAACTGGAAAACTAGAGCACGAAGACAGCAGCTTGCAATGGTGGGAATTCAGGCAGCTTTCGAAGCATTGTAGTGCACGGGCAGGGCCCTGTAACGAAAGACGGCGACGCCAACACAGTCCCGAAGGCGCCACTGCTTCGAACTCCACCGGGAAGGTCACCAACCGTTTGGTAGCGTAGGTTTCTCAGCTCGTGACTGCTTCTGCGCAGAGCTGATAGACAAGCGGCTGAGACGGCGGGGAGTTAAAGAAGGTTTATGTACAGCATATATACAGAGGCGTTACGAATTCGGCACTGGGGCTGACAGTTTAGAGACGCGAAGAGCTGAGCTCTGTTCTCTGACACATAAGTCAACTGCTCGCGACGCGCCGCAGGGCTTTTTTCTATGCACTGGGAGGATTCTTTGAGTAACCAAATGTCCAACCAGAAGCGCCGATGGTCGTGAGGTCAAAATTCTCCAATGGGGTCGCCGCTGGGACGCGTCATTCTTATCGACTCCGGAGCCGCTGCGCTGCGCGTGGCTGCACCCAAGAACGAGCGACGTCGCCACGCATTGCGTCACACTCGCCAGACAGGAAGGCGCCGGCTCGCTGGCTGAGGTGACTCACTGTTCGTGCGCGGCAGAACGGCACCGTCGCGTGATGACACCATTGAGTTGTTCATCGCGTCAGGCAGGCTCGCGTGCTGGCCTTGACACAGATTGCCTTTTTCAGAGGCATGGACGTTCGCTGCGGACTCGCAGGCATAACATCACCACCGCCGCCAGACAATGCGCTGGAAAGAGGAGCTGCTTCCACGTGGCTCGAATGTCAGGTGCGCTCGTTCACCAGGTCCCTCCAGGTTCGCCTCCAGGGCCATGGGGAGAATGCAGCTCCAGACTCCGTTCTGGGAACACATCCCGTTCTTGAGGACGGATCCCAGCTCCACTGGCTTGTCGCCACAACTTGTCGGCCAGCTTCGCTCGCCTCTTCTGATGATCTTTGGTCTCAGCACGTCGATGGTTCTGCAACTTGTGAAGAATGATTCGACAACAGACAACACACGACACAAGCAAGTGCCCTCGGTGACCCGACAGAACACCAGACAAAGTATAGTACAACATATACCTAGCTACGTGTCTATCGGAATTTCGTTCCCTCTACATCAAGAGGCACATGTGGGACACAAAACTCTTAAAATGACAACTCAAATTTTTACACGCACAATAACCTAACGAAATAGAATAGAACATAAAGTTGGCTCCTTGGGCTTATGCTGGACGAGAGCGCCCAACTTTGGCCATGATGAAGACAAAATCTTGCCCCGAAACGCCAGCGAGAAACCGACAGGTGGAGAAGGTACTAACTAAACGCACGGCTCAACGCGTCTGCATTAGCGTTTAGCTTTCCTTGTTTGTAGTGAACGTCAAAGTTGTGCTGTTGCAGTATCATGCTTCACCTCAGTAACCGGCCACTTTTAGCCGACATGTTATTCAACCAGGTTAGGGGACAGTGGTTCGTTTCAACCACAAACCTCGAACCGGAGACATAACAAGCTAGCTTTTGAACGGCCCACACGAGGCAAGCGCATTCCTTTTCAGTGGTACTATATGCCTCTGCCCTGCCGCTGAGTTTTCGAATTAAATACAAAACTCGCCTTTCGTTACCAGCACTGTCTTCCTGGCACAATACAGCTCCCATGCCGGGATCACTCGCGTCGCATTCAATCACAAATCTCTTAAAAGAAATCGGGTGCCGTGAGAACGGGCTTTTCGCTAAGGGCCTGTTTTAGCTGGCAAAACGCATTTTCCTTTTCCCTCTTCCTCTGAAGCATTGAACAGCATATTTACGACCGCTTCACGTTGAACGTATGGTTTCATCTAGTTACTGTGGTAAATTTTGTTTGGCCGCCTTCCTAATTTCACTTCATAATTGGTATAAGAGAGCTTCAATATTACTTTGGCGGGCCCACCCCAATGAACCTCAAGCTTTTTCTTTTTGGACGTGCGCAGCAGCATTACTTGACTACCAACATTAAATGTGCGCTTCTTCGCCGATTTGTCGTAGTACTCTTTCGAAAACACTTGTGCAGCCTTCATGTGACTTTCCACAAGATCTTTCGTTTTTCCAAGCCTCTGAATGAGGTCTAGAACATACGCAACTACATTAGGGTCCTCATCAAATCCTTCCAAGGACTGGCGTAGCATTCGCAATGTTGTTCTCAAACTCCTGCCATACACAGGCTCTGCAGGGCTAAAACCAGTGCTCTCATGAGGAGCTGATCTCAAAGCGAACGTAGCGGGAGGAATACACGCTTCCCAGTCGCATTTGTGCTCGTAGCAGAGAGCTCTCAGTATCCGTTTCAGAACGGAATGCATACGCTCTACCAGATTATATTGCGGTTGATAGATCGAGCTGTGTACTACTTTTATTCCACATTTATCCATAAAGATAGAGGTAAGGCAGCTGGTGAAGACACTACCATTGTCGCATTGGATTTCAGAAGGAAATTCAACGCGTGCAAATATAGATAGCAGTGCATCCACGACATAAGGAGAATTGAGCTCCTTAAGTGGTATCGCTTCCGGAAATTTTGTTGCTACACAGAGAGCCGTCAGGATGTACCGACAACCTTGCCTTGACTCTGGCAATGGCCTGACGATATCAATTACCAGGCGCCGAAAAGGTTGTTTGATAATTGGCACAAGCTTCATGGGTGCCTTCCACTTGTCCGTGGATTTCCCCGCTCTCTGACAAGTGTCGCATGAGCGTACAAAGTCTTCGATATCCTTCCTGCATTTCGGCAAATAAAACTTAAGGGAAACTCTAGCCTTGGTCTCTTTTATGCCGAGATGCCCTGCCTACGCGTTTTCATGCGCCAGTTCCAATATTTGCCGACGATACTTTTGTGGCACCAAGAGCTGCCCACGCGTTTTCATGCACCAGTTCCAATAGTTGGTGATGATACTTTTGTGGCACGAAGAGCTGCTCATACTTGCGACCTTGCGCATTTGTGTAGCTCCGATACAGGAGCCCTGCTTTCTCAAAAAAAGAAACATTCTTTTTCTTTTTTCCCAAGTTTACGCTTTCCATTAGCACTTTTATCTAGAGGTCCTCACGCTGCTCTCGAATGAGCGTTTCTCGATCAACCCTCGACAGGTCACTCCAACTGTCCGCTACAGGCGAGAGCATTGCACCCCTCTCGCTCTGACTCAATGGCGCCATGTCGTCTCCCCTGCTACGGAAACCGCGCCAGTCGCTTCGGTGACAGCCGCTCGAGTGACTGCTCAAATGACTCACATGGAGAATTTTGTGTCTGAGGTTCCGTCGACTCGCCGCCAAGGTCACACAGATCTGCTGCTTTTGAACTTGTTTCCCCACATTGAACAAGATCAAGCTTCCGCGAAAGCTTCCGCCCTTGCGATTGCGTGAGGGCCATGTACGCTAAGTTGGGGAAGAACGATTTACCCTGTTCTTTGAGAAGCTGCTCTGAATTGTTAGAGAAAACATAAGAAAAACGATCGGGAAGCGCGCAGACACAGCCGCTTCGGTGCGAAGCTTACTGAACGGGCCTTCAATGACAATCGTAGCGATTGGTAAGCAAGCTCTCTGCTTCTCGGCGACTTGCCTGATCCATGCGCATTCTCCTGTAAAGTCATCCGGAGACACCAATGAAGGATGAACAACGTCCATGGTTGTCGCTGAGTCACGAAGTGCTCGACACGTTTTCCTATTCACACTAATATCTTGAACATACGGCTCTAACAACCACATGTTCTTTTCTGATTCTCGGATTGTTGCAAAAACACTTTTGCTTACAGTTTATCGCGATGTGCCCTTCCTTTTTGCAGTTGTAGCAGATTAGTGACTTCCGTGATTCAAACGCCCGTGTGGTATCAGTGCATTGTTTAGGAACGCACTCGATTTCTCTGCTTCCGCTTGCCCTTCCGCTACAGTTTCCTTCGTAAGAGACGGGTCCTTCTTTAAATTACGGTGTGGAGCGGGTTTCCGTTGATCAGGTTTCTTTGAAAAGCCCTCTTTTTTCATCCTTTTTAACGCGCACTGCCCTGATATGCAATTTTCGGCGAGTATAATACTCCTCAGCTAACTCTGCGGCCCCGTTTAGCTGTACTTCTGCAAGTTTGTCCTGCAGCCAAAGCTTGACATCCTCCTTTTTTTCACATACTGCAGCCCATTAAGGGCTATAGCAGGAGTGGCTGAAAAAAACAGAGCAGAGAATTACAAAAGTACTACTTCCGGGAACACACTACTAAATAACACACGAACAAAATACAATATACATGGCAATTCCATTCAGTACAAAAATAAACATCCAATGAACGGGCACTGCGGAACGTACATAATAATAGAACAAAGCAAAGAACTATTGGTTAGATACGACTTCTAAGATAAGGCAGGAATTGATTTATTGATGCACTCCAAATCTCACCCGGCAGTAAATTCCATTGTTCTATGGTTCTAGGAAAAAAGCTAAATTTGAATAGATTGGTGTGTGCGTGAAAAGGGGCGAGGTTTAGGGCATGATTATTTCGAATAACGGTTGGCATAGCATACGTAAGATAGCTGTTATCGGAGAGACGGTTAACTGAGTGAACGATGGCATGCAAGAATTTGAGCGACTTGATATCTCGTCGAATAGAGAGTGAGGTTAGATTTAAAGTAGTAATGGCGGATGTAGGCGAGAAATGGTGGTCATAGCGTCGACAGATGAAACGGATTGCTTTTTTTGCACAGATTCAATTTGTTTTATTTCTATTTTCTTGTACGGACACCAAAAAATAGAGGCATAATCAAGAACTGGACGAATTAGTGTTTTGTACATTAGTAATTTAGTTTCATATGGGGAAGTTCTGATGGTACGTCTTAGGTAGCCTAGTTTTTTAAGAGATTTGGTGCAGACTGAATTGATATGTTTAGACCAGGAGAGGTTAGTGGTGAAAATCACGCCAAGGTATTTATAGTCTGAAACCCTTTGGAGCATTAGGTCATTGAAAGAGTAGTTGAAAACGGAAGTCTGCGTTTTGGTAGTAAACGACATCGAGACAGTTTTACGGAAATTGATATTCATCTGCCATGTGTCACACCAAGAGCGAAAGGCACTAAACGAATCATTGAGAAGATAGTGATCTTGAACGGAGTTATTGGTGTTATACAGAACGCAGTCATCGGCGTAGAGACGTAATTTACAGGTAATAGATTGTGGCAAGTCAATAATAAAAATCAAAAATAATAAAGGACCAAGAACGGATCCTTGTGGTACCCCTGATGTGACTTTGATTTGAGATGAATTGCCAGAGTTAAAGCTAACATATTGGGAGCGATTAAACAGAAAATTGGCAATTAGGTTTACTAGACTGGACTTTTTTAGGATGGCTTCGAGTTTTTTGAGCAACTTATAATGTGAAACAGTGTCGAAAGCTTTTGCAAAATCAATGAATATTACGTCGACCTGGTGGCCGCAGTCAAGACTTGCATAAATGTCATGGGTAAATTCTGTCAATGGGGTTAAAGTGCTGAATCCCCTACGAAAGCCATGCTGCAGATTAGATAAGACGTTGTTAGTCTCAAGAAAGTCGATTATATGTTTATAAATGATGTGCTCCAACAGCTTGCCGGAATGTGGTGTCAGCGAGATGGGACGATAGTTTGGAAAAAGCTGCTTATCACCAGACTTATAAATCGGCCGAACCTTGGCCAGCTTCCAGGCACTAGGAAAAACACCCGAGGATAAACATTTCTGAAATATGATGGTAAGGTAACGAGATCTCCATAACGCATACCGAATTAAAAAAAGAGTTTGGAATACCATCGGGACCGTCTCCCTTTTTTGCGTCTAGATTCAGAATAAGATTCAACACACCAGCATGACTGATAGTTACATCAGTAATTGAGCCTATATCGGAAGGGGAGTTAAGGGCAGGATCAACATGATTATCGACAGAAAATACAGAGTGGAAGTAAGTATTAAACGCATGGGAGATTTTCTGGTCATCAGTAATATTTTCACCGTTAATCAAGAATGAGGAGGAAGAGCAGCTACTAGGCAGAACTTATGTCCAGAATTTGCGAGGATTATTTTTGAGTAAAGAGTGTAATTGGGTGCCGAAGAAAAAATCCTTTGCAGAAGCCATCATTTCGGCAAGCTGTTTTTTAGCTTTCAGGAACTCATTTGTGCTATTAGGTATATCAAGATTCATTCTACGCCTCAGCCTGCGTACACGACGAGATAGGTGAAGAATATCTCTATTCATCCAAGGAAGTTTCTTATTCGTTTTTTTAGTTTTTATTGGGACAAAGCGATGAATGCACGATTTTACAATGTTTTCAAAGTATGACACAAGAGTATCTACGTCACAGTTGCTGCTCATAGATTCGAACAGAGAAAAAGCATCAGCAAGGCCATCCAAGATCGAAGTATCGTTAGCATGATTAAAATCCGGGAATGTTGTGAACGAATACAAGGTTTTAAACACAGGATAAGACAGAGTCACGATGACCGCTTTATGATCCGATAAACCCTTGGTAGTTTCACATATGAATCCAACTTCCGCAATGTTAGAGCTTACAAACATTAGGTCGAGAAGTGCGTCCAGTCGAGTTGCATCACTAACCAACTGCACCAAGTCATGCGACAACGAAAAATTGATTAGCTCTCGGCCGAGGCCAGGTTCTCGACCGAAAGGTGTCAGAGAAGGCCAATGAATTCCGGGTGCATCGAAATCACCCATACAGATAATATTAGATGAACCAATGTTGTGGTTATAAATATAACTATTGAGATTGCGTATATGATCGACAGAGGTGCCAGGTGGACGGTAGCAGACACCAACCATGAGATGATGCTTGTTTAAGTAAAGCTTCCACCACACCGATTCAACATCTAGAGGCAAAGGCAAAACACAGAACGTCAAGTCCGACCGAAAGAGTAAATCAACTCCCCCGCCTTTGCCGCTCCGTCGATCACAACGAACTAGGGCGTACCCGGGTGGAGTTATCTCAGAGTCGTAAACGCCTTCATGTAGCCAAGATTCAGTTACACCTACTATGTGTGGGGAAAACGTAGATACCAGAGAGACAAAGCTAGAAAATTTATTCACTAGACTTCTTGCATTGACATTCAAAATTATTAGGTCATTACATGGATATTGGGGTAGTCAGGGAGGAGATGAAGATTCAGCGGTGGGAGCAGGGTGACGTGAAGATCTACGGGAGGGTACTTTAACAAGCGTGTTAGAAGTTGCATCTAAGGTATACTGAATGTCATCAATAAAAAGTTTATTGAAGCGCAAACGTACTTTAGACCCGCTGTCACGAAATGAAGCAGAAGCAGCCCAGAGCTTTCTCCGGACAGAGCGCACACTTTGGGAATAATCTTCCGTAATGTAGCAGTCGGATCCTTTGAACTTTGAGACGTTTTTCATCACTTTTATTTTATCGCTGAAGTCTAGAAGCCTCACAATGACGGGCCGAACATGGTTGACTCGGGACTGCCCTAGCCTATGACAACGTTCCATGGGAGGACAGTCTATGAGCAAGGTATCACTGAATACTTGTGATACCCTAACCCGGAGACTTTCACTATTTTCGTCGTCCTCTTCTTTCAAACCATGCAAGATTAAGTTGTTGCGTCTCTTGCGATTTTCAAGATCATCATTTTTTAATCTCAGTTCATTAACCGTCTGTGACAAAGCCACAAATTCATTGTTAATTGGTACAGATGAAACAGGCGGTGCTGAGACGGCATAGGAAGACTCAAGGGCCGAAACACGCGAATCCAGAGAATCCAATCTAGCGTTGACGGTATGGTGAAAATTTTTGATGTCAAGGATATCTTTGGCCATTTCACTTTGACCGTCGAGGATTTTAGAAAGGAGTTGCTCCACAGACGAGTTACCATCCATCAAAACAGTGCCTGCCTCATTCTTAGAACGTGTCGCTGGCCCCTGAGCACTCCCATCATTACTGCTTCCTTTAGCGGCAGAAGGTTTAGGGGGGCCAGGATTTAGTTCAACATCGCCGCTTAAGAGAAGGCGACGTAAACTATATACGGCATGAGAACAAACGCTGACAAAATTGTGTGGGCAGGGCAGCAGCAGCAAACACCGATCGTCAGAGCGAAAACACTTGGTAAGATCAAGATAACATACCTGCAGAATAAAAACGAAGCGATTAGGCATACTGCCGGCACTGCCACTGCCCAGCCCACTGACGACAGAGACCAGGTCCAGGGGTTTTATACTTTTATTTGATGACGTAACAGAATGATGACAGTCGATGATTGGCTGGTCGAGGTGGTCTTGCACATGTAGCACTCCAGTCAAACAGCTGCAGGGCATGCCACGGAAGGCACACGCGCGCGTGACAGAGCAGTTCATATGGTAACGGTTGATGCTGGGCGTGAAGTTCCCAAAGAACGATAACGCAGCGCTGGTCGGCACATGCTCAAAGCAGGTTGTTACACAGGAGTGTTGATTCAGGGTCGTCAGGAATCTGAAAACCTGCAGAATAAAAACGAAGCGGTTAGGCATACTGCCGGCACTGCCGCTGCCCAGCCCACTTACGACGGAGACCAGGTCCAGGGGTTTTACACTTTTCTTTGATGACGTAACAGAATGATGACAGTCGATGATTGGCTGGTTGAGGTGGTCTTGCACATGTAGCACTCCAGTTAAACAGCTGCAGGGCATGCCACGGAAGGCACACGCGCGCGTGACAGAGCAGTCCATATGGTAACGGTTGATGCTGGGCGTGAAGTTCCCAAAGAACGATAACGCAGCGGTGGTCGGCACATGCTCAAAGCAGGTTGTTACACAGGAGTGTTGATTCAGGGTCGTCAGGAATCTGAAAACCTGCAGAATAAAAACAAGCGGTTAGGCATACTGCTGGCACTGCCGCTGCCCAGCCTCGATGCAGCGGTAGAATTTTTTCAATGCAATTCATTCTACCAGTTTATCGGGGTCGTCATAAACACCTTCGCCCTTGAGTCATTCAATTAAATCGGCTTTAAGACGAAACACGAAGTCAGACGTATGACTCATTCCCCTTTTTAACATACCGAAACCTTTGCCTGAAAGCCTCGGGTGACGACTTATAACGTGTCAAGAGCACTTCTTTAACCTCGTCATAGCTCTCAAACGCTTCCCTCGACAAGCAAGTTGTCGCGTCGAACACTTCGCTGGGAAGTAGAGCTAACAGGTGCCGCGCCTAAAGAGACCAGTCTAAAGCATTTCGCTCACAGACGTGTTCAAACTTGACGAGGTACTTCGCCATGTCCTCGCCTACCACGAACGGTGGAAGTTGGTCGAGAATTCTGTGACCACTGACCTGAACTGTCGCAGAAGCTACGCTAGGCGCCTGCGAACACTGTATGATTGCCAATTCTATTCGTTTCAACTAAAGGCGCTCCTGCTTCTCGGCCTCCTTTCGGCGTTCTCGCCTTTCAGCTTCTTCACGTTCGCGAACTTCTCGCCTTTCAGCTTCTTCACGTTGGCAAACTTCACGGCTTTCATCTTCTTCACGTTTGCGAGCTTCTACTTCTCGCCTTTCAGACTCCTCGCGGCGTGCTTTGATATCCTCCCAGGCCTCATTGACTTGCTCAGCCGACACTCCTTCATCCCTCATGATCTCAAGGATCGGGTGCTTTCGTTTCGCACGGCCCAAAGTAATGCCGAGTTTTTCACAAATTTCGATGAGTTTCTTCACTTTAGGGTTCTCCATCGTTCACACTAGCCTCTTACTGTTTGCCTCTGTTAAGAATTTACTTTCCGTACCCACTATAAGTCAACTAGGAAGACGCGCAAGCAATTTTTTAACACTCCCGTGTTTACCCCCTCCACATTAACTTTGGTTTCAAAGCACTCTGACTTTGCTTGAAACGATCAACGTTCACTCTAATGCTTCACACAGCCCTTCTCTAAACTACTACAACCTGAGTTAGAGTAGTCTGGTGAACTGAGGGGAAAACATCAGGTACTCACCGCATCGATGTCACTGACGCCGGCCGATCCTACCGCTGCCACCACTGTTACGAAAGACGGCGACGCCAATACGGTCCCGAAGGCGCCACTGCTTCGAACTCCACCGGGAAGGTCACCAACCGTTTGGTAGCGTAGGTTTCTCAGCTCGTGACTGCTTCTGCGCAGAGCTGATAGACGAGCGGGTGAGACGATGGGGAGTTAAACAAGGTTGATGTACAGCATATATACAGAGGCGTTACAAATTCGGCACTGGGGCTGACGGTTTAGAGACGCGAAGAGCTGAGCTCTCTTCTCTGACACATAAGTCAACTGCTCGCGACGCGCCGCAGTGCTTTTTTGAATGCAGCGGGAGGATTCTTTGAGTAACCAAATGTCCAACCAGAAGTGCCGATGGTCGTGAGGTCAGAATCCTCGAATGGGGTCGCTACTGAGACGCGTCATTCTCATCGACTCCGGAGCCGCTGCGCAGCACGTGGCTGCACCCAAGGACGAGCGACGTCGCCACGCATTGCGTCAGACTCGCCAGACAGGAAGGCGCCGGCTCGCTGGCTGAGGTGACTCACTGTGCGTGCGCGGCACAACGGCACCGTCGCGTGATAACGCCGTTGAGTTGTTCATCGCGTCAGGCAGGCTCGCGTGCTGGCCTTGACACAGATTGCCTTTTTCAGAGGCATGGACGTTCGCTGCGGACTCGCAGGCATAACAGCCCAGGCTGCCTTAACCCTCAGCCGTCTTGGCCAACATTCTTTTCTGGTTAAAGAACCCCATGTGGTCGAAATTTCCGGAGCCCTCCACTACGGCGTCTCTCATAATCATATTATGGTTTTGGGACGCTAAACACCACAAGTAATTCAAATCAATCAATCAAATTTCTTTTCTGCACCCACTTGCCTTCCAAATCTTATAATCCTGCGCACACTTTTTCTTTTTCTTCTCTTATATACTCTTTTCTTGCTCGCGTTGCGGGTTTTTATTTTGTCCTCTTCTACTCAGACTTCACTTGTCGACCATACAGATGAACAGTTGGCTGTGGTATTCCAATTTTGTTTTCGATATTGATGCATCGCAGTATGATGACGGCCTAACATTGACTCGAACATTCAGCTGCAATTCTACATACAAGGTTCACGTTGACAAAAGAAACTACTCATATCTGCTGTCTGCGAGCACAGGTGAGGACATATTAACAATTCCGGCTATAATAATCATTGCTTTATTAATGACAGCCAACATTTCTCAGGACAATGGGCCTTTCTGTATTCGGAATAGTTTCAAACGCTGAAGTGCCCTTTCCACATGCACGGGTGCCCTGGTGACTTGCAGCGTTTTGGCCGCATACTCTTTTTAGAACTGTGTCTGCTTCCACAGAAATGGAGGCTGCTCCACACCAATTCCCATGCTTGCACATGTCGTATCAATAATAAATCCCTTATTGACCATTACATCATCCTTGAAAGGTTGTAGGTTATTTAGAATATCCGAATCATCCACACAAGCTGTATCAGAAGCACGTCCTCCAAAACAGTCACTCAAAAATGTAACCAGAGCACCTGGGGATACTCCAACTAAAACCAAACGTTAACGGTATGCACTCCCTTATAGTGGGAATATGTTAGAATGCGGCATGATGCACAGTGAGATTTTTCTACTTGAACGTCTGTGCAGTCAAGCACGATTCTAACATTCCTGTACGCCTCAAAACATTGAGGCTGATTCTGTTGCACTTCTGCCTTGCTTGGCCACGGCATAGCTGCTTTAAGGACAGCTGCCGAGGGGCTTATTGTGCCCTAATAATAACGGTGCACTGTGGCTTTAGACACTGAAAATAGTGTTGCTAGGCACCTAAAGGATAGAAAAGTCTGTAGGCGCACGAGTACTATAGTTACGCGTTCTAATACACTTCTATCTGCCTTAACATCGTCTAGCTGAGCCACATCATCAGCAATAGTGATTAAAAGCCTCATACTTTCTACACCTGTGAACGCTTTAACACAAGCATCACTGCAAAACAAATCCATGAGTGCTCGGTTAGTCCTGGGTGCTGTATCTGTGTTGACCTGCACAGCCTTACCAGAGACTCTGTCGTCTTGTATTGGCTAACCTCCCTGTCCTTCCTCATTTATTCCTCCTTTTCCTGTCGTCTTGTTCTAGTTTAGCTGCAGCAGGGACACAACTGCACCACTATCAACGTCGTAAAACTCTGCTGTGTGGGCACCAAGGAGAAGAAGAGCTTCAGTGGCATCATCTTCCCTTGTGTCCTTTGCAGTGCTTTCATTTTCTGAGGCTTCCTGTTAGGTAGAGAGATAATGAAGGGACAAATTTTATAAGGATAGCAGAAAATGTTAAATTTTTCATTCTACATAAATGAGACTGAATACAGTGAGAATGAAAAATAAACAATGCTAACGCTTCTGAATAACAATAAAGTTTTCACTTGTCTCATATAACAACAAATGTAGAAGTGAGTTTATCATTTTGAAAATGGAACCTTTTTAGCCAGTCATGAACACATAAGAACAGAACTAACTTGTTCAACATATAAGCTGTGAAGTAGGCCATATTGAGCTTTTAAGGCATGACCACAAGCTTACCAGTCCAAACTCACATAAGTTAGGCTGGTGTTGCTTCATGTTAGTGAACAAGGGAGGTTTTGAACGCCATCCAGTGGATCAGCCGTGAGAAGCCCTGAAATACACATGTAGAGCGAATGTCGACATCAAGTGCACTTTCTTGACCTGCAAATGATGACTAGAAGTTAGAGTTCTAGGATTTACAATGGGGCATTGTAGGTGTCAAAATGATGCCGGCAAAACAATGTTTTAGGCACTGAAAAATAGGCAGACAAACACGCCTTAGGTCTCCGACATCATAAATGTGCAGAATATTTTTTTTCATAAATGGAAGTAATTTCAAAATAAAAGTGTGCATGACCTGCATCTACAACAGGCAAGCATGAAAATGTTAATGCCATTAACGGCACAAAGTCGCTAACAGTGGTCACGTAATCGTGCTTTTTCACACGGTTGTCAGAATACTGTATCTCCCTGTATTCTTTAGCATGGTGAGTCGAGTGTCTCCTGTTGTGCCTTGACAACTCTTTTGTTTTACTTTATTTCAACATTTTTGTTTGATTCACAAATTTGGTGATGCTTGTGGCAAGGCTATCGGTGAACTTCCATAAACTTCAGATTGATCATCTAACCGCCAGCCTGTAACATCAGCCATGTGTCCTCGCAGTTTACATCTTTCAGACCATAAACTTTCAGTTAATAGTAGACGCTTGTTTCATGGTTTGTCATTTTAGCACTTTTGTTTTTTTTTGCGTAAATGCCATCACAATGCAACACTCTAATCTTTTATGGTAAATTTTCTCCAACCGTGAGGGTCTGAAAGGAGCAAATTACAGACAAAACGAAACCATGTGCAAATCGCATTTTTTTATTTCCATCTGTGCTCTCCTTTTCCCTGATGACTCTTAGCGAAATGTAACACAAGGTGGCTACTGAAACAGACAAAGCAGGTCTATTTCAAGCGCCACAACTTCTTTGCTGGAGTGAAAAGCTGTCAGCTTAAACTGTCTACAAGCTCGCCAGATTGTGTGAGCAAAGGGTTGCTTGATTTAACGCTGAGACTCTGCTAGCCCTAGTTGCTACTTTGAAGTGTAGCAAACTGAATTTCTTGTGTGAAGGTGACAAATGCATGAGTGGCAAGCTTAGGCTGCTGCACTACAACACTTCTGCATGTACAGCAATGGAAAAAAATCAGCAGCTATCGAACTCTGTGAAAGTACAAAACCAGTAAAGCTGCATAAAATAATTTCTGCAAGTCCGTTTCGAATTAAGTATGACCTCTTATTTTAAACTATTTCGATTCACCAGCATCATGGTACTTGGACATCTTTGCTGCAGTGTGTAATTGGTTACGTTTGTCATGTTGAACAGCTTGAATAGCTTTTGTACTACGCCACAACTCGCTGCTCCGCTTGGCTGTACCACCGTTTAAGACTGCATATTCAGCATTCGATCACCTTTGTTGCATACTCCCATATGGCAGGCTGGGGCATGCAACAGACACTTTCACAAGTGCAAATACACGGAACTTAAGGTTCACCATTTCAAAGGCTGGAAAATGTGAGAACTCTCTGAGAACTGGACACTCTTCTGAATATCTTTGTTTATACTGTAAGTAGCTGCACCAATGCGCACTGATCACATATCACTCTCACGGTCCAAGTTTTCATGTATACGCTGTCTTAAGCATGCTAGCAAAGCGACCAGGCAAAACTGAAACAGATATCAGCTCCAATTTGCTGAATTTGCATAGTAACAAAAATTGTACAGTGACTAAACCCTATATAGTTCTCAGCAGTCTTTGTAAGGTCGACAATATAAAAACAGTCTGAAATTGGACCTAAAATCAAAGTGTAAGGTTAAACAGGGTTCATATAGGCACCTACTTTAAAAATAGACATTATAGAAAATATAAAAACACTATAAAAGCCGTTTTTAAACTGTATTCGTAATTGTATATCTACGCAGTTAGAGCAACACAAGGAACAAGATTGGTGTTCACCTATAATTTGATCTCTAGTAATGACGATGCCTTCGAAGATTGTTGGATTCGCATTTAGTGTGGAACTAGGATCCAAGAAAAATGTTTTACTATTAAAGATGCCAAGCTACATCTTGTGACAAAATTTTGCAATATGTTTGGGTGTACTCAGTGTGTCATGAACACCATACAACATAGACTTTCAAGTGACTAATTCATGGGAGTTTGGGAATTGCATATCCAGTGAAACGTGGCTTACTTGCTGTTTCTCTTGACACTGCTCTCAAGGCCCTTTCAGCTTATGCGTGGTGTCTTATTGGGTCCTCGTTATCAAGGCTGCGCACAGGCAGGCACTTTGATGGTACTGCAGTCTTCTTCAGCTGTCTCCGAGCTGGTTTCCAAATTTGTTGCGCTTAAATATAAGAGATCACAGTCCTCGTAAAATAATTTCCATGCTGACACTTAAAGGCAAACACGGCATGCAATCAAAATAAATATACCAGTTGTTGTTTTTTGTGCTCTTTAGGTAGTTCTACAGAAATGTTCCTATTCTTATTAACAAACTTCTAACAAATATATTAAAAGTGAATTTAGCATTGATATTTTCAGAAAAGATTGAAGGCAATAACCAGAGACATGAAGCTGTAACGAACAAAAAGAATACCAAAAAATATGCTCACATCTACTTACCTAATAAATGGCTTGAAACAACCAAACTAATTATGTTTTTTTTTAATTCTGGGGTATCACTGAAAATCAAGTACACGCATTTGTATATATTTAGGAGCAATCATGGCACCTGCTCTTCCGTACTTGCGCGCGTGCGTTTCTTCGCGTGGAAAGTTACCTTAATATGCACGAAAGTAGAAAAATTTCAGGGGAGGGGAGGGGTAGACATTAACTCTCACAGCTTCTGGGTACGCCAGTGGCTAGAGCATATACAATTCGAAGCATATAAAAAGCCTGCGAAAGGTCCGAATCTTATCGGCACCCTCCGGGCTGCGTGCAGCGTATTTATTTTTGTGGTTCGTAAAACCACGTGATGTTGGCTTTCGTTAGAGCTGGTAGCGAACATCTACGTTGACCACACATGGGTGCTCGTACACTGAACACCTATTTTGGTCCTGCCAAAGTAAACTGTCTCTATGAAAATTATGATGCATGTGAATGCGAAATATTCACTTACCTGCAGTACCCCAGAAGAAATCTTCCGGTACAAAGCGCGCGTTGCAGACCATCATCGTCTTCGTGACTGGCATTCCAATTCGTAGTTTTACTATCCACTCTTTTTTAACTAGATTGTCACTAGGAAACGTGGGCAGTCTTACCCGCCTTTGACTGCTCGGCATGTGCATTGTGGCACGCAGCACATTTTGTGGCTCTTGTACATCTTACTCATTTTCAGGAAATAAAGCAACAAATAATTCACACTACGACTCTCAGTACTTTTCTAGCTTCGGTGGTTCACAACCAGGTTGAGAAAAACTCACGAAATATCTCCGAGGACTTAAAAACAAAGTGATGACGACCGAACACAGCAAGCTCGCCAAGCACGAACAACGAGGACATGAGAACGGGCATCCCCCAAACGACACTTACGACGGCTGCCGCATGTCGTCACCACCATCTGTGAAAGTTGCGAATAAGACGCTGCCCACAACGAACGTTTGATGCACGGTAACGCCATTCCCTTAACGTACGCTATCACGCCAACGCTAAACTATAACTGCTTAATGAAAAGTGACGGCGCTGACGGGGTACTAAGCCGTTCGCTTCTGCACGTGCCTTCGTTGCAAAGCCCCGTGAGCTTTCGTTCACCGCACATTGCGCTAGTGAGTCACACGAACGACGGAAGCGTTTTCACGGTGAGCCAGTCTGAGAAACAAGTGGTCCTTGTCGCTACACTGTTCCCGACAGGATATTGTGGCGGCATGCTGTCATATTAGGTGTGAACAGACGGCAGCATTGTGTGTACTACCTCTAGACAGCCGACTGGCTGGCTGTCTGGCCAGGATTGTTTTTGCGCAAAAATATTTTAAGCTGCACGTTGAAGAAATGACAGAGTTCTCCTTAAGCTAATTTCTTGTAGGATGAGGACAGCAAAGTGTGAAAACGGAATGAAGGAGGCACGTCTCTCAGGGAAGAAGAGTTGTGTGCTGCATTGGTAGAGCAACGAGTAGGGGTTCGTCCCACGAGGCGGTCTTTGATAAGACAGGAGGTATTTATTGAAGAGAAATAGAGAGGAGGGGAGCTTTGTGCTCAAGGACGAGATTGAGAAGCGTGCACAGAGGTCGTGCTTGGCGCCAACTCTCATCCAGTGTTTGATACTGCATCCAGAAGTTGGTGTCGTTGTGTGCAGTATAAGGGCTCGAATAGTAACGCCGATGTTAATAGAGCCCTGTGCTTACTGCGTGGTCAGCTTAGTGACCACTTCGGTCTCTGATTGTAACTAACTGGCAGTGTGTAAATAAACTGAAGCTTGCCAGGAACTGAGCAACGGCACTTGCCTAGTCCTTCAACGTGTCATTGTGGTCATCTGGACCCTTAGGATTACTTCCACTATACAAACTTGACTTGCGCTTAGATCTCGTGCTGCACTGCCTAAGCAAAGCCCGCTTGATGCTCAACTCAAAGATATGTCGTTTAGGAGAGTGCCAAATACCCTTCCTTAGACAGTTAGTAGACAAAAAAGAATTAGGACTGGATCCCGCAAAGAAGGTCCCAGTAAAGTGTTTAAGCAAACTCACCCCGTGAAAGAACTGCGCAGCTTTTTGGGCTTTGGCTCATACTTCTGTCGATTAATTCCTAAATTGGCGAATGTCGTGTACCCTTTATCCAGCTTTTCTGAACAACAGCGACTGCCCCGCCGCGGTGGTCTAGTGGCTAAGGTACTCGGCTGCTGACCCGCAGGTCGCGGGTTCGAATCCCGGCTGCGGCGGCTGCATTTCCGATGGAGGCGGAAATGTTGTAGGCCCGTGTACTCAGATTTGGGTGCACGTTAAAGAACCCCAGGTGGTCAAAATTTCCGGAGCCCTCCACTACGGCGTCTCTCATAATCAAATGGTGGTTTTGGGACGTTAAACCCCACAAATCAATCATGAACAACAGCGACTCAGTTCACGTCAACGACACCACGTGGCGCATTGAGCTTAAAGAATTCGAAAGTTCCGCCATGACGTATACAGAGACGCAGAAACGAATAAAGTATATTAAAAATGGTGCACACATACCCTGACTGTCGCTTCACCTCAGTGCAGAGATAAAAGAGTGCAGTGCGTTGGCGTTATCTCGACGGTGACCACTGGCAATCAATTCAAAGTTTTCCTAGACATACCGTGCTAGACAGCTCGCTGCATTCCACACCAAATGTCTGGCCGTCATATACGCACCCTTGGTGTATAAAAAGCGTATTTGTTTTTTGTTTGCTTTTACTTTATGGTCTGCCGTATCAGTCAAGATATAAAGAAGCACATTGCTTTGAGCGTTTTGTGTTCACTGAGCGTCAAACATTATGCTTGGGTACGAAAAAGATATTGTGGTTGTACCTTTTTTTATGCGCTACCTAAGCTATGATCGTTTGCTCCTTGCTTTGCGTTGAAGTAAAACGGCATAACTTTGAGAATGCCAGAAATGAGAGTATGAAAACAAAGTGTAAGATGTGTATTTAGTTTTCAATTATCTTTTGCCGAAATGACGCTGCCACCTGTCGCTTGGCGCCATCGAAGGGCCTGTGGCTCTAACTTACGCGCGCAGCGAGGCTTGCTTTCACACCACGCCATGATCTCGGTGTCGCATGGACATTTTCGCTCACGATCAAGGCCTGTACGGATCGAGTTCGGTTCAGAAGAAAGCCACTCAGCGATTGAAAGTATTCATGCAACAGCACCTCAGACACTGTCGTGATCAAACCTGCGATCAAGCGCGCCCGTGTCCACCTGTCGACGCTGTCGGGTCCACGTGCTCCGCATGATGTAGTCCCTAACCACGTGAGCGAAAAAAAATCAGAGAGCGAGAGAAAAATTCACAATAGTCTCTTCAGTTAAAACTTATGACAGTGTCGAACATAAATTATTATTGAATGAAATAAAATTTTATGATACCGATATTTACGTGGTAAGGTAGTTTAGAGAGTTTTAACTGAGAAGGAAGTTTTATTGTTTTGATAATGTGTCATTCTTCAAATATACATTCTAGGTTACGAGGAGGTTTTAAGGGAGCACGCACCCCACTTCTTCTTTTAAGTATATTGATAAGCATTATTCCCAGTCATGATGAAGTATACACACATGTATATGCAGACAATATATGATTTTTTTTTGCTCCAGGCAGTGATATACAACCGCTATATATTCGCTTACAAACGTGTGAGGGAGCCATTATTATTCAGTTGTAGGCTATTCATTTAGGTCTTTATGTTTCAAAAGAGCAATTACAGTTTTACCTTTGGAAGACCCTGTCACTATTATCTAGAATAACTTGAAAATTTTCGGAACAGATCGCACCTGAACTCTGTAAAATATCTGAGAATATGTTATGATGACCACCTTCTTTGGCATACGACCAAGGAAGGCGTACGCTCACTGAGAGTCTTACGAAGACTGTGAAGCAGTCGATCAGGTATATGCATAGAATCACTTAATATGTTTTACAAAATCTACATACCTGCAGATTTTCAAGACACCAGCGGTTTAGCTCCGCATCAGAATTTGGATGTGTTTTATATTCTAGTGCACCGGCTTAAAGATTGTGTACTCTTGTATTTTTGGAAAGTGAGGCCCCAACTTATTCCTTCGATTACCGAAATTAGCAGCCAATACTGTCTCCTACTCCGAAGCGAGGTTGTCCTCTCTTTTTTGCAGATTAAGGATACTAACTAGCAATAATTCCTAATGATTTATGGAAATGCTATTAAAATAAAAGTGATTTTCTTGTTTACATCACTATGAGTGGTTCTTTCTATTTTATTGGCTTCAGTTTCATACAGCGTGGTTGAGATTCAAAGAAGCACTTGTTGGACCATTATATGTCAAACTGAGTGAAGTGTCTTTTATCGGTAACGAAAGACAGAACTTTAAAAACATTTTTCAGAATATATATTCAAATCACGCAAAAAATTTTCGTTACCATATATCAAAGTAGCTTTTGCAGAGGCATTTAGAGCAGATAAATGTAAAAAAAAGCATCATAGCTAGAGGTGGCTCACACTCTGAAAAAAAATCTGGCATCGATATTTTTTCCGGAACCTACACTAGTTCATCCTCAATAGTACTTCCCCATTTCTTATCAGTTTCTTTGGCGAAATAGCATTGCGAAAGCTTAGCCCATCTACGTCAAGTGTGGCCCTAGTTACCGATACTTATATGCTTGTTCGGCACTCGCTAAAAATAGCGGTTCTCAATTATCACGTGGCTTTGGCACGTAAAACCCTAGCTATTCTTACTAATATTATTATCAAGTATACCACGAACTTTTTCATTTTATGTTCCCTACGGACGTTACTGTAATCAGATTAATCTGGGTACCGGTACCAAGCACAAAAATGAAGGAAAAAGACGTAATAGCACGCGCTCCGGCAAAAGGGGCTCACAGTGGTCCGATATTAGGAATTATTCTGACAACAGCCCTCATTCATTATTTGTGACAGATTGAGAAGGAGAGCAATAGCTTGACCCTGTAAAGTTATTTATCACACACCCAAGCGAGTATTGGCACCTGCTGTTACCTTGGCGTAGCAATGTCTGTTAAGCACGAAAAGTAGTATAGGTGCTTGCATAAAATTATGCTCTAGCATTCCGAAACTCAACTATAGTACGCACGCAGAGAGATGGTCTGGCTCCTTTCCCTTTTTTGCTATATTCTTATAACAAGTACGAAAGAACTGAAAATTTTTTCTTATCATTCATCCGCTTCAATTTACTGGGGGAAGCATATTAAAAAGGGTGTTTCATTGAATTCAAGTAGATTTCGTTATTTCAAATGTTCTATCCTTGACAGCCCTTCATCATCATTGCCACTGAGACCTCCGTTCTACGGTGAGTTTTTTTTTTCATAATAAATTACGGCGTTGTTGACCTGAACTATCTGATTGATTGATATGTGGGGTTTAACGTCCCAAAACCACCATATGATTATGAGAGACGCCGTAGTGGAGGGCTCCGGAAATTTTGACCACCTGGGGTTCTTTAACATGCACCTAAATCTGAGCACACGGGCCTACAACATTTCCGCCTCCATCGGAAATGTAGCCGCCACCGCCAGGATTCAATCCCGCGACCTGCGAGTCAGCAGTCGAGTACCTTAGCCACTAGACCACCGTGACGGGGCGAACCTCCAAAAGAGGAGACCAAAAAAGTGTAAGCACCACTCGGCGCAGGCAGCACTATAGAATGTTTGGCCACTTTCGTGATAGTTGATATGTGGGGTTTACCGTCCCAAAACCACCATATGATTATGAGAGATGCCGTAGTGGAGGGCTCCGGAAATTTGGACCACCTGGGGTTCTTTAATGTGCACCCAAACCTGAGCACACGGGCCTACACTATTTTCGCCTCCATCGGAAACTTTCGTGATTGTTACAAATTGTTCTGGATAAGATTGAACGCAAGACACAAGTAGAAAACCTTCTTCTCGAACTTACGTGAGTACAAGAGATTACACTAAAGAGTTTGATCACTGATGTATACAGGGTTTAGAGAAACCAACATTGCAATTTGGTACCGGTTCAATGAAACGCGCAATTGCTCTTTATGCTTCATTAGCCGATACATTGACACGTTTCCACCACCACGCATACTTTCGAACTATTTTCGGCGATGGATATCAAGTGGTATCCACTTCACAGTATAAGCACAAGCTGCACGAGTTCTTTTTAATTCACAAGTTGAGAGCGGCTTCTCTCAGTATTTGATTGGACAGATGCGCAGTTTTTTTTCTAACGGGATAGACTTGCTTGTGGTATTGCGATTCGAATTGTAGTGTTGTGTCCACCACGCGCCTATGACTTGTTTTCAATGCACATATAGTGTAATTGTGGTGCACCGCTCCTTATAGTTTGCATCTCTTTCAAGTGTTGAAAATTGACGAAAAATTTTACATCAGCAATACACGCCTAAAATTAGTGCATTGTGTTTCTGCGCCATACAGAGCATGTCATCATATTTCCTCCAGTCTGTGAAGCTTGAAATTCACAAAAAATACCTAATGAGCATTGTAACAATGACTCCAGAGAAAAAATCTTCAATCCTAAATTTGTAGCACTTAAACAGAAATAGTACAATTTTCATTACGCGGTAAGACGCCTCCACTGCTTAGTTTTTGCTAGCCTCATTTAAGAGTTCGATAAATTGAAACAATATCACATTACTGCCGCCTTACGCGCTGTGTTTTTAGTGTCCTCAAATACAGATTGACAAAATTATCCAATGATGTTCACGAAGAAAGGTAGCTTGAACGGGCTACCGGGGACAAACCCGCGTATTCACAAACGCTCCTCAACTCGACTTTCACACTTTACTTGACAGAGGTGAGCACTGCGCCACTGCTTGGCTGAAAGTGACGCTGTGCTACCCAAAAATCGCAGCAGAATATCGCTGATATGCAGTGACTTTCACTGCCTAGAGATGGCGGTCTGATCGGCCTTCTAAAGTAAAGGTGAAGCGTTGAGTGGAGGGACGTTGTAGAATAGGGTAGTAAGATCTACGTTAAGCGATGGCAGGATGGTACTGATAAAAAAAAAAGAACTTCGAAAAAGCGGCCGCCACGTGCGGATGTTATACGAGACCACTGGCAGAATTCGACAGAGCGCCGGCATTTCTTTTTTTTTTCTTTCCAGCGAGCAGTGGAACGTTGGTTCCAAACTTGAGGCAAACAAGCAATGTGCGGTTGATTTTTTCTTTAGCTGATGAACCAATATTGGGCTTGGCTGACGAATACTGTATGGAGAGCACTCTGGTGAGCATGGAACACTTGGCTCATTGAATATATAGCTAGAACATTTTTACGAAAAGCGCTTGTTAGTGTTGAATTTCCTTTTTTGTTCTTTTCATTCACTCCATTTCTTAGGGCTGACACGAGTACCTGTTCTGGTCAAGTCTGCAGTAAAGACGACATGCACGTGGTCACGGCAGAACTTAGCCTCTAAGTTCATTTTTATGTGTGCGAGTCTACTCATACATAGTTTTAAAATTTGAAAAGGAGCGCAAACACCCCCTTCTCTGCCTACGCCAACGTTGGCTAGTGAGCAGTACATCAGAGAAGCGCACCATATCTGACGCCTCAAAGCGGCAAATCTGCGTGTATGTAAACACTATTACTGCTACCGTTGTCTAACAGTCGAAGTCGCCATAAGTCATTAGTTTTTTACATAAATGTTATCATGCGTTGTCTGTCCTTCTTTCGCATACGTGATTGCGTTTTTTTGCTTGCCACCCACTCAGTAAAGGAACGGTCGAAGCGAAGTACGCCTGTTTGCCGAGGCACCCGGTGTCGCAGTGAACATAAACACCCCGCTTCGCATCCATTATTCTAACGAATTGTCTGTTACTAGACTCTACACTTTGTAGAAATGCAGCTTTTATACCTTAAGGAAATCTTTTCAATTCTGTCATGGGTGTGCACACAGGAAAATAAAAGCATTAGTGTAAATTCTTCCAGAGTGATCGCAAGGGCGAAGAATTTTCGGCGATTCATCAGCGGCACCCGCTTTGCATGCCGCTTCTGCTGCGGTGTAATTTAATATGTTGACACTGTCGTGACACAATATGCAGTGGTGTCACGACAACGGAGAATCGTGGTATAGACATTTATCAATATGAAACGTGACTTTTTTTAATGGTTTGCATTGGGGCTAGAATACGAAGGACAAGAGCGTTCGTCCTCGATGTGTCGTATGTTGTAATTTGGGTTCCGTGCCTTCGGGTAACTGAAAAGCAAACAAACTACCACCTGTGAAACGTTTCACCATTCTGTTTTATTTATAAACTCCCATTTTAACGCAGTAGCGAATGAGGGCCCCGCCTCTGCTCAGGGGGGTGAGTTAGCCGAAATTCACAGTGCCCGAGCCAGCAACGCAGGTAACAAGAACCGTATTTAACGCATGATTCAAAATATTCACTATCAGCCTTCCGAACTGGCTCAACGCGACACTGACGCACAAAAGAATACCGAAAACTTGGAATAAACAATCCGTGCAGACTGGCGGTCAATGAGACATACGAAGCGAAACAACGGCAGGAAAACCAGCACGAAACATAACAGCAAGAAATAACACTTACATGCAACTCGCCGTAAACTACGGGCCATCAGCTCGCCTTAAAGCCGACGCCGCCAAAACCACCGAGGCCTCACCTGTGTAGCACGTGCGGCGGAAACACTTCGCGCCTGTGAAGGGCTCGCTTAGCATAAATTCTGGCAATGCACTCAGTTTCCGCATCGTTAGATATGAGCAATAAATCATCATATGTGTCACCGAAATATCGATAACGATGCTAACAGAATAAATAACGAAAACTTCTGGTCAATGTGGGGGTCGAACACGTATCGTTTGGTTCCGAACGAATATTGAACCCGCATCGTTTCAGTTTCAAGAGGATGTTCTACCACACGGTCAAGCTTCTGCTTGTGAATACATTGAAAAAACTTACTCTGCTTAGAATTGCAGTAAAAGTGACACACGCTTTGCAAATACACGCGTCGTGTATACATGCTTCACAATGCAACACGAAATGCTGCAGTAATAATGCGTGGTACAAGCGCTGAAGGAAATCAGGCGTCAGAACATGTGATCTTCAAATTAACTTCGTGGTTTCCGACTACGTAACGAACACACGCTACTTCGCCTGTTTCCTTAGGACTACGTAAAGGGTGCACAAATGGTTCGAAATGTTTCATGCATCAAGTGTTTGTGCTATCGCGGTGAACTCCTAAAGGGTAAGCTTTAGGGTCACCAAATTTTTAACGATCATTTTAACACCTGTACCTGTTTTATCAAATGAGCATGATCTAAGCCGTCATTGACACGTCGACTGGAAGGGCGTAGGCGGTTTTTTTTTGGGGGGGGGGGGGCGAACATCATTTTAAATGGGCCTTTTTCGTCAAGTACGTCACAGCGAAAAAAATTAGGGAAGGGTGGAGGGAGGAGATGGACCTGGCATGTTGTTGCGACATGGCTATGCAATGGGTAGACCCGTTTGGCTAATATAAACTGCACCTTAGTTTTGATGTAATTATACGGTATTTGGCTGGTGGATCTCTTGAACTCTGTCGAATGAAGTGTCCAATGGTATAAGCACGATGCCAAGTAACTGAATAACTATATCAGAAATACAAAAAGCGTCAAATGGGCTAGATAGAAGTTTGAGATGCACAATTCCTAAACAGGGTCTTTCTCAAGGCTACAACAAAACTGATTTCTTTAGCGCTAGCGTGTCTACGCTTCGTACCCTCTCCTCATTACATAAAATACTATATGAAGATAATGCGAATGGCATCGCGTCGACAGACCCTTCTGTGAATAACTGCGCCATTTTCATTACCATCGACGAGTCACCAGACATCGTGGGTCAGACAGTCTCTGTTTTTGCAATCATATTTCACGCGGAGTTCCCTAGGCGTATGACCACTATAATATACTAACTAGTGGTTCAGCGGGACAGCAAAATATAACTTGGTATGTTGATGCGCCCGCTTCTTCAGAGGGCAAGGAATCAAGACTCGAAAGGAGTGTGCTTCCATCGCTGACAACCACGCAAAATATTCGTGCATTGATTACAAGTATACATTGGCGTATTTTACCACAATATTTAGGACTGTTATACGGACAAGGTCCTGTACGTATTCAAGTTTCTCAACTTTATTTTGCTTGTGTTTGCGCGCACCTTTCCGACAGTTAAATTACACTTCATGTGTTCTAATGTTTCCATACCACTTAATCTGATTTGGGAGCAATGTCAGAAAACTAAAAAAAAGCAGACGCCAATTTTTCACTGCATTTAGGACTAGTAATATATAAACTGAAATAAATTGCTCAATTTCTCCGAAAAAGAGTAAACTCAGAAAAACACCATGCGAATTTAAAGAAATAAGCTTATAAAGGAGATTTATTTGGAAAAGATGCACCCCAAACAGCGATATTTTGGTAGCATTCATAACAGCACTTCTCGTTCATGAAGGACCGTTAACCCATCTAGAGGTGCCTCGATGCCGGGTAGCTCGGAGTTAGAGCAGCTCTCACCAGTTGAACCTTCACGAAGCTGTCATACTGTATTTTTTTCCTTCAACCGACGTTGATTAGCTGATTTTTTGAGCTCATTGCAAAGACATAGTCACTGTCCATTATACTGTCAGCAGTCACAAAATATATGTGGAATAGTTTCTTCATCGTCGCAGTGGCCACAGGCTGTGGCATCAGGCAGCTCAATGCGGAAAGCGTAGGACAGCTGGCTATACTTTCGAGCATAAATATACGTATATGCGCTTTTCACCAAGAAAGAAAAGAAGAAATGGAGCGCATGAAACACACAAAAAATGTAGAAAGAATCATACGAGTCCACAAAATTTTAAAACATGATAAAAGTGCATGAGCGCTGGTTCCTTTGCTTTTTCAAGTCACAAAAAGGACTAATTGTGACAGTAAAATATGTTGTATCGATCATGGTTTGTTGTTTCTTGTGGCAGCACCAGTCTCTTGAACTTTCTGAAAGCTTTGATCTACATACGTTTCATAACACAGACCTATCCAATGTAACGCACAGAGCTTTATGATGGCCAAGAAAGAAGGCATGCTGGTCGTTTTCTGTTCACGAAGCACTTTAGATATGACAACCTATGATGAAATACCCCAGTTTCACCGCAAGGGTGAATCAGTGCGGCAGTGACAATTTAAGTTAGGCTGAATGTTTACATCCAATTGCGTAATTACAAAACGCTGCGGCAACAGAACACAGCCGCTCAAGCTTGGAAAAGGAAATCCGCACAGTCGCTTCTTGTTGAGAGTGAAGAACGTGGAAGGCTATACAAGCCGTCCCTTGATGTCTGTTAACATAGCATTCTCCACCACGGCCTTATAGTCCACAGTGGCTGCTCGAACGATCCTCCCCAACCTTCACCTACGCGTCTTTTGATGCGTCTTCAATGTGAACAGGGCGTTTACGCTTTGCTTCAGCAGCATTTGATGGCAGTTTTCAGCCGCGGAAAAATCTAATTGCATGCGCCCTCTGATCAATGAAGATGGGCCGATACGTTTCATCAGCCGTGTTCGTCCCCGCCGTTCACGCGCTTTTACCCGCGCGTATATGATGCGGTACACAGATGAATGACGTCGATGGGGGATTTTAATGGAACATGACGGCGATTGTGACGTCGATGGCGAGAGCCCATTGATAGTGTTCATATAGCTGATATCTCCATAACACATGGCCGAAATAAAACACGAAAGTATAAATATACTGGTATGCTATTTTTTTATTGTCTCCAATGAAGGCCTACAGATTGACACACGTTCTGGTCTCATAAACAGGAGGGGTGTTTCATCATTTTATATGGTAGATCTCAACTAACATAGGCATCAATGTAAAGCAAAGCGCACGCAAGGAGTGTGACCTTATTTTTTTTTACTTAAGCCAAACATTACTACATCATGCTAAATACGCGTACGAATATCGTCGAACAGACATTTGTTGAACAGTCGCGTACACTTTACATAACCAGATGTTTACAGCTGTGCAGCGATGCTTACAGCAACATGGTTATTACCAACACAGAAGAGGTAAGCGGATATGTAGCGCTTGTGCTTGTGAGGATGGTAACTCTTGTAGACCAACTTCAGCGCATGTAGATGAACTGTACAACTGACGCTAAGCCGGCGTGAATCCTGTGTCATAGGAGTACATATATGATGTTTATCAATTTGAATGGCCAGCAACGCAACCACAACTGCCGTTTTTCCGACAATAGGGTGTGTTCCCAAGAAGTTTCGAGACCTAACGTGGCGCTACGGTACTACACTTGACAGCAACGGAGAATGCTTGGTTTCAAATTATGCTGGGACCATAATATAAAACTTTTGCATTCATCGGGTCAACGCTGCCTGTTCAGTTTTTCTTGGCACTCTCGCACCTAAATTACACATGTTTGTTCACGCCACTCTTTGGACAACAAACTGTTAATCACCCATGGCGTATACCTTCACACTGTCACACGGAATATGTGGGTATGTGCCCCACATGAGTGGAAGAAAAGGTTTGGCGACAAACATACGCAACAGGATCAGAAAGTTAATCATGTTTTGACCCATCAAACTTATTCTGCAAGCTTTATAACCCCTAAATACTAATTCTGCTTTACCCCAAGATAAGGAGGCAACATACGCAGTATATAGTGCGGTATATGATATACGCCGATATATAGTACCTATATCGCCTCCTTACCTCTTAGACAGAAATTAGCGACGGATGGTGATATATATATACACGTGGCTGGCTAGAGAGACAGACAGACAGACAGACAGACAGACAGACAGACAGACAGACAGACAGACAGACAGACAGACAGACAGACAGACAGACAGACAGACAGACAGACAGACAGACAGACAGACAGATAGATAGATAGATAGATAGATAGATAGATAGATAGATAGATAGATAGATTCCCCTTCAAAGAAAGGCTATTATACGTTTCGGCATAATTTCGACATATATATTATGCTTATATTATGTCGAACACGAACACAAACCAAGACATATATTATGTCTTAGTTCGTGTTCTTACATCGGTGAATTTCTGAACCGAAGAAGAGCATGAAAAATTATGAAAACGAGAAATAAGTTTGCTGTGCAACACGCATACGAAAAAAAAACGAAAATTTTTTGCTCACCTAGCTTGATCAGGCGTTGTTTTCTTCGGGGTGTTTAAAAAAACAAAGTAAGGAATAGAACTGTACACTTTAAGAATGTGATACGCGTCGCGTACAGTATTTGAAACGTACAAAAAAGAAATGAATGTGAAGGAAAACATAAGAATCCTCAAGATTACAGTGAGAAATCGAAACTACCACAGAAAGTTGTTTGTTTCGTTTCAGTGGCGACATTTTGTAGGTTGCTGTGGAACTAATTTACTGGCTGAAAGAAAAAATGCTCCGACGCGCAGCATTCGCTGCTGTTTCGCCCCATAACTCTGTGATTAACGAACTCGGTCACGATTGTCGCCAAGACGCTGCGATAAGCATAAGTTTATCACTATGCTACAAGCATATGAAGGACCGTGTTGCAAAAAATGCGTTAGGAAACAATGTTACGCCAATAGTGGCACGTTGAGATTGACTTCAGTCGAAAGCCGAGTGACAGGACTACTTACGGTGCACTGACCATTATTAGAACCGGCTTAGTGTAACTGTAGTGATTGTTTTTGTTTAGGAAACTGGCTACGTTTTTCGACGTTTTCATAAACTCCCATTGTACGATCTTTAATTGCTCTGCGAACAAAATTGAAGCTTACCCCAACATGATCGCTGAATCCTTCTCGTCCGTTTAGGTTCCCAGACGCGCTGTTTTGTCTGCATTTTTCAATAGTCACCCTCTACCATTTATTGTTCGAAAAAAAACTCACTAGTGTTTTTGAAAACGCGCTAGCTTCAAACCAGTTCTGTTAGGAGCGCTGGCTGTTATGTGCCAGAAAAGCTGAATATTCACTAAATGGCTGCTTAGAAAGGCGTGCGATTTGAGAAAACCCCGTAATGTGCGTCCGCTTCTTCTGACTTGAAGTTTCTTTTGACATTCCATCCGATTCTTCGACACGTCGATCCTCTGGTTCCCAAAGAACTCCGCACAGACGCTAGCGGTGTCGGTCTATAGGCGGCATTTTGGCTCAACGCTTAAATACCAAAAAAAACATGTTGCAGCATATGCAAGTCGCTCGCCAAGCATAAGCCAGCGTAACTACACCATGACATAGCAAGGATTCCTCGCAGTCTTTGCAGTGCAGCGTTTCCGGTCCTAGCTGTGTGCACGCCCTTTATCATCATAACAGATCATCATTCTCTCTGCTGGCCGGTAAGTCTGCGTAAACCCAGCTGGTCGACTAGAGCGTTGGGCAGGAATAAGCGTTGGGCAGCAGTAACACTTTACGATTTCATAGAAAAGTGGTCGCCGTCACGCTGATGCATGTTGTCTTTCGTGACTACCGCTTCCGTCGATGGACTATGACACCGACAACTTTGACACCTACATCGTACCATTGGATTTGTCATTTACGTCACACCAATGTCTTTGTCATTAACGCGATACCAACAATTAGTATGTCAATTTGCACAGACATGGCGAGTAGAACCATCGCGTTTGTGCAAAGTGGCGCACTCCCACTTCCGGCATATTTATTCATTATCATAAGATACTGTATGAGCAATTGGCACAAAATTCCTTGCAAGTGTTCTATTTGCCACGTCTGTTGAAACTGACATACTGGATTTGCGAATGAGCAAACACCGTCCACTTCAGATGAATTAGGCCACAGAACAGGTCCACATTTTCTGAAACGTAAAATTGTGGTTGATAAACGAATACGGAACTAACTTCACGTGCTTAGTCTCGAAGAATATGTACTGGCGGGATACGGCTCCTAAGGGGTGGCGTTTGTCGCAAACACCATCGATGCATAATTTTGACAAAGGGGAAATGAAACAATGAAACGAAATTCTCGATCACGTCACACAGGAGCTAACTAAGGTCACCATTGAACAGTATAGGATGACTTTAAACGCACTTACAGAGGAGGAGCGGGACATAAGTAATAACTTTTCCTTTTTCGGAGTGCGAGGCTAAAGAGCTCACCATATTTGAGCACAAAAACGAAGGAAGTAAAGAACTTAAGAGAAATACATTTTTTCGGGACAATGTGTCACCACAAGCTAGACCCGCTGCAGCCTACATGAAAAAGACTAGGCCACCTCACGTTCAGAAATATTTGCCACCACATTCCAAAGAACCAAATGTCATTAACCTATCAGATAAAAAACTCAATAACGAAGAACTGAGTATACTATCACGCGGACTTACATACTGCCCTGGCAATGGAAAGTACGATGCATTCACGCTTCTAAAAGACCTAGACGACTTCGCACAAAGTTTTCGATATCAGAAATCTTTTTTCGATAAACCCCAAAAAGACAACCCGCTATTTCGTGGGGTAATCGGACGACAATGAACCCCAGATGCCAACAGAGATCGACATCTGGATCTATATAGAGGCGTGGTTCAGAAAGATGTCATACATGCGTACAAGGTGCACAAACCAGGTATGAATAACATATCAAAAGAAGAAAGAGAGGCACTACTCGCGTTGAGCAACCGCGTCAATAAACCTGCAGAGAAAAAAAAGGCGCGATTGTTGTTTTGAATAAATCGGATTACATCAAGGAAGACTGGCGACAAATAAATGACAAACAATTCTACAAACACCTCGACTCGGACCCTACCAACGAGCACAAAAATATCATTGTAACAACCCTAGAGAACCTGACGCGAGAAGGCGCCATTGATTCAAAGCTTCAAAAGGCACTTACTACGGTACATTCGGCGCCTGGTTGTTTTTACATGCTGCCGAAGTTGCATAAGAAGAGAAACCTTGGCAGACCCATTATATCAGGCACGGGACCGTCAACAAAACCCATTTCAAGTCATATGAACTCTTTAATCAAAAACATACCACCCACATTAGAGTCCTTCTTGCGTGACACAAACCATTTCCTTCGGGAAATATAGGACGTGAAAATTCCAGAAGGTGCATTCCTCGTAACATTGGATGTTAATTCCCTCTTCAAAATTATCCCACATGACGGAGGCTTAAGCGCAATTGTTGAATCATAAGGCACCCACAACCCTATCACATACCCAAGCGAAAAAGTAATTGAAACCTTAACGAGACTTGTACTCGAATTGAACAGCTTTGAATTTACCAATGGCTACTACCTTCAAATTAACGGCACGGCAATGGGTACAAGAATGTCCCAAAGTACGCTTACTTATTCATGCACCATATAGAGTCCAATTTTCTTCCATTTTGTGATGTCAAACCTTCAATATATAAATGGTACCAAGACGCTATATTCATGATTTGCACACATTTGGAAAACGAGCTGCACAAATTCAGTCAGGCATTTAACCACGTTAACCTCAGCATTTATTTTACACACTCCTACTCCAACACTGAATTAAGTTTTCTTGATGAACTTATTCGAATAGACGATGGTGCGGTAATAACTAGCGTATACAGAAAATCTACGGACAGGCAACAATACCTGCACTACAAAAGCTGCCACCCGCGACACTGCAAGACCAGCATTCCCTATTCCCAAGCACACAGATTCCGACGAATTCGCTCCCGCACCGAGGACTTCCACAAAAACAGCACACATATGCGCGAAATACTCCTTCATCAAGAATACCCGTCAGCTTTCATTGATGACGCCATCAAAAAAGCGGTAAACCTGGACTGCCAGACTCTTCTACACCACCCAAAAGATGCCGACTAGCACCGTAACAAAAAATTGCTATTAACTTGCACGAGCAACCCACTTAACATAAACAAGGTCCTTAGAAAACACTTTAACATATTGGATCAGAGCGCGTGACTATCCAAAATTTTCACTTCACCTCCTTGTGTGGTATACAGGTGGACGAAAAGTATAAAGCATCATTCGATAAATTCAAAACTAGGCGTGAAACCTCAAGCAGGGCATCACCCTTGCAGAAAAAGCAGATGCAAGGTATGCAAACACATGCAGACAATGACAGGGGCGGAAAGCACCAACTCAGATTTTAGGCACAGGATTGGAGGTGCACTAGCCTGTGACTCAGATAACGTCATATACTTTCTGGAATGTGGGTTGTGCAACATGCAATACGTGGGCTAGACAGACATATATTCAACAACCATCGGGCACATGTACGTTCTCTGCCAAGCCTTCTACTTTCAAAACACAGTACATTAAAAGACCACAGCTTTGATGACATCAGAGTTACACTATTGGAAAGCAATTTTTGAACAATCAGAGAGCGGGAACAATGAGAATCTTACTTTATCTACAAACTAAACACGATAAACAACGAAATTAATGAACACCCTGGCACTCTGTCAGCGTTACGAGCACTAAAAGACGCAAATGCCTCTCTTTATACAGTACTCTGCCCCTAGCCTCCCACTACAACAATAATATAACCCCCTAACAAATCTTTTAGCATGTACATCTGACAAGAGAGAAATGGTCTGCCACTTCAAGTGCAGCCGGAACGCACCCATAAGTGGTCCCGGATGTCGTACAACTTCCACCTTTTTTCTTCTGTCTTCTTTTTCTTTTTCCTTTCTGTTCTTTTTCTTTTTGCCTTTTTTTCTTTTTTCCCTTCCCTGACAGAAGCCAATGCATATAATGAATAGTGATAGCGAAACCACAATCACCAGCTCTTTCGTATCTTCCAACGCCACCAACATGCACTTGAAGCGCTTAAGCTCTCTCACTCATTTGTCGTAAACTTCGAAAGGGGGCAAGTTGCCAGCGGATTGCACCGGAGGGTGAAATGGAGAAACGGTGGCCAAAATGTCCACTGGGGGAAGGGTGGGTGCTCGGGAGGTACTGCTGACAGAGATAGCATAGCTCGTTTACGTTCACCTTTGTTGAGTTCCTGTTTCTTCCCAATACCGCGTTGCCCCTCTTGCTTCTTTCGAACGTTGCTCCCTCTCACTTTTTTTCTCTCTTCCTTTTATATTTTTTCTTCTTTTTGTTATTTTTAAAATTTTTCTTCTGTCCCCTACCCTACTCTCTTGAGAAGCTGTAAGAAGGCTTGACAATGTGTAAATAGTATTAAGCCTTGAAAAAGACGGGGTTCCCGTCAGAACGTCGGCTGAATGAACAAGTTATTTTGTGAAAGTGCATTTACTTTTATACTTGAAACCTTGCGGCAACCAAAGTTTTTCTTCTGCATAATATTATTCTTCTGCAACCGAAGCTTTGACCTTCGAATCAGCCGTAGGTATACACTTATTTCCCTTATTTATTAACGAGGGTTTCGTACTTGCAGACTTGTTGTCATTAGGTTGTAAACGAGGGACTATTGGTCAGCTGCCCGCTCGTAATAAGTTCACGTGCTACGTGACGCCATACATGCGCATAAAAGGGTGTTTCACACTCGCCGCTTGGCTTATAGATGGCGCTGACTGACACTCCTACTTCTAAATTTACATATAAACCCAACAAAGTGGATGGTGGGAAGGCCGCTGTGATAGCTCAGTGGTTAGAGCATCGAACGCGTAATTCGAAGGTCGTAATTTCGATTCCTGCTCACGACTGGTTATTTTTTCACCCACTTTTCTTTCCTCTTATTTACATTCAATTTGTTATATATATATATATATATATATATATATATATATATATATGTGTGTGTGTGTGTGTGTGTGTGTGTGTGTGTGTGTGTGTGCGGCATGAGCAACGGAAGGAGAACAAGATTGGAGGAAGAACAGATGAGCTGGTACAGTCTACCGGCGTAATCATCTGCCAACCAACAACCTCCTTTGTGAATAACCATATTTAAAGATTAACCGTTAGCGTTTTGTGGTGACCGTTCAGGGTAGTGCGACCAAGACGACAGAGCCGCTAGCACTAGGTTCAAGCCGGAGCCGACGCATCGTTAGACTGCCTTCAACCCTACCGGAGATCCAGCAACAGCGACGCACGCTCACCATCTACTCCTTCAAAGTGGACAAGCGGCACCTGGCATCGTCAAACGTAGCTGTGGCCTTCCTCAAGAAAATCCGGCGAGTACGTGGGGGGGGGGGGAGGGCTTCCCCATTACAATCGTGTGAGCAACTATTACGGCTGCAATCTTACGGCTCCAAGAGCATATTGTTTTCTTCCCGACTTTGCGCTTTTGTGGTTCGAGAACCGTTAAGAACTACTAACACCATCGATGCATAATTTTGACAAAGGGGAAATGAAACAATGAAACGAAATTCTCGAACACGTCACACAGGAGCTAACTAAGGTCACCATAGAACAGTGTAGGAAGACTTTAAAACGCACTTACAGAGGAGGAGCGGGACATAAGTAATAACTTTTCCTCTTTCGAAGTGCGAGGCTAAAGAGCTCACCATATTTGAGCACAAAAACGAAGGAAGTGAAGAACTTAAGAGAAATACATTTTTTCGGGACAATGTGTCACCACAAGCTAGACCCGCTGCAGCCTACATGAAAAAGACTAGGCCACCTCACGTTCAGAAATATTTGCCACCACATTCCAAAGAACCAAACGTCATTAACCTATCAGATAAAAAACTCAATAATGAAGAACTGAGTACACTATCACGCGGACTTACATACTGCCCTGGCAATGGAAAGTACGATGCATTCACGCTTCTAAAAGACCTAGACGACTTCGCACAAAGTTTTCGATATCAGAAATCTTTTTTCGATAAACCCCAAAAAGACAACCCGCTATTTCGTGGGGTAATCGGACGGCAATGAACCCCAGATGCCAACAGAGATCGACATCCTGATCTATATAGAGGCGTGGTTCAGAAAGATGTCATACATGCGTACAAGGTGTGCAAACCAGGTATGAATAACATATCAAAAGAAGAAAGAGAGGCACTACTCGCGTTGAGCAACCGCGTCAATAAACCTGCAGAGAAAAAAAAAGGCGCGATTGTTGTTTTGAATAAATCGGATTACATCAAGGAAGGCAGGCGACAAATAAATGACAAACAATTCTACAAACACCTCGACTCGGACCCTACCAACGAGCACAAAAATATCATTGTAACAACCCTAGAGAACGTCACGCGAGAAGGCGCCATTGATTCAAAGCTTCAAAAGGCACTTACTACGGTACATTCGGCGCCTGGTTGTTTTTACATGCTGCCGAAGTTGCATAAGAAGAGAAACCCTGGCAGACCCATTATATCAGGCATGGGACCGTCAACGAAACCCATTTCAAGTCATATGAACTCTTTAATCAAAAACATACCACCCACATAAGAGTCCTTCTTGCGTGACACAAACCATTTCCTTCGGGAAATATAGGACGTGAAAATTCCAGAAGGTGCATTCCTCGTAACATTGGATGTTAATTCCCTCTTCAAAATTATCCCACATGACGGTGGCTTAAGCGCACTTGTTGAATCATAAGGCACCCACAACCCTATCACATACCCAAGCGAAAAAGTAATTGAAACCTTAACGAGACTTGTACTCGAATTGAACAGCTTTGAATTTACCAATGGGTACTACCTTCAAATTAACGGCACGGCAATGGGTACAAGAATGTCCCAAAGTACGCTTACTTATTCATGCACCATATAGAGTCCAATTTTCTTTCATTTTGTGATGTCAAACCTTTAATATATAAATGGTACCTAGACGCTATATTCATGATTTGCACACATTTGGAAAACGAGCTGCTCAAATTCATTCAGGCATTTAACCACGTTAACCTCAGCATTTATTTTACACACTCCTACTCCAACACTGAATTAAGTTTTCTTGATGAACTTATTCGAATAGGCGATGGCGCGGTAATAACTAGCGTATACAGAAAATCTACGGACAGGCAACAATACCTGCACTACAAAAGCTGCCACCCGCGACACTGCAAGACCAGCATTCCCTATTCCCAAGCACACAGATTCCGACGAACTCGCTCCCGCACCGAGGACTTCCACAAAAACAGCACTCATATGCGCGAAATACTCCTTCATCAAGAATACCCGTCAGCTTTCATTGATGACGCCATCAAAAAAGCGGTAAACCTGGACTGCCAGACTCTTCTACACCACCAAAAAGATGCCGACCAGCACCGTAACAAAAAATTGCTAATAACTTTCAAGAGCAAACCACTTAACATAAACAAGGTCCTAAGAAAACACTTTAACATATTGGATCAGAGCGCGTGACTATCCAAAATTTTCACTTCACCTCCTTGTGTGGTATACAGGCGGACGAAAAGTATAAAGCATCATTCGATAAATTCAAAACTAGGCGTGAAACCTCAAGCAGGGCATCACCCTTGCAGAAAAAGCAGATGCAAGGTATGCAAACACATGCAGACAATGACAGGGGCGGAAAGCACCAACTCAGATTTTAGGCACAGGATTGGAGGTGCACTGGCCTGTGACTCAGATAACGTCATATACTTTCTGGAATGTGGGTTGTGCAACATGCAATACTTGGGCTAGACAGACATATATTCAACAACCATCGGGCACATGTACGTTCTCTGCCAAGCCTTCCACTTTCAAAACACAGTACATTAAAAGACCACAGCTTTGATGACATCAGAGTTACACTATTGGAAAGCAATTTTCGAACAATCAGAGAGCGGGAACAATGAGAATCTTACTTTATCTACAAACTCAACACGATAAACAACGAAATTAATGAACACCCTGGCACTCTGTCAGCGTTACGAGCACTAAAAGACGCAAATGCCTCTCTTTATACAGTACTCTGCCCCTAGCCTCCCACTACAACAATAATATAACCCCCTAACAAATCTTTTAGCATGTACATCTGACAAGAGAGAAATGGTCTGCCACTTCAAGTGCAGCCAGAACGCACCCATAAGTGGTCCCGGATGTCGTACAACTTCCACCTTTTTTCTTCTGTCTTCTTTTTCTTTTTCCTTTCTGTTCTTTTTCTTTTTGCCTTTTTTTCATTTTTCCCTTCCCTGACAGAAGCCAATGCATATAATGAATAGTGATAGCGAAACCACAATCACCAGCTCTTTCGTATCTTCCAACGCCACCAACATGCACTTGAAGCGCTTAAGCTCTCTCACTCATTTGTCGTAAACTTCGAAAGGGGGCAAGTTGCCAGCGGATTGCACCGGAGGGTGAAATGGAGAAACGGTGGCCAAAATGTCCACTGGGGGAAGGGTGGGTGCTCGGGAGGTACTGCTGACAGAGATAGCATAGCTCGTTTACGTTCACCTTTGTTGAGTTCCTGTTTCTTCCCAATACCGCGTTGCCCCTCTTGCTTCTTTCGAACGTTGCTCCCTCTCACTTTTTTTCTCTCTTCCTTTTATATTTTTTCTTCTTTTTGTTATTTTAAAATTTTTCTTCTGTCCCCTACCCTACTCTCTTGAGAAGCTGTAAGAAGGCTTGACAATGTGTAAATAGTATTAAGCCTTGAAAAAGACGGGGTTCCCGTCAGAACGTCGGCTGAATGAACAAGTTATTTTGTGAAAGTGCATTTACTTTTATACTTGAAACCTTGCGGCAACCAAAGTTTTTCTTCTGCATAATATTATTCTTCTGCAACCGAAGCTTTGACCTTCGAATCAGCCGTAGGTATACACTTATTTCCCTTATTTATTAACGAGGGTTTCGTACTTGCAGACTTGTTGTCATTAGGTTGTAAACGAGGGACTATTGGTCAGCTGCCCGCTCGTAATAAGTTCACGTGCTACGTGACGCCATACATGCGCATAAAAGGGTGTTTCACACTCGCCGCTTGGCTTATAGATGGCGCTGACTGACACTCCTACTTCTAAATTTACATATAAACCCAACAAAGTGGATGGTGGGAAGGCCGCTGTGATAGCTCAGTGGTTAGAGCATCGAACGCGTAATTCGAAGGTCGTAATTTCGATTCCTGCTCACGACTGGTTATTTTTTCACCCACTTTTCTTTCCTCTTATTTACATTCAATTTGTTATATATATATATATATATATATATTTATATATATATATATGTGTGTGTGTGTGTGTGTGTGTGTGTGTGTGTGTGTGTGTGTGTGTGCGGCATGAGCAACGGAAGGAGAACAAGATTGGAGGAAGAACAGGTGAGCTGGTACAGTCTACCGGCGTAATCATCTGCCAACCAACAACCTCCTTTGTGAATAACCATATTTAAAGATTAACCGTTAGCGTTTTGTGGTGACCGTTCAGGGTAGTGCGACCAAGACGACAGAGCCGCTAGCACTAGGTTCAAGCCGGAGCCGACGCATCGTTAGACTGCCTTCAACCCTACCGGAGATCCAGCAACAGCGACGCACGCTCACCATCTACTCCTTCAAAGTGGACAAGCGGCACCTGGCATCGTCAAACGTAGCTGTGGCCTTCCTCAAGAAAATCCGGCGAGTACGTGGGGGGGGGGAGGGCTTCCCCATTACAATCGTGTGAGCAACTATTACGGCTGCAATCTTACGGCTCCAAGAGCATATTGTTTTCTTCCCGACTTTGCGCTTTTGTGGTTCGAGAACCGTTAAGAACTACTAACACCATCGATGCATAATTTTGACAAAGGGGAAATGAAACAATGAAACGAAATTCTCGAACACGTCACACAGGAGCTAACTAAGGTCACCATAGAACAGTGTAGGAAGACTTTAAACGCACTTACAGAGGAGGAGCGGGACATAAGTAATAACTTTTCCTCTTTCGAAGTGCGAGGCTAAAGAGCTCACCATATTTGAGCACAAAAACGAAGGAAGTGAAGAACTTAAGAGAAATACATTTTTTCGGGACAATGTGTCACCACAAGCTAGACCCGCTGCAGCCTACATGAAAAAGACTAGGCCACCTCACGTTCAGAAATATTTGCCACCACATTCCAAAGAACCAAACGTCATTAACCTATCAGATAAAAAACTCAATAATGAAGAACTGAGTACACTATCACGCGGACTTACATACTGCCCTGGCAATGGAAAGTACGATGCATTCACGCTTCTAAAAGACCTAGACGACTTCGCACAAAGTTTTCGATATTAGAAATCTTTTTTCGATAAACCCCAAAAAGACAACCCGCTATTTCGTGGGGTAATCGGACGGCAATGAACCCCAGATGCCAACAGAGATCGACATCCTGATCTATATAGAGGCGTGGTTCAGAAAGATGTCATACATGCGTACAAGGTGTGCAAACCAGGTATGAATAACATATCAAAAGAAGAAAGAGAGGCACTACTCGCGTTGAGCAACCGCGTCAATAAACCTGCAGAGAAAAAAAAAGGCGCGATTGTTGTTTTGAATAAATCGGATTACATCAAGGAAGGCAGGCGACAAATAAATGACAAACAATTCTACAAACACCTCGACTCGGACCCTACCAACGAGCACAAAAATATCATTGTAACAACCCTAGAGAACGTCACGCGAGAAGGCGCCATTGATTCAAAGCTTCAAAAGGCACTTACTACGGTACATTCGGCGCCTGGTTGTTTTTACATGCTGCCGAAGTTGCATAAGAAGAGAAACCCTGGCAGACCCATTATATCAGGCATGGGACCGTCAACGAAACCCATTTCAAGTCATATGAACTCTTTAATCAAAAACATACCACCCACATAAGAGTCCTTCTTGCGTGACACAAACCATTTCCTTCGGGAAATATAGGACGTGAAAATTCCAGAAGGTGCATTCCTCGTAACATTGGATGTTAATTCCCTCTTCAAAATTATCCCACATGACGGTGGCTTAAGCGCACTTGTTGAATCATAAGGCACCCACAACCCTATCACATACCCAAGCGAAAAAGTAATTGAAACCTTAACGAGACTTGTACTCGAATTGAACAGCTTTGAATTTACCAATGGGTACTACCTTCAAATTAACGGCACGGCAATGGGTACAAGAATGTCCCAAAGTACGCTTACTTATTCATGCACCATATAGAGTCCAATTTTCTTTCATTTTGTGATGTCAAACCTTTAATATATAAATGGTACCTAGACGCTATATTCATGATTTGCACACATTTGGAAAACGAGCTGCTCAAATTCATTCAGGCATTTAACCACGTTAACCTCAGCATTTATTTTACACACTCCTACTCCAACACTGAATTAAGTTTTCTTGATGAACTTATTCGAATAGGCGATGGCGCGGTAATAACTAGCGTATACAGAAAATCTACGGACAGGCAACAATACCTGCACTACAAAAGCTGCCACTCGCGACACTGCAAGACCAGCATTCCCTATTCCCAAGCACACAGATTCCGACGAATTCGCTCCCGCACCGAGGACTTCCACAAAAACAGCACTCATATGCGCGAAATACTCCTTCATCAAGAATACCCGTCAGCTTTCATTGATGACGCCATCAAAAAAGCGGTAAACCTGGACTGCCAGACTCTTCTACACCACCAAAAAGATGCCGACCAGCACCGTAACAAAAAATTGCTAATAACTTTCACGAGCAAACCACTTAACATAAACAAGGTCCTAAGAAAACACTTTAACATATTGGATCAGAGCGCGTGACTATCCAAAATTTTCACTTCACCTCCTTGTGTGGTATACAGGCGGACGAAAAGTATAAAGCATCATTCGATAAATTCAAAACTAGGCGTGAAACCTCAAGCAGGGCATCACCCTTGCAGAAAAAGCAGATGCAAGGTATGCAAACACATGCAGACAATGACAGGGGCGGAAAGCACCAACTCAGATTTTAGGCACAGGATTGGAGGTGCACTGGCCTGTGACTCAGATAACGTCATATACTTTCTGGAATGTGGGTTGTGCAACATGCAATACTTGGGCTAGACAGACATATATTCAACAACCATCGGGCACATGTACGTTCTCTGCCAAGCCTTCCACTTTCAAAACACAGTACATTAAAAGACCACAGCTTTGATGACATCAGAGTTACACTATTGGAAAGCAATTTTCGAACAATCAGAGAGCGGGAACAATGAGAATCTTACTTTATCTACAAACTCAACACGATAAACAACGAAATTAATGAACACCCTGGCACTCTGTCAGCGTTACGAGCACTAAAAGACGCAAATGCCTCTCTTTATACAGTACTCTGCTCCTAGCCTTCCACTACAACAATAATATAACCCCCTAACAAATCTTTTAGCATGTACATCTGACAAGAGAGAAATGGTCTGCCACTTCAAGCGCAGCCGGAACGCACCCATAAATGGTCCCGGATGTCGTACAACTTCCACCTTTTTTCTTCTTTCTTCTTTTTCTTTTTCCTTTCTGTTCTTTTTCTTTTTGCCTTATTTCTTTTTTTCCCTTCCCTGACAAAAGCCAATGCATATAATGAATAGTGATAGCGAAACCACAATCACCAGCTCTTTCATATCTTCCAACGCCACCAACATGCACTTGAAGCGCTTAAGCTCTCTCACTCATTTGTCGTAAACTTCGAAAGGGGGCAAGTTGCCAGCGGATTGCACCGGAGGGTGAAATGGAGAAACGGTGGCCAAAATGTCCACTGGGGGAACGGTGGGTGCTAGGGAGGTACTGCTGACAGAGATAGCATAGCTCGTTTACGTTCACCTTTGTTGAGTTCCTGTTCCTTCCCAATACCGCGTTGCCCCTCTTGCTTCTTTCGAACGTTTCTTCCTCTCACTTTTTCTCTCTTCCTTTTATATTTTTTTCTTCTTTTTGTTATTTTTAAATTTTTTCTTCTGTCCCCTACCCTACTCTCTTGAGAAGCTGTAAGAAGGCTTGACAATGTGTAAATAGTATTAAGCCTTGAAAAAGACGGGGTTCCCGTCGGAACGTCGGCTTAATTAACAAGTTATTTTGTGAAAGTGCATTTACTTTTATACTTGTAACCTTGCGGCAACCAAAGCTTTTCTTCTGCATAATATTATTCTTCTGCAACCGAAGCTTTGACCTTCGAATCAGCCGTAGGTATACACTTATTTCCCTTATTTATTAACGAGGGTTTCATACTTGCAGACTTGTTGTCATTAGGTTGTATACGAGGGACTATTGGTCAGCTGCCCGCTCGTAATAAGTTCACGTGCTACGTGACGCCATACATGCGCATAAAAGGGTGTTTCACACTCGCCGCTTGGCTTATAGATGGCAATGACTAACACTCTTACTTCTAAATTTACATATAAACCCAACAAAGTGGATGGTGGGAACGCCGCTGTGATAGCTCAGTGGTTAGAGCATCGAACGCGTAATTCGAAGGTCGTAATTTCGATTCCCGCTCACGACTGGTTATTTTTTCACCCACTTTTCTTTCCTCTTATTTACATTCAATTTGTTATATATATATATATATATATATATATATATGTGTGTGTGTGTGTGTGTGTGTGTGTGTGTGTGTGTGTGTGCGGCATGAGCAACGGAAGGAGAACAAGATTGGAGGAAGAACAGGTGAGCTGGTACAGTCTACCGGCGTAATCATCTGCCAACCAACAACCTCCTTTGTGAATAACCATATTTAAAGCTTAACCTTTAGCGTTTTGTGGTGACCGTTCAGGGTGGTGCGACCAAGACGACGGAGCCGCTAGCACTAGGTCCAAGCCGGAGCCGAGGCATTGTTAGACTGCCTTCAACCCTACCGGAGATCCAGCAACAGCGACGCAAGCTCACCATCTACTCCTTCAAAGTGGACAAGCGGCACCTGGCATCGTCAAACGTAGCTGTGGCCTTCCTCAAGAAAATCCGGCGAGTACGTGGGGGGAAGGGGGGGAGGGCGCTTCCCCATTACAATCGTGCAAGCAACTATTACGGCTGCAATCTTACGGCTCCAAGAGCATATCGTTTTCTTCCCGACTTTGCGCTTTTGTGGTTCGAGAACCGTTAAGAATTACTAACAATCTTATATCCCTTCGTTACTTAAGTCATTCCACATACCCAGGCGTTGCTGGATATGTGAAGGTTAACGTCTCTAAACCACCATATAAAGTTCAGAGACGCTAAAATGATCGAGTGATTCGGAGATTCGACCACAAAAAGAAAGCGGGCAAATCAATAGGTGCTTCATCATAAAACCTGCACGGCGTACGTAGGGGTGATTCTACAAGACGGTGAATTTACAGACGTCTGAAGAGGACAAAGTTGGGCACCTTCTGTGAGTCATTGCTTAGTATCTGTACAGCTACTTCATCGGGAAGGATGGTCTTGCTTCGGTCTTCTTTGTTCAATCATACAAATCTTCTTATTTGGCCTATGTAAATGTGCCCACGAAACAAATGTAATAACTAATACTTATTTCCAAAAACATACTGCTGATTGCGATTCATGGCGCATACTGATCATTTTGTCTTTTTGCATTGCGATAGTTTTCTATGTATTCGGCTAGCTAACTTGTTTAAGTTGTTTGGAGCCGAAAAAAACTCCCCTGACGTCAAATTTATTCACTGAGTTTTTAAGCCACAGGACAGCCTGTGTATGTAGGAGACCATAGAGGTCTTTTAGCAGGTTATTTTATATCGTCAATTGTTTTTTTACGTTTTATTGCTTGTAATTGCTGCTCAGCAACGTAGGGGTCTAATCTGAGGCATGTGTGGGCCCCACGTGTACCTTTTTGTCTTTCTTTTATGCTGCTACACTATCCTGGTCATTTGACCGAAGTGATATATATATGATTTTTTTTCAACAAAATGTAGTGAGTTGGTGCCTGTAATGTTTGCTCTTTTTCTTTCTTCGTAATACTTGTGATATAGGTTCACTTTGTTAATTCTCCGGTTAATTCGCCGGTCTGTCCTACGGCTCTGCCTGTGCTTGTAAACTTGCAACAGTATAATTTCTCACCTGCATGGTTCTTTGTGAGTGCAGTATACTGTAAATAAAAAATAAAAATTAACACCAGGCTACGCGGGACGCACAGCACAGTCACAGCAAAAGCTAGGAGAGCGGCCTTCCAGAGCCTGCACTACACACACTTCGAGTAACTGCTACAATCACACTGCTGGGTACCAACTACGCCACAAATAATCGTAATTTTCCTGCAGTAAACCAGCATTCGATGATAATAATAGTGATCATGGCCTAAATGCTTGGCTCACACCCACTCTGTGGGATTGACCAAGAAACGAGTAAATAGATACAGAGGATTACATATTTCTTTAAAATCTAAATAATTACGAAGTGATAACAACAAAGTAATTATAAATAATTGAGGAATTTGCAATCAAAATAGCCTTGATTCGAATAAGAATCTTTCTACAGCAGAACAGATATAGCAGTAACAATGACCTAATTAGGAGGCTCTCAAGAATAGAATATTAGAAATAATGAAATCCAATTTCTATGCTATGATTCGCCATTCTTCAGAGAAGCGTGGTATGCGCTGAACGATGGTTAGAAATTTTCTGCAATTTTAATTGCAGTGGCTGACTACCACGATGAAATATGCCTAAAGTGGGTATGCGCCGCAACTAGTAGGTGATCAAAAACAAGTTTTTTAATGCGCTGCGTCATTGGACGACCCAGTCGTTACCACACTGTGCAACGCCTGGCTGTTCATTTGATGTTCTAAAACGCTTGATTACTCAAAGTACCGTAAATGTTTTCGTGACTTCAAGCATGCCGTAGACAAGTTTAGAAACAAATTTCAAGCACCAGCTAAATCCTTTTTGTTAAATTGCACACTGGAACCTTCCCCGCGAACACGGATGCAAGAAAAATGCTTATTTGTTCCCTGGGATGATGACTGTTTTCTCTGCAACAAGCCGGGGACAATCGAACATGTTTTGCTTGACTGCGGGGATGCAGTCTTTCTATTTTTTTTGGAGGGTGGATGGGGGAAGCATGTTCTTCAAAAGTTATTGTAAAAGAATCTGTCATTTGATGCATACGGCGTTAAATTTCTCCCAGTACCAAATGAAGAAGGAATTCCTTTCGACCTAGTTATGCTACTGGGCCTTCACTGTATATGACAGTCTAGATTGGTGGTGCGCCATGCTGATGTTAATGCATGTCCGGTTAGGCAATACTTCTTTCAATCTGTCTGCTCATTCGTGGAATCATAAAAGGGTAAACAAAATGTGCCCGAAGTGTTTCATCAAGTAGAAAGCTTCCTACAGATGACGGAATAAAAAAACCTTTAAACTTTAACGAATATTACCTGTTCTCTTTGTTCATGTTTGTCCTTTGTTAAATGTATATTTGTTTGTGAATGGTGTTTGCACACAGGCAATAAAAAGGTGAGACAAGGTGTGGCTCAGTGGTAGAATATTGGGCTGGCACGCAGCGGACCCGGATTCCAATGCCAATGTGGCGACCACGTTTTTCAATTTACAAAGTTGTTTTTTTTTTCTTTCGATAATGGTTACGGGCACAGGCAGCGGCGCTGTGCCTCACCCGTGTTCTGATTTCATAACAGCTTTTAATGTAAAAATTAAGTTCACTAGATCGGCATGCCTGTCGGCAACCTAGTCACACTGTTGGACGACGAAGTGATTGCTTAGCAGATCGCTGTTTCAGTAGGTGCTTTCTTTTTTCACCTAATTATAAGTAAACTTCGCGAACATCACATCCGTGTCTGTCGGTGATGGACGTGGACTTCCACGTACGTCTGCCAGTTACGGCGGCTTCGGCGGTTGTCGCATCCAGGAAGCGTACGGGACTCTACAGTGACTACGAAAGCAAGGGCGCTCTTGTTTACACAATGAGCAGCGAAGAGCCTTCCGACGACGACGATTTTAAGCTGGTGCTGAGCCGTAAAGCGAAGAGGCGGAACGTCAGAAAATCTTCATTATCGAGTACGTTGAACGACAAAGTGCCAAGGAGACCCGTGAAAAGCACTATCCTTTTTGTCCCTTAGGTACCGGATGGTAACATGAAGCCCCTCTACAGGCAATCTGTTTCGGTGATGCTGGAAGGACTCATGCCAAACGAGATCACAATCATCAGAGTAAACACGCGTAAGAACATATTGGCCATTGACGTTTTTCATGCAGTGGCACTTAATATACTGCGCAACGTCAACGAGCTTAGGGGAATGAAAGTTCGCTTCTACATTCCTGTGAGCTCTAACGTCGTCACTGGAGTCATCTACGATGTGGATACTGCCATTCCCAGCTCCGACTTCGATTTTCTAATCAAACCGGCAAATGAAGCCAGCGCCATCGCAAAAGTTGTCCGTTTGGTAAACTCACGCTGCTTAAAGATCATGTTCAAGGTCGACTCTCTTCCTTCACACGTAAAGGTTCGCCATTTTCGGCATCCTGTGCGACCTTTTGTACCGAAGCCCTTACAGTGTTATAAGTGCATGAAGACGGGCCACGTGAGAAGCGCATGCGAAAATAGGACGGTGTGTCCTCGTTGCGCGGAAGGCCATTCTGTGGAAGGCTGCGAAGCAACTACCCTCAGATGCTCGAATTGTCATGGGTCACATGCAGCTTCGTCAAAAGAATGCCCCAAAATCCAAAGAGAAATAGCAGTATGGAAATAAATGGTCAGAGACAATTCGTCGCATCGAGTGGCTGCCAGGACCGTCCGAAAGAGGCGTCATCGTCGCCGCAGTTCATCAAAAAATGCCACAGACGCTGCATCGAAAGCGCTACTCCACCACCCTTCTCTTCCACCGCCCTTGCCTCCCAGACCGAAGGCGGCCAGCGCGGTCAACAAACCAACGAGCAGCACTATTGCAGATGAATCAGTTTGGCCTTCATTGCCGAAATCACAGCCACCTGCAAATCCCAAGCGCACATCGATAGCCACATCACTCCAGCCAGCCGCTGACAAGCTGCCTGAGGAGGACACAGAAGTCATCAGAATGTTCCGAACACTGCTGGATGCCATGCGAAAGCTGTGCAGCAGCCTGAAGTCTCCACTCGCTCAGAGTGCACTACAAGTACAGGATGCTCTAAGTCCAGTATTTGCAAGTATCCAGTAGCAACCATGGCTCGACCGATTTCGCTCCTTCCGCAACGAGGTCCGACAAGCGGCGATAATGCAGTGGAACGCGAAAGGCCCGAGATCTCGCATCTCTTCATTCCGTCAGTATATATTCATGAATCGTATTCCTATAATAGTTATATGTGAACCAAACGTGCAACAACCTCCTACATTATCAGCGTATGAATTTTTCGTTTCTTCAACGTGCGAGGAACGCAGCAAGGTGGTTGTTTACATTCGCGCAGATTTCACATATGCGCATCATGCAGTTCAACCGCATGACGGCAATCAATATGTGTGCTTACGTGTTAAAACGGAAAAAGTGTCATTCACACTCATTGGTGTCTACATATCACCATCCGGACGATTTGAACAAGACAGATTACGAGACATACTGACAACAACTACGGGCCCGTGGGTTATAACTGGAGACTTCAACGCACATCACTTAATCTGGGGTAGTTCGACGATCAACGCTAAAGGAATTGATTGATTGATTGATTGATTGGTTGATTGATATCTGGGGTTTAACGTCCCAAATCCACTATATGATTAAGACAGACGCCGTAGTGGAGGGCTCCGGAAATTTAGACCAACTGGGGTTCTTTAACGTGCACGCAAATCTGAGCACGCGGGCCTACGACATTTCCGCCTCCATCGAAAATGCAGCCGCCGCAGCCGGGATTCGAACCCGCGCCCTGCGGGTCAGTAGCCGAGTACCTTAGCCACTAGACCACAGCGGCGGGGCGGAACGCTAAAGGAAGAAACCTCGTGTCATTCGCCTCCAAGCATGACCTATGTTTTTTAAAAGATGGCCGTCCTACATACCTCCGGGGCATTACGTACAGCAGTTGCCACGATTTGACTCTGGTATCCAGAAACTTCTGGTCGCAAGTGCACTGGTTTTCAGACATCGAAACGCATGGGAGTGACCACATTCTAACTTATATGCGAATAAGGGGTCCTAATAACTCCCCTCCTAAGTCCACAATATGAAGAATTCATTGGTCTAAATTTCAGCGACTCATGGAAAATACATGCCGTGAAGACCGTGACCAGAACCTGGAGGATGTAATCAAAGAGGCAACGAGGGAAGCTTCCTGTCTCCTCTCGTTCACGGTCAAGCGTTCGGATTTCGGCGTTGAACTGGAAAAACTGTGCGCGCTTCGCTGAAGGGCGGAAAGAAGATACAGGCGGATGAAAGCAATGTGCGACTTGAGGCTGGCACGACGTATTATATCTTTGTCTAAACAGGGGCGAGACCGGCAGGCAGCACACGGTGGCTAAGTGCAACACATGTTTATTCGGTCACACAACCAACTGTTTTTCAACCAGGAAGGAAAAGGAGTGGTTGCTTATATACATGATCGAGCCACTATCACACCGAGCATTGACGTCACGAAGCCGAACCATCCGAGTCCGGGTCACCGCTGATAGCGAAGCGGGTCTGCGTCAGCCCCCTATGCACAAAAACGATAACACAACACTCCTCTCCCCTCACGAGGTTTCGTCTCATGGCACGTAACGGTCTGGCGGTTGCCTAAACCGGGTAAAACGTCGAAGCTGTGGTGTTGATTGTCCCGAAGGGTCGTCGTTCTGAAGACCACTGTCGAGCGTCGGCCCGCTGTCGTGTAGAAGGCCCGGAGAAGGCTCGGTAGAAGGCCCTGCCGATTGAGCTGCTGGTGACGTCAAGTTCGATGATGGTTGGTCCTGATCCTTGAGCCGAGTAGGCGTGCTGGTCTAGGTGGGCTCTGTAGTGTCCCTGAAGAGTGGACCCTTGTTTTCCACTCTCGAGCCGTCCAGCACTGTTCCCGCCGCCTTAAGCCAGCTCCGGTTCTCCTGAAAAGTACGCAGTCGCAGGTTATCAGCGTGAACGTATCGGTCCTCGTCTCCGACGCGAACAATGTACGTGCATGCGCTGCACCGCTGAGCAATTGTACCCAACAGCCATTTGTCGTCGTATGGGCGGAGCCCTTTTACCAAAACTTGGTCGCCTTCCCTAAAGTCTCTCTATGGCCCTCGTTTTTGGTCTACGTGGAGCTTCGCCTGCTCCCCCCTTTCACGCATACCTTGTTCCATTTCAGGGTGCAGCAGACTCAGCCTGGTTCTTGGCTGCCACGACAAGAAGATCTGGGCCGGGGTCTGACCAGTAGTGCTGTACGGGGTGTTGCGATAACTGAAGAAAAATTGGTCTTTGCGATGTTGTATGGACTTCTTGTCTCCTTTTCTTTCTTTGTCTAGTATCTGTTTAAACAAGTCCTTCTTGACGGTCTGAACGCACCGTTCGGCGCTACCATTTGAAGCTGGGTGATGAGGAGATTTGAAATGATGGATTCCATTCTTGCTCAGGAATGTTCCGAAGTGCTGTGATGTGAATTGGGGCGCATTGTCGGTCATGATCTCCTCTGGTAGTCCGTAGGCCGCAAAAACAACTCGCAATTTCTCTACCGTCTTTTCACTTGTTGTTGTCATGACAAACACCTCAACCCACTTCGAATGAGTGTTCATTAGGAACAAAAAGTAATGCTGGTCCCTTTGCGCAAAATTCAGATGAACTCGCTCCCATCTACGCGTTGACCAGCCCCATGACATTAGTGGCACTCTAGCTGCCACATTCTGTGACAACTGAGAACTGATGCACTCTTTCACCGCTTGCTCTATGTCTAGCGTTAAGCGAGGCCACCAAACATGACTGCTTGACAGCATTTTCATTCGAGTCATCCCTGGGTGACCTTCGTGCAGCATTTCTAGAACCTTCTGTCGCAACGAAGCTGGTATAACCACGCGATTGCCCCATGTTACGCACTCTTGATCTACCGACAGTTCGTTACGGCGAACGAAGTATGGTGAAAGATGGTCGTCCAACACATGCGCAGGCCCCCCGTTCTGCGTAAAAAGCAACACTTTGGACAGCAGTCAATCTTTACGCGTTTCCGATCTAATTTCCTTTGCCGACAATGGAGCCTCGTCTAGCACTGAAAAGAAATAAACGCCCTCCGACTCCTCTGTTTTGTCTCGGAGCGGTAGCCGTGAAAGGGCATCGGCATTTTGAATTTCGCTTGCCTTTCGGTAGACCCATCGGTAGTCATACGCTGCAAGGATTAAGGCCCACCGCTGTATCCGTGCTGCTGCCATTGTAGGTATGGGCTTGCCATACCCGAAAATTCCAACCAGAGGTTGGTGATCTGAATAAAGAAAGTTTTCGACCAAGCAAAAATTTGTGGAACTTCTTTAGACCGAAAATAACTGCAAGAGCCTCTTTCTCCAGGTGGGCATAGCCCTGCTCTGCCTGACTTAGTGTCCTCGATGCGAACGCTATCGGTCTTTCGGCCCCCACGATTTTATGGAATAAAATTGCCCCTAGTCCATATGCCGAGTCGTCGCATACCATACCCAGTTCCTGATCCGGGTAGTAGTATCTTAGTACTCTGGCATGCATAAGCCAATCCTTAGATCCCTTAAAAGTATTCGCCACCCGGTCCATCCATTGCCACCTAACATTTTCGCCCAACAAATTGTACAATGGTTTCAGCTCTGCTGACATGTTCGGAACGAATTTGGCATAAAAATCGAGCATGCCCAAATATGCTTAAAGATCCTGTTTGTTCTTGGGTGTTGGCGCGTCTTTGATAGCGCGCACCTTATCCTCGAATGGCCGAATGCCATTTTCGTCCAGCACGTGACCCAGTTACGCCACCGATGTTTCGAAAAAGTTGCACTTTTCTTTGCGCAATTTAATGCCTCGTTTCTTGAACCTTGTCAGCACGCTTTCCACCTTTTCCCAATACTACTCAAAACTTTCCCCGGCAATCAACACATCATCCAGGTAGCAGGCGACTTTATCTAGGCCTCCTAGAACATCGTTCATGACTGACTGGAATATCGAGGGTGCACTGATTATTCCATACGGTAGGCGCGTAAACTTAAATAGCCACATGTGCGTATTTATCGTGAGCAAAGACTGCGAGTCAGGGTGCAACTGCAGCTGCTGATACGCGGTTGAAAGGTAAAGCACAGTGAAAAATTTGCACCCATGCAAAGCTACAAACAAATCTTCCATGACTGGCAGCGGATAATGATCGGTGCGCAAGCAGGGATTCACGGTCATTCTGTAGTCTCCGCAAATCCTGACCGTTTTGTCTCCTTTTGGGACCACCACCAGTGGAGTGGCGCAGTCGCTATTAGGACGGGAACAATCACTCCTGCGTTCTGCCAGGCCCTCAATTGTTGGGAAACGGGATCTCGGAGTGCGAAGGGCACTGGTCGAGGTTTACAAAAGACCGGTGTTGCGCCATCCTTGAGCAACAAGCTTACTTGACACTTCGTTATCTGTCCGAGCTCTGGTTCAAACACTTCCGAGAAAATTTCAGGCAAGCTAGCTACTCGATCGATCCCCACCCCACTCACACTCCACCAATCCAATTTAAGAGATTCCAACCAGTCTCGCCCTAGCAACGCAGTCTCACTCTTTTGCAACGTATAGACCACGATCAGAGGCAGCGTCGCTGTCTGGTTGTTGTGCTCTACCGGTATCATCAGCTTGCCCAGACCCGCTAATGGCGTTCCCCCATAAGCTTTTAGCTTTATGCTACACGGCAACAACGGTCGCCAGGCCCAGTGTCGCTGATAGAGAGTCACGGGGACGATAGAAACAGACGCGCACGTATCTATCTGCATCGGAACATTACGACCCTCGATCCGTACGTTTACAGTATATTTTCGGACACTCTCGTTACACAAAAATACATTCTGTAGCAAAATATTGTCCTCACCACTACTGTCCTCCGCATGGTGCGCTTTGCTGGCGGACGATCGGCACGCTCTTGCCAAATGGCCCACTCGTTTGTAGGCGTGGCAGCGGTATTTTCTGAACGGGCACCTTTCGTTGGTGTGGGAGGTGGCTCCACAGCAATAGCAAGCCCAACCGGTTGTTTCTTTTGTTGCTCTGGTTTCCATGTAGTCTCCACGTGGCTGTACCGACGTTGAACTCAGAGCTTGTCGTTGTATGGCGTTGACACCCAGTTCTTGCCCCTCCAGCTGGAATTTCTTCGTCTCGGAAAAGGCTAGTTAAATACTTCGAGCTAGTTCGCACGCCTCTGCAAACGTCACTGTGGCCCTCTTCGGATGCTCTGCTTGCGTTGTCTCGTCTTTCAGCCCAGCAAGGAAACGGTCCCACAAAGCTTCATCCAAAAATGCCCCGAAGTTGCAGGAAGCAGCCAGACTCTTCAATTTCAACGCAAAGACCACCACTGGTTCTGTGTGCTGCTGAATCTGGTGGTTGAATCAGAAACGTTCCGCTATGACCATGGGTTCCGGGGCATAATGCTTTTCGAGGGCTTGAGTTAGTTGCGCATATTCTTTCTCCTCGGGCTTCGCGGGACCTAGTAGATTTTTAAGCATGCGACAAGTTTTCTTCCCAATAGCGGTAACCAGCACCGAAACTTTGAGGTCGTTGCTAACCTGGGTCGCCCGAAGGAAGTGCTCAAACTGCTCGATGTACCATTCGAAATCCTCGTCTCCGTCCTCGAGGAAGGGTTCGAACTTGCCAGTCGCTGTCATGTTGAAGTCTTCCGCTCGCAAAAGTGCCTGGCGTCGGTCGGCAGTGCAGATTCACAAGGATCCCATGCTCGTCGCCACTATTATATCTTTGTCTAAACTGGGGCGAGACCGGCAGGCAGCACACGGTGGCTAAGTGCAACACATGTTTATTCGGTCACACAACCAACTGTTTTTCAGCCAGGAAGGAAAAGAGGCGGTTGCTTATACACATGATCGAGCCACTATCACGCCGAGCATTGACGTCATGAAGCCCAACAGTCCGAGTCCGGGTCACCGCTGATAGCGAAGCGCGTCTGCGTCAGCCCCCCTATGCACAAACACGACAACACAACACGACGCATACAGAAAAAAGTCCAACGACGTTTAGACAAACTTGAACAGGAACGCTGTAAATCATTCTGCGATTCATTGGATCCCCGAAAGTCGTTGTCACGCATTTGGAGCTCTATTCGTGGCCTGCGCTCAACTCCCCAACAAAGACATCCTCTCATACCTTTAGCCCTACATTTAGGCCACACCTATTTTGAAGTGACAAATGAGTTTTGTACGCGAATCACTGGTGTGTCCGCCTTGTCCGCTAGCACCATTAGTAGTGTTATCCCTAAACCCCGCATATTCGAAATGGACAATCTTTTCACTATAGAAGAACTTGACGCATCTTTCGCAGCTTCCCGACGATCATCTTCACCAGTACCCGATGGCATCACCTACGCCGCTCTAGCCAACCTTCAACAGGAGGCAAGGGGACAGTTGTTAAGCGATTACAACCACTCATGGCAGGCGGGAATTGTTCCCCAGGATTGGAAAATAAGTCTACTTGTGCCACTACTCAAAACAGGAAAGTCACCATTTGATTTGACATCATTTCGCCCTGTTGCCCTCGCAAGTTGTGAAGGAAAAGTCATGGAAAGGATGATACACGCCTAGAATGGTACCTCTAGCGCTACAACGTATACCCAAACTGCACGACGGGTTTTCGGTGAGGTAGGTCATCTTTTGAAAACGTGATTGATCTCACAACATTTATCCAGCAACAGAAGAGCCTCAAGCGCATACCACTGGCACTCTTCCTCGACGTCAAAGGGGCTTATGATAAAGTAACACATAAAGCTATCCTAGACTCGGTGGCAGCTGTTGGAATCGGTGGTCGGATGTTCCATTGGATCCAGGATTATTTGACGAAAAGGTCCTTTTTTGTTCAAACCTCAGATGGACCTACCACCAATTACTACACCTCCCGTGGCGTCCCTCAGGGCGCCGTATTAAGTCCCACTTTATTTAACCTCGTGATGGTAGGACTTCGTAAAATTTTGCCAAGTACTATCCTCATATCTATTTATGCGGACGATATTTGTCTATGGACTTCGGCTGTACCTCGTCTACAAGTACGTGCAAGAGTCCAGCAGGCTGCCACCCTGACATGCTCATATCTCCGCAAGCGAGTTCTTTCCGTCTCAACGGAGAAATGTGCATTGGTTGCGTTTACTCGCAAAGCCATGACACAATACCCGGTTACCATCAATGGGCAAAGTATTCCATACCAGAAGAACGATCGCTTCCTGGGTGTGATTATTGACAGGGACCTTTCGTGGAGTGCCCACTGCAATTACCTGAAGAGAAGGCTAACTTTCATCGCCCATATAATGCGGTTCCTCTGCGGAAAATCTTGGGGCACATCAATAAGGTCAATGATGCAGCTATACAAGGCACTGTTTCTGGGATTTTCGCGCTAAAGCTTGCCGTTACTGGAGGGTACGTGCAAGACGAACATCCGCACCCTCGAAAGTCTGCAAGGACAAGCACTACGCGTGTGCTTAGGATTGCCGCGATGCACCTCAACCTACGGAGCAATCATGATCGTAAGAGAGCATCCAATTCAAACATACATCACCACTGACAATTTGAGAGCCCACATAAGACACCTCTGCCGAGTTCCTGCTCACCATGTTGCAGTGTTGCCACTTCAAAGACCACAAGCGATGTTTTGAAAGATTATTTCTGCCCATAGAGAATGCCTTCCTTTCGGCTTCACTCCAGCAACAAGACCAGCGTCACCTCCGTGGTGTCTACAACAACCACAGGTGTGCCTCACTATTCCGGGAATAACGAACAAGAGCCGTCATTCAACAGTGGTCCTACGACAGGTAAAATTGTCGCTACTCAACAAAAAATACGGCCAAGGGACCCACATTTACACCGACGGATCGGTCTCGGCTGACAGATCCATAGGTGCTGTTGTCATCCCGGCGTACCAGGTCACTATAAAGCTCAAACTGTCGCATAGGACAACATCCACAGCAGCGGAGCTTGCCGCCCTACGTGCTGCTATACTTTATATCGCGGAAGCGCGACCTCAAAAATGGGCTGCGTTCTGTGACTCCAAGGCATCCCTTCAGTGCTTGCAATCAGCTTTGCAACAAAGGGAGCATCAACAACTAGTGAATGAAATAAGAGAAGTGATTCACGAAGTTTTATCGAAAGGACATGACGTGGTGTTCCAGTTGTTACCGGGCCGTTGTGGTATTTTTGGTAATGACCTTGCTGATAATGCTGACCGATCCGCCCACGTGGACGCCCAGACAACCCCAATTCCATTGTCGAAAACCGACGCTGCAAGGGGCCTTCACTCGTTCGCTAACACCATGTCGGAAACTTGGCTGAGTGATCCCAGTGTCAGGAACCGCCGCCTACACAAATTGGACCCATCGAGAAAGCTTCAAGTTCTATCGAACCTCTCCCGCCAGGATGCAACTTCACTGTGCCGCCTGTGGTTAGGAGTAGCTTTTAGAAAGACGTACTCCTTTCGCATAGGAATGGCGGATAGCTTCCGATGTGAATCGTGTGACACTGACGAGACAATAGAACATCTACTGTGTTCATATGAACGTTTTTCGAGCGAACGCAATTCGCTACGCGAAACGTTAGAGCCACTAGACAGTAAACCTTTCTCCAAAGACAAGATTCTTGGTTCATGGCTGTACGCGTCGCAGGCCAGCAAAGCGACGCGAGCACTGCTAAGTTTTCTAAAGACGACCGGACTACGTGACCACTTATAAGCGTGCATTGAACAAGGTCACATCTACACACACGTTGCCCTTCACTTCTCTCTCTCTTCTCCTTTAATCCCCTCACCCCTTCCCCCAGTGCAGGGTAGCAAACCGGACGTGCGTCTGATTGACCTCTCGGCCTTTCATTTCTTCCCTTCCTCCTCCTCCTCCTCGTAGTCACACTGTTCATATAGTATCTTATCACATAAACTGATAGCAAAATACGCTCATTCTTTTTTTTATTTCAGACAGGAGCCGCAGCTACATTTGTGTTGTATCGATTGGCAACAAATCCTGAGGTCCAAGCAAAAGCACGGGAAGAAATCCTGTCATCATTCGCTGATCGTAAACAAGAAAGTGAGACTGACTTACCCTACCTGAAGGCTTGCATTCGGGAAACGCTTCGGTAAGTGCTTGCATGTGCAGTGAGCTTATGAAATTTTTCCTCTTCATGTTTTAGAGAAAATTCAGATTAGCAATGGTATAACTGGGGTACCTTAAGGATTGTGCAAGCCTTAAGAACAAGTCCTATAAACGATCCCTTGGGGGGTGAGTTCATCTAATTTTGGCATACACCTATCGACAATGTAACGAGACATTAGAAGGTAAGCCTCCGGTTATCGATTCCAGAGTAGGATAGATGGGCGGCAGCATTATTGACGGACATGCTGCAGTCATTTTTTCGAAGCGCCAATTGCTAACCGGAGGCTCCGTGGTTACTGCTGCACCCCATCTATCCTATCCGAGAATCGCCAAATAGAGGCTCCTCTACGGATATCTCCCTACACAATTCAGAGTGTAAGTACACGCAAGAATTACATGAACGCGCTTTTTTGAACTTGCATAGAAATGAACAGACGCGTTTGCTGCTTAGGGCATCCCGTATCGATAATTGTCATGCGTGTGCCAAACATCGACTAACTTGCTGAATCAATAAATCATATATTTTAGCAGTTATTGTTCTCCCCGACGCGTGCTAATTTGATGGGTCCGCATATTGAATGGGCTCGCACGGATAAATTATCGAGCTTTCTTTTGTTTTCTGCTGTTGTGCGCACCTTTTTGTTAGTAGGTGTTTGCACGAGCTGTCTTTCTCATGATGGACACGTACTAACCAGCTGTCTATTATTCTTGACGCTTGGTTTGTGTTTGAATCGAAGCTGCTGGTTCGCCAGTCCTTGTTCACGGTTTACTCGCGTCATCGGAGAGTGATAGCTGAGCGCCTCAGCGGGTCGTTGATCCCAGGCACCTGAGCACAAGAAAAAAGTAAGGGCGCGTTCACACTTGGCCTCAAAAGGAGCGAAAGCGGCGAAACTTTCCGGAAACTGACTCGTTTCGCGACGGCAGCGGCCCAAAAGCCACGCCGTGCGATCGGTGCGCAAAAATCGGTGCAAACCCTATCTTACCGCCACGCGAAACCGGATTAGGTTTCCGCTTCACGGCCTTGGCTGTGCAAGATCAAAACACGTGACCTAACCAGCCGGCCGAACATTCAACATGGCGGCAAAGGCGTCAGCGGTGGCTTGCATCGGCTCAAATCGCAAACTACCCGAGAAGCTCAACGAAGCTTCACGGTCTCAACCAGGCAGCGTACATGAAGCCTGGTTTGGATTACAATCAATGAGAATTCTCGAAGGACAGCTGAGCAATAATCCGCTTCTTTCCGCGGCGTACAGCGGAAAGTACCTCCATTTGTTGTACCTACACTCCTTTTAAAATGTTAGTTAAGTTCGCCGCTGCTCGTGCGAGCTCCTCTCTCTTTGCCCCTTTCCAGTCCTCTCGTTCTCCGCCGCTGTTTGCGCGCCATGCTTTGTCCCTTTCGTGGTTGCCCTCGTGAATACGGGTGACTCACGCGCTGTGCTGATAATGAATGCGAAGCACTTCTTAGCGAACTTTGGCGACCTTTAGCGTATCTATCTATCTATCTATCTATCTATCTATCTATCTATCTATCTATCTATCTATCTATCTATCTAGCCGCCTACGACTTTTATCTCTCCTGCTCGTTTAGATATTGTTATCGACACCAAAATGATATGGCGTAATGTAATTGTATGACGAACATAATTAATGAGTAGTAATATGAAAATCAAGACATGTACGCCATGAATGTCATGATTTACCTTTCATGATTCACATTTTGTGAAATTGGTATGGTAAGACATGACTGCATGGTGAACAGAAGTGACAGCTCCTAACGTGGAACTCATGACATGCATGTCATATCAGTCATGACTACACGCCACGCTCATGGTGCGCTCGCGGTAGGTTCGCTAGCTTCCCATATACCAAATTCGGTATTACGCCATCCATCCATCATCCATCCATATGTATGTGGCAAACATAATAACCATTAGATGCGTGTCATGTGAAAACTTGACTACATGCCACAGTTATTGATGATAGATGGATTTGTGGGGTTTGACGCTCCAAAAGTACAACATGATTGTGAGATACACCGTAGAGGGATGCTCCAGAAGCTCGAACCACCTCATTTTTTAACGTGCACCTAAATCTGAGCACATAGGCCTACTACATTTTCGCCTCCATCGAAAAGGCAGCCACCGCAGCTGAGATTCGATCCCGCAACCTGCGGGTAGGAAGCCGAGTACCTTAGCCACTAGACCACCTTGGCGTGCTACGTACCATGCTCATGATGCGCTGGGAGCCGTTTCGCTCGCTTCACATATACCAAATTTGGTAATACTTGACGCGAATGGACGACAAAGGCAAATCACACATTCAAACATGATTATCATGACATTAGTGTCATGTAATAACATGAATGCATACCACACTAATCATGCACTCGTGGCCGTTTTGATAGCCCCACATATACCAAATTTTGTATCACTTGACGTAAATGGACGACAAAATTAAGTGACACGCTAAAAAATGATAATCATGATATGCATGTCGCGTAAAACATGACTACACGCTTTGCTCATAGCACGCTCGCCGCCGTTTTGCTATCTCCACATATACCAAATTTTGTATCACGTGACATGAATAGACGATGAAGCTAAACGTCAAGTTCAAACGTGATATTCATGACATAAAAGTCATGTACGGCTTAATTTACGTGCGTCTCGGGACCTATTGTTGATTTTAAAGCGATATATCAGCCTTCTTCATTCGTGATTCACATATCATTGATTCCCACTGCATGTGGGATCTGCCACTGTTTATTTCTTTTTCGCTCAGGCCAGTTTTCGCTGCGGCTGCTTGTAGCTCGGATAGCGAAACTTGCTCGCACTTTCTTTGCCAAGTTTATGAGGGCGATGAAAACGCCAGACCCAGCTCTTGCGGTGAGCTCCAGAAAACTTGAAAATAGGCGTGGGAGAGGACGCAGGCGAGTCAGTGTGTTCGGCCGAAACAGGAGTGCGTTGTATACCTGCGAAACGCGTTCTGCAGTCGGTACGGGGAACTTCAGCATCGTGCCGTCGGCTCGGCGCGCTGAAGCTAAATGCTCTCTTTGTGAAGTTGCCTTTCCCCAATGGGAGAAGCGGCCTCACGGAAGTGTCAGTGAGGTCCGAAGTATTTTTGTGCTATCGACTGCCACAACAATGCACGTGGGTTCAAATCCTGGCTACGGCGGTTGCATTTCCGATGGAGGCGGAAATGTTGTAGGCCCGTGTGCTCAGATTTGGGTGCACGTTAAAAAACACCAGGTGGTCGAAATTTCCGGAGCCCTTCACTACGGCGTCTCTCATATTTATATGGTGATTTTGGGGCGTTAAACTCACATATCAATGCCACAACAATGCAGTCAACACCAAAGCGCGTCAACACCAAAGGGATACTACATCAAAACAACAATTACACGGTTTTCGTAAACGCCAATACAGTAAGTCAACAGAGTACGTGGCTTGATGGTGGCAGAATGAGACTTACCTCGAGGCTTACGCCGTATATGGTATTGCCACGGGCCTGAGAAAGGCATTTTACAGCAAAGTGGGCGTCTTCGTCTTCTGTCGTCTTATCCACATCATAAACTTGATTAACGAGCTTTGCTCCTTTTATTAGATTCGTTTCTCAGAAGTGCAGCCAGCTCAGAGACCTTTATCAAGGCGCATTGCAGGCGATACATTGTGAGGTGACTTAAACGCCCAGCGCGCTCTCTACATGAGCACGTAAGCGAGCGGCCGTGGGTTGGCGGCAAGGGAAAACGCGTGACAGACATCACCAGTTTCTACTTTTCTACAAAAGATTGCGGTACCTGTCCAGAGTCACAGCGCCGCCATACGTTGCTTTAGCTTTCTATGCCATGTTGTTTCGCCTATAGTGAGTGTGCAGTTCAGGTAATCCGCGAAGATCGTTAGCGTCGGGGTCGCCATTTTGATTTTCCGTGCGTTCGCAGCACGCGCAGCAAATTTGCTGCATGTGCTGTGTTCAGCAACTTGATTGTTTAGAGACCTCCGGAACACTTTCTGCACGCCGAAAAAAAGACAGCAGGATGGTGTGTATACGAACAGACCTTTTAAATGACACGGCGATGATGTTGCCCTCTTGCAGATCAAGGCTCAGTGCATAGCCACTGTAGCTCTTGCACACAGAATCCAAGTGATTTTGTTTTTAGTTTTTTTTGCGATACACAAGATAAACGCAATGGCTTTTGTGAGAACCAGTGGATGCCAAAATGAGCAGAAAGAACTTCACTCCACCAAAAAAGATGTTCTTTGCGAGTTGCGGAAACATTTTTTAATGCTCGATCGGAAGTATCACCGAAATCTGCATGTATTTTGAGTATTCTTTCTGCCTGACAAATATAAATTTGTCGTGGTTGTTCGTTGCATAAAATTAAAGTTCTCATCATTATGCTAAATATTAGGTCGAGACTCCATCAAATCGCACGTCGGCACCTTCTATATACTCTGAAACGTACTACAGAAACTGCTTTCCGCAGTTTTTTCGCACCTGTTACGAAACGCTCTTCGATCGTGCGTATTTATTTACATACTGTTTTTATGTATTTGTTTATCTATTTATTTATTTACTTATTTCAGTACTGTGACGACCAGAGGAAGTGAAGAAGGGGTGTGGGCAACAATTTTATCAGCACACACCTAAAAAGCGAAAGATCGAGGGTTTATAAATTGGTGAAGGAAACCACCAAGAAATAGTCCACAGTATAAATACAAAAAACATGTATTTAAGCTATACAAAACATCACAGGTGTATTACCGAAAAAATCAAGTAAAATAAATAACACTCAAACACAAACACGTGCCTATGAACGAAAAAAAATGCATCGTTGTAGCAGCATGCGTCAGGATGCAGACGTGCAAAAAAGTGAAAATGAACACAAAAAAGCTCCACAAAATGGAAATACTATAATCTTAAAACTTGTGACAACAACAGGTTAGTTACAGCAGCCGTGCACTTAAAATTAGTTATAAGTTATCTGGACTACAGATCGGGGAAGGTGATTCAAGCTTGCTGAAGTACAGGGAAATGATTGAATTGTAAAAATGGTGGGTTTGGCTCTGGGAATGCCAACATTATGACGATCATCGATTCAGGCGGATGCATGAAACAAGGTTATCAATTTATTTTTCAGGACCAGATTATCGTAATATCTCTTGTGGATCTGGCATAGGTGCATCATTTCCCTACGTTAGGAAAGCAGAAGTAATGAGGAAGTTGCTTTGATGAAAGTGACGCTGCGGGTGTGATGATAGTTCGAAAGAATGGAACGAGCAGCCCGACTCTGGATAAATTCAAGCTGATGAATTACTGTTTAATGACTGGCGCCCCACACAGATGCACCGTATTCTATTTTGGAGTGTACTAAATATTTATACAAAAGTAATCTAGCTGAAAAGAAGAAAGACAAAAAGTACGGCGTTTAAAGCGCAGCGTGCGATTAGCGGTATTGGTTGCATGGGCTACATGAATCTTCCAGAAAAGATCAAAGGAGATCAGTACACCTACGTATTTGGATCATGACACATGTTTTAGGTTATTATTATTAGGATGATAAGAGGACTGTGTTGTATCGCGACGTGAATCGTGCATGTGCTTGCATTTCTTATTGTTTATTTAACATGCTCCACGTGTTAGTGCAGGCATGATTCCAGTTTATATCAGACAGAAGAAGATCGACGTCAGAGTCACTATCGAAACAGCGGTATATAACGCAGTCATCAGTTAACAGGCTGATTGATGAAGGTACATTATTAGATACGTCGTTTATGGGGATGAGGAAAAAAAAAGTCCTAGCACAGAGCCTTAAGGCATGCCCGATTCGACTGCAGAAGTGATGGATGAGGTGTTATTCACAGTGACAATTTTGGACCGATCAATGAGAAAAAGAGAGGAGCCAATGAAGAACGTTAAGATCCAATTTACCCTGGCCGAGTTTCAAAAGAAGCAGTTGATGAGAAACCTTATGGAACGCTTTTGAGAAGTCTTGGAATAAACAGTCAACAATGAAACCCCTGTCAAGATTGCAATTTCGGTAATGTGTATTGGTCGAAAGTTGTGTCTCAAGGAAAATATCTTGCGAGATCCGTACTGGTAGGCTGTAAAAAAGCCATTTGTCTATATAAAACACGTGAGATGAGAGCAAATAACGTGTTCTATATTTTACATAAAATGCGCCGGACCGATATCGGTTGATACTTATAGAGAGAATGTCTATCCCCAGAAATGTGCTAGGGAATCACCTTCCTTACCTTCGACTCTTCCGGAATGCAACCAGTCGAAGCGGTTGGTGAAATATATTAATGAGAATATCGGCACTGTACACTTTAGTATTAATTAAAAACTTCAAATCAACGTCATCAACTCCATATTGCCACGTTCCATTTCCCAAGTTTTTGTTATCGTCCGAAAACACCGCACGATTCTCAGCGCAAACCGCGCCTGCAGTTTTCTAGAAGGTTCCGGACTGTAGTAGATCATTTCGATAAGATCACGCCCACTGTGCGAACGGTACAGATTGTTCTGGAACCTACGCCACCACCAGCGATAACGCTAGAACATTCGACGGCAAGAGTATAAATGCCGACGCGCTTCGCCGCTTGTCAGTTGTTGATCGAAGGCTGACGCTTCGTTCGCCGCTATAAGTCCGAGACTGCTATCTGTGCAAGACTGCTGCTGTAATTAGACTTTCTCTTTACCAGGCACAGGTTCGCCCAAATAAACAGTTAAATACCAACACGAAGTCTCCTGTCTTCGGCCAAGTCACGACCCCGTGACATCTGGTGGAGGTGCTGCTTCGTTCATGTACCGGACGCCCCCGTCAAGCCGTGAACCTAGCCCACGTCGCGGAGAAGACACCGACGCCAACCAGGAGCAGCGAACAAGCCGCCGACAGCAAGGGCTACCACCGGAGTACGGGCTTCTACCAGACAAGGCGCGGAAGACGAAGGCCATGACCGCGACTGCAGCGACAATGACAACCGCACCGTCCCAGCCCACGATGGTCATGCATCAACCCAGGGAACCACCAATTTTCCATGGGTCATCGTTCGAAGACCCGGAGTCCTGGCTAGAAACATACGACCGTGTGGCCGCCCTCAACCACTGGGACCATGACGAAAAGCTGCGTCGTGTGTTCTTCTATTTGGAAGACACCGCAAGGACTTGGCTTGAAAATCGGGAGTCCACGCTCCGAACGTGGGATGTTTTCTGCGGCGCATTCCTGCAAACGTTCGCGAGCGTCGCTCGCAAAGAGAGGGCCGCTGCTTTATTAGAGACTCGGGTTCAGCTACCAAATGAAAATGTCGCCATTTTCACAGAAGAAATGACACGACTATTCCGTCACGCTGATCCAGACATGCCTGAGGAGAAAAAAGTTCGTTTCCTCATGCGAGGGGTCAAACAGGAGCTCTTCGCGGGACTGATGAGAAACCCACCGATAACCGTCCAAGAATTTGTAGCCGAAGCGACCACTATCGAAAAGACCCTGGACATGCGCATCAGACAGTATAATCGTTGCCTGACTGCAGACTGCGCTGCTGCTCAAGCCAGTAACTCCGGAGACCTGCGTGAAACGATCCGAGCGATCGTTCGGGAAGAGCTGCGCAAGCTGTTGCCTTCGGCACAGCCTCAAGTGGATTCAATTGCCGACATTGTGCGAGAAGAAGTTCGGCAATCGCTTCAAATTCCCAACGCACCGCTGCCCGAGCCGGAAGCTATGAGCTACGCCGCTGCACTGCGCCACAACGCTCCTCCCCGTCCACGCCAAAACGCCGCCCCATCGCACTTCCGTCGAGAGAGGCCACCACCGCTACCACCCCCACCGACGTCATACCGTTCGCCAGCGGCCCAGCGCAGTGCACCGAGGAAGACTGACGTCTGGCGCACCCCTGACCATCGCCCGCTCTGCTACCACTGCGGCGAAGCCGGACATACATACCGCCGTTGCCAGTACCGACAGATGGGACTGCGTGGCTTCGCCGTCAATGCAACGCGTCCACAGCCAGGAGAACGACCACGTGACATCGCCGACTACCTGACAGGAACTCGGTGGACACCACGAAGTCCTTCGCGTTCGCCGTCGCCCAGCCGCCGCACGTCACCGCACCACCGGCAGTACACTGGCCCAACTCGGAGCCGGTCTCCTAGCCCGTATCCGGGAAACTAAGGGCCGCAACCGGTGGAGGTGCGGTTGCTGTGCGACGAACTACCGAAGATCCTCCGACGACGACGACGCCGCGACGGAGCTTTCCGAACACAACGCCAACCAGGCAAAGCCCTGAAGGCGAAAGTTCATTTACCGAAGGTGGCCTGACGACGCAGCATGGAAGCAGCGGAACAAGCCGACGCAGCCGTGACCCGACGCCACGCCCTAACTGTAATGCGAGACAGCGAACTAGCGACCTCGACGTTCTTATCGACGGCCACAGTGTGACTGCTCTCGTCGATACTGGAGCCGACTGTTCTGTCATCAGTGGGTTGTTCGCCGCGAAGTTAAAGAAAGTTAGGACAGCTTGGAAAGGCCCTGAAATCCGCACAGCCGCAGGTCATCTCGTAACGCCTGCAGGAATCTGCACAGCGAGAGTCACCATTAACGGCCGTATTTATCCTACAGACTTCGTAGTCCTACAGCGTTGCTCGAGAGATGTCATCCTTGGCATGGACTTCTTATGCCTCCATGGTGCTGTCATCAACCTAAAAACAAAGTCGATAACGTTATCCACAGAAGAAGCACTACCGCCGCACACGCCGTCAGGACAACATGCCTTGAATGTGCTGGAAGAACAAGTCACCATTCCGCCTCGCTCAAGCATCATTATTTCAGTCGGCGCTCCTAAATCACCTGACTTGGAAGGCGTCGTTGAAGGCACTCAGCATCTGTTGGTCACCCGAAATATTTGCGTCGCAAGAGGAATTGCAGAGCTGCGGGGAGGCAAAGCAACGGTTTTGCTCACGAATTTCAGCAATGAGTACAAACATGTGAACAAAGGAACAACGGTCGCATACATCGAAGAAATTGTCGAAGCCACCAGTGCTTTCGCCCTCGCTGATTCTGCGGAACCTGCTCAGAGGAACCAAGCCCCTCCCATAGCTTTCGACGTCAATCCCAGACTTCCGAACGATAAGCAAGAACAGCTCAAGGCCCTGCTCCTGCAATACGAAGATTGCTTTTCGTCGTCATCGAAAATTCGGCAGACCCCAATCACGAAACATCGCATCATAACCGAAGAAAACGCCAGACCACTCCGTCAGAGTCCGTACAGGGTTTCGACGCGAGAACGTGAGGCCATGAAGAGACAAGTTGATGAAATGCTGCGGGATGACATTATCCAGCCGTCCAAGAGTCCATGGGCATCCCCCGTGGTGTTAGTGAAGAAAAAGGATGGGACCCTACGTTTCTGCGTCGATTATCGCCGCCTGAACAAAATCACAAGAAAGGACGTGTATCCCCTCCCACGAATAGACGACGCACTTGATCGGCTCCATAACGCCAAGTACTTTTCGTCAATGGACCTCAAGACTGGCTATTGGCAAATCGAAGTCGACGAAAGAGACCGAGAGAAGACGGCGTTTATAACACCGGACGGCCTCTTCGAGTTTAAGATGATGCCATTCGGCCTTTGCTCAGCGCCTGCAACGTTTCAATGCGTTATGGATACAGTACTGGCAGGATTGAAGTGGCAGACTTGCCTTGTGTACTTGGACGACGTCGTGGTGTTTTCCTCGAGTTTCGACGAGCATCTTCGGCGCCTTGAAGCTGTACTTCAAGCCATCAAGACTTCCGGACTCACACTGAAGCCAGAAAAGTGCAGATTTACGTATGAGGAGCTCTTGTTTCTGGGGCACGTTATCAGCAAGTCTGGAGTTCGTCCCGATCCACGGAAAACAGCCGCCATCGCCGACTTCCCGCCGCCCACTGACAAGAAAGCCGTGCGCCGATTTCTGTTCCTGTGTGCCTATTAAAGGCGGTTCGTGAAAAACTTCGCCCGCATCGCCGATCCTCTCACTAACTTTACCAAGGCCGACGTGGAGTTTAAGTGGGAAACGCCGCAGGAACACGCTTTTTAGGAGCTTAAACATCGCCTCCAGACGCCTCCGTTACTTGCCCATTTCGACGAATTCGCCGAGACAGAAATACATACTGACGCAAGCAGCGTAGGTCTTGGCGCCGTTCTTGTGCAGAAGGCTGACGGACTTGAAAGGGTTATTAGTCGAACACAAGACGTGGGACGCCATTCTTCCGTATGTGACCTTCGCATACAACACGGCGGTGCAGGAGACGACGCAGATATCTCCATACAAATTGGTCTACGGAAGGAGCCCGGCAACGACGCTCGATGCCATGTTACCCAACGTCACCGACGAAGAAAACCTCGATGTGAGCGAGTACCTTCAACGCGCCGAAGAAGCCCGACAACTTGCGCGTCTCCGTATCAAGAATCAACAGACGACCAACAGCCACCGTTACAACCTTCGACGACGCTTCGTGGAATACCAGCCCGGTGAACGTGTTTGGGTGTGGACGCCGATACGCCGACGTGGACTAAGTGAAAAGCTTCTGCGACGGTACTTCGGCCCGTACAGGGTGGTTCGACGGCTTGGTCCACTTGATTACGAGGTTGTCCCCGACGGCATCACGAACTCTCAACGACGCCGATCGCGACCTGAAGTCGTCCGTGTCGCGCGCCTCAAGCCGTTTCATGCGCGTTAACAAACTGAACTAGTGTTTTTTTATTGTTGTATCGTAATTTATTCATTGTACTTTCTTGCATGATATTGTACTTTCATCTTTAGTTAAAGCATCGGGACGATGCCTTTTTTTCAGAGGGGGGCAATGCCACGTTCCATTTCCCAAGTTTTTGTTATCGTCCGAAAACACCGCCCGATTCTCAGCGCAAACCGCGCCTGCAGTTTTCTAGAAGACTCCGGACTGTAGTAGATCAATTCGATAAGATCACGCCCACTGTGCGAACGGTACAGATTGTTCTGGAACCTACGCCACCGCCAGCGATAACGCTAGAACATTCGACGGAAAGAGTATAAATGCCGACGCGCTTCGCCACTTGTCAGTTGTTGATCGAAGGCCGACGCTCCGTTCGCCGCTATCAGTCCGAGACTGCTATCTGTGCAAGACTGCTGCTGTAATTAGACTTTCTATTTACCGGGCACAGGTTCGCCCAAATAAACAGTTAAATACCAACACGAAGTCTCCTGTTTTCGGCCACGTCACGACCCCGTGACAATATGATGAAACTTTGAGGTTTAGTGTTATTTTTCTATGCCAGGATCGTCAAAGTAAAAGGTTCCATTATTAAGAAATTTGCATTCGCATAAGTGAGAGTTACGGAACCCACGTTTTTTTAAGCAAAAACAAATCCAAAATTTGAATCATTTGCGGATTCCTCAAATTTGACTATGTGATTGTTTGCATCTCTAAGGGTGATTGACGAATTGTCTCTTTTCTTGACTACTTTGCAAAATGGTTTAGGGTTTGTCATTAAAAGAGATTGGAATGTAGTAACGAAAGTTGAACTCTTGCCATGTTTGAGGGCTTCTCTGTATTGAGCAGCTACGGCTTCATAAACACTTCATCGTTATTGCGTGCCGGTCAACTTAGTATAGCTGAAAATGCGTTTTTATTGCGTAGTCGTCTAAGCGATGGAGTGAACCATGGCGATAGCAGGTTAAATGTGATGACTATGTGTGGCACATACTTTTTATATGAGTGAATTAAGCTTTTTTAAAAAATAAAGTATAGTTAGTACTTGCGCAAAAATTATAAAAGTTGTACATGTATCCCTCAAAAAAGCTGAGAGGTCACGATTATATGCATCGAAATTCACACGCATGCAGTCTAAGATGTATTTTTTGTGGTTGCTACTGTGAGGTACTATTCACGTAAAAGAAAAGGAAGCAACAAGTGGTCGCTTTGCCACTGTAAATAGAATATGGAATATGGTATATGGAAGATGTTAGATGCGGTAGACGAAAATCTTGTTGTCTGCGTCACCAGATGGGAGAAGTTAAAATTGTTGCACAAACCTAAAAACGCGTCTCTCGCACTGGAGAAAGGATGACGAGTGGAATTCATGTTAGACAAAACTGTATTCAGTATTTTGAAGTTGCCTAATAAAAGGAGCGAACCATTCAAATACCGTACTTCCAGCATAGAAGTGACATTGCTGTGAAAAAAGGACGAGCCGCCGTCCCTATGGCGAAGCCCACCCGTCAACTTCCTCTCCAAATGCACTCTCACCTTCTCATCTTCATGATGATAGCAGACATCACGAAGCTCGTCAGCAAAAGTGGACGAACATGATGGTGGTAGATAGCAAGCACCCAATAGCAACTTCTTAGAACACGTTTGTATTTCAACCAAGCAAGTTCTAAAGGAACACTAAGAAGAATTGGAAAGGAGAAATTCGTTTCTGAAACCGCACTATTCACGCCGCCGCTATACCAAACACCTCTATTACAGCGGTAAATGTCGTAGTGTTCTTTTTTAAATAAATCATTCGCTGTTATCTACTTGTGGAGACAACTAGGTTTCAGTAAGACAGATTACGTCAGCATCAAAAACATCGATAGCAAAGCAGAGATCGTCACGTTTTGCAACTAGGTTTCCAATATTTGTGAAAATAAACAAAAAATGGTTTGCAACTTTGATCCACTCCCCCCCCGCGCAGCACTATTCAGCGGTGCGCCACACCAAGACCTCATGCGCGAAACCTGAAATTTCGACTGATGACTTAAATGATGAAGCAATTTCACGCTCCAATCATCAGAGGGACCGTAGGTGTAGCACCGTTTATCTACGTTCAGATTGTTAGACCGAAGCTTAAAACGTGAAAACTGAGTTTTGCCAAAGTCAGCCAGGGTTTTCTTTTCTAAAAAATTGGGTACCTGGGGAGTAGTCTACACTAATGGTAACATCTTCTTCCTTCAGCTTACAACTACCGACAAGTATTTGCTGCTTGAGCTTGAAGGAAGAAAGTTTGGGAACCAATTACTGGCCAGCACATATTTGAAGAATAGCCACCACGCTTGCGTGCTTTTCCAATTAGTACTTGAGATGGCACCATCGGGATTGATAGGATTTGTTGAAGATTAATGTGGAAAAAGTACGTGAATGAATGAATTGATCGAGGTGACACTGGCAATGATTACTGAATGAGGTTGTTTTTTGAATTAGAGCATTTCTTAGTCACCTGATATCACGTGTCGTGCGTCGGTGGCGATGTGCCCATCCCCATTGCGCATGCTCACGCCTCGCGTATCGTAGTGCATGCTTGCGTCTCGTGCCGACTGTTTGCTCTCCCCTCCCTGTCTTCCCTCGCAAGGACGATGCAGGCAGTTTCTGCTAGTAAAAACCGATGGCTCGAGCTCTGCAACCGTTTCCTGGCCATCTCACATATGTAAGCGCTGGATCGTACATCAGGACGCGGAGAAACGCTGAGGAGCACGCTTCATGTCCCGAGTTTTCATGTGTTTTTGATGGTTAGTTTATCGTAATCCATCTGAACTGACACCATTCTAATTTCGTAGACGCGAGGTGTGCTTGAAAACAGTTTTCACGGACTTCCGTTATTTTTACAAAGATCTAGATCTCTGAACAACTCAACACTTATTCGCGCACTCCTAGCCCTAACGCTGGTTTGGCGTCGTAGCAGTAGCTGCGTCAGCTGCGCTGGCTTTGATTCTGTTCCTGCACTTCACTATGGCAATGGTCCCGATGCCAGATACCCATGCTTACGTACTAAAAAGCCATCGCGCACGCAGTGACGCCCCAATGAACGTAAGCGGGCCCGGCATGTCGACAGACACCCATGACCAGCATGTTAAGGTGAGCGTTTCACCAGCCACTGTCATCGACAAAGACGCAGATTGGAAGACCATTCTCAGCTTGCGCTAACGAAAACAAGAAGCTTTGGAACGCAAGCGCGCAAATGCTGCTCCCTAAGTAGACAAGCTCGCATAGTCTACTAAAGAATAAATCTTACAAGCTTCCATCACTACTGAAGGACGACTTAAAAATAAGCATACGTCCGCATCAAGGCTTGCCTCTGAAAACATTCCATCGACGGCTCTGGTGGTGGCGATCATAACAGCTAGCGACCACCAGATTACAGGGGAGAAATTCCTGTTGCGAATGAAACCTGGTTTCAACATAGCCAACGCCTCCAGGCCGCACCTGGAGGAGGCTGAAAAAGTGAGGGGCTTTCAACACCTGACAATCAGTGGCCATACACACACCGTAAATGTGTATGCAGCCGCTGTGCAAAAAGAGGAGTAGTGCACAAAATAGCTTCACACACCCCACCGGAAACCCTCCAAGCTAACGCATGCATGGTGCCGAACTCATACAAGCACGTAAGATTGGAGACTCAAAGAGTGCCACCTTGACTTTCAGCGGTCTCATTCTACCCAAGGTAGTCTATTACTATGGGGGAGAATTTGTTTGTCATCCCTTCCGTGCCACCGCTTAAGTTTGCAAACTGTGCAGGGTAGGAGGACATAGCACAGAAGTCTGCCCTCATCCTAACCGACAAATCTGTAAGATGTGTGGACTAGAAAACCCGAGCCCCGAGCACTCTTGTGAACGAAACTGTACCTCATGTGAGGGGCCACATGCGACTGCGGACTGTAGCTGTACCAAGCGGTTTAAGAAGTCTAAAGACCCTGCTGTTTCAACCACAAGAACTCGACAACCTCGTTGGTTTTCCTCCGAGGATTAGGAAGAACCCCACGGAAGAGCCACCAGCATTTAGCGACGTGCCACGTCTCGTGGCACATCCCGATGGAGGTTCTACTCTCAATCAGCGCAGTGTTATCCACCAACCACTACGGGAAGGTCAATGGTGCCCATTCCGACGCCAGCCCAACTAGGACATCCGGAGAAAAAGAGGGAAATGCCTGTCGACAACCATGGTCCGGAGACTTCAAGCACAGCCATGTCGCAGGCAGGGCCGGGTGTGGGTCGTGTCTGACACGACCAGTCATATACCACCAATAACACACCATGTAGAATACAAAATAGTCCTTGCTAAAAACAAAGAGCTATGTGAAATGCTTCACAACAAGAAAAGCAAACTTGTGCCACTACGCCAGCAATTGGTAACGCTCACGCAACTAACGCGGCAGGAGACATCGAGCACTTCAGAAGCAGCGAGCTCATCAAAGTTGCTGCAGCAACTCTACAATCTAAATTATACTCGTTAACCACAAACGTGAATCACCAACTTCCGCTTTTTGCTCTCGACGTTCAGCACCTCAAAACGTATGGTGGAGTCATCTAGCGCAGAGAAAAGCTCACGCCGCAGATACAAATGCTATGGCGGTCACCACTTGAATGAGAGAACCAAAGATGGTCCTCACGACAGACATAGATGATGCATTTAATTCGACAAATTCTGGCTAATAGAACCACTGCACATCAAGAGAGTCTTACTATATGGCAGTGGAACTGTCAAACCCTTCGTAACAAATGCGGAACACCCATACAATACGCGCAGCCGGCACTGGTTCGTCCGGCCATCTTATGCCTGCAGGAAGTTGGAAAAAAAACAGCGAAACCTTCCGGGCTATTCGCGCTATGCCAGTGAAATGTATACCTCCGTGGCACCTTACGGAAGAAAGGACCTTGTGATTGGTACTAGCAATATTTCTGGGGTAAATATTTTGCATCAAGTCATCACTATTTACCTGTCAAAAAAGGTAGACCAACATGCACTCATATAAATGTCGACAGTCCACCGAAGCACACAGTAGCAGATTTTTATGGCTCTGTGCATGTTGCCATGCTCATTGCCTCACACAGGGACTCACTCATCCTTCTAGGAGACTACAACGCGGCGCACACAGAATGGGGGCACTTAAAGGATGCTGCTAAAAATAGCAGTATATCCACGGAGATTCAGTGGTTTTGATTGATTTTTTTATTTTTAATATTTTTCAAGGCGTTTCTATAGTGTTCCATTTGATTAGCGAGTGTGTTTTCAGATAGTTAGGCCAGACAGATGCCGTTTTCCTCACCTAGACCAGGGGCTTTTCTCTGGTGTGCTTCTCTTGCTCCGCAGGAATTACCAGTCGACTTGTTTCTACGCAATGGGATCTCATCCGTGCCTGTAGCATTAGTCCCAAGCAATGTAGGTATCATACGGATGAAAAACCCAAAAATGATTCAGACGGAGCTGAGAGCCGCTACAACTCACTGCCAAAGCATCACCGAGGCCAGACAGTACGGCAAGGGTGGCATTCTCTGCTTCTCGTCTGACCAGCTCTGTGTTCGAGACCTACTAAGTTGCTCGGTATTCGCTACCAACCCGGTGAATGCATTCATTCCACCTCACCTAGCTGGTGTCAAAGGCCTAGTTCGGGGTGTTGATGCCAACTTGACTCCAACTGAGACATTACATATGATTTCAAAAGCAGGTGTGATAGTGGTCTATAGATGTAGTCCAGTTGTGGACAAGAACAAGGTCCCAACAAAGTCCGTGATTGCTACATTTGGCGGGTCGAATCGGCCAACCGAAATCAAAGCGTGGCCTTTCATATACAGAGGGGAGCCGCTATCACCTCGTTCCCTACAGTGTTTTAAGTGTTGGCGTTATGGGCACACCGTTAAAGGATGAAGGCCAATACCTAGATGCCGAATTTGTGGTGAGACGCACAACTCAAACGACTGTAAAAGTAATGAAGAAAAGTGCTGTCTTTGCAATGAAGCACACTGTGCTGATAACTTAAATTGCTCAGCCAAGCCACGTGAAATCCAAATTCTTAAAATTGTAGACAGAAGACGATGCTCCCGAAAGGATGTCATTGCTGAAATTCAGGCGAGAACTCGAGGGTACGCAGGAGCAGATTCCCGCCATAATATAGCAATGGAAGCACCATTTTTCCTATCAATTGCAAACATGATAGAGAAAGCTGCGGATAAAGCTATGGAGCACCTTGCGACCACTCTGTGTGAGTCGCTGTCGCATATTATAAACAACCAAATTGCACAAGTCTATGGAGCGCAGATAGATATAAGTATGGCTTCAGAAAATGCTGAGTCGGCACACCCGACAAGTGAGGCAGAATCTGAGATAATTCCGTCGATTGCACAGTCTGCAGAGCCCTCTGGAGAAGGCGTTCAGAAGCAAAGCGTGGGTGCACAGGAAGCTTCTCAGAGCACTCAAGATATGGACTTAGATCTTAAATGCCTAAAGAGTTCTTGATACCCTGTATTGAAAAAACCTGGATCGCCGAACCATGTACAAAGCAAAAAAATGGCAGCAAATTCACAGGGTGAGTGATGGAGAGTAGGGCGAAGCATCCGTCCGTCCATTCGTTCTGGCTTCCGTCCGTCCATGCGTCCTTCTGTGTGACCGTCCGTGCGTCTATCCGCCTGTCCATGCGTGCGTCTCTTCGTGCGTCCGCACGTCCATCCATTCTTCCAACCCTGGGTTCGTCCACGCATCCACCCTGCATCCGTCCATGCGTCCATACGTCTGTGCAGCCATCCGTGCGTCCGTCAATGCATCTGTCTGTGTGTCCGTTCGTCCATCTAGTCAACACTCCAAGTACCACCATCTCGCATCTTTTCATCATCTATTCCGCATACAGAATCACCGCCATCTCGCGGACATTCAAAGAACTAAACGAGAGGTGGCACACGCACACTTTATTACGGCTTGCGCCGTAATAAAGTGTGCGTCGTAATAAAGTGTACCTCGTGTTCGCCGTAATAAAGTGTACCTCGTGTAATAAAGTGTATAAAGTGTGCGCCGTAATAAAGTGTACCTCGTGTTCAAGGTATATACTAGTTCACTGTATTTATTGCACTGCGGTCCAACGCTTGCTAAACTTTCTAAAACCAAGGAGGTTACGCCCAGCAAGTGTAGCGTAGCAATCTTTTCGTGTCAGATAGTGCTCAATGTACATGCAAATGGCTGCTAATGGAGATTGTGAGACAGGAGAATTCGGCTTTGGCACACGCACACTTTTTTACGGCATGCGCTTCGTGTCTACTTCCCACCTTTAACCACCTCGAGTTCATGGTATACACTAGTTCACTGTATTCATAGCACTGCGGCCCAACGCTCGCTCGAACTTTCTAAAACCAAGGAGGTTACGCACAGCAAGTGTAGTGTAGCAACCGTTTCGTGTCAGATAGTGCTCAATGTACATGCAAATGGCTGCTAATAGAGATTGTGAGACAGGAGAATTCGGCTTTTAGTTAACGCGCACCCTGCGATTGCGTTATTGTTCAACAACACAAAGGAAAAATCTCCCACCGGCAACACCTTGCTGGTCAAAACGTAAGAAATGTAACACACTACTGCGAGGTACGAACGGGTGCCACTTTAAGGAGCTTCACTCATGAAATACCAGAAGAACACCTTTTAAAATCTGATTTTAAAAGAAAGTATTTTAGATAAGATAGTTGCTAAAACCATTCTAACAAAATCATAGGATCTCCTAAATTTATACATTGAAATTGCTGATCTCTTCGCTGAGCCAAAACATATGTGTTATACATGTGTTTCAAATTCGATTCGGCTATTATTGCATCAAAAGAAACTTGGCTTTCCACACATCACTTGTTTCACCTACCCAACTTCCAAACATTTCGTCTAGACCGTCCATCCAAAGGCGGGAGTTTAGCGTTCTTTATAAACAATAAAATTAGTTTCATAGTAAAAATCTCATACAAGTGTATGTCTTCGGAATGCGAAATTTTCGCGTTAGATATCACGTTGCCAGGATACTTGCCTTTCTCGCCAATAAACGTCTACTTTCCTGTAGGCGTTCAAGACACGAGATGGTTAGATATGGCTGCTGATTCAGGCTGTAAATAAAAAAAATATATAGTTGGCCACTTCGATTTCCACCGTACATGCAGGAGTTTGAGAACGGATTGATGTGGACAACGGTTGTGGGACTGGTCGGTAGACAACAGTTTATTGTGCCTTACCGCAACAACACCAACATTTATTCGAGGTCATTCGCGCTCCGCTTTAGATTTATTCTTTATAGGCTCGGCTATTGCTAGTAAATCGTGGATAACCCTTGGTTGCACCTCCAACAGTGATCACTTTCCTATAATGTTCGACGTTGCTTGCCCCGTTAAACCATCATGCTTGCATGCCCGAATCTATATGAATTATCCGAAATTTCAACACGACCTAAAGACTGTTTTAGACTCTTTCTTTCAAGGTGGTGATGACACTAAACCTATGAAAATAAGTGCAGTAATTAAAAGGGCATACAAAAACGCGGAATCAGCTGTTCAGTCGGCGAATAGAGTTCCCTATAGCTCCTGGTGTAGTTTTGACTGTTCACGAGTTCACAGGGGACGACAGTCAGCTTGGAAGAAGCTAATACATTATCAGTCCTCTAAGAACTGGTAAGAATATAAATTTCTTGCCTCTGTATTTGAACGCACGGTGGCCCAAGCTGAAGAAGAATATGATAAGAGACGTTTTGATTTTCTATCGAAACGTAAGAATAAGAAAGCTTTGTTTCAATATATGCGATCTCGCAAAGGCCTGCTGTCTACAGTAACTACTGATCATGAAAAAACTAATATTAGAAGAAACGTGGAACTCTTTGGAGTCAATTTGCAGAGGTCTATAAATTGAATTTTCTTCTTTTGGCTTTCAACTGGCAAAAGTCTAGCATAAGCACTGACTTCGAAAACGCAACGCTGTTTGAAGCATCGAAAGTTATTCAAGATTTACACTCGTCAGCTCCTGGTCCCGATAAAATCAAAGATGCTCTGATTAAAATTTTATTTAAGCTATCTCCAGGCGACGTTCTCAATCTTATAAACTACTCTTTAAAGAACGCCTGGATACTGTATGACTGGAAAATGGCTAATATAGTCCTAATATTGAAAAACCAAGGATTTGGTTTTAACATAGCGAATATTTGACCCATCTGATCGCTAACATCTAACATGGTGAAACTCATAGAGAGGGTCCTAAATGGCTGAAGAAACTTCTGGATGACGAATAAGTTAATGATAAAGCCATATTGGTTTTCGCAGTGAATGCTCAATTTGGTGCGCACATGCGGATTTAAAGAGTCGAATACAGCTTGCTGGTAAAAGTAAACAATACGCCCCATTAGTAACTATCAACATAGCTAAAGCGTATGACAGTGTCGAGCACTCTATTCTACTGAACACCTTGCAGAGCCTTAAGCTTTCTCTTAATATTATTGAGTGGATAGCAAAACTCTTAAAATCAAGATAATTTGACTGCGCGAATGATGGATGCTGTTCGCAAAAGTTTATACAGAAACGTGGTGTTCCCCAAGGGTCCACACACTCAAAAAAAACAAAAAATAAAAGGAAGCGAGAATGGAGAAATGGGCTCTGTTCCTCCTTCGGCGCAGCTTCTTCCTCCCTTTCGGGCACTTTACCTGTCGCGCCCTCTCAAGGCAAGGACAGAAATAGCAACGTTCCTCCTTCAGCCTTCAAGTTTCTCCTCAATCATGGGGGTCTTGCACGCGCGCATGCGCACGCCGAGCCTAGCCCTCCACGGCCAGTCGCGAGTGATTGCTTTTACCTAAAATTGGTGTAAGCAATGCAGGAGTGACGTTTTTTTGTTTTATTGGTGTAGAGTAAAAGCCTCTCTTTTTTATCGCCAGGCACTCGGATGATGCTCCGCACACTTCCGTGTGTGTCTCGTGTTGTTTCATACTACCAACTTGTCACGAATACAAGGAGCTCTGCTTCCCAAGCAGTCTTGCTTTATCGATTATTTTAGAATATACAGAAATAATGATTTTTTTGGGTGTGGACATACTTGGTAAGCCCATGAATTTTTAGTTTCGCATGGCACCAACAGCACTCATGAATTAAACGAGGCGCATAAAAATGTATCACACTTAATTTTTTAACATTCTAGGAAGCCTGATACCACTCTACAGTCCATGCGCGAAAGCACGATCATATACAATTGATAGAGTTATACATGCCACTACCGCCATGTGGACGTTCTTTGCAGTTTACTCCCATTCGAATACGGCCGCCGTGGCCAGAAGTCGAACCTGCGTCCTCCAGCATAGTCACACAACACCCAATAAGGCTATGCTACCAAGGCAGGTGAAAGCACAAAGGGAAACAGGCTGCGAAGTTTCACCGAGCGTTTATTTGCCAGACTGGGTTACAACAATCAGAAACGTTTTAAACATCATCATAACTACACTTTTGTGAAAAGTAAAGCAATGACTTTAGTCAGTTAAACCTAATTCTCAATCGCATCCGTTTTGAATTGCCTGTGTCAGCACTGAGGTAAGACGAAATTATGCACACGTGCAGTATGCCTTTCTCCTCCATGATACTCCTTTGTCCTCAGAAACACAACACAAAATACACTTCTAGTAGCAGCTGTGCACAGCAGGTAAGTACTAACAGTCACTCACCTTTGTGAAAAGAGTATTCCAAATGCAAAGTAATAACCCCCACAGCCACACCGCTAACAACAAAATTGTGGCACTCACTATGACTGCAAGTTGACACGAGAGGCGAATCACGAGGGGCATCTGAAGCAGAGAAGTATGTAGGCACAACATGTTATAACGTTATAGTGAATTTGCGCACTGCAACGATAGTTCCTCCACTCAAGTAATAGAGCTGTCGCGACGCCAACAGCCACTGCCATAGCTCACGAAAAGATACCGACGGATGCAAGGTCATGGCTTATTTCTCTCGCAAGACCTGCGTTGTAACGTACGTATACACTGCTAGGACGGTCGTTACCGCATCAAAAACATTGTCATTGAAGGGCTAGCGGCGTACTGTATCCATGGCTAACGGTCACACTTGTGGTAAGCACGTAAAAAGAATATAAATAAAAGTTAACACGAAACAACTAAACGAGGTCGACGTGACCACAGAATACCTACCACGATGGAGACTTAATCTGGTCTGCATGCTGCGCCCTCTCCGAGTGAGAAGAAGAATAAAAAAAAAGACGTGACCTCCGAAATGGCTAGCGCGCGGCAAGCGTTTGCATGCTCGGAGGCTTCAAAAAAGTAATAGCTGTAGCAGTGGTCGAGAGATGGCGCAGCGATCGGAATGCCGTGGGCCTTCTATGCATGGCTTGGGGGTAATCGCTTCCGTGAAAGCCAGATAAGCTCTAGTAATTATACCGTTAGTGATTGTGCAACCGTTCATTAACTTCCGTTTGTCTGAGAATCATATACTACATAATTACGTGTGCGCTTGTTGTGGTATTGCCAAAAAACGTGAAAAAAGTGTGACAAAACTTACTTGTAACTTGTGCCACTATGGTCAGACGAAATTCATCGCTGTATAAGCTTGGGCGTTTTCGTTATAGGGTGTGAATAAACACGTTAAAGTGTGTGACGCTGTTGTGAATGGTTGATTGTGCTCTTGTTCATTGAGGTCACCTATATGCGTACTATGTGTAGTATGTGTCCTTGTGTGTGCATGTGTAGCTAAATGCATTGCATCAGCACATAATAGAAATCCGGTGTCAGTGAGTAATTCTGAATGGGCTGATGCGTTGACTATCCACAAGGGAGCCGTGATGGTGGGTATGACAACGTACGTCGCCGCAGCCGACCTTTTATTTTTTAGTATTGTTCAGTTCTTCCAGATGGCGCAAGCTACCACCTACTTCACGGCTATGACACTCTCACACATACTTATATAACGTTGAACATCTATCTATCCACGGCCGCTCGATCTGCCCCTCAGGGGGACATCTAGCGGCCATGATCTATCTATCCACAGGGTTTTTTATTATACACAAGAGGGAACTCTGGCGCTAGTTTCTATGGAAGCTGCAACACACGGCGCTTTAGCGAGCATGGGAATGATGGGTGGTACACACATTTGTCTAATTTTCGTGATTCTGGCATACTTCTGGCTCCATGTGTCTTCGTGTGGCTTGGAACAGTTTTTTCACGAAAACATAAGTTAAGAAATGTCCACCGTTTGCGCTTCACAACCTTATTTTTTGAGGCTTACCAGTTCGAATCAAGTCACTAAGTTCAAAAGGGTTTGTTCTTTCTTTCAAAACAAACCGTAACCAGCAATAAACGAAGCCCTAAGTACGATTCGCCACCCGCAAGTACGAAGACTAGGCAAATGTGTGTACTACCCATCATTCCCTTGGGATCTGAACGGTCAGAGCACCAGAGTGCTTTCTAGTTAATTTTGGGAAACTCTATGCTATCTATCAAACCTGTACTACTGAGTCGGAAACGCTCCGCCGCGGTGGTCTAGTCGCTAAGGTACTCGGCTGCTGACCCGCAGGTCGCGGGATCAAATCCCGGCTGCGGCGGCTGCATTTCTGATGGAGGTGGAAATGTTGTAGGCCCGTGTGCTCAGATTTGGGCGCACGTTAAAGAACCCCAGGTGGTCAAAATTTCCGGAGCCCTTGACTACGGCGTCTCTCATAATCATATGGTGGATTTGGGACGTTAAACTTCACATATCAATAATTACTGAATCGGAATGGTTTCGCTGTGATCGAGTCGATGGTTTGGAAGCACATCTCGTGACCTGCGGCCCCGTAAACGCATAAATAACGTCGCTACACTATGTGAATCTGCGAGAAATAAATACAGCAAGCCTAGTATGCACACTTCGGGTGAGGACTCTGCAGCATCCGTGTCTTTCAGAGTGAACGTCACCTCACTGGCCGAACGAAACCAACTTGCTCCGTCGTTCTCTTTTCCGATGTTTTCATCACTACAGGTTCATCTGCTTGTTTTTATAATCATTTCGTTCAATATCTAGCTCAACGAGACCGTTGTTTGTAACTTGATTGATTGCTTTGTGGGGTTAACATCCCAAAACCACCATATAATTATGAGAGGCGCCGTAGTGGAGGGCTCCAGAAATTTCGACCACCTGAGGTTCTTTAACGTGCACCCAAATCGGAGCACATGGGCCTACAACATTTCCGCCTCCATCTGAAATGCAGCCGCCGCAGTCGGGATTTCAACCCGCAACCTGCGGGTCAGCCGCAGATACCTTAGCCACTAGACCACCGCGGCGGGGCAGTTGTTTGTAACCTTCAGTGCCATGTATTCTTTATCAGTTTAATTACGATACCTACCACCCTTTCATTTATGCTATAGTATTCCTCTATGTTGCCAGTTATGTTTCTGTGAATTAGGAACCCCACTCCCAGTTCTCTTCTGTCAGCCAAGCCCCGATAGCAAAGGACGTGCCCATTCTGTAGCACCGTATAGGCCTCATCTGTCCTCCTAACCTCACTGAGCCCTATTATATCCCATTTAACACCCTCTAGCTCCTCGAATAGTACAGCTAGACTTCCCTCACTAGATAAGGTTCTAACGTTAAACGTTGCCAAGTTCAGGTTCCAATTGCGGCCTGTCCGAATCCAGAGATTCTTAGCACCCTCTGCTGCGTTGCAGATCTGACCACCGCCGTGGTCAGTTGATTCGCAGCTGCTAGGGACTGTGGGCCATGAGGTATTTGACGTATGCATGTGGGAGGTAGTGGCCAGATACTGCACCAGGGTGACCAATCCTTCTCTGGTGAGGAAGTGCGTTCCTGGCGGTGGTTACCGCCGCACCCCAGGCCCCGTAATGCAGTTCCATCACCACACGGATTTTTTTTATCTGGTAGGGAACTGTGCGGCACCGGGATTTGAACTACGGACCTTGTGCATGCGAGGAGGATGCTCTAACCACTACGCCATCGCTGCATTTTTCCGCCTGCCTTCTACTGAAAACGAGGAAACCGCAAGTGAACATGGAGGAGCCCTAATGGCGAAAATAAGAACGAAATATACTTTATTATGAGTGCACACCCAGGCATCGTGCAGGATGTGGAAGTGGTTGGTAAGGTACGATGTAGTGACCATAGAATGGTACGGTCTCGAATTCGCCTAGACTTGAGAAAGGAACGACAGAAACTGATACGCAAGAAGCCAATCAATGAGCTAGCACTGAGAGGGAAAGTACAGGAATTCAGAGTCTCGCTTCAGAACAGGTACTGGGCTTTTAGTGAGGAAGCCAACCTTGGCGTAGATACAATGAATGATAATCTGACGAGTATCATTATGGAGTGTGCAGTGGAAGTTGGAGGAAGGGTAGCTGACAGGACACTGGTAAGCTTTCCCAGGAAATGAAGAACCTCATTAAGAAGCGTCAAATCATGAAAGTTTCAAGTACAACAGACAAAATAGAACTGGCAGAGCTTTCGAAGTAGATTAATAGGCGTAAAGTATCCGAGGTAATTAGGTATATTGCCACTATCCCTCAAGAGGAAGGCATATAACAGCACTATCCTGCCGGTACTTAGCTACGGAGCAGAAACCTGGAGACTTACAAAGAGCGTCCAGCTTAAATTGAGGACGATGCAGCGAGAAATGGAAAGAAAAATCTTAGGTGTAACCTTAAGAGACAAGAAGAGGGCAGAGTGGAGTAGGGGACAAACGGGGGTTAAGGATATCATGGTTGAAATAAAGAAGAGGAAATGGACATGGGCCGGGCATGTAGCGCGTAGACAGGATAACCGCTGGTCATTAAGAGTAACTAACTGGATTCCCACAGAAGGGTAGCGGGTTGGGGGGAGGCAGAAGGTTAGGTGGGCAGATGAGATTAAGAAGTTTGCGGGTATAAATTGGAAGCAGCAAGCACAGGACCGGGTTAACTGGCGGAACATGGGAGAGGCCTTTGTCCTGCAGTGGACGTAGTCAGGCTGATGATGATGATGATGATGATGATGATGATGATCCGACGTAAGAAGGTATAACATAGAGAGAATTGAACACGCTCTGAAAAATGAAGGAAGCGTCAAAGCAGTGAAGAGGAAACTTGGGATAGGCAAAAATCGGATATACGCACTAAGGGACAAAGAAGGCAAAATAACTAAAATAACTACCATTACTGATAGGATAGTTAAAATAGCGGAGGAGTTTTACAGAGATCTGTACAGCAGCCGTGACAACCACGACTTTAATACTATAAGAACTAGCAGTAACCCAGATGTCACCCCACCAGTAATAATAGAAGAAGTCAGAAAAACTTTGGAGAGCACGCAAAGAGGCAAAGCTGCTGGTGAGGATCAGGTAACATCACATCTGCTGTAAGATGGAGGACAGATTGTGTTAGAAAAACTATCCACCCTGTTTACGAGGTGTCTACTGACGGGAAGAGTACCATAGTCTTGGAAGAACGCTAACATCATCTTAATACATAAGAAAGAAGATGACATGGTCTTGAATAATTACAGGCCTATTAGCTTGCTCTCTGTAGTATACAAGCTAATTACAAAAGTGATTGCTAACAGAGTAAAGAAAACATTAGATTTCAATCAACCAAAAGAACACGCAGGATTTCGAACAGGCTACTCAAGCATCGACCACATTCATACTATCAATCAGGTAATAAAGAAATGCTCAGAATATAACCAACCACTATACATAGCCTTCATAGATTACGAGAAGGCGTTTGATTCAGTGGAAATATCAGCAGTAATGCAGACACTGCGGAATCAGGGCGTCGGTGAAGTATATACAAACATCCTGGAAGAAATCTACAGGGGATCAGCTGCTACCAATAGTGCTTCATAAAGAAAGCAACAGATTACCAATCAAGAAGGGTGTAAGGCAGAGGGCCACAATCTCCCCAATGCTATTTACCGCGTGCTTCCAGGAGGTTTTCAGAAGCCTAGAACGGAAACAGTTAGGGATAAGAGTTATAGGAGAGTACCTTAGTAACCTGCGCTTCCCCAATCACTTTGCATTGCTGAGTAACTCAGGGGACGAACTGCAACTCATGATTACGGATTTAGACAAGGAGAGCAGAAAGGTAGGGCTTGAAATAAATCTGCAGAAAACGAAAGTAATGTACAACAACCTCCGGAAAGACCAGCACTTCGAGATAGGTAATAGTGCACTTCAAGTTGTAAAAGACTATGTCCACTTAGGACAGGTAATAACCGCGGAGCCGAACCACGAGATTGAAGTAACTAGAAGAATAAGAATGGGGTGGAGCACGTTTGGCAAGCACTCTCAAATTATGACAGGTAAATTGCCACAATCCCTCAAGAGAAAGGTATATAACAGCTGTATCTTGCCGGTACTTAGCTACGGAGCAGAAACCTGGAGACTTACAAAGGGCCCAGCTTAAATTGAGGACGACGCAGCGAGCAAAGGAAAGAAAAATGGTAGGTGTAACCTTAAGAGGCAAGAAGAGAGCAGAGCGGATTAGGGAACAAATGGGGGTTAAGGATATGATAGCTGAAATCAAGAAGAATGGGACATGTGCCGGGCATGTAGCGCGTAGACAAAATAACCGCTGGTCGTTAAGGGTAACTAACTGGATTCCCAGAGAAGGAAAGCGGGTTAGGGGGGGGACAGAAGGTTAGGTGGGCAGATGAGATTAAGAAGTTTGCGGGTATAAATTGGCAGCAGCAAGCACAGGACCGGGTTACCTGGCGGAACATGGGAGAGGCCTTTGTCCTGCAGTGGACGTAGTCAGGCTGATGATGATGATGATGTTGATTTCTTGTCGAGAATCGATGCATTTGCTAAGCCTACTCACTTCGCTAACCTGGGGTCAGCCATGTTGATTTTCATAGGGAGGAACGCGTTTCTCCGTGGATGAGGGAGCAACGTTTCTCTACTTAAAGACGAACATAGGGGACATCGCTTTCCTTCCTAAATAGAGAGAACGTCACTCTATTTTTTTCAAGAGTGTACTACCTCCAGCAATATTTAATATACTGATGAGCTCTATGCCTATTGTTCAGGATGTCAGTGTCTACATTTATGCAGATGGTATCACATTCTTCGGTGGTGGTGGTGGTGGTGTTGCAGCAGGCGGGGTTAGCCCTGCCTGCATGACCGGCAATTGTTCCGCCTGAACATCTCCTGAATTTGGAAAATGTCACCACTTGTCAGACAGCCCAGTGTCTCACAGGAGGAGCAACAAAATTCGTTGCACGTTCCTTTTAGTTGCCGCGGGTCCTTCAGGAAAGATGACGTCATCAAATGCCCGGTGCCTATGACAGCCTTTTCGCGAGGTGCGGATCATCGCTGCTCTTTGCACATCAAACTGTGGGCAAAGTCAGATGAAATGTTCAATATACCCGATGTCACCACAGAAGGCACAGAACGTGGTTCTTCGCTTCAGAGAGCGACATTTACTCATCACACCAAAATTGCAAAGATATAATAATACTATAGAAATGTGGTTGCAATTTTTTTATCATTGAATATCAGTAAAAGTGCACTGTTGGTGTTTCCTATGACGAATTCAGTTTTAATTTTTGTATTATATAATCGGGAACGTATTCCACAAGCAGATTCTCTCAAGTACTTAGGAATGATTTACAATGAAAAGCTGAATTAGAGCTCATATATAGAATATATAACAGGAAAGGCACAACGGGCGTTAGCTTTATTACGCAGGCTAAGCAACACAAAAAATGCGGCATGCACAAAGACACAATGCTAATGATATATAAAGTGTAAGTGCGACCAATATTGGAATTTGGGTGTGTGTTGTTCTCGGGGCCCGCTGGTTCTAAAATTAAACAGCTAGTATTGTTGGAGCGACAAGCCCTGCGAATATGCCTGGTAATTCCCAGGTTCATGGCGAGTAATATTGTCGCAGTACAACGCGAACAAAGCACAAGTACGCCTTGAGGCAGTGAAAGCAGCGTGTTTTCAACAGCTAAGCCGCAAGATTGTCTTTGTTGTTGAGTCAAGCCAGAGGCCCACTACATGGTGTCTGCTAAATCCCCACATCATCGTTGTCGTTCACACGCAGTCTCGGGTCATTTGCCTCCCTCTCAAAGAGCATCGACCCGATGCTCAGTAAATAATGCAGTTATTTTAAAGAAAAGTCTCACGCAATCACTCGCTGACGTAAGGCTTCATGCGCACTACGTGAACGAGTTCAGGATGGGGCTGGCGACGATTAGTACTACACGAACTGTCGGGAACAACTTCGTAAGTAACCTCACTCAGTTGTCGCAGTACTCGGTAAGGCCCAAAGTATCTTCTTAAAAGCTTTTCGGAAAGTCCTCGTTTCCGTACGGGTGTCCAAACCCATACTTTGTCACCAGTTTGATAGACGACTGTTCTGCGGTGAGCATTATAGCGGCCTGCATCGTACTCTTGTTGCTGGCGGATCCGTAAACGTGCAAGTTGCCTAGCTTCTTCCGCGCGTTCCGTAAACGTGTTGGGGTATGGGTCGATGTCGTCACCTTCGTGCGGTAGCATCGCATCTAACATAGTTCGTACTTCTCGTCCATGAACGAGGCTGAACGGGGTCAGGCGCGTCGTTTCTTGCTTTGCCGTATTGTACGCAAACGTTTTGTACGGCAAGATTTCATCCCAATTTTTGTGTTCAACGTCTACGTACATCGAAAGCATGTCTTCAATGGTTTTGTTTAGACGCTCTGTCAGCCCATTCGTTTGTGGGTGGTAGGCGGTGGTCTTACGATGCGCTGTTCCACCCAGCACGAGGACGTGATCCAAAAGAGCTGCCATAAATGCGGCTCCTCTGTCTGTGATCACGACGGTTGGTGCACCATGCCTCAGTACAATGTTCTCGATGAAAAATCTTGCCACCTCTGCTGGTGTACCTCTCTGAATAGCCTTTGTCTCAGCTTAATGGGTCAAATAATCCGTCGCGACGATAACCCAGCGGTTCCCTGCAGTAGAAGTAGGCAGTGGGCCCAAATTGTCCATGCCGATCTGGTAGAATGGAGCTGTTGGGACCTGTACGGGTTGCAAGAGGCCAGCTGGTTTAGTTGGTGGTGACTTGCGTCGCTGGCAGTCGAGACAGGTACGAACGTTGTGCTTCACGGCTGTGGTTAGTCTCGGCCAGTAATACTTTTGCTGTATTCTGGCCAACGTTCTCGTGTAACCCAAATGGCCAGAGCTCACCTCGTTGTGGCATGCTTTGAGTACTTCGGTACGAAGGGTTGCTGGGATGACGAGCAGATAGGCGGATCCTGTCGGCAAAAAGTTTCTTTTGTAGAGTACTCCGTCCCGTAAACAAAATGATGACAACACTCTTGCGAAAACTGTTGGCGCCTTCTGAGATCTGCCATCCAAGTTGTTAATTAGGCCAAGCAACTCAGCGTCGTCACGTTGTTGCTGCGCAATGGCGGTCGCGTCGAGGACACCGAGAAATGCCATCTCCTCTTCAGGTAGGGTAGCCGACTCATTGGGTGAACGGGACAGACAGTCGGCGTCCATATGTCGCTTGCCTGACTTCTGTACGACTACAATATGGAATTCTTGCAGCCTGAGACTCCAACGCCCTAATTGCCTGGTAGTGTCTTTTAGACTTGTTAACCAGCACAATGAGTGGTGGTCGCTAATTACTTTGAAGGGGCGGCCATATAAATACGGGCGAAATTTTAAAACCACCCATACCACGGCGAGAGATTCCTTCTCAGTTGTAGAGTAATTACCCTCAGCACGTGTTAACGTTCTGCTTGCGTAAGCGATTACCTTTTCAGTGCCCTCTTGCTGCTGCACAAGCACAGCTCCCAGACCAACATTGCTCGCGTCTGTGTGAAACATCGTCGGGGCTTCTTCATCGAAGCGGGCAAGCACTGGGGGCGTTTGAAGACGTTGACGCAGGTCATTAAAGGCAGCCTCCTGTTCTTCGTTCCACTCAAAGGCAACGTCGTCTCTTGTGAGACGAGTTAGTGGTGACGCGATGCGGGCAAAGTCTGCGATAAATCGGCGATAATAGGCACAAAGGCCCAGGAAGCGTGTGACGTCCTTCTTATTGGAGGGTACTGGGAACCGTGCGACAGCGGCAATTTTTCCAGGATCAGGTCGGATGCCTGCGTTACTGACGACGTGACCGAGAAACTGAAGTTCGTGGAAACAGAAATGACACTTTTCCGGTTTTAATGTTATGCCCGCAGACCGTATGGCACGTAAAACAACTTCCAGCCTTTGGAGATGCTCGTCAAAAGTCGTTGAAAATACTACAACGTCGCCCAGGTAGACTAGGCACGTCTTCCACTTCAATCCCGAAATTACCATGTCCATAAGCCTTTGAAATGTCGCGGGCGCGGAGCACAAACCGAAAGGCAAGACTTTAAATTCGTATAAACCATCTGGCGTCACAAAAGTGGTTTTCTCTCGGTCTCTTGGGTCTACCTCGATCTGCCAGTATCCACTCCTCAAGTCCATGGAAGAAAAGTAGCGAGCGTGCCGAAGTCTGTCAAGGGAGTCATCAATACGTGGGAGCGGGTACACATCTTTTTTGGTCACCCGATTCAGCTTCCTGTAGTCCACGCAAAAACGCAGCGTGCCGTCCTTTTTCTTTACTAGCACTACAGGTGAAGCCCAGGGGCTCTGTGACGGTTGAATTACATCATCTTCAAGCATTTTCGCGACTTGTTGTTGTATGGCTTCGCGTTCCTTTAAAGCTACACGATAAGGGTTCTGGTGAATAGGTCTCGCCGTGTCCTCGGTGATTATTCGATGCTTTGTCAAAGGAGTTCGACCAACTCGTGAGGTCGATGAAAAGCAGTCGTGCAATTCGGCTAGTAGCTGAAGAAGTCTCTGTCGGTCATCCTCTGACAGAGTGGGACTAACATCGTGAACGGGTTCTGGTTCTTGATTAGGCACTTCATCTAATACCGATAAACATAAACTGCCTCGCATATCTTCGATATTGCCGTAAGAAGCGATAGCTGTGCCCTTCGGAAGGTGCCGGCGCTCAGTACTGAAGTTGGTCAAAAGTCAATTCGTGCGCCCACCAGTGAGACGGACGATACCTCGTGCGACCGAAATGCCATGGCTAAATAGCAGCGAGCCAATTTTGTCGGCAATGCCTTCGTCATCAAACGCTTCGTGCCCTCCCACCGAAACAACAGTGCATGACCGTGGCGGGACGACCACATCATCATCAATTATGCGTAAAGTGTTACGTATTGCGTCTGAACAGTCAACCAAACCAGGGCTGTTGCGGAACGTAATTGAACGGTCCGGGATGTTGATGACGGCACCGTATTCTCTTAAGAAGTCCATCCCTATGATCAGATCCTTGCAACATGAGGTGAGGATGACAAACGTCGCCACGAAAGAAGAGCCGCCGATGCCGAGTCTCGCTGTACACCTTCCGACAGGCATCAACAGCTGGCCGCCTGCTGTCCTCAGGTGAGGTCCCGTCCACGTAGTCTTCACTTTCTTTAGGCGCACGGCAAGGTTTTCACTTATGATAGAAAAGTCGGCACCGGTGTCAACTAAGGCTGTTACTTGCTGTCCGTCTACAAAAACGGTAAGATCTGTGGTCACAGTTTCGTCAACGTTACAACTAGTCGGCTTTACGGCGTCCTGTGGTAACAGTAACGGGGGCCTTTTTTCGTCGCCTTGGCGGCCTGCAACCTCACCCCCGGAGGTCGCCACCTTCAGTTTACCCGGCGTGGACTTGGTGACCTCCTTCCGCTGGCGTCAGCTGTAGAGCGGTGGCGCGACGAAGGCGAATATGCCGGAGACGGAGAACGTGGTCGACGTCCCAAACCTGGCTGGTAATTAGGCTCACTGTCGTCATTGTTGGCACGGCGGTTGTCAAAATGGAACCGAGACAAGGAAGGTCGTTGAGAATCAGCGTCCCGGCGTGGTGGGTAGTCGTCGTTGGGGCGTCGATCGTCAGACCATTGCCGAAGAGGTCGAAACGTGTCGACGCGGTGCCAGCAAGAACGAGAAATGTGGCCGACACCTCCGCAGGTAAAACAAAGTGGACGTCTGTCCACGGTGCGCCAGACGTCTGTTTCACGAAGCTGTGGACGCCGCCACGGCTCATAATTTTGTAAATTCCGTGTCTCGTTGGGAGACGGCTCTTGGTACGGCAGCATTTCGTACGGTGGCATGACGGAAGGGCGCTGCGGTGTCTGTTCTTGCGGTGGCGACCAAGGAACGGCTATCGATGGCTGGCGGTACGTCGGCGGAACGGGCGGCGGGCGGCGAAGCGCGGCTGCGTAACTCATGGGTCGCTGATCGTGAGTAGGATCAGCTGCCGGAAACGCTTGGCGTATTTCTTCGCGGACGACTTCAGCGACAGACGCCGTGGGTGGTTCCGTGACTAGAGTCCGCAGCTTCAGCAGCTCTTCGCGAATAATCTTCCGTATTAAATCGCGTAACGAGCTGTGATTATCAGATGTAGCGGTGAGCTGAATGTGGGTGCTGCTGGACAACCGATCGTATTGTCGGCATCGTAGGTGAAGCGCCGACTCGATAGCCGTAGCTTCTTTGAAGTCTGTCATGGTGCTTGGCGGGTTCCGCAAAAGTCCGGCGAACAATTGCTCTTTAACGCCACGCATGAGGTAGCGTAACTTTTTGTCGTCGGTCTTGTGCGGGTCAGCTTTACAGAAGAGACGGGCGATGTCCTCAGCGAACATTGCGACCGTTTGATTGGGTTTCTGAACCCGTAGCTCGAGCATATGTTGCGCACGTTCACGCCGGTCAACATCGGCAAATGTGTCAATCATCCCTCTTTTAATGTCACTCCATGTTGACAAACTGCCTTCTCTATTCTCGTACCAAGTACGAGCACTGTCGTCGAGATAGAAATAGGCGCGGGAAAGCCTTTGTTCAAGAGACCACTGGTTGGTGTTGGCGACACGTTCATAGTGATCAAGCCAGTCTTTGACGTCTTCATGTGCTCCACCACCAAAGCGATCAGGCACCAGCGGTGAAAAAAAGGTTACCTGAGATGAGGTTGGTGGACTGCTGTCTCGTAGTAACTGTTGTGGACTGGCGGTGGCCATTGGTAGATGTGAGCGCTGCCTTGTAGAGTGTTCCTGCGAGGGGGTGAACTCTGGAGGGAGGCTTCGAAAGCGACGACTGAAGCGATGCAGGGGAGTGTCGACGAGTGCTTCTGGACTGGATGAATGGCTCCCTGTGGGAGTGTGGAGCATCAGGTGGTGTCGCGGGCCAGCACCTCCACCAGTGTAGCAGTACAACGCGAACAAAGCACAAGTACGCCTTGAGGCAGTGAAAGCTGCGTGTTTTCAACAGCTAAGCCGCAAGATTGTCTTCTTTGTTGTTGAGTCAAGCCAGAGGCCCACTTCATGGTGTCTGCTAAATCCCCACATCATCGTTGTCGTTCACACGCAGTCTCGGGTCAATATATTGTATCAAGAAGCGCGATTGCCATCACTCCTCTGTCGATACCGCATAATGACGGTTCAAACCTTCTTAAAGTTCTACAGTTTACCGGTGCTAAGATCAGAGTACGCATTTATCAGTCACCCTGACTCTTTCTTTCTTGCATGTTGGCATTGATTTCATACACCTCAGATAATTTTTGTTAAAAAGAAACTGGATTGCATGATTGTGAGCATTAGCACGGTAACTGAAACTAATTCCTCAAGCCTCAACATTAGGATAGAGTACGATGAAATCTTCCCCCCACAAGCCAAGTGGCAATCTATTAGATTTTTGACCACTAGATTAGAAGATTACTTGGTACACGCAGAAACAAAAAATTTAATAGCTACATGTGCGTGTGTCAACAATGAAAAGGCAGGCGTAGGAAGGGGGTCTGATTTCCTCGGCTGGTCTTTTTCAGTGAGGTTTCCAGATTTCACTCCTATATTTGAAGCCGAGCTAGTGTCTATTATTTTAGCTCTTCGAAAAAATTGCCCGCAGCTTCCCTCGGGGGAACACTGAGGAGGATGAGGAGCATATAATTGGTTAACGGGGTGTCAAAGTGCGACTTACTTGGGTCGATGGCTAAATTGGTTAACGCGGTTGTGAAATGGGGTGTTAAATTGCGACTTACTTGGGTCGATGGCTAAATTGGTTAACGTGGTTGTAGGAGGGGGTGTTAAATGAGTGAACACGTACACACGTATGCGAAAGGACGGCGCTGGTAGAAGGGACGTCGATCATTGTGTTTGTGGATTCGTTGGAATTCATTTCACCGTGACCTTGGACGTCGACACGCCGTACAAACCAACCGACGAGCGGCAACTGAGCGAGCGAGCACCGACCTTGAGTATATATACAGCGCGACGGCGCATGCACTGTCAGCTGTTGAGTGTTCTCGAAGGAGAAGCGCGCGCGCGGCAGAGTTGGCGACGGCGCGACGGCGCATGCGCGGTCAGCTGTCGAATGTTCTCGAAGGAGAAGCGCGTGCGGTACAGATGGTGGGCAACGGCGCGACGGCGCATGCGCGCGCGTCAGCTGTCGAATGTTTGAGAAGCGGTGTGGACGGCGCGGACGGCGCGGACGGCGCACTACAAGGCGCGAGTATAAGATGCTTCCGCATCTAAAATTCCTACCGACCGTAACCAGTGCAATCATCCTAACAGACTCACTTTCGGTGTGTGCAGCTCTGACAACCTCAGAAAATTCTCGTGCACTAGCAGTGTTCCACACATTAGCACCGCCGAATTTAAAACTCCTGAAATTAGTGTGGGTTCTAGGTCACTGCCGATTACAAATAAATGAATTGGCAGATGCCTTGGCGTAAGCTTCACTTGACGGACCAGTAATTTCGGTACTTCCCGGGTCAGAAAACTTATCAAGTGTTAGATATAGGAAATTCGCTATTTTTACAGATAGTTTGGAAAATGTCACAAAATGAACAGGTTATCAGCAGCTCAAATTTCCATGGAAAGCTCAGTGGAGTCCGTCAAAGAAACTTGAAATTGTCAACTCCAGATTTTGGTGCCGTGTTCCCCCATTCAATTTTTATTTACACAGAGCTGGTCTGACACTTTCCCCTCTTTGCCCGTTCTGCGAAGAATCAGAAGCTATTCAACATTATATTGGCTCATGTCAGAACTATGAAGTAATTAGGGAACGATTTCTAGCTATTCTGTTTGTGAAGCTAGGTTTAAATTTAACCACAGAAAATGTTCTAAATTTTGGTGCCTCTGTTTTGGGAAATTGCCACAGAGGTGCATTCGATGCGGGTTGTAATCCAATTCAAGACTCTTAATGTTTTTTTAATATAAAGCTCACGTTACCAAACATTCGAAAAAAATAGGCGTCGAAAAGCAATTTTTGAAATGTGGAAAAATCCGCGACATAACTAATTAATCGGGTTTTAACCAGCTGTCTGGTCGGCTCCCAAAATCACGGTATAATAATTAGTGTCTATATCGCTGTTGATTTTTTCTCACTCTCTGAACTTTGTTTTTTCTTGTATATACTGTCTTCATTTTACAGCTTTTATTCCTTTTTTTGTTGTGAGCAATAGTGATGTTATCGTCCTCATGAGACTATATGTTCTCTTGGCCGATCCCCCAGAGTGGGTAAGAGTCAAGGATTAGAGGCTACAAACAAACAAACAAACAAACAAACAAACAAAGAAACAAACAAAAAACAATCAAACAAAGTTCGTATGTGCAACAGTCGATATGTGTTCAAGAGCAAGCTATTCTTACAGCGAAAGCTGTTATATGAGATCACAAATCGAGTCAGGCGCCACCGTAGTTGCCCACCGTCACTGGTTTTTGTAACCACATGACACAAGATTCGAAAAAGAACCTAGCGCCAATGACACAGTGCGGCTCAAAACCGGATCCACTAGGTGGCAGCTCCGTATTCTACCACGGAACAATACTGGTACTTGGGACTTGTTGGCAAACTTGCCTTAGGCAGGCTTGTTGTCGGCAAAGCAATCACGTTATTATGACCTATAAAGCGTTTCATAACGGCGATAGAACAATCTGGCCTCACACAGTACGAATACCGTAACAATTGGGTCGCCCAATCCTCCAACCTATTACAAAAACTTGTTCTTGTTCACCTATTAAGTGTGGCGCTACCCACTTCAGGCATGATTCCTCATCGCTGTCAGCCACTGCGCGGACAATTGGCACAAATTTCCTTGCAAGTGTTCAGCAGATACTACGCTTCTCAGAATACTGACGGAAATTAACATAGCGAATGCCAGCCTAAAACCCAAAATTTTGTCATTAGTGCCGTAGTGGGTATCAAACAAGTGCAAGAGTGTTTAGAAAAGGCTCTGAAAGGCTGCACTTCTAGCTTTCGCTGTGACGTTGCTGCGGCTTCCACGCAGGCCTGGTGCTTTTTTTAATGGGTTGGAGCATTGAACGACCTTCTCGTTACGCTATTTGCATTGAGTGATGCCTGGATTTCTTGTTGCTGTTCTGAAACGCCTTATTACTCATATAGTCTCGCCGCGGTGGTCTCAGAGGCTAAAGTACTCGGCTGCTGACACGCAGGCCGTGGGAATAAATCCCGGATGTGGCAGCTGCATTTTCGATGAAGCTGAAAATGCTGTATAGGCCCGTGTGCTCAAATTTGGGTGCACGTTAAAGAACTCCAGGTGGTCTTATTTTTTGGAGCCCTCCACTACGACATCTCTCATAACCATGTGCTGGTTTTTAGACGCTAAAACCCACATAATAATCAATTACTCACACTACCATGATTCCTTTCCCGACATCAAGCCTGTCTATGGCATTAGCTTTTTCAATTGGGCTTATTTGTACACACTGACAAAAATGAAGTAACAGCCCTGGAACAGGACGGAGACGAGAAGACACAAACACGGCGCCGACTAACAACCAAGGCTCATAGCGTTTACACGTCAACGTATACAAGAAAATACAATCCGTCAAAGTATAAAGGAACAGGTTATCGCTTAAACATGCCGAGTTACAATTTCGGGAGATACCGCAATTTATTTTTACGAACCAAAAGTTAAGCCCTGATGACACAACGCTCCCCGTATTCCTGCATGCGAAAAGCCTCAAAATTTTTCTGTTGGCGTTGTGGAGGGTCGGTTATCTTCAAGAAAAATTCTGTAATTGCTTTGGACTCATGAAGTGTGAGGCCCACGGGACGGCTTTATGCACTCCCATTGTGAAATACCTAGCGCTCTAAAGTGTTACCTTTTGCTTAACACCAAGTACTAAAAATCGCAAGCACGTTTAGGGGTGTGGATCTTTAGCCCGTGGGTTGTGCGTCCACGATGCATGAAGTAGTAGTTGCAGGTATACCCACCTGTAGTTTGTACCTTGGATTGTCTGCTCGAAGACGGTACTTGTATATTGACGCGTGTCTACACATGGATGATAACGATAATGGGGCATTTAGTGGGCACGAGGTATTGGGCCTCTAGCTTCTCTTGATGCCGAAGAAGACGACCTTATGGCTTAGCTGTTGAGGACACGCTGCTTTCGTCGTTCCAAAGTGTACCTCTGTTTTATTCACGTTGTACCGCGACACTGGTGAAGGTGCTGGGCCGCAACCCTGTTTGATGCTCCACACGCCCGCTAGGAGCCGTTCATCGAGTCCAGACGCATTGTCACCTGTAGAAACTCCTGTGCACCTCTCCAGTCACCGGTTGCGAGGCCTCGCGCCAAAGCTGACTCACTCGCCGGAACCTGCTAGGCACCGCACACCTCAACTAATGGCCAACGCAAGCCCGCAACAGGTGCCCCAAGACAGCTTTCCGACGCACCAATATCAGGTGACCCTCTTTCAACCTCTCGTTCCCGATCGCTTTAGTTGCAGTGCCCATGAAGACGTTCACGACTGGCTTGACCACTACGAGCGTGTTGCCAAGGTAAATCAGTGGTCAGAACAGGAAAACCTTTCACGCGCCTATTTCTACCTTGACGACGGTGCTCGTACTTGGTATGAGAATAGAGAAGGCAATCTGTCAGCTTGGCTCGACTTTCGACAGAAGTTCGCCGATACCTTCGCCAATATCGATAGAAGAGACCGTGCGCAGCAGTTATGGAAGCTACGGGTTCAAATTTCAACAAAACCGTTGCAATGTTTGCCGAGGACATAACTCGTCTCTTTCAACGAGCTAACCCGCACATGACGGAAGATAAAAAGTTGAGTTACATCATGCGCGGTGTCAAGGGACAGCTTTTTGCCGGGCTACCGCGCAACCCTCCAAGTACCGTGGTTGACTTCGTTAAGGAGGCTACGACTATTAAGCGGGCCCTTCATCAACGCTGCAGGCAATATGACCGCATGTCCTGCAATGTCCCAATCAATGCTATCACCATGACGTCAGAGAGTCAGAGCTGCTTGCGTGACTTTATAAGGAGATAGTTCGCAAGGAACTGCAGAGGTTGCGGAATCCAGTTGCTGAAAATCCCATCGCGTCAATCGCTGAAGTCGTACGCGACGAAATCCACCAAGCGTTGTCTACGGCTAGCCCTGATGCTCAGCAGCGTCCTATAAGCTACGCTGCCGCTCTCCGAGGTCCACCACCCGCTATGTCGACACTGTACCACCAGGTGCCGATGGCCCCTTCGTATCCGCTACAAGAGCAGACACTGCACAACCACCCACGCTACAGCCATACAACCAGCCGTCCACTGCCACCCCATGGGCATCGACGCGTCCACCGACCCGGAAAACAGATGCATGGTGCACAGTGGACAGACGTCCACTATGCTTTCTCTGCGGAGGTGCAGGACATATTGCCCGTCATTGCTGGCATCAAGGTGATTCATTCCAGCCTCATCGACCTTGGTTTGACAGTCGACGTGCCAACGACGAATACACTCCGCGCCGTGACGACACCTCTTTCTATTGAGCCCGTTCTCACTTTGATGACGGCGCTACCACTGTAGAGGAGGCAATGCCTGCTCACCCTTCTGGTCCGATACGTCGATTCCGCTCTCCGTCCCCCGTGCGTTCGCTTTGTCGCACCGCTGCACCTACGCGGACCTTAATACAAAAGGGTCACCTAGCCCGCGCCTGGGAAACTGAGAGCAGTGACCTCCGGTGGCAAGGTTGCAGGCCATAAAGATGACGATAAGAAGCCCCCACAGCATGACGTCATACAGCCGATAAGCCGTGAAAACGATGAAATTGTGACTGCTGAACTTAGTGTTCTTGACGGCCAGAAAGTAGCAGCTTTAGTCGACACTGGTGCCGACTTCTCCATTATCAATCAGGGCCTTGCCGACAGCCTCAAAAAATTGAAGACGCCGTGGACGGGCCCTCATATAAGAACAGCAGAAGGCCAGTTAGAGATGCCCTCGGGAAGATGTACCACAAGAATTGACATCGGAGGTTCTCCTTTCACTCCGTCGTTCGTCGTTATCGCCGCATGCGGCAGAGATGTTTTCTTGGCATGGATTTTTTACAGAAACATGGTGCCGTCATCAACATACCAGAGAGCTTGATTACGTTTTGCAACAGTTCGGGCTTACCCAGATCTCCAGAGGCGCGACCAAATCAACTGCGTCTTACTGATGACGATGCGGTTCTCCCTCCCAGCTCATGCACGCTTGTTTCTGTGGCCGCCGCTGCTCAGTTTGACTCCGAAGGAGTTGCAGACCGAATAAGCTCGCTGGTCTTCCCACACGGTATTTCTGTCGCACGAGGTAACGTCAGAGTTGCTGCTTGACGCACGGACTTGCTGCTGACCAACTTTAGTGCTGAGCGCCGGCACCTTCCTAAAGGCATGGCTGTCACTTACGTCGACGATGTCATAGATGCCGAATGCTGCTTGGCGGTAGTCGACGAGTCGCTAAATCTTGATTCAGCGCCTGTTCTGGACGTTAGCAATACTTAAACGAAAGACGACCGACGCAGACTGCTTGAGCTACTGGCCAAATTTCGAGACTGCTTTTCGGCAACATCAAGAGTTTGCCGCACGCCTCTAACCAGGCATCGAATAATTACCGAGGAAACGGCGAGACCTATTCACCAGAACCCTTATCACGTGGCCCCAAAAGAACGTGAAGCGATACAACAGCAGGTAGACAGAATGCTTGAAAGTGACGTCGTTCAGCCTTCACAGAGCCCCTGAGCGTCGCCTGTAGTCCTCGTTAAGAAAAAAGACGACAGCCTGCACTTCTGTGTGGATTACCGGAAGCTAAATCAGGTGACCAAGAAAGACGTATATCCACTACCGCGTATAGACGGCTCTCTCGACAGACGTCGACAAGCTCGATACTTCTCTTCAATGGACTTTCGGAGTGGATATTGGCAAATCGAGGTGGACCTGAGAGACCGCGAGAAGACCGCTTTTGTGACACCAGATTGGTTATATGAATTTAAGGTCTTGCCATTCGGTTTGTGCTCAGCCCCTGGTACCTTTCAAAGACTCATGGATACCGTGCTTTCTGGGTTGAAGTGAAAAACTTGCTTAGTATACCTGGACGACGTCATAGTGTTTTCCGCAACGTTTGACGAGCACCTTGAAAGACTTGAGTTGGTCTTACAAACGATAAAGTCCTTGGGCCTGACGTTGAAGCCTGAGAAGTGCCACTTTTGCTACGAAGAGCTGCGATTTCTTGGTCATGTCGTCAGTCAAGCTTGTGTTCGGGCCGATCCTGAAAAAATCGCAGCCGTAGAACCGTTCCCTATGCCGACCGATAAAAAGGCTGTCTGACGCTTTCTCGGCCTCTGCACATATTATCGACGATTTATCGCGGACTTCGCACGCATAGCATCACCGCAACTCACCTCACGAGAGAAGACGTCACCTTTGAGTGAGGAAGCTGCTTTTAACGATCTTCGCCAGCGACTACAAACACCCCCAGTCTTTGCCCACTTCGACGAGAGCGCCCCTACGATGCTTCACGCCGATGCTAGCAATGTTGGTCTGGGAGCTGTGCTTATGCAGCAGCAAGAGGGCACAAAAAGGGTAGTCGCTTACGCAAGTAGAACGTTAACACGTGCTGAGGCTAATTACTCCACGAATGAGAAGGAATGTCTCTCCATGGTATGGGCGGTTACAAACTTTTGTCTGTATTTATATAGCCGCCCCTTCAAATTAATTAGCGACCACCACTCACTGTGTTGGTTGACTAATCTTAAAGACCCTACCGTTTGATTAGGGCGTTGGAGTCTCAAGCTGCAGGAATTCGATATGGTAGTCGCACATAAGTCAGAGAAGCGACATATGGACGCCGACTATTTGTCCCGTTCACCCATTGAGTCGGCAACCCTACCCGAGGAGGAGGAAACATCATTTCTCGGTGTCCTCGACACGACCACCATTGCACAACGACAACGAGACGACGCTGAGTTGCTTGGCTTAATTACCTACTTGGATGGCAGATCTCAGAAAGCACCAAGAGTTTTTGCAAGAACGTTGTCATTGTTTTGTTTACGTGATGGAGTACTCTACAAAAGAAATTTTTCGTCGACGGGATTCGCCTATCTACTCGTCATCCCAGCAACCCTTCGCACCGAAGTACTGAAAGCATGCCACAACGAGGTTACCTCTGGCCACTTTGGTTACACGAGAACGTTGGCCAGGGTACAGCAAAGGTATTACTGGCCAAGACTAACCACAGCCATGAAGCACCACGTTCGTACCTGTCTCGACTGCCAGCGACTCCAGTCACCGTCAACTAAACCAGCTGGCCTTCTGCAACCCGCACAGGTGCCAATGACTCCATTCTACCAGATCGGCATGAACATGTTGGGCCCACTCCCTACTTCTACTGCAGGCAACCGATGGGTTATCGTCGCGATGGATTATTTGACTTGTTATGCCAAGACAAAGGCTATCCAGAGAGGTACAGCAGCGGAGTTGGCAAGATTTTTCATCGAGAATATTGTACTGAGGCGTGGTGGACCAACCGTCGTAATCACAGACAGAGGAACCGCATTCACGGCAGCTCTTTTGGACCATGTTTTGATGCTGAGTGAAACAACACATCGTAAGACCACCGCATACCACCCGCAAACGAACGGGCTGACCGAGCGTCTAAACAAAACCATTGAAGACATGCTTTCGATGTACGTAGACCTCGAACACAAAAATTAGGATACAATCTTGCCTTACATAACGTTTGCCTACAACACGGACAGGCATGAAACGGTTCGCATGACACCTTTCAGCCTCGTTTATGGAGGGGAAGTGCGAACCATGCTAGATGCATTGTTACCGCACGAAGGCGATGATATCGTCCCGCACGCCGACACGTTTACAGAACGCGCACAAGAAGCTAGGCAACTTGCACGTTTACGGATCAGCCAGCAGCAAGACTGCCGATACAGGCCGCTACAATGCTCACGCAGAACAGTTGTCTGAAAAACTCGCGACAAAGTATGGTTTCGGACGCCCGTACGAAAACTAGGACTTTCTGAAAAATTCCTAATAAGATACTTTGGACCGTACCAAGTGCTGCGACGACTGAGCGATGTCACTTACGAAGTTGTTCCCGACTGTTCTTATAGTACAAGGCCTCGCCAGCACCATCCTGAACTCGTTAACGTAGTCCGCATGAAACCTTACGTCAGCGAGTGATTGCGTGATACTTTACTTGAGAAAAAAAACTGCATTACCGACTGCGCATCGGGGCGATGCTCTTTGAGAGACAGGCAAATGACGCGTGTCTACATGCGGATGATAACGAAGATGGGGCATTTAGTGGGCACGAGGTAGTGGGTCTCTAGCTTCTCCTGAGGCCAAAGAAGACGATCTTCAATCTTGTGGCTTAGCTGTTGAGGACACGCTGATTTCTTCGTCCCAAGGTGTACCTGTGTTTTATTTGCGTTGTACCGAGACAATATGATGAAGCGATGTGAGATGGCGGTATTTGGAGTGTTCACTAGATGGACGGATGGACGAACAGACGTGCAGGCAGATGGACGGATGCACAGACGGACAGACCGACAGACAGCCAGACAGTCAGACAGACAGACAGACAGACAGACAGACAGACAGACAGACAGACAGACGCATGGACAGACAGTCAGGTAGACAGACAGGTGGACAAACGTGGCCTGTAGATGATTCATGGTTCGCCGATAAAAGCCTTCGAAGCTTCGCCCCACTCATCATCATTCAATCTTTGGATATGCTGTCATTCCCTTTTTTGCTAAACTAAGCCTGATAGCAGAACATTCGCTAATTATTATTTACTTGTTTGAAACCAAACGACACTTTTACCACGATAGCTGATATATACAGAAACAGCGTGCCAACAATGTGTAAACACCTCATAAACAGTGTGCCACACTCGTCGCCATGGCTACTGGTGGGACTGACTGACACTCCCACGTTTAAATTCACATACATAACCAATAAAGTAGTGAGGTGATCGCTGCCGTGGTAGCTCAGTGGTAGAGCATCGAACGCGTTATTCGAAGGTCGTAGGTTTGTTTTGGGCCCACTGTAAATTATCTTTTCACCCACTTTTCTTTATTCATATTTACCTTACGATTCGGTCTAATACTTTCCCCTATACTTTCCTTGGCATCTTTGTCTGTTAGATCTCATAATATTGTGTCAAAACACGGAAACGGGAGCTTTTAGGTATACATTTATATCCCTTATTCATTACGAGGGTATCGTATTGGAAGACTTGATGCCATTAGATTATATACGAGGAACTATTGGCCAGCTGCCAACTGGTATTAAGTTCACGTGCTACACTGCAAACCATTTCACACCATTAAGGGTTGATTTTACAATAAATTACCCATCTTTTTATTTACTGATACAGTTGGCCTGTCGGCCGTTACAGGGTGGGTCAAAGCGGGACATTTGCATGGTGAACATCGTGTGACTTGAGGAGAGAAAAAATAAGAATCCATATTACACAAGAAAAAAACACAAGCGTGCATAAAAAAAGAAACCATTTTACATAAGAAACCGTACATAAGATACCACACACAAGAAAACATAAGCGGACATAAGCAAAATTGCTCCTGTATACATAATCAAATTATACAACATCGTTAATGCACAGTTAACAAGCGATGTTAGAAAACATAACCGACCATTACCGTACAAAAACACACAGCAGTACATGCGAAATAATCTGTACATACATCGATCAAACAATACAATGCTAACAACACAATGCAACAACTGAACTTTGATAACCGCTAAGTAGACAGCATGCGTGAAGGCGTGCGTCTTTAATGACCTACTAGGTCATTTTCAAACTGTTCTACACTATTACTTTCTCGCGTTTGTAGTGGCAATTGATTCCGTTCGTTAATGGTTCTTGGGAAGAAAGAAAACGCGTAACTGTTAATGTGCATTTGAGGTATTTCGAAAGTACCATCTTTGATTCTTCGCAATGCTCTACCTTCTCGTGCTATCAAGTACTGACTGATATTGATGTTGAAGTTGTTTTTAGAGAGAAGGTAAAAAAAACTTTAGTCTTGCTATGCGCCTGCGTTCAGCAAACGTGGGCAAGTTTAGCAAACCGAGCAATTCGGTGACGGAATCTTTACGATAGTATCGGGCTAGAATAAACCTTGATGCTCGTCGTTTAACTCTTTCCAGTCTCTGAATTAACCCTGACTGATGAGGGTCCCAGATTGATTGATATGTGGGGTTTAACGTCCCTAAACCACTATATGATTATGAGAGACGCCGTAGTGGAGGGCTCCGGAAATTTAGACCACCTGGGGTTCTTTAATGTGCACCCAAATCTGAGCACACGGGGCTACAACATTTCCGCCTCCTTAGGAAATGCAGCCGCCGCAGCTGGGATTCGAACCCGCGACCTGCGGGTTAAGGGTCCTAGATTATACTGGCATACTCTAGCGTGGGCCGAACGTAGGTCAAATAAGCTGTTAGTTTTACTGACTGCGAGGTTATTTGCACTTTCTGTCGCAAAGAACCAGAGCTTCTTTTTCGCAATTTCGCATATTTTGCCAACATGGTAAGACCAGCCTAAATTCATGGATATATTTACGCCTAAGTATTTCAGCACGTCAACCATAGAAAGCACCAAGAAATTCACTGTGTATATAAAGTAGAAGGTGTTATTTACTTTAGTCGTTACGCGCAATAAATCAGTTTTATTCTCATTTACTTTCATTTTCCATTTGTCGCACCATTCTTCTACTGTCCTAAGAGCGTCACTGAGTACCTCCTGATCAACCGGGCTATCAATTTTTTTGTACATTAGACAATCATCAGCGAAAAGCCGGACAGTGATCCTTTCGTCAATTTCGGAGGCGATATCAATAATATAGACTAGGAATAGCACTAAGCCTAACACAGACCCCTGGGGAACACCTGACGTCACGTTCAACGGTTTTGATCCAATGTGTTCTACTTCTGCGTACTGCGTTCTGCCCCGAAGGTACGCAGTTATTCATTTTACTATTTGTTCGTTTATTCCCATACCTGCCAGTTTCAGAAGCAGTTCTGCACGTAGCACTTTGTCGAATGCTTTCGACAGATCACGACAGATGGCATCTATCTGTTTCTTTTTGTTTAACGTCGTGGCAAAGTCATTCTTTGTTTCAAGAAGCTGTGTTGCTGTGGAAAGGCGCTGTCGGAATCCATGTTGGTTGGGATAAAGATTGTTGTCATTTTCAACATACGTGTAAATTGACTTGGTTACAATGTGTTCTAGCAGCTTGCAGCAAACTCAGGTCAGCGATATTGGACGATAGTTTTCTCTGAATTGCTTTTCACCAGATTTGTGCACCGAGGGTCAGATTTATCGACGCGCTAAATCACTAAAAAGCCGTCAACAAAGCGGAACACTTCAACTGTAATCGTCTGATCAAGGTTGGCCATGTGACATCTCTCATACCATGCGAGTAAAAGGTCACTAAAAACGGAACTAAACATAAGCCGATGCACACTCCTGCACCAGTGAGATATTTGACGTTTTTTTGGCGTGAAATGAAGCAACTAGAATTAACTTCAGTGTTTACTTCTGACGACAAGCTACGATGTCTAGACTTGGAAAGGCTTTATTTGGTTCACGATGTATATTGGCGGTACGAACCAGGCTCAAGAAAAAGTCTTCTTTTTTTCTCCACCCATTCTAAGTTAGTCAAGTGAACTATCGCTTATTCCTGCCTAAAGGCAGCTCTCACTTGCTCTTGTCCCCACCAGATAGAATTCAGTTTTTCGCTCCAAGTTCACCACCTTCAACAAGAAGGTTTTTTGAATCCCCTGCTAACTTTCATTGCCGAGACTTTTCTAACATAACTGAGAGTGCCTTATAAAAGACAAAGCAACAGCTAACTGAACCAGCTTCATTCTAGCAAGGCTGTTAGACCTTACGAACACAAAGTTTCCCATAGGCTAAAGAAAGTCGCTGAAAGAGTAGGTGTAAGAGTTGTGTTCTGCGCACGCGGCAAGCTCGAATTGGCTATGTGACAAGGTCAACAGCAAAGAACCTAAGAAACAAGCATGCACTAAGAAACACGCTATGTGCCATGTTGAATGTGTTTTAGCGATTTTCTACAAGATAATATTTAATTCTGGGCTCGGTCACATTGGCCAAACAGGGCGGTGCATGAATGATCAATTGAGGGAGCACGCTAACTGTCTACAATGGTCCCTTCCCTGATACTTGACGGACCATTGTAATAAGTCTTGTGGTCGGCCAATTCTTGACAAGTGTTTGATGATGGGGCGATATAAAAAATGGCACGAGCATGATATTAGTGAAGCCTTCCACATTCAACAACTTGTGCTTACTGCGTTCGCGTACGCTCCATTTTTTTCACGGCTGTAAAGTTAGTTATCTGCGGTCCACTGATATGACCGGTTGTTGATAAGGTACGCAATATCACTAATGTATGTGCAATTCTGCTTATGTTGCGCGGTTATGAGCAGATTATGTTTCCTATTTATTGCAGTTGGTTTGCAATAAACTTTGGTTGTTAGTTCAGCACTCTGTTCTCGCCTCTTCTATCCCCTCTTGTCGTTTGTGCTGTCAGGCACTTTCTTCGTCTACCACGCCTCCAAGAACTTATCCTGTATGTGTTTGCTTTTTTTTCTATTGCAACACTGCGCTCAGTGTGAATATCTGAGTAGTGAATAAATACTACACAAAAGGTATATTTTGGCAAATCTCAAGCTGCTAAACATTACGAGAAAAAGAAATCACAAATTTCACAGAATCGTCATTTTTATCTATATTAACACGCAATTTGCACCGTCGCGTGGTCTAATTAAAAATCACTTTGAAACCTAAATCGAAAGAAAAACACAGTTTTTTCATGAGCCAAATTTTATCACTACTTTTTTGTTTTAAGAAATAAAATAATTTTTAAACTTTCCCATTGATGGCAATGGAGAATTTCAAGGCGGCAGCGGTCGTATGACCAAATGGAAAATAGGCACCAATTGGGAAATTCAAAAATTATTTTCTTCTTTAAAACAAACAAATGTAATGATGAGATTTGCCATATGGAAAAAACTGTTTATTTGCTTTCAACTTGTGTATAAAGGTAATTTTATTTGACTACCAAACGGTGTATATCGCATCTCAGTATGGGCGAAATGTACAATTTTGTGAAATTTAATATTTTTCTCTTAAAGTTTAGAAGCTTGAGAGGTATCAAATAATTTTCCCCTTCAAAGTATACCTATTTTAGAGTAAGTATTCACTACTGAGATATTCATACAAAGTGAAGTATTGCAATAGAAAAACTGCAAATATAACGCATTTTCGATAAATCTTGGTGTTCTATGTGCCACTAAAATTGCACGAATATTACTGAGCTTCACACACCTTACACAAGAACCTTCACTCAACAGGTAGACCACTTTTGGTATCGAATGTACTTTTAAAATAAACTTTTCCACAAATAACACTAAAATGACATTCCGGGAAGCTCCGAAGGCCACCACGTGACCAAACGTTTCTTTTTCTCTCGGAAATATTCTACTGTTTCACTGCTTTCAATGCAGTTATTCAGCACAATATTTTTTTAATACATTTGAGATGGTCGCAAAAATGGCTGGGCGTTTGGCATGGAATGACCATAATAGCATGTCATGAACACAGCAGAAGGTGATGTGTTTATTAAGCCCTCTATTTACGAAGAAATTTATCGGAAGTGCCTTCTCTCAGGTGTTGTATAACCCTGCTTTTTTTACAGTTCCAAGCCAGCTGCACGTGCTATAGTAGTGTACATGTGCAGCAGTGGCATTCATATCTAGTATAACTGGCTGTTCGGATAGTTGGTGCATGTCTGATTTAAATATTAGTCAGTTTTGCGCCAAAATGACGTCTAAAAAACGAAGAAAACACATAAATATGATGGGCACTCGTTTGTAACTGTTTATTCCTTGAAGAAACAGGCTGATATAAACTCACTTTTTGTCAACGCATGTGCAACGTACTCGGGCTGTTAGATTGGGGTGCACGTTAAAGAACCCCACGTGGTCAAAATTTCCGGAGCCCTCCACTACGGCGTCTCTCATAATCATATGGTGGTTTTGGGACGTTAAACACCACATATCAATCATTATCATTACTCGGGCTGTCGCTTACCTAATCATGCTATAGCACACATGATCGCTAGATACCGTACTTCCGACTCATACAAGATTAGTGAAGTTTCGCTAACGCAATTGATACCCCGTTTCTTTTGTGAAAGACCTCCAAAAGTTTTCTTGGCGTGAATCCACATGAAGTGACATGCGCGCTTGAATGGGCACTGTCGTTATTCTTTACCGTAAAAGTGTGTTTCCTCGCTCGATCATTTACGCATTGTCCTGTCATCTGGCTGACATGTCTCTTTCCGCACGACACAGGTATGTTGTATACCACTTCAGTGGCACACTTCGTAAATGGCCACGCATGCATCTTTTTACAGCCCTTCAGCAGCTGAGCATGATTTCCAGTGATGCACAGGCGCAACTTTGCTAGTTTGTTAGGGGCGGCGATCTCCAGCAGTACTTTATGCCGATTCGCCACCTTTTTAAGGTTGTGTGTAACCTTATAAATATATGATACAAACAGCTGCCAGTGAGCACCCGTCCTGTCCATGTGTTTTCTTCGTTTATGTGGTCGTGGTTTCGTCGCGAGATTGACTATTCAATTCAGGCATTCATATCTATTTACAGGGCATGTTTAATGTCCGTAGCCTAATATGACATGCTATTTTCGTATTATTATTTGCTTGTTCAAGAGCACAACGGCTGCGCCAATTGGGTCAATTGGATACAATTTCTTATTTTTGCACAAAACCGTTATAAAACGCCCCACCAGCGTAAATTTTTTCTGAGTATTGTTAATTTTATAAAAAATATAAAATCCAGTAATTATCGCAACTTTGTGCATCACCATTTAATTGATTGATGTGTGCAGTTTAACGTCCTAGAACCACCATTTGACGATGAGACGCCTTAGTGAAGGGCTCAGGAAATTTCGACCACCTGGAGTTCTTGTGCACCCAAATCTAAGCAAACAGGCCTACAGCATTTTCGCCTCCATCAAAAATGCAGCCGAGTACCTTGGCTGCTATACCACCGTGGTGGGACCATCATCATCCAATCTAACAAAGATGCGCCAAGCGTAACTATAACTTTTAATTTACTATACACAAACCTCACGGCAAAAGAAATGAAAAAAAGTATAGTGGTTTGCAAAAAAGTTTCGCACCCCTTCTCAAAGGGGTGTAATGCTTTTTAAGTCGCTTTTGCACAGTACACTTTTGCTTTGTGGAAAAGTGCATTATGATTTGGAAGTGGCAACTAATATACGCTGTCACAGGACAAAAACATTTGTGCCCTTTATTACTCACGCGTGCAGATGCCATGCAATAACGAGTATTATAGTACGAGTGCTGGCCGTCTTTCAGAGTGATTGATGAGGTTTTTGCGGCCTTATGAAAATATAAAAAAATCGTACGCCGCTTTTTTTTCTTTTCGCCACCACCTTGAGCTCCTTTTTTACGAATCTCTCGAATTTCCGGGTCGCCTATCAAACAGTTTCACAAGATCGGCAAATGCTATTGTGAGTTTTAGCGTTAATTTGCACTGTGGCACAGTTCAAGAGACTGCTTAATAAAATAGCTACGCTCTCGTGTGTTTTGAATGAATTAGCGGATGTTGAAAAATTTCTACATATATTTTTTTCTTTTGTGTGAATCAGTGTAATTTGTTGTATTACTGTAAATTTGGAGCCCCACCACGGTGGTCTTGTGGCTATGGTACTCGGCTGCTGACCCACAGGTCGCGAGATCAAATCCCGGCTGCGGCGGCTGCATTTCCGATGGAGGCAGAAATTTGTTTGGCCCCTGTGCTCAGATTTGGGTGCATGGTAAAGAACCCCTGGTGGTTGAAATTTCTGGAGCCCTCCACTATGGCGTTCTCACAATCGTATGGTTATTTTGGGACGTTACGCCCCACATATCAATCAATACTGTAAATTCAGAATTTAAGGATAAAAATGCTGTATTTTTTCCCTGGAACCTGCTCCAAATTTAAATTTTTTTCCTGGAAAAGCAAGATATGATGCTCCAAATTATTTCTCCAGATCTTTCTGGGCTGTTCTACATCTGCTAGCTGTAAGTGGTTACTCTTTCACCCCGATTCGTGTGTCCACTTTATGGTCTTTGATGGTGCATTGTTCCAAGGCGACATGTTAATATGTGATGTGTTTAATGTTTTACATGAATATATGAACTATTCTGCATAGTTATTATGTAGTGACACTGTTAAGTGATTGTACATTACATTGAAATTAGTTCTTCATTTTTAATTGCAAATAAAGGCTCTTCTGTTGTACTTTGATATGCATGCCTTGCTCATTACAGTTTTATGCTTACCATTGACGTCTCATTTTCGGTCTTCTTTTGTAGCAAATGATATTCTGCTCTGCACACTTGAAAAATGTTTTTGATTTTACAATTTGTCTCTGAAGCATGTATGTGCTCTCTCTGTAATAAAATCAAGCTTGATTTCATTTTGCACTAGGGGATGACTTTGTGAACGTTGTTTTATGTGTGACAGCTCATTTTTAGTGATGCCTTCGCGTTCAGCTATGATTACGTTATATGTGAGAGCCTGATATGCCGTGATTCATGTATGCACCCCAAAAGCAGTGATAGGGCCAGGATTTTCACACTACAGCGGGAGCCACTACAATAGGACATCTGCACCTGAAAGGTCTTGCTAAAGGGTAAGCTTTCTAGTGCTTCCTCGGGGGCCTACTGGAAGGGGAATGTTATTTTTCACATGAGTGTTGAGGCGTAATTCTGCATAAACACCCCCACACCTCTTTTAGTTGTTTGGGTGGATTACACCCCTACACTACTTGTGTTGGTTAAGGGTGTTAGAGTGTAATAGTAAGGTTACACCTTCACGCCTTTAAGATTACTTTAGTGTACATTGCTTTTACATCCTCACTTCCTTAAGGGAACTTGGGTGTACATTAGCGTTAACACCCCAAAAAATGTTTGTGCCCTAGGGTGGAAATCAGGAAATACACCCATTGTATAGGTGTAATACTGCTTGTTACACCCGTTTCGTAGGGTGCAGTGGTGTGAGTTATAGACACTATATTACACCTATAAGGGTGTATTTGGTTTACAGTTTACGTGACGCCATACAGGCTCATTAAGAGTGTGCCACACTCGCCGCTATGACTAATGGTAGCGCTGACTGACACTCCAACATTTAAAGTCACATATTTAAGCAATAAAGTGGGTGGGGGGATAGCTGCCGTGATAGCTCAGTGGTAGAGCGCCGAACGTGTGATTCTAAGGCCGCAGGCTTGGTTCCAGACCACGGCAAGTTGTCTCTACACCCACTTTCCTTTCTTCATATTTACATTACAGTTTGGTTTATTAACTTTCCCTGTACTTTCCTTGGCAACTTTGTCTGTTATACCTCATATAAATTTATATATATATATATATATATATATATATATATATATATGATTCAAAAAAGGAATTCTTTTACATGCTCACAATCTTGTCTATTGTATTAGATTTTAATGGTTTGTAGTGTAGTCACGGCTGTTTAAAAGAATTTTTGTGACACTCACATGCTGATCGCACGTGTTTTGTACTGACGTGTTCATGCCTGCCCATAAAAGCGGCCACATACTCGTATTTCTGTTAATTCTGACGAAGGCCGTGCCACGGCCGAAACGTGGAGTAAACAATTATCAAATTTTCGTAAGTGTGCTCCTTTATTCTTAAATATATATATATATATATATATATATATGCGTGTGTGTGTGTGTATGTGTGAAAATTGATGACATTTGGAAAATCTGGAAAAAACTACGACGCGCAGAATCGAACATAGGGACCTCTGAAACGTGAGTGCGAGGCGTTAACCACAGAACCACTGAGAAGCACGTCCTTAATCGTTCAATCGGCAAGCTATCTATTTCTACCACTTACCGCTGGTGCCTGCCGTTTTGGGGTGGGGGGGAACTGTCGTGTAAAGAATCGTTGGCGCAAACTGAAAGAACACGACAGAATAAACTAGGAAAAGCGCTTGTGCAATGAGCGTGGGCTGACTAGGCTGGCAAAAAAGCATTAGTGAGTGCAAGAGAGATAAGCTGTCTGTATTTTTCAGCGCTAAAACTCACAAACCAGGGAGCCCTTTTAGGATCAGTGTCAGCGAAAATAGTACGTGGCAGGTAATGGTTAGTCGTTACTTGTTGAAGCAATTTCACTGTTTTCTTAGACGACCCGTTCGCTGTCAAGAATTTCTGTGACATAATGTATTTTATTCAGGACAATAGCTCTTTAGAACATTTTTTCACTGTCAATATTGAAGTTCTTTCTTATTCTGTACCACTTAGGAGTAACTCAGGTGCGTGCAGTCGTGCATAGAGAACAATGGGTCTTGTCTTCTGTTTACCAATCCGGAGCTCCGGCAGACTTTTTTTTTTCAAATTTTACTGCGAACAACGGTAATCTCGTTCGAAGACGAGTTGTTTGTACATGAAGAAGGTACCTTTATTAGTTCGCTTGTAGCCCCTGTGCTGTGCAATATCTTCCTAGCTCAGATTGACCAACATCTGTTCAGTGTTTTGTTCAAGAACAAGGTGTTACGCCTCTTTAGATACGTGAACGTTTTTTTTTTGTTCTTTTAGAAGTCAGATGAACCATACTCTGCATTTGTTACGTTTATTTTAGATAAGTTTAAAACATTTGGACAAGGGCTCAAGTTTACCCACGAGCTTCCTGTCAATGACAAATTGCAGTTTTTAGATCTTCATCTCATGCTTGACAGAAACCGTATGTGTTGGCATTATTACCATCATGTTGAGAAGAATTTTTTGCCATATCGTTCCACCCATCCCAAAGTTGTAAAAAGGGCCATTGCTAAATAAAGGCTCTACCACGTCTTGTCACCACATTCCTGAAGAAATGTACAGGGGGCAAATATCCAGGATCATGTTTTCGGGCTTTGCTTTGTTGGTGTTAACGTCAGTACGTGAAGCTTTACTGAGAAAATTTCGACATGACGCCACCGGTGATTAAGACACAAAGGAAAAAAACAGAGAAGCAGCCTGTTGTCATTCCGTATGCACACAGAGTGGCTCATTCGTTGAAGAACGTCACCTCTTGTTTTGAGGTCCCTGTTGTGTTCTCGGCAACTCGGAGGCTTTCGCGTATTTGTACTCGTTTGTGTCGTGCACCAAGTGCTGATTGTGTAAAGAAGCAAGGGAGAAATTTTTGAATTGTTTGGTATGTGTTGTGTACTTGATCCTGCTTGGTTATGTCAAGGCATACATTGGCTAGTCAGGCCGATTTATGAATGATCGCCTAAGGTACCATGTGCTGTCACTGAGAAGCGGCGCGTGTTCGCATTTGCCGTATCATGGTAAAAAGTGCTCGTGTGAACCGCTGCTGCACTGCACGAGAATCTCGCGAAGCAAAGGCAAAGGGGCCCGGGAATTTGAAGAGGCGATGTATAATAGGCAATTTGGCAAACAATGTATCAGTGTTCCGCCCCTGTCATTGTATGATAATGAATTTGATTTTCTATCTGATAGGTTGTGGTTATAGTTGGTTGCGCTTTTCATGTGGTTGTACGCATGCGTGAGGGTTCACTAAGATGAGCTTCGGTTAAATAGGAGTAAGTTGCGAGTGTGTGCTTTTCAGAGTCTCTTCTTCCGTCCTCTTTCAAGTTTGCGCCAGTGATGTTTTACACAGCTACACACCAACTAGCTCGACAGCATACCTTACTGAGCTATCTTTCTCGTACTGTGGGCCTTTCTTCAAATACAAGGAACAAGCCAGGGTATTCCATTTGCTTTCACCTACGCAATTATAATCCCGAGAATTCCAGAAACCGAATTCCTGTCTGACTGTGAGAACAACCTCACACACACTTTCGGTACAGGGAAGACATATTGATAATATGACGACATGGGTGGCAGAGTTTAGAATAATTCACTTCATTCCTAAACTAGTTTCATAAAACAATAATTTTCACCTTCGATACCTTGGCTCAGCGCATCAACTTTCTAGACATGACCGTTTATTTTTAAAATAGTGTACGAAAGACAACTCTGTATGAAAACCATTTGACAAGCAACGATACTTAGAATATACAAGCCACCGCCCGAGACACTGTAAACAAAGCATTGTTAAAAGTCAGACAACAAGGTTACACCGCATATGCAGAAATCAAGAATTACGTAAACATACTTACCACCCTTAAAGGAAGACTATCAGAAAAAACAATCCTAACACATCCTTGATAAAGCCTACATGGGCGCACTGGATTTGGACCCCAATGAAGCACTCGGAGCACGCTCTGAAACCACAACAACAGCAACTACGCTTCTTCTCACTACAACTTTTCGGATGCACCTCCTAACATAAGCAACATCCTCTAATATTCCATTCTAACAACCAACCAGAAACTTAAAAAATCTTTCCTGAACCACCTCAGGTGACCAACAGACGCAACGCTCAGACAAGCTTGTTCACACAAAACTTGAATTAAAGACTAGGACAATACCTCGTTTCTTTAGCCGGCCCAGATGCTCCACTTGCAAATATATACAGCTGGCTACCAACGTAAAAAGTCGAGCATCTGATTACATTCACAAGCTTGATTGATTTGTGGGGTTTAACATCCCAAAATCACTATATGATTATGAGAAACGCCGTAGTTGAGAGCTCCGGAAATTTCGACCACCTGGTGTTCTTTAACGTGCACTCAAATCTGAGCACACGGTCCTACGACATTTTCGCCTCCATCGGAAATGCAGCCGCCACAGCCGGGATTTGAACCCGCGACCTGCAGGTCAGCAGCTGAGTACCTTGGCCACTAGACCACCGCGGCGGGGCTACATTCACAAGCTCGCACCGAGCTTCTACTGCACTTGAAACAACCTAATATACTGTCTTGAGTGTGGCACCTGTAGAACACAATATACAGGTTAAACTGGGCAGCCAAATTACGCAAGACTGAACGTCCACCGTGCAGACGCAAAGCACAATTCACTAAAAGCAGTAGCCGGTTCAACCAACAGGACCATAATTTCGACCACGGAAAGCTTCATATCATAAAAACTAATTTTGGTCACCATGAGAGAGGAAACATATAGAATCATATTTGATACAAAAAGTTATGTCTTTAAAACCGTCAGGAATCAATGTAGCATGTGCCAATTCTGAATCGCTGAAAGCCAGTGCTTAATTTCTGCAATATTTACAGAGACAAGATAAATTATACCTTCAAAGAGGCGTAACATGGAATCGCTCCTAGCCAACATATCACACTACTAATATTCCCATAAAACTTTACAACTTTAAATATTAATATGCATGTGTCTATATAAAACTACGAAGTTTTTTTTGTCTAGAACGTTTCTTGTCAACCACTACTTTCTTTACTCTTTCCTCGCTTTTAAAACCACTTTGTCCCGTATCGTTAAAGTCATTGCCAAACCAGAAAGCTCTCACTGAGCATCTGCCAAGCACAGTCCGGCTATCAATATACGGAGATGTTATCTGCGTTTGGGCCTCGGATGTAACGCGCCTGCAGATGCGAGGGGGAATTCAAAAAGCTGCCATTGAAACATTGCGTTACCTCCAACATTGTGGCTAGAAAATTTCTTCCGAAAATTGCGCCCTCGGAACTTCTTACTAAAAGCCTATGGATAAGTACACCATAAGCATGAATGGTCAAACTTTACTATATGTTTGATCGCACAAGCTTTTGGGCGTCATAATAAACAGGAATCTATCAAGGAACGATCACGTTTCGTACATGAAAAAACGGTTAATACACATCTGTAATATATTGATTTTTTTGCAGGGAAGACTTGGGGAATGTCTCCCAGTGCATTGCTACAGCTGTACGGGGTACTTTTTCTCGGTTTCCTGCAGTACAGCTTACCGGCATTGGCCAATGCAAGCAAAACAAGCCTACGAACGTTACAGAGTGTACAGTTCAGAGCACTCCGGATATGCCTCGGCTTGCCCCGTAGTGCATCGACAATGGCTAATATAGCTATCGCTGGTGACCACGTCATCATGACACATATCGACGTTAAGGCACCCAGGACACATATAAGGCCTATTGCTCGGGCACCCTGCCACCACCTAGCCTCTTTACTAGCAGACAGACCACGTTCGTCGTTTTGCCAAACGGTAACCACATATCGCGATTCTTTGCCAACATGCTTCACACCCGCCGCCATGCTTTCGACTCCTCCTTGGTGCCTGACTCAGGCCAACATCAGGCTAACAATACCTGGCATGCATAAAAACGCTGATATGTCGTCACCTGCTCTTAGACAGGTTGCTCTGCTCTTGTTGTACGAGACGTATCAAGGCTGTAACACATATACTCCAATAGCTCTGTTTTACAGAAGAGTTCAATGGCATCTTTTGTTATACCAATATAAGACACGACAAGCAAATTCAAGACGTCCCATCTTTTGACATCAACGGGAGCAGAGCTCACAGCTCTTCGTGCCGCATTGCAATTCATCAGCGATCAGCAGCCACAAAAATTGACAATTTTTAGTCACTCAAAGGCGGCACTGCAATACCTTCTATCACCTTTACGCCACGGCTCATACGAACAGCTGGTATTCGAGATTGCAGAAAATACTCACTAATTCATTGAGAAACGAAATGAAATAGCCTTTCCATGGCTTGCAAGTCATTTTGGAATAATTGTCAATGAACGGGCTGATCGAGCTGCCCGTTCGGCCCATACTGAAAGCGATCAATATCAATTCCGCTCTCCATAACTGACGCTGCATGGAAACTTCGTATGCTTGCTCGCAAGCGCACCACGTCGCCATGGAACGAGTCACATTTCATCCATGCACGGTTGTGTACCTCACACCCAACTCTCAGCTTTCGCATTCCTCCGGAATTACTCCGACGATACGCTACTATGCTGTGCAGATTATGGTTGGGCGTCGCATGTGCCAATGCGGATGCGTTGGTAAATGCGATGCTGCATTGGTAAATGCACAGTGCGTACACTGCTGCATGCGACCATTGCATAAGTGACGAAACAACTTGGCATATTCTGTGTGAATGCCCATAATACTGCTCATGGAGACAGTCAATCTGCAATGCACTAGATGAACTGGACAACCAGACTCTTTCGGAATAAGGTATCCTACGCTACCGACAGAGCAGAAGAAGTCTGTGGAGGTGCTCTTGCGCTTGTTGCGTTCAACCGGCCTGTCCAAACGACTGTGATCGGAAGTCCCTGAATGTGTGCGCATGTGATTTTTTTAAATTTATTTTATATCTCTCTATCTCTGTCCTGTTTTTGACCCTTTTTGCGCCCCTGTACAGGGTAGGAATTCAGTTATTCTAGGTTAACCTCCCTGTCTCTTCCTTTTATTTCTCTCTCTCTCTCTCTGCGTCTACTTTTTACTTTTTTCCCCGGTTAACCTCCCTGTCTCTTCCTTTTATTTCTCTCTCTCTCTCTCTCTCTGCGTCCACTTTTTTCTTTTTTTCCCTGTGTCTTCTTTTTCTTGTTTTTGTCATCTATTAGCCCTTACGTCTCACCTATGCTCATCCCGCTCTTGCTTTCCATTTTTCTTTTCTTTTTGTGTTTGTCACGTTGTTGCTCACTTCATTTGCATTATCGATTCCCCTTTTTCCTAAGCAACATGCCACAAAAGTCTCAAGGCTAGTCCGCTTAGCGGGCCACCTACGAGGATACGGGGACCTTCCCCATTAAACACTTCTTCTTCCGGCTCTATCCGGTATCGCTTACCTTCTACATCTTGGCATTTAAACGTACGCTGCCTGCTCCCTCCCCCTTTTTGTAAGCGCTTGTTATGCGTACCATTTATAGCTGTTCGGAAACAGGCGTAAGCCGCTATTGACGGCAACCTTTTGTGATGGCCGGACGCGGCGAACCTCTGCAGGCTTATACTTTCAAGCTCTCTTCTTTTTTTCTTTTCTGTAGGGGATACCGCTTTGCAGCACACCACTCCTACTTTGCGTGCTTCTTGTTTTTTTACTGCGCCATTTTTTCCCCCCTAGGAGAACATTTTGAATCAATACCACCTAACTTGAAATGAAGCGAGGACTGCTCCGCTTTATAGTTCTTTTCTTTTCACACGGCGGTTGTCAACAGGGACACACCACCACTTGGGGATGAAGGCACTATTTACCCCTTTAAACAAGCACGCCAAGGACGACAAAGTGCCTCTGACAAAAAAGGTCCTATCGAAACGTCCGCCAGCCTGTCTTAGGCACTTCTACTGTTTACACTGATTATTCCACTACGTCTTTCCGTACATCTGTCGGCTCCCCTCTAGACTCTACACTTCCATGCTTTGATCAAGAGAGGACTGTTAGCATGGCTGTTAGCTTTCCACAAATTATTTAAATGCGGAAAAAAAAGATTATTGTATTGAATAATCAAGTAACATGAGTAGCTTCTCATCATCATTGTCTCTCGAATTTTTCGGTCACCCTATAAGAAACTCGAGTTTTTTGTTGACGCTTCAATTGTAACACACTTAGGGTTTTGCTGGAAACAATCTCAGCTGAAATGACTTCACATTTTCGGCAATTTGCGAAGAATGCTGCATGAAGTTCCGCGGCTGTACTTTTGAGATCGCATTTTGAAATGCGATTATCTGCATTAACATAACCAGCTAACTGAGCAAAACAGCCTTATGATCTAGTAGCATACGGATAACTGGGCCCGTAAAAAGTAGGTTTCATGGGGACCACTGCATGCAAATCGGCGGAAAAATAAAAAGCTCCCAAATCACGAAGCAAGAGTACAACTACCCTGGTGCAACGTAAAGTTTTGTTTTGCCTACATTTCAGGCTCCATCCGATTATCCCTGGCGTAAACCTAAAATTGGAGCGTGACATCGTCATGTCTGGTTACCGAATACCGACTAACGTGAGTATACGCCGTTTATAAATTCGGCTTGCTGTGCATTGATTCGGTGGCACTCTGGTATTATCTCATTATCTATCTATCTATCTGTCTATCTATCTATCTATCTATCTATCTATCTATCTATCTATCTATCTATCTATCTATCTATCTATCTATCTATCTATCTATCTATCTATCTATCTATCTATCTAACTATCTGTCTGTCTGTCTGTCTGTCTGTCTGTCTGTCTGTCCGTCCGTCCGTCCGTCCGTCCATCCGTCCGTCTGTCTGTCTGTCTGTCTGTCTGTCTGTCTGTCTGTCTGTCTGTCTGTCTGTCTGTCTGTCTGTCTGTCTGTCTGTCTGTCTGTGTTACAAGCTGCCACTCTAGCGTCGCCGGCGCGAAGTCGGCGACGGGAACGACAGCAGGTTGGTTCGTTCCGTACGCAAGCAGAGACAGTGAAGAGATCAGAGACGTGAGAAAACAAAACAAACTTTACTCTAGTAATATTGCAGCACACGGGATCTAGTACAACACTTCAATACAACTAACAAAATACATCAACACTTAATACAACTAAAAATACATATAAAAACAATAAATCAGCTTACGAGAGAGAACTATTACAAACTACACAAACTAACAACAATAGAACTACGGAGTGGAAAATTCGAAGATATAAACAGGTGAAGGCATACGTGTGATGACCGGCCGCGTTGCGTCCCCGACGATCGGATGCGAGAAGTCGAAAAAGGTTCTGGCACGACTGCGATTTCGGCGGTGTTGCAACGCTGGTGGCTCCGGGAGGCTAGTGCTTGCAGTTGAGCTAACTTCGAGCAGGTTGAGCTAACTCGAGGTGAAGTCCCGATGTCTACGTTGCAGACGTTAATACCGTGTCACAACTAGACGAGCGGCTAAGTTTAGGTGGCCAGCCGATACAGAGCCACACTAAAAACTTCTAGAAGAGATGCTTGTTGATCTGTTTCTACACCATGTTGGTCAGCGACTAGTCTGCCTAGCAGGGCAAAATCCTGCGCTTAAATCCCCCTCGTGTCTCCTCGCTCTCTTCCTTCCTTGGGGACAAGAAACCTCTAAATGGGTCCAATAATGCGCGTTTAATTGATGGAAACTCCGCTAAAAATATTTTGACCCCACGCCTTTTTAATTGGGAGAGGGCCCTCAACAAGCGAGAGTAACAACCCGTTGGGTCGTTGCCATACGGCTTGGCCACCAGGGGGTTTCCCACGCTTTTCCCCGTGGGAAACGGTCAGACTGTTTGGCTCTCAGCCGGTGCGTCCCGTAGCCTAATCCTTGTTCGGGGTACATCGCGGCCTTCTACGACCTTGCAGACGCCGCCGCAGTTACAAAAGGATCAATCGTCGACGGCGACGTTCCAAGAAGAGCACCCCAATCTTCACTTCTCGGCTCCCTTTCATGCGCACGCCGTTCCAACGGTCAGTGGGGAAGTACGGCGCCCGTTAATTGCTGTGACGCGGGGCCGCCAAAAATGGCCGTCCGTGACATTGCCGCCCACTTTGAGAATGTTATTCATAACATTGGCTCACACGGCAGGAAATTTTTCGGCAACAAGGAACAAAACACCACCAAGAAGGGAGACATGAGGACTGTCCCTCTCATACACCACATAAATACGCAGAGTGCATCAAAGTAACAACAAAAGGAAAAAAGAACAATTGTTAGGGGACCTGCTTCAGTTACACGCAACAATACTGCGCCATGCAAACAAGAAAAAGAAATTGCCGTGTATGGCAGCCATCAATACAGAATACAATGCACGAAAGTATACTACGAACAAAACGGAGCAGGTGCGCTCCTCTACTGTAGTGAAATCCTTCAATGTGCATTACAACATGTAAAAACAACCAATGCACAAAGCAAAAAGAAAATATGTCAAAATACTCTTCTTGTACATTGAAATATGCACATATAAACAGAAAACAAACGACGAAAGGAAAAAAAATAACATGCTCATAGAGCTCAAGAACAACATCCGGCTCAAGTAATCGGCTCCCATGTTTTCGCTACCCTTAATATGCGTAATCGTGAACTGGTACTCCTGGAGTAGTAAACTCCATCGAAGTACTGGAGCGTTCAGCTGATTTGCTTGTTGGATATAACTCAGAGGCTGGTGGTCTGTCTGGACACAAAAATGTACTCCATATAAATACATGGAGAATTTCTGAATTCCCCATACCAACGCGAGACATTCGCGTTCGATGGTACTATAGGAAGCCTCCCGTGGAAGCAGCTTTCGGCTGGCATAAGCTGTGGGGTGGAGCTTGCCTTTGTGGGCCTGCATGAGCACGGCTCTGAGACTTGTGTCTGATGCGTCCGTTCGAAGAACAAATGGTTGGTGCAAATTTGGTAGCCGTAGTATCGGCTCCGTAGAGACATGTTGTTTGAGACTTCTAAAAGCCTCCTCGTGGGCTGCTGTCCATTTCACCGAGTTAGCTTCGCCCTTCCGGGTTAAATCTGTAAGGGGAGCGCTGACTTCTGCGTAATTCGGGATAAATTTTTGATAGTGCCCGGTCAAACCGAGGAAGGCGCGCACTTGTCGCTTGGTTGAAGGACGTGGTGCAGCTTCGATCTTGTCGAGTGTTTTCCCCAGTGGTCGCAATCTGCCCCTGCCAACTCGGTGTCCCAAGAAGTCGATTTCTTCCACACCAAGTTCGCTTTTACTGGGGCGCTCTGTAAGCCCGGCCCTCTGTATGCGCTCAAAAAGCAGTCCGAGAGACCCCAGGTGCTTTTGCCATGTCTCGATGGCTCCAGTACTTCATTGTAGTAGTGGTCCACACTAGGTATACTTTCTGCAACCTTCCGCATTACCTTAGCAAATAAAGCAGGCGCTGTCTTGATGCCGAATGGCATGAAGCGGAACTTATATAGTCCCGATGTCGTCGAGAAGGCCGTCTTCGCTTTGGACTCTTCGGTCAGCGGGATCTGCCATAGCCCTTCGCAAAGTAGAGCTTCGAGAAATACTTTTTCTTTCTCACTGTAGCAAACACCGCGCCAGTTCTTGTCATAGGTTCGGAGTCGGCCACCAGAACGTTGTTCAGGCATTGAAATTCGATACACAGTCCATTTGTACCGTCGGGTTTCTTTACCAAAATGACTGGCGAATTATAAGGTGACTCTGATTTCTTAATGATGCCGAGCTTCTCCATCTTCCGCATCTCTTTCTCTACACCTTCCCGCGTTGCAAAGGAAAAAGGGTATTGTTTTACGTGGACGGGGTTACTCGTGGTAAGTTCAAGGTTGCAGTGCACCCAGTCAGTTTTGCCCAGGACATCCGAGAAAATACGACCGTGTTCCCTGACAATTTTTGGCAGCTGTCCGATCTGCTGAGCATCCAGTTTGTCAGAGAGCTTCGCGTCTTCTTCCTCTTCTACTTTCAGACAGTCAGAGGTTGGAATATTCTCGTCCTCGCTTAATTCCACAACACTGAATGTCACGTTGCACACCTTGGTAAAGGGGCTGTCCCTCTCCTCGTATCTTTTCAGTAAGTTGGCGTGAAAGATTTTTCTGCCGCCAGCCGTGTCTACGACGTAGTCAGCTTCACCTTTCTTTTCCTGGACTTCGAAAGGGCCCTTTCATTGCAGCAGCAGCTTCTTCGTGTCGGTGGGAATTAAAATCAGTACCTTGTCTCCGGGGTTGAAACTCCGCTCCTTTGCCTTTCGATTGTACAGCTTCGTGTACCGTGCTCCGGCTTTTTCCAACTCCTCGTGTGCCAGGCGGCACGTTTCCTCCAAACGATTCCGAAGGTCGAAGACATGCTGGTACGTCGTCTTAGCTTCTTCAGTCAAGTCGGCGTTCGTCCACAGCTCCTTCAGTATCGCTAAGGGTCCCCTCACATGGCGGCCGTAGAGAAGCTCGAAGGGTGAAAACCCCATACTGGCCTGCGGAACCTACCTATAGACAAAGAGGAGAGGTGCCAGGTAGCGGTCCCAATCTCTCGGTTTTTCGCAGCACATGCGCTTCAACATTAATTTTAAGCTGCCGTTGAAATTTTCCACCAAGCCATTCGCCATGGGGTGATATGGGGTGGTGTGGAGCTGGCGCACGGAAAGGAGCCGCGCTACTTCCTTCATCAGGTCCGATGTGAAGTTCGAGCCACGGTCGCTCAGTACCTCGCGGGGGACGCCAAATCGGGAGAACATCTCGACCAAGGCTTCGGCCACTCGCTCAGTTTCGATACTCGGGAGCACCACTGCGTCTGGATACCAGGTGGCATAATCCATTAAAGTCAAAATGTATCGGTTCCCATGCTTTAAAGGCGGGTGAATCGGTCCCACTATATCGACCGCCACTCGCTTGAACGGGGTGCCGATTATGGGTGCCTTCCTCAGTGGAACATTTGGTACACGGCCCTTTGGTACGGTGCGCTGACAAATGTCACATGAGGCGACGAACCTTTTTACGTCAGCTGTGATGCCTGGCCTAAAGAACTCCTCCGAGATCCGGTCCTTGGTTTTCTGCGTGCCCAAGTGTCCTATCATGATACCATCGTGGGCTGTTTTAGGCACAGCTTCTCGGTGGCAGTGCGGAACGACTAATTGGTGTACAAGTCGTCCGTTGGCCTCTGTATCATGTCGGTACAGCAGTCCCTGTTCTTGTTGATACTCGACGCTTCCCTTCTCATTTCGGCATGTTTGCTTCCTGCCGATCTTCTCAAAACACTGTTTGAGTGTCGCATCTCCCATCTGCTCGCAGCCATAGTTATCTCCCGGCAATCCCGCCGTGGTCCCAGGCATACAAAGCTTGGCAATTTTTTTCGTCTGTGCATGTGCTTGAGAACGGGTGATAGGTGCTGCTCTAGGCTCTTCCCTTAACTCCTTTGTCCAGACAGGTTTTTCAGTCTCCTTTCTGGGATCATTAGGAGGTCTTACGCCATCGATATTGCCCAGAATGAGGTCATACAGTGGATCTTGCAAGCATAGTGCTGTCAGATTGCCAGTAAAGTAGGGGGTGTCAACCTCAATCCGTGCTTCGGGCAGCATCCTCGCTGTTCCGTCCACCAAGTAGACGAGTTTGCTTGTACCTGTCAGCTCATCTTCCTTCACCAACTTCCTCCGCACGACTACTGTGTTGCACCCCGTATCCCGCTACACTGATATGTCTGTGCCTCGGAGGGTTCCTGTGGCCACTGGTAGGTTCACAGCCACATTTTTCGGCGGTGTCACCCATACGGCGTTGACGACGGGGACTTTTTCGCCATTCTTAAGCTCGATATACCCGTCGCATATGGAATCCTCACGCGTTTCCCTTGGTGCGTAGAGGCAGGATGCCTGGAGTGAGTTATTTGCTCCTGACCAGCAGTTATGTCCTTTTTTCCCGCACTTGAAGCAGACGATGGCTACATTAGCGGCAGGTCTGTTGTGACACAAGTGCGGCGGGCGATTCCAACGATTACAAATATAGCACCCTGCTGTGGTGCGTGGCTGTTGCCTCCCTTCTAGTATTTCCCCTTCTCGTCCGTTATGGGACCATCTTTCTTTGTTTTCACTAGGCTTGCTCCACTCTGGGCTTCCAAAAACGGGTCTGCCAGCTCAAGCATGTCTCCCAAAGATTCCGCCTTCCTTTTTTTCAAATATAATGCCAGGTTCGAACCACATCCATGCAAAAACCTCTCTCTATTTAACAATGTGCGGAAGGACTCGAATTTTGTCTCAGTTTTGGACAACTCAACCCATCTATCGAAGTAATGTCTTAAGCGAGCCGCGTACTGTGTTGCTGTTTCACCCCCTACTGGCCTCTCCTTATTAAACTTGTCTCGGAACCCATCCGCCGTGAAGCGAAAGCGCTTCAGGAGGGCGGTTGTCACCTTGGTGTAGTCCGCTGCATCTGCCATAAACACTGCATCTGTCCGTAGCCTGCCATAAACACTTAGCGCCTCTCCTGTAAGACATGTCGAAAGCGCCGTCGCCCATTGGCTTTCAGGCCACTTTTGCCCTCTGGCGGTGCTCTCAAACCGGCGTATAAACGCATATAAGTCGTCCCTTCCTTCGTCAAAGGTGACGAGCAGTCTACCTGCGTGTATTCTCAAATTAGGCTCCTCCCTGGCATCGCCGTACTCACTGGTGGATTGGCTCACCCTGCTACTCTCACTGAGGCGAATTTTTAATTGCAGTAACTGCCCTTCCTGTTCTCCGGCTTCCCTAGCCACTTCCCTTTCTTTTCCTTTCCCTCCCAGGCCAGTGCCCGCTCTTCGCTGGCTAACGCCTGCGCCTGTTCCTGCTGCTCCTTAACCCATTGTCTCAGTTCGGCGCCCTCGAGGCCTAACTGTTTACCGTGCGCGATCCACCTATCCAAATTCATACACTCCATACTACAAACTCTCACTATAATGCCACTATAAAAACAGCGCAATTATATGCAGGATGCAACCGCTTCAACTGTGCGGCTCTATGACCACGCTGTCCACACGGTTCTCGTTCACCTCTCACTGTCTTACTCTTGTACGGAACGTCCTGTCGCGGACGCCAGTTTTGTTACAAGCTGCCACTCTAGCGTCGCCAGCACGAAGTCGGCGACGGGAATAACAGCAGGTTGGTTTGTTTCGTACGCAAGCTGAGACGGTGAAGAGAACAGAGACGTGAGAAAACAAAACAAACTTTACTCTAGTGATATTGCAGCACACGGGATCTAGTACAACACTTCAATACAACTAACAAAATACATCAAAACTTGATACAACTAAAAATACATACAAAAACAATAAATCAGCTTACGAGAGAGAACTGTTACAAACTACACAAACTAACAACAATAGAACTACGGAGTAGAAAGTTCGAAGATATAAACAGGTGAAGGCATACGTGTGATGACCGGCAGCGTTGCGTCCCCGACAATCGGATACGAGAAGTCGAAGAGAGTTCTGGCACGACTGCGATGTCGGTGGTGTTGCAACGCTGGTGGCTCCGGGAGTCTAGTGCTTGCAGGTGACTTCGAGCAAGTTGAGCCAACTCGAGGCGAAGTCCCGATGTCTACGTTGCAGACGTTAATATCGCGTCACTGCTAGACGAACAGCTAAGTTTAGGTGGCCAGCCGATACAGAGCCACACTAAAAACTTCTAGAAGAGATGCTTGTTGATCTGCTTCTACACCATGTTGGTAAGCGACTAGTCTGCCTAGCAGGGCGAAATCCTGTGCCTAAATCCCCCTCGTGTCTCCTCGCTCTCTTCCTTGGGGACAAGAGACCTCCACATGGGTCCAATCTTGCGCGTTTATTTGATGGAAGCTCCGCCCCAAAAATATTTTGACCCCACCCCTTTTTAATTGGGAGAGGGCCCTAAACTAGCGAGAGTGACAACTTGTTGGGTTGTTGTCATACGGCTTGGCCACCAGAGGGTTTCCCACGTTTTTCCCCGTGGGAAACGGTCGGACTGTTTGGCTCTCAGCCAGTGCGTCCCGTAGCCTAATCCTTGTTTGGGGTACATCGCGACCTTTCATGACCTTGCAGACGCCGCCGCAGTTACAAAAGGATATATCGTCTCAGGCGACGTTCTCAGAAGAGCACCCCATTCTGCACTTCTCGGCTCCCTTTCATGCGCCCGGCGTTCCCACGGTGAGTGGGGAAGTACGGCGCCCGTTAATTGCCGTGACGCGGGGCTGCCGAAAATGGCCGTCCGTGACAGTCTGCCTATCTATCTATCTATCTATCTATCTATCTATCTATCTATCTATCTATCTATCTATCTATCTATCTATCTATCTATCTATCTATCTATCTATCTATCTATCTATCTATCTATCTATCTATCTATCTATCTATCTATCTATCTATCTATCTATCTATTATCTATCTATCTATCTATCTATCTATCTATCTATCTATCTATCTATCTATCTATCTATCTATCTATCTATCTATCTATCTATCTATCTATCTATAGACTAAAATTTAGCCTTCACACAACAATTGTGGGCTGCTGCTATCGCAGTCCTACTTCTGGCGAAGATAGCATGCAATCGCTCTACAACTACATTGAACAAAACATACAAAGCGCAAGATTCATCTTGTTGGGTGATTTTAATTTTCCTGATATCGACTGGCAATCCATGAAATTTCATTCCGCATGCTCAGATGTCGTTATCGACACAATGCTGCGATTTATTCTTCACCAAGTAGTCAACAAACCAACACGTGTCCAGGGAGAAACTTCAAATATTCTTGACCTTATATTCTTGAATAACCACTTCCCAGCCGATGAAACGAAGATTGAAGTTATGGATGGCATATCTGATCACAAGCTCACTTCGTGCATTGTCCCCTTTCGTGATAAAATAGAACCAACGAACATAAAAATTACTTACCCGGATTTTAAATATGCTGACGACACTAGCATACTAAATTATCTAATTATAAAGTTTCCGTCCTTCGAAGAATTGTCGAATGATGGTTCCACGACCATCGAAATATTGTGGTCTCAGTTAAAAGAAATTATGCACCACTGTATTAATACCTTTGTACCTAATAGAGTGAAAAAAATTAAGAAACACAACCCGTGGATAACACGTGAGGTAATACATGCGAAACGCAAAGTAAAGCGAATACGAAAGAGAATGAAACAAAAACCCGGAGCAGTAATAGTAAATAATTTGACTGCTGCTGTGAGTGACCTGAAAACAAAAATCAAAACAGCGAAGAGCAACTATTTCACTAAAACGTTGCCAAACTTTCTAAAAATTCACCCAGCAAGTTTTTGAGCTACCTAAAGCCTGCCAAAAACAACAAAAGCAACACACCCCCGGAAAAAGATAACCCGATCACTGCAGACAAAATGAACAGCTATTTCAAGTCTGTATTCACTGTCGATGACGGAAACATTCCAGACACCGTCTCTAGTGCGGAAGGTACCCTGGAATTGATTGTTATCAATGAGGCCGGTGTCATAAATCTCTTGTTAAACTTGGACGCAAAAAAAGGAGCAGGGCCCGACAACATTCCTAACATCTTTCTTGTAAGATATGCAGAGTTGCTAACTAAATTTCTGTGTGTCATGTTTAAAGAATCACTATCAACGTACTCTTTACCTGTGGAGTGGAAAAAGGCCAAAGTTGTTCCTGTGCATAAAGGAGGAAGCGGCAATGATATATCTAACTTTAGACCTATATCCCTGACATGTACAATCTGTAAAATCTTGGAGCACATAATTCTTAAACAAATAACTGTTTTCCTGGAAGACAAACGTATATTATCTCCCTATCAGCATGGCTTTCGCCGAGGTCTTTCAACCATAACCCAATTAGTGGAATTAATACATGAGGTATCCCAGAGTATTGACAACCAAGAACAAACTGATCTAATCTTCCTCGATTTTGCCAAAGCATTTGACAAGGTATCACACAAGAAACTACTTCAAAAACTTGAGGCCACCTTAGGAAATTCTACTGTTCTTAACTGGATCAAAAATTATCTTACTGGTCGTACACAGTATGTGGAATTTAACGATGAAACCTCTGCTACCATCTCCGTCACATCTGGAGTTCCGCAAGGCTGTGTGCTGGCGCCAATTTTGTTTCTTCTCTTTAATAATGATTTGCCTACAAATATTAAGAAAAAATAAAATTATTCGCGGATGACTGCGTGCTATATCGAGAAATAAATTCAACGGAGGACCATGTAGCTTTAAATAGTGCTTTACAAGATGTTTCCTGCTGGGGCCGTAAATGGCAGATGTCACTTAATGCAAACAAGTGTACAATTTTATCAGTAAGTCGAAAAAAAATTAGGTCCAATTTTCTTTACACTATCAATGACATTCCCATAACTAGAGTAAATCAGCATAAATATCTTGGAATTATTATAACTGAAGATCGAAGATGGGACGCACACATAAGTTACGTTACTTCAGCTGCACTACGCCGCTTGTTTGCACTCAGATACCGGCTTCGCCAGGCCCCGCCTTCTCTAAAACTGCTTGCATACATTTCCCTTGTGCGATTATTACTTGAATACGGTAATATTATTTGGTCACCATTCACAAAACAGCAAATCACGAAACTGGAAGGAATACAAAGGAAAGCTATGAGGTTCATTTACAACAAGTACAGACATACAGATTCTCCGACTAAACTAATTAAAAAAGCTGGATTACTTACTCTAATGAATAGAACAAGGTTAGAATGTGCAAAATTCATACATGAATTAATCCATGGTATTATAAACATTGATGTATCCGCCTATCTTACGTTTGATCAAACTAGAACAACACGCCAAAAACACCCAATGAGACTTAACGAATACTCCTTCAACACAAACTGCTTTAAATACTCATTCTTTCCGATAGCCACTAATGAATGGAATAAACTGGATCCGAGTATCTCCAGCACTACCAATTTAGCAAAATTTCTAACCTTTGTCGAAAATGAACTTTGTATTATGCAAACGGAATCACCTGGTTGATTTTAATATGAGTGTTCGTGTGAACATTGTACGAGCGAAGTATCATGTCATCATATTTTTTCTTTAAGCAATTTTTAATACTGAATCCAGGTGAAGAGAAATCGCTCTGTTGATTCTTGAACATATTTCTGTTTTTCAGTGTGTAGAACTTTGCCCTCCCTTGAAATACTTCGCCATATTGTAGGGTCGTTTCTCATTGCTGTAATTTCTTGTTGTGTTTCTTGATGCATATGCCAATATGTCAACCAATGTGTCAACCAAGTCGCTGCATTTATTTTCTTTTGACAACTTTTCTTTACACTAATGTTTTATGCCTTCTTTGATCTGAAATGGTTAAATGATCCTATTCTATTAGTTTCATTCTGTACTTTATCGCGATGTATGTCTTTATTGTGCACTTATTCGAATTTTTATGTTCACGCCCTTCCTGCTAAAATCCCTGATGGGATTGGCAGTATGTCGAAATAAATAAAAAAATAAATAAAATAAATAAATAATCTATCTATCTATCTATCTATCATCTATCTATCTATCGGCAGCGCTACCGACATCATAGAGACTGTGCCACGAAGATGGAAGAGGACATGCGTGATATCGTGCAGTTCGGAAGCAATGCTTCCGCGTGGGGCGCAGAAATAAAGAAGTCAGTGTGTTGTTCGTTGAGGTGATAGAAGGACGTGTCGACTCGTTTTCTCATGTTTGCTCTACAATTGGTGACCACGGACGTTTGCATTACCGAGCGACTTCGGCCCGATCAAAAACTAACGTTAGCAAGCTTCAAACAACCCGGCGCACGTCGAGACCAATTGAACTGCTCCGGCTATTTCGGACACCACCCGGCTTTCACAGTTCTGGGAGCAGAACCCCTCGGTGTGGTTCATCCACGGAGCGGCCCGTTTTGAACTTTTGCGCATCCCCAACGTTCGAGACTTGCCCTGCCGCGGTGGTCTAGTGGCTAAGGTACAGGGCTGCTGACACGCAGGTCACGAGATTGAATCTCGGCGGTGGCGGCTGCATTTCCGATTGAGGCGGAAATGTAGGCCCGTGTGCTCAGATTTGGGTGCACGTTAAAGAACCCCAGGTTGTCAAAATTTCCGGAGCTCTCCACTACGTCGTCTCTCATAATCATATGGTGGTCTTGGGACGTTACACCTCACATATCAATCAATCAAATCGAGACTTGCAAGTACTTCCTTAAGGTTGATGAGCTGTCAGTGACCATCATCGACGAGGTTTCCGATTTTCTGCATTCGTCCACGCACGCCTTACTGGAGTCGCCTTATAGTTTAATCAAGGCTGCTGCTCTTGACCATATGGCTCCCTCAGAACGCACGCGGTTGCAACAGCTACTCTCAGTCAAACAACTCGGAAACCAAGGACAAGCCAACTCTTGCGTCGATTCCTTAATCTTTTTAATCTAAGCGTTTCCTCCACAGATAAGACATTCGTCAATGAGGTATTCTTACAGCGCTTGCCCACCCAAATCTAGGTGGCGCTGGCCATCGCTTCAACGCAGAATTAATTAGAGCTCACTACATTGAGTGACAAGGTTACAGAAGTTGCCAATGCACTTCCCCTGGTTGAAGCTGTGCTTCCAACTTCAACATCACAGGTCATAACTCTTCGTGACAAAGCTGCCCCAGCTAGCATCAACATAATTTCCACTTGCGAAGTTCTGCGATATACGAGAGAGGCTTCCCGTCGCGGCCACACACCGGAGCATTTCTTTTTCTTCAAATCGACGTCACCGTTCCTCATCTTCTTGACGCTGCAAATTCGTGGGTCGCCATCACAATGGGTTCAACATCTGCCAGTGGCACTTCTGGGTATCCGGTGCGCCTTGAAATCTGATTTGGCTGCTCAAGCGCGGAGCTCGTCTACGGTAATCTGTTATGTTTACCCAGCGATGTTTTCCCCAGAACAGCACTCGGCTTCCTGTCTACTCAAAAATATGTCCATCTTATTCAGGACCTCTTCCGGGATCTTAAACCGTGTCCGACATCTCCTCTTCTAGAACGCACACCATCGGGGACTGTGGCTTCTAGAACTCACATAAGGTGACTGTGACTGTGAATAAAATGTCTAATATTGTTAACTCTCCCGTTTCAATGAAAATATTTAAAACGGAAAGAAAAAAATATTTACTTGACTCCAATTTCTGTTATTTATAACAACATTTTCACTGCAATATGCTTAATAACAGTTTATTTTTTTGTGCTTGCGAGTGTAGCTGATTCATCTATTTATTATGTCAAGTTTTAAGCTACGTTGTTTTGTTAACTGTGACCAGACTGCACAATGAAGTCGAGGCCTTTGTCAGGCATTCCAGTCTTTAGCTGTGGCTGCCTTCTTTATATGAAAGAAAATAGAACTTCACATCACATCAAATCCAACCTGACCAACGTAGCACATGTGCTTGTGTACTTTGGACCTGTCTGACTTGCTCTCCATTCACACTACCTTAGCCCACCCCACCACGGTGGTCTAATGGCTAAGGTACTCGGCTGCTGACCCACAGGTCGCTGCTTCAAATCCTGGCTGAGGCGGCTGCATTTCCGATGGAGGCGGAAATGTTGTAGGCCCATATGCTCAGATTTGTGTGCACGTTAAAGAACTCCAGGTGGTCCAAACTTCCGGAGCCCTCCACTGCGGCGACTCTCATCAGCATATGGTGTTTTTGGGACGTTAAACCCTACATATCAATCAATCAATCAATCATTCAACACTACCTTAGCCCATTCACGGTATTTGATTAGACCTATTTAACGGATGTTCACTGCAAATCTGACATCGTTGCGAAGAAGTGACTCAAGCCAACCTACCGGAAACCTACTTCCACAGTTGCGTGGCTCAATCCAGTCCTACATGCCTGCGTTCCCGTCGATACACGTACTACTTTAACCCACAGAGTTTCCTGGCAGTGCTGATCTAGTTCGCGGTCCATGCTGCTTTCGAGAAGTGGGAGCTATGTAGCGTCACAGACAACATGGAGATTACACCATAAAGGAAGACGACGACAGCACGGTGATCTCGTATAGGTAAACAGGCGTACTTTTGCGAGGGGCGCCGAAAGATTTGGCAGATCCCACGTACAGTGGGAATCGATTATATATGAGAAGCACGATTGAGAATTGCTGATATGTCACTTTAAAAGCAGAACAATTGACGTTACGAGGTGGATATAGATGACGCCGTGCATGACTTCCGTATCTTAATTATTATGTTTTGATATGTAGTTTACCTTCGTTATCTATTCACGTCACGTGATAGCAAATTTAGTATATGCGGAGCTAGCTAAAGGGCCGCGAGCACGCTATGAGCGTGGTATGTCATGTTCTTACACGACACGCGTGTCAGGATTATCACGTTTGCACCAGTCATATATTTCGTCATCTATTGGCGGCACATAACATCAAATTTGGTATATGTAGAGCAAGCAAAATGGCCACGAGGGCACCATAAAGAGCCCAATATACTCCAATGTAGCGTCTACGCACGCGCATGCTGGGAACAGCTATGCTACGTTAGCAAAACGCGAGCACTATATAGTCTGATGCCAGGCGCAACATCTAGAACCTTAGCACGACCGGCGCTACCAGTGTCCGTCGGCGCGGCCTTACGACAACCGGTGCGAAATGCGACATGCTGCATTTCGCGCCGATGCATTACCCAGACAGAACTACGTCGCCCTTTTTCGTGATGGAAGGACACCGGACGCGCTGAAACGCACATGCGTCAAAGCAACGAAGCGCGGCACGCACCTGCGAGTGGCAGGACCGGCGCCTGGCATGGCAGTGCTGGCGTGACGCAACGAAATGAACGCCCGCAAGCGCGCACACCACGTGACATCAAATGTATTGGCGACTTGACTGTGGCACGTAGTCATAATCTCACATGACACGCATCTCATGATTATTATGTTTGCACAGGTAACATACCTTTGTCATCCATTGGTGTCAAGTAATACCAAATTTCGCATATGGGAAGCTAGCGAAACGAACGCGCGCGCATCATTAGTGGGGCATGTAGTCATGTTACACGACAAGCATGTAGTGATTATCATGTTTGGATGTGTCATTTACCTAGGTCGTCCGTTAGCGTAGCGTACTACCAAGTTTCCTACTTGTGAAGCTAGCGAAACAGCCGCTAGCGCATCAGTGTGACATGTAGTCATGTTGTTACATGACACGCATCTCACGATTATAATTTGTGTACCAGTCTCATACCTTTCTCATTCTTTCACGTACTGTAATACCGGCCAGCGTCCGTCGGCGCAGCCACGCCGACGGACGCTGGCTGCGCCGGTCGCGCTACGGTTTTATATGTCGCGCCTAGCATCATACTATATAGTGATCGCGTTTCGCTAACGCAGCGTCGGTGTGCCCAGCGTGCGCGTGCGTCGACGCTACATTGAACTGCATTGGGTCTTTATTGACGGGCTCGTAACTGTTTAGGGACCTCCACATTTATCAAATGTGGTGCTACGTAACGTCAATGGATGACGATATATATGACTGGTGGAAACATGATAATCCTGGCACGTGTGTTATCTAAGAACACGGCAACATAACACTCTGATAGCGTGCTCACGGCCGTTTCGCTAACTCCACATTACTAAATTTGGTATTACGTGACGTGAATAGATGACGAACGTAACCGACACATCCGAACATGATAATCATAACACAAAAGTTATGTACGGTATCATTTAGCTCCACCTCGTAACTTTATGCTGATTTTAAAGTGGCTTATCAACATTTCTCAAGCGTGCTTCGCATATCATTGCTTTTCACTGTAACTGGGATCTGCCAATATTTTTCACGTTTGGGTCTGTCGCTTGTGTTCGCCATGCAATCAGGCCTGCTATACAATGCCAGTTTTGCAACCTGCCATGTGAACCAAACCACCGCAAGAGCAGCAAGACTATGAAATGATAATCACGACATTCTTGACATACATGCCTTAGTTTTCATGTTATGACTTGTCAAATACGTTGTTTCTACAGTCATGTTATGCCATACCAAGTTTGGTATTGATACCATTATCAAAACAGCCAGGAGACCTAAAAGTTGTAGGCGGCTAGATAGGTAGATAGATAGATAGATAGATAGACAGACAGACAGATAGATAGATAGATAGATAGATAGATAGATAGATACGCTAAAAGTCCGCAAAGTTCACTGACAAATGCTTCGCATTTAAATTAAACAAGGCAGTGTGCACAGGAAAATCCAGCTGGAGCATCGCTTGGCTGCAGATGTGTTAGGACGGACTTCCGCTTACCTAAATGGTTTCGGTCGTTTTAATTCTGCCCAGTTCAATGCTTTTAGTAGCAACAAACTCGTGAAGTTGTAGCGATCACGTCGGTATCCAGATTTTGGAGGTGGCTGGACTTTTGTGATATTGTTACTGTATATGTGATTTGTGACGGAGCCTCTGCGTAGCGGGCAACAGGCAGATTAGAGAAGAGGACGTTCGGCTAGCGAGATAGGCCTCCGGTGCACATCTTCAAGTCTACCAGTATGACACAGCGTAATAAACACATTTTCAAACGTAACAGAGAAGTGGAGGTGCTGGATAATGCACGTTGACAAATCACGGAGTCATAGGTGTTTGAACTTCACCGGTGCCGTCGTCTTGCCGGGCTGCACCGACAACAACCGTCATGGCCGAAATCGAAGTTCACGGCTTATAAACCACACAAAGTTCAGTGCAGGCTGCACCTCGGTATATATCGCTATATGGAACCCCGCCCGTTCACGGGAAGAGCAGGGGAAGGTGTGGACGCGCGGCTGACACATTACAAAAGAGTGAGTTGGTACAACTGCTGGGATCCCACCGACCAACTGGGAAATGTTGCGCTGTATCTCGTGGAAACCGCCTTGATGTGGTGCGAAAACCACGAAGATTTCTCAACAACGTGGGATCGTTTCGCTGAAGAAATCAAGAAATGCTTCGGCGACTCTGACTCGAAAAACAAAAGCGCGGAGCGCACGTTGGCTCAAAGAGCCCAGACTACTGGAGAAACGTGTACCACCTACATAGAGGAGGTTCTGGTGTTCTGCAAGATCCTAGACCCGTATATATCTGAAGAGGACATAGTTGGACGCCTTCTGAAGGGTAAAGCAGAGGACGTCTGCAATTTTTTGATATTCAGGGAAGACCTCACTCCCGTCTCCGCCATCCAACGTCACTGCCGTACTTTCGAGAAGTTGATGACCCGTCTTATTGCCCCGAGATTTTGTAGGCTGGGAAATGTAACAACGGTAGCCAACGTGGACGTGAGCCCACCTGCCAACCTTGCAGCTACTGTCAGAGCAATCTGTGCGCGAAGAGCTACAGTGACAAGACAGACTGGTCGATTACACCATCCATCCTCCGCCTGCCTCTTCATCCTACTACCCGACGCCGTTCGCTCTTCTGCCGCCATCGGTATGAGTGACGGACTTTGGCTAAGCTGGAACTTCCTGGCCACGCCGAGACTCAATCGCGCCTGACCAGCGGTATCACCGACGCCTTCGTCCCGGCCCTGCTACACAGAGGCGGACAGCTGCCGTTCAGCAAGCTGCTCCACTCCGTTCAGGTAGGCGATTTTACACAGCGCAGCGCTCTCAGCAGTGGTTCGGCGAACGACCCCTGCCCATCTGCTACAATTGTGGCGTCGAAAGCAACATTGCCAGGTACTGCAACTACCGGCAGCCGCCAAGGTACGACCGCTCACCGAGATCCCACCTCCCCGGCTTTGCACGAGCACCAACATTCCCTGGAAGCGCATCTCACGAGATAGCATTGCCACTGCGAAGCCGTTATCCGGCCTCTAACTGCAGTCTGACACCTCGCCAACCCCTGCTCCAACCGGGCGCCGTCTCCTAGGCGCCGCTACCCTTCGCCGCCTCCAGAAAACTAGCCGGTGCGACCATTTGAGGTGAGGTTGCTGGACAGTCTTCGATTCCCACAGAAATGCCTCCTTTAGTTTGCATGTTCAGAAATAAAGTTCGTGTGCTAATTGACGGTGTCTCAAAAATGGCCTTAGTGGACACAGGTGCAGCCATATCAGTGATGAGTCAAGCATTCAAATTCCTTGTTGGACGAAAAGTTATGTTCCGTTGGGACCTTGCTGATACACTTTGTGGAGTGAGCGGAGATGTGTCACAACCTGTTGGTGTCTGCACAGTGACTGTTAGTTTGGGTGGCCAGAATTTTTTTCTGGTTTTGCTGTTCTCTTTCATTCAATGCATGAAATAATTCTAGGATTCGATTTCCTGAATCTTTCTGGTGCCACTGTTGATTGCCGCAAAGGAGAGATTACAGTAGATTCGACTGTACCAACAACGTTTATGGAAAGCCCGCCCTGTATAGAAAACACCCTTTGCGTGTCCATGAACACAACTGTACCACCCTTGTCTGCCAAGTGCGTTCCTGTCGTCAGTTCCCCTGCAACCGAGATGAAATTCTTTGCCACCGTAGAGCCCATTCACCTCAGCTGCATAAAAAAATGTTCTAATACCCTTTTGTACATTGTCGGTTGTGCAAGGGCATACTGGTTTGTGGGTGATCAATGGCTCCAATGAACCTTCAGTACTACCAGAAAGGTCTACAACTTGCTACAATCCGTCAACATCAAGTGTTTTCCCTTGACATTTTCGCAGAGAGCAGCGATTCTCCGGATAAGCCAGATTCCAATCGTCTGCACACCAGGGACCTTTATATTAGCAATGATCGACAAGTCTCTTAGCACCAACGAGCGTAATGACCTGGCGAGTGCTCTTCGCAAATATGCTGGTCTTTTCGATTTCGCACAGATACAGGCTCCAGTGTCATTCCATGCTTCTCGTGTAAAGCACCGCATAGATACGGCATGCCGTAGACCTCTCCAAAAAAGCCATACCGGATATCGCCTGCAGAACGTGCAGTGATAAATGAACAGGTTGGCGAGATGGTAAAGAAGATTGTGATTCAGGAACCATGCAGTCCGTGGGCTGCTCTCATAATATTGATCAAGAAAGATGAAAAATGGCGATTTGACGTTGATTACCGCCGCCTCAGCGCCTTCACTAAGAAGGACGTACACCCAATACCCCGTATTCATGATGCTATAGGCTGTCTTTCATCAGCTTCCTACTTGTCGTCTGTTGATTTGAGGTCAGGGTATTGGCAAATTTCAATGCACGAGGAAGACAAAGAGAAAACGCCATCTGTTACACCAGATGGACTCTTTGAATTCCATGTGATACCATTCGGACTATGCAATGCACCTGTAACTTTTGAGCGCTTCATGAACAACATTCTGCGTGGTTCGAAGCGGGAAATATGCATCTGTTATCTGGACGATGTTGTCATTTTCGGGCGCACTTTCTGTGAGCACAACATACGCCTCGACCTCATGCTGAAGTGCCTAAGCAAAACACGCTCGGTACTCAACTCAAAGAAATGCCGTTTCGGAGAGCGCCAAACACTCGTTCTTGGACACTTGGTGAACAAAGAAGGCATACGGCCAGATCCCGCGAAGACGGCTGCAGTGGAGGCGTTCAAGCAACCTCACTCAGCGAAAGAACTACACAGATTTTTGGGCTTCTGCTCATACTTCCATTGATTCGTCACTGGGTTTGCCAATATCGCACACCCGCTCACGTGCCTACTTCAGAAAGGCGCGCCATTTGACTGGCTCCGGAATGTACGTCCAATTTTTCTGAGTTAAAGTTCCTTTTGACGCGCCGTCAGATTCTTCGACACTTCGATCCTCTGACTCCCACAAAACTTCACACAGACGCTAGCGGTGTTGGTGTAGGCGCCGTATTGGGTCAACGCTTGGATACCAAAGAACATGTCATTGCGTATGCAAGTCGCTCGCTAAGCAAGTACGAGCGTAATTACACCGTCACAGAGCAAGAATGCCTCGCAGTAGTCTTCGCAGTGCAGCGCTTCCGGTCCTACCTGTACGGACGCCCATTTACCATCATGACAGATCATCATTTACTCTGCTGGCTGGTCAATCTGCGTGACATATCTGGTCGATTAGCACGTTGGGCACTCCTTCTGCAGGAATACGACTTTACGGTTTCCTATAAAAGTGGTCGTCGTCACGCTGATCAAGATTGTCTTTCACGACTACCGCTTCCATCGACGGACTGTGACGAGGGCAACTTCGACACAAACATCGCGCCATTGGACTTGCCATTTCGTGATACCAATATCTCTAAGAATTAGCAGCAAAAAGACTACACCATACAGGAGCTCCTTCCTACCGAGTCAATCATCGCGGACTTGCTTCTGCATGTGCGACTGGCTTGTGTACAAAAAGAACAAAGCTACGGCCGGCTTACGACATCTTCTCGTGGTTCCAAAGAGTCTTCGAGTTTCCGTCTTGCAGGCTATGCATGATGACCCAACGTGCGGTCATCTAGGCACAGCAAAAACTCTTTGCCGGCTTCAAGAAAGATTTTACTGGCCAAAAATGCGCCAGATGACGGAACAGTACGTCTTTAGTTGCAACAAGTGCCAATGCCGCAAACGCCCTACCAGTGCTCCTCCAGGGCGGCTACGTCCTATTCCACCCCCTAAAACTCAATTCGAGCAAGTTGGGATTGACCTTCTAGAGCACTTTCCCAGGTCTTCTATTGGCAATCGCTGGTAAGTCGTTTGTACCAATTACTTAACATGGTACTGCGAGGCAGCTGCTATACCATCGGCACCTGCAGCTGACGGGTGTTTATTGATGCTGCGTTTTGTGATTTTACGACATGGACCTCCTAAAATTGTGATCAGTGATCATGGGCGACAATTCACTGCAGACGTGGCGGAAAAGATGCGCTTCAAGCTTTCGGCACTCTACGCGATATCATCCCCAAACAAACGGCCTGACAGAACGAACTAACAGGACTCTCCCGAACATGCTTTCTATCGATGTCGCAGCATATCACAAGAACAAGGACGGCATGCTACCTTTCATCACCTACGCATTTAACACCGCACAGCACGAGACTACCAGCTATAGCCCGTTCTTTCTTCTGTATGCTCGAGCACCTCGTAATACCCTGGATACAGTCTTCCCGTTTTTGGACCACCATGATTTCGGTATATCCGAGATCGTCTGCCGTGCAGAAGAAGCCCAACGTCTTGCTTACCTGCACACCCTCGCTTCGCAAGACCGCTTGAAGACACGTTTTCACCGTCAACGTCGACACGTGACATATAATCGCGGTGACCTCGTGTTGCTGGGAGCGCCAAGTAGAAAATGTGGGTTGTGTGAACAATTGCTGGTGCACTATCAAGGACCTTATGTTGTTCTAGACCATATAAGCAATTTAACTTACCGCGTAGCACGTCTTCATTAAAATGGCCGACGGTCTGCAAAGACTGAACTTGCCCATATAGCGCATTTGAACTGTTATATTCCCAGAAAAACTTTCTAACTTGCCCAGTTGGCTTTGTCTGCGCCGAGGGAAATGTTACTGTATATGTGATTTGGGTATGAGCCTCTGCGTAGCGGGAAACTGGCAGATTATAGAAGAGGACGTTCGGCTAGTGAGATAGGCCTCCGGTGCAAGGCACCTTCAAGTCTACCGGTACGCCACAGCGTAATAAGCACATTTATAATCTTAACAATATTATCGCACTTTCTCATTCGGATCCCGCTGCTTCGAAGCAAACGCTGACTGCGTTTGAGCTGACGTGGCGCGGCGCTGTTGATGCGGTGTCTGTCTCTTTTCTCTCTTTTGCGGACATAGAGACTGTCCAGTGATGGAAGAGGACGGAGACCTTCTCACTCCCGAAGAGCTCGCCAAGGATTCTGGATGGCAAACAGTTGCTGCCTGGCGCTCCCCTGACAAGTCGGCGTCCGTCGATCAAGTTGGAGCTGTTTCCACAGGCACTCACCCGAACGACAATGTGGCCGCCCAGTGTCGTCGAGATTGTGGGAGAGCTATAACCCGGATTATTCGTGACGGAAGGATATTTCTACTGCCCAACGACGAAGTGAAGATCATCGTCAGGCTGATGGGAGGTCTTAACATAAAAAAAGTATGCCCGACCTTTGTGGCCGAGACCATATGAAAAGCGGTTGGCTTCTACTTGGTGTCGTGGGACGCGGACAGTATGTGCCAAATTTTTGAACAAAACTTCATGTTCGTCAGTACGTCCGGCATGAAGAACGTGATTTGTTATGTTAAGGTGGAATGCAGTGTTGTTGGAGGTCAGCAGCACAAAGTCAACGCGTACGAAGCGGCTCCTGATTCTACGTACAAGGGTGTCATCCGTGGCATTGCACCGAGTGATGGCCCGGCAGAACTCGACTAAAAGATTGTCAAGTCGAAGAACCCACAGGCCTTGGAGGCGAAACGACTAAAAAACACGATCACCGTGGTTGTGGTCTTCGACAGCAACAGGGTGCCAAACTACGTCTCGTACGACAATACGCTCATCCAGTGTACCTTGTATAGAAAACAAGTAGAGGTGTGCTACGCCTATGGCCGTCTTGGGCATCCAGCAGACGTTTGCACCAGTCCAGACGGCACCGTGTGCAGGGGATGCGGCATCTCCAATCCGGATAAGAACCACACGTGCGACCCCAAGCGCAAACTGTGTTGTGGCCAGAACCTTACCGGTGCCAGGGCGTGCAGAGAGATGCCAGATGCTATACCTTGTGAGACGCAGATGCGCAGAGCGATACCGTGGATATAGCAGCAAGTCTCCTGTCTTTGCTCAGAATGAGTGCCACTTCTCGGCCCAAGCTGGTCACCACAAAGCGTGCGGATACTCCAGCTCCAGGAGCCCCTTTTTGTCAGTTACTTCCGGGCCTTCCGCACCTCGTTCTTGGTCCAGAAGCGGATCGAAGTCCAGGGGCAGATCTGGATCCAGTAGCCATTCTAGGAGCCGTTACAGGAGCCGTTTTGCCTACAGGACTAGGTCCGGTTTCAGTAATGGCCAGCGGAAGGAGAGGAAGATGACCTTTACATGGGCCGACAAGGTTGGTTGTGGCAACGAAATGGAACCTTTTCGAAGCCCAGGCGACCCACCCCAGATAAAGCTACGGACGCCCAGGTAGCTCGGCTTCAGAAAGAAAATGCGGAACAAAAAATTTTCAAGAATATGACTAGCGAAATGACCGAGATTAAGAAATTGGTAATCACTCATAGGGCTTCAGATATAGCTTCACCACACTCCCCTACCGAAGTGACGATTCCGGCTAGTGACTCAGCAGCCACGCCTAAGCGCAGGGCTCTTTGCGATAAACAAGAATGAGGTGCTCAAAATGATGAGATTAAGAGCATCTTTTCCATGCTCACTACAAGTGCACAGTAGTTACAGCAAGGTTTGGCACTGGTGCTAGTTGTCTTAGGTGACCCGAGGAGAGGACTAGATGCACTGGCTGGTCGAGTGAACGCTCTAGAGCGTCTGGTGATTCCTAGTAACACGTCCCCTACTTCAATGCAGGTGGTTGTTCCGGACGCGTCGGATAATTGAGTGAGGGCTAAAAGCTGATCGGTGACTCACGCTGGCGGGAACGTTTCACGCGCTGCTTCCTTTACACCGGGCAGTACAGCAAATCTGCCTAATTATGAATAGCTCCACAGAATGGCTTACAGTTTGGCAATGAAACTGCAGGGCGTACTTTAACAACAGGGCTCTATTACAGCAGTAATTTAGATCACTAGGTAATCAACCACAGAAAATAGCCTTACAGGAAACCCTAGTTTCTGCCACATGTCTTTAAGGTTATCGAGCCCTTTATGGTCAGCCCGGGGTTTGGGGAGTATGCACGTTAGTGGATAAGAAATATGCGCACCTGTCTCAAGACCCGAAGCTGGCGAGTTGGGATGTCGAATACGTCATGTTGGAAGTTCTTCTGAACACGAGATACCACAACCGGCGAAGAAACAGCGTATTTATACTCAATATTTCTAGCAGTCTCAGAGACTCCCTACAGCAGTTTCACACGATACTATTGCTATTGCCTGTTGACCTGGCCGGCACCCATCCCTTTGTCGTCGTCATCGGACACTTCAACACCCTAATGGACTATGAGGGTACGTCTATAACACGAGAAAGGGCTGAAGATTGTGGGAGAACGCCAACAAATTGGACCTCACACTCGTCACGGACAAGGCGTTCGCGACTAGAATTGGCAACTCAGTGACACGGGGCCCCACCCCGAATCTGGCGTTTCTGAAAAAATGTTGAGGGAGTGGAGTGTATTAACACCGCAATGAATTTTGGCAGCAACCATTACGTACTCGAGATTCGCTTCGACATCAACCGAAGTAAATTTAGAGAGTTCACCATCGCAGCATGAGATCGTTTTCGTGAGCTTCGTTGTAATGACATTTGCCCACCCACAGAGACTTGGTAGCCTGGTGCGAACAAATTAAGGGCAATGCGGAGTCATCTGTAAAGAAAATGTCCTCCGACCTGGAGATAGACATGATGGATAGCAGGCTAGCTCATCTGAATAAAGTCAAGCAGGCGCACTCCGATGGAGGGCGCGAAGATTCAACCGAAGCTTAAGGAGGAGAATCTCGGAGCTCAACAAGACTACCTACGGTCTCTGTCAAACCCTCTGCAAGCAGCAACGGGACGAGGTGTGTGACTCGGTCGATGACTGCATGTGCAATGGCAAGTCCTGGGTATTACTGAAACAATTACTCAGAGAGGGCCACACAAGGTCGAATCAGAGAAAAACTCTCGCCAGAGCCCTCCACGAAGCAACCAGGTCGTGTTCCGGAGATGAGCTAACTACCAAGCTCATGAAGAAGTGCCTGCCTCTGAAGCACGGAAACGAGGAGGTCCGGTTTCTAGAGTATGTCGGCCTGGTCCATCTGCAACTGCACGAAGACTTCACCGTGGTGGAAGTCAGGCAAGCAACTTTTGCACTCAGTGGCAAGTTCGCAGCAGGTCCTTATGGGATCACTAGTAAGATGCTGTAAAATCTTGACGATAGTTCAATTGAATACCTCACAGAGAAGATCAACGAGACGTGGAGAAATTGCAGCGTCCCAAAAAAATGAAAGACCGCCACAACCGCCCTGATCCTCAAACAAGGCAAGACTCCCTAACATCTGCGTAGGGAAAGCGGCGGAGCACGTGGTCCTCAAGCGATTAAGCCGATATCTGGAAGACAAAAACGTCTATACTCACAAAATGATTGACTTCCGAGTCGGCTTGTCAATGGAGGACGCCATGAAGATGATCAGGAATAAAAAATTGACGTCAGTATCAGAGAAACCTGGACCTTGCTCGGACTTGACCTTGAGAAGTTGTTTGACAATGCTATCCTCCCATACATCCTGGCTTCTGTCGCGGACCTCGAGCTGGATCCAAACTGCATAGCTACGTCCGTTCGTTCTTGACCGGGAGAAAAACAAAACTGCAAATTGGTGACTATGTCTGTGACGAGATGCTGCTGGGCCCAGGGGGTACACCACAAAGCATGGTCTTTTCGCCCACTCTATAAAATATCTGCATGTTAGGCCTTTCGAAGAAACTGGCCCAAATCGAAGGTATCAACGACACCATCTACGCCGACGATATCGCGATCTGGTGCAACAGCGGTAGTGAAGGGCAAGTGGAAAGTGCCATTCAAGAGGCGGTAGACGTAACGAAACAGTACCTCCTACCTACCGGGATCAGGTTCCCCCGATGAAGTCCAAACTCCTGCTTTACCTAAAAGAAAAAGGGGGCAGACCCAAGGGTTGGAAGCCGGTCTCGGAAAGTGACATTTACCTGTTCACTCAGAGTAGCGACCCAATACTCAGGGTCGACACCATCAGAGTCCTGAATATGTTTATAGAATTACGTGACGGCAATGGCACTGCGTTGCGCAAGACCACTGCAAAGACCGACCACACTTTTCGCCTTCTTCGTAGAGCCATAGACATATATTGGAGCCTCAAGGAGGACAGACTGCTTCGGCTCATCAATACCTTTGTGCTGTGTCACTTCACTTACATGGTGGCCATGCACAACTGGCTCGATACAGAGCGTGACAAGCTTAGTACCCTCTTAAAAATCATCAAGATAGCCCTTGGGCTGCTTGTCAAAATGCATACCGAGGACCTTCTTCGGCTCGTCTAACACAACACCATTGAGGATATAGCCGAGGCTCAGGAACGGGCACAGCTAGCTCGAATTTCTATACGCTGGCAGAGAGGCACATACTAGAAGAACTTGGGCTCACTCTCACCAGAAATTTGGCTAGCAACACACAGTTACCCAGAAAAATAGGGGGGAAACTTCGTTTTTCCACTGCCCCGCAGTGTCCATTCAGTGCACAACGCAGGTCGTCGCAGGGCAAAAGCACCGATGATATTTCAGCAAATTTCTAAGAGAGAGATCGAGCCAAGTATCACAGGTCCCGTTAATTAGGAAGGTGATCGCCAGGCTAATTCCTATGGTCAAAGTATCGTCCCCCCCACTGCACTACGAAAGCGCGGACAATTTAGGTGTGGTTCGATTTGGCATGGCAGCGGACGCAGGCTGTGGTCCAAAAAACAAGTCTGAGCCAAGAGTTTATAAACATAACAAAAGTATATTCTTAAATATTGCAAATCAAACAATACACAAATATGCACACTCGACAACAGTTGAATACGAAATGTCACCAAACAAACAACGTACTACACAGTACAATCAGCCACACTCGAAACAACGGACACAAATAACAATACTCGCTAAAATGCAATCACATGAATCGAACAACCAAGATCCTTAAAGACCAAAGATTTTAAAAACTTATCTAGTCCAAAGTTCTTGGAAGCAAGTCTGAATGATACTCTTCCAAGAATCCCTCACTCAAAGTCCAGCGCTGTTGTCGTTCCGCTGCCCCCGAAGTTTCTCTTCCAGGAAGCCTCGCGTCTTCAATTGGCCGCTCTTCAAGCGCCATACTTCTTCGCCGGTAACACGTCGGCTTCCCACGCACAGCTGTTGCAACACGTCTTTGCTCGCTGGCGGTAGACACACTCGTCTGCGTGTAGCAAGAGTCTGCACCCCTCAACTGGAAATCCCCCTAATTGTCTACTTTGTAGCTGAGAACAGAAGCAATCGCTGACACGGCGGAAAGACACTACGCACACTTGCGCAAAACTTTCATCTTCTGCCTAAACACACAGGCGTGAACGTTCTTCTCCTCCTTTGTCACTGAGGACCAAAGGCTTCGCCGATGACATGGCAGAAACACCCTACGCACTCTGGCGCAAAATTCCGTCTTCACCTGCTTTCCCATCTCTGCTGCTAGGTTAAATACCTTCCACGCTAGATTCCAGAAAATTCTCATCGTTTCGTTGGCGCGATACGCAGCGGAGGCTGAGAAAAGCGCAAGACGGTTCGAGGGCTGTCCGCGACAGATGACGCAACTCTACATCACCACGCCCCTTTCCTTTCAGATCTTTCCAGGGCTTGCTTGGCCGCCGATGTGAGGCGGTTGGTCGGCGAAACTACGCTTCCCAGTGGGTGAGAGGGCGCGCCCGGAAAGTCCTTGGATGCTTGTTTTTTTCTTGTATAGCGTTGACGTTGAGGCGTCTCTCAGCGCTTGGTATCGGTACTGTCACTAGAATTCGGCGGCGCACTCTTTTTCTGAGCGCTCGTTTGAGACAGCAAGCTTTGTAAATGCCGCCCAGTTTCGAATTGGCAAGGCTTCTGCGGTTTCCGATGTGGAAACGCAGGGCAACATTATCAACTGTGCCTCGATTCGGACGACGAACCCCGAGGTGGCCGAGCAAGTGGCTATTGAACTCGCTATGCAAAACGATCGGAGAGACAGTGTGTATAGCGACTCCAAAGCAGCCGCCAGGAATTAGAGAAAGGTTGGATAGCACGGCAAGTAGTTCATATTCTAGGAGGCGCCAGAAATAATGACAGTGTGACACATAGCATCTTCTGAATTCCTGCTCACGTTGGGGCAATTAAGGCGGTTCTTCTGAGCCTTAACTAGTCTGCCCACGAGGCTGCGCGTAGCTTTACCGAACGCGATGCTCTCGGATCGGGCGACTTTCCTATTGGACACAGGGAGGCTCTGAGCACGCAGATTTAGATAACAAAATTCTTTTATTTAAATAGAAGGCTTCGGTCGCCACCTCATACCAAGCTAAACAGCGCACAGGCGGTGTAGCTCAGACTCCTTCAAACGAATTCTTACCCTAATCCTGCGTCCTTCATTAGTATCTATCCGGAATTTTTACAAATAGTTTTTGTGTGGCTTGTGGCGAAGTTGCTACCTTGCCTCACGTGCTCTGGTAGTGCGGGTCACTGGGTGCGATGTTCAACAAGGAAAAGTGGGACACGCTCCTGCGAAGTCCCGTCTTCTAAGATCAAATCTCGACCGTCCAGCGTGCCCTTGATTGAGCCGGCAGGCTAGACCTGTCAGTTCTGTCGTGGGATTAGTCATGTGCGCGTTTTGTCGCGTTTTCCGGACCAAATAAAGTTCATTCACACACTGACTCAGTGTGCACGTGTTTCTGGCTCTGGTGATAGATGGAACTGTTGAGTCGTTTTCTTATGTGTACTCCACATATCTATCTATCTATCTATCTATCTATCTATCTATCTATCTATCTATCTATCTATCTATCTATCTATCTATCTATCTATCTATCTATCTATCTATCTATCTATCTATCTATCTATCTATCTATCTATCTATCTATCTATCTATCTATCTATCTGTCTATCTATCTATCTATCTATCTATCTATCTATCTATCTATCTATCTATCTATCTATCTATCTATCTATCTATCTATCTATCTATCTATCTATCTATCTATTTGTCTCATCATCTTACAGATGAATTTCTCTCATTTGAGTGAATAGGTCAACGCTGTAAATCTGAAAGGCCAAGAGCAAAAAACATAGTGACATCACAAGTGCTGTCGTTGCGTATTTCGGCATGTCTTAGTTAATTAACGCTGTGCTCTTCAACCATGATGAACAAACTTACTCAAAAGAAAACCTCCATTCGTTTTTGAATTCAACACCAGACGCTCGTTTTCTGCCTTACTGTTGCATGCTTGCAGCAAAATAACACACAACTGAGAATTCCTGATTTCTTCTCATTCTCACTCTGAAGAAATTGCACTTGTTACCAACGTAACTTTGTTGAGCATACATTCGTGAACCTTGTACGAATGCATCAGTTCAATTCCTGGTGTCCTATTTTCTGACGGCCTACGTACGCTGAAGCTTCCTTTGGGTAATGTACTTTCCCTGGTGAGACATTTCATGCAAACATTCTTTGTGATCACGTGAGCGGTAACCACGAATGCCTTCTATAGTAACTGGAAATACCTATATTGCCACGTTGTCGCGATGTTGATGAGGGCAGGAGTCAGTATGCCTTACATGAAAACTCTTTATTAGCCGAGCTTGTGGCTGGATAATAGAAAGATTACAACGATACACACTGGCATTGATATCACCGAACAGAGCGTCGGCCATGGATCATCTGAGAATCGGTGAAGTTCTTCGTGCCTGTTAGTTCAAGAGCAGCATGGCTCTTGGCAAAAGGTGTCGTCTGAGCTCGCTCTCGAAAAGGACAGCGCGTGCACTTCTTTGTATCGCAACCTGTGACACTGGCCATGAATTTGACTCATACTATATACTACGGGTTCATTATTCTCCCCTTCACGAAATACGGCAGCATATCAATTCTCAAGGAAAGGTGTGAAAAAACGAAAAACAAAACAGATATCACGTAACTTGAAAAAGCGAAGGTACAAGAAGAGTGAATAGCCCCACACGCGGATTCAATGTACGTTAAGGCCATGTCACTAACCAAAGTAAAAGAGAAAGAAACTAATGAGCAGTGAGCAACAATTGAAACAAATGAGCAAATATGGACAAGCAGAACAGGGCTTCATGAGCATGACATGAAAGATATCTGAGCTCACTTATTTTTCTTGCTTTCGTGTTTGTGACACATGTTCGAAATCACTTAGTAGGTTACGCCACTCACGCGGCGTAGCACTCCACAAAGACCGAAGCACCGAATTATACCCCTGTCACACGTAGCAACTTAAGTGCCCTTTGAGCGAGTACGCTTAGCCGCGAGTGTCATTTGCGTGCTGTCACACGAGCAAGTTTAGTGTCACTCGCTGCAAAGTACACTTGCCTGCAAGTGCGTTCCTCAACCTCACTGCCTCAGTACCAGTGGCTTGTACTGAAAAACTCTGCTTCCTAAAGCGGCGCTCATACTATATTTAAACTATTGTTTTCGTTATGATAGATAATGGTATGTATAAAACAAGTCATAAAAAACATCAATAACTTCGCTTCTTTCTTCGTCGGGTTGTTTGCGGCCACGTTCGCTAGGAAGATGTGGCAGCACATGCACAGCAACGGCTGTGACTGTCTCGTTGTTTACTTGCACGTACACTTGCACATGTGTAGGTGAGTTGTTATCTGGTCATTTAAGATGGCATGTGCCATAGGTGCGAAAAAAACTTGGTCTGAAGATAAGACACAGGCGCAAAATAACAAATATACGTGGTGCTACAAATCCGTCAATCACCATTGCCATCATTTCCAAAGTACACTTTGCTTCTTCGCGCAGCAGTGAACGGCCAAAATGACTCTTCCTGAGCGTAAGTACACTCGCTCCAATTGCATTTCAGTTCCCACGTGTGACAGGGGTATTAGTCTTTCTTGGAGAGGCTTCAGTGACGAACAGGGGTCAAGACCCACGCTTGGTCTCCTCGACTGTAGGCCACAGCTCTGTGGTGGGTGTTGTAGCGCCGTGCATCTGCCAGTTGTTTTTGACCAATGTGTAGCTGCGCGGGCTGGCGAGCTTCATCGGCACGCCCTGCGAATTCTTCAGCATTAGTTGACAGCTCACCAGCGTCTTCACAAGGAAGCATAGCCCGTAACATTAGCTGAACTTCGAGGCCGCAAAGAAAGCGAAATGGCGTGATTCACGTTGTCGCTTTAGTGGTAGTATTATACGCGAGAGTCACGTATGGCAGGATCCGATTCCATGCTTTATGTTGAACGTCGATGTACGGAGAGATCGTGTCTGCTACTGCCTTGTTTAGTTCTTCGGTAAGTCCGTTGATCTGCTGATGGTAAGCAGTTCTTTTTCGATTCCTGGTGTTGCTCAGCCGAAAAACTTCATCCATAAGCTGCGCAGTGAACGCAGTGCATGTGTCTACTGTTACTGCAGAGAAAGCACCATGACGCAGTAGAATGTGAGACATGAAGAACTGTGTAACGTCGGAAACTGTAGCTCGAGGCATTGCCTCCATCTCCGCGTAGAAAAAGAGCCGAGAATATCCATGCCGACGCGGTCAAACAGCTTTCGAGGTTGGTCAATTGTTCGGAGAAGCCCTCCCGGCTTACTCAATGTTTTTTTCGGCGTTGTCATTTCGGGCAGCCTTTACCGTACAGCTTGACGCTTGTCGAAAGTCCGGGCCAATAGTACGCGAGCTTTGCGAGTGATCGTGAGTAGCCTAGGTGGCCAGATGTGGGCTCGTCATGACAAGCGACGAGGACGTCGTCCCGCATCTTCCTTGGAAACACGATGAGGTAGGCGCGGCTCATAGAACGGGTGCTTTTGATACAGGATGTTCTCTCGAAGACAAAAGGATGTCAACACATGTGGGATAAATGGCATGGTATAATTACGGTATCACACTAGCACCAGTTTCGCGTAACGCCATATGAAGGAAACCACCGAGAGAGCAGCAACTCCACGAAATGTATATCACGATGTTCATGACATACAGGTCGTGATTTTTATGTTATAGCTAGTCACTTATGCTCGTCACACACTCACGTTAGGTCATACCACTTTTGGTAACGACATCATTGACGAAACAGCCAGAAGAACTAAAAAATGTAGACGGCTAGATAACTAGCTAGATAGCTAGCTAGCTAGATAGATAAATAAATAAATAAATGGATAGATAGATAGACAGATAGACATATATATATATATATAGATAGATAGATAGATAGATAGATACATAGATAGATAGATAGATAGATAGATAGATATTCGGCGACACGCCCCGCGCCCCGAATATTCCATGTACCACCTAGCGAACGAAGGATGGATGCGCTGTTATCCGGTTGTTGTCGCGACTCGCAAACGCTGCTACTCTATCCGGTGGTCTGAACTTCAATGATTCTTGTACGCAGGAAGCAAGAACAAGTAGCACTGCTTACAATGCTAGCAAGTCACTGTCTTGTAACCTATGAATAGTAGAAAAAAGCGCCGACACCAGCGGCTTTGGTGGGCTCTTCGTTTTCTGCAAAACCGCGACAATCTCGGTCATGCCAACAACAAGCTCGGTCACCTCTTCCATAAAATAGGGACGTGAAATAGGCACAAAGTAAACAAAACTCCCGTTGGTTACAGCATTCAGTTACGTGCGCTGCGACTTTCATTTCATTTCATTTCATTTATTGCATCCTTACGGCCCGAGGGCATTACATAAGAGAATATATAGTGAATATATATTTATAGTCACAGAATTTTGAAAATGGGCAGCCAAGTACTACAGGGCTTGGCCGCCAATTTCCAAAATTCTGTGACTAGGGATCTTATTGGTCGGTTGCGATCGATTCAGCCGCAGACGCCACAAAAATTGGTCCGAGAGTGATCGGTGCGGCAAACGTCCATTCAGTGGATCTCGCCAAAACTGAGTCGGATTCGGCGCACTTGAGTCGGATTCGGCCGGAATGCTCAGTGTGAACGCGCCCTCATGGTGTTATCGATTGGCGAATTTGCAATGACCGTTGAACTCTGCGCCGTATCCACTCTGGTGGAGGACAACAGAGGGGAGTCTACCAGAGGAACACGTGGACTCTCTCCGGAAACGTTAGAATGAAACACGATGCACGGGTGTCTCTTCTTGCTTGTGTGCAAGGCTACGCTAGCAAAACGTGAGCTCAGACGCGAGGCGCAACTGACGCGACCGGTGGCCACTGGTGCGCCCAAATGGCCCCGCTTCAGTGCACGGGGTGCTTGTGAATTCCGGTCAAATCCACCAATTTTTGCAGAGTAGAAAAAGTTGCACCATAGAGTGGCTCTCACGATAAATCCGCTTCAAATTCTTCAATGAAAGATACAGGGAGCACTCTGAATTCGCCAATAGACGTCCTCCCATGGAGCAGAAGAAAGTATTGCTGAAAGTGCTCCGAATCTGCCGATCGATGGCAACATTAGTATCTGCCCAGAAACGACGCGAACACACATGAGAAATTTTAAAGCACGGCCGTTAGGAATTTACCCGACATTGGCAACCAATATCAGGGTCCCAGCTGGAATCGAAGACGAGCATTTATTCAGCGTGGCAATGAAGCATTTCACCACAGAGCTACGCCAGTTCTCACCACTACTTTTCAAATAGACGCTAATCTTCGTGAATCGTCATTTGTGGTTCCAGTGCGGACTAACGAGTTTTATAAACACTACATATGTACCTTTTTGGTAGAGTCGTCACGTCGGGTTAAAGCCAATTGTGTTTAGTTGCCATGCACAGAAACTGATTGAGCTAGCAGTATCCAGGGTCTGGATTTTTGTGAGCATCTGCACTTCATATCAGCTTCTGGTGTTGCTAATACGCATTTTTCAGTTCGCATCACTGCGCAAGTGCAAACAACTATTTAAGTAACCATCTGCAACTCTTCAGCGTATGTATGTGCGTGCACAACTTCTACATAAAATTTGCGTCATTTTATGGCGTGTCACTTGATTAAAAATTGCAACTTGGTCACCTTCCTTCCGCATGCTTCGCATAACGTTGATTCCGAGGCACGTGGAATCTGCCGAATTTTTTTTAATCAAAAGCAAGGGTTCTCGCATTACGAAATAATGACGATAAGTATTACAATAAATTAGAATGAAAACCAAGTATACAGCAGAATTTTAAAAAAGCTATGCTCAGTCGGCTTGTTCAGGCGATTAGCTATTGCATGCCACACTATTTTAGAACTTTGCTCTGCTTATCATTGAAGCCTTCAAAAGAAGTCTAAATGGCGCTCATATGAGAATGTTCGTTAGTAAAGACATTTAGTAGGGTTTGCTGGGCCAGACGTGAAATGGGGGTGCAGAGCTGCTTTCGTCTCTTTTCCGAAGCTAAACGTTCTCATATTCGTATATGGTACTTTTCCATACGTTTTCTTTTTTTCATGAATGAATCCTTTGTGGAAGCCCCTCAGGTGGTGCTGAGGACGGAGTGGTTCGTAGCCGGCAGACTTGAAAGGAACTTTACTCAAGCTTCTACGTTTATGCCGGAGAGGTGGCTCAAGTCGAGCAAAGAGGAGCAGTCTGAGAAGGCTCAAGCATGGACCATGCACCCCTTCGCGTCACTTCCATTTGGCACGGGACCACGAACATGCATAGGAAAAAGGATCGCCGAGGCCGAGCTCTGCTCACTTCTCACACAGGTACGATGCTAAATATTCGACTAGGTTTAGAGAGTAAGCCAAAAATAAATAATTGCAAAGCACTTTTACGCCACCTGATAAGAGCAATTTTTCAAGACTACAGCCAGCTTGACAGGAGGTTCCGTTCAGGAGACTTCCTGGAAACTTAAACGTGAGAGCGTTGAAGAGCTCGTTTGACAAAAATTTTGGTGGCGACGTTATTGGTTGTGTTCGAAAAATTATTTTGTGCGTGACCGAAAATCGGAAAAGATGCAAGCTTGTAAAAAGTTTCGATTTTTCGTGAGTATGAAATTCGAGCCGTTTGCGTGGCAAGCGCGTGTTCTACCATACAGCTACGCGTCTCCTTGGAAATGTAATCTTAATCGCTTGCTCTGCTCGGAAATGCAGTGAAAGTAACACCAATGTTTCGGTATTAAACACAGACGTCCTGTATGCACTCTTCACAATACAACATCAGCTATTGCAGTGACATTGCGTGGTAAAGGTGCACATTTCCATAGGGCGCCAGAACAAACTTGTTACTGCGCAATTGCCTTAAGGACACTTAGTTGGTGCACAGCAAGTTCAAAAGACTTCATGCACTAATTGTTTGAAGTACGCTCCACAGACAAGTTACGGATATTGCATTCAACTCTTGGTGGCTAAGCTTAATGACACTGGTATTTCTTTAATACCACGAAAAATGCTTGGGTTCTATTTCTGCTTAGACCATAGTATTTATCATATGTGTTTTTCGGGTCATGGTTACCGATGCCAGCTTTTAGAGGTGAAGCTCCTTAGAGCTGGCGGAGTTGGCGTCGCTCACGCCCCACAACACCCAAACCTAATCACCACACCTGCACAAAAATAGAATATATTTGTAAACAACCAACTTTGTGTGTAAAAAACTATACCAGAAAATAATTACCATTTAAGAGAATGGCAGCTGTACCTTTGACTGTAATCGCAAAACAAGGGTAGCGGTGGGTTACTGAACTGATAGCGCGAGGCAAGATCGCGCTGCCAATAATATAAACATCAGTAGAAAGACGCAATTTATTTTGCTGCTGGTTGGGTGGCCTACTGCTGGTTCGCGCTGCTCGTTCTCTGTAGCATTTTGTTTTTTTATTGCAATAGTAATTATTTCACTCTCGGCTGAATTTCGTCACCGGCCTCCACGTAGACGTCGTCGTCGATGTCATGTACCGTATACTTATACGTATCTATATTGATACGAGACTTTCGCTGAAGTGGGGAAAGGGAGAAAGAAGTGAATGTGTTCTGTGCCAGGCCTGACGGCGGCAACCATCTATCATCCGTTCTGTGCAATAAACATCTCTCACCCGTAATATAATTGGTGGAGAGTGCGGGGTAACGCCTTAGAACACCGGACAAGTACGGCGGAAGACAAACCCCTGGCGCTTCGCCAGAGCCGCAGACTCGCAGGACTTCTGCTGCTACCAGTCATCATGAACCCTGACAGCAAAATACAACCAGCTGCGCTTAACACCTGTGGACACCATTAAAGGGAACCGCACCCGTTCTCTGAAAAACCTGGAGAGTATGTCGATGAATGGCTCAAGCACTATCGGCGGGTGAGTCTGTATAACCACTGGGACACTATCGGTCAGTGCAACTACGTACCATTTTTCTTGAAGGAACCGCGTTGATGTGGAACGAAAATCATGAGGAGAATTTGACGACGTGGGCGAATTTTGTGGACGAAATCAAGAAGTGTTTTGGAAATCCGACCACGATAAAGAAGCGTGCTGAGCAGACCCTGAGCCAACGTGCTCAAGTCCCTGGGGAGACATGTACGATGTATATTGAAGAAGCTCTCAAGCTTTTCAAGAGTGTGGACCCACTAATGACTGATGAGGATAAGGTCGGGCATTTCCTTAAAGACATTGCGGAAGATATCTATCACAACCTTATAGGAAAGGATGACTCGCAGTCAGCCAATGCCATCATCTGACATTGCCGAATATTTGAGGCCCTTAAAGCTCGGTGCATTTCAGCGAAGTTTGGTAGACTCCCGAACGTTACAATGGTCGCAAGCATCGACGTAGTTCCTCCACCCAGCGAACTGGCGTCAACAATACGAGAGATAGTGCGCGAAGAACTTGATCGGCGGGACGCTGCTGTGCCGTCGATAGCACATGGCCACGGTTCTTATACGCCATTCGGCCACCCGTTTGCGTCCGTCAACGCTGCGGGCGTCGTCGACTCAAGGACGCCGGTACAGTTGCGTCGTCATGCCTATATGTCTGATCCGCGAAACGACTCCGTACAAAGGTAACCCCCCGATAGGGCAGCGTGGCAAGATTATCCCGCGGACCATCTTCAGCAGCGAGTGGGGCGTGAAGCACCTGTGTGCTTTTACTGCGGCGTTTGTGGACATATAGCCCGCTTCTGCTCAGAGCAGCATCTATCACCGCTGCCGCAGTATCAACGACCCCCGGCATCCTCACAGCGCGCAAGTACTCGGAGAAACTATCACTGGCCACCCAACGGCTACTACCAAACAGACTTCCAACAGATTTTCCGCAGCGATTCGCTGGCTTCTGTGCGGAGTGTTACGCCACCAGCCTCCTCCCGCCAGCATCTGTCACCATCACCAGGTAGTCGGCATCTCACTTCTCTTTCTCCACTGGGAAACATGACGCCGCGGCCAATGGAGGTGAGGTCACCGGACATTTTTCACTTCGTAAAGATATGCCTCCGCCAGTTTTCTTGCTACAAAATAGGGTCAGTGTTCTTAAAGATGATGTCCGCACGTCCGTGTTAGTCGACACAGGAGCAACTGTTTCCATCGTGAGCAGAAATTTTAAGACTCGTTATGGCAAGAAAATGATGTTTTTTTGGGGAAGCCAGACAACGTTTCGTGCAGAGATTGAAGAACCGTTGCGCCCAGTGAAAGTTTGTACTGGAACTGTTAGTTTCGTCGCTAAATTGTTTAAGGCAGACTTTGCAGTTCTTGCTGATTCTACTCATGACGTTATGCTGGGATAGACTTTTTGAAAGAATGTGGAGCCACTGTGGATTGCGCAGCTGCCGAAGTTTTACAGTCTGGTTTTTGTGAAAAGCCCGCGCGATGCCAACAGACTATCGCAGTCGTTGATGACATAGTGTTACCGGCCCAATCGATAGTTCAAGTGCCTGTGGATGTTTGTGGTATCACAGTAGATAACGTTGACGTTATAGTTCACCCAATCCAGCTGAAATGTGCCAAGAAGGAAGTGGTTGTGCCGCACTGCGTGATTTCTGCAAGTAGTGGCAAAGCCTTGATATGGATGGTCAACTCCTCTTTCGAGCAGATTGTACTGCCTGGCGGAATGAGGCTGGCTGTGTTTGAGTTCGACGTCAGGAGCAAGGTTAACATTGCAGTCATTAGCGACGACCGGAAAAAGGAAAATGCGTCTGATGTGACTTGTCCTAGTGATGAAGAACTGATGGGTATGGTGAAGAAGTCGCTATCGCCAGAGAAGAGAAAAGCGTTAGTTCGGACCCTCTCCAACCATGCATCCGTTTTTGATTTCGCACTCAATAACCGCAAATTTTCTGCACCTCTTCACGCACTTGTCATGTGATCGATACGGGTTTCGCCCATCCCATTCATCAGAGACTATACAGAGTACCTTCATCGGAGCGTAAAGTTATTGCTGAGCAGGTGAAAGAAATACTGTCTAGGAAAGTTATACAAGAGTCATCTAGCCCCTGGGCAGCACCAGTTATACTTGTAAAGAAGAAGGATGGGTCTTGGAGATTCTGTGTAGATTACCGGCGGCTCAACTCAGTTACAAAAAAAGAGATATACCCGCTGCCCCGCATCAACGACGTCATCCATTGCTTGCACTCTGCTTCGTACTTCTCTTCCGTAGACTTAAGATCGGGATATTGGCAAATCCCTATGCACTCTGCCGATAAAGAAAAAACAAATTTTATAACTCCAGATGGTTTCCCTGAATTTAACGCCATGCCATTTGGTCTATGTAACTCTCCAGCCAAATTTGAGTGCTTTATGAACACAGTTCTCCGTGGCTTAAAATGGGAAGTATGTCGTTGCTATCTCGATGACGTTGTAATCTTTGGCCGCACGTTTGAAGAACGCAATCGTCGACTTGATGTCGTTCTCACGTGCCTTGAGAAAGCAGCACTTACCTTGAATTCCAAAAAGTGCCATTTTGGTGATCATGAAACTCTAGTTCTTGGCCATCTCGTTGACAAACACGGCGTTCGCCTTGATCCCCCACAAAATCATTGTGGTCAGCACTTTCTCTCAACCACGCTTACTACGATAACTAAGAAGCTTCCTGGGCCTGTGTTCGTATTTCCGGCGCTTTGTTCCTAGCTTCACCGATGTTGCTGAGCCTCTTACTCATCTTCTCAACAGAGACGTACCCTTCGAGTGAAGGAAATAGTGCAAGTCATAATTTTCGCAGCTGAAGCTTCTGTTCACTTCTGGGCCTAATATTCATCAGTTTGACGCATCAGCCCCATCTTAGGTTAACAGCGGTGCAAGCGGAATCGGTATCGGCGCAGTATTAGTTCAGCATCACGGCGCCACCGAACATGTCATTGCCTACGCGAGCCGTTTTTTGAGTAAAGCTGAGCGCAATTACACTGTTAGAGAGCAAGAATGTCTGCCAGCTGTCTTCGCCGTGCACAAGTCTTACCCGTACATCTATGGCCGCCGATTCTCCATTGTCACAGACCACCACTCACTGTGTTGGCTTACTGGTCTACGAGATCCAACAGGCCGTCTTGCACGATGGGCACTTCGTTTGCAAGAATATGACTTTCAGGTTTGCTTGAAGAGTAGCCGCCGTCACGCGGACGCTGACTGCCCATCGCGACTTCCCCTTTCCACGACTAAATGCGACGCTGACAATTTAGGCGACTGTCTGGCCGCTATTGACTCACGTTTTCCAGATTTGGAAGCGTTCCGCACATAACAACGTCAAGACCGTAGGCTGGCTTTTTTTTCTCATCTGCCGTCGATAAGCCACGTCGGAGCCCATTCTTCATGCAGGTTGGCATTCTTTACAAGCGAAATTTCGCTTCAAAGGGGGCCACCTACTTTTGGTTGTCCCCAAATCATTGCGACCCAACGTGCTGCAAGCTCTGCACGACGATCCAACATCTGGACATACGGGGTTCGTCAAGACCTTTCACCGCACACTGAAACGTTTCTACTGGCCCCGCATACGTTAGGCTACAGCTAAATACGTGACAAGCTGTGAGCATTGTCAACGGTACAAGAGTCCAACAAGTGCGCCGCCAGGATTTCTCCATCCCATACCGCCTCCATGTTTTTCCTTTGAGGTCGTCGGTATTGACTTGATGGGCCCTTTTCCACGATCTATCACTGGGAACTGCTGGATTATAATCTGTGTAGACCACCTCACTCGGTATGCTGAAACCACAGCGATCTCATCCGCAACAGCCGATCACGTTTGTGACTTCCTGCTACGCTACATCAACCTCCAGCATGGGTACCCTCGTGCCATCATTAGCGACCGTGGCCGGCAGTTTGCCGCTGACGTCGTGGAAGAGTTGATTCGCTGGTCTGCTTTCCAGTTTCGTCAGGCCACTTCATACCATCCACAGACCAACGGTTTCACTGAGCGAGTCAACTGGACGCTCATTAACATGCTCGCTATGTACGTTGATTCAAAGCATAAAAACTGGGACGAAGTTTTACCGTTTATGACCTACGCCTACAACACTGCGCTACAAGAGACCACTGGCTTTAGCCCGTTTTACCTTCTCTACATCCGTGAGCCACGTACTACCCTCGACACAATTCTCCCGTTTTCAGAGCAAGAAAACTCATCTTTTGCAGAGACACTGTGTCGCGCAGAGGAGGCAACGCGCTTCTCGCGTCTCCGGACTCTCGCAGCCCAAGACCGTTTAAAGGCTCGCTATGATAAGCGACATAGAAATGTGTCGTACAGCGAAGGTGATTTGATGTGTCTGTGGACTCCAAATTGCAAGAGCAGCTTGTATCAAAAGTTTCGGGCCAGCTATAAATGTCCCTTCGTAGTTTCAAGCTCACGTACATATCAAGCTCACATCGTCTGGCCATCGCTCCAGGAAAATTGACGTCGTACATGTCAGCCGATTGAAGCCATACCACGCGCGACACTAACTCGCCCAGTGGGCATCGTCTGCAACGGGGGAATCGGTACGGCACTTTCGTTGAAGTGGGGAAAAAGAGAAAGAAGTGAATGTAGTTCTGTGCCAGGCCTGCCGGCTGCAACCATCTATCATCCCGCCTGTACAATAAACATCTCTCACCCGTAACGATATATGAATAGGGAAGAAAGAAAACACCCCAGAAAAAAGACCCCGACACGCGGAATCGACCGTGCGACCTCCCCGTCTTAAATGCAAGGCGTTAACCACTGAGCCACTGAGGGGCACCACCTTAATTGTTCAAACGGCAAGCTATTTATATCTACCACTTACCGCTGTTGACGGGCACCTCGGAGAAGGGGTGGGGCACGAGCAACACCGCCGCGCGCCCCGATCCAGGTGGCCGTGGGGGGCTATCGTGTTTCCAGCAGTATCAGCAAGATGGCACAGTGAGTGCGTGGCGGCTCGCACTCTCACGTGTTTTTGGTCTACGTAGAGGATAAGGGGGTGTACGATCGATCGCGCGCCCTTATCTTGCAGGGACAAGAATCATACGAAACGATTTTGTTCTAGTTACTAGGTACATAAAGATCACTGCAATCGTTGCCCAGCCTCCGTTTGCAGAAAGGGAGCGCTTTTCTGACACAGTGAAGGAACATTTGAGACGCTTATTTGCGTTAACCGTGCATGAGAAGCACGAGGCATGTTTCGATCTGCTTGCCATTCTGCGCGTGACCTTCCTATATGTTGCTATCACGTTCATTGCTTCACCTTTGCGGCAAAGTTGGGACTTTTCTTTAATAGTGCTAAACCACTGCTCGCGTGTATAAATGTTACCAGGTGATCAAACTGGCATAAGCTTCCAAAGACAACGTCAATCAAGTAGAGTCACATCGCCTATTGTGAGTGCCCAGGTTGGCATGTGCAATGTATACATTCAGGTCCCTACAAAAGAAAGTCACTCATACATATCGACAGCTTTCAGCCCACGTGTACAGACTCTTGAAAGCTAACAAATATGTACGTGTAACTGAACACCGAGATCGCTGATCTTGGTGAGTTGCGGTGCCCGAGTTTTATAGCGTAGTTGCTCGAAAAGGGTCTGATGCAGCCGTCAGATATATGTGGCGCTTGCCAAGTAGTGTCGATCTTCAAGTGAAGTGAATGCATGATGTGTAAGCGGCAGCGAAATTTGCACATTGCCGAGAGATAGTTTGCCGTTGAGAGCAATGTTGTTTTGCTAAGTTTGTTACGTAAACAATCGCGGACGCGTGCAGTGCTGGATTTTTCTTGATCGGCTATGTTACCCTGAGTTCTTAACAAATTGGCAATGACGCGTTGTGCATATAGGATAGGCACAAGCTCTTAAGTCTCGGTCATGAACCTCTATCATAGGTATATGTATTTGAGAAATGTGCATGCAAAATATTCTAGGATTGTTACGCTTCTCGTTATAGGAAACTTATACAGTTACTACTGCTAGAATTTCTCGTCGCAAGTAATATTCAGTTTGCTGAGTATGCAGCGCACATGTATGCTGAAAGAAAAAAGACAAGAAGTGATTGCTTACAGATTGAAGATGCACAATTCTAAATAATAATAAGGCTTAGGCACGAATTGTACAATTTAGTGGTTGGTACATCTTTGTTGGTGCTCATACAGTACACTAAACAACTTTTCAGCTCTGAGCACAATCTCTTTTTTGCATAGACATGCCGATAAAACTTTAGCACGCAAGCAAATACTCCAAAAATCAATTTATGGTGCGGGATGGTAACCTCTACAAATAATAGATCACTAAAGGTCACATATAATACAAACTTGCTGTTGTGTTTACTTTTATTGCGATAGCAATTTAGAGATACTTTCGTATGAATTTAAATATATATATATATATATATATATATATATATATATATATATATATATATATATATATATATATATGACGTATGAAGGTAGCGATGATTGGTAGAAGCCGAGGAGGAAGAAGTGCAGAACAGAATAAACATAGCGTATGAGTCAGGCCACGTCACCCGTTCATCGTAGCGTCACACGAGTCGACAGGATGAAGACCTCCCAGCCACTTCATCAGTGTCCCATCATCGACGCAGTTCTACACAAGACGCCCTGACCATACATCGATTACGGAATCATCTCCTAGCTGCACACAGCGACCAGCACCATGACAGAATCATCGACCGACCTTCCCATTCCCAAGTACACCGGAGCAGCGGACGATGGACCTGTACAGGACTGGTTCGACCTGTTCGAGTTCCACGCTACCGCTGCATCTTGGTCGAAACAGGAGATTGTCACGAGCTTCATCGACTACGTCACCGGTGAGGCATTTAAGTTTTACCTGATACACATATTCGAAAACGACGAATTATGGCAAAAGATCAGAGAAGAGATGATTGCCCGTTTTAACAACTACGACAAGAACTTCCTCATTACCGGCCATCTGCATACAACCACACGCGGCCGTCACAGTCCACGCTTATTTCTCAAGAAACGTGGCGTTCCACCAGGTTTCTCTTCACGGAAGTCGGCATTTTCAAAGTCGTGGCATCAACATACGACACGAGACGTCACTCACCCTACTGATGCCTTTCATGCTTCGTCTCGCATACATGGTCCACTACCTGGTTTTCTACGACGCAGCTCTTCAAAGGCTCCTAACGGTCACTATTCGTGTCATAAGGACGCCTTGTTTATGGTACACCAGCTGACACGTCAGGAAAATGCCGAACAACGCCATGACGACTCAAAGAGTGAAAAACAGTATTCACACATTGGATCAGCTTATTTTCCATCTAGCAGAATTGGGCTACCTCCTGGTTTTCCATCACTTGGCTCTTTCGTCGCTCACAACGCCCACCTCACATCTAGCACGCTCACAATGGTCGGGATAGAACTGCGGAGCTCGGAGAATACTCAGCCAAGCCCTGAACCTACCATCCAGATTCAGGCGCAAGAACCACTCGCAGCGAACAGCGAAGAAGAAGCCCCTGATGATGTATCTATAAACTCTGAAGCATTACATTCATTACCCGAAATGCAGCACAACAGCCTAGAGACTACTACCTGCCCACTCGACACCACATTAAATTGCCCAGAAAGTCAGTGTCATGGTGAAAAAGGGCTGCCACCTCAGGTCTTTTCGCAGCAACATCATCAATGCCAGCAAATCCAAGAACAACAGAGATTCCAAGGGCTATACGAACAAGGACGACGACGAATGGAATCATCTTCGGAAGAACACACGCGGTTTTTGGAAAACCGTTTACAAACGTGTCAACCAAACCAACGACATATTCAAGATTTCTCGCTCGAAACAAAGAAAGCACCGAATCCAGGATATTTTCCCAAGGGACGTCGAGTAAGCTTTCTCCAGTTGAGATCAAGACTCAGGCAACACGACATGCAACGTCGAGAAAGGCGCCAAACCATTCCCTGTATTCCGCAAGGACACAGAAATCACCGCACCAGCCTCGGTCAACAAGCACGCAAACGAATGGCGACGCATGGGTTCCAATCAAGACAAATAGCACGACACCTGCGCAAATCAACCAGCCAATGCTTCAAGGCCATCACACCACGTTCATTCATCGCAAGAATAACGGCTGTGTTTCCATCTGATTTCACGCTCAAAGCATGCTTATGTTGTCCAGAACGCAACAGCCTACCTCGCCCACCTGAGGTGTCCTAGATCTCACTGGACTGCCTTCCCTGTGAATGTTTTTGTGCAAGTGCATGGAACTGCCGTGTTACATGGAACTACTCTATTTTATGATATTTTTTTCTATGACGAGACACCACTTGTTTATGCTTCATTGTTTGTAGCTCGCGCATTCTTTCGGGGGGAGGGGGAATCATGTGATGTATGAAGGTAGCGAAGATTGGTAGAAGCCGAGGAGGAAGAAGTGCAGAACAGAATAAACATGGCGTATGAGCAGGCCACGTCACCCGTTCATCGTAGCGTCACATATATATATATATATATATATATATATATATATATATATATATATATATATATATATATATGCTCACAGTTGGTAATTTTTTCATCCACTTTTCTTTCTTCTTATTTACATTCCATTGGTTTTCATAACTTCCCCTGTACATTCCTTGGCATTATTATCTGTTATATCTCATTATATTGCGTTAAAACACGAAAAAACGAGCTCTTAAATATATACTTCTTTCCCTTATATATATATATATATATATATATATATATATATATATATATATATATATATATATATATATATATATATATATATAAAGATATCTAACAGAGAATAATGCCAAGGATTGTATAAGGAAGTTATTAGAACAAATGGAATGTGAATAAGAAGAAAAATGGGTGAAAAAATAACCAGTCGTGAGCAGGAATCGAGCCTACGGCCTTAGAATAACGTGTTCGATGCTCTAACCACTGAGCTATCACAGCGACCTTCCCTCCATACACTTTCTTTGGGTTTATATGTGAATTATGAAGTGGGAGTATCAGTCAGCGCCAACTGTAAGCCAAGCGGCGAGTGTAAAACACCCTTTTATGCTCATGTGTGGCGTCACGTAGCACGTGAACTTATTACGAGCAGCCAGCTGACCAATAGTCCCTCGTATACAACCTAATGACACCAAGTCTGCCAGTATGAGACCCTCGTTAATGAATGAGGAACGGAAGTGTATACCTAACGGCTCGTTTTTCCGTGTTTTGACACAAAAAATTGATATCTAACAGACAATAATGCCAAGGAATGTATAGAGAAAGTTATTAGAACAATAGGAATGTGAATAAGAAGAAAGGAAAATGGGTGAAAAATAACCAGCAATGAGCAGGAATCGAGCCTACGATCTCCGAATAACGCGTTCGATGCTCTAACCACTGAGATATCACAGCAGCCTTCCCTCAAATCACTTTGTTTTCGGTTTATATGTGAATTTAGAAGTGGCAGTGTCAGTCAGCGCCAATTGTAAGCCAAGCGGCGAGTGTGAAACACCTTTTTATGTGCATGTGTGGCGTCACGGAGAAAGTGAACTTATTACGAGTGGGCAGCTGACCAATAGTCTCTCGTATACAACCTAATGACACCAAGTCTGCCAGAACGAGACCCTCGTTAATAAATAAGGAGAATAAGTGTATACCTAAGGACTCGTTTTTCCGTATTTTGACACGATATATTTGATCTAACAGACAATAATGCCAACGGATGTATAGGGGAAGATAATAGAACAAATGAAATGTGAATAGGAAGAAAGAAAAGTGGGTGAAAAATTAACCAGCCGTGAGCAGGAATCGAGCCTACGACCTTCGAATAACGCGTTCGTTGCTCTAACCACTGAGCTATCACAGCGGCCTTCTTTTTATGCATTTTTTTGGGTGTATATGTCAATTTAGGAGTTGGATTGTCAGTCAGCGCCATCTGTAAGACAAGCGGCGAGTGTGAAACACCATTTTATGCGACTGTGTGGCGTCACGTAGCACGTGAACTTATTACGAGTGGGCAGCTCACCAATAGTCCCTCATATATAATCTAAGGCCACCAAGTCTGCCAGTACGAGACCCTTGCTAACGAATAAGGGAAAAAGTGTATATCTAAGGGCTCGTTATTCTATGATTTGACAAAATATTAGTGAGATCTAACAAAAGATAATGCCAAGGAATGTATAGGGGAAGCTATTAGAACAAACTGAATGTGAATAAGAAGAAAGAAAAGTGGTTGAAAAAATAACCAGCCGTGAGCAAGAATCAAACCTACGACATTCCAATAACGCATTCGATGTTATAACCACTGAGCTATCACAGAGGCTTTCCCTCCACCCACTTTTTGGGGTTTATATGAAAATTAGAAGTGGGTGTGTCAGTCAGCGCCATCTGTGAGCCAAGCGGCGAGTGTGAAACACCCTTTTATGCGCAATTGTGACGTCACGAAGAACGTGAACTTATTACGAGCGGGCAGCTGACCAATAGTCCCTCGTATACAACCTAATGACACCAAGTCTGCCAGTACGAGACCCTCGTCAATGAATAAAGGTAAGAAGTGTATACCTAAGCGCTTGTTGTTCCGTCTTTTGGCAAATTATTATTGAGATCTAACAGACAATAATGCCAAGAAATGTATAGGGGAAGTTATTAGAACAAACGGAATGTGAATAGGAAGAAAGAAAAGTGGGTGAAAAAATAACCAGCCATGAGAAGAAACCAAACCTACGACCTTCGAATAACGCGTTCGATGCTCAAGCCACTGAGCTATCACAGCGGCTTTCCCTTCATCCACTTTCTTTGGTCTATATGTGAATTTTGTAGTGGTAGTGTCAGTCAGCGCCATCTGTATGCGAAGCGGCGAGTGTGAAACACACTTTTATGCGCATTTGTGGCGTCACAGAGCACGTGAACTTAGTACGAGTGGGCAGCTGACCAATAGTTCCTCGTAAATAACCTAATGCCACAAAGTCTGCCAGTACAAGACCCTCGTTAATGACCCTCGTCAAGTCAGCGCCATCTGTAAGCCAAGCGGCGAATGTGAAACACGCTTTTTATGTGTGGGGTCACGAAGCACGTGAACTTATTACTAGCGGGCAGCTTACCAATAGTCCCTTGTCTACAACCTAAGGACACCAAGTCTGCCAGTACGAGACCCTCGTTAATGAAGGAAAGAAGTGTATACCTAAAGGCTCCTTATTCCGTGTTTTGACAAATTAATAATGAGATCTAACAGACAGTATTTCAAAGAAATGTATAGGGGAAGTTATTAGAACAAATAGAATGTGAATAAGAAGAAAGAAAAGTGAGTGAAAAAATACCCAGCCATGAGCAGGAATCGAACCTACGACCTTCGAATAAGGCATTCGATGCTATAACCACTCAGCTATCACAGCGACCTTTCCTCCATCCACTGTTTTGTTTTATATGTGAATTTAGAAGTGGTTGTGTCAGTCAGCGCCATCTGTAAGCCAAGTGGCGAGTGTGAAACACCCTTTTATGCGCATGTGTGGCATCACGAAGCACGTGAAATTATTACGAGCGAGCACCTGACCAATAGTCCCTCATATACAACCTAAAGACACCAAGTCTGCCAGTACGAGACCCTCGTTAATTAATAACGGAAAGAAGTGTATACCTCAGGGCTCGTTATTCCATGTTTTGACAAAATAATAATGAGATCTAACAGAAATTATTGCCAAGGAATGTATAGGGGAACTTATTAGAACAAATTGAATGTGAATAAAAAGTAAAAAAAGTGTTTGAAAAACAACCAGCCGTGAGCAGGAATCAAATCTACAACCTTCGGATAACGCATTCGATGCTATAACCACTGATCTATCACAGCGGCCTTCCCTCCACCCACTTTTTGGGGTTTATATGTGAATTCAGAAGTGGGAGGGTCAGTCAGCGCTATCTGTAAGCCAAGCGGCGAATGTGAAACACGCTTTTATGAGCATGTGTGGGGTTACGAAGCACGTGAACTTATTACTTGCGGGCAGCTTACCTATAGTCTCTCGTCTACAACCTAATGAAACCAAGTCTGCCAGTACGAGACCCTCGTTAATGAAGGAAAGAAGTGTATACCTAAGGGCTCGTTATTCCGTGTTTTGACAAATTATTAATAAGATCTAACAGACAGTAATGCAAATGAATGCATAGAAGGAGATATTATAACAAATGGAATAAGAATAAGAAGAAAGAAAAGTGAGTGAAAAAATACCCAGCCATGAGCAGGAATCGAACATACGACCTTCGAATAGCGCATTCGATGCTATAACCACTGAGCTATCACAGCGGCCTTTCCTTCATCCACTTTTTTGGTTTATATGTGAATTTAGAAATGAGTGCGTCAGTCAGCGCCATCTGTAAGCCGAGTGGCGAGTGTGAAACACCCTTTTATGCGCATGTGTGCAAGTGAACCTATTACGAGCGTGCAGCTGACCAATAGTCCCTCATATACAACCTAATGACACCAAGCCTGCAGTACAAGAGCCTCGTTAATGAATAAAGGAAAGAAGTGTATATCTAAGGCCTCGTTATTCTGTGTTTTGATAAAACATTATTGAGATCTAATAGACGATAATGCCAATGAATATATAGGAGAAGTTCTTAGAACAACTTGAATGTGAAGAAGAAGAAAGAAAAGTGGGTGAAAAAATAACCAGCCGTGAGCAGGAATAAAACTTACGACCTTCGAATAACGCATTCGATGCTATAACCACAGAGCTATCACAGCGGCCTTTCCTCCATCCACATTTTTTGGTTTATATGTGAATTTAGAAGTGGGCGTGTCAGTCAGCGCCATCTGTAAGCCAAGTGGCAAGTTAGAAACACCCTTTTATGCGCATGTGTGGCGTCACGTTGCACGTGAACATATTACGAGCGGGCAGCTGACCATTAGTCCCTCATATACAACCTAATGACGCCAACTCTGCCAGTACAAGACCCTCGTTAATGAATAAGGGTAAGAAGTGTATACCGAAGGGCTGGTTTTTTCGCGTTTTGACAAAATAATAATGAGATCTAACAGAAAATAATGCCAAGAAATGTATAGGGGAAGTAATTAGAACAAACTGAATGTGAAGAAGAAGAAAGAAAAGTGGGCGAAAAATAACCAGCCATGAGCAGAAATCAAACCTACGACCTTCGAATAACGTGTTAGATGCTCTAACCACTGAGCTATCACAGCGGCCTTTCCTCCATTCACTTTTTTGGGTTTATATGTGGCTTTAGAAGTGGAAGTGTCAGTCAGCGACAATTGTAAGCCAAGCGGTGAGTGTGAAACACCCTTTTATGCGCATGTGTGGCGCCACGTAGCACGTGAACTTGATATGAGCGGGCAGATGACCAATAGTCCCTCGTATACAACCTGATGACACCAAGTCTGCCAATACGAGACCCTCGTTAATGAATAAGGGTAAGACGTGGATATTACGGCCTCGTTTTTCCGTGTTTTGAAACAAATATAATAAGATCTAACAGACAATAATGCCAAGGAATGTACAGGGGAAGTTATTGTAACAAATGGATAGTGAATAAAAAAAAGGTGGTTGAAAAGGTAAACAGCCGTGAGCATGAATCGAACCTACGACCTTCGAATAACGTGTTTGTTGCTCTAACTACTGAGCTATCACCGCGGTCTTCCCTCCTTCAACTTTTTCTGTTTCTATGTGAATTCTGAAGCGGGAGTGTCTGTCAGCGCCATCTGTAAGCCAAGCAGCGAGTGTGAAACACCCTTTTATGCGCATGTGTGGCGTCACGTAGCACGTGAACTTATTACGAGTGGGCAGCTGACCAATAGTCCCTCGTATACAACCGAATGACACCAAGTCTGCCAGTACGGAACCCTCGTTAAGGAATAAGGGAAAAAAGTGTATACATAAGGGCTCACTTTTCCGTGTTTTGACACAATAATAACGAGATCTAACAGACAATAATGCCAAGGAATGTATAGGGAAAAATACTAGAACAAATAGAATGTTTATAAGAAATAAGAAAAGTGGGTGAAAAAATAACCAGCCGTGAGCAGGAATCGAATCTACGACCTTCGAATAACGCATTAGATGCTCTAACCACTGAGCTATCACAGCGGCCTTCCCTTCATCCACTTTTTTGGGTTTGTATGTGACTATAGAAGTGGGTGTGTCAGTCAGCGCCATCTCTCAGCCAAGCAGTGAGTGTGACACACCCTTTTATGGGCATGTGTGACGTCACGTAGCACGTGAACTTAATACGAGCGGGAAGCTGGCCAAAAGTCCCTTGTATGCAATTAATTACACCAAGTCTGCCAGAACGAGACCCTCGTTAATAAATAAGGAGAATAAGGGTATACCTAAGGACTCGTTTTTCCGTATTTTGACACAATATATTTGATATAACAGACAATAATGCCAACGGATGTATAGGGGAAGATAATAGAACAAATGAAATGTGAATAGGAAGAAAGAAAAGCGGGTGAAAAGTTAACCAGCCGTGAGCAGTAATCGAACCTACGACCTTCGAATAACGCGTTCGTTTCTCTAACCACTGAGCTATCACAGCGGCCTTCTTTTCATCCATTTTTTTGCGTGTATATGTCAATTTAGAAGTGGGATTGTCAGTCAGCACCATCTGTAAGCCAAGTGGCGAGTGTGAAACACCATTTTATGCGACTGTGTGGCGTCACGTAGCACGTGAACTTATTACGAGTGGGCAGCTCACCAATAGTCCCTTGTATATAATCTAAGGCCACCAAGTCTGCCAGTACGAGACCCTTGTTAATGAATAAGGGAAAAAGTGTATATCTTAGGGCTCGTTATTCTATGATTTGACAAAATATTAGTGAGATCTAACAAAAGATAATGCCAAGGAATGTATAGGGGAAGCTATTAAAACAAATTGAACGTGAATAAGAACAAAAAAAAGTGGTTGAAAAAATAACCAGCCGTGAGCAAGAATCAAACCTACGACCTTCGAATAACGTATTCGATGTTATAACCACTGAGCTATCACAGAGGCTTTCCCTCCACCCACTTTTTGGGGTTTATATGAAAATTAGAAGTGGGTGTGTTAGTCAGCGCAATCTGTGAGCCAAGCGGCGAGTGTGAAACACCCTTTTATGCGCATTTCTGACGTCACGAAGCAGGTGAACTTATTACGAGCGGGCAGCTGACCGAAAGTCCCTCGTATACAACCTAATGCCACAAAGTCTGCCAGTGCGAGACCGTCGTCCATGAATAAAGGTAAGAAGTGTATACCTAAGGGCTTGTTATTCCGTCTATTGGCAAATTATTATTGAGATCTAACAGACAATAATGCCAAAAAATAACCAGCCATGAGAAGAAACCGAACCTACGACCTTCGAATAACGCGTTCGATGCTCCAGCCACCGAGCTATCACAGCGGCTTTCCCTTCATCCACTTTCTTTGGTCTATATGTGAATTTTGTAGTGGGTGTGTCAGTCAGCGCCATCTGTATGCGAAGCGGCGAGTGTGAAACACACTTTTATGCGCATCTGTGGCGTCACGGAGCACGAGAACTTACTACGCAGCTGACCAATAATCCCTCGTAAATAACCTAATGTCACGAAGTCTGCCAGTACAAGGCCCTCGTTAATGACCCTGGTTAAGCCAGCGCAATCTGTAAGCCAAGCGGCGAATGTGAAACACGCTTTTATGTGTGGGGTCACAAAGCACGTGAACTTATTACTAGCGGGCAGCTTACCAATAGTCTCTCGTCTACAATCTAATGACACCAAGTCTGCCAGTACGAGACCCTCGTTAATGAAGGAAAGAATTGTATACCTAAAGGCTCCTTATTCCGTGTTTTGACAAATTAATAATGAGATCTAACAGACAGTTTTGCAAAGGAATGTATAGGGGAAGTTATTAGAACAAATGGAATGTGAATAAGAAGAAAGAAAGGTGAGTGAAAAAATATCCAGCCATGAGCAGGAATCGAACCTACGACCTTCGAATAAGGCATTCGATGCTATAACCACTGAGCTCTCACAGCGGCCTTCCCTCCATCCACTTTTTTGGGTTTATATGTGACTTCAGAAGTGGTTGTGTCAGTCAGCGCCATCTGTAAGCCAAGTGGCGAGTGTGAAACACCCTTTTATGCGCATGTGTGGCATCACGAAGCACGTGAACCTATTACGAGCGGGCACCTGACCAATAGTCCCTCATATACAACCTAAAGACACCAAGTCTGCCCGTACAAGGCCCTGATTATTGAATAAGCGTAAGAAGTGTATACCTAAGGGCTGTTGTTCCGTGTTTTGACAAGTTATTATTGAGATCTAACAGACAATAATGCCCAGGAATGTATAGGGGAAGTTATTAGAACAAACGGAATGTGAATAGGAAGAAAGAAAAGTGGGTGAAAAAATAACCAGCCATGAGAAGGAATCAAACCTATGACCTTCTAATAACGCATTTGGTGCTATAACCACTGGGCTATCACCGCGGTCTTTCCTCCTTCAACCGTCTTTGTTTCTATGTGAATTCTGAAGCGGGAGTGTCTGTTAGCGCCATCTGTAAGCCAAGCAGCGAGTGTGAAACACCCTTCTATGCGCATGCGTGGCGTCACGTAGCACGTGAACATACTACGAGTGGGCAGCTGACCAATAGTCCCTTGTTTATAACCTAATGCCACCAAGTCTGCCAGTACGAGACCCTCGTTAATTAATAACGGAAAGAAGTGTATACCTCAGGGCTCGTTATTCCATGTTTTGACAAAATAATAATGAGATCTAACAGAAAAAATAATGCCAAGGAATGTATAGCGGAAGTTATTAGAACAAATTGAATGTGAATAAGAAGTAAGAAAAGTGGGTGAAAAATTAACTAGCCGTGAGCAGGAATCGAGCTTACGACCTTCAAATAACGCGTTCGATGCTCTAACCACTCAGCTATCACATCGGCCATCTCTCTATCCAGTTTTTTTGTTTATATAAAAATTTAGAAGTGGGTGTGTCAGTCAGCGCCTTCTGTAAGCCAAGCGGCGAGTGTGAAACAGCCTTTTATGTGCATGTGTGGCGTCACGAAGCACTATTACGAGCGGGCAGCTGACCAAGTGTCCCTCTTATACAACCTAATGACACCAAGCCTGCCAGTACGAGACGTTCGTTAAGGAAAAAAAGAAAGAAGTGTATACCTAAGGGCTCAATTTTCCGTGTTTTGACACAATAATAATGAGATCAAACAGATAATAATGCCAAGGAATGTATAGGGGAAGTTACTAGAACAAATAGAACGTGAACAAGAAGAAAGAAACGTGGTTGAGAAAGTAACCAGCCGTGAGCAGGAATCGAACCTACGACCTACAAATAACGCGTTTGATGCTCTATTCACTGAGCTATCACAGCGGCATTCCCTCCATCCACTTTTTTGGGTTTATATGTGGCTTTAGAAGTGGGAGTGTAACAAATGGATAGTGAATAAGAAAAAAAGGTGGTTGAAAAATTAAACAGCCGTGAGCATGAATCGAACCTACGACCTTCGAATAACGCGTTTGATGCTCTAACTACTGAGCTATCACCGCGGTCTTTCCTCCTTCAACCGTCTTTGTTTCTATGTGAATTCTGAAGCGGGAGTGTCTGTTAGCGCCATCTGTAAGCCAAGCAGCGAGTGTGAAACACCCTTTTATGCGCATGTGTGGCGTCACGTAGCACGTGAACCTAATACGAGCGGGAAGCTGGCCAAAAGTTCCTTGTATGCAATTAATTACACCAAGTCTGCCAGTACGAGACCCTCGTTATTGAATAGAGGAAAGAAGTTTGTACCTAAGAGCTCGTTATTCTGTGTTTTGACAAAATATAATGAGATCAAACAGACAATAATGCCAAGGAATATATAAGGGGAGTTATTAGAACAAATGAAATGTGAATAGGAGGAAAGAAAAGTGGGTGAAAAAATATCCAGCCGTAAGCAGGAATCAAACCAACGACCTTCAAATAACGCGTTCGATGCTCTAACCACTGAGCTATCAAAGCGGTCTTCACTCCATTCGCTTTTTTTGGTTCATATGTGAATTTAGAAGTGGGAGTGTCAGTTAGCACCATCTGTAAGCAAAGCGGCGAGTGTGAAACAACCTTTTATGCGCATGTGTGGCGTCACGTAGAACGTGAACTTATTACGAGGGGGCAGCTAACCAATAGTTCCTCGTATACAACCTAATCACACCAAGTCTGCCAGTACGAGACCCTGGTTAATGAATTATGGGAAGAAGTCTATACATAAGGGCTCATTTTTCTGCGTTTTGACACATTAATAATGAGATCTAAGAGACAATAATGCCAAGAAATGTATAGGGGAAGTTATTAGAACAAATGGATTGTGAATAAAAAAGAGGGTGAAAAAATAGGCTGCCGCGAGCATGAATCGAACCTCTGACCTTCGAATAACGCGTTCGATACTCTAACCACGGAGCTATCACAGCGGCCTTCCCTCCAACCACTTTTTTGGGTTTATATGTGAATTCAAAAGTGAGAGTGTCAGTCAGCGCCACCTTAAGCCAAGTGGCGAGTGTGAAACACCCTTTTATGAGCATGTGTGGCATCACGGAGCACGTGAACTTATTACGAGCGGGCAGCTGACCTATAGTCTCCCTTATACAACGTAATTACAACTAGTCTGCCAGTAAGAGACCCTCGTTAATAAATAAGGTAAAGAGGTGTATACCTAAGGGCTCAATTTCCCGTGTTTTGACACAATAATAATGCGATCTAACAGACAATAACGCCAACAATGTATAGGAGATGCCATTAGAACAAATAGATTGTGAATAGGAAAAAAGAAAAGTGGGAAAAAAATTAACCAGTCGTGAGCAGGAATCGAACCTACGACCTTCGAAGAACGCGTTAGATGCTCTAACCACTGAGCTGTCACAGCGGCCTCCACCTCCTTCCACATTTTTGTGTTTATATGTGACTTTAGAAGTGGGAGTGTCATTCAGCGCCGTCTCTAAACCAAGTGGTGAGTATGAAACACCCTTTTATGCGCATGTATGGCGTCACGTAGCACGTAAGTTTATTACCAGCGGGCAGCTGACCAATAGTCCCTCGTATACAACCCAATGACACCAAGCCTGCCAGTACGAGATCCTCGTCAAGGAATAAAGGAAATAAATGTATACCTAAGGCCTCAACTTTCCGTGTTTTGACACAGAAATAATGAGATCTAACAGACAATAATGCCAAGGAATGTATAGGGGAAGTTACTAGAACAAATAGAACGTGAATAAGAAGAAAGAAATGTGGGTGTGAAAGTAACCAGCCGTGAGCAGGAATCGAACCTACGACCTACAAATAACGCGTTCGATGCTATAATCACTGAGCTATCACAGCGGCCTTCCCTCCATCCACTTTTTTGGGTTTATATGTGACTTCAGAAGTGGGAGTGTCACTCAGTGCCATCTCTAAGCCAAGCGGTGAGTGTGAAACACCCTTTTATGCGCATTTGTGGCGTCACGTTGCTCGTGAACCTAATACGAGTGCGCAGCTGACCAATAGTCCCCCGTATACAACCTAATGACACCTAGTCTGCCAATACGAGACCCTCGTTAATGAATAAGAGTAAGAAGTGTATACCCAAGGCCTCGTTTTTCCGTGTTTTGACACAATAATAATAAGATCTAACAGACAATAATGCCAAGGAATGTATGAGGGAAGTTATTACAACAAACGGAATGTGAATAAGAAAAAGGTGGGTGAAAAATGAGCAGCCGCGAGCAGGAATCGAACTATAATTTTTGAATAACGCGTTCGATGCTCTAACCACTTAGCTATCACAGCGGCCTTCCCTCAGACCACGTTTTTGGGTTTATATGTGAATTCAGAAGTGAGAGCGTCAGTCAGCGCCATCTTAAGCAGAGTGGCGAGTGTGAAACACCCTTTTATGCGCATGTGTGGCGTCACGTAGCACGTGAACTTATTACGAGCGGGCAGCTGACTAATAGTCTCCCGTAAAGAACCTAATTACACATTGTCTGCCAGTACGACACCCTCGTTAATAAATAAGAGAAGAAGTGTATACCTAAGGACTAGTGTTTCCGTGTTTTGACACAATAATAATGGGATCAAACAGACAATAATGCTAACGAATGTATAGGGGAAGTTGTTATAACAAATGGAATGTGAACAACAAGAAAAGGTGGTTGAAAAAATAAGCAGCCGTGAGCATGAATCGAACCTCTGACCTTCGAATAACGCGTTTGATGCTCTAACTACTGAGCTATCCAGCGGCCTTCCCTCCATCCACTTTTTTGGTTTCTATGTGAATTCAGAAGTGGGAGTGTCAGTCAGCGCCATCTGTAAGCCAAGTGGTGAGTGTGAAACACCCTTTTATGCGCATTTGTGGCGTCACGTAGCACGTGAACCTAATACAAGCGCGCAGCTGACCATAGTTCGATGTATAACACCTAATGACACTAAGTCTGCTACTATGAGACCCTTGTTAAGAAGAAGGGAAAGAAGTGTATACATAAGGGCTCTTTTTCCATGTTTTGACACAGTATTAGGGAGATCTAACAGGCAATAATGCCAAGGAATATATATGGGAAGTTATTAGAACAAATGGAATGTGAATAGAAAGAAAGAAAAGTGGGCGAAAAAATAACCAGCCGTGTGCAGGAATTGAACCTATGACCTCCAATAAACGCGTTAGATGCTCTAACCACTGAGCTATGAAAGCGGTCTTCCCTTCATCTACTTTTTTGAGCTGTTATGTGAATTTCGAAGTGGGAGTGTCAGTCCACGCCTTCTGTCAGCCAAGCGGCGAGTGTGAAAGTCCCTTTTATGCACAATTGTAGCGTCACGTAGCACGTGAACTTATTACGAGCGGGAAGCTGACCAATAGTCTCTCGTATACAACCCAATTACACCAATTCTTCCAGTACGAGACCCTCGTCAAGAAATAAGGGAAAGAAATGTATACCTAAGGGCTTGTTTTGCCGTGTTTTGACACAATAATATTGAGATCTAACAGACAATAATGCCAAGGAATGTATAGGGAAAGTTACTAGAACAAATAGAACGTGAATAAGAAGAAAGAAATGTGGGTGAAAAAGTAACCAGCCGTGAGCAGGAATAGAACCTACGACCTACAAATAACGCGTTTGATGCTCTATTCACTGAGCTATCACAGCGGCATTCCCTCCATTCACTTTGTTGAGTTTATATGTGACTTTAGAAGTGAGAGTGTCAGTCAGCGCCATCTGTAAGCCAATCGGTGAGTGTGAAACACCCTTTTATGCGCGCGTGTGGCGTCACGTAGCACGTTAACTTTATACGTTAATCAAACTTATTACGGTTTGATTCTTGCTCACTGCTGGTTAATTTTTCACCCACTTTTCTTTCTTCTTATTCACACTCCATTTGTTCAAATAACTCCCTCTATACATTCCTTGGCATTATTGTCTGTCAGAACTTAATAATATTTTGTCAAAACCCGGGAAAACGAGCCCTTAGGTACACACTTCTTTCCATTATATATATATATATATATATATAGATATATATATATATATATATATATATATATATATATATATATATATATATATATATATATATATATATATATATAGAAGGAAAGAAAAAATATAAATAGTGGCAGTTCCCAAGTACAGTTGAAACCCATGATATGCGAAGCACGAATGAGAAATATTGATACGTCAGTTCGAAATCACCAGAACGTTACGAGGTGGAGGTTAATAATGCCGTACATGACTTCCGTGTCATAAAATTAATGTTGGGATGTGTCTTTATTTTTGTCCTCTATTCGCCTCACGTGATACAAAATTTTTTTAATGTGGAGCTAGCGAAACGGGCGCAACCACGCTATTAGCGTGGTATGTTGCCTTGTTCTTACATGACACGCGTGTCAGGATTATCATGTTTCTCCAGTAATATATTTCTTCATCCATTGACGTCACGTAACAACACATTTTGTAAATGTAGAGTTCGCTAAATGACCGCGAGCACATCATGAAGAGCCCAATATTGTAGCGTTGACGCATTAGCACGCTGGGCACACCGACGCTATGTTAGCAAACCGCGAACACTACTTAGTCTGATGCCAGGCGTGACATCTAGAACCTCAGCACGACCGGCGCTACCAGCATGCGTCTGCGCGGCCTTGTGGCAACTGGTGCGAAATGCGACATGCTGCATTCCGTGCCGATGCGTAACCCAGGCGACACTGCGTGTCCCTTTTTCGTGACGGAGGGACACCAAATACGCTGAAACGCGCATGCGTCAAAGCAACGCAGCGTGACGCGTGCCTGCGAGTATGTGGCAGGACCAGCACCTTGCGCGGCAACGCCGGCGTGACGTGACGAAATAAACGCCGGCGAGCACGCGCACTAGTTCACGTCGAAATGATTAGCGCCTTGACTGTAGCGAGTAATGTTCTCACATGCCACGCATCGCATGATTATCATGTTTGCACCAGTCACATACCTTCGTCTGCCAATGAGGTCACGTAATACTAAATTTGACATATGTGAAGCTAGCAAAACGGCCGCGAGCGCATCATGAGCGTGGCATGCAGTCATGTTGGTACATGACACGCATATCCTCATTATCAAGTTTCGATGTATCACTTACCTATGTTCTATGTTGTCCGTTCACGTCACGTAATACCGAGTTTTGTACATGTGAAGCTAGCGAAATGGCCGTGAGCGCATCTCGAGCGTAAAATGTAGTCAAGTTGTTACATGACACGCATCTCATTTTTAGCATGTTTTTACCAGAGTCACACCTTCGTCATCCATTCACGTCTCGTAATACCGAATTTGGTATAAGTGAAGCTAGCAAAATGGCCGCCAGTGCGTCGCAAGCGTGGCATGAAGTCACGTTGTTACATGACATGCATCTCATGATCATCATGTTTACACCAGTCACATACCTTTGTCAACCATTCACGTACCGTAAACCAAATTTGGTATATATGCCGCTACCGAAACGGCCGCAAGTGCATCATGAACGTGGCATGAAGTCATGTTGTTACGTGACACACATGCCATGATTTTCATATTAGGGTTTGTCGCTTATGTTCACCATGCAATCATGACATACCAAACCAGTTTTGCAACATGCCATGTGAACGAAACCACCTAAGGAGCCGCTGGACCATGAAACGTTAATCAAGACGTTCATGACATACATGGCATGATTTTCATGTTATGACTAGTCAACTATGTTCTTCATATTGTCACGGGATCGTGACGTGGCCGAAGACAGGATACATTGTGTTGGTATTTAACTGCTCATTTGGTCGAACCTGTACCCGGAAAATGGAAAGTCCGATTACAGTAGCAGTATTGCACAGATAGCAGTGAACGGAGCGTCGGCCGTCAATCAACTGCTCACAAACGGTGAAGTGCGTCGGCATTTACACTTTTGCCATCGAATGTTCTAGCGATATTGCTGGTGGCGGCGTAGGTTTAAGAATAATCTGTACAGTTCGCGGAGTGGGCGTGATCTTATCGAAATGATCTACTACAGTGCAGAAGCTTCTCGAAAACTGCAGGCGTTGTTAGCGCTGAGAACTGTGTAATGTATTACAGCTATAACAAAACTTGAGGAATGGAACGTGACATTGCCCCCTTCTGAAAAAGGCGTCGTCCCGATGCTCTAATTAAAGATGAATGTACAACAATATTGCAAGAAAGCACAATTATTTAGTTACAATACAGCAATATTACAAAACAATACTGTTTCAGTATGTCAACGTGCATGAAACGGCTTGAGGCGCGCGACATGGACGACTTCCGGTCGCGATCAGCGTCATTGAGAGTTCGTGATGCTATCGGAGACAACCTAGTAATCAAGTGGGCAGAGACGTCGAACCACCCTGTATGGTCCAAAATACCGTTCAGAAGCTTTTCACTGAGTTCACGTCGGCGTATCGGCGTCCGCACCCAAACACGTTCACCGGGCTGGTATTCCCCGAAGCGTCGTCGAATATTGTAACGGCGGCTGTAGGTCGTCTGTTGATTCTTCATAAGGAGACGCACGAGTTGTCGGGCTTCTTCGGCGCGTTGAAGGTAATCACTCACATCGAGGTTTTCTCCGTTGGTGACGTTTGGTAACATGGCATCGAGTGTCGTTGCCGGGCTCCTTCCGTAGACCAATTTGTATGGAGATATCTGCGTCGTCTCCTGCACCGCCGTGTTGTATGCGAAGGGGACGTACGGAAGAATAGCGTCCCCCGTCTTGTGTTCGACACCGACGTACATTGCCAGCATGTCGGCGATCGTCTTGTTTAGCCGCTCGGTAAGGCCGTTGGTGTGTGGGTGGTACGCTGTCGTCTGGCGGTGCTTTGTCTGGCTGTATGCCAAGATTGCTTGAGTTAGGTCAGCAGTAAATGCCGTTCCTCTGTAGGTGATAAGGACCTTCGAGGCACCGTGACGTAGGACGATATTTTCGACGAAGAACTTAGCTACCTCGGATGCACTGCCTTTTGGGAGGGCTTTTGTCTCGGCGTAGCGGGTGAAGTAGTCGGTAGCTACCACGATCCATTTGTTTCCGAAAGCCGACGTAGGGAAAGGCGCCAGCAGGTCCATACCAATCTGCTGGGAAGGTTGGCGAGGTGGTTGAATTGGCTGTAGAAGTCCCGCTGGCTTTTCGGTGGTCTCTTACGTCGCTGACAGTCCCGGCATGTCCACACACAAAGAGTGACGTCGGTGGTAAGACGTGGGCAATAGTACCTTTCTTGTATCCTCGCGAGCATGCGAGAAACACCGAAGTGCCCTGCTAACGGATCGTCGTGCAGTGCCTGCAGGAGTTCTGGTTGCAGAGCTGAAGGCACCACAAGGAGGTACTTTTCTCGAAGCGGTGAAAAGTTTTCCTTTTGGAGAAGGCCGTTTCGCAGGAAAAACGACGCAAGTGCGCGCTTTAATACCTTCGGGACTTCGGTGGTCCTGCCTTCGTGGTATTCTATTAGGGCATTAAGTTCCGGGTCGGCCCGCTGTTGTTCAGCGAAGTCGTCGGTAGTGATCGTTCCCAAGAAGTTGTCGTCATCCGGGTCGTCAGGTGGTAATAGGTCGACAGGCGCACGAGAGAGACAGTCGGCATCGGAGTGTTTCTTGTCGGACTTGTAAACGACGGTAATGTCATATTGACATTACCGTCGTTTGAAGGACCTGAAGGGTCCTTCAAGGTGGCTAGCCATCACAAGGCGTGGTGATCGCTCAGAACTTTGAAGGGCCTGTCATAGAGGTAGGGGCGAAATTTCGACGTAGCCCAGATGATGGCGAGGCACTCCTTTTCTGTTGTGGAATAATTGGCTTCTGCTTTGGATAGCGAAAGGCTAGTGTAAAAAATAACCCTTTCAAGTCCGTCAGATTTCTGCACAAGAACAGCGCCAAGACCTACCTGGCTGCTTTTGTCAGTGTGTATTTCTGTCTCGGTGAATTCGTCGAAATGAGCAAGTAACAGAGGCGTCTGGAGGCTATGTTTAGGCTCCTGGAAAGCCTCTTTCTGCGGCGTTTCCCACTTGAACTCCACGTCGGCCTTGGTAAGGTTAGTGAAAGGATCAGCGATGCGGGCGAAGTTTTTCACGAACCGCCTATAATAGGCGCACAGGCCCAGAATTTGGCGCACCACCTTCTTGTCAGTGGGTGGCGGGAAGTCGGTGACGGCGGCTGTTTTCGTGGATCGGGACGAACTCCAGAATTGGTAATTATGTGCACCGAAAACAAGAGCTTCTCGTACGTAAAGCTGCAATTTTATGGTTTTAGTGTGAGTCCAGACGTCTTGATGGCTTGAAGTACAGCTCCAAGGCGCCGAATATGCTCGTATAATCTCCAGGAAAACACGAAGACGCCGTCTCAATACACAAGGCAAGTCTGCCACTTCAATCCTGCCAGTGCTGTATCCATAAAGTGTTCAAAAGTTGCAGGCGCTGAGCAAAAGCCGGAGGGCATCACCTTAAACTCGAAAAGGCCGTCTGGTGTTATAAACGCCGTCTTCTCTCGGTCTCTTTCGTCGACTTAGATTTGCTAATAGCCGGTCTTGAGGTCCATTGACGAAAAGTACTTGGCGTAATGGAGCCGCTCAAGTGCGTCGTTTATTCGTGGAATAGGATACACGGCCTTTCTTGTGATTTTGTTCAGGCGGCGATAATTGACGCAGAAACGGAGGGTCCCATCCTTTATCTTCACTAACACCACGGAAGACGCCCACGGACTCTTGCATGGCTGGATGATGTCATCCCGCAGCATTTCATGAACTTGTCTCATCATGGTATCAAGTTCTCGCGTCGAAACCCTGTACGGACTCTGACGGAGTGGCCAGGCATTTTCTTCCGTTATGATGCGATCTTTCTTGATTGGGGTCTGCCGAATTTTTGATGACAATGAAAAGCAATCTTCGTACTGCAGGAGCAGGGCCTTGAGCTGTTCTTGCTTATGGTTCAGAAGTGTGCGATTGACGTTGAAAGCTGTGGGAGGGGCTTGGTTTCTCTGAGCAGGTTCCGCAGAATCAGCGAGGGCGAAAGCACTGGGGGCGTCCACAATTTCTTCGATGTATGCGACTGTTGTTCCTTTGTTCACATGTTTGTACTCGTTGCTGAAATTTGTGAGCGTAACCGTTGCTTTGCCTCCCCGCAGCTCTGCTATTCCTCTTGCGACGCGAATATTCCGGGTGACCAACAGATGCTGAGTGCCTTCAATGACGCCTTCCAAGTCAGGTGATTTAGTAGCGCCGATTGAGATATCATGCTGGAGCGAGGCAGAATGGTGACTTGTTCTTCGAGCACATTCAAGACATGGTTTCCTGACAGCATGCGCGGCGGTAGTGCTTCTTCTGTGGATAACGTTATCGACTTTGTTTTTAGGTTGATGACAGCACCATGGAGGCATAAGAAGTCCATGCCAAGGATGACATCTCTCGAGCAACGCTGTAGGACTACGAAGTCTGTAGGATAAATACGGCCGTTAATGGTGACTCTCGCTGTGTAGATTCCTGCAGGCGTTACGAGATGACCTCCGGCTGTCCAGATTTCAGGGCCTTTCCAAGCTGTCCCAACTTTCTTTAACTTTGCGGCGAACGACCCACTGATGACGGAATAGTCGGCTCCAGTATCGACGAGAACGGTCACACTGTGACCGTTATTGTTCCCGTCGATAAGAACGTCGAGGTCGCTAGTTCACCATCTCGCATTACGGTTAGGGCGTGGCGTCGGGTCACGGCTGCGTCGGCTTGTTCCGCTGCTTCCATGTTGCGTTGTCTGGCCACCTTCGGTAAGTGAGCTTTCGCCGTTATGGCTTTGCCTGGTTGGCGCTGTGTTCGGAAAGCTCTGTCGCGGCGTCGTCGTCGTCGGATGATCTTTGGTAGTTCGTCGCACAGCAACCGCACCTCCATCGGTTGCTGCCCTTAGTTTTCCGAATACGAGCTTGGAGACCGGCCCCGCGTTGGGCCAGAGTACTGCCGGGGGTGCGGTGAAATGTGGCGGCTGGGCGACGGCGTACGGGAAGGACTTCGCGGTTTCCATTGAGTTCCTGTCAGGTAGTCGGCGATGTCACGTGGCCGTTCTCTTGGCTGCGGACGCGGTGCATTGACAGCAAAGCCATGCAGTCCTATCTTTCAGTACTGGCAACGGTGGTATGTGTGCCCGGCCTCGCCGCAGTGGTAGCAGAACGGGCGGTTGTCAGGTGCACGACAAACGTCCATTTTCCATGGCGAGCTGCGCTGGCCCACTGGCGAACGGTAGGACGTCGGTGGGGGTAGTCGCGTCTGGCGACGGAAGTGCGGCGGGACGGCGTTTTGGCGTGGACGGGGAGGAGCTTTGTGGTGCACTGCAGTGGCGTAGCTCATAGTTTCTGGCTTGGGCAGTGGTGTTTGGGGAATTCTAAGCGATTGCCGAACTTCTTCTAGCGCAATGTCGGCAATCGAATCCACTTGAGGCTTCGCCGAAAGGCAACAGTTTGCGTAGCTCTTCCCGCACGATCGCTCGGATCGTTTTACGCAGGTCTTCGGAGTCACTGGCTTGAGCAGCAGCGCATTCTGGAGTCAGGCGACGATGATACTGTCTGATGCGCATGTCCAGGGTTTTTTCGATAGTGGTCGCCTCAGATGCGAATTCTTGGACGGTGTTTGGTGGATTGTTCATTAGTCCCGCGAAGACCTCCTGTTTGACCCCTCGCATGAGGAAACAAACTTTCTTCTCATCAGGCATGTCTGGGTCAGCGTGACAGAATAGACGGGTCATCTCTTCTGTGAAAATGTCAACCTTTTCATTTGATAGCTGAACCCGTGTCTCTAGTAGAGCAGCGGCCCTCTCTTTTTGAGCAGCGCTTGCGAACGTTTGCAGGAGTGTGTCGCAGAAGACATCCCACGTGCGGAGCGTGGACTCCTGACTCTCGAGCCAGGTCCTTGCGGTGTCTTCCAGGTAGAAGTACACATGGCGGAGCTTTTCTTCTTTGTACCAGTGGTTGAGGGTGGCACACAGTCGTATGTTGTAGCCATGTTTCCCGGTCTTTAAACAATGACCCATGGAACGTTTGTGGTTTCCTGGGTTGATGAATGACGATCGCGGGCTGTGACGCTGCGGTTGTCATTGTCGCCGCAGTCGAAGTCATGGCCTTGGTCTTCCGCGCCTTGTCTTGTAGCAGCCCGTACTCAGGTGGGCGACCTGTTTGTCGGCGGCTCGTTCGCTGCTCTTGGTTGGCGTCGGTGTGTTTTCCTCGACGTGGGCTGGGTTCATGGCTTGACGGGGGCGCCCGGTACATAAACGAAGCAGCAACTCCACCAGATGTCACGGGGTCGTGACGTGGCCGAAGACAGGATACTTTGTGTAGGGATTTAACTGTTTATTTGGGCGAACCTGTGCCCGGTAAACGAAAAGTCCGGTTACAGTAGCAGTCTTGCACACATAGCAGTTACGGAGTGTCGGCCGTCGATCAACTACTGACAAGCGGCAAAGTGCGTCAGCATTTATACTTATGGCATTGAATGTTCTAGCGTTATCGCTGGCGGCGGCGTAGGTTCCATAATAGTTAGTACAGTTCGTGGAGTGGGCGTGATCTTATCGAAATGATCTACTACAGTCCCGAAGCTTCTCGAAAACTGCCGCAGCGGTTTGCGCTGAGAATTGTGTAGTGTATTGGGGCGATAACAAAACTTGAGGAATGAAACGTGGTAATATTGTCACGTGATTACAGAAAGACCCCCAACGTCTGTTTACAGAAGCAGCAGCACTGGATGTCGAGCCAAACCGAACGTTACATCACCAGCATCCACTGTCTTCTTCTTTTTCACCAAAATGGCCCATACTCGCATGGGCATGACCGATTCTCGTTCCATGCCCGTGGCGTTACCCCCTTCCAAAAAAAAGAAAGTACCGCCCGGATACTCAATGTTGAATAAAAGTTGAAGTAATCGCGTACACGTACAAACACGCGTGATGATGTAGTGTCAGGTGACTCGGGGCCAGTGTGGCTTCATCCGTGACACATGAACAATGTCCGCTTGCTGGGAACATCGAGATCGCCGAGCTGTGTCTTCAAGCAGGACTTTGTGGTTGACATATGTAAGGCGCCGTAATACTCTGTAAGGACCGAAGTGGCGGCGAAGTAACTTTTCCGAGGAACCCCTTTGGCGAACGGGTATTCACAGCAACGCCAGGTCACCGGGTTGGTAAATAGCAAGGCGTTGACGGGAGTTGTACCTCTGCGAGTCGATGCGTTGTTGTTTAAGGATCCGTTGGAGTGTAAGCTGGCGGGCCGCGTCGGCGAGCCGGATAAAGTCGTGCGCATCAGAAGGAATATCGGTCATGCCAGGCAAGAGCATGGCATCTAGCATCGTCATTGCTTCTAAGCCTTGAAGCAACTGGAAAGGAGTGAAACCCGTAGTCTCTTGAACCGCAGTGTTGTAAGCGAACGTTACGCTTGGCAAAATTTCAGCCCAGTTTTTGTGATCGTGGTCAACGTACATAGAAAGCATGCCAGCGAGCGTCTTGTTTAATCTTTCTGTCAGGCCATTGGTTTGTGGATGGTATGTGGTCATTTTGCGATGAGCTGTTCCACTCAGTCTCTTGACGTCTTGCATCAATTGTGCTGTAAAGGCTGTTCCACAATCAGTGATAAGAACAGTTGGCGCTCCATGGCGGACGACGATGTTCTTCATTAACAACACGCAATATCTATGGCGGTGCCTCATTGTAGGGTCTTTGTTTCTCAGTATCTTGTTAAATAGTCAGTAGTGACTACGATCCAGCGGTTACCATCATGTGACTTCGGGAAGGGTCCAAGCAAGTTCATTTCGATTCGTTCAAATGGTTCTGACGGTGATGCAACAGGCTGAAATTATCCAGCAGGGCGTACATGGGAAGCTTTACGGCGCTGGCAATGATTACACAATTTAACGTAATGCTTGACATCCTGGCAAAGTTTTGGCCAGTAGTAGTGAGTCTGAATCCGGGAAAGGGTACGTGCGATTCCTAGGTGGCCGGAGGAAGGCTCGTCGTGGCAGGCAGATAAAATGTCAGCACGTAGCCGTGGTGGAACGACGAGGAGGTACTCGGTCGCAAAAGGTTCGAAGTCCTTTTTGTACACGATGTAGTAGTGGAGAGAAAATGGCCCAGATTGTGCGAATGCTGATGGTGAACTCGAGCTGTGACCTTGAAAGTATTTAATTAGTTGTCGGAGCTCTGAATCATTCCACTGTTGTTGGACCAAGTGAGATTCACTGGCTACACAAAGCAAATAGTCATCGGTATCATCATCGCTCGATGTCGTCGTGAGGGTAGCGCGTGAAAAGCACTCAGCATCTGTGTGCCTGCGGCCCGACTTGTAGACGACTGTAACCTCCAACTTTTGAAGGCGCAAGCTCCACTTCGCGAGGCGCCCTGGAGGGTTCTTGAGATTGGCCAGCCAGCAGAGGGCATGATGGTCCGTAACTACTCTGAATGGACGGCCATACAGATATGGTCGAAACTTTGATATCGCCCAAATAACAGCAAGGCATGCTTTCTCCGTGGTCGAGTAGTTAGTTTCCGCAGATGACAGAATGCGACTAGCATAAGCGATGGTACGCTCGGTGTCATCTTTCCACTGCACGAGCACTGCACCTAGACTGATATTGCTTGCATCAGTGTGCAGTTCGTTGCCGGCATCTTTGTAAAAGTGCCCTAGGAAGGGTTCACTCTGAAGGCACTGTTGAAGCTTGGAAAAAGTGGCTCTCTGCTTTGAACCCCAGACAAAAGGAGTATGCTCCTTCGTTAAGCGGGTAAGGAGTTCAGCGATGTATCAAAGCTCTGCACAAAACACCTGTAGTAGGCGCAGAGACCCAAAAATTGTCGCAAGTCCCGTTTATTCGAAGGTGGAGGAAATGCAGCAACGGCCATGGTCTTTTCTGGGTCTGGTCGAATGTAATCGTGACTGACAAGGTGGCCGAGAAACTTTAGTTCTTCGTAGCCGAAATAACACCTCTCCGATTTTAGCGATAGTCCTGCCGATCGAATAGTAACGAAGACGGGTTGAAGTCGTTGTAAATGTTGCTGAAATGTTTTGGAAAAACAATGACTTCGCCTAAGTAGTTGAGGCAGTACTACCATTTCATTCCGGACAGGACGGTGTTCATCATCTTTCGGAACGCTGCCAGTGCAGAGCAAAATTCAAACGGTAGCACTTTGAATTCGTAGAGGCCATCGGGAGTTATGAACGCTGTTTTTTCTCTGCCGCGTTCATCGACCTCGGTCTGCCAGTAGCCGCTGCGTAAATACATTGATGAAAAATGTCGAGCATGTCGAAGTCGATCCAGTGAGTCATCTATGCGCGGAAGAGAGTAGACGTCTTTCTTCGTCACTTTGTTGAGCTTCCGGTAATCGACACAAAATCGAAGAGTGCCGTCTATATAGTCCTGTTATGCCATATCAAGTTTGGTATCGATCTCATTATCGAACCAACCAGGAGAGCTAAAAGTAGTAGGCGGTTAGATAGGTAGATAGATAGATAGATACGCTCAAAGTCGTTGAAGTTCGCTAAGAAATGCTTTGCATTTAAAAAAACCACGAAAAGACTCCGGTGCATGAATCAGAACTTGGGTTCTCTCAAAATTGAGTGCGACGCGTTAACTACTGAGCCACTGAGGAGCAGGCCCTCAACCGTTGAAACGGGAAGCTGTTTATATCTACCACTACCACTGCTGACGGGGATTTCGGTAGGAATTATCGTGTTTTCAGCATCACGGGAAAATGGCGCAATGAGCACGCGTCACGACATCGCGCGGTGGCGTGCTCTCCAATCTCCCACGCTTACTTTCGCACGCTTAGAGCAGAGAAGCGACGTTTCCTCGCGCGCCCTTATTAATGGTGAGGAGGAGGGAAGGATCGTAGTCTTCGGTGGCCTCGTGCTTCATCTGGAACGATTCTGTTGTGCTTACCAGGTGAACAAAAGTTGCTGCAATTATTGCAGTCTCCATTTGCAAACTTTTCAGAACCAGCGAAGTAACAACTAAGACGACTATTCGCGTGGATCTGTACCTGTGAGTATGTTTCGTGAATCATTTGTGCGTGAGAAACGTGGGGCACGTTTTGATCTGCTTTCCTTTCCGCGCGTTACCTACCAATTTGTTACTATCGCTTTTATTGCTTCACCTTAGCGGCAAAGTTCTGACTTTTTTACAGCGAAAGTGGACATGAGATCAAAACTCTGGTCAGGCGCTGCCGTAGTTGTTCGCCGCCACCGCCATCCGTAAGCACACCGCAAGAACTTAGAAAAAAAAACTAGTACTATGGACACAGTGGGGCTCGAGCCCGGGTCCACTGAGCGCCAGCCCAGTATTCCACCACTGAGCAAATCCGCTGCTCGGCACTTGTACGCTAACTTGCTTTAGGCAGGCTTGACATCGGCAAAGCAATCGCGGTAATACGACTTATCAAGCGTTTCAAAAGAACGGAAGAGTAAATAATCGTCGCACAATACGAATAGCGTTACGATTGGGTCGTCCACTGCTCTAACTCATTACAAAAGCTTGTTATTGCTGTGTGTGGAGCACAACCCCTTCAGGCGTGATTGCTCGTTGTTGCCAGCCACTGCATGAACAATTCAGCCAAAATTTCTTTCAAATGTTTAGCGGATACTACGCTTCTTAGAAGAATAACGAAAAGAGCATAGTGAATGCAAGCGTACTTAACAAACTTTTTATTATGAACTCCGAAGTGGCTATCAAACAAGTGTGCTTGCATCAGTTACCCAATAATTGTTAGAAAATGCTCTGAAAGCCCACTCTCATAGCTTTCGCTGTGACTGTGCTGCGCCTTCCCCGTGCGCCTGGCGTTTTTTCAGTAAACTCGGGTTCGGAAGCTGAATCTTGTTTTCTTCCTGCCATTATTAAACATTTGAGATTTAACTACCCAATATCTTGCAGTGTGGCTGTACATAAGTCAAGATCAACACCATTTTAACTATCGTTTCGATTTATCAGAGTTTTTTCATGAGAGTAGTGCAAAATATTTCACTTCGTAAAGGTAGACGCCGCAGCTAAGAAAACTCAGTTGGAAGAGATGTAGGCATGCTCAAACAAATCTGAGATGTTTTTCTGCTATATGGAAAAAAATCTCTAGCACATTTAATGAACAAAATGTTACTCATCACCAGAACGTTCGCATGCTTCGTGAAGCTGTGCTGCTAGTGTTCATCACCTTTACAAATTTTTGATTGATTTGAAGGAGCTCATTGACACTGTGATCTGTGTTTTTGATAACCAAAAAAGTTTATTCAGTCCAATTGAACATGTAGGCAAGGGATCATGCGATTTCGTGCTCTCGTTTTAGCTTTGGCCTATCTTTTTTTTTGTAAATTTCGTAAACACAGTCAAGGCAAAACAGTTTTGAGTTTAGCTTGTAAAATATCTCACAATAGACAACTAGGTGTCGGAAAGGCTGTTACTGCGCCCCACTGAAGGGGTGTTCATTTTGTAATGTAAATCATAACTTTTTGACAATTCACACGCAAATTATCAATACGATTATGGGTCACACAGCAATGGGCAAACTTAGACTGAATCCGGATGTCAGGGGTTAAAGCAAATGCTATTGTAGCCTTGCCAGAGGCAAGGCTGTTTGTTGAAAATTTTGCCCTCACACATCGTGTTGACAGATTTTTCAAATTTTCAGGCATCCATCTTTTCCTGTACCTCTCGTGTAAGTTTTGGGTTCATTTGATTCAAGTGCACCAACAAGAAGCAATCACGTGCTTGCGCGAGCGAGTTCATAAATTATACAGAGCGAGTTCAGTGGTGTACGCACAGTGCTCCATCACAAACGAATGACGAGGTGCCGAGACGGTACAAGCCTCAATTACTTCTGTTCGCTTAAATGATAGAGGCACAAAACCTTGACAAACGACACTGTGTTAGTAGAGCTGGATTCAGCACCTACGTCTAAATGCAGCGTCGTCTACTCAACTGGGCGCACTGCTGCATCGAGCAGGTGCCGTCTGTGTAGGAGGCGAAGGAAAATCGTGCACTAGCTTTAGTGCTGTACCTCTCCAGCGCTTTTCGAAACGAATGGCGCAGTTCAGGGGTCCCCATTGCTGCACCACTGAAACTAGTGGCAAGGTGCAGCCCTTTTTAAAATGTATATTAGGATGCACGCGCTTCAAACCCACACTTAAGCACACAGGCGTCTTTGCATTTCACCCCTATCGAATTCTTAACACTGTGGCTGTGATTGATCATCTGTCGTGTAGGTCAGGACTGCCACATATAATAATTGTGTACATATGCATTTTTTGAAGGGTAGATTTTATATCTCAGTCAATAATGGTGGCCATTCTAAAGCACCCCTCCATGATGCATCATTCACAAATACAGCATTCCAAATGTGGGGTTTGAGATGACCTGTTGTAGTGGAGGTTCTGATGTTTCATCGTGCTTGCTGAGTGTGATTCGGGGCCAGTTATCCTTTTCTTGCAATGCAGTCTAGAAAATAGGTAAGAACATCAACAGATATCATTATGCATAATATATGAATGTGAAATTTGTAAATACTCAGCTGAAAAACCTTGATTTGAAGGGTATGTGGAGTTTAACGTCCCGAAACCATCAAAAGTATCCTACCAGGGAGCGCAAAAGAGATGTAATTCGTCTCTTCAGGAGGTATGTCGTCTAAATTGACTGCACGCTATAATAAAGAAGCCAACTTCAGGAAGAATTTTTTCGGGACGAAAAACCCTGCTATGACACGGACTTTTAAAGACGCTCAAAATCATCATGGTACTTGTAGCTCGTTTTTTTTACGTATATAACTGCTTAGCCGTCAGCAATACGAATATTAGAAGTACACTTCAGTAAGACTATAACTACAACCTCGAAGACTGCTATAATACAGATTTTTAAAGACCTGTTTTTTTTATGAAGCAGTATATTGAGGTCAATTGGTCAACGCATGCATGTATGAACCGCCGTGAACTGCATTTGATGTCAAGTCTGCCATCGCTCATGGCGATAAAAAAGTAATACGCGAATTTATGAAGTCGTAAGATGTGCACATTGCTTCTCGAGGGCTTCCAAAACTTTACGTAATTTACTGGCAGTGATAACCGTCTAACCTAATTCCTCCCGAACTGTTTAGCGTTGATCTTGTATCCATCCGCTCTCCTCCTTCAGCTTCTGCAATGCCAGTTAAAAGCTCCCTCGTTTAGCGTGTGCGGTCGCACCCGTCAGTCATATTCTGTTTTGTGTTACTTCATGTTTGTGTCGTGATTCATAAGGCTACCAATGCAGCTGCGAAAAAGTCTTCACTCCAGGTTCAACTTATGAGCCCGAACAAATGCAATAGTAAAGTTTCTGTGGCCCCGCCGTGGTGGTCTAGTGGCTAAGGTACTCGGCTGCTGACCCGCAGGGCGCGGGCTCGAATCCCGGCTGCGGCGGCTGCATTTCCGATGGAGGCGGAAATGTTGGAGGCCCGTGTGCTCAGATTTGGGTGCACGTTAAAAGAACCCTAGGTGGTCTAAATTTCCGGAGCCCTCCACTACGGCGTCTCTCATAATCATATAGTGGTTTTGGGACGTTAAACCCCACATATCAATCAATCAATCAATAAGTTTCTGTGAAGTGTCTGTTACGCTGACTGATGGTTAGGTATAGTGCTATAAGATTCCGAATGTAAAGATAGATGGCTCACCTTGCGAGTAGATGTTCTCTCAGAAACTTCTTTCTTCTGTACTGAAGATATGTGCACGATACTGTAATGATTGATTGATATGTAGTGTTTAACGTCCCACAACCACCATATGGTTATTAGAGACGCCGTAGTGGAGGGCTCCGGAAATTTCGACCACCTGGACTTCTTAAACGTGCACCCAAATATGAGCACACAGACCTACAACATTTCCGCCTCCATCGGAAATGCAGCCGCCACAGCCGGTATTCAATGCCACGACTTGCGGGTCAGCAGCCGAGTACCTTAGACACTAGACCACATTAACGGGGCCGCGATACTGTAATAAGCGATTACTTTTCTTTGAACTTATGGATTCGGTATACTATCATATCTGAAGGTACGCAAATTTTGTTGCGTTGTACTCATCGTTAGAGTTGCTAAAAGTGGTAAAATAACCAAACAAATGTGATGCTGTGTATCACAAATTGTTCGCACGCGATGTTTCAGTAGTGTGTAACTGCTTCATTCACGCTGAATAAGTTATTTAGCTGTTGAAACATAATTCTAGCTCATATTTCTCGTTCATGTCTCAACGCACATGAACAAAATAATTTCCATTAGAGTGGACCTACATTCGCTAAACTGGCCATATATAACCTTTTTCGACCTCTTGATAGAGCTACTTTATATATGCATGTTAGCTTTAGCTGCTCCTGCCACATAAGAAATTCGAAGATATGCATTTGTCTCACGCACTTTTCGTGTCCCTGCAACGGATTTATGCGTAAGATAACCTTGCTAAGACATCGTTGGCGCATACTTGAAAGAAGACAAAAGAAGCGCCACGGAAAAGCTGACACTCGCAACTGACTTTTATTAAACTGAAGCTCATTTTATAAAACCCTCACGCATGCACAAGCAGCACGCGAAAAGACCAAACAGCTGTCATCACAGCCTATGAGATAGAAAAGCAGATTCATTATCATACAATGACAGGGACTGAGCACTGATACATTGCTCGCCAAATTGCCTTATATACAACGCCTCTGCCAGTTCACGTGTTACTTTGCTTTTGCTTCTTCGCAAGATTCCCGTAAAGGGCAGTAGCGGTACACACGATCACTCCTTACAATGATATGGCAAATGCGAACCCGCACCGCTTCTCAGTGACAGCTCTTATTGCATTAGACAATCATTCATACATCGGTCTGACTAGCCAATGTACGCCTTGCCACAATCGAGCAATATCAAGTAGACAAGACCTACCAACAATTCAATAATTTCTTTCGCGCTCCTTTACACAATCAGAACTTGGTGCACCACACTAACGAGTACAAAGAAGCGAAAAACTCCGAGTTGCCGAAAACACGACAGGGACCTCAAACCGACAGGCGACGTTCATCAACGAATGAGCCACTCTGTGTACTTGCGGAATGACAACAGGGAGCTTCTCTGTTTTTTCCCTTTGTGCCTGAATCACCGGTGACGTCATGTCAATATTTTCTCAGTAAAGCATCACTTACTGACGTTAACACCAACAAAAGAAAACCCGCAGACATGAGCCTGGATATTTGCACCCTGAAAACTTCCTCAGGAATGAGGTGACCAGACCTGATAAGAGCCAATTTTAAGGTCATATTAGCAATGGCCTTTTTCACTACTTTGGAATGGGCGGAATGAAACGGCCAAAAAGCCTTCTCAGCATGAAGGTAATAACTCAAAGACGCATGGTTTCTGTCAAGCATGAGATGAAGATTTAAAAGTTCAATTTGTCATTGCCAGGAAACTTGGGGGTAAACTTGGGCCCTTGTCCAAACGCTCTCAACTTATCTAAAATAAACGTGGCACATGCAGAGTAGGGTTCATCTGACTTCATTAAAAAACAAACAAAAAATGGTCCACGTGTCTAAAAACGTGTAACGCCTTGTCTTTTGACAAAACAGTGTTCAGGTCTTGGTCAATCTGAGCCGAGAAGATACTCACAGCACAGGGGCTACACACGAAACAATACAAATACCTTCTTTTTATACAAAGAACTTGTCTTCAAAAAAAATTATTGTTGCTCCCTAAAAAATCGAAGCCGGCAAAGTCCTAACGACGAAACATCGCGTACTGAAGACCTGACGACGCAACATGGGAGCAGCGGATGAAGCCGATGTATCAGTGACCCGACGCTACAACCTAACTGCAACGCGAGGCGACGAACCAGCAACCTCGATGTTCTTGTCGACGGCCACAGTGTGACGGCTCACGTTAATACCAGAGCCGACTATTCTCTCATTTGTGGAATGTTCGTCATGAAGTTAAAAAAAGTTAAGCATGCCGGGAGGGCCCCGAAATAAGAACAGCTAGAGGCTACCTAGTAGCGCCAGAGGGAATCCGCACAGCAAGATTTTTTACGTTAACAACAGGCCCCGCCGCGGTGGTCTAGTGACTGAGGTACTCGGCTGCTGATCCGCCGGTCGCGGGTTCAAATCCCGGCTGCGGCGGCTGCATTTCCGTTGGAGGCGGGAATGTTGTAGGCCCGTGTGCTCAGAATTGGGTGCACGTTAAAGAACCCCAGGTGGTTGAAATTTCCGGAGCTCTCCACTACGGCGTCTCTCATAATCATATGGTGGTTTTGGAACGTTAAACCCCTCATATCAATCAATATGTTAACAACAGGGTTTTCCCCGAAAGCTTTGTTGTACTACAGCAGTGCTCGACAGATGTGATTCTTGGTATGAACTTCTTAACCCTTCATGGTACAGTCATCGATCTGAGATCCAAGTCGATAACGCTATCAACAGAACAAACCCTACCGCCACACACGCCGCCCGGAAAGCAAGCCTTGATTGTACTGGAGGATCAAATCACTATTCCCCCTCGATCTGGCATCAACATTTCTATAAGCTCTCAGAAATCAACATGCCTGCAAGGCGTTGTTGAAAGTGACCAGCAGCTGTTGATCAACCACGAGATTGGCGTCGCAGGACGAATAGCTGAGCTGAAAGGGGGAAAGCAACTGTGTTGCTCACGAACTTCAACAACTAGTACAAACACGTGAGCAATGGCATGACGCTTGCCTATTTTGATGATATTGTGGAAGCCAGCAACGCTATCACACTCGCGGAGTCTACTTAACCTGATTCAAGAAGTCTATGTCTTCACCAGAATTTCGACTTCAATCAGAGATTTCTGAAGCACAAGCAAGAGCGGCTGAAAAGCCTACTTCAGCAATACGAGGATGCTTCTCGTCGTCGTCGAAAATTCGGCAGACACCAGTAGCGAAACATCGCATCAGTAACACAGGAGAGTGCCAGACCACTCTGTCAGAGCCCGTACAAAGAACCGACGCGAGAGTGAAAGGCAATAAGGAAGCAAGTTGACAAAATGCTGTGTGACGATATCATGCAACCTTCCAAGAGTTCGTGGGCGTCATTTGTGGTGCTAGTGAAGAAAGACGGCACCATACGCTCCTACGTCGATTGTAGTCGCCTGAAGTAAATCACGTAGAAGGATCTGTATCTTCTCCCACGGATAGACGACACTTTCGATCACCCCGACAACACGAGGTCTTTTAGATGCGGAGCATCTAATACTCGAGGCTTGTAGTGCGGCGCCGTCCGCAAGCTTCCTCCTCCTTCTTCCACCATCTGTGCATCCCTTCCTCCTCTACACACCGCACGCGCTTCACTCCTCCATCATCTGTGCACCCTTCCTCCTCTACACACCGCGTGCGCTTCTCCTCTTCACGAACATTCGCAAGCTGTATAATGTAGCGCGCATGCGCCGTCACGCTTCGAGAACATCGGCAGCTGACGCGCGCGCATGCGCCGTCGCGCTTCGAGAACATCGGCAGCTGACGCGCGTGCATGCGCCGTTGCGCTTCTCCCCCTTCTCGAACATTCGACAGCTGACAGTGCATGCGCCGTCGCGCTGTATATATACTCAAGGTCGGCGCTCGCTCGCTCAGTTGCCGCTCGTCGGTCGGTTTGTACGGCGCGTCGACGTCCAAGGTCGCGGTGAAATGAATTCCAACGAATCCACAAACACAATGATCGACGTCCCTTCGACCAGCGCCGCCCTTTCGCATACGTGTGTACGTGTTCACTCAGTTAACACCCCCTCCTACAACCACGTTAACCAATTTAGCCATCGACCCAACTAAGTCGCAATTTAACACCCCATTTCACAACCACGTTAACCAATTTAGCCATCGACCCAAGTAAGTCGCACTTTAACACCCCGTTAACCAATTATATGCTCCGCATCCTCCTCAGTGTTCCCACGAGGGAAGCTGCGGGCAATTTTTTTCGTCAATGGACCTTGAAACCGGCTGTTGGCAAATAGAAGTTGATGAGAGAGAGCAAGAAAAAAGTGCCCTTATAACACCAGACGGCCTCCTTGAATTCAATAAGATGAATTTTGGTCTTTGCTTGGTACCGGCAACTTTCCAACGCGTTATGAATACTGTATAATGGCAAGATTAAAGTGGCAGGCTTACCTCATGTACTTCGACGATGTTGTGTTTTTATAAAGCTTCGACCAGCATATCTGGTGCCTTGAAGCTGTACTTCAAGTACTCAAGACCGCCTGACTCACTCTCCAGCCAGAGAAGTGCAGCTTCGCGTAAGAGAACTAATGTTCTTGGGCCACGTCATAAGCAAGCCCGTTGTACACCCAGACCCGTATAAGACAAACACCACCGCTGCAATTCCTTCACTCACCGACAAAAAGGCCGTCCGTCGATTTCTCTGTGTCTGCGCCTACTACAACAAGCTTTTCAAAATCTTCGCCCGGATCGCCGAGCCACTGACTCTCCTTACCTGGTCCAAGCTGAATTCGAGTGGGAAACGCCGCAGGAGGAAGCATTTCAAAAACTCAAATGACGGCTGCAGACAACTCCGTTGCTGGTGCATTTCGACGAATTCGTCGAAACAGAAATACATACCGACGCTAGCATTGTAGGACTCGGCGCCGTTCTTGTGCAGGGGACTGATATACATACTGACTCTAGCATTGTAGGACTCGGCGCCGTTCTTGTGCAGGGGGCTGATGGACCAGAAAGGGTCGACAGTTTTGCTACCCGGTCGCTATCAAAGGCGGAGGCCAACTATTTCACAACTTTCTCGCACCTCTTCATTTCTTTCATAAAAACCAACTTGGCTTTCACAAAGGTGCTTCATGTGAGACTCAACTAGCTTTGTTTACTAACGACGTTAGCTCTAGCGCTGACGTACATATACCCGTTGACGCACTATTTTTAGACTTTGAAAAAGCTTTTGACAAAGTTCCTCATGAAGGCTTGTTCTCAAAACTCTTTTGTTTATACCTTGGTCCGCCAGTTTTTCATTGCTAATGCGACTTTCAATCTAACCGTCAGCAGTTCGTTTACACTAATAATATTTCTTCGTCTTTACGCTCCGTTATTTCATGCGCTCCTGAAGGCATTCTCCAAATTTTTTTTCATGTTTAATAACGATTTGCCGACTAATGTTTCCTCTAATATTAGAATTAACGCCGATGAATCTGTCATTTATTACCCAATTAACAACGCATCATATGTGCAGGAACTTCAATCTGATCTTCATAAAATTGAAATCTGATGCAAAACATGGTGAATGTTCCTTAACGCAAACAAAACGCCACTAGTCTTTTTTCATCGCCGACAGTACTATACATCTCCAGCATACTTCATCAACAACACTAAAATTTTATGTGTAACTAATTATAAACACCTAAGTGTCCGTTTTTGTTTGGATTTAACACGGTCTCTTCACATAACGCACAACAATAACGAAGCAAACCGTGCTCTTGACTGCCTGCGCTGAAACCTTCATCTAGTACTTACCCCTGTGAAACTACTCGCTTATCAGTCGCTGATCAGACCAAATTTTGAACACACATGCGCTTTTAGGGGTACTCGTCAGAGTAACAATACTAAATCATTTAAAACAGTGCAAAACCAGGCAGCAAAACTCGTTTTTTCAGATTATTCATATCAGTCAAGCATAACCAAAAGTAGATCTCGTGTTAGCCTCGCCACCCTTTCGTCATGCCACTGTGTTGCTTGTCGGTACTCATTTTAGATTTATCATTGATAACCTTGTACTCTCATGATCAAACCAGCCCATTCAGACCCAGAAATCATGAGAAATCAGTTTACCCGCCAAGTGCTGACACCACTGCGCACCTATCATCCTTTTTTGTCAAGACTGCACAAGACTAGAATGAACTTCCTCCTTACATTGTGCATCACTTTGTTATCATCAACATCAAAGCAGCGAGCGAGCGTCTACCACTTTAGCCCATTGTAGTAGTCAACCCTTATGTAAAACCCCTTCAATGAGGCCTTTGAAGTATTGTAGATATATAGCTAAATATTTGGCCCCATATCTGCATGATAATCTGCAAATGTCGTCAAAAGACGATAGTCTTGCGTAGGGAGAGAGTGAACAAAACATTTATTTGATGTTATGCGCAAGAAAATTGGTGAATTGCATTCTGGAGGCGCTGCGTTAGAGTGCCTCGAGCGTGCAGTGGCGGCGAACGAGCGCATTAAGTCACATCACACGTTAGACATGAGCACCATCTAGCAGTTTTCTTGGAAAACGAAGCGCGTGACTCTGAGGCGGGTGTGCGCGCCCCTCTCAGAGGTGATAAGATGTAGAACTCAAAGTGACGGGTAGGTGCCACCCCCGTTTCGTTATAGGAAAGCGTTGGAAAGACTCGCCTTTTCGTGCAAGCGTTGCATGGTCAGCGCAGCGTGATAAGCGCTGAGGTCCCTAAAATTACTTATGTATGCCCTTTTCTAGTAAAAAAACGCATATGCAGAATATATACGTGTTGGTAAGGTCCCCAGATATGCGCAATAATTGTTTTTAATTGAAAATTGCACAAGTATGAACGCTGAATTTCGAGCAACATTGGTGGGCGCTGCGAATGGGGTTGTTCGTTCTAAGTACCCTGTGCCGGTAAAAATGAACAAACGAACAATTGTACAGGCAAACAGACATAAAGACAGACAGACAGACAGACAGACAGACAGAGAGATCGAAATTTTTGCGTCGAAGGTCCCCCAAAATCGAGAAGGAGTGTCTTGCCATCATTTGGGCTACCTCAAAGTTTCGCCCCTAACTTTATTCGACCGGCCCTTCAAGTTGTAAGCGACCAAGCTCTTTGTTGGCTGACAAGCTTCAAAATAGCCTTCGTGTGGCCTCGCAAGGTGGAGCCCGAGACTGCGAGAATTCGACATTTCCATCGTTTACAAGTCCGGAAGAAGGCACTCCGCTCCGACGCCAACTGCTAGACTTCTGCCCCCGCCGACGCACCACCGCTGTCACCACCAGGATGACTGCTTCTTGAAAACCACGGGCGGAGACGACTTCGTAGAATGACAACAAGCCGATCCTGAACTCAGAGACCTTATAGAATACCTCAAGGGCAGTGCTTCCATTGTCCGAAAAGTTTTCAAGCCTGTACCAACATCGTTTATCTTGCGAAACGGCGTTCTCCAAAAGAAGAAACTCTCGGCACGTCGAGCCAAGTATCTTCTCGTGGTGCCTTTGTCATTTCGACCAGAAGTACTCCTGGCCCTGCACACTGGTCCCACAGCCGGACACTTGGATGTTTCCCGCACGCTTGCCACAATACCAGAAAATTATTTCTGTCCTCGTCTTGCTGCCGGCGTTGCTCGTTACGCAAAGACTTGCCGAGAATGTCAGTGACTGAAGGCACCACCGAAAGGGCAGCTGGACTTCTACGGCCCATAGAGCCACCACGCCAACCGTTCCAGCAAATCGGCATAGACCTACTAGGGCCGTTTCCTGCCTCGACCTATGGAATCAGACGAATCATCATCGCAACCGACTACCTCACACGCTATGCTGAGACAAGGGCCCTGCCTAAAGGCAGTGCATCCAAGGTAGCCAAATTTATGTTAAAAAGATCGTTCTTTGTTGAAAGGTTGACCTTCGACGCCCTGTTGCCAAACGTCACTGTTGAAGAAAACCTCAACGTCACCGTCAACCTTCAGCGCGCGGGAAGAGATCGTCAGCTCACCCACCTGCGCATCAAGAATCGGCAGGCGGCCGACAGCAGCCGTTACAATCTTCGACGACGCTTCATGCAATACCAGCCCGATGAACGTGTTTGGCTATAGACATCGATACGCCGACGTAGACTCACTCATTTAAAAACTTATTTACCGGTACCTCGGACCCTACAAGGTAATTAGACGTCTCGGCTCACTCGACTATGACGTTGTACCTGACAGTGCCACGAACTCTTAATGTCGGCGTGCACTGACCTGAAATGGTTCATGTCGTGTGCCTCAAGTCGTTTCACGCGCGTTAACGAGCTTAATAACTGTGTGCGTTATTGTTTTTCTGTTATTGTACCTAATTGTTTGTACCCATTCATTATTCTTTATTTCTCGCTTTATTGTTGTCAATTTTTTCTTCTTGTATTCCCCCCGCTGTTCATTGTGAGCATTGGGACGATGCTTTTTAGGAGAGGGGTAATGCAACCCGCATTTCTTATTTACACTAATGTTTCATTCGGTTGTCGGCCACAAAGCCTGTCTGGAATGCTAAGCGCAAACTGCGCCTGGTTGTTATAGGAAGTTCACGATTTTAGTAGATCGTTTAGTGAACAATACGTTTACTTCGTGGATACTAAAGATTATTCTGGAAGGTACACGACCACTAGCGATAACGCTAGAAGGTTTGACGCCACGTCTCTAAATGCTGACACGCTTCCCCACTTGTCAGTTAATTGGTGACTGACGCTCTGTTCGCCGGTATCAGTGCCAGGTTTTTGCTGTAATCTCACGTTGTTTATATGTGGCCACATGTTCGGCCCGAATAAACCAATAAATATTCGACCTGCAATCTGATCCTTTCGTCCACGGTATGAACCCATGACAATATCCAAAGAGTGATTCATGATGAGTGGGCGAAGCTCAGAAAGCACATCGGTAAATCATGAATCCCACTCGCAGCGATTCTGAAGTTATGAGGTATCTATCCCAGTGCACTTCAGTGGCAGAAAAGGTGAAGAACATGTGCAGTTTTCTGGCTGGCAAATCATGGCAAAGAGCTCCTGACGGCATTATTACGGCAGCGAGAGGACGTAGAGTTTCGTCCAATCACCTATCATTTAGAGGGTCAGGACACAATCGTACCACGTCGTCTATCCCACTCCTTGACGTCCTTCTGCTTGCGAGATAGCGTGCTGTACAAGAACACCCGTTGGGACGATTTTGCTGACCTTCTGCTGGTTCCTCGAGAAATGCGAGACGACGTTCTTCTCACTTTCCCTGACGGACTCATATTTGGTCACCAGGGCTTCTCACGGACACTTTCCAGATGGAGCCAGACGTACTATTGTCAGTACTTTCAGACAGCGTCAAACAGTACGTCAAGAGTTGTCGGAAATGCCCGCGCTGGTTTTCTTTAGCCTATTGAAGAACCTAGCAAGCCAGTTGACCTGGTTGGCAAGGACATTTTCGGGCCATTTCTTCTGTCTGCTTACATTAAAAAATCGGTGATCATCGCGACAGGCTATTTCACAGGCTACGCTGACAAACAGGTGATTTTCATGAGCTACAGGTTCTATGGCACTGCAATTTTTCATGCGTCACATTGTGTTACGTAACAGATTGTGTTTCCATTATAATAACTAACAGAGAAACAGCGTTTACGGCGTAGCTTATCATCAATGTTCACTGAATTATTAATTGATATTTGAGGTTTAACACCGCGAAACACCATATGATTATGAGAGACGCCGTAATAGAGGACTCCGGAAATTTTGACCACCTGGGGCTCGATAACGTACACCCAAATCTGAGCACACGAGCATACAGCATGTTTGCTTTCATTGAAAAGTCAGCCGCCGTAGCCGGGATTCAATCTGCGGGTCAGCAGCCGACTACTTTAGCCACTAGACTACCACGGCGGGGCTTATGGATGAAGTTTTCAAACTAAATAACGCCAGACACCGAAAGACATGTGCATACCACCCGCAAACGGACATAACAAGTGACTGAATAAGACGCTCGCAGACATGATCGCAATGTACATCGTCTGACAGCACAAAACATGGGACCAGATCTTGCTCACGTCACGTTCGCGTATGACGCTGCCGTGCAAGAGACTACGCAATTCATGCCATTTCGGCTTCTTTACGGCCGTGAAATGCAGACAACGCTTGGCCCTATGCTACCATACAAGACGACAACAAGTTGGCAACTGACGCCCCCCAAAAAAACCGTAGAGCGCGCTGAGGAAGCTCGACAGCTCACGCAACTGCATATAAGCCAGAAACATGAGGTAGACGCACGATGGTACAACACCGGCCACAGAGAGGTGTTGTACAACCCTGGAGACCATGTTTGGCTCTGGATGTCCGTTCGCCGCCTTGGCCTCAGTGAAAAGTTACTGAGCCGGTATTTTGGCACAATAAAGTCTACACCGCGTCATTGACGTGAACTACAAAGTGGTTTGGGGCTTAACACCGCAGGAACGGGTCAGGACACGACTGAGGCCGGACGTTTTTTTATGTTATTCGCGCAAAACCATTCATTGCGCACTGTGCGTAACTTTTTTTACCCTTCACCACTCTTTGTACTTTTTTATATTTATTTTGTGAACTTAGTCGTTCTTTCATTGGCTTTTCCTTAATTGTCATGCTCTTTAATTTCTACTTTCTCTTAATCTGAATTTTCTGTTTTCTTTTTTTCCTAGGTTCCAGCATCAGGGTGAGGCTATGTCTCTTTCTTTCTCTATTTTGTTGTTTTTTTATTTTCAGAAGGGGGGATCGTGCCACCCGCACGTAGTGGGTCCATGGCAAGAGTGGCTCTCGCCCTGAAAAAAAATGAGATCTCGTACTCCTTTTCTGCTCGAGGGCCAGCCGCGACAGACGCATTGTCCAGAAGCTAGCCACTCGGTGGCCATTTAGTTATATATATTGTTGCGTGATTTCGGCTGACTGAAACAGCGCATAGTGGGGCATACCCAAAAAAGGTGCCTCAGACTGAGAGTGAAGAATTGGACGTTGTCAGTGAGCTGCGTTGTAGCTGCGAACTGACTACTGCTATTTTCGACGTGTAAAGAGGTTTATTGGGCGAACCTAACGGGCAGGTGCAAGATTCCAGATGGCGACAGGACGAGGAAGATGGTGGAGCTCGAGCGCTGATCTCGCGGTTCCTTACTCTGCGATGATGCTTGCTGTTCCCTGGTGTTCTCATAATTTCTTCATTATGATTGCTCCCGTCGAGAAAGATGAAGCCATTTTGTCGATCTAACAGGTGGGAACGAGCGGGTCGAAGAAAGGCCTTAGCGAAGAAGGCGATCGTTCCTGCAGCAGTTGGCGCTTTCGATTGCATGGCCTGCGAGAGGGGATTGGCCACACTCATCACCTTTAGTTCTTTATTAGCGGTACAATTTCCTTTTTCTGATTTTTCAGGAGCCATCAATGCCGGACTCCGGCCCCGGCCAGGGCTCGCCCTGGTCGGCCAGTTGCCCTGCAGAATTGGTACCACTGAAGTGTTTCCTCAAGAACGGCGTAAGCAGTTTGCCTGTCGCGCTTGTGCCCACTGATGGTGGAGCCATTCGTTTGAGTGAAACGGAGGTGTTCCAAGGAGAACTTCGCAACATAAGCGGTCATTTTCTGGACATCTCGGAGGCGAGGCGTTTTGGCAAGACTGGCATACTATGCAGGTATTCAAATATTCAACGCTAACAGACTTACTGGCCGCCACGAGATTTCCGTTCAATGCTGTTCGCGATTTTATCCCCCGTCATCTTGCTTGCGTGAAGGGCATTGTTCGTGGTGTTCCAAGTAACATTAGTCCTGAAGCATTCTTAGAGATGGTCTCTCCGGCTGGCGTGATATCTGTCTACAGATGCACCAGACCTGTAGGTGATACGCGAGTCCCTACTTAAAGCGTCATCGTTACCTTTGCTGGTCTCACACGACCCTCTGAGCAGAAGGCCTGGCCTTATCTATTCCGTGTAGAGGCATTGACACCTCGCCCACTGCAATGCCGTAACTGCTGGCGATTTGGACATAGCGCTAATGCTTGCAAGTCCTAATTGAGATGCGCGAATTGCGGTGGGGCACATGCCGCATCAAATTGTCAGGTAGACAACTGCAGGTGTTGCCTAAGTGATGGAGCACACACAGCCACGAAAATAGCTGCCCTGCACGAGAACGTGAAACACAAATTCTAGATATAATGGAGAAACGCCATTGTTCTCGGTGTGAGGCAGCTTCCTACATTAAAGAGCGCGAAGTGGGGTACGCTGCTGCTACGTCACGCCAGTGTGGGTCAATTGAAGCGACGGTCGCTTCCGCAGTGTGGGCAGCGATAGATAAGGTCATGCCGATGATTATGGAACGCCCCGCTGCGGTGGTCTAGTGGCTAAGGTACTCGGCTGCTGACCCGCAGGTCGCGGGTTCGAATCCCGGCTGTGGCGGCTGCATTTCCGATGGAGGCGGAAATGTTGTAGGCCCGTGTGCTCAGATTCGGGCGCACGTTAAAGAACCCCAGGTGGTCGAAATTTCCGGAGCCCTCCACTACGGCGTCTCTCATAATCATATGGTGGTTTTGGGACGTTAAACCCCAGATATCAATCGATGATTATGGAACGGCTTTTCAACACCTTTGCTGAAGGTCTGACCGAGATGCTCGCCGCCAGGGAAACAGCCCTATTCCCTTCTTCGCTGCACACACTGTCACAGTCCAGAGTGAAGCTGAGCACCTCGACAATGAACAAAACAATCGTCGTCAAGATGTTACCCCTGAAACGCTCGTCAGTACTCAGTCGCCGACCCCTGTGGGGCCCAGTGTGTCATTTGGTGACATGAAGCTTGGTAATATCATTATTAAACGATGCAATGCTCCATTTTCTCCAACCAGTTTGCCATTGTCAAAACTAAAAAAGTTATTACTGATACCATCAATGAGAAGGACGTTTTGCGTTCTGCAGTAGATGATTGATGATTGATATGTGGGGTTTAACGTCCCAAAACCATTATATGATTATGAGAGACGCCGTAGTGGAGGGCTCCGGAAATTTAGACCACCCGGGGTTCTTTAACGTGCACCCAAATCTGAGCACACGGGCCTACAACATTTCCACCTCCATCGAAAATGCAGCCGCTGCAGCCGGGATTTGAACCCGCGCCCCGTTTTGCAGTAGAGTCCTATATTAGGTCCATCATATTGCCTGTAAAAGCTCTTCAGTGGAATTTTCACTCCGTATCTTCCGCTTACATAGATCTTATTTATCTCATACAGCAAACAAATCCTAATATAATTTTACTTCAAGAGTCTTGGCTTTCAGTAAACCAAACATTTACTCTGAAATGTTTTCGAACTTTTAGACTGGATCGGCCAGGTAGAGGAGGTGGATCATTGGTTCTAATATCTTCAAAAATGTGTCATCATGTTACTGTAACTTTTGAGCATATTTGTCCGGATTGTGAATTTTTAGGAATAGATTGTTTGTTACCTGACTCCAACAGGATTACAGTGATTATTGCGTACTTTTGCGAATGGAGTAAGACGCACAGATCACCTAGATTGTGTTATCAATAATTCTACGTCAAAATCATTTTTATTGGCTGGAGATTTTAACTCGCATCACATTTCTTGGGGGCTTAAAACAGGTGGCTGTGGCGAAAGATTGTGGAATTTGTTGCAGGATAAGATTTTTTGCTGACGTAACTCTGGACAAGTTACCTTTCTACGCAGGATAAGCTCATAAACATAAGACCTAACATTTTCGTGTGGCCAGTTTATGATTTCATCGTGGGAAACGTTTGATAATGGGACGAGTAGTGATCATGTACCAATTACCTATGAAATAATGCTACCACAACTTTCCACTGCTATCCGGCAACAACGGTTCACCAACTATAAAATTTATAAAACTGTTTTAAACTCCGCGCTCTCGTCATTGAGAGGACGCGTCGGACAGCAACGAGCTGCTTCAGTCGTAGCGTGTCTAAGTGACTCGGTCCAGCCGCCAGAGTTTTGTGTTAAGTACGGCAGCACACCGTCCAATTCAGCTTGGTGGAATGAGGATTGTACGCTTGCGTATAGGCGACGTAGGGCGGCTTGGAAACGTTTATGCCACAACCACACTCCGAAAAATTGGGTTGACTATAAATTCTACGCAGCTCTGTTTAAACGTACAGTTGCAATAGCTAAAGGTAAACACAATTCTGACTTACATTCGCGTTTATAGAAACCTGATAAAAGATCTGCCCTGTAGAGGTTTCTACGGAACAAAATATCGACGCAGGTACCAGCATATTCCCATTCAGTAGTGCTGTCTCCTAAAGAGACAACAGATACGTTAGAGGGCATAGCGAAAGGACTTAAAGCGCGTTTCGCTTCGTCATGCTTGAGATCTGTGACATTCTAAAGCGCAACCTCGGACTTTCGGGAAGTCACTATGGCTGAACTGGCAGATGTCATACTAACTGTAAAGCAAGCGGCTCCCGGTCCAGATCAGATTACAAACTCTATGATTAAATTGATATTTAATTCCCATCCCAAGGAGCTTTTGAATATTGTTAACTGCTGCTTACAGCACACATGGATTCCAAGTGCATGAAATCTTGCTAAAGTTGTGTTGCTACGTAAAACTGCAAGCCTCGGATATGTCTTGGATAACATTTGGCCAATTTCGCTTACTTCAAACCTAGTTAAAATAATTGAAAGAATTCTTTATAGAAGGCTCAGTGAATACATCGCTCGTCAGGACATCCTTTCACCAAGGCAAGTAGGATTTAAACAGGGGTGCTCTATGTGGTCGGCTCATGTTGATTTGTAAAGCCGAATTCGCCTTGCAAAAGTATCTGGTGAGCTTTCTGCATTAGTCACGCTAGATATCGCAAAAGCCTACGGTAGTGTGGAATACAGTACATTAACTTCAAGATTAGTGGACTGTGAGGTTCCCAAGTACATTATATCTTGGGTTCAGGAGTTTCTCTTTGAGACACAATTTTTTTGTTGCCATGAGGGAATTACTTCTGCCTGATATAAGCAAACAAGAGGTGTTCCGCAAGGATCAGTCCTGTCACCTCTTTTATTTATTATAATATTATCATCTATTCCCGTTCATAAAAATGTTCCTCTTTACGTCTACGCCGATGATATTGCTTTTTTCTCGTCATCCTGAGATATCAATAGTTTGTGTCAAATCTTACAGCCATATTTGAGTGAGCTTGAGGTATGGCTTAGTGGGCTGTCTTTTTCACCTAATGTTAGCAAATGTGCTCTGCTTGTATTTCCTCGATTCGTTCCCGTATTTCTTTCACTGCATTATCGAAATGATCCGATTCCACAAGTAACAGCGCTAAAATATCTTGGTATTGTTTACGTGGACAATTTAAATTGGCAGCAACAAATAGAATCAAACACCCGTAAAGCAGAAAGCGCCGTAGGATTGCTCCGCCGGTTTTGCAATAAAAATTCAGGGATGCGCAGGCATACGTTACTTATGATATACAAACTTTACGTACGCCCGATTCTGGAGTTTGGCTGCGTTCTGTTTTCTGGAAGTCCTGTGTACAAATTAAGACCTCTTATATTGCTAGAAAGGCAAGCTCTGTGGCTGTGTCTCGGGCTACCTAGGTGTGTCACGAATAGCGTGCTTTATTTGGAAGCTAGAATTCTTCCACTTGATGCTATATTTCGACAGCTGAATGTGCAAACATTTTTAAAACTTCGCGATGCGCCCTTCTTCTGTTCACAGACAGTTTTCATCAAACATCCAGTTTCTTTCAGCGCCCGTGGTTTCGTTATCAAAGACCCCAAGTCATTTTCGTCAAGTCTCTGTTATCAAATCTTCACGTTTCCTTCCGGCATTTAACTTCCCAAACCCAATGCTCGGTGCCAGTTGACTTAATTTTTGATGATATTTTTCCGAAAAATGCCAAGTTACTTCCAAAGCATGTTCTGGAGGGCCTCCTTCAAGACCATCTCAGTCATTTTCCTAAATACGTAGTGATTTCGACGGACGCAACGCAAAATATTCAGAAGGCTGAAGTGGGTATTTTTTCTCATCAGCTTAATTAGTGTTTTGCGCTCCGATTGCCTGACTTCACACCAATTTATCTCGGAGAATTTCATTCATTCATTTGTGGGGTTTAACGTCCCAAAACCACCATATGATTATGAGAGACGCCGTAGTGGAGGGCTCCGGAAATTTTGACCACCTGGGGTTCTTTAACGTGCACCCAAATCTGAGCACACGGGCCTCGACATTTCCGCCTCCATCGGAAATGCAGCCGCCGCAGCCGGGATTTGAACCCGCGACCTGCGGGTCAGCAGTCGAGTACCTTAGCCACTAGACCACCGCGGCGGGGCTCGCAGAATTTCTGGCTATTACATTGACTCTTCGGAAACTAAATTATCAGCAATAAAAAGCTATTATTTTTTCGTATGCTTTGTCTGTATGTACACATCTAACGTCCGCAAAGAAGTCTCTTCTCAGGATATTTTGGTCTTTCGTACCGCATAGCGTATCAGAAGTTCGGTTTATTTGGGTTCCCGGGCATGCTGGAATTGAACTAAATGAAATTGCTGATTCGCTCGCTTCGGCATCTTTATATTTCTCGATGGTGCTAGTAGCTCCACAGTTTCCTTTTATTACTGCCGAACGATTCAAACGCCTGTTAATCTTAAAAATTACCGAAACTTCGCTTCTACAATCTGAAGAATTTCGGCACTTGCAATTCACAAGGAACACCGCAAAATGCCTTTCCCGTCATTGTGAGGTGACCCTCACAAGCTTTCGCTGTAGAGTTCCTCTGTTAAATTTTTATCTCAACAAATCAAAAGTTTCAATAACTAACCTATGTGTAGTTTGCAATGAACCGGAAACAATGGATTACTTTCTACTCACATGCCGCCGCTTCGCCTCACTGCGCCGAATAATTCTTGAAAGACCGATTGGTATGCTCGGATTGCCAATCAATACATACACCCTATTATTGTTTAGAGCCAGTCAGTTGGGTGTGGGCCGCAGTGCTATTCTGTCAGCGCTACATGAATTCATTCAGGCCACCGGAAGGATACGCTGCTAGTGGTACTTCCAGATATATCCAATTTTTTCTCCCCCTTCCTCATTCTTGTTAATTTGTTTTATATATTCTGGTTTATCGCATTCTTCTGCAATTTTTCACGTTTTTTCAAAGGAGCATTATTATTGTTCGTATCTAATTTCTCTTTATTTTATTTTTTTTAGCAAGCGTTGTAAAAAAAGATCTATTATGAGGTACAGTGTGGCCGATCCCCCATGTGGGTATGAGCCAAGATCTCCTAGGAGACAAGACAAGACAAGACGAGCGGGTCGAAGTATGGCTTCAAGGGGTCCACGTGAACAATATTGTGTCCACGCCGACGATGGTCACCAAGTGGCGTAAGCGGTTCGACAGCGCAATTGACGGGCGATGTGCACTCTACCACGCGGTATGGACCGTGGTATTTTGAAAGTAGCTTGGTAGACAAACCAAGAGCACAGGGTGGTACATACAACCATAAAAGGGTTCCAGGGGCGAACTTTGCGGCAGGAGGGTAGTCGTAGGAGGGTAGTAGTCGGCAGGAGGGGCCTTTTTCTGGCGTTGCTGGTCAGCCGTAGCCAACTGCTTCACTAGTTGGCGGCATTCTTCGGCGTGACGGGTGGCTTCGGACACGGTCGTGCACTCAGATGTATCTGGTGCGTATGGCAGCAAAGTGTCAATTGTGTGCGATGGTTGACGTCCGTATAGAAGGAAGAGTGGGGAAAAGCCAGTGGTGACTTGGGTAGCGGTGTTGTACGCGTAGGTTGCAAACGAAATAACCAGGTTCCTGTTCGTTTGGTCAGATGCCGCATGCGTCGCGAGCACGTCACCCAGGGTTCGATTAAACCACTCAGTTAGGCCATTCGTCGAAGGGTGGTATGCAGTACTCATCCGGTGTACAATAGCACTGACGGAGAAGTGCTTAGATTATGTCGGATAGATATACACGGTCCCGGTCACTGAGGAGCTCGCGAGGAGGGCCGTGACGCAACACAAACCGATGAAGGATGAAAGATGCGACGTCCTGAGCGGTCACCGTAGGAAGAGCAGCGGTTTCGGCGTACCGCGTCAGGCGATCTACAGCAACGATAGCCCACCGGTTACCTGCTGTGGTGAATGGCAGTGGCCCATAAAGGTCAACTCCGACGTGATCGAATGGGCGGTCCGGACACGCAAGTGACTGTAGGGGAGCTGCTCCTTAATTCGGTGGCTGTTTCCGTCGCTGACACTCGTGGCAGCCGCGAATAAACTGTCGAACAAAATTAAACATCCCACACCAGTAGTACCGCTTTCATACACGTTCGTAGGTCTTGAAGACACCGGCGTGAGCGCATTTCGGGTCGGAGGGAAACAATGCACAGATTGTAGAGCGCAGCTTTCGGGGCATAACGAGCAGCTACTTCCTGCGAAAGGGTGAGTAATTGCGCCGGTACAAAAGGCCACCTCAAATGTTTAAGTGCGATGCCTGGCGTCACATTGCTCGAGTGGTTGGACGTGTCGGTACCCCAGATAATACGTCCAGAAGCGAAGTTATCCATGGATAGTCGCGCTGTGCAGAGGACATTACGTCGATGTCAAAGCCGACAGCGCGTGTTCTATAGAAGGTACGGAGGCAGCCTCAGTGAACAGTGGTGATCGCGAGAGCGCATCAGCATCGGCATGCTGGTGGCCGGAACGGTACACGACGTGGATGTCATACTCTTGAAGTCGAAGAGCCCAACAAGCAAGGCAACGTGATGTATCCTTCAGCGACGACAACCAACATAAGGCATGATGGTCTGTAACAACAGCAAACGTGCGGCCATATAACTATGGGCGAAACTTAAGAATCTCCCAAAGTATGGATAAGCACTCTTTTTTGGTAACACTAGTTTATCTCAGCCTTGTTGAGCGTTCTTCTGGCGTAGGCGACGACATACTAAGGGGATCCAGGCTTGCGTTGAGCGAAAACTGCACCGCGAACGACACTGCTGGCGTCTGTATAAATCTCAGTTGCAGCCGTGGGATCAGAGTGGCGCAATATAGGCGGGGATGTCAGGAGACCACGTAGAGTGGCAAATGCGTCATCACACTCGGAAGACCATGACGAGATGTCGTTGGCACTGCCTAAAAGTTGGGTCAAGGGGGCAATTATGGAAGCAAAGTTGCACACAAACCGACGAAAGTAGAATAAAAATCCTACGAAGCTGCGTAACTATTTTACAGTCGTCGTTTTGGGAATTCAGCGACAGTGCGTAGTCTAGCCGGGTCGGGAAGAACGCCATCTTTTGATACGACGTAACCGAGACTGGTGAGTCTCCGAGCAGTGAAGCGGCATTTTTTAAGATTGAGTTGGAGCTACGCATTCTTCAGACACGTGAGGACGTGTTTCAGGCGTACAAGATGTGTTGCGAAATCGGGTGCAAAAACGACGATATCGTCGAGGTAGCAGTAGCAAATGTTTCATTTCAAACCCCGCAGAGTCGAGTCTATCATCCGCTCGAATGTAGCTGGCGCATTCCAGAGACCGAAGGGCATGACATTGAACTCATATAGCCCGTCCGGTGTCACGAAGGCTGTTTTTGGACGATCGGCATTCGCTAAGGGCACCTGCCAATACCCCGAACGCAAATCTAACGACAAAAAAAACCTCAGCAACTTGTAAGCAATCAAGGGCGTCATCAATCCTGGGGAAATGGTATACGTCTTTGCGAGCGATCTAATTTAAACGCCTGTAATCAACGCAGAAGCGAGTTAAGCCATCCTTCTTTTTAACAAGAACGACAGGTGATGTCAATGGACTTTGGGAAGGTCGGATAACGTCACGCTTGAGCATATTGTCAACCTGTTCGGTAATAACCTGACGTGCCGCGGTGGAAACAAGGTATGGTCGCTGTTGTACTGGCACGTTGAAACCTGTGTCGACGCAGGGAAAAAAAACTGAGAGTTCAGTCAAGGGTAGATTGAGCAACGTCACAGGATTCATGGAACTGTTAGAGCAGCTGAAGAAGCTCAGAGCGTTCAGATGGTGATAGTCCGTCAGCGATCGATGAATCAAAAAGGTCGGAAGGTGGTACATTGGAAGGGTTGAGGGCACTGATGGCGTCGTAATCACCGGAAAAATCTGGCAGCATGGTAAAAATTTCCTTATCAATGGCATGCACGTGTCCAAGAGAATCACCTTGAAACAGTTTGACGGTGATTGATGAGGCAAAAAGTACTGTTTACTTCAGAAATATGATTAATAGGAGGAGAAATAGGTGAGGATTGAATAAGGCAGAAGTGATCTTCAATTAAGGAAGAGGCATGATGGTTCAAAGAATGCAGATTCGTCCCTATTTCCGTCACAGAACGCGGGGAGCAACACAGCTGCTGTCGGAGAAATTTCAGTGTATTCTTTGACGACGAGTTTGTGTACGGTGGGCTGAATGCGGCTGGTTGGTTTGTTGTTAAACGGGAAAAGTTGAAGTTCCGATCTTGCACAATCAATAACGGCGTGGTTACGCGATAAAAATCCCATCCAAGTATGATGTCGTGTGAGCATGACAAAGTGGCAATAAACTCTACAGTGTAGTGGTCCTTCGCGATGATCAGTCGGATAGTACAAGTGGCTACATGCTGAACCGGCTCCTCATTCGCTGTTTGCAATGACATCATATCAAGAGGCGTAGTCACTTTTCGGAGCTTGTGGCATAGTTTAGCGTCTATTACAGAAACGGCAGCACCGGTATCCACTAGAGCATATGGTCGAGTACCTTCTACAAAAACGTCGACACTATTTGAAGGCAATGTGCGAGGACTTGAGCATTTTGACAGCGCAGTTCTTGCCTCCTGAACTGAGGCGGTTAGTTAACCTTGCGTTCAGGAGCTGGCCGAAGACGCATGGGTGACATTGAGCGACGACAGGGTGAAAGTGAGCGACCAGGCATAGTACGCGGACATTCCCGTGAAGACGAGCTTGACTGAAGATCCAAATTTTTTAGAAGAGATACAGGAAGGTCCATAAAGCTGTTCTATGTCCGGGTGTGTGTGTATCCCGGCACGCGACGACGGCTGTAATGGGAGATATGGCCAGGACCGCCGCACGCAAAACAGATGGGCCAGTTAACGCGCGTCCACCAAGTATTGGCGACGAGGGGAGTGGCCCATGTGGGGGACGGGTGAGTTGAGGCTGTGGTAGCAATGGAAGGAACCCAGGCGGTGGACGGCTGAGTCGGGGCTGAGGTAGGCGGCTGTCCCTGGAACGGCGGGGGCTGGTGTAGCTTCTGCCGCTTTAGGGCCTCAGCGTAAGTAAGAGGCGCGGTGACGGGGGGCTGCTGCAAGGGCACCGGCATAGCCTTGGAAATCCGCTCTTGGACCACATGTCGGAGTATGAGAGCCAATTGTGGTGGGTGTCGCAGTGGCTGTTGCTGCGAGAGCTCCTGGCGTTGAGCAAAAGGCAGCAGAGAAAGCTGCCAAGCCACTTCCTCTCGCACGAAGTCTTTCATTTGTGCGACAAGGTTCTTCTGGTCAGACATGACGTCTAGTGCGGTCACTGGTTGGATTGTCTGAAATGAGCGTGGCATCTGAGCTCGTTGCATCGGCAACTCATCATAGCTCCTACAAAAAGTCACTAATTCAGTCACAGTGCTAAGAGATCACAGTGCTAAGAGATCACACTTGGCAGCTGGGGCAGCGTACCGAGCGTATCCGTAACGCTTCCACTTGTTACTTCAGGGCCTTCCGGAGCAAGCGCGACAGTCTGCCTGAAAGTTTGTGGCCAAGCTACGTAACCGCTGCATCTTTCCTGCGTTGCTGCACCGCTCTGAAAAAAGGCCAGCCTGTACAGTACCACGTGGCGTTTACGTCACACCCTGGTATCGGATAAAAGGACGCCGGGCCACTGCGACGGACACTTGGCAGCTGGGGCAGCGTACCGAGCGTATCCGTAACGCTTCCACTTGTTACTTCAGGGCCTTCCGGAGCAAGCGCGACAGTCTGCCTGAAAGTTTGTGGCCAAGCTACGTAACCGCTGCATCTTTCCTGCGTTGCTGCACCGCTCTGAAAAAAGGCCAGCCTGTACAGTACCACGTGGCGTTTACGTCACACCCTGGTATCGGATAAAAGGACGCCGGGCCACTGCGACGGACACTTGGCAGCTGGGGCAGCGTACCGAGCGTATCCGTAACGCTTCCACTTGTTACTTCAGGTTGGAACTTTCTCGATTTTTAGTGCACTCCTTCAATTTGCATTTTGCTGTCCCTTGCTGCCACTACAACTGTTGTTGCGTGTTACTTACCAACATTGACGATGTCAGGAGAACTTGATGCCTTGAAGCGTGATTTTCGTAAAGAAATGAGGGAAATGAAAACTAGTATGGATTTCATCAACAAAGAGTTTGAGTCTCTGAAAAATGAATGCACTGAATTAAGAAAGGAAAATGCCACTCTCAGAGCAACGCAGGAAGCGCTCCTGCAAGAAGTTGAAGCATTGAAGAAGAAAGCCCATGAAAATGCATTGAGTATTACAGCGCAGGAACAATACTCTAGAAATAAGAATATCGAAGTCAAAGGGGTTCCGCAGGTAGCAAACGAGAGCCTTGAAGGCATACTCAGCAAAGTGGGCGATCTGATAGGTGAACCAATAAGGAAAGATGACATTGAAGTTTGCCACCGGTTGCCTACGCGGAGTGCCGATTCTGACCCTAACATTTTAGTCGTTTTCAACAACCGTGCTAAGCGAGATGCTATCGTCGAAAGGGCCAGAAAAAGTAGGTTCACTGCAGCAGACATCGGCTACACGAAAAAGCAGCCGGTCTATATTAATGAGCACCTCTGCCCGCGGCTGAAGAAGCTGCTTGGGATGACCATAGCAAAAAAACGGGAACTGAACTGGCGCTTTGCGTGGGCCAAAGGTGGCAAAGTTTTCGCGCGGCAAACGGAAACATCACGCATTGTGCGGATTGCATGTGAAATTGACCTAGAAAAAATGGTCGATCAAACGCCTACTAGCTAATTGCACACTTGTGAGTGCCACTTTCTGCATTTTACTTCGTTGTTGTGATAAATTATGCTTTATAAACTGGATATTTCGAACCATGGCGACTATCTGAAATTTTTACACTTAAATGCGCAGTCCGCGAGGAATAAATACGACGAGTTGACTTTGTTTTTTGATGCATTTTCTTTTAACTTCGATGTAATAATGTTATCAGAAACTTGGTACAAATATGCTGACGACGTACTTAGCGTTCCCGGATATCAAACTTTCTTCTTAAACAGACCTACACGTCGTGGTGGAGGCGTGCTGCAGCTGGTATCGAATGAGCTGTCATGCACGATGCTACCAGAATTCTGCCTTATAGCGCCAGACTATGAAGTTTTAAGTGTGCAATGTAAAAAATATGTTTTCGTTGTTTTATACCGCCCGCCAAACGGAAATATCGACGCATGCTTTCTTTTTCTCGAAAGGCTGCTAAGTTTCATCTGCCTAAACGACCTGTACCTCGCGATAGGTGGTGACTTCAACGTTAACCTTTTGCAAAATACCAAATGCGCGCGTGATCTACAACTTATTTTTCAGTCATTTCATTGTAGAAATGTGATAACAACACCTACGCGCCTTAGCAGCACTTCCGATAGCCTCCTTGACCTTTTTATAACAAACTGCACTAACGAAGACACGAAAGCAGGTACTATCGTAGCTGACATGGGTGATCATTTGCCAATCTATATGTTCTGTCCATTCAGTGCATCTTCTGGGGGTGCTCGTCACTCCAAGACTTTTCTTGTCCAGGAAATAAACTATAAAACGCTAAGCATGTTCCGTAACGAAATTGGAAACGTAGATTGGACAACCGTGTTTCACTGTAATGACCCTGATAGAGCATATAGCACGTTCCTACACATTTTGAAAGGTGTCTATGAGAAGTGTTTTAAGTTTAGAACCGTACAAAAATGTGCGAAAGGTCGCAAACCTTGGCTTAATAACGAGTGCGCAGTCATGATACGCAAAAAGAACTTACTATATAATAATTTTGTCAAAACAAGGGACCCATGTGAGTTTGCGGCATTCAAGAAATATCGCAACCAGGTAACAAAGTTCTTGAGACATACTAAAAAAGTTTATTTTGAAAACCTTTTCAGTCAAATAAGTAGTCGGAGCGACTTGCTTTGGCGCGAAATTAACCAGTTGTTAAACCGCAACAACCGCCAGATTGCTGAGCTTGAGCTAATACATAATCACAGGGTCATAAAAGGCGTAGAACTTGCAGATCAGTTTAACGATTATTTTACTAGTCTGGAAAAAAGCGATTTTAATATTGCCGCGACTGAATTTTTAGGTCCGCGCAATGCATACACAGCTTTTTTTGCGCCCACAACTTCCGATGAAGTCTTCCAAACTTTTATGTCCTTAAAAAATAGCAAAGCACGTGACATAAACGGGTTACAGATAAGACCGATAAAGTTTGTGGCTGACATCTTATCACCTGCACTTACTCACATTTTTAATCTTTCAATATGTGCCGGAATCTTTCCTCAGGAAATGCAATGCGCGAAAGTTAGCGTCATTTTCAAATCTGGTGACAGAAATGTATTCTCGAATTATCGGCCAGTGTCTGTTCTCCCTGTTATATCAAAAGGATTGGAAAAAATTATTTGCAAAAGAATAACGGCTTTCTGCGATAAACACTTGATCATAACAGCGCAACAGTACGGTTTCCGTGAAGGAATGTCAACAGAACTTGCCCTACTAACACAAAAAGAGTTAATCTTGAACAGTTTTGAAAATAAACAATTTATGTTGGGTATCTTTGTTGACTATTCTAAGGCGTTTGACCGCCTGAATCACCGCACTTTATTTACAAAACTAGAACATTACGGATTTCGTGGCACTCCTCTTGAGTTAATAATTTCGTATCTAAAGCACAGAAGGCAATGCGTTGCCATCATGTCAGAACAATCTACACTACAAAAAATAACTCAAGGAGTACCGCAAGGTAGCATACTGGGGCCCATACTATTCAACATTTATATTAATGATATAACAAATATTTCTAATGACGCTGACTTCATAGTTTATGCAGATGACACCAGCATTTTCTTGAGATCAAGTGACATAAGTACTCTCTCGGTCATCTCTAACAGTGCACTGAAATGCTTGGCCGAATGGAGCTTCGTTAATTCATTAAAACTGAATACAGCAAAAACTAAGGCGGTCCTTTTCACCCCGCCGCAACGACATGATTTTAAAGATTTCAGATTGGAGCTTGGATCTGTTCGCATAGAACTTGCATCAAACGTCAAAACCTTGGGAGTTGTTTTTAACAATCATCTCATTTGGAATGATCATGTTGATCACATTGCCACCCGTTTAGCGAAAGCCTGTGGGGTGCTCTGTAGACTGCGCTATACTTTACCGCGGAGCGTTAAACGCATGATTTATAACGCCCTATTTTCCCCTCACTTAACGTATTGTCAGTTAGTATGGGGTGACACTACAAAAGCCAATTTACATAGGTTGAGTGTGCTTCAGAAAAGAGCAGTTCGTCACATAGCAAATGTTCAGTATGATGCCAATACTGGAGAACTATTTTCCACCCTTAAGATCTGCCCCCTCGAAAATTTCTATAACGTTAACCTCGCTTTAAAATGCCAAAAATACTTCCGATGCAACAACCTTAGTTTTTTGTTATTATGCAAGCTGACTATACCTAAAGCTATCTCATATAACATAAGGGAGAGAGACAGATGGCTCATACCTTTTTCGCGAACGAAATATGGGGTGAGCAGTCTGTCATACCTTGTGCCACGCTTGCTCAACGAATTTGAAAGAAATGGCATTTGCATACAAAGATCTTCAAGAAGTGCAATAAAACGGTATGTGGGTGAGCACTTATCTTCAAAGTAGTAGTGCGCGTTACGTTAAGTTATTTTTATCAAAAAATTTGCCTGTTATACAAGCTTCTCAGTTTGTTAAGATGTTTACATACATGATGCATAATGGTCTTTATTGCGCATACAAATTTGGTACATCTCATTTGTGCGAAATAACCTGTGCATTCCATTATTCTACATTATTTCCGCTTGCGTTATGCACTGTTTCATGATTTTTTTTCTTTTTTTTTTTTTTGTAATTTGTTTTTTGTAATTACTTTGTAATTGTATTCATTTCGATGTGTGTCTTTATTTTTTGTTAACTACTCTGCTAGATGTGATAACCGAAAATGTTTAATAGAAATGTGAAATTAGAGATGTTTAAATGCATGGTAGGTTGTTCTTGGCTGTCGAGAATTGGGGCAAGGACCTTTGTCAAGCTGCTGTATAGCAGCTTTTTGTTCTTGTCCTCGTGTTCATTATCTTGCTGTAATGAATGCCAAATAAAATTGATTGATTGATTGATTGAGATTTTGCGAGAAGCATCTGGAAAACGTCATTGTCGACATCCTTCATAATGTGCTGTAGCTTTGCACTCTCGCTCATGGAAGTATCGACACACCGGCAGAGATCAATCACATTTTCTATATACGAGGTGAAAGTTTCACCTGGCTCCTGTGCCAGTGTGCGCAGACGTTGTTAGGCGCGTAGCTTCCGTGAGGCAGGGCGACCAAAAACGGCACATATCGCCTCCTTGAAGGCAGATCAGTTCGCGAACTCGGTTTCGTGGTTCGTACACCACAGCTTGGCCACGTTGTTGAGATAAAACTTGACAGTGCCCAACTTATCAGCGTCATCCCACCTACTGGGTCCCCTGACTTTATCGTATGACGCCAGCCAGTCCTGGACATCCTGGTCTTCGGTGCCCGCAAAGATTGGGGGATCTCGCTGGTGAACCGGGCCGGGGCAAGTAGCGGCCACGAGAGGTACGGCTTGTTGGGTGGCGATAACTTGCATGGTCGACGGCAGGGTGCGGGATCAGAGTTCCAGGGTGTATGCGATGTGGTTACCCAGCACGATCCACCAAATGTAAAGAGGTTTATTCGGTGAACCTAACGGGCAGGTGCAAGATTCAAGATGGCGACAGAACGAGGAAGATGCTGGAGCTCGAGCGCCGATCTCGTGGTTCCTTACTCTGTGATGGTGCTTGCTGTTCCCTGGTGTTGTCATAATTCCTTCATTATACACGTAACATTTTCGTGAAGGTGCTGGTACTCTTTTGACAACGGAGCTATGCAGTGGACGCCTCCTTAAGTCTGCTACCATGGCTCCGTGTGAGGATACGACTTTTCTACCTACCTCGGAAACGACAGCACAGCAACCCGGTACGTCGGTCTAACGCAACCCCGTGATCCCGGTACCTTTCCTGAAGAAAACAACGCCAATGTGGACAAGTGGCTTAGTATGTGCGAGCACGTAAGCAAGCAATAAGGCTGGGAACCAACCGTTATGCTTGCGAATGTCATATTCTATCTTAACAAGACCCCTCGTATTTTGTTTGAAACCCACGAGCACGAAATAACAAGCTGGGAAATGTGTAAACAAAAGTTCCACGACCTTTTTGGCAATCCATTTGGAAAACAGCTTGATGCCCGAAAGCAATTGGCCGTACGTACACAGACGTCTACTGAGCCCTACTCGACTTATATTCAAGACGTCTTAGCATTGTGTCAAAGGGCTGATCCCAACATGACTGAGGCCAACAAGATGTCAGCACGTTTTAAAAGGAATCGCCGACGATGCGTTCAGCCTGTTTGTATTTACGAACGGGACGACCATCGACGCCATGATCAAAGAGCGCCGCCGTCTCGAGCAGGCGAACAGTTGACGCATTTTTCACCGCTTCCAGTACCTACCAAACACCCCTGCAGATCGTCTTGTGAAGCCACTCCTTGTCAGCTGTCCACAACCGAAGACCCGGCTGCCAACAAACCGACGTTGCCCAACGCCTCAACGCCAGCTGCCTCCTTCATTCAGGCTGTTGTCCTCCAGAAATTCGCTAACTTGGATATCCTGTCCACTGCACCCACCCTAGATAATACTGATCCCTCGATAGCTTCTGTAGATATGAGACGTCGCCTTCCGTACTCTATTCGAATAAGAACCCCATCTGAATGGCGAACAGCTGATGATAAGGCAATCTGCTTCCGCTGTGATCGCGCAAGACACATCGCTCATTACTGCCGCAGCCAGTGGACATCTATGCCTTCTGTCTCGTACCCCACTTACAATAACTCATTCCGTCCACGAAACCACCGTTATCCGACCCACATTGAGTCTAGAGCATTCACTGCCCCTGAGGACTACGGTCATCCTGTCCCGTCGTCGCCACCGCCTCAAAGCCGCCCTCCTCGTTCAAATACTTAACGCATCGCTTCCGTAATACTTCGCTTCCGTAACTACGGAAGAGAAAAAAAACACAAGGAAAGAAAAGAGCGCTGACTTTCAAGAAAGATTTAATATCACAGTGGTGTACTTATATAGGCGAAAAAATGAGGAAATCGGGCATGCGTAGAAGGGTGCAGGAAGAACCACTGCGATACGATGTCAGCAAAACTCTCGTCTCTTGTAAAATGGGCTGAAAACAAATACACATGTAGCTTAAAAATAATCGAGACACGCAATCTATTTTTGCAACAGCGCAACCGATGGGCAACTGACACATTTACCGTAAAACTTGCTTATTTGATATGCTTCAATGATCTCACGCGTGGCCTGCGAGTTGTGCTTGCTTAATACCTCGCAACGCTCTAAAACTGGCACGCAGCCGCAATCTCGGCAGTGAATTCCAAGGTATCTTTGAACTACGTTGTGCACATTATTATTGGGCTCTATTAAACGGCCATTGAAGCACCTTCCGGTTTGCCCTATGTATACCATTCCGCACGAAAGCGGAATGAGATATATGACACCAATAACACAAGGTACAAAGCGCGTTCTGTGTTTCACAGTGCATCTTCCTCTAATAGCAGCTGAATTATTCACCAGCTTACAAAGCTTCTCAAGCTTTTCTGGGGCGGAAAACACAACAGCGACACCAGCGTGTTTACCGTTTTTTTTTCAGCCGAGGTGACATGTTATGCAGATAAAGAACTGCAACACATTTCATGGGAACAGACGCGTTTTGAGGCTGAGATTGCCCTCCTTGGTTTTTAATTTGCTTCAAAAATTTTTCCGCAACAACAGAATCAGGAAGTAACCTGCACTTAAGAGGTGCTCTACCTGTGCTTTGAAGCTGCATTGCATCGAGTGCGGGCATGACCTTTTAAAAGAATTTACAAGGCAACTTTTAATGATACCCCTTTTCACCAATTTTGAATGAGCTGAGTGGAAAGGTAAAAGGGGTTTACCACTTCTAGGTAAAAACAGCCAGCACAAGTGATTACTTCTAAGACGGAGTGTTAGGCCAAAGAACCTAATCAAATTTCCAGACGGTAGCTCACGAGTAGGTTCAAGAAGATACAAGTGCTTCTTAAACAATTCTAGAAGACTCAGGGCAACAACTTCAAAAACAGTATCCAAACAATTAATAAATTAATGAAATTATCAACAAACCTACAGGCCTTCACAACGAGAGACAAGTCGAGATCTTTTCGAACGTGGCGATCCTTATGCGCGAGAAAGATGTCACTCAAGACTGGTGCCAAACACGAACCTATGTAAATGGCATTTTTATATTAATTTGTAGGTTAAGCTGTCCTACCAACTTACCCAAGTTTCCACGCTTTATAACGTTCAAATACGCGTCGCCGCTCTCCCTCGCCATCGTTTAACCGTCGCATGTCCCCGGAAAACTAGGCTGCGCAGCTTCTGGAGGTGAAGCTGCCCTGTCGACCTTACCCGAAAATCCTCTGTTGCCCTTACGTTTGAACCGGAACACCCTAGAAGTACATTTTGATGGCACACTTGTTGAAGCTTTGATAGATACGGGCGCTCACGTCTGTATAATGAGTTCGTGTTTTCGTCGTCGCATGAAGAAGGTCCTCACGGCCCCCTTGACCAGTGTCGTCCAAGTTGCAGATGGTGCAACAGACCCTGTCGTCAGTATGTGCACAGCTCAACTTAACGTAGCCGGTCATCAAGTGGTCGTCCTTTTTACCGTGCTTGCAACATGCCCCCACGACCTCATACTAGGCCTCAATTTTCTCGCCGCCAATTTTGCTCTGATTGATTGCTCCGCTGGCGTGCTCCGCCTTGAACTGCCACAAATCACTGACGCCCCGTACCAACCAACCTACATGCCGATTACAATGCAGCGACATTGTTCACCTGCCTTTCAAAACTCAGACGTACATCAATTTTCTGTGCTCACCAGCTTCTAGTAGCAATATATATATATATATATATATATATATATATATATATATATATATATATATACATACATATGCAAGAAAGAGACGACTAAACTTTCACGGAAGCGTCTTTACTTAACGTTTTCAGCTGGTGGACCAGCCTTCGTCAGAGTAGTGTGACAAAAGTTCATACATGGCTTTAAAGGCTCCTTTCAATAACAGGTCGGCGCCATCTGCGCTGGTTAGCATTACAATGCGCATCTTAAAATGTCACGTGCTTCAGAAAAAGAAAAAAGATAAAAATGGGAAAACCGGAAGGGTAGACACATACTGAAGACATGGCTGAAGATTCCTTTACATGACATTTTATGATGCGCGTTGTTACGCTAACCAGCACAGATGGCGCTGACCTGTTATTGAAGGAGCTTTTAAAGCCATGCATGAACTCTTGTCACATTAGTCTGACGAAAGCTGGTCCACCAGCTGACAACGTTAAGTAAAGACGCTTCCGTGAAAGTTTCACCGTCCCTTTCTTGCATACAATACGTCGGTCCAGCGTGAATGACGTTCAATGGATCTGGTATATATATATATATATATATATATATATATAAGGGTAGAAGTGTGTAACGAAGGGCTTGTTTTTCCGTGTTTTGACCCAATAATAATGAGATCTAACAGACGGTAATGCCAAGGAGTGTATAGGGGAAGTTATTAGAACCAATCGAATGTAAATAAGAACAAAGAAAAGTGGGTGAAAAAAACAAAAACCCGTGAGCAAGAATTTAACATACGACCTTCGAATAACGCGCATAACGCGCACAAAAGCGCATAAAAGAGTGTTTCACACTCGCCGCTTGGCTTATAGATGGCGCTTACTGACACTCCTACTTCTAAATTCACATATAAACCAAAAAAACTGGATAGAGGGAAGGCCGCTGTGATAGCTTTGTGGTTAGAGCATCGAACGCGTTATTTGAAGGTCGTAGGTTCGATTCCTGCTCACGGCTGGTTGTTTTTTCACCCACTTTTCTTTCTTCTTATTTACATTCGATTGGTTCTAATAACTTCCCTAATACATTCCTTAACATTACTGTCTGTTAGATCTTATTATTATTGTGTCAAAACACGGAAAAACGAGCCCGTAGTTATACATTTCTTTCCCTTATTCATTAACGAGGGTCTCGTACTGGCAGACGTGGTGTCATTAGGTTGTATACGACGGACTAATGATCAGCTGCCCGCTCGTAATAAGTTCACGTGCTACGTGACGCCACAAAAGCGAATAAAAGTGTGTTTCACACTCGTCGCTTGCTTATAAATGGCGCTGACTGACACTCCTACTTCTGAAATTCACATATAAACCCACAAAAGGGGATAGAAGGAAGGCCGCTGTGATAGTTCAGTGGTTAGAGCATCGAGCACGTTATTGGAAGGTCATAGGTTCGATTCCTGCTCACGGCTGGTTATTTTTTCACCCACTTTTCTTTCTTCTTATTTACATTTGATTGGTTGTAATAACTTCCCCTGTACATTTGTTGGCATTACTGTCTGTTAGATCTCATTATTATTTTGTCAGAACACGGAAAAACGAGCCCTTAGTTATACACTTCTTTCCCTTATTCATTAACTAGAGTCTCGTACTGGCAGACATGGTGCCATTAGGTTGTATACGAGGGACTATTGATCAGCTGCCCGCTCGTAATAAGTTCACGTGCTACGTGACGCCACAAAAGCGCATAAAAGTGTGTTTCACACTCGTCGCTTGCTTATAGACGGCGCTGATTGACACTCCTACTTCTAAAATTCACATATAAACCCACAAAAGGGGATAGAAGGAAGGCCGCTGTGATAGCTCAGTGGGTAGAGCATCGAACGCGTTATTCGAAGGTCGTAGGCTCTATTCCTGCTCACGGCTGGTTATTTTTCACCCACTTTTCTTTCTTCTTATTTACTTTCTATTGATTCTAATAACTTCGATCCCCTGTACATTCCTTGCAGTTACTGCCTGTTAGATCTCATATATATATATATATATATATATATATGTATATATTTATAGAAAAGAGAGAGAGAGAAAGAGGGAGAGAGAGAAAGACAAGCATAGAATTAAGGGCTCGTTTTTCAAGTTTTACACAATATTAATGAGATCTAACAGACAATAAAGCCATGGAAGATAGAGGGGAAGATATTAGGCCCTTTGTAATGTAAATGAGAAGAAATAAAAGTTGGTGAAAAGGTAACTTGCCGTAGGCATATTCCGAAACTGCGACCTTCGAATGACGCGTTCGAACCTCGATGCTCGTTCAAATAACGCATTCGATGCGAGCATCGAACGCGTTATTCGAAGGTTGCAGGTTCGAATATATATATATATATATATATATTTGTGTGTGTGTGTGTGTGTGTGTGCGTGTGTGTGTGTGTGTGTGTTGTGGTGTTTTAAACGGGGAATTCGGGCTCTGAGTGTGAGCAGCTAGACGGAAGAAGCCGAGTGCCTGCAGAGTGAGTCATTTTTCAAGCGAGTTAACTGCAGCCGCAACAAAGTGTTGTCTCTGTGAGGGAGCCACATCGCTGACAACTCTTACTGTTTTGCTTGGTCTCAGGAGCTGCAAATCATACAAGTTATTGACCGCCGCCACTGTCCTTAAAAGGAAGCCATTGACATAGTTAGAGACAAGGCTGGCATTATAGTGCGCTACACTTCTAGTATAGACTCAAATCTATTGCAGGCTACAACGTAACCGATAACAAAGTTAACGACGTAACCGATAACGACGTTCTCCCTGATCGCAGAAATTTCAGCATTTAACGAAATGACCGTACTGATAGGCGGGGTGGAGGGGTTCTTCTCGCAGTAAAAAAAAACTTTACAATCGTATGCCATCAAAGTACACTCTAACATAGAAATTATCTGGGTAGCATGCTTAACAAAGTCCGCCACACTGCTCATGGGAAATTGTTACCGACCTCCAGACTGTAAACATTCATTTTTGGAAGAACTGTGCAGTAGCATCACTGAGGCCATCCATCTCTGCCATACCGATTCCATATTCATCTTTGGTGATTTCAATTTTCCCGCGATTGACTAAAAACCAGTTGTCTTCCCCTTGCCGCATGTCTACAGAATTTATCAACCTAACCTTACACTTTAACTTATCGCAAATGGTGAATCAGCCCACTCGTGGTTCAAACACCCTCGACCTAATTCTCACCTCTGCTCCTGAAACAGTAAACACCATGCTGAACATTGATGGATTCAGCGATCACTGTCTTCTTCAAGTAACCCTTAACATTCAACCACCTTTTTCTGGCATTACACATGAAAAAATCCGCGATTATAATAAAGCTAACTACAGCAAAATCAACTCCGAACTAGAAACCTTCTACAATGACATATTCCTGCCATCCTCTTCCAGTCGTGACGTCAATGATAACTGGATGCTGTACAGAGACAAATTATGCGCACTGGCAAACCGGTATATTCCACTTGTTTCGGTCAAAAATGATAAAACAAACCCCTGGTTTACTAAATCCATCCGGCAGCTTAGAAATAAAAAGAAGCGCCTACACCACGCTGCTAAACGACTTGGTACGTCCTCTGCATGGGAGGCGTACAAAAATGTTCTGAAAATATACTGTTCCACAATTAAATCAGCTAAACTAAAGTATTTCTCTAATGATTTGCCTTCCCTTCTGAAATCAAATCCCAGAAAATTCTGGAATCAAATATCTGCGGAACACGATGTTAAACAGATTTCCTTGCTAGATGATCACCATGCTCCCCTCTCAGATAGTCATTGCACCTCAGCATTTAACACGTTCTTTTCATCCATTTTCACCCGGGAAGACCACGCCGACGTTCCGAACGTTCCCGATCTCAACATAGATTACATGCAACCTATTGAAATAACGCCTGAGGGTATCGCACTTCTTGTCACAAATCTTAAACTGTCTACTTCAGCTGGCATTGACGGCATAAATTCCAAACTTCTGAAAAACACCCTTTCTGTTTCTGTTAATATCCTGTATCACCTTTTCAGACAATCATTAGCAACAGGCCAGCTTCCCATTGACTGGAAGATTGGTAAAATAGTCCCTGTGTTTAAAGCTGGCGATAAACATTCACCCGAAAGTTATCGCCCCATCTCTCTCACGTGCATCTGCTGCAAACTCCTGGAACATATAATCGCTTCTCATGTTTTCAGGCACTTAGAATCTAACCATTACTTTTTTATCAACCAACATGGATTTAGAAAAGGTTTTTCGTGCGAAACACAGCTGCTGGATTTTACGTCAGAACTACATTGCAACATGAACAATAACCTTCAGACTGACTGCATTTTTCTCGATTTTTCAAAAGCATTCGATCGCGTACCCCACAGTCGTCTGATTTCTAAATTATCTTCACTCCGATTAGATTCGCTCACTTCATCTTGGCTTCGAAACTTTCTTTCACTACGCCAGCAGTTCACAGTAATAAACAATATCCAATCCCCTCTTTCCCACGTAACCTCAGGTGTACCGCAGGGGTGCGTCTTCGGCCCCCTGCTGTTCTTAATTTATATTAACGGTTTGCCAATCAGCACCTCATCTCGCATGCGAATTTTCGCCGATGATTGCATTATATATCGCTCAATAACCTGTACCGATGATCACCTAATACTGAAAAATGATGTCAACAAGATTAATGATTGGTACAAAAAATGGCTTATGTCGCTAAACAAGCAGAAATGCAAACTTATGTGTTTTACACGCAAGCAACATATTTCTAGCCATTCGTACATAATTGATGACTACCCTCTGTCGTACGCATCATCCTACAAGTACCTCGGTATTCATTTCACACCAAATCTTTCTTGGTCACACCATATCACCACCATTTGTGCGAAAGCTTCAAAATCATTGGGTTACTTACGCCGCAACTTGCATTGCTGCCCATCCCATGTTCGGCAGCTAGCTTATCAAACCTTCGTTCGACCACAACTTGAATTCGCCGCATCGATCTGGTCCCCATACCAAAATTACTTAATAAACATGCTTGAAGCTATTCAAAATAGGGCAGCCCGATTCATCTCACGAAATTACGACTACAATAGCAGCATAACGGAAATTAAACTTTCCCTTTCTCTTCAACTGTTGAGTACTCGGCGGGTTATTTCTCTCCTATGCCTCTTCCATAAGTATGTTTACAGTAACAAACCATTCCCATTCCAACTCGATAAACCTTGCGTTACATCTCGTAGGCTGCATAATAACTTAAGTTTCACCCGATTATAAGGGTCAACGGACGCCTTTAACTCATCGGCTCTTCCTGGCGTCATCCGCTTGTGGAATGATCTCTCGAATGACATCGTATATGAATCAGACCCCGAAAAATTCAGACAACTTCTTCACTCTTTCTTTCAGTCATAGACACTTCGATTGGTTCCTTTTTACAAGTATTTGTTGCACCTCCTGCATCGTCCTAGTGTAATTATATTCATTCGTTTTTTTCCCATTTCCTCCCGCTTACAGCTTAGGGCCTTGTATTCGTTCAGTAAAGCGCACACGTTTTTGTTTCACTTTGTGACCGCCTGCATTTTCCTACTTTATAATGTTCTTATACACACGAGAAAAACTCTCTTATCGCCCTTTATTATCCTGTATTTCTTAAACAAGAACAAATTGCTTTCTGCGCGCTGCTCTAAAATATGTTTGGCTACGTGTGTGCTAGGTGTTTTTTGGTAAGTGTATTGCGGATATTTGTTCTCCTCCCACCAGCAATGTTCCGATGTGTAACTTCAAATGACTTTTTGTACATTTTCTCTTTAGTGACATATAACGCGTTATTTTTTGTTGAGTTCTTTCAAAGTTTGATGTTTCCTTACGGTTTTGTCGCGACACTCACCCTTTGTAACCCCCCTTACACAATGCCCTGCAACAAGGGCCTGTAAGGTATTTTTAAATAAAATAAAATAAAACTGTTGTGGAAAAGGCAGCGAGTAAGGCTATGTATAAGCATATATCTAACCATTCGGACTGTTTGGCACAACTTTTTTCTAATCAGATTGTGCAAAGAGTACAGACAACTACAAAACCTGCACTATCTGACATTACCAGCGATGCCACTCAGCTACACAATATAGTGTTGTACGAACTTACTCTATTCGCAGAAAAGGCTAAGCGCTAAGGAACACAGGTGCACTTGGACCGATATACGCTTGAGCCGAGCACAAGTGCTACAACGGATATGGAACTCAATATGCGAACTTATAAACCTACCAGATTCCCTATCTCCGCCGATCTCAAGTACAAAACAGAAAAGACTGAATCAGCTATTACGCGTAAAGATCCTAAGAAGGGCGCGGCATGCGCCTCTGCGGTGCGCTAAACACCATTGGTCAGTTGACGGTGCTGCAGTGAAACTGCCATTCTACTATCTCAGCCTCAACCAACTTACAATACTTTTTCAGTCATTTCAATCTTGATATTGTAATTCTCGATGAAACTAGGCTTGCACCAGACCACAATTTTCACCTTGCAGGTTTTCTACATATTTGCACAGTGCGAGACTACGAATAGTTACGTCGCAACTACTCGAAGTCTTGCGCTGTGCAAATATGTTTATTCCTAATGGCAAAATAGCCCAAGCATCTGTCTTTGAAGGTTTTCATTCTGTTCGATTAAATCGCCCAACACCTGGTAGTAGTTTATTGATTCCTGTATTAGGAAAATTACGACATAGGACGAAACTGCCTTGCAGAATGTTAGACTCAGATTGTGAAGTCGTAGCATTTGATTTGTGTCTCCCCGGATGCAATCCTTTTTCAATTATAAATCGTTACTTCACTTTGGTGTGCAAAGTACACGTTTTCTTTACAGTGTTTTGGTAGCATGTTGTCAAGGGTCCCGATAATTAGGCAGGCGATCACCAGGCTAATTCCAAGGGCCGAAGTATCGGCCCCCCGAACTGCACTACAAAAGCGTAAACAATTTAGAAGTGGTCCTATTTGGCGCGCCAGCGGACGCCGGCTGTGGCCAAAAGAACAAGTCAAAGCCGAGAGTTGATAATTAAAACAAAATTATAATCTCAATAGTGGCAGATCAAAACGATACACAAATATGCACACTCGACAATAGTTGAATATGATATGTCACCAATCAAACAACGCACTACACAGTACAATCAGCCACACTCGAAACAAGGGACACAGACAACAATACGCACTACAATGCAGTCGCATGCATCGAACAACCAAGACACTCAAAGACTAAAGAGTTAGAACACTTATTAAGTCCAAAGTTCTTGAAACAAAATTTGAATGATACTCTTCCGAGAATCACTCACTCAAAGTCCAGCGTTGTTGTCGCTCCGCTGGCCCCGAAGTTTCTGTTCCAGGAAACCTCGCGTCTTCAACTGGCCGCTCTCCAGGCTCCAAACTTCTTCGCCAGAAACACGTCGGATTCACACACGCAGCTGTTGCCACGCGTCTTCGCTCGATAGCGGTAGACACACACTCTTGCTTGTAGCTCGAGTCTTCACCCCTCAGGTGGGAATCCTCTTCTTCTCTTCCTTTGTCACCGAAGACAAAAGGCTTCGCCCACAAGGCGGAACACCCTACGCACTTTGGCGCATACTTTCTTCTTCTCCTGCTTTGTCACTAAAGACAAAACCTTCACCGACAGACGCGGCGGAATAACCCCCACTCACACTGGTGCTAACTTCCTTCTTCTCCTGATCTCCCATCTCTGCTGCTCGATTAAATACCTTCCACGCGAGATTCCAGAAAGTTCTCATCATTTCGTCGGCGCGATACGCAGCGAGGGCTGGGAAAGCGCGAGACGCTACGAGGGCCGTCCGCGAAAGATGATGCAACCCTGCATCACCACGCCTCTTACCATCGAGAACTTTCCAGGGCTTGCTCGGCCGCCGATGTGAGGAGGTTAGTCAGCGAACCTACGCTTCCGAGGGGAGAGGGACGCGTGCCCGGGGAGTCTTTGGATGCTTTTTTTTCTTTTTATCGTTCACCTCGAAGCGTCTCTCCCGAACTTCGTCACGTGAATTTTGCGGCGCGCCCTTTTTTGAGCGCTCGTTTTGTGACACATGTGGAAAAGAAATTGTACTCATGGGAGACTTTAATTTAAATCATTTTTCTTGAGACCCAAGGAGAGATTCTCGTGGTAGGCGACTGTGTAAATGAAATAGTGAGCCATACCTTTATTGTCTGAATAAAGGCCATGTAACGTTTGTGCGAGGTCTGGCTTGCTCGGTATTATAATAAACGTCTTGTTCCAATTGAATCAGGGTATTGTCATGGGCTGTTCTCGACACGACCACTAACAGCAACCATCTTCCTGTAGTTCTTGTTATTACTTGTTCAATAACAACTTTAGATCAGCTAAAACACACACGCATCCACCATAGCGAATTTCAAGCCTGCCTCCGTTCTGCCATTTCTAAACTTCAAAATGCCAGCGATAACGAGATTGCATCTACGATTGGTTCAATTCTTAAAGGATCTAGGTAAAATTCAGAATTCGCTATTCAATTTATTAAACAATGATCCTCTCGTTGGTGTAACGATGAGCGTATGCGCGATTATAGAAGACGATAACGTGCTTGAAAAAACTTCATCATAATGAATGTCCAATGAACTAGAAGCACTATCAATTCCTTGCTTGCGTATTGTAGCATTAGGTTAACCACGCGAAAGAAAAATAAGAGAGTATACATTACGGTTATCTTTCAAAAGAAAAAATAAGCGCACTTTGTTCGCTTATCTTCGGATAAGAAAAGTACTGTCAACGTCTTTAACGTTACAATCATGTGTCTTGACGCCACAAGAAATGAACACCTGTCTAGAAGACAGTGCGAGATTTGAAAAGCTTCTTCACTGCTAATCTTTCGTATATTGACCCCATTCTCGTAAACATGCACGAATTTCCAGAAGTTTCTTTACCTGAATTGAGTCGTGCCTACTGAGGACTGCTCCAGGACCAGATAAAAGTAAGAAGTCCACGTTAAATTATTGTCACGTGCGTCCCGCAAAAAAGACGAAGTCGACAGTGCATACGCGCATCCGCACACTTTTATGCAGAATGCAACAACGAGAAAGACGAGGAACTCTCTCGTGAGCACGGTTAACAAAAAGACCGACCCGCTGCTGTTTTCTCGGCGTCTTCACATACGACCTCTGTCTTCACGTCGCGACACTGTTGGAGGTGCTGGGGCCTGCAACCTGGTGCAAGAAAGCGTTGTTTGGGACCGTACACTTAGTGCGGAGCCTCAACATCTCGTTACGACTCCAGTACACAAATTCAGCCGGCGCCTACTTGGCCTAAGTCCAGAACACTTGACGGCATCTCCTGTCACCAACATGGCGGCCCTTTCCACGTCTGTGAATCTTCCTCCGTCCCAGACGACTCATCCTTACCAGGTAACTTTTGAGACTCCTCATGTTCCCGAAGTCATCCGTGGAGAACCGTATGAAGATGTCGAGGACTGGCTCGACCAGTTTGAGCGGACCGTCGTGGTGAATCGTTGGAGCGTGCAAGAAAAACTTGGCCGTGCCTACTTCGCAATAGAAAATAGCGCTCGCACATGGTACGAGAACAGGGAGCCTACTTTCTAAAACTGGGACAATTTCCGCCAAAAGCTTCTCGAGACGCTCCTGAGTGTGGACCGGCGGGTTCTCGCACAACAGATGATTGAAGCCCGCACGCAAAAGCCGAACGAAAGCATCGCCATGTTCGCTCAGGATATGGCCCGTCTATTTCGCCACGCTGACCCTGACATGCCCGAGGCAAGGAAAGTTCGTCACCTGATGCAGGGAGCTAAGGAACCGCTTTTCGCCGGCCTTGTACGAAATCCGCCAACAGCAGTGGATGAATTCATCAAAGAGGCGACTGTCATTGAGCGGGCGCTCCGGCAACGATGCCGCCACCTTGAACGCCTGCTCGACCAAACGCCTGTTGGTGCCACCGCTCAAAACTCTGGCGTTTCCGAAAACTCTTTACGGCAAATGATTAGACAAATCCTCCGGGAAGAGCTGCGGGCCCTCGGCCTTCCGTCTACCGAGACCCCAGTTGCTTCTGTTGCAGAAATCGCGCGCCAGGAACGACGGCAAGCCTTTCCATCACCGGCGCCACCACCCGAACCACGTCCACTGACCTATGCTAATGCCGTCCGCCGTCATCCGCCTGCCCCAGAAGAAGCACCTTTTCAACCATGGCCCGTTACCTCGCCGTGGTGGCAGCGGGAACCTGTGCGGCGACCACCAGTACGTCGGACCGACTTGTGGCGCACTGCCAACCGTCGACCCCTTTGTTTCCACTGCGGCGAACCAGGCCACTTCTCGCGCTACTGCCGTCATCGAGAAGCCCGGTTTGGAAAGTTTTCTCGGCCCGTTTCCTTTCATTTTGAAGACCCGCGTGACCATGGTGCTGATCACCTGCTGACTAACCAAGCGTCTTCACCAAGTCGTCGCTGGTGGTCTCCCTCACCTGCACGAGGTCGGAATTCCCCGAGTCGCCAAAGATACGCTGACGCCGTCAGCTCCCCACGCCAGTGCCAGGGAAACTAACTGCCGCGACCTTCGGGGGCAAGGTTGCTCATCGCCGAGACGCCAAAAAGACCCCCTTGCCTCTACACAAAGACGACGTGACGACGGTGATGACGAAGACGACGACAACCACGAGTACTAATGCCAATGAATTTGTACGTGCCGACCTCAGCGTTATTATACATGGACCCCACGTAACAGCACTGGTTGACACTGGTGCTGACTTCTCTATTATGATATGAGAGCTCGCCGACCGCCTTAAGAAGGTCAAGACGCCGTGGAGTGGGCCTAGCATAAGGAGTGCTGGTGGACAGCTAATGACGCCAACCGGTAAACGCACCACTCGGCTCGTAATTGATGATTCGAACTTCGTCGCCACTTATGTCATTTTACCGGACTGTTGTAAAGAGTTGATTTTGGGTATAGATTTTCAGCGAGAGTACGGTGCTGTCATCATCATTCCAGAATGTATCGTCACCTTTTCCGCCCATTCTTACGTCGATGCCACCACTGAAGAACAACTGAACGTTTACGTGTAGCCGCTGATGTGATGCTCCTGCTGAGATCTTGCTGCCTTGTGTCGGTGTTATGTGAACGGCCCTGCCGTAATGAGGTGATAGCGGAGCGAATAGACACGCTATTGCTTACGCAAGGTGTTTCAATAGCGAGAGGCGCTCTGACACTAATTGATGGGCGGGCAGAAGTGCTCATCACCAACTTCAGCAATGAGAGTCGTCACATCCAGAAGGGCACCGCGATTGCCTACTACGACGACGTGGACCAAGCCAGAGATTGCTTCGCTTTGCAACCGGACGAGGCGACCATCACAGCCTCGACACCTTTGTCTGTCAATTATTTCTCAACCCTGTCAGCCTCGGATAAACAGCGCCTACTAGAGCTGATACACCAGTCCAAAAATTGTTTTTCGTGCACGTCGGAAGTCAAGCAAACACCACTGATCTGCCACCAAATCATTGTTGAAGAAAATACGAGACCGATCCGTCAAAACCCATACCATGTGGCTCCAAAAGAACGCGAGGAGATCCAAAAGCAAGTTCAGAAGATGCTCCAAGATGACGTAATACAGCGTTCCAAGAGTCCCTGGGCATTTCCCGTGGTATTGGTTAAAAAGACGGCAGCTTGCGTTTCTGTAAAGATTACCGCAAGTTAAATCAAGTAACGAAAAAAGACGTCTACCCACTGCCACGCATTGATGACTCTCTTGATCGGCTGCGGCATGCACGCTATTTCTCATCGATGAACCCGCGATGTGGCTATTGGCAAATAGAGGTCGACGAGAGAGACCGTGAGAAAACTGCTTTCGTGACACCCGACGGTCTTTATGAATTTAAAGTGCTTCCATTCGGGTTATGCTCAGCGCCAGCCACTTTTCAGCGTTTAATGGACACTGTGCTATCAAGACTGAAGTGGCAGACATGCTTGGTCTATCTAGACGACGTTGTCGTCTTCTCAGCTACATTCGAGGAACACCTAAGTTGATTATTCGCAGTTCTACAAGCTATACGTTCGGCTGGCCTGACTTTAAAACCGGAGAAGTGCCATTTCGGTTTCAGCAAACTGAAACCGAAAGTGTTCGACCTGACCCGGGCAAAATCGACGCTATCGCAAAGTTTCCCGCACAGCATGACAAAAGAGCATTGAGACGCTTCTTAGGCCTCTGCGCTTTTTACCGATGATTCATCACCAACCTTTCGTCTATTGCGGCGCCTCTGACGCGGCTCACACGAGAGGATGTCCCCTTTCTTTGGAGCAAAAAGGAACAAACAGCGTTCAACGAATTACGCCAACGCCTCCAAACACCTCCGGTTCTTGCGCACTTTGACCAGGAAGCGCCAACAGCACTTCAAACCGACGCAAGCAATGTACGCCTGGGCGCCGCCGTACTGTTACAATGGCAAGATAACTCCGAGAAAGTTATAGCCTATGCCAGCAGAGCTCTCTCTCGCACGGAAGAGAACTACTCGACTACCGAGAAAGAGTGCCTCGCCGTGGTTTGGGCGGTTCTCAAATTTTGACCTTATCTGTGCGGCCGCTCATTCAACGTTGTCAGTGATCACCACTTGCTTTGCTGGCTCACTAACTTAAAAGACCCATCCGGCCGTTTAGCACGCTGGAGCCTTCGGCTTCAGGAGTTTGATATGACCATTATTTATAAATCAGGGAAGAAGCACACCGACGCAGTCTGTCTCTCGCGGTCACCCGTCGAGCCTGCCGCTATTATTAACGAGCCTATGGACGCCACATTCTTGGGAGTCTTCAACGCGGCCACTATTAGCGCAATGACCCTGACCTGCTTTCGCTTATCGACTTCTTAGAAGGACGACGTGAAGACATGCCACGAGTTTTTGCGAGAGGAGTGCCATCTTTTTGTTTAAGGAACGACGTCCTATACAAGAAAAACTTTTCTCCCACCGGCAACCCGTACTTGCTCGTCGTCCCTGCATCACTGCGAAAAGAAATTCCGGAAGCCTGCCATGATGGAGTCACCTGTGGTCATCTTGGTTACACTCGAACATTTTCCCGTCTGCAAAACAGTTACTACTGGCCAAACCTACCTGCTGCTGTGAAACAGCACGTCCAAACATGTGCCGACTGCCAAAGACGCAAAGCGCCACCCGGCAGGCCAGCAGGCTTGTTAAATTCCGTTCAACTACCAGGAAAGCCATTCGCCCAAATCGGAATGCATTTCCTGGGCCCATTCCCAACTTCTACCACCGAAAACAGATGAATCATTGTCGCCACTGATTACTTGTCTCGCTACGCAGAAACTAAAGCCATGCCGAGAGCCACAGCAGCAGAAGCGGCTCATTTCTTTATAGAAAACGTCGTCCTTCGGAACGGTGCTCCAACAGTCCTCATCACGAATAGAGGAAATGCGTTCGTGGCAGAACTTTTGGAGTCGCTTCTTCGGCTCAGCGGTACAGCTCACCGGAGAACAACGGCGTACCACCCACAAACGAACGGACTAACAGAGCGGCTCATTAGGACCCTCGCAGACATGCTCTGCATGTATGTCGACACAGAACACAAGAAATGGGACGAAATCTTGCCTTATGTGACCTTCGCCTATAATACTGCCCGGCAGAAAACTACCGGAATGACGCCGTTTAGTTTAATACATGGGTGCGAAGTCACTACAATGTTGGACGCTATGCTGCCGCACGAGTGTGACGACACTCACGCTGACGCCGAAGAAATTGTTCAGCGCGGCGAAGAAGCCCGACAGCTAGCCCACGTGCGTATTTGTCACCAGCAACACAAAGATGCGAATCGGTATGACCTGTCTTCACGTCGCGACAATATTTACTCCAAGGATCACCTAATCTTTTGCTAGAGCTTGTGAATTATTCTTCAGTGAATGGATGAAACCTCCAGAATGGAAACGTGCCCAAATTATATTGTTGCTCAAAATTGGAAATGAAGCATACTAGTTGATACATAAGAACAATCGCACGACATCACATTTAGTAAAATTGGTTGAGAGAATCGTGAATATCCGTAGTGTTGAGCTTATTACCGAGAGGTTTATTCTAAGCCCCTGTCGAATTAGGCTCAGCACTGGTTCTTCAATTTGGGGTACCCAGGTTGATTTATAAAGTCGGCCTCAGTTAGCTTGGCTACATAACAAATATGCAGATTTAGTTACCTTAAACATCGCTAAACCATATGATACCATAGAACACTGTATTTTCATAGATCGACTAGAATACCTTCATTTTCCGTCATACACAGTAGCGTGGGTTCAAATTTTTTAGCACACAGGAAATTTTATGGTTCTAAAGATAGGTTTTCATCATCTACTCACACACAAACGAGGGGAGCACTACAAGGCTCAGTCCTTTTCCCGTTGCTATTTATTGTACTAATGAGCCCAATTCTACGTAAACAGGACATTACAACTTATGTTTACGAAGACGATATTTTGTTTTTTGCAATGGCAAATCACAATCAGACATTGAATGAACGGCTGCAGACTTACCTTAATATAATTGACAGCTGGCTCGACAGCACTTGCTTTCTACTAAATTCGAGTTAATGTGCCCTCCTTGTTTTCGCGCTACAATGCCCCGTGCACATCACCCTGTTTTACCATCATGAGGACATACCAGGAATCTCTTACACACCTTGGAGTAATTTATCGCACATCGCTAAACTGGCGACCTGACGCCGAATACAACGCCGGAAAAGGTGCGCGGGTCATTAGAATACTACGTAGCCTAAGCAACTACCGCATAGGTACGAGAAAAGACACACTTATATTGATATATCACATGCATGTTTTTCCTATTTCGGAATTTGGTTGTGCACTTTTCTCTGGAGTTCTAGCTTGCACGTTACGGCCTATAGGTCTTTAGTAAAAAGAAGCTTTGGGATTGTGTCTTGGCCTCCTTAAAACAGTTGCTAACAATGCCTTGTATCATATCTCGAATAGATAGGGTCGTACGCCTCATTTCCAGGGGAAGACGGTCATCAAGAACGAAGTCGTGCATATAGCATGCTTGAAACCCTTCACTCGGCGGCCCTTCCACTGACTTCTTGCCCGGTGGGCTTCATCTGCAAGACCAGCAGTACAACAGCGGGTCTATTTCATAGTAAACGAGTGGCAACAAGAACACCAGTGGAGCAGAGAGAAAAGAGCGACGTTGAGTATTGGCGCACACTCGCCGTTCAGCTGTTACAAATAAACCCGTTCTACGAACCTATAACACTATATTGTGAGACGAGTCAGCAACCGAAAACGCAGCGAGAGACTAGGATGATGATGATGATAACGTTGATTTGTATGCGCAGGTGAAGATGATGAACACATTCAGAGCTCACAATATATGTATGCGACATCTGACAGGTAGAAGGTGACGTGGGGATGTTTTTGGGGTGCATTCCATTGATTGTACACACTCGCTAAGTCATGCTCCTTCAGCCATACTTCTACATCATCACGTGGGAGACCGGTGAAGATAAGTAGGCCCCGCTACTGTGCGGTGACAGTCCACGCGGGGATGGCTGGTTGGGCATTGCTGCCAGATGGTCTAGGCAGCGGCTCCCTGGCCATGACAGCAGACAAACGTAGCAAGCGGTGACCCGATCTAAGCTCCAGGAGGTCTCAAGGTCAGAGAGGACTTGAAGATTGACAGCAGCTTCCACCACTCTGCAAGACAGCAGCGATATTGTTGTCTCGACGCCGTTTATTTAGCGGAACCACCAGGCTGAATTTTCGGACTAAGATCGCCACGGTGATGATCATTAGCTACCGGTTCAGAGAATGAAGAATAAATACAATGAATACCGTGCTCGCACTATGTATACTGTTTATGACTAACAGCAGTGGAATCGCGGCTCTAGTGTGGGCAGTTCGCGAGAAGCAGAGGAAGAAGTGGAAACAAAACAGAGCTACCAGTCAGCGATCAGGCCTTCTGTCTATTTGTCTCAGTACAATGGTGCAGTGGTCGAAAACGATGACTTAAAGTGGACATCACGTGTGCTCGTACATCTTTAGCGTTCCGGATCTTTCACACAAGGGAAGCCGCGCACGCTACCTCAGCCGTGTAACCTGTCGACCAAGCTCTACACGACGTACAGTTCAGGGAAGGAGTCTAAGCCTTCTCGTCACATCAACACCTCCCGGCGCTGTGAACGCCGTCCTGCGACGGCGTCGAGCCTTCTCTGCGGCGCAACTTTCTTTCATCACCGCCGTGACACCAGTTCACACCAAGGCACCACACGGGGTCCTTTCGTCTGGGAACGGGATGACACTCCCACCTGTGTTGATCCCGTAAGTACCGGAGCCGTCGTTTGCTCCGCAGACACCAGCCCTGGTATTCCATGCGACTAGCCCGACAGCACCGGGGATTTTTCACGTGTCGGTACGCAACTCTGACAAGAGCTCCACGAGGTTGCCTCCCTTCGGTTGGGGTTTCTGCCAGCACCCTTACCATATTCAACACATTCGGAAGTGCCTGTATTTGTGGCTTCCAGTATGACGCCAACGCGTGGGTAGCAGGCATAAACGTGCTCGGCTTGCGCCCAGCCTTGCACAAAAATTTAAAAAATGACTAGTGGGTATTGATCGCCGGCGCGGCATTGCAGAGGCCTGCCACAAGTACGAAGGTGTACAGCAGCCTTCTTGGATGGGATGGAGTCGCCGGCTCATTGATGCTTTTGGTCAGATTAACAACTAAATCTGCGTGTTGAACCCAAGAAATGCCGAGGACTGACCTCACTGGAACTTCTTTGAGGCTGCGTCTGTACGCTGCAGCTCACAGACCGGTAAAGACTATGCTCACCCACACACCGATTCTGGTATTTCCTCTTTAACACTTTAGAGAGAACACATCACAAATAGTTTCAGTGACAAGGGTTCACGTTAACCAAGCACATACAACACACTGAGCTACGCAACACCAAATGCAGTCGCTTTCAGCGGCAATGGTCAACGTAGCCGGAATAAGTGAGCTTAAAGCTCTTGTGCACACGGGAGCTCAACGCATGACACTGCATTGACGCCATGTCCCAGCTAACCTCCAACCTTGGGTCACGGCATCCCTGCATGTCCTCGGTGGCTTCGCGTCGCCAGTCGGTGCGCTTGACCTGCATCTCGAAACCAAAGCCAAAAGCCTGGTTTTTTGCCAGCGTTCGCCTATTGGAAGACCTGCCCACCGGCATTATCCTAGGAGCCAGCTATCTCGAATCTGGTGAAGTTCACTTCCCCATTGGCCATGATGAAGTCCACGTGAAGTGCGTGTCTCCAAGTGTCACATCGGCTCAGAAATCTCAAGCTGACAGACCGGTACCGGAACTGTCTGTAGATACTAAAAGCACCTTCTGCAAACGCTCAGACATAAATCGAGTGGCTTCACCGCAGTCGTTGACCGATGGCAGTCGCTTTGCACCTGGTCGACGGCGCCAGCAATGAGGAAGAGCGGCAACAAGAACCAGAGCATCGTAGAAGGTGAAGTAGAAGTTTAGCCCGAGGTGTAGAATAAATAAGGGAATGAAAGAGAAGGTGGAGCTTTCTGTTGTTAGAATCGGGTAGCTTGATATCTTTTGACTATTCGGATCTGTTATGTCGTGTGAGTTTACTTTCAGTGATCATCAAGGAATCGCAGCAGTGTCCAGAAATTTCCCTGGGAAATGCAGTTGAGAAAGGGAAAGGCAGTGTGAAAGACAGCCTCTCTTCAATAAGATGCGATTCCCCTCGATCTCTTTCTACACAATGGCGTTAGCAGCATTCCTGTTGCACTGGTGTCCTTGGGTGATAGATCAATTCGGTTGAACAACCCGAAGGTAATTAAGGAGCAGCTTCGAGGGAGGACCTCCGCGTATGAAAGCATTACGAGGTACGGCAGTTGGGCCACGGGAGGTGTCGTGTGCCAATCACCAGATAACGATGGTATAGTGCATATTTTGAAATGCTCATCAATTTCCTCTATCCCAGAGACTGCATATATCCCACGCCATCTTCCATGCACCAAAGGCGTTCTGCGTGGAATTGACTCACAACTAAGCCCATCTGAAACGCTTGAGAAACTCTTCTTGGCCGGCGTAGTAGCTATCTACTGGTGCAATCGATTAGTAGACAAGGTGAAGGTAGCTACCGAGTCAGTCATCGCAACTTTCGCCGGAACGTGGCACCCATTTGAAATAAAAGCTTGACCACAAATTTTCAGGGTGAAACCATTAGCATCGCGTCCCCTGCAATGAAAAAATTGTTGGCATTTCGCCCATAGTGCTGGTGGGTGTAAATCTTGAATACGGTGTTGCATTTCTGGTGAGGGTCACTCACACGATGATTGCAAGGTTCAAGCTTAGAAGTGCGGCCTCTGTGAGGGTGCTCACAAAGCATATTATTCCAGTTGTCCCGCTCTCTTTCAAGAGAAGCAACTGTTAGAAATAATGAACAGGCGACGAGGCTCAAAGAGAGAAGCAATAACTGTTATCAAGGAAAAGACACAGGGGTATGCTGGGATTGCAAATCGACAAAATGCAATGGCAGATGCTAGCTTTGCCCAAACAATTGAGACCGCAGTAGAAAAGGCAGTATCAAAAGCAATTGACAGGTTACTTACCAGCCTCTCAGTATGTCTGTGTGAGATAATGAGCACTCAGTTAACTCATCTGAAGGCACGTCGTACCCATCTGAAATGAAAGCAGCTTTTGAAATAAAAGCTGTACTCAGCAGCTTCTGCTCAGACAAGTTCTACGCTGACATCTCAGCAGGAGGCGGGATGCAGCAAGAGAGGCGATAAGGTGCTCTCAGAAGACACTCGGGTGGGTGATATACCTACAGAGATAGAAGGTCACCTCCCTACTATAGATCCGAGTGTCAACATTGACGTTGAAATCGATTCGCGTGCCCAGAAAAGTAGCTAGTCTGCCTTAATTCCTTCTTACGTATCATCACAGACAGAAGCAAAAAAGGCTCCGCCTATCAAGGTCGTAAAGCTCAGCATACTAGAGAGGGCTGTTTAGACTGTTGGTGTATCCCATCATTGAGCCGTTAAAAGTCCTACAGTGGAATTATTGGTTTATTTTTACAGCTTCTACAGGCTTATTTTGTCTCATTGTTGGAAAAAACCGGATATAATATTGCTATATAATATAGTTCCAGATCAGTGTTGTCGTTTAAAAACTTATAGATCATTTCGTTTAACAGACTTTCTTTATTCTCTACCAGATTTTGCCATAAGGCAAAAATAACGCTTCAGCAGTACGAAGCTTTTCCAATTTCTATGAGTTTTCCTTCATGCAGAACATTCTTCAAAGCAAATATATATTATCTGTCAGAGATTCATGACACAAACCCTTTGGATAGTATGATTTTTATTAGCGGTACTAATGTCTTTTTGCGGGAAGCTTCAACTCCTATCGCATAACTTGGGGCTCAAGGACAGACTCGTGCGGTACTCAATTATGGGACTGGTCTCAGGGTAATAGTCTCACTTGTCATAACTCAAACTCAGGTATCCCCACTTGATACGAGGAATGTAATCCTCATCTTTAGACCTAACGTTTTCGGAACCAAGCTTTGGCATCTCACCTTGGTCGACTGTCGACACTGCGACTAATAGCGATAACATCCCGGGTACATTTGACATTGCATGCTACTTATTATCTGTTCCTACTAGAAGACTTGCATGCATAAAGTACAGTATATTTAAAAGGAGCTTGCGAGGCTTCATGGAGTCTCTGTCTGAAGCAATGCTAAAGAAAAAGGCATTGACTTTTGTTCAGTTATATAGAAGTTGCGTAGCAAAGCGAATGAGGTTCAATCAGTTGACCAAAATCTGTGTCGCGATGGTAGAATTATAACTGTACTCGAGATTTCAGGCGTAGAAAAGCTGCCTGGAAAAGCTATTACACAATAAGTGTCCGAAAAACTGGTCAAATTATAAATTTATTGCAGGTGCTCTTAAACGCACGGTGGCTAAAGCAACGGTAGAGTATGATTAAAAGCATTATGAGTTTCTTTCAAAATAAAGTAACAAAATAGCTTTATTTGGATATCTGAGACATAACAAACTAATTCCTCAAGCAGTAAATCCTGGATTTATAGTTTTATCACCTCAGGAATTGAATAAATCATTGGAAAGCATAGCTCAAGGTTTGGGAAAGCGATTTCCACTAATGTTTATCTCTTCTCAGTAACCTCGTGATCAAATGACAGTCAACTCCCGATGGCGGCTCCAGACCCTGATGAAGTCACTACAGCAATGCTAAAACTTTTATTGAATGACTCACGAGAAGGTGTACCTAATATAATAAATTATTTGATAGGAGGAACTTGGTTTCCATGTGAAAGAAAAATCGCAAAAATCATACCTGTTCTAAAAAACCAAGTGAATGTTACGTTTCAGACAATAATAGGCCAATTGCAATAACGTCCAATTTTGTCAAACTAATAGAGAGAGTAGTGAATATTCGCATAACTAAATTTGTCAATAGAGAAAGGGTTTTTTGCGCGTGTAACACTAGATTCTGGCTGGGATGTTTCATAAGACGCGCATATCAACCTAAAGAGTCTTATACATCTGTCACGGCGTCAAGGGCAGTACACAGCTCTAGTTACCGTGGACATAACAAAAGCGTATGATGGCGTTGAGCATAGTGTACTAGTCAGTCATCTGAGAGAAATCAATTTGCTAGATAACAAATTTTTTTAGGAAATAGAACCTTTTACTGTTCGCAAGATGATGTTTCGTCAAGTACTTACAAACAGGAAGAAGTACCGCAGGGTGCTGTTCTGTGTGAGGTAGAATTTATTATTTTAATGAGATCGATCCCATGCAATAAGAACTTTCAGTCGTATGTGTATGCTGACGATATTGCGTTCTTTTCGTCAACTCATGACATTCACGCTCTCTATCGAAACCTTCTAACGTACTTATCTGAAATAGTTCACTGCCTTGACGTTATCCATCTATCTCTAAACGTGAACAGTTCTGCAATATTTGTGTTTCCGATAAAAGACCCAGTACACGCATCTCTCTCATACAGTACCAGTCCACAAGTGCAAATCATCAAATATCTATAGGTGATATACTACAGCTTTCTAATATGGCGAATCCACAGCGAATATATTGCTGCAAAGGGTGTTCAGGCAGTCAGATTATTGCGGAGGATAAGCAATAGGAGATCAGAAATGCGCAGAGCCACGTTCTTATCAATATACCGCAACTATGTGAGACAGATTCTAGAATTTGGATGTGTCCTATGCTCCAGGGCACCTGCCTTCAAGCTACGTTCCCTTTTCTTCTGGGGAAGCAGGCACTGCGCATGTGCTTAGGGCTACCTAAATTTGCAGCGAAGAACGTTTTAAATATAGAAGCTGGAATTCCCTCACTCTTCATCAGATTCAGAATATTGACCGTACAAACGTACTTAAAGGCATTCGAATCTTCTTTTAAGCGAAAAGAAACAGTTTTCATTGCGCAACCAGGTTTTTATTGTGATAAGCCTAGATTAAAACACCTCAAATAAAGTTTGTACAGTCTCTTTTCGAACCACTCTCCGCGCAAATTAGGGAGGCCCTGTTTAATCACTCGATTAGGCTTCCGTATTCCCCCGATAATTTTTTATTTGTCTGAAGCAGGCTAGATTCTCTCGCCACTTGGTTCTTTTCATGGAGAAGAAACAAATGTGGAGCACTTTTTGATTTCTTGTAGAAAGTTTTCAGCACTAAGAAAGGTATCACTAGAAATACCGTTACGAATCCTCGGCTTAGCTTTGACCACGTCAAATTCACTATCCCTAACTACAGATACCCTAGGGCGCAGCAACGGGAAAGTGTGCGTGGCTGTGGAAGGTTTCATTGTACAGTCTAACAAATTTACTTAATACCCTCAATACCAAAAGGTTGTCAGTTAACACATGTAGGCTATAAAAAAAGGTTATTTGATAATAATTATTTATTGATCGTGAGTAAGAAATAATTCGTCAAAATTCTTTCTCAAGAATAATTTACAAAAGTTAATATTTCTGGTAGTTTCCTTTTCACCAGCCCTTAAATATATACATTCGCTGTTTTTTGTTGAGCTACCCGATTCTTGGCCAATCCCCCAGGGCTGGTGTGAGTCACAAGTTTATGATCTAAATCTACATCTACGTCTTGGTCCAGGGCTTGGGTTTGTTATTATGCGATATTATTTCTGGCCGTAAAATGCCGAGATCTGAGGTTTCGGCAGGACCACTGTGCGATGACACGGCATCGTTCCTTGACTGGGTGTCACATCGGCTACTCGACAAGAGTCACGGACCTGGCTCTGGGCGAGGTGCCGGCACCACCGGCACCAGCGTTCGGTGATGTAGCCTTTTGCCTCGCAGCACTCAGCGCCGTCGCTTTGCTTGGAATTCCTCGGAGAAAGGACCACGCTCGGGACACGGCGCCGGAGACCCTTTGGCCATACTCTTGCACGGCCTCGAATTCTGCCTCGTAGGTATTATCGTCAGTTGCATCGAAGATTGCCTTGTTCAGGTCAGTGAGTTTCACGTTCTTCTGCACCAGGAAGGCAACGTGACAGTCCACTTAAGTGGCATCAAAAACTGAGGCCTGCAGCTCGTGGGTCAGGTTAGACGCCCAAACCGGTCAATTCAGAGACTCGTAACTGGACTTGGTCGTAAAGCTATCGACGGGATTCGGTTGACAGATGAGAACTACAGCATCGCAACCAAGACCTTGATGGAGCAATTTGGTCGACGCGACATGTTCATTAACGAGCAGGTTGACCATCTCCTGGCCTTAGCACCGGTCAAGTCTTGAGCCAATGTTGAAAAACTTCGGCTGCTTTACGACCACGTTCAGTTTTGAGTTTATGCATTGACCGATTTGGGCGTCTCACTTTATCGACGAGCTGCAGGCCTCCGTTTCCGATGCCCCTTAAGTGGACTGTCACGTTGCCTACCCGATGCAGAAGAACGTCGAACTCGTGAGCCCGAACAAGAAAATCTTCGATGCAACGGACCAAGAAGAGCTAAACGCCGCAGATAAGCATGATCGAAAGGTCTCCTACGCCGTTTCCTGAGTGCGGTTCTTTCTATGAGATGTTGCAAGCGAAGCAGTAGCAATAAGGAATGCAAGGCCGGAGGCTTGATCACCGAATGTCGATGCTGGTGGTGCCAGCCCCTCAGCCCACAACGAGGTTAGCGACTTTTCATCTCGAGTACCGACGGTTACGCCCAGACAAGAAATCGCGCTGCGTCATCGCACAGTGGTCCTGCCAGAACCACTGATACTTACGTTTTCAGACGCACTTCGTGACTGCCAGCCCCTAAGTGCTACCATTATACCTTAACGCAGACATTTCGCAGGATGAGAAGTTCATACACCTGCAGTCGTATTTCGGCGGTGCGGCCAAAAGAGCTATCGAAGACATCCGACTAACCGAAGACAACTACGACATTACAATCAAAACCTTGACGGAGCAAACAGGTCGATGCGACTTGCTCGTCAACGAGCACGTTGACCACCTGCTCGCCTTAGCACCAGCCAAGCCGTTGGCAACTGTGGATAAACTTCGCCTGCTCTACGACAAGGCCAACTTTCAAGTCTCCGCGTTAAACATTTTAGGTGTCATACCTGACCAGCAAAACGTGGTCCTCAATCTTGTTCTGATAAAGTGCCCGCCTGTCGAACTTGTGATTCTCCACCGCCAAAAAATGAGCTCTGCAGGGTATGTCCGGCATTGCGACGCCTGAAGAGAGAGCTTGCCGGGAGGTATAAATGCTTAGTTTACTTCGCATCTAGATAGATAAGAGGGATAAAGGCAGGTCAGGACGAATGGTGTCGGGTTTCTTGCGTTTGCTACCCGAATAGAACGTAAAACCCCGACAGTATCAGTGGGACGTCTAGCAATGTGTCTGCACTTGAATGCACTTGCTGTAATTGCAGCCTCACTTTAATTCCTGAGTGCGATGCTGCTGCGACGTGGCGTCTCGTCATCATCGGAATGGAACGATCTGTCGAGAGAAAGGACAACGCATTACCAGAACTTGAGGTATGAGATGAGAGCAAAATGAACTTTCGTGCATGGAGCCTTGTGATACTGAATCAGCAAGTTGCAGAGATACCTCCAGGCAGTGTCAATCGAAGGAAAGCCGAGCACTTTGCGCAAGTCGATTCAGCAGTTTCCCTGAAGGTTCCGAATGACTGAATCCTAATCACTCGTCAGTTAAATTGCAAATCAGCGAAGAGCACGCAGATCGAGTTGAGGAACAACCACAGCCAAGAGATAATATATGCCCTGTGCCTTCTCAAGCAGTCATAAACCAAGCTGGCATGATAAGGCGTCGTGCTGTGTTTCACGCTTCACCACACGTGCTCAGTCATTTCTAACAACAGGATCTCCAGTTGAACAGTTCAAAGCTCGACACTGATATTATGCAGATGCCCACAGTCTTTCGATGTCAGCGAAGCGTCAGCTGGAAGTTTATGGGGGACAGGATTGCTTCGTGGGGAGACGGGTCAGAGCGTCATCCCATCTACAAAAGCTGCATTGAAATGGTCTTTTGGGAGCAACAGTCACAATGCCGAAGAACTGTCACAACGATATGCGAAGTCCAAACGGCTTTCAATAGAGGGCTTCTTGTGTACCTAAACAGCAGTTCTGAAACACTGTAACCGCTGACACAATTATACCACTTGCTCGAATGCTCTGGCGTCAAAATGGGAAGCCGCTCTGTGGAGCACTCACATCAAGACAAAAAAGGTCTAGTGGGCCCGAGAGGCAGCGACGAGCCAAGACCTTGAAGTCTCCTCATGGGAGACCTGAGCCCGGGTTGTAAACATTACCGGACATTCAATGAAGTTGTTTCCATTTATCCGTTGCTTGGAAGACACGCAAAAATTTACCTCTTGTGACTGCAAGGCATATAAAAAAAGGACCTTCACTGCCACGCGCACTATGATATGAGTGTCTCCCAGCGCAGCGACGGGTCCAAGAGAAGTGGTCCTGCCTGATAATGATGCGATTTGTGTGCGATGGGCGTGTTTGCTAAATGCCTCGGCTGCGTGCTGGTGATTGTGTTTGTGTGTGAAAAGGATACGTGCTTATATGTGACTACAGAGCATGTCAATTGACACGATAGCGGAGCAGTAATATGTCAGTACACCAATGAAGAGTAGTAAAGCGCACATTAGTAGTCTGCGAAAGGTCTTTGGACAGCAAATTAAACAAACTCTTTTGATGGCGCATATTCTGGAAGGAAGTCGTTGAGAATCAACTCCTTAGCTCTTGGGGAATATGTTGCTGATGATTGCGGACAAGCGGAAACAAGAAGCAGGGTGTCGTAGATGTAAACGTAGACGTTAAGCACGAGCTGTAAAATAAATGATACACGTCTTGGTCAAAAGCTCGGTTTCGTTATTACGCGATAGGCTGTATAGTATGGAAGGCACTGGCGAAGAAAAGAAATGACAGCCCAATCAACAAGTGAATTCAGAAGAGTGCCACGTCTTTCGCTCACGGATTGCACTTGATTAATATGGTTGCTTTTTCTTCCTTTCATGAAACTAGTGCTGCTTTTCAGTGTAACGCCGTTTTAAGAACCCTCCCGTCGAGCCGCAGAAGCATAATGCAGGGAGGAAGCGGTAGGCGGTCGCCGTGCGTTTAGACTATGTTTAAACTGAACGTCGTTGGTTCTACGATGACTACGGGCTGGTTACAGGCACGTTTTGGTCGCCTATAGTCGCTCATTCCCACTTTGCAATTAACGGTGTTCAGTGGATACGTTAGGGAATGTAAGAATGAACATATATTTGTTTTGTTTGTTCAACGAGTATGCAAAAATCGTTCAGAGCTTGTCGTACCTGGTATGAGACTCTGGAGTGTTACTAGTAGTGACAATTTGCACTTTAATTTTTTTCTTTTTTAGTTGCCTACCTCGGCGAATACTTAGTTTTCATTAGAAAGACGCCGTTTTGCAACATGTGCGACCCTTTGATTGGGACGATACTTATTGAGGCGATACTCGTTGGTATTGCTTTGTAGCGTGGCGATCGGTACGGCCGAAGAGGAACATGGCACGTTCCCGACATCTCGGAGGCCGCGGTTATATCTAACAGCAGTGGCATCTGGGCTCTAGCGTGGGCAGCTCGATATATTGATTGAATAGTGGGGTGAAACGTCCCAAAACCACATATAATTATGAGAGACGCCGTAGTGGAGGTGTTCGGAAATTTCAACCACCTGGGGTTTGTTACTGTGCGTCCAAATCTGCACACACGAGCCTACAATATTTCCGCCTCCATCGCAAATGCAGCCGCCACCACCGGGTAGGGCAGCTCGACAAAAGCAGAGGAAGAAGACAAAAACAATAACCCGCAAACGATCAGGCGTTGTGACTATTTGCCTCTCTCTCACACACACACACACACACACACACACACACACATATATATATATATATATATATATATATATATATATGTATGAGTGTGTGTGTCACAGTTGGAAATTTTTTCATCCACTTTTATTTCTTCTTATTTACATTCCATTGGTTTTAATAACTTCCCCTGTACATTCCTTGGCATTACTGTCTGTTATATCTCATTAATATTGTGTTAAAACACGGAAAAACGAGCCCTTAGGTATACACTTCTTTCCCTTATTTTCATTGAACGAGGGTCTCGTACTGGCAGACTTGGTGTGTTTAGGTTGTATAAGAGGGACAATTGATCAGCTGCCCGCTCATAATAGTTCACGTGCTACGTGACGCCAAACGTGCGCATAAGAGTGTTTTCACACTCGTCGTTTGGCTTGTAGATGGCGCTGACTGTCACTCCTACTTATAATTCACAGATAAACCCAAAAATATGGATGGAGGGAGGGCCGCTGTGATAGATCAGTGGTTAGAGCATCAAACGCGTAATTCGAAGGTCGTAGGTTTGTTTCCTGCTCACAGTTGGTAATTTTTTCATCCACTTTTATTTCTTCTTATTTACATTCCATTGGTTTTAATAACTTCCCCTGTACATTCCTTGGCATTACTGTCTGTTATATCTCATTAATATTGTGTTAAAACACGGAAAAACGAGCCCTTAGGTATACACTTCTTTCCCTTATTTTCATTAAACGAGGGTCTCGTACTGGCAGACTTGGTGTGTTTAGGTTGTATAAGAGGGACAATTAATCAGCTGCCCGCTCATAATAGTTCACGTGCTACGTGACGCCAAACGTGCGCATAAGAGTGTTTTCACACTCGTCGTTTGGCTTGTAGATGGCGCTGACTGTCACTCCTACTTATAATTCACAGATAAACCCAAAAAAAGTGAATGGAGGGAGGGCCGCTGTGATAGATCAGTGGTTAGAGCATCAAACGCGTAATTCGAAGGTCGTAGGTCGTAGGTTTGTTTCCTGCTCACAGTTGGTAATTTTTTCATCCACTTTTCTTTCTTCTTATTTACATTCCATTGGTTTTAATAACTTCCCCTGTACATTCCTTGGCATTACTGTCTGTTATATCGAAATAATACTGTGTTAAAACACGGAAAAATGAGCCCTTAGGTATACACTTCTTTCCCTTATTATATATATATATATATATAGGCATGGTGGTTGAGTGGCCGTAGCGTTGCATATAGTCCAGTAGATCCTCCGTGAGCGGTCACAACGTGGTTTATTTCGACGTTTTGGCCTAGAGTCTGGCCTTCATCAGGATTAAATATACAGTTTGTTGGTGCTCAGCTTTATACAGTCTCAAATCAGAGGGCAAGAAAAGAGGAAAAAAGACAGAAATGAAACAAGAAAAAGGAAAAAAAGAAGAAGAAAAGAGAAAGAAGAAAAAAGAGTAGAAGAGAAAAATAATATAAGGTGGACTCCCCTCGGGCGCTCTTTCCACTCTTCCTTCCACTTCCCCCTCCACTCTTCCCTCCACATCACCCTCCATCTCTCTCTTCCTTCTCCCCTTCACCTTTCTGATGTCAGCGGTCTGTGTATGTTTCCTTTCACTATCGCATTCCTCCCGATTAGATGGTGCCTCCTGGCACTGGCGGTTCGGTGTGGTGAAAAAGAGAGCTTCTTTAGGAAGTCTTAAGCCTTTAACTACTCTTTTTTAAAAAGTCCTAAGGCTTTAACTACTCGAAGTCTCGTAAACAATTCGTCGTAGAAGGAGGGGTGCCGCGTATTGTGGCAGAGGCTGGTAAGCGGGCATTTTAGGAAGTTCTAAGCCTTTAACTACTCGGCGGCCTGTCAACATTTCGTCGTAAAAAGAGGGTTGCCCCGTATTGCGGTAGAGGCTGGTAAGCGGGCGTAATGCGAATTCCTTGCCCGATTCTGGATTACGCGTGTAATGGGGGCCTCCCGGCTGTGCACAGGGTTGCTGTTGGGCATGTCATGCATGGCACAATTGATTGGGTAGTAAAATAAAATAGAAAACAGACGACAGCTGCACTTAGGAAGAGTAGTTACACCTGAAATTGTTTTGGGTTGTCCAGTGCCCTTCGCAGCTGCAGTGCCGTGAACTCAGTTACTATTTTCATTGTTGCCGTTATTGTTTTCTAATGCTTTAATTGCTGCAAGTGTACCAGTATTCTAATTTATTCCTCTATCGAGGGTGTTAAATCGGTGGATAAGGTATGACTCTCATTGTTCACGTTCTCGATTTGGTTTAAATCACGTCTCTAAGAGCGTTACTGATAGTTTGTCGAATGCATGATCGGGAAGATTGAGATGTTTTGATAGAGGTAGACTTGGGGCTGATTTCGCATGGGCTCTGTGATAATTGAAGCGAACCCTAAATGGTGTTTCTGTTTGTTCGATGTACTGCATACCACACACGTTGCATTCGAGTAGGTATACCACGTTAGAGGAATCGCATGTTAGGTTTCCTCGTATGTTAATCGAAAACTTGGATTGCGTGCTGGTTGCTTTGTCTGCTTCTCGCATCACCTTACATACAAGGCATCGCGGCTTTAAACAAGGGTGGCATGAATTATTGGGGGGTGATGTGTTAACTTGGGAGTGGACAAGGGTGTCTTTGAGGTTACGTGGTCGTCAGTAAACGACGCCTGGAGCGGATGATAATGCGCGTTTAAGGATCTTGTTTGATAATGTCGTTGTTGATAATGTCGTTTAAGGATCTTGTTTACATTGGGGAAGTTTGTGCTGTAAGTCAAGCAGAGGTTTGTTCGTTGTGGGTCTCCTCATAATGGTCGCTTCATAAGTAAGTCTTCACGCTTTAGTTTTCTTGCTTTTTGAACAGCGTCATTAATTACATGTGGGGGGTATTTTTGTTTCTCCAGCATAAGTTTTAGCCTCTGTGAGCGTCTCTAGAGCAGATTCGCTTAAACCGGTGAGCCTGGCTGTATGGAATACTGTTTTTACAGTGGCGTGGGTGATCGCTTTGGTAATGGAGGTATTGTTGTCGATCTGTTGGTTTGCGATATAGGGTTGTACAGAGCTTCCCTTCTTCTAACGTTATGGTAACATCAAGAAAATTTACGGTAACTTGCGAGTATGTGTGTGTGAAGCGTATATTCGGATGTACAGCATTGTAAGTGTCGATAAAGCTGAGAAGTTCGTCCTCGCTGTGGGTCCAAATAAGAAAGATGTCGTCTATATCATCATCATCATCATCATCATCAGCCTGACTACGTCCACTGCAGGACAAAGGCCTCTCCCATGTTCCGCCAGTTAACCCGGTCCGGTGCTTGCTGCTGCCAATTTATACCCGCAAACTTCTTAATCTCATCTGCTCACCTAACCTTCTGTCTCCCCCTAACCCGCTTCCCTTCTCTGGGAATCCAGTCAGTTACCCTTAATGACCAGCGGTTATCCTGTCTACGCGCTACATGCCCTGCCCATGTCCATTTCTTCTTCTTGATTTCAGCTATGATATCCTTAACCCCCGTTTGCTCCCTAATCCACTCTGCTCTCTTCTTGTCTCTTAAGGTTACACCTACCATTTTTCTTTCCATGTATCTTCTGTATAACATTGGTTTCAAGAAACTTTGTGCAAGAAATTCATATTCTAGCTTTCCCCATGAATATGTTGGCATAATTAGGTGCCATTTTGGTGCCCATAGCGGTCGCGCTGATTTGTCGAAAATACTTTTGGTTAAACTTGAATGAATTTAATTCGAGGACTATCCTCATCAAAGTTGCAATGGCAGGGAAATCTGGGGTGTTGGATTGTCTATGGTTTGTGTACATGTTTTGTAATGCAGCTATGCCATCATTGTGAGGAATATTTGTATATAGTGAAGAGACATCAAGTGTAACCAAGTACGAGTTTTTCGGCATACAGAGACCTGCAATGTCTCGAAGAAAATGTGTGGTGTATTTTATGTACGACGCGAGGGTGCATGTAATGTGGCTTATTAGTTTCTCCACGTACCCTGATATGGGTTCAGTTATTGTACCGATGCCTGATATGATTCGTCGACCTGGGTTACCGGGTTTATGAATTTTTGGGAGGATGTAGAAACAACCTGGACGAGGGTATGCTGCTCGCATCAGTTTGTGGTCAGTGTTGGTTATGTTTTCTGCATTCAACAGTTTCTTTAGTTCTGTTGATACGATACGTTTGTATTCGTCTGTCGGATCACCTGGGAGGCGTTTTTAAAATCTTGAGTCGTCTAGTTGGTGGTATGCTTCTTGTAAGTAGTTGGTTGTATTGAGGACTACAATTGCTTCTCCTTTGTCAGCGGGTTTTATTGTTATGTCTGTCCTAGATGCCAGATTTTTCATACTTACTTTTTGAGATTTTGTCAAGTTTTCTTGGTTTCCTTTCTGTCTGTGGTATTCGTGTACTATATCTTTCTGTACTGCGGTGATATAAAGGTCCAAGCACTTGTCTAAATTACTGTTCGGTGTCCAATAATTTGATTTACGACGGTGAATTGTTTCGTGGTTAGAAGGCCTGTCTAAGAAATATTCGCGCAACCTTAAGCTTTGAGCGAAGTTGTCGCGCTCTCGGAGCAAGTGGAATTCATCGAAAAATTTTGTGGTTGGGCAGAAGCTGAGTCCCTTAAATAGCAGTTTTTTTTCGTCACGTGACAAGCTCGTGTCCGATAAGTTTACAACCACAGTGTCACATGGTGTGTTCCTAGATGGGTGATCGTTTGTACCATTAGTGATTTCCTGTGTGGTGGTGTTGTAGTGATAAGGAACTATATCCGGGAACGTGGGTTTGGACACATGGTCTCTTTTGAGTTTATGAATTTTTGTGGTCATGATGGCTTGGTATTTATTCTGCTCAAATTCTGTTAATCGCGTGATTTCTTCGTTCGATAAACTGTTGTGGCGGAGATTGGTGTTGGTCATAGCGACCAGTTTCTTTACCTGCTTATCACTGTGATTAGGAGCAATTTCTGTTAATTTAAGAGATGCCTCAAGGAGGACGTTTTTCTATTATATTTGGTCGTGTTCATCTAGATTTGTAGCGGCTGGTGTGAGGGAGGGTGTCATACCCTTGGGGGGTATGACACCCTCTCTCACTACAAAATACTGCCTTGCTCCACTACGAAATACCTGCCTTGCTTTTGCATGCAGAAATTCAAGTCCTTACTTTGAATTCGCCAGTAACGAATCCGTACTCCTTCCTTAAACCTAAACTTCTATTTTATATGTTGAACATGGAGATCCTCCAACAATAATTCTTGAAAAACAATGCAATGCATCAGACAATTTTGCTACACCGTGTCGATACCGACAATACAGCATGGCGTATATTCTCGAAAACTACTACTGCGTTGCTTTTACAGCCTACGAAACCTGCTAACCAAATTGCAGTCGAAAAAATTAGCGACGATTACAAACCTACCTGCGAAAAGGAGGCGCCAAGTCAAGGTAATCTGAAAAGGAGCCAGTATGACACTTGTTAGCACATATAACCTAAGTTTTGCAGGTCGTGGTATTCTGTACTGAGCACTCCAATATCACATCAGGAAGTTTTCTCGGGTGTTCTGCTTTTTTTTCCTTTTATGTCTTCACTTTCTGTGCACAGGTGCTGAAACGCTACCAAGTTGAAAGCCATCATGGAGACATCGGATTTCGGACACAATCGACAGGAAGAACGGAGCGACCGGTCACAATAAGATTTGTTGACTTACTGGCCACGACTGCGTCTTCCTCTTGAACGCAACGAATAAATATGCAAGTATCTTCGTAATCGCTGTTGCCAGTAATGTAACCAACGCATCTTGGACACTGGATCACACAATCATTCCTCTTAGGCCATAAAATACAATCTTTTAACGCATCCGGTTTGTTTTGCTGGCTGCCAGTCTCTGCCACTCAAGCCACCAATTGGCTTTGGCAGGCCTAGTCACATGTACTGTTTTTTGTTTGAGGAAATACAAGGTATATTATTATTATTATTAATAATAATAATGTTAATGAGAACTAACAGACAATAAGGACAAGGAAAGTATCGGGAAAGTTATTGGTAGTAAATGCAACGTAAGCTTGAATATCAAAAAGTGGGCACAAAGATAACTTGCCGGCATAAGGGATCAAATTTACGGTATTCGGTTAAAGCATTCGATGCTTTACCAATTCAGCTACCATGGCGGCCATTCCCCCGATCATATCACGGGTTAGGCGGGAGAGTTGTGTGCATTGAAACGCGCATGCCAGTGTCATTAGGTGCTGCTAGTAGCCATGATGGCGAGTCTGGAACACTCTCTTAACATGAAAGTGTTTATGACGGCGATCACTATGGCTCCGTTGACGTTAGTGATGCTGAAAAAGTTTACACTGAGAAATTGCAAAAAAAAGTCAGAAGGTATACATCTGCTGCGCGGAAGTGAACGAGCCACCTCTAGATTTCAGAGCGCGATGGTAACCACTATGCCACAAAGCTTACGCTGTCTGTAGCCATTTAAAAAAAACTTGGCAGATCCCACATACATAATCGATGATATGCGAAGATGCGAAGCACGAATGAAGAACGTTCAAAGGTCACTCTAAAATCAGCACAATGTTACGAGGCAGACGTAAAACATGCTATATTTGACTTCCTTGTCATAATTATATGGTTAAGTGAGTGATTTACTTTCGCCATCTATTCACGTCCCGTTATACCAAGTTTGATACATGTACGGCCGCAAGCGCGCTACGAGTGAACCAAGCAGTGATGTTTTACACAATACGCATGTCCTTATTATGTTTGGATGTGTAATTTACCTTGCCAATCCCATCGCGTCCTGCGATACGCAATTTGGTATATGGGAGGCTAGCCAAACGGCCGCGAGCACATCATGAGCATGGTATGTTGTCACGTTTTTATATGACACGCATGTCATGATGACCATGTTTGAACCAGTCATGTACCTTATTCATCTATTGACGTCACGCAACACCAAGCTTGGTATATATGAAGCCAGTGAAACGACCATGAACGCACTATGAGCGTAGCGTGTAGTCATGTTGTTACATGACACGCATGTCATGATTTCCATGTTTGGGCGTGTCATTTACCTTTGTCATCCGTTCACGTCACGTGATACAAAACTTTGAATATGTAAGCCAGCTAACGGCCACAAGTGCATGATGAGCTCGACATGTAGTCATGTTGTTACATGATATGCATGTAATGATTACGCTGTTTGCACCAGTCACCTACCTTCATCATTCATTCATGTCACGTAATACCTAAATTGGTATATCTCAAGCTAATGAAACAGCCGCGTGTGTCATGAGTATGACGTGGTGGCATGTTCTAACAAGACATGCATCTCATGATTATCCTGTTTGCACAAGTCACACAACTTCGTCCTTCATTCACGTCACGTAATACATATATAATTTGGTATATGTGAATATAGCAAAACGACCGCGAGCGCACTATGAGGGTGGCGTGTAGTTGTGACTCATGGCATGACATGCATGTCATGATTTCGATGTGAGGGTTTGTCACTTGTGTTCACCATGCAGTCATATGTCAAACCATACCAGTTTTTGCACATGCCATGTGAACAAAACTACCACAAGAACGGCAAGACCAAAAATGTAAATAATCACATTCATGACATACAATTCATGAGAATCATGTTAACACTACTCAATTTTCCTCGTCATGCAGTCATGTTACGCCATACCAAATTTCGTATCGATATCATTAACGAAACGGCCCGGAAAGCTAGAAGTCGTAGGCGGGTATATAAATAGATAGATAGATAGATAGATAGATAGATAGATAGATAGATAGATACGCTCAAGTTCGCCTAATTTTGCTAAGAAATGCTTCGCGTTTATTACACCATACACCGTGCGCGCACTCCTCAGAACTTGGAGGAAGGAAAGCTATGAAGAGGCCCTCGCAATGCGAGCTGCAAAGTGAAAAGTGTGCCGAAGTCACCTGCTTTTCCAGGAGAATGTGGGATTTGGTGGGCACGCTGACGTCTAGTGATGTGAAAGTGTTTTCACAACAAATCTGTGCAGGGTGGAGCCTCGTTTAGATGAAGTATCTACCATGTTTTTTTTTCGCTCTCCATTGCACTACAGAGCTCACCATTTTCGTTTTTTTTTCAGACTGAAGCTTCTTATAGTCAAACCTAGTGATTAGTCGCTACAATACGACGAGAAGCTCGGCCTTGACACATCGGCATCTGGTATAGAGAATTCAAAAATGTCTAGGCTCTGCTCGAAATGCGTATTTCACACTTCTAGCTGGACGACCATTATCACACACGGCGATGTGCCAGCATGGAGTGCAGCCCAGATGCACATTGTAATGACTGGCAAAGCGAGGCCATGGCCTTCTAGGGACGCTCATCGGCATACCGTCCAAATGCTGCCCTCGTCCTGCTGGAACGCAAGAGGTGTCTGTGGGCGCTGCAAGAAACGCGCGTCATTGTCGCTAGGACATACAGGCCGCGTTTGAGGAGAACGCGTGCACGGTTGAAGGGTATAAAAAAATTGGCAGCATATCCACGGAGCGTATGATGGAGAGTGGGGCAAAGCATTCGTCCGTCTATTCGTTCTTGCTTCCGTCCGTCCATGCGTCCGTCTGTGTGACCATATATGCGTCCATCCACCCGTCCGTGCATGCGTCTGTTCGTGCGTCCGCCCCTGCGTCCGTTCAGGCGTCCATCCATCCATCGTTCTGTGCGTCCATTTATCCATCTATTCAACACTCCAAGTACCACCATCTCGCATCTTTTCATCATATATTCCTCATGTAGAAGCACCGCCATCCAGCGGACATTCCTAGGACTAAACGAGAGGTGGCACACGCACACTTTCTTACGGCTTGCGCTTCGGGTCTACTTCCCACCTTTAACCACCTCGAGTTCATGGTATATACTAGTTCACTGTATTTATGGTGCAGTCCTCAACTCTCGCTACACCTTTATATAACCAAGAAGGTTGCACCCAACGAGTATAACGTAGCTACCCTTTCTTGTAAGATTATTCTCAATGTACATGCCATTGACTGCTAATGGGGATCGCAGCGTGCGCGTTAGCTAAAAGCCGAATGCTCCTGTCTCTCAATCCCCATTAGCTGCCACTGGCATGTGCATTGAGCACTATTTTTTATTGTTCAACAATGCAGAGAAGACATTTATCACCGGCACCACCTTGGTGGTCAATATGTTACACTCGTTACATACTACAACGGCTACGAGAGGCGAACGGTTGCCACTATAAGGAGCTTCGCCCCTAAAAGCGCTTCGTCTGTTCACTCAGGGCTCTCTGGCCTTCGCTGGCCATGTCGTGTGCTATGTAAAGGCGCCTCTGCTCGCCTTGTTTGCCAAGTTCTGTAAATATGTAAAAAAATTATCTGGTCTTTCTCTCAGCAAGGAGCCTCGCAAGAGCTTCTATTCCCCGCACTTGTTGGTCCGCCTGCAGCCCCCCTCCTCTGTCACATCAACTGGTGACAGTAGTGGAATTTGGTTGGATCAGGATGGATCCGGTTCGTGTTCTTTTCTGGTACCGATGCTGCTGAGTGCCTGTTTTTCGCAGAGATTCTACCAGTCGTTTTGGATAGATGGTGATGTTTATCTAAAAGGGTAGATTAGTCGCTGCTTCGTGAAAGCTCGCGTTTGTTAGTGGTACCTTTACAGCAGCTTCAGCGTTTGAAGTCAGCACTGGGTGACCATGAATTTTAAGAAGTCAAGAAACCGGATTGAGTGCGTTTGTGCGAGGAGCTGGGTGTTGACGGGGCGAAAGTATGTAGGAAGCCTCATGTATAACAAACAATTAAGGATTCCGTCATCAATGACGAGAGCCTTTACTATGGTTGCAAGCTCCTACAGGCCACACGTAAAAAAACCGGAGAACTAGAGCGGCTTGTGCTCGAGAACGAGACGACCAGGCGTAATGAGAAAGCTTCAGACCATGAAAGGGAAATAGAACAATTGAGGCTCGAGCTTAGTATTGCCCTGGGGAAACGGGCTGGTGGTCAGGCCACAGTAAACAAGGAGATTCAAGATAGTCCAGGCACGATAAACTTGGAAGGCACGGCAGAGCTAACTGGTGAGTGCAGCGTCCAGCACCAGTCAGGGATAATAGGCGTGACAAGCGTGGCCGCAAAGCAGGATCTTTCGCTCGTGGAAGGAGGTTTTTCTCTGTTTAGGGTAGTTCACCGAGGAGCGGGGCTGCAGCTTGACGCCCAGGCGCCAGGATAGGAAGCTCTTGCAAGGCTTCCTGCTTACACAAATGACCAACAATTTATTTACATATTTACAAAACTTGGCTAACTAGGCGAGAAGATGCGCCCTTACATAGCCCACTACATGACTAGCGAAAGCCAGAGAGAGAGCCCTGAGAGAACACGCGATGTGCTTTTTATATCTTTCGTCCGTGCTCGTGCTTCTCCTCAAACGCGGGCTGTGTGTCCCATTTAAAAAAGGGGGAGCGAGAATGGAGAAACGAGCTCCGTTTCTCCTTCGGGGCAGCGACTTCCACGCTTTCGGGCGCTTTAACCGTCGCGCCCTCTCGCGGCAGAAACCAAAAGAACAACGTTACTCCTTCAGTGTTCAAGTTTCTTCTCAATCACGGTGGTCTTGTGCGCGCGCACGCACACGCCGAGCCTTGCCGGCCGCAGCCAATCGTGAGCAATTATTTACCTAAGATTGATGCAAGCAATGCAGGAGCGACGTTTTTTTGTTCTGTTGGTGTAGAGTAAAAGCCTCTAATTTATATCGCCAGGTACTCGCACGATGGTGCGCACACTTCCCTGTGAGTCTCGTGTTGTTTCATACTAACAATTTGTCACGAATAGGAGCAGCTCTGCTTTCCCAGCAGTCGCGCTTTAGTGATTACCTTAGACCAATAATGAATGTTTTTGGTAAGCCCACGCATTTTTAGTTTTGCACGGCGTCAACTATACTCCTGAGTTCAACGAAGCGCATAAAAAGCATCACACTTAATTTTCCAACATTCTAGGAAACCTGATACCACTGTACTGTCAATGCATGAAAGCATGCTCGTATACATTTGATAGAGTTATACGTGCCGCTACCGCCAAATGGATGTTATTTGCAGTTACCCCCATTCATATACGGCCGCCGTGACCGGAAGTCGAACCTGCGTCCTCCAGCACAGTCACACAACACCCAATAAGGCTATGCTACCATGGCAGGTGAAAGCACAAAGGGAAACAGGCTGCGCAATTTCACCGAGCGTTTATTTGCCAGACTGGGTTACAACAATCAGAAACGTTATCAACATCATCATACCTACCCGTTTAGGAAAAGTAAACCAATAACCAGTCAGTCAAACGAAATTATTAATCGCGTGCGTTTTCAATTGCCCATGCCAGCACTGAGAAGTAAGACAGAATTATGCACGCATGCAGTATGTCTTTCTCGTTCTTGATTCTCCTTTGTCGTGAGAAACTCAACAAAAAATTCACTTCTAGTAACAGCTGTATGCAGCAGGTAAGTACTAACACTCAGTAACCTTTGTGAAAAGGGTACTCCAAATCCAGAGTAATAGTAGCCACCACAGCCACAGCGCTAACATTGTGGCGCGCACTATGACTGCAAGTTGACACTCGAGGCGAATCGCGAGGGGCATCTGAAGCAAAAAAGTATGTAGGCACAACATGTTATAACGTTATAGAGAATTTGCGCACTCAACGATAGTTCCTCCACTCAAGTAGTAGAGCTGCCGCGACGCCAACAGCCACTGCCATAGCTCACAAAAAATACTGACGGATGCGAGGTCATCGCTTATTTCTCTCGCAAGACCTGCGTTGTAACGTACGTATAAACTGCTAGGACGGTCGTTACCGCACCAAAAACGTTGTCATTGAAGGGATAGCGGCATATTGCATCCATGGCTAATGGTCACACTTGTAGTAAGCACGTAAAAGGAATATAAGCAAACGTTAACACGATACAACTAAGCGAGGTCGACGTGACCACAGAACGCCTACCACTACGGAGACAAAGTCTGGTCCGCATGCGGCGCCCTCTTCAAGTAACAAGTGGAAAAATAAAAAAAGACGTGACCTCCGAAATGGCTAGCGCAAGGAAAGCGTTTGCGTTCTCGAAGGCTTCAAGAAAAAAAATAACTGTGGATGTGGTCGAGAGATGGCGCAGCATTCGGAATACCGGTGGGATTCTATGCATGGCTTGGGGTGATCGTTTTCGCCAAAACTCGATAAGCTCAAGTAATCATTCCGTTCATCATCGTGACCGTTGATAAACTTCCATCTGTACAGGCGTCAGATACAACATATTTACGTGTGCGCATGTTGTTGTATGGCCAGAAAACGTAAAAAAAGTTGACGAAAACTTACTTGTAACTTGTGCCACTATGGTCAGTCGAAATTCATTCCTATATAAGCTTGTGCGCTTTCGTGGTAGAGTGTGAGTAAACATAGCTCACTACATGTATCCCCAATAAATATTCACTCCACTTTCGGCTTTGGTGGGAGACGGACGTGTGATGGCTCGCTCCGTGTGAGTTGCTTCGGCGGCCGCTGCTAGCCGCGGTGTTAGGTTCCCTTCTGCACCATCGGATTGCCGGTTTTTGTTGCCTGCATTGCCATCGGGTGACAGTAAGGAAGAGTGTGTGTTTCTGCACGGCGATTGGGAAAAAAGACCATACTAGTTGGAAGACTTTCGGGCCCCGTTGGAAGAAGTGGGACTCATCAAGGCGATCACTGGCATTAGAGCCTTTCAGATGAACCACATCTGGCTGATGAAGATGTGAAAGAAGGCTGAGAAAGATGCATTACTGCATCCGTATCAAATGAAAAGGCTGGGGCAGGTATCTTCTCACGTTCCCTTGACTGGTCCTTTTCGGTTAGACTCCCAGATTACACACCAATATTCATGGCAGAATTATTTGCTATTGTACTGGCACTACGGAAACTTCCTTTGGGCGAGTCGGAAGCAGTCGTAATTACAGATTCTTTTTCAGTATGTGCTGCTCTGTCTTCAGGAGCCAACTTAACACTTATGCACATGTTTCGACAACTCATACCGACAAACGTGAAAAAACTGCAGCTCTTATGGGTACCAGGTCATCGTGCCATATATCTCAATGAGATGGCGGATGCACTAGCCACAGCATCTCTTAACGGTCCCATTATCCCGGTTTTGCCTGATACAGCTTACGCGACAGCAATAAGGTTTAGAAACCTCTGTTTGCGTGAATACGACTGCTACTTATTGGATAAATATCGAGATTTCGCACATCTAAGATGCCGCTGGAATAGACAGTGGTGTGCAACACGGCACTTGGAAGTTACTTTTACAAGATTGCGTTGCAGAATTCCTCAACTGAATTATTATTTGCATAAAGTTGGTCTAAAGGCGTCACCTTTATGTCAGACTTGCGAAGAAATGGAAACGATTGATCACTTGTTTTTGTTCTGTCGCCGGTATTCTCATCAGCGGAAAAGATACCTGGTAGCTCCACTTGAAAAATTGGGATTAGAATTAAATGTGGCAGTAATTTTGTCGTTTGGCAGCATTAAATTCGGTTATAGCCACAGGGACGTCTGCTCTGCGGTATTTGAATACATAATTGAAACAAAGCGATTGCCATGTTAATCTGCCTATATATATATATATATATATATATATATATATATATATATATATATATATATATATATCATTTTAGACCCACCATTACCTCTGTCTCAAATCGCATCTGATGGCCTGCATCGTTCCCTGCTCAAATATACTCCTTTTTCGATTTTCGTCTTTTATTTCTATATTTTTTTTCAGCCCAAAATTACGTTTCTTTGAAAAACCATTAGCCTTTTAGTTAAGATCCTGCCGCCCGGTTCTTGGCCGATCGCCCTTTGTGGGTGTGCGCCAGAGTGTGAAGGATCATCATCATCATCATCATCATCATCAAAACAGGTGGGCTCCAAGTCAAGGGTGGCTTCTGTGCTATCATTGACCCTATCCAACATGATGTAACCATGAAAATCCACTAGGTTGACTTTGCCGTCTCGAATGAGAGCAGTCGACAAGCGTTGAGTGAGTTTGGTGAAGTCCTGGAGCTTTCGAACGACAACTGGACCGTCGCGGTCTTTGAACACGCGACTTCGACGACGAGGGTGGTGCGGCTGAAACTGAAGGAAGGCGTGGTGCTAGAAGATAGCCGCATATTTTTAAGTTTGGAAGGGGCACCGTCCTTCTTGTGGCCCCGGGTCGGGCACCGCTTTGCCTAAGGTGACACATGCAAGGACATATACGACGAGACTGCCAGACTCCCCGCTGTGGTGTATGTCGAGTGTTTGGACATGAAAGTCAAGATTGCGTGAGGAGTTATGCCAGAGTTAATAAGACCACGCTGCCAATAGATGACGCTCAAGATAATCTAATGGACGCCGAAGAGGCTGAGAAGTTGGCCTCTGGCAGCAATGCCATGGGACCCTACACCACAGTTCAGGCAACTGGAGAAGAGACAGCCGACGCGATAACGCAAGACGGCAAAGACTCAACAAAAGAATCCGAGGAGTTGGCCGAAGTAGGCGACCAGCAGGACATTCAAGAATCGATGGAGGAAGACATGGGTACCAGTGGCGAATTCGCTACGCGAGAGGCCGGTACAAAGTCTCCAGAAGTGACTACGGGACGTGGCAAGCGTAACCGAGTGGAAAGCATGGAACGCAACCTGAAACGCTCGGGGTGTCTATGGCATCGCGTCACGGGCGCTACGAGTAAAAAATATGCCCTCGAAACCCGGTCGGCGTCATCGTATCCGGTTCGGGGACAGGATCGAGACGCGTAAGACCCCGGTTTTCCCACTGCACGGTATACGAGACACGGTAAGCGCAGCATTGTAGTTTTCATCTTTGTCATCAACATGACTAGCTTGACTGCGCCTTTACGCATTGATACGCATTGAATGTACGAGGTCTAGGAACGCGTCGCAAACAGTACCGGTTGAAACGTTTGAAGCAATAAAAAGACCTTGACTTGCTCGCGGTCCAGGAGACTAAAGTTAGAACTGAGGAAGCGACAGATAGCTTGGTAGCAGAATTTTCATTGTGGTACAATGCATTTGTGAGCTATGCATTAGGAGCACCAGCCAGATGTATTATTTTTGTTAAGAACTCTCTTGGTATTTTAGTGGAAGAGATCAAAAGTTGCCTACATGAGCGTTTTGTTTTGTGTGACTTTTCTTACGGGAACACTAAATTAAGAGTTATCTGTGTATACGCACCTACCTATTCGAGAGACAGATGTTTGTTTTTTCGGGAAATGCAAGCGTACTTTGAATGTCAGAAATGTGTAATTTTGTTGGGTGACTTCAATTGTGTTTTGGCCCTAGAAGATTGCACGTATACTGCTAAATTAAGTAATGAAAGCGTTGGTTTGCTTAGATACAGCCTTACTAAGTACTTTTTACATGACGTAGCTCTGTTTGTGAAGGGTGGCTGTCGCCAACACTTCCCACAATTTCAAGGTTCGAGTCACGCACGACTAGATCGAGCATATGTTTGTTCTGAGATAGTACCTTTATGTCAGAACTATGACGTTCATGCTGTTTCCTTCAGTGATCATTGCTTAGTCTCATTTGAGATAGGTAGAAAGTGCCAAAAAAGTTGTATGGGAAACATGGAAACTGAATACTATGATAATTATGCACGAAGGGTTTGTAGAAAGAACAAAGAAGGAAATCAAAAATTTTTTTCAAAACCGCAGAAAGGAGTGCCACGGAAAGATGAGAATTATTCAAGCACAAGATAAAAATGAAGGCAATATAGTGTGTTTGCTACATGCAGTATCAAGCTCAAAGCAGGAACGTGAGCTACGGGCAGACCTAAATGATTTGGTGAAAATTGAAACAGAAAACCCGGGCTTATTCACACATCAACTGCACGTTGTCAAAAACAAAATTGAATATCTTGAAGAAGTTAAATATAAAGGCGCAATTATACGAGCAAGAGCTGAGACATACCTTGTCGGTGAAGCCCCGACAAAGCGAGCCTTGTCAGATGAAAAGGTATATGCGTGAGCTCACGACATACTAGAGATAGAATGGAGTGGTAAAATATTGAGAGAACATAAAGACATTATGAAAGCTTTTGAAAACTATTATCAAAACTTGTTTGCTTATCGCGAACCAAAGGAGCCGGGTTTTGTAGGTGAGTTCTTGATAGAAATGCCGACTCTTCATGCTGAGGACACAAATTTTTTGGAAATGTCTAATAGTATAGGGGAAATTAAGAAAGCTATCGATGATCTTGGCATGGGCAAATCACCTGGTCAAGATGACATTATAGCCGCCTTTTACAAGGCGTTCAAGGAGGATATGGCCGCCGAATTGCATGAGGTTTTTTCGGAGTCTTTAGATCGCGGAACTCTGCCTCCATCGATTAATCGAGCGCACAGTGTGCTGATTCCTAAAGGGAAAGAGCAACACGTTTCACGCAAAGTAACAAGATACAGGCCAATCACGCTAACAAACGTATAGATTATAAGGTGTTTATGAAAGTTCTGGCTAGGAGGTTGCGAGGAGTTATATAGAAGTTGATCGGGTCACATCAGACATACGGCATCAAGCGTACGAGCATGTTCACCAATATTCATGTTGCCAGGAGCATTTTGGGGTATTGTGCCACTGCGCTTTTAAATGTAGCTATGTTGCAAATTGTTCTAGCCAAGGCTTTCTACATGGTTCTACACAATAAACTTTTCACCCTAGATGAGTACGTTGGTCTTGCTGCGGTCATATGTAAAGGTATTAGGTTGGCATACAAAACTTCAACCACAAATTTAATTGTAAATGGAGAACTCTCATAGCGCATACAAGTACTTTCCTCCGTGCGCCAGGGGTGTCCTTTAAGTCCTTTGCTTCTCTCTATATTTTCGGAACCACTGTGTCAGAAAGTGATTCACTAAACAGGGATTAATGGTTTCAGGTTTCAGTCATGAGAAGTTCGTATTTTGGCATACGCCGACGATATTGCCTTTTTTTGTTGATAGAGAGAGTGTCACTTCGTTATTAAAACCCCTCAAATGTTTTGTGACACGAGTAGAAATTTAATAAACAAAGAGAAAAGCATTGGTTTATGGCATGGTAATTGGGACCTCACGCGCAGTTTCTTTGGAAATATTCAGTGGCTCACGACACCTAGTCGTTACCTAGGGGTACCATTGGACAGGTATCAGGACAGTGAAGCAATTTGGCTTGAAAAGGCTGAAGAACTGCGTGCGACAGCCGAAGGATGGGGTGGTCGTGGCTTATCAATTTTCTCTTGGTCAGCTGTATGCAACGTGTTTCTGGCTGCTAAAATTATGTACCTTTGGCAAGTACTTAGTTGTACGCGTAAAAGCTATAACAAAGTCCACAGGATATTCGCCCCAACCTGGAGCACTACGTGAGGGAGAACATCTAGAACGAACTTGTTGTGGCGAGTTAAGCAAGAAAGGCTGTCTCTGTGTCATCTGTTTCTTAACCAAGTATTATCACGTTTCCTGCTAGTTAGAGACAAGAAAGACTCTTTTTTACGTTCTTTATTTCAAAGAACGCTGTTACACCACATGCCTGACTTCTTTGTATTTTCAGACAGGCGAGAACGACACACCTTGTCACCGTTCTTGCGCGAAGTTGTGTTCTCATATATTTTCTTAAGGGTGAGGTTTTCGATAGATTACCTAACTAATGTAAAAAGAGAGCGCTTTATGAACGACTTATTACAGAATGTTTTTCCTGAGCCCCTGTACCGTTCAAAGTATAAAAAATCATATTGTGTTGACGTACTAAAGCGAGTCAAAAACATGTGTATACCACCTATTGTGAAAACTTTCTTTTTTAAACTTCATACGGGAACCTTGCCAGTAACAACGTGGCTTGAAGAGAGGGGGATGTATGTATCATGGGGAAGCAGCTGTCTCCTGTGTAACAAACCTGAGACCATTGAACATGTGTTTATTGATTGTAAGAACGCTATTTCCTTTTGGGACATTTTACAGATGACTTTAAAAAAGATTTACCTCTTACTCTATATGGAATTTGTTTTTTGCCTTGTGATAGTTGAGTGAAAAATTTGGGTGTTATATTTTTACTTGGTCTTCATTAGCTTTGGCGTAGTATGCTATCGTACAGACACTGTGATGTGAGAGTTCTATCCATTAATGAGTGTTTCATGGAAGCTGTTATAAAAGTGCGAGATGTGTATAAGACTACCGACTGTGTTGAAGATGTAATATCTTTGTTTGACAATTTATCACGCATGAAATACGTGTGATAGTGATTGTCATATTAGCTTGACCTGTAGTCAAGAAGGCAATAAAGAAAAAAAAGTAAACACTTCTCAGGGTGTACTGCTGTGGAAAATGGTTGATAGTACTCCTCTTCATGGAGTTCACTCTATATGCGTACAATGTGTAGTATGTGCCATTTTGTGAACGTGTAGGTATATGCACTGCATCAGCCTATATTAGGCGTCTGGTGTCAGTGGGTAATGCATGAATGGCCTAGGCGTCCTGTGTCAGTGAGTAATCCATGAATATGGTGAGTCGCCAACTATCCGCGAAGAGTCGTGATCGTGGGTATGACAACATACATTGCCTCGGTCAACTTTTTTCAGTATCGTTCAGTCCCTCCAGATGGCGCCAGCTACCACCTACTTCACGGCTTTGACGCTCTCACACCTCCAGCTACTTCTACAAATTTGAACATCTATCTATCAACACGGCACTAGTAAGTCGGAAAGGTTTCGCTGTGATCGAGTCTTCGGTTTGGAGGCACATCTCGTGACCTGCGGCCCCATAAACGAGTGGATAACGTTGCTACACAGTGTGACTATGTCAGAAATAAACGCAGCAAGCCTAGCATGCTCTCTTCGGGTGATGACTCATCAGTATCCGTGTCTTTCAAAGTGAACATTGCCTCGCTGGCCGAACAAAACCTTCTTGCTCCGTCGTTCTTTTTCGCGATGTTTTCATCACCGCAGGTTTGTCTGCTTGTTTTTATAACCATTCCATTCGATATCAACCTCAGCGGGACCATTTTTTGTAACTTTTAGGGCTGTGTACTCCTCATCAGTCGAGAATCGATGCATTTGCTAAGCCTACTCGCTTCGCTAACCTGGAGTCAGCCATCTTGACTTTCATAGGGAGGAACATTTTTCTGCGTGCCGAAGGGAGCAAATTTTCTCGATTTAAAGACAAACAATGGGGACGTCGCTGTTTCTCCATAAATGGAGAGAACGTCACTCCAATTTTTTAAGAGTGCAGCGACGCTGATGCAAGTTTCTTGCGGTGCACACAGATACCTCTTGCGTTCCTGCAGGACGTGGAGAGCGTTTGGAGGGTATGCCGATCAGCGTCCTTTAAAAGTCATGGCCTTGCTTTGCCAGTCACAGTCATAACATGCACGATCGTTTTTAAATTCGAAGCATTTCTTAGCGAACTTCAGCGACTTTGAGCGTATCTATCTATCTATCTATCTATCTATCTATCTATCTATCTATCTATCTATCTATCTATCTATCTATCTATCTATCTATCTATCTATCTAGCTATCTATCTATCTATCTATTTATCTATCTATCTATCTATATCTATCTATCTATCTACCTATCTATCTATCTATCTAGCTATCTTTATAGCCACCTACTACTTTTAGATCTCATGGCCGTTTAGATAATGGTATCGATGCCAAACTTGGTGTGGCATAACATTACTGTATGAAATACATATTTCACTAGTGATAACATGCAAGTCATGACATGTATGTCATGAGTGTTATGATATACATTTCATGGTCCTGCAGCCTTAGTGGTGGCTTCGTTCACATGAAATGTTGCAAAACGGATATACTATGACATGATTGCATGGCGAACACAAGCGGCACACCCTTACAAGGCTCATCATGCGCTCGTGTTCGTTTCACTCGCGTCTCATATACCAAAGTAAATATTACAGTACGTGAATGGATGACGAAGGTATGATACTGGTGCAAACATGTTAAACATGATATGTGTGTCATGTAAGAACATCCCTACATGCTACGCTCATGATGCACTTGCAGCCGTTTCGCTAGCTTCACATGTACCAAACTCGGTATTACATGACGCGAACGGACGACATAGGTGAAAGACAAATTCAAACATGATATTCACGACATCCGTGTCATGTAACAATATGACTACATGCCACACTGATGACGTGCTCACGGCCGTTTTACTAGCTTCAAATATGCCAAGTTAGGTATTACGTGACGCCAATGGATGACAAACGTATGTGACTGATGCAATTGTGATATTCATGAGATGTGTGTCGTGTGAGAACATGACTACATGCCACAGCCAAGGCTCCAATACATTTCGACATGACGTGGTGCGTGCCCTCGCCGGCGTTCATTTCGTTGCATCATGCTGGCGTTGCCACGCCAGTGGCACGCATCCAGCGTCCCTCCGTCACGAAAAGAGGAAGACGCAGTCTTGTGTTGTCCGGGTACCTCGTTGGTGCGAAATGCGGCAAGTCGCATTTTGCACCGGTGGCCGTCGGGTCGCGTCGACGGACGCTGGTCGAGCCTGGCGTCATACTATAGAGTACTCGCGTTTTGCTAACGTAGCGTCGGTGTGCCCAGAGTGATCGCGCGTCGACGCTACATTGGAGTACATTGTGCCCTTCATGATGCGCTCGCGGCCATTTTGCTAGCTCCACATATACCGAATTTGGTGTTACGGGACGTCAATGCATGACGAAATATATCCCTGGTGCAAACGTGATAATCCTGACAAGCCTGTCTTGTAAGAACATGACAACATACCACGCTCATAGCGTGCTCGCGGCCGTTTCGCTTGCTCTACATATGTTAAATTCGGTATCACGTGGCGTGAATAGATGACGAAGGTAAAGGACACAACCAAACATGATTACACTGATATGGAAGTCATGTACGGTGTCATTTACCTCCACTTCGTTACGTTGTGCTGATTTTGAAGTTACATATCAACAATTTTTATTTGTGTTCGCATATCATAAATTCTCACAGTACGTGCGATCTGCCAGTTTTTTGAATGCTCAAAAAAATGAATGAAGAAATTCCCACAAAGCAAACAATCAAACGCAGACATCTGAGAATGCAGAGCATTTATGTCGAGCGCACAGGGGCAGTCTCGTTTCGGTTTTGATGAAGTCACCAATACATGAATGCGTGCATCTAATCGAGACTGAAACCGAAGAATAGAAGTTAAGTTCCAATTAACTTTATTATAATTTCTGAAGTTTGGGTAATATCCCGGTAACCATAGCAACGCTTCATTCAAACTGAAATTAATCAGTGCCGCGGAAACTGTGAACTGGTAACGAGAACATTGATAAACCAATCTTCATAAACGTGAAATTATTTGTGCAGCTTTTACCTTGGCTCAAAGCGTGTCGTGCCGTGTTGAGTCCCTGGTTTATATTAATACTGCGTTTCTTGTAGTAAACCAAGGCGCATAGCGACGCATTAGGAAGCAATCGATACATCATTACATTCAGGTGACTTCGTCAGGTCTCCTATTGTCGGCACAGCGCACCTCTAGTTGACGGCAGCCAAAGACCTCTCATTAGGCTCCTTGTCTAATTTCAAGTAGCCGTGGGAGTAGCAGTCCTCACGACAACGCATGCCGCGAACCGCAGACAAAAGACGCTGCACGCGCCGCCCGCACACTGCCAACAAACGTTGCTTGCACCGCCAAACCACGAGAGAGGAGAGAGGGGGACGAAGAAAATGAGAAGGGTGAGCACTGTGCCTCAAAGAAGAAAAAACTGGCCCCGCATCTGCATATTTCACTGCAAATGTCGTCGAAAGACGATAGTCTTGCCTCTAGAGGAAGGTAACAAAACGGTCATTTGATGTTCTGCACGAGAAAATCGGGGAATGGTCTTATGAACGCGCCGCTCTAGACTGTCTTTATCCATGCAGTGAAGGCGAACGAGCACATCGAGGTGCGTTAGAACGTTAAAAACAAGCGCTACCTGGAAGTTATCGTTGAAAACGATGAAAGGCACGCATGCCTGTCTCGGAGGTGATTAGGTGAAGAACGCAAAGCCACCGGCAGGTGCCACCACCATGTCTCCTTAGCAAAACGTTGGAAACACTTGTCTATTTGAGCATAACATTGCATTTTAGTTATGTATTAAACTAGCAAGCACCACCACTTTCGCAACAAAAATAGTTGTTTTGGAAGGCATGCGCTCAATCTCGAAATCTTCAGGGGTTGGCTATTTCCCGCAGTTTCAATTTACAAACCAACTTTCTTGCATATGATTCCGCACGTCACGTTTCTCTGCGTTAATAATATGCACCATGCAAAATTGTACGAAGTGACGAGACCGTGGAAGTATCGCCAAATCGCGATAATCCACTCTTGACCCCACTGCTCCTCGCATTGTTTGAATTTGAAACGCTAGAACTTCAAAGGCTGTTTTTAAATCTTGGACAATTTAAAGTTTTTGTAGTGCTCACATTGCAGCATGAGTACGTGTATGCTTACAGAATGATGAACGAGCGGTGCCCTTAGCGTGCAAAAAGTAGTCATAGATTTGGCGCTAAGGTGAAGGAATGAACGCAATAGCAACAAATTGGAAGGTCACGTGCATATCGGAAAGCTGATCAAAACGTGCTCCGCGTTTCTCACGCACAAAAGACGCACGAAACGTACTCACAGGTACAGATCCAGATGAATAAGCGTCTCAGTTTTAAAGCGTGTGTTTTCGCAAACGGGGACTGCAGTGAAAGTCGTCCCAATTGTAGTACCAGGCACACAATGGTCACTGCAATCATTGCAGTGACCTTTGTGCGCTCAGTAGCTACAGCTGAATCATTCCAGGTATATAAAGCCTGTGGCCAGCCAAGACGTGCTATGCTCCCCTACTCCTCACCGGGAGATAAGGGCGTACGTGGGAGCGTCACTTCCCTCCTCTAAGCGGGGCAAAATGCGCGTGGGTGAGTGGACCGCTCGGCGCCGCACAATCTGGCTAGTCTCGATCATTGCGTCATCTTGCTGGTAATTCGGAACACACAATGCCCCCTGAGATGCTCGTCAGCAGCGGTAAGTGGTATATACAAATAGCTTGCCGTTTGAACGTTGAAGGACGTGCTCCTCGGTGGCGTATTGGTTAACGCCTCGCACTGACGATTCGGAGGAAGCAAGTTTGATTTCACGCGTCGGACCATTTTTCTGGGTTTTCTTTCTTTCTTGCATCTTGATATACATAGATACGTATACATATACAGTGAACGACGCCGACGCCGGTGGCAAAATACACAGGAGAGTACTCAGCCAAGAGTGCTCATTCAAATGCTATCTCAATATTAAAAGCTCTAAGAAACACGTTTTTTGTGCGCGCATTGGAAAAACCAAGCAAGCACGGCCTGTCCGAGTGACCGGAGCTTTACCATCTCTCTGCTAGGGTTGTAAATCCCGCTGCTCACACTTCAGCCTGTTTTGCCTATATTTCTTTTTCCACGCCTCAAAGCTTCCAAACGAGCGGCGATTCCAAGGTCCCAAGAAGCGTGGTCCCTCCACTGAGCGCGCTTATCAGTCTCGTAATTCGGGAGAGGACGTAGGTCACTTCGCGAGCCGCAACGGCTGAGATAAGTGCGCTGCTGACACACAACGAAGGTGTAATTGTTACACTTGTTATTCCGCGCACGTTCTGTGTATGCTAATTAGTGCGATAGTGATTATATAGACACTACAACGTATTTTAGCACAGCGAACGGTTACGCAGACATAAAAAAAGAAGGGACCAACCGGAGTGCTGTCTCACAACTGAATTTTTGTTATAAAAACAGACGGTCTTTGTTGGACACACCTTCGTCCATTCGTTCAACGACTCCAGTTAGTCCAACTTTGCTGAATTTCGGCCTATAGTATAGATGAAGGAAATATGTTGATGTGCCGAGCTCCAAGGACGGCCACTGTCTGCCAGCGGCACTTGGTGTATATAATTGGCACGCGAGTGACATGCCGGAGAACGGTGTCTCGGGGGCTTAGTGGTTAGAGTCCAGGGCTGAAATGTGCGACGTCGCTGGTTTTACGCCTCGTTGAAGAACTCTTACTTCTGATTTTTTATGAGCAATACGTGAGTAAATATTTTTATATCGTCATATTCATAACGGAAATAAGTAATGAAGCTCTAGTCGACCCAAGCATTAGACAATTTTTTGTTTAAAAAAAGCCGGCACTGCAATGAAGGCTCCGTCGTATCGCAGTGCTCGTGGTGGCCGCTTTTTCGTCGAAGCGGGAAGGAGCACAACTATGGAGTAACGGAGAGATAGACAAAAAGGATATAAAGAGAACGAGAAAACTAGAGTGAAACATATGAAAGATTGATTGATTTGTGGGGTTTAACGCCCCAAAACCACCATATGATTGTGAGAGACGCCGTAGTGGAGGACGAAACAAATGGAAGAGACTAAGGGAAAGACTAAGGAAAAGATACACAGAGAGTGAAACATACAGAAATATGCCCTCTGACGGAGAACAAGGCATTTCTGAGTTTAAAATGTAATAAATAAATGCAGGGGCGTACGAACTCTTTCGCAAGTAGAAGGGGGGGGCAAACCTTACTCCCTCGTAAGGCGACACATACACACACACACACACACACATATATATATATATATATATATATATATATATTGAAATAACTTGCAGATAGCACATAAGAAAACGATAGTATTTACTAACGTTTCGGCCGTGGCACGGCCTTCGTCAGAGTAAGTAGGTATGATACAATGAAGCCGCTTTTATAGGCTCACGTGATGAACTCTCGGTATAGCAGCTAGGACAATCAAAGTAAAAAAATGGTAATCTGTCAGAACCTTGTGTTGACATGACTGACATGTGACGGGTGCATGAATATACCAGTCTCAAATTTCCTTGCGCATCGACACGCGGGGCACAGTATGGTTGCCAGGACATGCAAAAGAGCTCTGAAGTAAGGAAACGACGGTTGACTAATATACATTCTAATATACACTAAAATATTTTACTAATCTAAGAAGTCGTGTTGTTATAGTGCGAGGCAGGTGAGCTTTCCTGCGTTTTCATTGATACCTGAACGAATGGTGTTAAATTTATGGATCAAGAGGGATTCCCTCACTTCCCTATCGTGATTATATATATATATATATATATATATATATATATATATATATAAATATATTTGACGTATGCATGTGGGAGGTAGTGGCCAGATACTGCACCAGGGTGGCCAATCCTTCTCTGGTGAGGAAATAAAAGATACAATATGAAGGTAGTACAGGCTTACGCGCCTACATCCAGCCACGATGACGCTTCAGTTGAAAGCTTCTATGAAGACGTGGAATCGGCAATGAGTAAGGTAAAAACACAGTATACTATAGTGATGGGTGACTTTAATGCAAAGGTAGGAAAGAAGCAGGCTGGAGACCAGGCAGTAGGAGATTATGGCATCGGTACTAGAAACGCCAGAGGAGAGCTACTAGTAGAATTCGCAGAACGCAATAATTTGCGGATTTTGAATACTTTCTACCGAAAACGAGAAAACCGCAAGTGGACACGGAGGAGCCCTAATGGCGAAAATAAGAACGAAATAGACTTTATAATGAGTGCACACCCTGGAATCGTGCAGGATGTGGAAGTGGTTGGCAAGGTACTATGCAGTGACCATAGAATGGTATGGTCTCGGATTCGCCTAGACTGGAAGAAGAACGACAGAAACTGATACGCAAGAAGCCAATCAATGAGCTGGCACTGAGAGGCAAAGTACAGGAATTCAGAGTGTCGCTGCAGAACAGGTACTCGGCTCTAAGTGAGGAAACCAACCTTAGGGTAGATACAATGAATGATAATCTGACGAGTACCATTACGGAGTGTGCAGTGGAAGTTGGAGGCAGGGTAGTTAGACAGGACACTGGCAAGCTTTGCCAGGAAACGAAGAACCTAATTAAGAAGTGTCAAATCATGAAAGTGTCAAGTACAACAGACAAAATAGAACTGGCAGAGCTTTTGAAGTTGATTAATAAACGTAAGGTGTGCGATGTAAGAAGGTATAACTTGGAGAGAATCGAACACGCTCTGAAAAACGGAGGAAGCGTCAAAGCAGTAAAGAGAAAACTTGGAATAGACAAAAGTCAGATGTATGCACTAAAGGACAGAGAAGGCAAAATAACTACCAATATGGATAGGATAGTTAAAATAGCGGAGGAGTTTGACAGAGATCTGTACAGTAGCCGAGACTACCACGACCTTAATACTCTAAAAACTAGCAGTAACCCAGATGACACCCCACCAGTAATAATAAAAGAAGTCAGAAAAGCTTTGGACAGCATGCAAAGAGGCAAAGCTGCTGGTGAGGATCAGGTAACATCAGATCTGCTGAAAGATGGAGGACAGATTGTGTTAGAAAAACTAGCTACCCTGTTTACGAGGTGTCTCCCGACGGGAAGAGTTCCAGAGTATTGGAAAAACGCTAACATCGTCTTAATACATAAGAAAGGAGATGATAAAGACTTGAAGAATTACAGGCCGATCAGCTTGCTCTCTGTAGTATACAAGCTATTTACAAAGGTAATTGTTAACAGAGTAAAGAAAACAATCTTCAATCAACCAAAGGAACAAGCAAGATTTCGAACAGGCTACTCAACAATCGACCACAATCATACTATCAATCAGGTAATAGAGAAATGCTCAGAGTATAACCAACCACTATACATAGCCTTCATAGTTTACGAGAAGGCGTTTGATTCAGTAGAAATATCAGCCGTCACGCAGACACTGCGGAATCAGGGCGTAGATGAAGTATATATAAACATTCTGGAAGAAATGTACAGGGGATCGACTGCTACCATAGTGCTTCATAAAGAAAGCAACAGAATACCAATCAAGAAGGGTGTAAGGCGGGGGGATACAATCTCCCCAATGCTATTTACCGCGTGCTTACAGGAGGTTTTCAGAAACCTAGAATGGGAACAGTTAGGGATAAGAGTTAATGGAGAATACCTTAGTAACCTGCGCTTCGCCGATGACATTGCATTTCTCAGTAACTCAGGGGACGAATTGCTACTCATGATTACGGAGTTAGACAAGGAGAGCAGAAAGGTGGGTCTTAAAATTAATCTGCAGAAAACGAAAGTAATGTACAAAAACCTCGAAAAGAAGCAGCGCTTCGAGATAGGTAATAGTGCACTTGAAGTTATAAAAGACTATGTCTACTTAGGGCAGCTAAGAACCACAGAGCCGAACCATGAGATTGAAGTAACTAGAAGAATAAGAATGGGGTGCAGCACATTTGGCAAGCACTCTCCAATTATGACAGGTAGATTGCCACTATCCCTCAACAGGAAGGTATATAACAGCTGTATCTTGCCGGTACTTAGCTATAAAGCAGAAACCTGGAGACTTACAAAGAGGGTTCAGCTTAAATTGAGGACGACTCAGCGAGAAATGGAAAGAAAAATGGTAGGTGGAACCTTAAGAGACAAGAAGAGAGCAAAGTGGATCAGGGGACAAACGGGGGTTCAGGATATCATAGTTGAAATAAAGAAGAGGAAATGGACATCGGCTGGGCATGTAGCACGTAGACAGGATAACCGCTGGTCATTAAGGGTAACTAACTGGATTCCCAGAGAACGGAAGCGGGTTAGGGGGAGACAGAAGGTTAGGTGGGCAGATGAGATTAAGAAGTTTGCGTGTATAAATTGGCAGCAGCAAGCACAGGACCGGGTTATCTGGCAGAACATGGGAGAGGCCTTTGTCCTGCAGTGGACGAAGTCAGGCTGATGATGATGATTCTCTCTCTCTCTCTATATATATATATATATATATATATATGTGTGTGTGTGTGTGTGTGTGTGTGTGTCTATTCTGAGATCCGGTCCTTTCTTTCCAATCGAGTTGCTCGCTTTAGAGTCGATACTCATTTGTCTAACCCACACTCCCTCACCCGTGGCCCTCCTCAAAGTGCCGTACTATCTCCTACTCTATTTAATATGGCTACGGTCCCCCTTTCCTCCCAACTGTCCCAAATACCTGACCTCCAGCATATTTTTTAAGCAGACGACATCACTCTCTGGTGTACGTCTGGTTGTCCCGTCCCAGGGCAGGGTACTTTGCAACGTGGCCTGGCCTTTATCGCTTCCTCTGAGCTACTTTTGAGCTACTTTTTGAGCTAATCTGCGCTACTTTTGCTAAACTGCTCTGCGTACCAGCACTCCCACAACACCCTCACTTCATTTCACTTATGATGTTCTTACAAAGAAACAGGAGCAGCAATCCTCTCATTCCGACGGCCTTTTCTTCAGTGTCACGTGCAAAGGAGCGGTTGAACAGGGTGAGGGTGTGCAAACGTTTATCGAGATGCAACCTATAATTGTACAATCAATCAATCATTAACTTGTTCAATGCTGCAAAATTCATGTGACCCCTAAATTTTCTAGTACGCATTCACATATACTAAACAGTAGTTTGCCTACAGATAGTGAAAGTGCAGAAATTGCGTTTCAAGCATGCATGGTAGAAAACTACAAGCTCTTCATTCTTTTTTTCTCGTATACTTCCAGGTTCTTCATGCAATTCATGCCAGTACGTGAGAATGGTAACACTCACAAGAAAAAGCTACCTGAAATGAAAGGAACGAAGAAGGCCAGTCTTCACCAAACTGCAGGCCCTGAACCAGAAAACAAGCGAATGGCAGTAGGGCTGTGTGACATTGCTGGTCCTCTCGAAGAGGTGAGGGCAAAGAATGCGACTGTCATGGATGAAACACTATAGCAAAAATGTCGTCACTATCGCGAAAGCAGCTGGCAAGTATTTGCGCTTGCTTTCAAGTTGCCAAACAAACCACCAAGAAAGGCTTGCGTTACAATCAGGAGTGGATCTTCGAATGTTTACTCATGAAACTAAAGAGTCTACGTTTTTATCAATACATCAGGGAGAACGAAGTTCTCGTGATGCCCAGAAACACTACTTTGAAAAGATTTTTGAGGTCATACCAGTCCGCATTCAGCTTTAATGCAGCAGTAATGAGCACTTTAAAAAACAAACCATGAGCATGTTCGACCTTGACATGGCAGAAAATTGGCGGAAAAAATAAATTGTCAGAACACTTCAGTATGGTGGCATCTGGCGAGATTGAAGGCTTCGTAGACCTTGAAGAATTTAAGAAGCCCGAGGACAAGTACTAGCAATGTGATCACGGCATGGTCATAATGTTTGTGCCTTTCCTAGGCAAGTGGAGCCCAATCATTGGCGTTTCCGCGACAAAATAGAATGTGAGAGTAGACATTTTATTGAAACTTCTCATGAAAGCTACCATCCTCGTGGAAGAGGCAGGCTTGTTCGTCGACCACATCACTTGTGACGGAGACCCTGGATTCGAAAGATGAGGAAGCTAGCGGGAGTGTCGGAGTCATCGAGGGAAACAAACGGCGCCACAGAGTACCCTGTCGACGAAATGTGGAAATTGTACTTTATCTCAGATTTCCCGCATCTGCCTAAATGCCACAGGAATTGTCTTCTCCAGAAAGGCTTTGCAACACCAGACGAGTTGGAACGTGTATATCCATGGTTGTCATTTTACAAAGATTGTGCTTCTAGCATACATTGCACTACCTCAACTTATATTTTAGGTGTACGTGCATCTAGTTCGGGAGGCGTGCCTACGGGACAAAAGTGTTCGGAGACTGAAAGTTATGCCCAGTTTGACCTATACGCATCTCAAACCAAACTTCTTTGAGAATATGAGAGTCACTTTCGCCTTCTAACTGTCCACATGCCCTACAGGGCCTGGCTTTCCACAAGGAGGGCATCTAGAGGAAGCATAGAGGCAACTAAGCTGGTCTTCTCGTAAGTCGTGCTTGCGTTGTAAACAAATTAGGTATAATTGTAAACATCTGAAACGCATGATGAGTGCCGTTCTGATCACATACGTTTATTTCATTTATTTTGTCGGAAGATCCAGTGACTGATCACCATGATGACTTCGTGCCGAAACACTGAGACCAGCCTCCACAGATGCGGCATTAACGTCCGGTTTTCTAGGCTTCCTGAATGACTAAGAATCATTCAGTGACAACAAGCGGCACTTTGTGAGCGAGTCCACTGCCATAAGTTTTACGCTCGCTATACCAAATACGCTTTCATTTCTCAAGTACCTGACAGAAAGCGTGTGTTTCAATTATATTATGACATCTCCGCACCAACCCCGTGGAACACTTATTCAGCATAGTTCCCTAGTGAAGTGGTTGCAACGCGCACCTCTCTGCGGAAGAGTTTCTAATAACCGCCAACTGCTTGTTCTTTTTAGGGGCGAAGCTCCTTATGGCGTGGCTTGTGCGCCCCTCGTAGTACGTAACCACCAGTGCCACATACCCGAAATAGGTATAACATTTGACCTCCAAGGTGGTGCTGGTGAGAGATTTCTTCTGTGCGTTGTTTAACAATAAAAATAGGGCTCAATGTACAATCCAATGGCTGCTAATGGGGAATGAGAGACAGGAGCATTTGGCTTTTAGTCAACGCGCACGCAGCGTTCCCCATTAGCAGCCATGGGCATGTACATTGAGCACTATCGGACAAGAAAGGATTGCTACATTATACTTGCTGGGTGTAACCTCCTTAGTTTTAGAAAGGTTTAGCGAGCGTTGAGCCGCAGGGCCATGAATACAATGAACTAGTATATACCATGAATGAATTCGAGGCGGTTAAAGGGGGGAAGCTGATACGAAGCGCAAGCCGTAAGAAATTAAAAGCTGAATCCTCCTGTCTCTCATTTCACGTTAGCAGCCACTGGCATGTACATTGAGCACTATCTGACAGGAAAAGGTTGCTATGTTATACTCGCTGGGCGTAACCTCCTTGATTTTAGAAAGGTTTAACGAGCATTGGGCCGCAGTGCCATGAATACAGTGAACTAGTATATACCATGAACTCAATGTGGTTGAAGGTGGGAAGTAGACCCGAAGCGCAAGCCGTAAGAAAGTGTGCGTGTGCCACCTCTCGTCTAGTCCTTGGAATGTCCACTGAATGGCGGTGCTTCTATATGGGGAATATATGATAAAAAGATGCGAGATGATGGGATTTGGAGTGTTGAATAGATGGACGAACAGACACATAGACAGATGCATGGATGGACGCATGAACGGACGCAGGGGCGGATGCATGACCGAACGCAGGGACGGGCGCACGAACAGGCGCATGGACGGTCACACAGACGGACGCATGGACGAACAAATGCTTCGCCCCACTCTCCATCATTCACTCCGTGGATATGCTGCCATCTTTTTTTACCTTGCCGCACAGTGTTGACAGTGCAAACGCAAACCCTGACGTGCTAAATTCTCTTCTCACTGGGCATGACAGACAAGGTCTAAAGGTGACGCACAAAAACTTTATCATCCGATATCACAAAGCAAACTAGATGAGGTTGAAAGCACGATTGCCATAATGCCAGAAAGGCTTGCTGACCTCATTGATGTGACTTTGAAGAAGAGTGATTTGAGACTCATTTACTACACAGCAGGGTACCTGGCTAGAAAGTGTGTATTGAAGTTGGCAAGCATACAATGCAAAGAAGTGCTTCTGTTTGTGAAAGCTGTCATGTTTGCTCAACAGCTTCCTTCGCAATTCACGAAGCTATGCGATTGGGGTGGGCTTCTGTATCCCTTACGGCAGCTGTTCAATTTCATTGCCACACTTGAAAACTTTTTTACTGAATCTTCCGATGTTTTGATGTTGCACACAGAGAGCATCTCCGACATTCTTTCATTGCTGAAAACTATTTTCTCAACCCGAAAGCCATCGGCTGTCCAGATCACAATTATGCAGTGAGCACAAAGCTCGTTTATTTCTAGGTGCTCACTCTCCTTCACTTTTTAGTGAAGGGAATGAACAGAAAAAACGCTTCGAATCGAGTGAGGGCAAAACAACTAAAGCTTAGCAGGACTACATAGAACCTGACGTTCCTTGACGACGGTGTCGAATTTTTTCGATGATAATTATTTTTTTATATTTCTCCATACAGCTTGCGAAGTCGATAAAAATAAAATTATTTATTTATTTAACTTCTCGTATTGGTGTCTCTCAGACTTAGTATTGATAAGTGAGAACACGTTCATGTTTAGAACAATTGTTTGCATGAACACGTACAACAGAATTGAAAATAAAAAGTAAAATATAACATATTTCATTAACACCTACAACGTATACCAGCCCCAGATGCCGATCGAAAACCTATCATAAAGCCACTGTGGCGGACGCGCATCCGCGCCATAAGTCACTTCTTACGAATAGCACAATTGCTGGCTGATGTTACTAAACGTAATTTGCTAGCACCTTCACGCGCGCATTGCGCAACAGGACTGGTTTAGTTTTTCAATATTTTCACGCGTCCCTTACGAACAGCTGCAAATTTGCAGAAGGATTCGCATAATATCTTTCTTTCTCATATTAACAGCTGGTAACTTCAGTCTTGACTAACATTTAATTTTAGCAGTGAGTCTAAATTTGCACCAAATGTAAACTTCATTATCATATATCACAGTTATCTTAACATTCTTAAAAGCGTCGCAGTTAATGCTCATATAACACTTTCGATGCATGCATTTTCGTAAAAGCCAAACTCAACTAACGCTCTTACCGCGGAAGACATGGTACTTGCGTGCGTGACTACCTATACGAACAGGGAGTTTAGCAATATGAACACTTAAACTTCGTTGGGCTGGCGCGGGAACGCGGTGCGACGCCATTTACGGCCACGCACGCACGAACACATCAACAACGCTATGAGATGGCGCCCGACGCGGGAGCAGCACGCGAACCATGCGAACTGCCAGACTGCCGCCCACCGTAAACCGCATGGCGAAGCGGGCTTGTAACCATGGCAACCATGGCCGGTTATTCAGGATGGATGGATGGATGGATGGATGGATAGATGGATGGATGGATGGATGGATGGATGGATGGATGGATGGATGGATGGATGGATGGATGGATGGATGGATGGATGGATGGATGGATGGATGGATGGATGGATGGATGGATGGATGGATGGATGGATGGATATGGCTGTACCCTTTAGATCGGGCGGTTGTTAGCGCCACCAAGCCGTAATACTTAATGAACCAAAAACTAGATTTATTGTTTTCCTTAAATAGTGAGGTTGAGGATTTGTACATTGAAGCAAAGAGCTCAATTTTCACTCGTACTTTGACTTTAGCCACCAATCAGATAACCTCCTTCTAGTTCATTGTACCCGCCTAAGTTTATTTTGCCCTCGCTTTCCCTAAACCCCAGTGCTTTGAAAAACTCTGCGCCATCAACCTGAACTACAGAGTGAATCAATGCTGGTAATGCCTTTACAGACATTATCAAGTATTCGTCAGTTTATTATCCTCTCCACATGCACTGCATACCGTGTCTACCCCCTCGTATTTGGCCCGATATGTCTTTGTTCGCTATACTTCCATCCTGGCGTCAAACAGTAGACAACTACCCCGAGTATTATCATACATCCTTTCCTTGGCTATTTCCTGCTTGAAGTTCAATAGATCTCTAGTGCGGTCTTCTTAATCATGCCAACTCTTCACTTCCTCACCTTCTTGCCAGTCTCATGCCAGTCACAGCCAGTCTCAGCTCCTTCATGCCAGTCTCAGCCAGTCTGCCAGTCTCAGCTTCCTTCATGCCAGTCTCAGCTTCCTTCACCTTCTTTTTTAACCGATAATTCTTTTTGGTTGGGCCACCTGCTGTTTTCCAAGTATTTACCAGTAAAACTTCTGGTTTGCTTCCGCCATTTCGCATCGACATTCTTCACGTACAAGTAGCCGAATACCTTTCTAGCTCAACGCTTCTCCCCCTTTCTCTCAATCACTTCTCAAATTTTATATTGCTGCTAGCTTCCATGCCATCGAATGATGTCCATCCCATATTACCTTGTACTCCCTAATTTGGTGCATTCCCGTGAGCTCCTAAGGCCAGCCTACCTATCCCACGTTGCTTAATTTGTAATCTTGCTTGAACTTCTGATCTCATGCACAAGACCACAGTGCGAACGTCACACCGGAAACCATGACCCCTTTTCATATTCCTCTCACAACATCATACCTATTGTAATTCCACAGTGCCCTGTTTTTCATTACCACTGCATTCCTGTTACCTTTAGTCGACACGTATATTTCGTGTTCCCTTAGGTACTCGGCCCCATTGCTTATTCTTACGCCCAGATATTTGTATTTATCTGTTATCTCTAGCGTGAATTCCTGTATTCTAATCTCAATACCTTCATTGTCATTAAAAATCATGACTGCTGATTTTCTCCTACTGAATCTGAAATCTAACCAACCTCCCCCATTACCGCAGATGTCCACAAAACTCGGCAAATCTTCCTTGTTATCGGCCATTACCACTATATCATCTGCGTAAATCAATGCTGGTAGTGCCTGTTCAATGAGTTTTCCTTGTTTGACGAAAGAGAGGTTGAAGCCCAATCCACTTCCCACTAACTCGGCCTCTAATCCTTATAGGTACAACATGAATAACAAGGGTGACAGAAGACACCCCTGCCTAAGCGCCCGTTTCACCTTGTGGGCTTAGATACCTGTTTTTCCCTCTTCATAACTACCTTTTTACTTTTATAGATCTCCTTTAAAAATTTGTGACTACATCTTCCCCACCTGGTATGTCCTGTATTCCCCACAATTCCTCTTGAACCACGCTATAGTACGCTCCCTCGATATCCAAAAATGCTAGCCACAGGTGCCTGTGTTCCCTTACTGCTATTTCTATGCACTGCGTCAGTGAGAACAGATTGTCTTTTAACCTCCTGTGTTTCCGAAACCCATTCTGCAGTTACCCCCAGCAACCGCTCATCCTGTATCCATGCCAGCAGTCTTTTCTTTATAATCTGCATCGCAGCCTGCAGACCACTGATGTCATTGTTATAGGACGGTAGTGGTTTATGTCAGCTTTGTCCCCCTTTCCTTTATAGATTATGCTCATCATGCTAAGTTTCCATCCATCGGGAACTTCTCCATCGATTAGTATTTTGCTCACTGCCCCTCTCAAAGCCTGCTTAGACTTCGGACCTAATGTCTTTATCAGCATAATTGGAATGCCATCTGGGCCTGTTGATGTACTACTAGAAACCCTTTTCTCAGCCCTTTCCCACTCTTGTTGTGAAAGTGGTGCCTTTGTGCCCCTTGATTCATCCTTATCTATTGTGGTGCATAAAGCACTTCTGTATTGAAATTTTTCTGTCACCCTTGTTCTTATATATTGAATAGCTTCGTTCCCTTCTCGCCTAGCACCTTGAGCTGTAGTTATAAACCTCTGCTCTAGGCTCGTCTCATTTCTTAGGGAGTTTAGACAGTTCCGAAATTTCGCAGCTGCGTTTCTATCTTATTTATGTACTTCTGCCAGCCACTGGGCTCCCTTTCTTCTACTCTTTTCATTGATCAGAAGGGATGCATCCCTTCTACAGCTTAGAAAGATTTCCCACTTTCTTTCAACATCCTCTGCCGATTCACCCCGCTGCTTAGCATGTCTGTGTTCTCTACAGGCTTCTTGATGTTTTGCTATGGCTCTCCTAACTTCCTCATCCCAACAACTTTTAGGTTTGTGTCTTCTTTTCCGGGGTGACATGTCGCATGCCTTAGCAAGCTCTAGCTAAAACAGTGTAACCAGATTCGTGTATGTCCGCACTGTTTTATTATCCTCAGTGATTACTTTCTCAATTTGTTTATAGGCTATTTCAATTTGCCTTTCTGAATGAAAATTTTTCTGTAGTTGCTCATCTTGTTTCTGTCCCACTTTCACTGCTCTTCCAAAACTTAGCTTGATACGTTTGTGATCACTACGCAGACTTCTGGAGCCACCTTCATCTATGTGCATTCCCCGGAGCTTATCATACATCCTATGTGACATCAGTACGTGATCCATCGTCGACTGCAGCCTTCCTACCTCCCATGTTATTTGCCCTTCACACTTCTCGGTACTGTTGTAAAGGATCAAATCAGGCCTTTCACACATATCCATGATCATTTTGCTTGTCGGGTCGGTATACCTATTGAAAAAGGCTTTATTGGCGACTGTTGCGACGGTGGTCCTACAATAAAACACGATCGGGAATGAGCAACGGTCAAGCAGATGCCGGCGATGATCAGCACGAGCCGAGCGAGCAAAGCCCAGGACTCAGTACCCAAGCGGAGGCGATGTTGTCTTGTCTTGTCTTGTCTCCTAGAAGATTTTGGCTCATACCCACATGGGGGATTGGCCACACTGTACCTCATGATAGATAATTTTTATAACGCTTGCTAAAAAAAATAAAGAGAAATTAGATAGAAACAATAATAATGTTCCTTTGAAAAAAAACGTGATAAAATTGTAGAAGAATACGATAAAACAGAATATATAAAACGAATTAACAAGAATGAGGAAGGGGAAGAAAGAATTGGATATATCTGGCAGTACCACTAGCAGCGTATCCTTCCGGTTGCCTGAATGAATTTATGTAGCGCTGACAGAATAGCACTGTGGCCCACACCCAACTGACTGGCTCCAAACGATAATACGGTGGATGTATTGACTGGCAATCCGAGCATACCAATCCAATCGGTCTTTCAAGAATTATTCGGCGCAGTGAGGCGAAGCGGCGGCATGTGAGAAGAAAGTGATCTATTGTTTCCGGTTCATTGCAAACTACACATAGGTTAGTTAATGAAAATCCTGATTTGTTGAGATAAAAATTTAACAGAGGAACTCTACAGCGAAAGCTTGTGAGAGTCACCTCACATTGACGGGAAAGGCATTTTGCGGTGTTCTATGTGAATTGCAAGTGCCGAAATTCTTCAGATTGTAGAAGCGACGTTTCGTTCATTTTTAAGATTAACAGGCGTTTGAATCGTTCGGCAGTAATAAAAGGAACGATTCAAAGATGCGTTTTCTTCTTCACAATTTTCCCCCGCCGAAAAAGAGCCATCCTGGCGACCTAAGAGTCTGGAGGCAGAGGGCTATAATATGGCTTAAGGCGGGCGACGTGGACGATGTCACGTCCACGCCAGCGCATGTCGTCAGATGGGAAAAGTGGCTCAATGAGAAAATTCACCGGTGAGGTTTGCTCCAAAACGCGGTAAGGACCCTCGTACTCCGGGACTAGTTTTGAGGAAAGGCCGGGGCTTTGGTAAGGAACAGCCAGCCATACAAATGATCCCGGGGAATAGCTGTGGCTTCGTGAAGAGCCGGCGTTGTTTTCTTTCTGGCGCTGCTGTTCTTGTGACGTAAAGGTGGGTGCGAGTTCAGGGCTTTCTTCCGCTTTTCGGGCAGCTTCGGACACAGATGGGCATTAGAATGCGTCAGGACGGTATGGAAGGAGAGTGTCGATGGTGTGGGATGGTTCGCGTCCATAAAAGAGAAAGAAAGATGAAATTTCAGTGGTGGACTGTGCCGCGGTGTTGTATGCGAACGTGATGAATGGAAGGATGCGATCCCTGTTAGTATGATCAGATGTCACATACATCGCGAGCATATCGCCCAGTGCGCGGTTAAATCTCTCCGTGAGCCCGTTAGTCTGCGGATGGTATGCCGTGGTCTTGCGATGAACAACATGGCATTCAGAAAGCAGAGCCGTGACGACTTCTGATAGGAAGGCTCGTCCTTGGTCACTTAGTAGTTCTCGAGGAGCACCATGTCGTAGTATGAATCGATGGAGGACGAAGGACGCTACGTCCCACGCAGTGGCACTTGGAAGGGCGGCGGTCTCAGCATATCGTGTTAAATAATCCACAGCGACTATGATCCATCGATTATCATCTGATGTTGTTGGTAGAGGGCCATACAGATCAATTCCGATTCGATCGAAAGGTTTGGCAGGGCACGGAAGCGGTTGAAGTGCACCGGATGAGTGAAAAGCCGGTGATTTGCGGCGTTGACATTCAGGGCAGCCCATAACGAATTTTCGAACAAAATTATACATTACGCGCCAGTAGAAGCGACGGCGAATGCGTTCGTAAGTTTTGAATACTCCAGCATGGCCACACTGGGGATCGTCGTGAAAGGTGGTGCATATTTGTGATCGCAAGCTGCGGGGGACAACCAAGAGCCAGTTACGACCTTCAGGGGCGTAGTTGCGGCGGTGTATCAGCCAATCACGAATGGCGAAATGAGCAGCTTGACGTCGGAGAGATCGTGATACCGCCGTGATTGACTATCCAGAGAGACAGTCAAAAAGGGAGGCGATCCATGGGTTCTTGTGTTGTTCACTGGCAAACGAGTCGAGGTCGAGAGATGCGATGGAGTTGGTACCAGTGGTTCCGTAGGCCGAGTCGGGAGGTATAGGCGAACGGGACAGGGCGTCGGCGTCAGAATGCTTGCGTCCGCTGCGATAGATCACGCGAATGTCGTACTCCTGGATTTGCAGTGCCCACCGAGCTAGGCGGCCAGAAGGATCTTCCAACGTGGCGAGCCAACAAAGTGCATGGTGGTCCGTTACCAGGTCGAATGGGCGTCCGTACAAATAAGGGCGGAACTTGCGAAGTGCCCACACTAGCACTAAGCACTCTTTTTCAGTGACGCTGTAATTGGCCTCAGCTTTAGTGAGCGTGCGACTCGCATAAGCGACGACATATTCGGATTAGCCCGGCTTGCGCTGAGCGAGTACAGCGCCAAGACCAACCCCGCTAGCATCTGTGTGAACTTCCGTTGCAGCTGCTGGGTCGAAATGCCGTAGAATGGGAGGAGATGTTAGCAGATTACGGAGCGTGGCGAACGCGACGTCGCAGTCAGGAGACCAGGACGAAAGGTCTGCGTCACCGCGTAGGAGGTTGGTCAGTGTTGACATGATCGACGCGAAATTTCGAACGAAGCGCCGGAAGTACGAGCATAGTCCGATGAAACTGCGTAATTCTTTCAGTGTAGTAGGTTTCGGGAACTCAGTGACTGCTCGCAGTTTTGCAGGGTCGGGTAGAACACCATGCTTGGACACGATGTGCCCTAAGATGGACAGCTCTCGCGCAGCGAAGAGGCACTTTTTGAGGTTCAGTTGGAGCCCAGCGTTGGTTAAACACGTCAAAACCAGTTGGAGCCGAAGCAGATGTGTAGGAAAATCGGGAAAAAAAACGACAATGTCGTCGAGGTAGCATAGACACACAGACCACTCAAGTCCACGCAGTGTGTTGTCCATGAGTCGTTCAAACGTGGCAGGGGCATTACAAAGCCCAAAAGGCATTACATTAAATTCATACAGGCCATCTGGAGTAATTAACGCAGTTTTCTGGTGATCAGCTTCTGCCATAGGGACCTGCCAGTATCCAGATCGTAAGTCTAAGGAGGAGAAGAATTCGGCTCCTTGGAGGCTGTCAAGGGCGTCGTCAATGCGCGGTAATGGATAGACGTCTTTCCACGTCACCTTGTTTAATCGCGGGTAGTCGACGCAAAATCGAATTAATTCATCCTTCTTTCGAACTAGAACGACAGGAGATGCCCAAGGACTGTGCGATGGTTGAATAACGCGACGACGTAGCATCTCTTCGACCTGGTCGTTGATGACGTGACGTTCTGCAGCAGAGACACGGTACGGTCTTTGACGCAATGGCTGGTGCGAACCGGTGTCGATGTAGTGGTGCACTGCAGAAGTACGACTCAATTGCGGCTGAGAAACGTCGAACGAATTCGCGAAGGGCTGGAGGAGATTAAGAAGCTCGGCGCGTTCTTGAGCAGTTAAGGTGTCGGCGATGGAACTCGAGAAGGTGTCACTCGACGAGCATTCCAGTGGGGAAAGGGCATGAAGTTCAGTAGAGGCGCTACTGCACGATTTGTCTGGCATGTTAAGGAGTAAAGAAGAATCAAGGTAATCCAATTGACCGAGACATTTGCCGGCAAGTAGCGTAAGCGGTGCAGAGAGGGGGTTGTGGATGAAAATATTGCTTCGGCCAGCATTGACGTCAAGTGTAGCGAAAGGCAAAGAAACGGCTCTGCGGCTCATGGAAATGTCGGAAGGTGTAAACATTACCGTAGCATCGTTATAGTCATCGCAGCAAACCGGGACAACGGCAAGAGAGGCTGGCGGAATTTCAGTGTCCTCACGCACGACAAGTTTTGGCGACCGCTCAAAGGTTTCGTGCAAAGGTTCGTCACACAGGTGCGAAAATTGAACTTCAGCGCGTGCGCAGTCGATGATGGCATGATGATTTGACAAAAAGTCCCACCCGAGGATAACGTCATGCGAGCACACCGAAAGGACGATAAACTCGACAACGTACATTGAGCCATGGATGAATATGCGGGCCGTACAGGTGCCGAGAGGTCGAACTGGTTGTGCGCTAGCTGTACGAAGCGATAGTCCAGAGAGTGGCTTGGTCACTTTGCGTAGGGAGCGGCAGAGCTGGGCGGCTATAACAGAAACGGCAGCACCTGTGTCGACGAGGGCAAAGGTAGAAACACCATCGACAGATATGGCGACGACGTTAGCTGGTGAAGTGCGAGGACTTGAGCATTTCGACGACGGCGCAGTTCTTGCCTCTGGAACTGCGGCGTTCAGTTTTCCCGGTTGGAGGAAGCGGGTCTAGGACGCAATGGGGACAGTGATCGCCTGCGAGGAGATGGGGAGCGAGGAGAGTGAGTCTGAGGTGAGGGCTGGGGTGACCGAGACTCAGGAAGGTTAGTGTATCCATACTGCGGTGAGGAGTAGGGAGCAGGTATGTGCATGGGCTGTGGGTCATACGGCAACGGCCGAGTAGCGTCGTGGAGTGGTTGGAAGCGATGGCAACAATATTGTAGCGAAAACGTCGGGGTTGTTCAAGTTAGGCGCAACGGACGACCAGGGAGACGAATAAGTGTGGGTGAAACTCCGCGCAGGCAATCGATGAGAAGTCAACACGATGTTTTCGGGGAGCACTCATTGGGGTTTATTTAGTTAACACAACTTCAATTTACAAAATGCACTGGGTCACAAAGACAAAACATAGAAAATGGTGGCATACCCCTCGGCCTGCATGGCCTGGTCTCCGGTGGTGAGATCCGCCGTTGACCCCGACTACGCTCCGCTCACTTTTCAAGTTCAAACATCCTCTTTTTAACCCTTTGTCGCACAAAGAGTCTTCACAAAAACCAATCACATGTTGGGACTCACAGCATCACAACCAATCACAGAAACACTTTCATAAAAGGCACTACATTTGTAAAAACGTCGTCACCGAAGGAAACACGCAAAGGGAGAGAGGTTCTTCGCACGTGACACTCTCTCCCATGCCAGGCCGTGCTGTCCAACATTACTCGTGCCGGCCCCACGCTCGAGACCCGTAAGTTCTTTCGTTAATTGTTGCTTCCTAGAAGCGTCCTTAAGAGCGATGGGTACATTATTGCTTACCAGGTGTACATGCGACAGCGAGGCGCCCCGACATCTTAACAAGAGCGCGGGGGATGGTCGTTTACCGGCCGCCACTATGTCTCGGTCAGGCTAAGTGGTCGCGTCCCCATGTCATTCTCAATGACACGCGTGCCTGTTAACAATGGCTTAGACTCAGACGGTGGCGCCGGACCTGCCTCTCGCTAGACGCTTTTCCGAGTAAGCTTTCCTCTTCTAATCCCGAACGGGGCGACCTTAACTGCTCCGTTTGTAAGCCGAAATGCAGCGTGTATGCGCCTGTCCCAGGCTGGAAAACGCGATTTACCCCACATTCCATTAAAGTCAAAAGCCGAAGCTCTGTAATGGCCAGAGAAACAAACCCAAATGTAGAAGAGTACAAAGAAAGACTTAAAAAAGGAGCAGAGGAGCTGGTTTTGCACAAATTTCCTGAGAAGATACTGGAACTGGAAACCTTGCTCTCGCGACACCTCCCCCCTACGAAAAAGAGTGCCCCACTCGTTTTATCTGCAAAACACGACAATAAATAGACTAATTATACAAAAAGGTTTTGCATTAAACAAGTGTGTGAGATGCTTATTTAAAGACACTTATGCATGTGTATAACAGGTGAGAGGCTTTAAAAAAATTACATAAAAACAACAGATGAAAAACAAAACAATATCATTGGACACAGAAATATATGGGTTCACTCATCGGTACTGCAATACAATTCAGTGTCCGTTTCGTAAGCACTGACATTCTGTTGTGCGTTGTTATTACTTGAAAATGTCTTCCAGTCCGAGTAAAGTTCAGTGTCCGTGTCGTAGCTTTCGCACTGCTGTACTGGAACACTGGTCTGTGTCCCGCGCACACAATGTTGCAAACGGGGTTCCTGACCCACTCGCGAACCGCACTCGCGCACATCACCATTGGAGCCGCACTCGCGCACAACACTTTGATGCAACCCGTGGTCATCTCTCCTTGCACTGCACTTGCGCACAACACTTCGATGCAATCCGTGGTCATCTCTCCTGGCACTTCCCTCGCGCACATCACCACCGAGATCGCGCACCTCATGATTATCATCATACTCATCGTCCGCGTCGTCGGCATCGGAGCCCAATCGAACGTGGCAGGGCTTTAAACGCGCCACATTCACAACGTCACGTTTTTTCCCAGTTTGGTCTACCACCTCCCAGTTGTTCTCGGCTACCTGGCGCACAAGACGGAAAGGTCCGTGATATTTGTGAAGAAGCTTCGTCGTCTTCCCTTTCGCCCGGGAGGGAGTCCACAAGCACACCAAGTCACCCTGATGATAAACAACACTTCGTCGCCTAGCATCATAGCTGCGCTTGTTCTTATCCTGCTGACGCTTCTCCCGTTCATTTACTATTTTTCGAGCCTGCCGCAGCCTGCGGGCCACTTTCATTGCATCCAGGGTGTAGTCGAATCCGCGTTGCGCGCCCGACCCTACATCCACCGGTAGTGTCGGTTCATGTCCGTGAAGAAGAAAGAAGGGAGTGAATCCAGTCGTCTCGTGGGTGGAAGAATTGTATGCAAAAAGAACGTACGGTAAGAATTCATCCCAGTCGCGGTGGTGTGAGGAAACGTACATGCTGAGCATGTCAGCCAACGTGCGGTTAAAACGCTCGCACAAGCCGTTGGCCTGTGGGTGGTATGCTTTTGTGGTGGCATGCTCGCTACCCACGAGCCGGAATATTTCTTCGGTCATGTTGGCAACAAAGTGCTGCCCACGATCACTTATTACTTTCTCCGGGGCACCATGGCGTAGTACGATTTGTTCGACGAAAGCTCTGGCTGCTTCTGCGGCAGTGGCCGCTGGACACGCGACAGCCTCGACCCATTTCGTATGGTAGTCGGTAATCACGACGATGTAGCGGTTCCCTGCTTTGGATTTAGTGAAAGGCTCAATGAAGTCCATGCCCACCTGCTGAAAAGGTCGACCTGCAGGTGGGATCGGTTGGAGGAAACCGACTGGCCTCCCCGGTGGTTGCTTTCGTGTCTGGCAGTCGGGGCAGGAGAGAACGTACTTGCTTACGTACGAGAACATCTTCGGCCAGAAATATCGGCATCGAACTTTCTCCCATGTGCGCTTGACACCTAAGTGGCCTGCCGTGGTGGCGTCATGGCAGTACCTTAAAATCTCAGATCTCAAGCACTTGGGAACAACGAGCGCCGCACGATCCTCCTGAAACCCTTTCGTCCTTCGATACAGTAAACCGTCAATCAACCGAAAGCTCCGTGCCGTTCTTTTAGTTTTCCTGACAACGGGCGCATCCGGGTGCTCGAGGTGCTGCATAATTTCTTTCATCCATGGGTCTGCCCTCTGCTTTTTTCCAACATCCACCTGATCCAGAACCAGCAACGGTAAGGGGTTTTCTTCGCTTACAGGCACGGGATCATGAGGAAGGCGGGAAAGCGTGTCGGCATTTCTATTCGTGAGACCAGGGCGGTGTCGCAACGTTTCTGTACCGTTGGCTCGTGTGGGGACTGTGAGAAGCTGACTTTCCGACAGTGTGCCGATGGGGCGGCCGGGCTGGCCCCCTAGGCCCGGCCGTTCTCGTGTCCCGAAGGATTAGGCTGCACATTCTGATTGCCTTGAAGCTCAGCCTCATCGTTCCTGTCATCTCGGAACCGCTGCCAGCACTGTTGTGCTATGTGACCTATGCGGCGGCAAATCTGGCATCGGGGACGCCCGTCGTTGGCACGGGAAGTTCTCTGAGGCCACGGCATTGGGGGGCGACGCACCTCGTCTTCGATGCTTTTTAGCCGGTCAGACAGCACGGCGATCGAGTCCGCAATCGCTTTTAGGTCTCTTTCGCTGTCAGCAGCCTCCCGTGGGCAACGCAATTCAGCCGCGGCGCAAGTGGCGACATACGTAGAAGGAGGGTGCCCTGTCGCTGCGGCGGGTGCGAACCCTACGGGATGCGCGATGTTTTGCATCCACGACTGCAATCCGGTAGAATACTGGATGCCAATCGGTTGTGGCGCCGACGCACGGCTCATCAAAGCTGCCAGATTTATGCGTTGCAAAATTTGGAGGAATGCAGTGCAGCTCTCCGGGTTTGCGATTATCATTTTCTCCTGAACATCCGGACGTAACCAGCGTATAAGGTGCCGCAACCGATCATCTTCCGTCATGGCCGGATTCACTCTTGCACACAGCTGTACGACGTCATAGTAGTACTGCTCGGGGATTTCGGACGGCAATTGAGTGCGGTTTTGTAGCCGCGAATAGGCGATCTCGACTGAGTGGCGACTCGTAAAGGACGTTTTTAGTAGCGTCGCCCATTCTTCCCATGTATTGGGGGCACCGGTTAGAATTTGAGTATTGTGCCACTTTTTCGCATCTCCGTCTAAGGCCAGATATAGAAATTTCACCTTCGTGGCTTGGTCCCAATTATTAAGCGACGCTACATGTTCGTAGCAAAGTAGCCACTCGGAAATAGATTCCTCCGGTGCGCCTCTAAAGACTGGTGGTCCGATGAATGGTTTAGCTTGGGGGGTAGACATAGCAGAGAAGAAGGTATGGGGTTCCGTCATAGTGGAGCTGTCAGAGGTAGGTTTCTTATATTTGTTGTTGACTCGGGGCATAATTTCAGAGCGGGACTATCGTTACCGAGCAACCTCCACCACTTTGTAGCGAAAACGTCGGAGTTGTTCAAGTTAGGCGCAACGGACGACCAGGGAGACGAATAAGTGTGGGTGAAACTCCGCGCAGGCAATCGATGAGAAGTCAACACGATGTTTTCGGGGAGCACTCATTGGGAGTTTATTTAGTTAACACAACTTCAATTTACAAAATGCACTGGGTCACAAAGACAAAACATAGAAAATGGTGGCATACCCCTCGGCCTGCATGGCCTGGTCTCCGGTGGTGAGATCCGCCGTTGACCCCGACTACGCTCCGCTCACTTTTCAAGTTCAAACATCCTCTTTTTAACCCTTGGTCGCACAAAGAGTCTTCACAAAAACCAATCACATGTTGGGACTCACAGCATCACAACCAATCACAGAAACACTTTCATAAAAGGCACTACATTTGTAAAAACGTCGTCACCGAAGGAAACACGTAAAGGGAGAGAGGTTCTCCGCACGTGACACTCTCTCTCATGCCAGGCCGTGCTGTCCAACATTACTCGTGCCGGCCCCACGCTCGAGACCCGTAAGTTCTTTCGTTAATTGTTGCTTCCTAGAAGTGTCCTTAAGAGCGATGGGTACATTATTGCTTACCAGGTGTACATGCGACACCGAGGCGCCCCGACATCTTAACAAGAGCGCGGGGGATGGTCGTTTACCGGCCGCCACTATGTCTCGGTCAGGCTAAGTGGTCGCGTCCCCATGTCATTCTCAATGACACGCGTGCCTGTTAACAATGGCTTAGACTCAGACGGTGGCGCCGGACCTGCCTCTCGCTAGACGCTTTTCCGAGTAAGCTTTCCCCTTCTAATCCCGAATGGGGCGACCTTAACTGCTCCGTTTGTAAGCCGTAAATGCAGCGTGTATGCGCCTGTCCCAGGCTGGAAAACGCGATTTACCCCACATTCCATTAAAGTCAAAAGCCGAAGCTCTGTAATGGCCAGAGAAACAAACCCAAAGGTAGAAGAGTACAAAGAAAGACTTAAAAAAGAAGCAGAGGAGCTGGTTTTGCACAAATTCCTGAGAAGATACTGGAACTGGAAACCTTGCTCTCGCGACAATATCGTGCCACGTGTCCTGGAGTACCGCAGGCGTAGCAGATCGGTCGATTGTCAGGAGTGCGCCAGGAATTGCTGACTCGTGGTGCGGCCCAAGGTGTCGAAAAAGGGGCGGAGTGGGGAGCAACTCAAGACATGGGTGGCATATGCTGCTGGCGGGGTCTGTTGCGTACCACCTGGGCATACGTAAGAGGCGCGGCCACGGGCTGCATAGCCGGCGCATGGGCAACAGGCGTGGCCACAGGCTGCTGGTGGGCAGCGGCGGGAACAGCCTGAGCTACCTCTTCGACAATAACGTCGCGGAGTGGTGAGGGCAGACGAGAGGACGGCGGCTGCTGCGTGAAGGGAATCAACGACAGTTGCCGAGCTACTTCTTCACGCACAAAGTCTTTAATCTCTTGCAGGGTTTTGCCCCGCCGCGGTGGTCTAGTGGCTAAGGTACTCGGCTGCTGACCCGCAGGGCGCGGGCTCAAATCCCGGCTGCGGCGGCTGCATTTCCGATGGAGGCGGAAATGTTGTAGGCCCGTGTGCTCAGATTTGGGTGCACGTTAAAGAACCCCGGGTGGTCTAAATTTCCGGAGCCCTCCACTACGGCGTCTCTCATAATCATATAATGGTTTTGGGACGTTAGACCCCACATCTCGGCTGTACCTAGATGGCTATGCTGATTACGTTTTAAATCGAATTGATAAACGTGGAGGTGGCGTTGCAATTTATATTGCATCAGGACAAAATTATGAACTCTTAGCAGATTTTTGTAAAACAACTTGCGACTATGAAATTTTAACACTTCAACATTTGTCTGACATAATCTCGGTGGTGTATCGCCCGCCTAATGGAAATGTTTTCAAATTTATGAGTTTCTTTGATAATTTACTGGAATATGTTGCTGCTAACGAATTTAGACTTGTATGCGGGGGAGACACTAACATAAATTTTCTTGTAAACAGTGCTGTCTCAGTAGATTTTACACATAGACTTAGTTCTGGTGGCTTTGTCAACCTAATTAACACCCCAACTCGTGTAACGCTGTCTTCGTCTACATGTCTTGACATTCTGATTACGAATATTGACACTGTAGTAGAACATACTGGAACAGTGACATCAGACGTCAGTGATCATTGCCCTGTATTTATGACGTATTGTGCGAATGCTAAAAAAATTTTTTCTAAATCAAATGTGTTCGCAATACAAGATTTAAGCGAGAAAAACATGGATCTTTTTAAGCATGATATTTCCAAATATGACTGGTCTTTCTTATATGAAATAAGTGATGTAAATGTCGCGTATTCGAAGTTTCTTTCTGCGTTCCTGCAAATTTACAATCTACATTTTCCTTTCAAGAAATTGAGACAGACTAGAAAGATAAGAAAACCCTGGATTACGCAAGAACTTTTTAAAATGATAAAACACAAAGATAAATTGTACCATAGTTTTCTTGCTACACGTTCGCCTGAGGTGCTGATAATGTTTAAAAAGTATCGAAACAAACTGAATGCGCAACTCAGGCGTGCCAGGATTGCTTATCATGAGCGTATGTTTACTGACGCCACGGGTAAACATCCTGATATCTTGTGGAACATAATAAATAAGGTTCTTGGTCGCGAGAAACATTCTGCCGCGCCGGAGAAGTTAATCCACAATAAAACCGAAATCTCTGGTTTAGCACTTGCTAATCACTTTAATGAGTACTTTGCAAGCATAAGCGCGGTACAACAGCCACAACAAGCTCCACCAAATACATCATCGTTTCTTTCCACTCCTAATAGCTTATTTTTAAATCCCACTAATGAATATGAAGTATTTACTACATTTAAGAACCTTAAGAATAGTAAAGCTCTCGATATAGATGACATACAGATAAAGCCTGTGAAGTATGTATTAGAATACATTGCTCCAGCTTTAACACACATCTTTAATTTGGCTTTACAGTATGGAATTTTCCCAGAAAAAATGAAAATGAGTAGGGTAACTGTTATTTTTAAAGGAGGTGACAGAAATGATACGTCAAATTATCGACCAATTTCAATAATTCCAGTATTTTCCAAAGGCTTAGAAAAGATTATTTTTTCGCGTGTTTCAAGTTTTTTTGACAGACACAGTGTTCTATCTGATGCCCAGTTCGGCTTCCGTAAAGGCAGGTCAACGGAAACCGCTTTGCTCACACTCAAGGAATATGTACTGAAAAATATTGAGAGAAATCTTTTCACCTTGGCGCTCTTCATTGATTTTAGTAAAGCCTTCGATTGCATAAATCACAAAATTCTACTGTGGAAATTATCACAGAATGGCCTTAGAGGTATTCCATTAACATTATTCGAGTCTTATTTAACTGATCGCAAACAATCTGTTTGCATAAGAGACGAAAAATCATGTTTTCTTCCCATAATAAACGGTGTACCACAGGGTAGTGTATTAGGTCCGCTGCTCTTTAATGTCTACGTTAATGACATTACTAATATTACCACCTCTGTTCAATTTATCATATACGCGGATGACACTACACTTCTTGTTTCTGGTCCGGATTCACAGAAATTAATGAGACAATGCAACGATCTACTGGTTAAGTTATCTCAATGGTCGATTGCTAACTGCCTTAAAATAAATCCTACAAAAACTAAAGTAATGTTATTTCGCGCTAAAAACAAATCTCTGACTTGCCAACAAACGTTATTATTTGCTGGTAAAGAACTTCAAATTGTTGATGAACATAAATTACTAGGCGTTACTTTTTCTTCGCATCTTACTTGGGATAAACACGTAGAAAATATCTGCAAAAAACTGTCAGCTATAACAGGTGTTTTATCTAGATGTAGGTATCTTCTTCCACCGAAAGCAAAACTTAACATTTATTATGCTCTATTCTTTTCTCATTTAAGTTATTGTAGCTTAGTCTGGGGGACTACTGGGAAAACAAACATTATGAAATTATTTTTACTTCAAAAAAGGATGATTCGGCACATTGACAATATGGGCTTCTTAGAGACAACACGGCCAGCTTTCCTAAATCATAGAATCATTAAAATAGAACATCTTTACACTTTTCGCCTACTTTATTCCTTTTATTTCTCTAAAAAATATCTTCATAATTTTCTTGCGTCTACTGCATCGTTGACACCTAGAATCACTTCCGCCAATACTAGAAATAGTGACATGTGGTATGTTCCTAGATTTCGCAATAATTATAGGCTACAATCATTAGAACACAACTTGCCGCATATTTTAAATAAATACAAAGACGTCAAGTGCTTCTCAGCCAAGGAACTCAGGACTCTCTTTGTTAACATGTGATGACTTAACGTATTACTATTTCCTGCAATTATTGTTTTCTATGTTTCACTTGTCAGAGCAAATTGTGTATGATTTCCTGTCTTCTGCTGCATAGAATTTTTTGTTTTCATTGTTTTTCAATAATTTCAGATATTGTTGTGTACATTTGTGTGAACGTTTGTTTTTTTTTTTTATTTTTTAAATATGTTGCTTTTTTTCGTACAACTGCCACATATGCCTTGTAACGGACCATCGACCCCGTCAAGCTGTTTGACAACAGCTTTTAGTCGATGGTATCCGCCAGAATCTTTGTATTTCTGGAAATAAATCTATTCTATTCTATTCTATATCAATCAATATCTTGCAGGGTTGGTGAGTGGTCGGGAACGGAAGTGAGACTGGAGAGCGAGTCGGCGTGTGAGGAAAATGGCCGAGTCAGGACGCGCTGCTTGCTCAACTCGTCGAAACTTTGACACAAAGTGACAAGTTCCGCAGCGGTGGCAGGATTACGGGCCAGGAGCAGCTGATATGCGCCGTCATTTATCCCTTTGAGGATGTGTTGAATCTTCTCCGACTCGGGCATGGTGGTGTTCACACGGTTGCAAAGAGCAATAATGCCTCCGATATAGCTGGTGAAAGATTCCGTTGGCTTTTGTGCGCGAGTCCGCAAGCGTTGTTCGGCTCTGGTCTTGCGGACAGCGGGTCGGCCAAAAACGTCAGCAAACAACGTTTTAAAGATGGACCACGTCGTAATGTCGTTTTTGTGGTTGTTATACCACATTTCGGCCACGTCAGCGAGGTAAAAGATGACGTTGTCAATTTGTCCACGTCATCCCACTTGTTGTTTGCGCTCACCAGTTCGTAGTTAGCGAACCAGTCTTCCACGTCGGTCTCATCAGCTCCACTAAAGACCTTGGGCTCTCGCAAACGAAGAACGCCGGGGTTGCTGGGGGATGTAGTGGAAGAGCCAGGTTGCGCGTTGTTGGTAGCCATGATGGGAGGTAGCGTTCGGTTGCGCAGCTCCAGGTTAAGGCGACGGCGAATGGCAACACCCAGGTTCAGGCGACGGGGAATGTCAGCACCCTCCACCAATTAAAAAAGGGTTTATTGGCGACTGTTGCGACGGTGGTCCTACGATAAAACACGATCGGGAATGAGCAACGGTCAAGCAGATGCCGGCGATGATCAGCACGAGCCGAGCGAGCGAAGCCCAGGACCCAGTATCAAGCGGAGACGATGTTGCTTGCCATAGATGCGTTTCCTTTTTCACACCATCTATATCTTCTATGTGCGTATTCATATCACCTAGCATAATTATCTCGCACTCTCCTCCTAACTCCTGAATGTCATTTGATATAAACTCTACCATTGCAGGGTTTCCCTCTCTGGCCTTTGCTCCCGTCTACATGTACACAAAACCTAGGAGTTTATTTGCCCTTCCACTTTCCCTTTTAGCGATAAATGTTCCTTGCACTCCTGCTTGACCCTTTGCCAGTCGGTACACTTATGAATGAATGCCCCACTACCACCCACCTGTCTGATGCCTTCTGTTCTATTACAATATTCCCACGCGTAGTCCTCATTGTTAGGAGGTTGTTCCATGTTTCTGAGATGTGTTTCTACTAAACTGTATACCATCGGCCTCTCCTCCCTTAGCTGTTCTTCCATCTCTTCCCACTTCAGCCTGTTCCTACCACCCTGCATGTTAATATACCCTATGCCTGAATTGGCTCGGTGCTCAAGGCTACGTTTATTTCTACCCTGAACTCAACCTATCTTAGATACTGGTGCCACTTTGGAATCGTATCTGTCCATACCACCTGTGAAAGATTCTCCCTAGTTGTTTTCCTGGTTACTAGCTATCCTGAACCCCGAAGGGCCCACTTGCCCTCCAAAAAGCCACTGCGTGTCCTGCAAGTCGCCAACCTACTTCATGACTTAGCCGCCCATCGAAGTGAATTCTGTCTCGTTGAAAACCACCCCACCTATACACCTCTTTGTTTATTTCCACCACCTCAAAGCCTTTCTCTCGAATCATCCGCCATATCTCTTGGTTCGCGTTGACAACCGCTCTTTGCAGGCTGCTATCACACACCGGTACCTCCGGTATCGTGCATATCGCTACGTGTACCTCAGGAAAAGTGGCGCGCATGTCATCGACGCCTTTCACCAGTGTAGTTGCTAGTCCTCCTATATCTTCATTTAAGGCATCGTTTACACCGCCTGAAATTATCCCGAAGTTTCGTCTATCAGCTGTAGTTTGAGTTTTGCGCTCGCTTGCCTCATGACTGCTTCCAGCTTGCGTCCTGGGAACGCCCCTACTGCAACCCTATTGTCACCTCTTACCCTCTATTTCATGGCCTCTGTGCATCAATTTCAATTCGAGTCCCCGGCGATTATCACATGCTGTGACTTTTCAGCTGGAGCGCCCTGCACCTGGGGGTTACTTGCACCTGTGACGCTGGTTGCTTTGTCCCCTCCTAGCCACAACACTACTTCGTTGAAGCTGGGCCTTGCGACAAATGAACCAGCTGAACCTGTTTTTTGCAAACTTGCTTGCTACTTCTTCTCCGCAGTTCTAGTTGCCGGTTTCCTACTGTTCTCTCCGTAGGCCGCTCCTCTGTGTACCTTGGCTAGTGCTTCCTCGGCAGACTTCAGCTTTTCTCCCGTAGCCCTCGTTTTCTCTTGCTCTGTCGCCAACGCAGTTTCGAGCTCGATGATTCTCATCAGCATGTCACCTGGGGTAACCATCATTTTCTCCATTTTTTTCTCGACCTCACATTGCGTACACTTCGCGTCAGCCTCTTCTCCTTCCGCTTCTACACTTGTGTCCACTTTCAAACCAACCCCACATTCTGAACACTTCACAGTTTTTTAAACCATGTTTGTCCGACACCAATTGTTCTATGACTTGTCTTACTCGATAATTACAAAACTCGAGCCCTGCCCTACGAAAAAGAGATAGTCTAAGCTCTGCTACAAAAAATTGCGTGTTCACTATACGTGCACTTCCCCCACGGGGTGGCAAAAAAAAGAAAAACAAAAAACAAAAAAATCAAACACACACACCCACAAACTAAAAATACCTGGTGACTGACCCCCGAAAAAGCCATACAATAAAATAAGTGCTACAGATACTATAACTGCTGCCCTATAATTATAAAGACAAGCTCAAAAAATCGAAAACCACTTATCTGCGCAGTCGATCGGGAGCGCTCAAAAAACACGTCCATCCACCGTGACAGTTCGACGGTGACGCCACCTTGTTTTCTACCAAAAAAAATTGCTTCAACGTGGAGCCTCCAGTGGATCTACTCCCCCATTCTGGAACACTCTAGTCTCCGTGTTCTACTTTTAAATTGGTGATAACTTCGATCATGGTTGCTTACAACTGACTAAAACGGCCGCTATACTTTACGGGCCGCCCTGTTAGTTTTCAGCGGTCGCTCGTTTGCACTGAAGGCTGCGTAAGTTTCAACGAAGAGGTTATGTTTTTTTTTAGATATAGCAAGTTCTGAAAGCTGGAGGGTTGTTTCCTCAAGTCAGCCGCCGTTTTGTAGAACAGAAAAAAAAGCGTGTTCGTGACTCAAGTTTGTATAAAATACTGTTAGTACAGTTCGTTTCTTCCACATGGTAGACCCACCGCATTGATGGAGTGAGGATACCAAGGGGGCTTCTATTTGCGAAGGAGAGAACCTCAATGTCACTGTGAACGTACATCAATGTCTGTGCGGCATTTCTGCAACACATTCACCTTAAAGTGCAAGGCCTTCTAGTTCAGGCCTTCTCGTGCAAGGCTGAAGACCGTGCTATATGATATGACAATTCCTATAACGACAGGGAAGGCAGATCAAACAACCAGGTAGCTCACGATTTTTTCTGTGCGCTGCATAACTGCGCTAGCCCGTTTCTGATACCCTAAATATTACTTTCGTCCGTAATGTAATTTCCTGCAGCAAGTTTAGTTAGCGCAAACGAATCTGTAAAATTAACTGCTTACAAACCCTACAAGCTGTGAGCATTGCCAGAAAATAGTTGGGCACTCAACCATATTACACCAACCCTTCGCCTTCCCCAGAAGTCTGCATATTAGTCTAGCAGAAAAGCAAAAGGGAGCAACAAGGGACAAAGGAAGATTTTGCAGGTCAGATTTTATTGAAAACAGTACAAGCTTCCTTCACTGTAAGCTTGTGCCCTAGCAGTGGACCTACCATGAAGCAATGAGGCGAAATGTCTTACACGGCGCCGATCACATATACGAAGTTCCTACAGAATTTCTGTACAAGCACTAATTAAAACTGAGTTCACAATTTCAAGTCTTTGTGGCGGGTTCTCAAACAAAAAGATGATGGAAATAACGACGCAGCACGAATCTTCTATAGAGCATGTTTGAGTTATGGGCCAACAAGCGACTTGCTTATTGCACATATACAGCACCGTACAGGATCGACAGACAGACAGGACGACGGACGGACACGAAGAGTAAATCTGTCGCAGTCTATATTATTAAGGCGAAATATTTTTTGTCATTGTTGAGCGAGTTTTCCGGGAGTTCTACGTGTCATTGGAGGAAAGAACAAAGACCCTTTGGCGAGCCACACGAAAGTTTTTGTTGTGTCCCAACTGTGCAAGACTACAAGAGTATACAGGGAACGCGTTCTTCGGCTCGTCTGTCTACCTTTCCAAATGACCTTCGCCTGCGACAGAGGCGAAATTTCAGAAACGCGAACAGCTGCTAGCAAAGAAAGAAGCGAACGTGAGCGTGTGTTAATAGTTTACGGGCCTTCTGTTTCCTGCGACGAATGCGGTGACGTCTTCGGAAACCAATGAAACGCAGATAGTGAATGCATACAGCACCTCACGTTCAACTGGGCATATCATTCCATTGGGAAACTGCGCTTGGATTTCGAGGATAAACAAGCATGCTCAAGTTAACCAGCTTTCACTCGCATAACCCGGCGTAGGTGACCGAAGCCTTATCCATTTTTGCACTGAGCAAGTTGTCGTGTTTACTTTACTCAAACTGCTCTTCGTCGGGCGAATAAGTCAAAATTTTACGAAATATGCGGCAATATACTCAATGCACTCGCAATACAACTTCTACTCACCTATCAGACGCGTTAAGAAGTAGTCGGCTCCAAGCAATCTCGCTTCACTTCTGTAATCTAGCGTTTCCGTCAGCTGTCGGGAAGTGGAACAGTCTCGAGATAATTTTGCATTGCCTCACGCAGCTCCCTGTCATTTACACTGGAAAGTTCTTGTAGGTGGTTTTAGCGCGAAGGTGGTGCCGTAGCGGAAGCTAGGTCTTCGGTGCAATGAAGCAGAGCTTACATACCGTAGCTTGCACACCCGCGCCAACATGCATCTGGTGCAGTGCGGTGAAGCAGGAACGCCTAGTCCTGAGAACCAACATGGTTCCTGTTGCCATGACTGGCAACATTGTGTTTTAGCGGGCGACGGCAAGTGGTGGGTCAAAGGCTGACATCACCCTAAACCTTGGAGAAGCGCGCACATAAAGGCTCCCTCACGTGACCTCAAAACATGCTTCGTGAAAAAAAAAACTACCCCTTCGCGTTGAAACCCATGCTGCCGTCAGTGTAAATAAGCGACTGCTCAGAACTTACATGGCGGTCCATAAAGTATAGGGGCCGTTTTAGCCAGTTGTAAGCAACTATAATCGGAGTTGCCACCACCCTAAAACATGGAGATCCGCGAACATGAAGGCTTCCTAGTACGACCCCTCATATAGCGCCGCATCACGACCATTCCCTGAATTAAGGCACACCGATGGCTCCTATTGACAAGCGTGCGTTTGCACTGACATTGAAATAAATAGAGGAGACGTTGGGCTTACGTAGATAGATATTTATTTGGTTTTGTTATTTTACCTTAAGTTGTGGTCTTATCGTTTGTGCCCTACGAAATTGTTTCATCTGTCAGTGTATGTTTCGCAGCTTTCCGAATAAATGTTCAGTTGGTAGTAAGCGCTTGTCTCTTGTCTATCCTGTTCGTGTCTGCGTAGCGCGTTCTTATTTCAAGCATTCAAATTGATCCCTTCCTTACGCCTTGGGCTTGTCCGACACTATATATTTATTAACAAGTAAAATGAAACGGCAATGTAACAAAACTTTACCATTTTTATATGTAACCGAAACGAGTTCATTTTACAGTTATGAAACTGATACCGTCAACTCGTTCTGCAATTTGAAATGAACGAGGAACGAACTTTCGTTATATTTGGAGATGAACGGGTACAACACTGCAAAAAACCTCCAGAAACCGTCTTCCCTTTTCTCCCAGGATGACTAATGCGGCTCACAGGCTGCTCGACTCTTTGATAACGCCCTTCTGCAACATATCTTGAACCTGTTCGGCGATAACTTTGCATTTCAGTGACGACACTTAGTAGTTTTTGCCAGATAGAATTAGCAGCACTTGTATATATCCTGTGTTTAGCTCATGAACACTGTAGAGATACTGACGTCTCCTACTAACGAAAGTCGAACACAGAAGAATGTCGTCCCACTTGGTAGTGTGCTGCTCTTGTGGCCGTAAAGACTTGCTAGTCATCCTTAAATTCCTTGTCTAGTTGGAGCAACTGCGCTCACAAGTGACTCAAGATTATCAGCATTCACTTGAAAGCAGAAATCGTTCCTCCCTTGCGTTGTTGTTGATGGCAGCTGACGAATTACTGACAACATTGTTCAGCACGCCGAGCTTCATTCCTCAGAGAAGCACAACCGGCATTGCCCAACAGTTAGGTGGCCACAGAAAGATTGATTCATTATCAACTGATACAGCAGGACATATTGAACACTAAGAGACAGGGACATCAGAGAAAGGACAATACAATGCGCTACACAATGTGTGGTGTTCTCTCCTATGTCTCTATCTCTTAGCGCTCAATATGTCGTCAAGTTTTGTTTACCAACACGCCTTAAAATGGCACTGCTAAAATTCACTGATACAACACAACAAGGCACATATACGCATTTGTTTGCACTCTTAACGATGGCTGGTTAAATCTCCGGCATAAAAGGTGGATGCGGCGGAGACGGAAGCAAATAGCGCAGCTGACGCGAGTGAACTTGGGGGCACCGTAAGTAAATCAGAAAAAAAAACATGATTGAACCCTTCTTGATTCAATTGATAAAACACGAAAGTAAGACGGGTCCTAACAGAAGTGGTTTATTGTTTATTGTACATTGATTTGATAGAGCTCGCGCAATTCATATTGTAATTTGACAGCTATAACACCACCTAACGTGGATGTGTCCACGTTTACGCTTAGTCACACATCTTCATCCCGTCAAATAACATCCATCAATAATGATTAATTAAACCCTTGACGTCACAGGACAGTGTGGAAAAGACAAGCGATGTCACAGCCAGAAGAACGTCACTGATTGGACGTTGACCTTTAGGCAAAGTCACCCACTCGTGGCGTGTTGGACTTATTGAACCCCTTGGACCGACCAATGGTGTAGGATATCAACAATTTGTATCTAACACTATGGCTCGACCAGAGGGAAACGCAACGTGCGTTGTTGATATGTGGGGTTGAACGTCCAAATCCAGCATATGAATTCGAGAGACGCTGTAGTGGAAGGCTCTGGAAATTTAGACCACCCGGGTTACTTTAACTTGCACCCCAATTTCATCACGTGGGCCTGTGGCATCTTCGCTTCCATCGAAAATGCAGCCGCTGCAGCCAAAATTCGATCCCGCGACCTGCGGGTCAGTAGCGGAGTACCTTAGCCACTAGACTACCGCGGCAGGGCAAAACGCGCGTTAGGTCTTTTAGGAGCGAAGCTCCTTATGGCGTGGCTTGGGCGTCCCTCGTATGTAACCACCAGTGGCACATACCCGAAATAGGTATAACACTTGACCTCAAAGGTGGTGCTAGCGAGAGATTTCTTCTGTGCGTTGTTTAACAATAAAAAATAGTGCTCAATGTACATGCCAATGGCTGCTAATGGGGAATGAGAGACATGAGCATTCGGCTTTTAGTCAACACGCACGCTGCGATCCCCATTAGCAGCCATTGGCATGTACATTGAGCACTATCGGACAAGAAAGGGATGCTACATTATACTCGCTGGGTGTAACCTCCTTAGCTTTAGAAAGGTTTAGCGAGCGTTGAGCCGCAGTGCCATGAATACAATGAACTTGTATATACCATGAATGAACTCAAGGTGGTTAAAAATGAGAAGTAGATACGAAGCGCAAGCCGTAAGAAAGTAAAAGCCGAATTCTCCTGTCTCTCATTTCTCATTAGCAGCCATTGGCATGTAAATTGAGCCCTATCTGACAGGGAAAGGTTGCTACGTTATACTCGCTGGGCGTAACCTCCTTGGTTTTCGAAAGGTTTAGCGAGCGTTTGGTCGCAGTGCCATGAATACAGTGAACTAGAATATACCATGAACTCGAGGTGGTTAAAGGTGGGAAGTGGACCCAAAGCGCAGGCCGTAAGAAAGTGTGCGTGTGCCACCTCTCGTTTAGGCCTTGGAATGTTCGCTGGATGGCGGTGCTTCTATATGGGGAATATATGATAAAAAGATGCGAGATTGTGGGACTTGGAGTGTTGAATAGATGAACGAACGGACACACAAACAGATGCATGGATGGACGCATGAACGGACGCAGGGGCGGATGCACGAAAGAACGCAGGGACGGGCGCACAAACGGGCGCATGGACGGTCACACAGACGGACGCATGGACGGACGAATGCTTCGCCCCACTCTCCATCATTCACTCCGTGGATATGCTGCCATTTTTTATGTTTGTCTGCCCGAGTGTAAGCGGCGAGCGCGGAATTAGTACATTCAGACGAAGCACGTGCTTGACTTTACGCGTTGCAGAGCTATTTTCTGTATGACTGAATGTCATGACTGACACCGACGCTGGGTCTAAGATTGCTACTAGGAGGTGTGATTGTCATTGACAAAGTTGGAGATATACATCAATGAGAAACGCGCTGAATGAGTGGGACGCTTAGAAAAGATGCGTTGAAGGAGCTGATCGAGAATGCCAACATCATTGTGCATTACTTCGATATACCAAGAACGCTGAGGGCATCGTGGTAAATATTGTTGCAAATGTATTCAGAAGATCCGTGAGGGGGCGTGTGATTTCTGCGAAGTTTCAGAAGAATCGTTGGAAATATGAGCATAGGCCCACAAAACTTCGAACGTTCTTGGCACAAGTCGGTACGGCAAAATCGAGGACAGCCCTAACTTTGTTGGGATAGGGTGGATGCCGGAGAAGTCAACGAGAGGCCCTTGAATAGTAGCTTGGCGATGCCCAAGATGGCATTTCGAAGTCTAGTTGAAGCCCAGACTCGCAGATAGAATGGGGGAAAGTCGATCGAAGTTAGACTCAAATTTTGAGGCAAACATAGTCACGTCATTCAGAAAACACAGGTGGATAGATCATTTAAAGCTGCACAAAAGCGTGTCCATCATCCACTCGAATGGGCCGGCTCATTTCACAAGCCTAATGACATAGCCTTGAATTGGTAGAGACCGTCAGTTGTTACAAAGGTGGTCTTCTCCTAGTCGGTCTCGTGCACAATGATTTGCCAGTAACCAGAGCATAAATATATCGAAGAAAAATAGGTTGTGCCATGAAGGAAATTAAGGGCATCATCAATACGATGAAGCACGTAGACATTCTTTTTGTTGATCTTGTTTAAATGATGATAGGCCACGCAGGAACGTCAGGTATTGTCTTTCTTTCTAATACTACAGGGGGCGCCCAAGGACTCGAATGGGGTTCTACGATGCCTTTTATGGGCATCTTATTGACTTCCTGTTGGATAACTTGGCGTTACGTAGTAACATTCGATAGAGATGCCTGTGAATGGGAGCTGCATATCACCAGTATCTGTGGTGTTTGACTTGCGAGATTTGACCTAAGGGCCTGCCGCCAGTCAAATATGTTCGAATAGGTCGTGAGGAGATTACTGACGTCTTTGACTTGAGACGGCGACAACTCTGAGGCAGTCATCTTGGTTACGTTGTTGTACAGTGTAGATGTAGCTGCGTCGGGGCTATGTGCGTTCGGCGGGATAACTGCGGCCTGTTCAGGGGACAATGGTAAGTTCTGGTACTCGTGTGACGGCGAAAGAGTGGCGAGAACACTGCCTTGTAATAAGACTTGGGGGCTGAGTCCAAGGTTCAGAAAAGAAAGACATGTTTTGTTCGCTGTAACAGTTAAACAGTGTATGGACAGGAAACAATGCGGGCCAGTAAAACACTGGGAGAGGGAGAGACCACGTAATCACCATCCAGCACACTGACATATAGGTGAACAGTGACACAAATTAAGGCTTGTGGTGGGAGGTGTACAAACTCGGCAAGCAAAAGCTTGTTCTGCACCATCTTTGACGCACCAGGGGCTGCAGGCAAGTCAAGTTGCACCACGCCGGCCGAGCAGTCAATTGCAGCAGAGTGGTCAGACAGAAAATTGAGTCCGAGGATGACGTCATGAAGAACATGAAACAGAACAGACGTCTGGCGGTCGGCGAACCTCCCACGTGTGGTGCACTCTCCGAGCACAGCCGGAGTCCATCCACTAGCGACACGTATGAACAGGGACTTGGGTGCCGTAAGGCCTTTATTTAATCGTGCACGGAGGTCAAAGCTCAGAATTGAAGTATGTGTGTCGGCGTCAATGAGGGCGGTAACAGGAAGGCCATCCACTTCTACATAGAGCAAGTTTTGGTCTGTAGGCAGGGTCAGCAGAGGCTTTTCAGGTTGCAAGTCCAATGCAGCTTCACCTCCGGGAGCTGCGTTGCTCAGTTTTCCGAGGAAGGGTGCGCAGTAGGACGGGGCGACGAATAGCGATGGTGCTGGCGTGACCTGAGGCGACGGTCATGCGGGGACGGCGAATGGTTGGAACGGCAGACTGATGTGCCAGGAGCACCATTTCAATCTCTATTGTCACAAGCACCATACTGCAGGAGCCGGTGGTTGTCGTCTCGTCGATAGCCAGAAAACGACCGAGGTGATTAGGTGCCAGAACGATCATAGCTGGATGTGTCCTACACCATGGCAACGAAAACAGATCGGCCTGTCGTCCTGCGTTTTCGACTGAGCAGGATCACCATAGTGGCGGAACCTTTCCGGTACTGACCCGGGTTCTGTAAACGAACAGACGGGTTGCAGTCCGACGCATGCCAACTCCTCTCTCACAACCTGCTAAATTAACGAGATCGTTGGTCGATCATCTGATAGGTGGGTGAGAAAAGATGAAGGAGACACTGTCTCGATTTTGATTGATTGATTTGTGGGGTTTAACGTCGCAAAACCACCATATGAGTATGAGAGATACAGTAGTGTAGGGCTCCGGAAATTTCGACCACCTGGGGTTCTTTAACGTGCACCAAAATTTGAGCACATGGGCCTACAACATTTCCGCCTCCATCGGAAATGCAGTCACTGCAGCCGGGACGAGATCCCGCGACCTGTGGGTCAGCAGCCGAGTACTTTAGCTACTAGATCACTGCAGTGGGGCACACTGACTTAATTTTTCGACGCACAATGCGAACAACACTCTCGTTGGTAGGAGGTTGACGGCATGCCCGCTGAAAGTCCTGCAAGATGAAATAGTGCCGTATTCGGAAGTCGCCAGAAATTCTTTGCAACTCTGCGACTATTCAGCTGTTCGAATCGGCGGCACTCTTTGAAAATATCGTCACTAGTCGAACAATCCTTAGACATGAGTTAATTGATAGCATCATCCACGATGCCTTTGAGCAAACAGCTTATTTTGTCTTCCTCGGTCATGTTGCGGTCAACACGACACCAAAGGGCGAGAACGTCAAGGATATAGGCGACATGGCATTCTGTCGTAGTTTGTACGTGACAAGACAGTACAGTTTTTTAGAAGGGGCCTGGTGGTGTCCAATGTCTTTACCAAATCACAAAGCTTTTTTGCAAGCATCCCAGCTAATTATGTCAGCTTTATGAGCCTCAACCCGTGCGCCTGCTGTTCAGCAGGGATAGGCACCCGACAGTGAACAAGAGGGCACGACGAAGCTTTTTCGGTCGCCTCAGCATTGTTGGTACCGACCGCCAGGGATACTAAGAAAATGAAGCGCTTGCTGAACACAGTGAAACGCTGAAGTGTCAGTGCCCTTTTTGGCACGTTTTCAAAGAACGCTTCCTGGGCGCTTACATAATCAGCCGTGACCCCCCGCCCATCTCACAACTAAAAAAATGGCAGCATATCCAATGATGGAGAGTGGGGCGAACCAGCCATCCGTGTATTCGTTCTCGCTTCCATCCGTCCGTGCGTCCACCCATGCGTCCACCCATGCGTCCATCCGCTCGTCCATGCGTGCGTCTGTACGTGCGTCCGCACGTCCATCCATGCGTACATCTATGCGCTCGTCCATGAATCCACCCTGCGTTCGCCCATGCCTCCATCCGTTCGTGCAGACATCCGTAAGTCCATTCATGCATCTGTCTGCGTGTCCGTTCATCCATCTAGTCAACACTCCAAATACAACAATCTCGCATCTTTTCATTATATATTCCGCATATTGAAGCACCGCCATCCAGCAGACAATCCAAGGACTAAACGAGAGGTGGCGCACGCACACTTTCTTACGGCTGGCGCTTCCTGTCTACTTCCCACCTTTGACCACCTCGAGTTCATGGTATATACTAGTTCACTGTATTCATGGAACTGCGGCCCGACGCTCGCTAAACCTTTCTGAAACAAAGGAGGTTACGTCCAGCAAGTATAACGTAGCAAAATTTTTTTGTCAGATACTGCACAATGTACATGCCAATGGCTGCTAATGGAGAATGAGAGACAGAAGAATTTGGCTTTTAGTTAACGCAAACGCTGCGATTTTTTATTGTTCAACAACGCACAGGAGAAGTCTCCCACCGGCACCCTCTTGGAGATCAAAGCGTAATACATGTTACGTACTACAAGGGATGAACGGGTGCCGCTTTGAGGAGCTTCGCCCCTAAAAAGAAAATGCTATGCACGTGCAAGTCCGGTTTTGCTGTGTCTACTCGCTAGGCAACGCAGTGGAAGACTCGGTTTCGCTGCGCCTACTCGATAGGCTGTGTGTTCTGGTGCTACAGTCAGATCTGCATTGCCGGGTGCCTTTAGGAGCCAACGTTGGTGAACACCATCGTAGGGTCCCACCGGTAAACCGCTGCAAACCGCTCAAACCTCGAAATCCAGACGTGAACGTCAACGTGGTCGGTGCCGCAGAAGTTGCCAGGGTCGCGCGGTTGCGTCAAAATGACCAGCTGTACAGGCTGCGCTGGAGTCCCGACTGAAACGAAAGCGGCGAATTGGTTTCCGTTAACATAGTCGGGCAGTCGAGAACACGTTCCGTCTTGCGTCCGTCTGCGAAGTTCCGTCTGCGAAGTTCCGTCTTGCGTCGTACCCAGCACCTTTACCAAACTGTTGCGAGTGTATTTACTGCTTCAGAGTAAAAAAAAAAAATGGTCCAGCAGTCAAGATAGGAGCCAGTGTGTATTTTTCAACACCAAACGCGTCGTTGTCCTCTTCTTCGCACCACCTCGCATAGAGATAGCTGCAACTAGCCGCAACCGCGCACCAATATTAAAAGTATATTTTTCTAGTTTTCAACGTGTGTGACCATAGCGCAGAGGATAACCTGCCCAGCATCTCTTGCCGCAGAGTAGAGGTCACGAGCTTGACTAGCGATGCCATAACTTCGTCTCCTGATTGTTGGTATTTTTTTCGACCTCAATTGCCTGACGAAAACAGGTCATAGTAGTCTTGTTGGGCCACGGCTTCAAACAATTTCATGTTTTTATTCAAAACGTCATGCATCGTCTGCAGCTCATCAACAAGAGCAGGAACAATTTCACCACTGACGGAATTTCACTCTTTCGCCAGTCAGCGAAAGTGCGATAGTCCGGTCAAAATCAATGCCGGGTATAAAATTGTGGATGCAAGGATTCAACGCTGCAGCACCGAAAACTTTTTTGTGGAGAGAAGAAATTATTTTGCCACCAACAGCACGAAGTCGTCTTGATTCATCCTAAAAAAAACTTTGCAGCCAATGCTATTATTGAAGGAAATACTCATGAACGAAACTGTCGCACCGGTGTCCACTGAAGCACTTGAAGAAAAACTGTCAATAACACATGTATCTTGTTCTTGAACAACGGAACTAGCGGTGGAATCCGAGGCGAATATTTCTGTGCGACCTCACTTCGATCGATCGTGCCGGCTAGTATCCCGGCAGTGGCGGGGGTAACAGGCGTCGGCCAACTGCGGTCAGAAGCGGGACGGTTGCTACGTCGATTTATTCGTCATGAGCTACTCCCGTAATAAGCATGACCGGCGATCGTTATTGTGATTATTGCGAGCTCGAGGGGACGCTGACGTTGAATTGTATGGTAATATTTCTCACTGCTGATAACAAAAACGAGGTGTATGTCTGGCAACACTACCGTAGTCACACAGGCGGAATAGACGGTAAGCACTGTACTGCTGAAAATCATTGCCTAGACGCGTTGGCTGATATGCGCAGTCGTTCGAGTGTTGATACGTGGTGACCGGATGGCAGGGATGCCTGATACGGTGTTCCTACGTCGATTCTTGATAGTAGTCATTGTGAAACGAGCAGTATCAGCAACATATCACAACGAAAAAAAATTGAAAAAGAGTATACAGCAGCAGCTCAATATAAAGACGAAGCCGTGAGTATGTTGGCCGAGCTTGATTGCCGGATCTCTTAATTGGAACAAGCCCAGACTGGCCTTGCGCATGCAAGCTCACAGTAATGAAGGCTCAGAATCCGAACGGCTTTCAGGCACGAAGCACTCACAAGGTTTATGGCAATGAAATGACCGGATTTTGTGGCTCCTCAGATCCGGGATGAAGATGTCGAGGCCGCCGGAAGGCTATCTTTGTAGACAATTTATTCTCACCTTGTACATTTCGCGAGCCCTCGCGAAGGCACTTAGTGGCTTCTTATATAGACCAATTTCTCCCCAGATTCCTAGATTGTGGATTACGTTTGGACTGCGCTGTCCAGTAAGAGGTCCTACAACACTTCCTAGAGCCAGCAGGACGCCACCACCCCCACATACACACATACACAACACAAACACTTGTACGGTTCCGACGACACTGTCTAATCCAGCAAATCATGCTTCCGGCAAGTGGGGTGTGATGAGTGCGTCATCTCGCCGCTGTCAAACGACGTTAAACGACAGTCGTAAGCCGGGTGCCTCCAATGGCAGGGGCATGGACATCTGGCACTGATTTGAGTGTTGGTGGCCTATTAGCAAGAGACGTGACGCGTGGTGTCCCAACGTTTATCTTCAGCGGAAACTCGGTTTTGTGGTCTCTCCGGCAATCTAAAAAAGTGACTTCCTCCATTTCGGGCGCCTTACCCGTCGCGCCCTCTCCAGGCAAAGACCAAAGGAGCAACGTTTCTCCTGCAGTGTTCAAGTTTATCCTTAACAATGGGTTTTTGCACATACGCGTGCGCACGCCGAGTCTAGCCGGCCGCGGCTAGTCGCGTGCGATTACTCTTACCTACGATTGATGCAAGCAAAGCAGGAGTGACGTTGACACTTTTCTTTTATTGGTGTAGAATAAAAGCCTTTTTTTATCGCCAGACATTCACCCAATGCTCCCTAGACCCCGTGTGTGTCTTGTGTTGTTTCATACCACCTCTTTGTCACGAATACAAAGAGCTCTGCCTTCCTAAACAATCGTGCTTTATCTATTACCTTAGATTGTGCACAAATAATGAATTTTTTGGTGTCGACACACTTGAAAAGCATGCGTGTTATTAATTTCGCACGGCACCGATATCACTCATCAATTCAATGAGGCGCATAAAAAATAATCACGGTTAGTTTTCAACACTCTTAGAAACGTGATACCACTGCATAGTCTATTCGTAAAAGCACGATCATATACAATAGATGGAGTTATTCGTGCCGCTACCACCATATGATTATCGGGCACACCGTGATGGGGGTCGGTGGATAAATTTGAATCCACTGAAGTTTCTTGCCGTGAATCCGCACATGGGTGTTCTTTGCATTTATCCCATCTAAATGCGGCCGTCGTGGCCTAGAGTTGAACCTGCGTCCTCCAGCATAGTCACACGACACCCGATGAGGCTATGCTACACGGTTGGTGAAAGCACAAAGGGAAACGAGTTGCAAAGTTTCAACGGGCATTTATTCTCAAGACTGGATTGCAATCACCAGAAACGTTTTACACATAATCATTACTACACTTTTTGAAAAGTAAAGCAATGGCTTCTTTCAATTAACCGAAATTCTAATTCGTATGTCTTTTGAATCGCCCATGCCTGCACTGAGAGTTAAGATGGAATTATGCACGCGAACAGTATGCCTCCCTCGTACAAATGATTCTCTTTTGTCGTGCGAAACTAAACACAAAATGCACTTCTAGTAACAGCTGTGGACAGCAGGTAAGTACTCACACTCTCATTCACTTTTATGAAAAGGGTATCCCAAATCGAAAGTAGTAGGAACCACCAAAGCCCCATGCTGACAACACAATTGTGCACGCACAATGCCCGCAAGTTGACACGCGAGGCGGCTTGCGAGACGCATCTGAAGCAGAGTAGGTAGGCACAGCATGCCTTAATGTTATAGTAAATCCGCGCACTGTAGCACTAGTTCCTCCACTCAAGTAATCGAGCTGCCTCGATGCCAACAGCTTCTGCCATCGCTCGGGAAAGAACACACACTAAACCCATTCTGACCCACATGGGTGTCAGAAAGGGTGCCGACATCCTAAGCACACCCTTTGAGCACCCTATTTGCGCCTCAGCACCTTACAAGGGGAACCAAAAGAGTGCGCACATCAAAAGGGTGAAAACTGGGGTGCAAAAAGAGTGCAACAACTAATGGGTGCTGATGAGCACCCCTTAGGGTGCACAGTCATCGACAAAACTTTGTGAGCAACGTGGTCATAGAGCATAACCAACAGCTTTTAGAGGTTTCCTGGTTAGACACCATGGTCTCATTAGTAGCCACACCGCAGTAACGGATATCTGAATAGTGGTAGTGCCCAGCTGAACGTAAGTTCTTCACTGGTTCTGGCGTTCTTGCTGCCTTTTTGTCGTCGCCTCATGGCTGGCGCTGACCAAGCTATGCGCCACACTAGCCAAAGGCGGAGTACGCAGCTTCTAGAGCTACAACAAGATTGTGACTTACACATACAGAGCTCTCGGCCTCGTTTGCGCCTAACATTGCAAACAAACCTTTGTCCATGACAGTATATATAAATCATACATTGGTGATGCAAAGAAATACAAACCAACAAGACCGTGGTAAAGAAAATACTTTTTGTGTTGTACAAATATTTGATAACCTTACAATGTATCAGTTGACACGTGTTACCAATTTTTATGGTGAGGTATGGACGTTGACGTTCTATTATTATAACATTAAAGTAACGTTTTCTTGTTTTTGTTTATAGAAATATTCTTCAAAGCAAGTTAAAATGAGCCTTGACTAAAACATTTTCCTAAAGAAGATTCATTGAAGACAGCTAAAGTAATGTTTGCCTACCAGTACGCTTTTTTGTTGTGACGAATTTTGCTTGCTGCCCGTAATTTGTGCTAATCTACAACCATTTTAACACTGTCTTTAACAACCAGCTTAACCACTCAACCACTGTACAGATGTTAACAAGGTATCGGTATAAGAATTACACAAGCAAGCAAACGTTTCAAATTTTGCGCGCTCTTAGACATTTTGAATTTCGCGCGAAAGCGCATAATGTTTTTTTCTTTTTCAAAGTTAAGAAATATCCTATGCACAACCCACTAGCGTATCTTCTACTTTCACTACTTTTAACTATAATTTTAGGCAGAAACAATCTATTTGCTTATGCTATAAAAGATTATGTGCGCAAATGCAGATCGGTGGCGTCAGAAGGACAGAAATGGCGAAATCTTCCTGGAGACCACAACGGCCGTGTGCCGAGCGTTTAAAGTCAATTTTTATGTTGTTCGAAGTGTTCTTGCGCTGTTTTTCGTATTATGTCGGTGCTACTTGTTACGAAGATGCACTATACTCAAGAAAGGACCGGCTGCTTCGCACCGTCAAGCGCTCGCCAAACTGAAAAGGTAGGTGGATGTTTCTGCTGTCGATGCTTTGTTTTTGCTTCTCCCACCAAGGCCGCGGCGCGCCCGATCCAGGTTGCTGTGCTTCTGCTCGCGTCGTCGGCTCCTCGCGCAATTAACACCGGGAGCGCTATAGTATATAAACGTTGTGAACTAAGGTTTTCCTAGCAAGTAGATGATAAGTGAGTTTTGATTAACGTAGCGAGCCTGTTGGCGTGTCTAATTTCATTAGGCTCAAGTCTAAGCTCAGGGACGTTACGCGCAGACGAATTTTTTCCTAGGGGAGGGGGGTTAAAGCAATGTGCGCTGTGCGGCTGTGATTCGGCGGGCGATGCTCTGCACGCTATAAATCACTATATTTTTGCAATGCCGTCGGACGCCGTTCGAGGACTGCGCCTGTAAGCCGTAAGCGTAGTCTGTGTCGCGTGCGTTGGAGTATTCCGGTGATGCGCGTTGAATTAGATCTTTGCGTATTTAATTTAGAAGAATGGAGAAGAATTATGTGGCGTCCTCGTTGGTATTTACGCGGCCTTGTTCGTTTCCTGTGCCAAAGAAGTGTCCGAAAAAAGTTTTTTATGTTACGCGTCCTTTTTCAGCAGCTACATGATCATTTAATGTGTGTGACTGTTATAAGATAGATGTGTTTTCCTGTGTGGCCAAATGTGTTTGTATCCACTGGACATGTATAATATTAAATTACCATGATATTCAGCTTAATTAAGTGTGCATAAACTTGCCACAGCGTGCTGTAAGTGCGGTTTTCAAAGCGTGCAATTACGCCTGGGTCAATACATTTTATTTATGAGTGGCCGCATAGTCGTACCTTAGCTGTGCAAACGCTAGGTTGAGCAGTAGTTCAATCGTTCAAGCGCAATTTCGGTGGTGCTGCTTGTTCCTCTCTATTCACCTATCATCGCATTGTTCTGAATTTTAAGAATTGTGGGTGCTGCAGCCCGCTTTGGAGTTAAAACTTTGCCGAATACCTTTACGTCTACAAACATTCTAAAACAATGTTTTACCACAACTTCCAATGACACTTTCGAAATTAAGTGTAACGCTTTATCTGATGTCGTCAATTTTTTATGTCCTCGCTGCAGATTTACAAGTGACCTGTGGTATGTGCAGTGTATGAATACCTAATTCATTGCTCAAAACACAATAAGGTTATACATCACGGTAAGTGCACCTAAGGCGTGCATATGTTGCTGCTGACATGCAAAATTAGACATTGTATTTATCTAAGAATGAAGAAATCTAAACTGCCGTTTTTTGAATATGTACGCATCAGACCAATTGAATAATATCAAAAATAATGTTCACCAAGTTATTGTTGTTCATGGGCTTGCACCGACGTCACTAAAACCACCTGTTGGTACTTAGACCACATAGTAGGATGCAAGATTTATGTAGTCGTATTGAATGTTATTGTCACATGATTTGCAAGGTAAATTGTTATTAGCATACAGATGCCAATAAGGTGGCTTCATCGTTATATTGAAGCAGGTTTGGCACAATGTGATTCTGCGGTCTTTATGTCATGTTGGGAAACCATTTCGCTATGTAGCTATCTATAGTTTCTGAGAATTCGGTTGCCGGTCATTATTGCAGAAGCTTGCCTGTTTTATTGTCATGGCATGTGGTTCAAGATTGATGTATTGTCTTAGCGTTTCCACTTTCCCCCCTATGATCATTAAACAGCTTGTGCTGTTTGATGAGAAGTGAGGAGTACTGCCTTTTTAGCCAACCAGAACAATTTAGACGAATGATCACATTGAAGCAGCGCACGTTATTCATTTAGTGAACTCAATTTCAGGCAATTTATAAACGTCCGAATGTTAGCCGCTTGAAGGAAGCTCCCTTCGTTGAACTCATGAGAAGAAATGGTAGAGAAAGAAAGGCAAGAAGGTTAGCCAGACCAGCAAAGCCGGTCTGCCACCCCACACGGGGGATCAGGGAAATTTAAGTCCTGTCGCAGTGGTCTAGTCGCTAAGGTACTCGGTTTCTGACCCGAAGTTCACAGGATAAAATTTCGGCTTTGGTGGCTGTTTTTTTGATGGAGGTGAAAATGCTGTAGGCCTGTGTGCTCAGATTTGGGTGCAAGTTAATGAATCCCAGGTGGTCGAAATTTCTGAAGCCCTTCACTACCTTGGTAAAAAATTAATGTGTCAGTATTCCATTATTTTATGTTTTATCTGAAGTGGATGCATATGCACATACTGACATGTATATGCAGTGGTATTGCAATTTTACGTAATCAAGTATTCATATGGTGCATATTTCAAGGCATTATCCTAAGAAGCACATCACATGGGTATCATATCTACAGAAATGCAAATGTGTCTCTATGGATGCCCTCGTGCATATATTTGGCCAACTTCAAGAACAGAATTTATTGATCGCAGGCAACAACATTACTCACGCATGCCTATCTCTTAATTACACGAAGTCGATATAGCTAAAATGGGGTGTCTTCGTCTAAGAGTTTTAACTTCATCTTCGTGCATGAGCGAGCTATAAAGGTGAATGAAAATTCACATGTTTGACATTGACATGAAAAGCTCAGAAACAGCATGTTTTTCGTTGTATATATACTGCAGCATGCCCTTTTTGTGTTTCTAAGTTGCGTGCCAATAAATATATGTTGGCCATGCGTTTTTAGCCATTCACTGCAATTTGCGAAGCAGCGCATGCAGTCTAGACAAACATCACCAATATAATTTTTTTTTGCACCGGCGCAGAAATTCTTCGGCACGGTCTGTCATTTCATGTGAGTGAGGCTGCTCAAGGAAAGTTCCTGAAAAGGTCTAGGAGCCCAAGTACCAGCAAACTCTGAACCATTGTTCCAAGCATCAGCTCTGTTCACCCTGCTCATGCGCTGTGCCTCACCAAGCTACTGGACGCTGCCTATTTATAATGTTACGAGTAACTTGTTTAATGATCTATTTACAGCGCACAGAACTAGACGAGTAAGATGGCGCCAGACCAGCATCCAACGAAAACTGACTTCCTCCTCCTCTTTCATGCAGCCGTGTTTAGCGGCTGTTTTGTATCAATATGAAGTGCTCTCCATATTCCCCTCAATTTGGCAGCAGTGTGTGTGGTCTTCACAGTGCTTGTCAAAATCATTTTGGCACAAGTGAGACACTTATTTCTTGCTTTAATTGTGTAAGTATTACTGCATGCACTGCTGCCAAGCAAGAGTACTAATGTTTCCTGTGAATTGTTTGTCATGGTAAGCAGAGGATTTTAAAGAAGCACCAAAAACTTCCAGGTGAAAATAAGCAACTTCAGATGAAAATTGAAGAATTAACACTGTATTCAAGGTTGAACTATCTGATATCAAAGGCGTCCCAGATAAGAGTTTTCTTTTGACGCTGTTCGCAATTGTGAGATGATAGAAAAACCATTACTCATGATGATATTGACACTACACACAGAGTAGGAGCAAACAAGCTTTGTTTGAAAAAAAATAGTAGCGCATTATGCCTCATGTCACAAATGAAATCTTGTGGATAAGACAAATAACTTACGTCTGTCTACAGTGGCATTTCGTTTTAGATTAAGTAGTCCTATTTATGTCAACGAACACTTGACAAGACAAGGCAAGCAGTTAGCGAGAGCACGAATGCAAAAAACAAGTAAGATGGAGGTTTGTCTGGATGCAAGGCACAACATTTCCAGTAAAAAAAATTGAACACATTAGCAATTTTAAGGACTGCCTTCTTAGAAGATCTGGCAAAACGCTGTGTTGATGCCTTCTGAGCCACACTTTTCTCGAGCTTGCAATGTTGGTAAACTATCACTGACATGGCAGAATTTCGATACCTAGATAGTGAAAAATTGATACCTAGATTGTGAAAAAGGCCACCAGCTGTCTTCAATGTGTTTACCCTTAATGTTCTTAGAACTATAAATAAGACTAGTAGCCTGGGTCTCTATTTCGATCACATGTCAGTAAAACTTGATGCTATTCTTTTGACATAATCCTTGTATTTTTCGTGCAATATAGCCGCCAAAAATACCAGGGTACAATTATCAAGGCATTGTGTGCTTCATGAAATGGGAAAGAGGAATAGCGCTGTACATCAAAAGTTAATTTTTGGCCGATTTCAATGGACTTCCGTGTGTTAAGCCCTGTGTTGAGTGTCTAGTAGAACGACTTGGGGGTTTTGTTTCGCAGCAATTAGCACGCCTCTATATGGTCAAAAGTAGGAATTCTTTGAGTTTCTGACTCAGTAACTTCATTTTTCGGTCACAGATGCTCAGACGATTTTTCCTTCACAACCAACGTGGCAGACGCCGGCGGCGGGTTTTCTGCGACACGAGCTTATCAACGCTAAGATGTTAACAAACTGACTTTAACAGCATTGACCATATGAATGCAAAGAATAAAGTTAAGTGTCCCAGCAGGAATCGAAACCTAGTATTTTGCTTGGCAATTAGGTATTCTACCACAGAGCCATGCCCGGCCTCGGTTATACTTTTCAAACAGTGTTCAGTGTTTGTGTACCATCAGCTGTGGTTGCAGTACTGGCTATCAAATTTCTTAACTATTACATATTCATTCCTATGATACAGGCGTGAGGTTGAATCAAAGTCAATTGTAGTCAGGTGCCATTCTGTGAGGTATTTGTGTAGCAGTGTTGAGGCCTACCATCCTCGCGAGTCCCAGCGCAAACACCAATGCTTCATACCAGCCTACCACTTGTAGTGCGGCCAATATCCATGTTTCTGTTGGCATCATCGCGAAACTGCAAATAACTGCTAATGTTGTCATGGATGTAACATCTGCGCATAACAATGGAACATATGCGGCTGTTTAACGTATGTGTGTGCGAGAATTTGTACATATATTGAGCTCCACTTCATAAGATTGCTCAATAAAAAAAACTAAAATACATTCACCTTGCATCCACATTTCACATAACATCGATTCCCAAAGTATGTGAGATCTGCCGAATTTTTAGCATCAATTTTGTAACCCAAATGCTACCATAAACAATTATTTTTTGAACACGAACAGCTGGACTGCAACCTACTTATTTTTAGGTAATAAGGAAACTGAATATATTATTGACTACAGCATTCCTAACAGGCAAATACTAGTACTACATACATGACACACTATAGTAGAGCTAGACTAGAATATTGCTTATTGGCAATTTACAATTCTTTCAAAACACTAACTTCAGTACATTATTCGGCTTGTTCAAATCCGATGTGCGCAATTACTTGTGGAATAGCTTTTTCACTCAAACCCAACTCATGTCTCACGTGTGCATCATGCTGAATGATGGCTCAGATGTTTCTTGTATATATATTTTCTTTCTACTATGCTGTTTGTTTTTGTACGTGAAATCGGGTGTATGTGCTACCCTCAGTAGGCCCCCAGGTACTGTCAAATTGTTTACACAGCTTTTTGCCTGGGGGACCCCAAACAAGCAAGTTTCCCGTTGAAAACAAAGAGAGTTTTGGTGCTGACTTCTACTCACACAGAACTAAGAGCACTCCAGCATGACAAAGCATATTGTATCTTGGACAGTCTGTCTTGTGAAACTCATGGTGATTACTTCTGTCTTTATTTTAGGCTTCCGGGTGCGGTTGTGCTCTAGAGAAGGAGCGCCCTGACCCCACTTCTGTCAAGGGAACTAAAGTCGCCTGGGCAGCTGAAGATGGATTGTGCAAGTGTTTCAATCAATCAATCAATCAATCAGTTTATTATCATGTCACAAAGTATGTTACAGGGAGTAAAATATACAGAAGAGGGTCCCAAAGTACAAGACTGCAACGGGACCCTCGGTGATCATTACAAATAATAAAAGCACAAGCAGCTGTTAGAATCGTAGAATCAAAAATATATAAAGCAGAATGAAAACAAAAAAAGCATGGAATCAAAAAACAAATAATACAGCACAAAACAACACAAACGAGATGATAGATCAACTATTTAACAGATACTCTTTTAATAAGTTTTTAAATGAAAATAAAGAAACTTTGCATTTTAGCGAAGTTGGCAAATTATTCCATATGGTGATAATACAGAAGAGAGAAGATGATTTACCATAGTTAGTACGAACCTTAGGAAGTAAAAAGTTATTAGCCGCGAACCTGGTTGTGTTAGTATTAACTAACATTTTAGGATCAATTAAATTAGCACAAAGTTGATTTCTTATTTGTTTATGCAAAAACATAATTAGATTAAACCTGAATAGATCGTTAACAGTTAAGATTTTATTGCATTGAAGAAGGGGAGCGGCGCTACTGTCGCGAGAGCAGTTAAAAATAGCGCGAATAGCTCGATTTTGTAGATGTTGTACGGATGAAAGATGACACTGGTAAGTATTCCCCCATGATGCGATGCCATAAGTGATATGAGAATGAATGAATGCGAAGTAAAGTGAAAGGAGTGCTTTATGAGAAAAATATGAGCGAGCTTTGAGTAATGCGCGAATGCCGAATGCTGCCGTTTTTCTAATGTGAGCAATATGGAGAGCGAAGTTAAGGTTAGTGTCGAGGTGAACGCCAAGAAAAGATACACTGTTGCTGATATTAATCAAATGAGAGTCAACTGTGAGCTGTGGTGAGGAAGTTAACTTGCGTTGAGCTGATCTAAAAACCATAAACTTAGATTTATTTGGATTAATGATTAAGAAATTTTCCTGGCACCATTTTGACACACTACAAAGTAGAGCATTTAATTTATTAGTGACATTGTCAATACATCTATCAGCAATGGAAATGGTAGTATCATCAGCATATAAAACGCAGTGAGCCATGTGAATAATGTCAGGAAGGTCATTAATGTAAAGTAAAAAAAGTAACGGACCCAGTAATGACCCTTGAGGAACCCCTTGATTTATTGTTTTAGTAGAAGAAAATGAGCCCGATATGTAAACAGTATGCTTTCGGTTAAGGAGGTAACTGTTTAAAAATTTGAGGGATGGACCTGTAATACCGTATGATTCGAGTTTCTTGGATAAAATGAGATGATTGATGGTATCGAATGCCTTTGTGAAGTCTAAAAAAACTGACCCTACTACAAATCCTGCGTCTATAGAGTGTTTGATGAAGTCTGATAGGGAAAGAATAGCAAGGTTAGTAGAACTTCCAGCGCGAAAGCCAAATTGACAGGGCTTCAGTATATTAAATTTATTAAGGTACTTGTTTAGCCGAGTTATTAACAGTTTTTCGATGACTTTGCTTAGGGAAGAAAGAATACAGATGGGGCGATAGTTAGAAATAGATTGCTTGTCACCCTTTTTAAAGATCGGAAGGACTTTAGCTATTTTTAGAGAAGTAGGGAAACTGCCATGCTTGAACGCAAGGTTTATAATCATGGAAAGTGGTTCTGAAATAATGTCTACTGCAAGTTTTAAGTGTCGTGCTGAGATTTTATCTATACCAAGGCCGGTTTCTTTGAGACTTTTGATTGCTGTAGAAACATCATCAGGACTCACGGGGAAAAGAAAAAAAGAATGATTACAACGCCGCAGATTACAGGAAGAACTGCTATATTTTTCACTAAAAATTTCGAAAAAATAATTACTAAAAGCATCAGCAACACTTTCAGGGTTATCATGTGTAACGCCTTTATATATTACTGTCTGCAAAGGTGAACTATGCAATGATCGATTTAGAAAATCGTTTAATAGTTGCCATTGTCTTTTAGGGTTGTTTTTTTCACTAGATATTTGGTCATCATAATATTTTTTCTTGGCATTTTTCAAGAGACACGAAAGAACATTTGAGTATTTTTTATAGCGTGCAGCTAAAGCAGTGTTAAATGGTTGTTTCTTGACTTTTCTATACAGGTTATCTTTTTTACGCATACATTTTAGCAGTCGCTCAGATAACCATGGGTTCTTAGGATATTTGTACCTCTTTTTACATTTGACTGTTTTAGTACATTCTTCTACGGCTTTAAGGAAAAGGGAAGAAAACTTGTTGAATGCCTGGTCTACATTGCATAAGGACGTTACACTGGACCAATCAGTTTTAATAATGGCATTGAAAAACAATTCCTGGTCTAGTACGGAAGTAACACGCGTGGGTGGATCAAATGGTTTCATGACGTTGAAAGCAAGAAATATGGGATAATGATCAGTGATGTTCACATCAATTACTCCTGCAGAGGGAGAGGGCGAGAAATTACAGATGGCATGATCAAGCAATGAAGCAGCACCAGAAAGAGGACATCTAGTAGGAGATGAAATGAGAGACTCAAAACCGTATCCACTGAAGCAGTCATTATATTCTCTGCATGCATGATTGTCTGTGTTAAGCAAGTTGATGTTGATGTCTCCAACTAGCACAACGCGCTTGCCTTCAGATGATAACTGATGCAGAATGGTATCCAGGCGAGAAATGAAATCCCTCATATTCGAAGAAGGGGAACGGTAAATACACCCCAGAATAACGTTGTTATTATCGTTTAAAAAAGAATGATCTAATTCAATCCACACGGATTCGCAATGCGAGATGCCTAAGGAAAGATCTTGTCGGCGGGTGTAGGACAGATCTGGGGCGATAAATATTGCTGAGCCGCCATAGCTATCTGAACAACGGTGACAGTACTCAGCTACGTACGATGACGGGCCGAACAGATTGACGTCATAAGTGCAGAGCCATGTTTCAGAGATGCAAATGATGGGAAAAGAATGCGCGAGTGAATCTATAAAGTTATAAATATTATCCGAATTTTTGCGGAGGCTACGCGCGTTGAAATGTACCAAGGAGCGATTACTATCATTTAGAATATGTGTAGCCTCATCAGGGGGATAGCAAAGCCATGATGATAAGATGAAAGTGAACGAGTGTTCAGCACAAAAATGTTCGTAGGACTCAGTGGCTATGAAAAGATGCTAAGATCACTGTCTTTGATAATGCGATATACTCTGCCATCACCAGACTTCCGCGCCTTGATCTGGCAATTGTCTGTCCACAGAAATTGCCATTTGTGTGCTTTTTTTAGAGTTAGGGCCTTAGCAAACAATCTTTTGTTATCTGGAGACAAGTGATCATTGGCATAGATTGCCTTACTTGAGCTACCGGAGAAGCCGACATCAGAAGTGTTCGGACGGGTCTTACGCGCTTTACGAACAAAGTCGTTTTTCTTTTCACGGCAGCAGAACCGTGCCACAATGTTCTTTTCATCTGATTTCGTTGAAACGCGATGAACTGTGTCAAAGTCACTGGGCGTGACAGGACACTGAATAGCTTCGCCAATCTGCATCACAATGGCTGCACAGTCCTCACCCTGAGTGACCGGAACGCCCTTGATTTCAACATTATTGAGCCTCGAGTATTGCTCTAACTCCGCAACCCTTCTAGTCAGTGCCTCATTCTGTGCAACTAGTTCCTTGTTAGCTAGTTTCAATTCATTCTGCTTTGTTTTGATAGAGTCAAAACTGTCACACAGAAACTGAACACTATCACTGAGGGACGCATGTTCCCCGAGACCTTCCTGTGCTAGCTTTTCTTTAATTTTAGCTGTTAGTTCATTTGCAAGGGTATCAAGACTAGAGCGAACCAAAGACTCAAGTGCTTCAATTTTTTTGGCCAATTCTGCGTTGGATGGCATGACAGCAAATACACAAACACAAACGATAGCAAATACACAAACTAAAATAAACGCACTGGGAGGCAGCAGCTGCGGTAAAAGAGAACACACTAACGTGAGCAGAAAACAATGACACCAACCTGCAGAGCAAGTAGGAAGCAATCAGAAAGGGATCCAAGAACCACTTGCCACAGCTGCTGCCTCAAAAATGATGCACTTCCACGGGAAGCGTCGTTATTTATCCTTGTGACGTCACGGTAGTAGGCGCCCTCTTTCGGGTGATGACGTCGTGGATGTAGGCAATTCACAGGCCACTGGACTTGACAGTTGATGAGCCGCAACACGTGCCCTGAAGATAGCTGTACCCAGATAGCTGCAGAGCAAGTAGGAAGCAATCAGAAAGGGATCCAAGAACCACTTGCCACAGCTGCTGCCTCAAAAATGATGCACTTCCACGGGAAGCGTCGTTATTTATCCTTGTGACGTCACGGTAGTAGGCGCCCTCTTTCGGGTGATGACGTCGTGGATGTAGGCAATTCACAGGCCACTGGACTTGACAGTTGATGAGCCGCAACACGTGCCCTGAAGATAGCTGTACCCAGATAGCTGCAGAGCAAGTAGGAAGCAATCAGAAAGGGATCCAAGAACCACTTGCCACAGCTGCTGCCTCAAAAATGTTTGAATGATAACATTAGATTAATCCAACACCACTTGCATTACCTTCTCAATAGTTGTGATTTTGTAATGCACAAGTTTGGAAACACACGCACATATATAAAGGAAGAGCTGTAAATAGGCCTTGAGCAAGTTTGTAGTCAAGGCTTTCAGCATGTTGACTAAAGTGTGTTATGTAAGCCTACATGTTTTACCACATACCTACTTTCCTATCCATTTTCTTTTTCAATTGTGTGGGCACTGGCAACACTCTCAATAAGTGCCTTTGGACTGCTGGTGCCTTTAACCTATAATTTGTTGTTCAGAATAATTTATTTGTTACCTACTATGCAAGGAGAGAAGTCAGAATGTTAAAAGCAAAAATGAAGTCTCTTCACAAAAAAGATGTCTACTCATAGGAAAAAGATTAGAAAAACAAAAGATTGATTTTCAATCACACAGATCTCAGTATTACGTTTCATGCAATAGGTCATAACTCATGTTTACTATTGTCAATTTTTTTGGGTTGCATGCTATGTCCAATAAATTAGTGACTATTTGCATTATGTTAATTTATTTGTCATAAAGTTTCTTTGGGGCCTATTTATTTGCATTATCACATGCATAAAAGCTCACTTCTGCTACACATAATTTAAAAGAACGCAATGTGGTAAGGTTCTGTATTTAGGGCATATTTTCTGTGTGTCTTTTAAAGAAAGTATAAGGTTTTTGAAATAATCACCAGTATTCGAAACCTATAACTTTTTAATTTGAGGCATGCATGTCTGTATGGTAACCAAGCATCCGTCAATTGGGCGTGCATGTGTGCAAAAAGGGGCCTTGAATAGATTACATTCATTCTGGACAAAAAATGGGTAGCCACACCATATACACACTCTGGGATCAATTTCATGACTTTGGAAACACACATATTCATTCAGTATAGCTTGCTTTATGGTATATATAAACATATTGTCTGCTTCCATCTGGAACATTGCACCATGCATCCGGCACTCTGCTGAGCGCTTCTCGAGGGCACTTTGGTAACTAGTACACAAACGTACAGACTGCTGTAAGTGGGGCCTCTACTTTGTTGACTGCTGGAGAATGGCGGCTTCGCCAAATCACACTTCCTTTGCGGTGAAGCTAACTTTGCTCTTTCAACAGTACAAGCTTATCTGCATGGCGCACGTGTTCAGGGTGGAATGGACGACATAGTACATGTGTTAAAGCACTGACAAACCGTATATGGGCTGTCACTCAGCATGTTCTACAGAGTATACCGCAATCTGCATTTTTAGCCATCTCCAACAAGAATCCTAAATTTGGCCCACTGGTACGTCAATGTGGTGCACCCTTCCAGCACCCATTTGAAAGGGTGTTATGATATCACAGCATCTTTTTAAAGTGTGCACTCATTACACCCTTTAAAATTTTTGCTCTGCACCCTTTTATTAAGGGTGCTGAGCTGTGCACCTTTTTTCAGCACCCTTTTCTGAACACCCAATAGGGAGCAAAGGGTTCTCGTCTGGCGACAAGCTCATTTACATCCTTTAGTGTCATAATCGGTTTAGTGTGCACCGTCGGGTGCGAGGTCATCTCTTATTTCTTTCGCATGACTCGCATTGTAACTTACGTATACACCACGAGACGGTCGTTACCGCATCAAAAAATTGTCATTGAAGGGCTAGCGGTGTACTGTTTTCATGACTAAAGTTCGTACTTTTGGTATGCACGTAAATTGAATGTAAGCAAACGTTAACACGAAACAACTAAACGAAGTAGATGCGATGAAGGCGATGAAAAAGACCAAGTCTGGCCTGAATGCTGCGCCCTTGCCGAATGACCAGTGGAAGAGCAAACAAAATACGTGCTTCTAAAATGGCAAACGCGCGGCAAGCGTTTCCTTTCTCAGAAGCTTCAAAGAAAAAAAACATTATCTATGACAATAGTCGAGAGATTACCTGGCCTTCGGAATGCCAGGTAATTTATGCATTGCTTGGGGTCATCGTTTTCACGGAAACCTGATAAGCTCTAGTAAATATTCCATTAATCTTTGTGCTACCGTTCATAAACTGTCAATTGTCTAAGAATCAGATACAATATAATTATGTGTGACCAATGTTGTCGTTTGGCCATGACACGTAAAAAAAGTTTACCTAAGCTTCCTTGTCACTTGTGTCACTACGGTCTGTCTAAATTCCTTGGTATATAAGCTTGCGCGTTTTCGTAGTTGTGTGGGAGTAAACACGTTCCACTTTCGGCTTCGGTGGGAGACGGACGTGTGATGGCTCGTCTGTGCGAGGTGCCTCGGCGGCCGCTGCTTGCCGTAGTGTTAGGTTTCCTTCTGCACCATCGGAATACCTGTTTTTGTTGCCTACATTGCCGTCAGGTGACAGTATGGAACAGTGTGTGTTTCTGCATGGTGATTAGGAAAAAAGATCACACCGGTAAGAAGACTTTCGGGCATCGTTAGGTGAAGTGGGACTCATCAAGGCAATCGCTGGCATTGGAGCCTTCCAGAAGACTCACATCTGGCTGATCGACCCTATTTAACATGATGTCACCGTGAAAATCCACTGGGTTAACTTTGCCGTCTAGAATGAGAGCATTCGACAAGCGATCTGTGACTTTGGTGAAGTTTTGGATACTCGACCATTGCAGGCTTTGAACACGCGACATCCACAACGAGGGGGTGTGACTGAAACTGAAGGAAGGCGTGGTGCTAGAGGACTTGCCGCACCTTTTTAAGTTTGGAGGGGGCAGCGTTCTTCTTGCGGCCCCGGGTCGGCACCGCTTTGCCTGAGGTGTCACATGCAAGGACATATACGACGAGACTGCCATGCTCCCCGCTGTGGTGTATGCCGAACGTTGGTACATGAAAGTCAAGATTGCGTCAGGAGTTATGCGAGAGTTACGAAGACCGCGCTGCCAACAGTCGACGCCCGAGATAATCTAATGCACGCTGAATAGGCTGAGAAGTTGGCCCCTGGCAGCAATGCCATGGGACCCGACGCCACGGTTCAGGCATCTGGAGAAGAGACAGCCGACGCGCCAACGCAAGACGGCAAAGACTCAAAAAAGGAATCAGAAGAGTTGGCCGCAACAGGCGGCCAGCGGGACATTCAAGAAACGATCGAGGAAGACATGGGTACCAGTGGCCCGATCGCTACACCAGAAGCCAGCGCAAAGTCTCCGGAAGCGACCACAGGACGCGGAAGACGTAACCGAGTGGTAAGCACGGAACGCAACCTGAAATGCCCGGAGTGTCTGTGGCATGCGTCACGAGCGCTAAGAGTAAAAAATATGCCCTCGAAACCCGGTCGCCGTCATCATTGCTGGTTCGGGAACAGGATCAAGACACGTGAGACCACGGTTTTCCAACTGCACGGTATACGAGACACGGTAAGCGCAGTATTGTAGTTTCATCTTTGTCATCAACGTGGCTAACATGACTGCGCCTTTACGCATTGGTACGCTGAATGTACGTGGTCTAGGAGCGCGTCGCAAACAGTACCAGTTGAAACGGTTGATGCAAGAAAAAGACCTTTAATTGCTCGCTGTCCAGGAGACTAAAGTTAGAACTCAGGACGCGACCGAAAGCTTGGTATCAGAATTTTCATTGCGGTACAATGCGTGTGTGATCCATTTAGTGGGAGCATCAGCCGGATGTATTAATTTTGTCAAGAGCTCTCGTGGTATTGTAGTGGAAAATGTAAATTTAGAGTTATCTGTGTATACGCACCTACAAATTCGAAAGATAGATGTTTTTTTTCGTGAAATGCAAGCGCACTCTGAATGTCAGGAATGTGTGATTCTGTTGGGTGACTTCACTTGTGTTCTGGCCCTTGAAGATTGTACGTATACTGCTAAATGAAGTGATGAAACCGTTGGTTTGCTTAGAAATAGCCTAATAAGTACTTTTTACATGACGTAGCTCTGTTTGCGAAGGGTGGCAGTCGCCAACACTTCACAAATTTTCAAGGCTCGAGTCACGTACGACTAGATCTAGCATATGTTTGTTCTGAAATAGAACCTTTATGTCAGAGCTATGATGTTTAGGCTGCTTTTTTTCAGGGATGACAGCTTGGTCTAGTTTGGGATAGGTCGAAAGTGAAAAAAAGGTTGTATGGGAAACATGAAAACTTAATACTCAGATAATTACGCACGAAGGATTTGTGGATAGGACAAAGAAGGAAATCGAGAATTTTTTCAAAAACGCAGAAAGGAGTGCCACGGAAAGATGGTAATTATTTAAGCAAAAGATAAAAACGAAGGCAATAAAGTGTGGTAGTTACATGCAGCATCAAGCTCGGAAACAGGAGCGCGAGCAACGGGCAGAGCTAAATGATTTGCTGAAAATTGAAGCAGAAAACCCGGGCTCTATTACGCATCAACTGCCGGTTGTCAAAAACAAAATTGAATGTCTTGAAGAGGATAAATATAAAGGCACAATTATACGAACAAGAGCTGAGAGAAACCTCGTGGGTGAAGCCCCGACAAAGCGAGCCTTTTCAGATGAAAGGCATATGCGTGAGCTCACGACATATAGAAATATATTTGAGTTATAAAATATTGAGAGAACACAAATATGTCATGAAAGCTTTTGAAAGCTCCTATCAAGACTTGTTTGCTTATCAAGAACCAAAGCAGCCGGGTTTTTGGATAAGTTCTCGATAAAAATGCCGAGACTTAATGCTGAGGACAAAAGTTTATTGGAAATGTCTATTGGTATAGGAGAAATTGAGAAGGCTATCAATAATCTTGGCATGGGCAAGTCTCTTGGTCCAGATGGCATTATGCCGCCTTTTACAAGGCGTTCAAGGAGGATATGGCCACTACATTGCGTGAGGCTTTTGAGAGTCTTTAGATCGTAGAACTCTGCCTCCCTCGTTTAATCGGGCACACACCGTGCTGATTCCTAAAGAGAAAGAGCAACATGTTTCACGAAAAGTGACAAGATACAGGCCAATCACGCTAACAAACGTATAGATTATAAGGTGTTTATGAAAGTTCTGGCTAGGAGGTTTCAAGGAGTTATATACAAGTTGGCCGGGCCAAATCAGACTTGCGGCATCAAGCGTAGGAGCATATTCACGAATATTCATGTCGCCAGGAGCTTTTTGGAGTATTGTAACGCTTCATTTCTGAAAGTAGCCATGTTACAAATTGATATAGCCAAGGCTTTCGACATGGTTCTACACAATATACTCTTAACGCTAGCTGAGTACGTTGGTATTGGTGCGATCATATGTAAAGGTATTAGATTGGCATACAAAAGTTCAACCATATATTTAATTGTAAATAGAGAACTCTCACAGTGCATACAAGTACTTTCCTCCGTGTGCAAAGGGTGTCCTTTAAGTCCTTTGCTTTTCGCTCTATTTTTGAAAACACTGTGACAGACAGTGATTTACCACGCAGGGATTAATGGATTCAGGTTGCAGTCATGTTAAGTGCGTGTTTTTGCATACGCCGACGATATTGCCTTTTTTGCTGTTGATGGAGAGATTGTCACTTCGTTATTAGAAATTACTCAAAGCTTTTGTGACACGAGTGGAAGTTAAATGAACAAAGAGAAAAACATTGGTTTATGGCATGGTGATTGGGACCTTACGCCCAGTTTCTTTGGCAGTATCCAGTGGCTCACGACACCTAGTCGTTACCAATGGGTACCATTGGACAGGTATCAAAAGAGTGAAGCGTTTTGGCTTGAAAAGGCTGTAGAACTGCGCGCGACAGCCGAAGGAAGGATTTATCAATTTTTTCTCGGTCAGCTGCATGTGAGCTGCATTTCTGACTGCTAAAACTATGTACCTCTTGCAAGTACTTAGTTGTACGCGTAAAAGCATTCATAAAATCCACAGGACATTCGCCACCTTTACCTGGAGCTCTACAAGGGAGCGAACATCGAGAACTAACTTGTTTCGGCGTGTTAAGCAAGGAGGGCTGTCTTTGTGCCATCTGTTTCTTAACCAAGTATTATCGCGTTTCCTGCTAATAAGAGACCAGAGAGACCCTTTTTATCTTCTTTATTTCAAACAACGCTGTTACACCACATGCCTGACTTCTTTATATCGTCAGACATGAGAGAACGACACCCCTTGTCACCGTTCTTGCGCGAAATTGTGTTCCACGGGCATAAGTATGCACGTCGGTGTGAAACGCCACTGCTTTATATGGCTTACCGTGTGAGCACCTGTCGACAGGCAACGAAATTATAATTGCAGTCAAGAATTGCAATGACCACTGGGTGTTTACTGTAAGCATTTCAATATATTTTGCACCGTTCAACCACGCTAGATATCGGTCCGATTCCTCAACAAAACGCCGCGATTGCGGTGCTTCAAAGAACCGAGCTACAAAAAATGAGGAAGAACAATTTAATGGTAGCAATAGTAAGCTGTTAAGATTGTCAGCGATTGCTCCTGGAGTTTTACTATCTAAAACTTCGAAGCGGTCTGAAGTAGACTTCGCTTTACCACGGCAGGCTGGCCGACAACCGGTGTGAGAGTTGCGCCGGCGACGCGTTTGCCCCGGCTTCACTGATGGTGGCTTCTCGGAGTGCCACCGGTATTTCACTGGCTGCAACATCTAAGCGGTAAGAAGGCCTCGCTATGCCGTTGGTATCAAGCCGGTTTCGTAGCGAGCTCTACTAGCTAGCACCGACCACCAGCGAGGCAACGATCGTGTTTCACAAAAAAAATGAAGGCTGCTGGGACGAATAACAGTGTTCTGCGCTTTTTGACCGCAGCTGTTTAATGACCAACTACAGGGCTAGCGCCTAACAAAGCGGAGTACGATCGTCAGTGATTGCTCCTGAAGTACCGCCGTCTAAAACTTCGAAGTGGTCCGTAGTAGGCTTCGCTCGATCACGGCAGGCTGGCCGGCAACCGGTGAGAGTTGTGCCGGCAACGTGCTTGCACCGTCTTCGCCGATGGTGGCTTCTCGGAGTGTCACCGGTATTTCGCCGGCTGGAACATCTGAACGGTAAGAAGGCCTCGCTATGCTGTCGATATCAAGCCGGCATCGTAGCGAGCTCGCACTGCGCGCCCACCGCCGTGGCGAGCTCTCCGTACTAGCAATGACTACCGGTGTAGCAAAGAATGTGTTTGAAACTTGCTAAGCTGGCTTAGTGAATATGTCAGTGAAATTCTAAGCAAACTGACATGTGTAAAGCATTTATTCACAGCATACTCTTTTAAATTTTCTTAATTTGCTTAGAATCGCATCAAAGAATCTCAAGAAGTCATGCATTATAACCCAACTGTCGTGCTGTTCCAAGCATACACAACCACCATCATGTTTAAATAAAAACAGTGGGAGTTACCATACCTTTACTTTAGGCTTTGTTTTTTTTTTCAGTTTTTATCTAAGGACACCACAGGCTTTTTGGGTCTTTTTGTGACACGTATAAATTTATGTCTTCGTTTTCTGCGTGGCACGTAACAAAGCATCAAAAAACCGACTGCTGAAACACCGCAACAATGCAAGAAAACATTACAGTATTGTGACACACCTAGTATAGTTGGCAGTTTGGCAGCATCTTTGTAGCACAGTACAACATGAGCAGTAATACAAGACACTTGATGCACCCAAGCAGTGACACTGCACTCCACGAATTTCGATGTGGTTCACATGGCTTGTGTACTAAATTTTTGCTGTGGGCAAGTGCTTCAATCCTGTAACATGAAAACAATTTGTCTATGCAGCTGCCGAATGGCAGCCCAAGCCAAGTTTCACAGTTAGTTTCTATAACATACCTTCAACGCCATGTTTAAGCTTTTGATTCTATAATACTTTTAATGTTTGCCGTTTTGCCTGTCACAGCCTGGAAAAAGTACCAGCTTGTCGACCTTCCTATTCCCAGTACTTGAATAAATACGCGGGGCATAAATAGGCTTTACTGGGGTAATGAATGAATGATTGAAGGAAAAAACTTTATTTCAGTCCTGCAGGACGCGCTTAGCGCGTAGCGGGCGTCTCCCACGTAGGGACCGACAGGGAGTACCTGGCGGCCGCTTCGTGGGCCTGCTGGACGGCCCATTGCTGGTCGGCGAGAAGTGAGCTCCTGAGGGACCTCTCCCACTTGCTTGAAGTAGAGTCGGGAGGAGTTGTTTCACACTCCCAGAGCATGTGTGCGAGTGTCGCTGTGTGTCCACATAATGGGCATGTGTCGCTGGGGTATGCATCGGCATAATAAACGTGAAGCGTTGCAAGGTTTGTGTACGTGTGTGTCTATAATAGGCGTAAGGTTAATGCCTGCGGTCGGTTAAGTTTCGGATCTGGGGGTGGAAAAATGCGGCGTTCCAAGTAAAAGTGCTTTGTGATTTCATTGTACGTAATTGGTGCATCCCGATTGGTATCTAACTCAGCAAGATGAGGTTGCCCTGTGGCAGTGCGGTCAGTAAGTGCGCACGCTGCATCATGGGCGATCTCGTTGAGGTTGGATAGGGCACCTGGCACCTGGCCGAGATGGGCGGGGAACCAGATGACAGTGTGGTGCTTCAGGGCACTCGGGTCCGCATTGCGCAGGATACGTAACGCCTGGTTGGAGATGACTCCGCGTTCGAAGGCTTTGATGGCCGGCCTGGAGTCGCTGTAGATGAATTCCCGTTTGCTGTCGAGCATAGCTATAGCTATGGCTACTTGCTCCGCCACTTCGGGTTTTCGGGTAAGGATTGTGGCTGAGTTAAGAGTCTGTTGCGCGGATGATACCGCGACCGCGGCGAAGGCTTGGTTGTTGCGATAGGCAGCGGCGTCCACGAACGAGACGTTGTCTGCTTCCGTGTCTATGCGCTTCAGAATGGCGGTCGCCCGCGCAAGGCGCCTGCCTCTATTGTATTCGGGGTGTACATTGCGTGGTATGGGAGCGATAGTGATAAGGTCGCGGATTTCACGGGGAACTAGAGTCAACTCTGGGGGGTCCCTGGCCCTCGAGCAGAAGAGAATTATGAGATTACTGGGGTAATCTCATGATTAATTGCACCTGCAGTTCTCAGACGCATTGTCTCGAGAGTGTTGCAATGTGCAAGATAGCAGATTTGTCTTTTTCAGGTCTTAACAATGCCTCAACGGGGCATCAGTGGCCTCCGAAGTAGCCCGTCGGGCATCAGTAGACATTCTCAGGAGCCTGGCATATTTCGTGATACTTTGTAAATGTCCCCATTAAGTGACCCATAAAAACATAGTGCATATGACGCCGCTACCACTGCAGCAGACTAGTATTGTGGGAAAGACCCGTTGGTTCTTTTAAACAGTTCAAATGATGTCTTGAGGCACCCTACAATATATATATATATATATATATATATATATATATATATATATATTATATATTCATTCATTTCTTTATATATTTATAACCTCACTAAACACCAAACCTGTTTGAAATGACCTGGGCACATTGAACATCCCAGTAGTGTAGTTCAAAGCAGGCTCCTCAAGTTTTGTCATTAGCATATGGCTGCTAGAAAGCAAAACTTTTGTTCAGCTTTATCTTATATATACAATAGTCATTCTATTATTTAGTACAATGGATAAATATTTCGTGCAGGCAACATGAAGTACCCATTCAGTATCCCGTGTGCCCCGTACAGGTCTCACAGTGGTGTGCTCAAAGCACTGGTACAAATTGGTCGTCTCAAGGAGCCTGTCCTTGCAGTCAAGGGACCTTCGATTTTCATCCAACTGCAAGGTCTTTATCTTGTGTATCGACTATCACCTGATTATATGCGTTGTGTGCTGGAAGTGGTTACTAAGAAATTCACTGAACTGTGGCTTTCAGGCACCGCTTGCAAGTGGTACATTGGAAGGCACCTGAAACTCATTAATGCATGGCTGCGTTTGTTTCAGCCACCGATAACTTTCTTCAGGTCAGGGAGGCCTGTGTCAGATTGGGCATAATTGAAAGCTACTGAACGGCGCTCGTGGCTTTTATTTTATTGCCTTCCATGTGTATCTGACAAACTGCCACGAAACTATGTGACCCATTTTGCCCTTCTTGCAAAGGCAGTTTTCCTGCTGAAGGATTTTGTTGCAGAGGAAGAAATCTGTATAGCTGAAAACCTAATTTGGCATTGTTCAACAGACTTCGTGACTTTACGGAGAAAGTGCCACAACATTTAAAGTGCATCAGTTCTTGCATCTTTCTAAGGCAGTGCGCATGTTTGGTCATTTGTAGAGCATATCAAACCTTCCTTTGAGAATGGAATTGGTAAGGTACTTCAGCTTGTCACAGCTGCTAACCATGTGCATGTACAGATAGCTAAAAGATTCACTATGCAACAGGCACACCGCACTGTCTCGACAAGTGAATCGTCCATTTTGTTTATTATCTGCAAAGAAGGAGCTGGAGCATAAGTACAAGAGGTGCTCCCTGACATGTATTTTGGGACAAGCACAACCAATTAGCGATCTTCCTGAAAGTGTGAAAGCCTTTTTATATCGCAACTTGGTAGACTCACCACACTCCACAAGTATTTGAGATGCGAGGTTGGGACAATTGTGATTCACAGTTCAGAGTATTCTGTGCCAAAGAAAACTTGCTATTCCTATGTGAAAATGTCTGATGACATCTGTTGTTATATCTTAGGCACTTATGTCACTTCAAGCACTCTTTACATATATTGCCAGCAGCTGCTAACTACAAGTGCATTTGATTTGCCACACATCTTTCAATGTCATCAGCCACCACCATTCGAGAACCATGTCTTGTATTGTGTGGAAGATGTAACCTCTCAGTGTGTGTTTCAAAAGGTTTCCAACAAATGTTATTTGTGTGACCTGCTAGTAAGTTCGGAAAAATCTAAATAAAATTTGGAGGTTAGCTGTACAGTTTGAGAGCGCGGGCAGTCGTAAATAGAGCAGAATTCCACGTTTTCTTTGAGAAGTAACGGGTCCTATTTATTTAAGTGTGCCATTCTACGATTTTCAACAGAAAGCTTCGAAATAATACTCTTATTACTGCTACACTTGTTCAACCTTGCCTTGTAAGTGCAACCTGCATTTTGTATCGGGCAAGGTGATTTTTCACAGGGCATGTGTACACGTTTGTACATCTCTTCAGATTGCTCAAATACCATTGGCATGTAAGCTGTGCCGAGTACAGTGACTGCGCCTGTACATGTTTCTGTCAGTAGCAAATGAATCTACTAGCAGTAGCATCTTTCACACAGTCATCTTCTATATATTTCAATGCTGGAGACTGAAACTACGGCTTAAATTGAAACATGCCAATGCAAGTGTGGTTACTGCCTTTGCAATGCTGAGTACTTGTCTTGTCTATGAAGTAGAAGAAACTTCAACTCTCATTGAGTTGCATGACCATGATCTTGCTTGGGGAGTGTCAGCTGATTATATGCATTTTATGTGAATTGTGTACTGGAAGGAGTTACCGAGCAGTTCACTGATCACTAACTGTGGCTATTGGGCACTGTTTTTTGCAAGTGCTTTATGTTCACTTCTTCTTACAACAATTCATATAGAGATATTTGGACCGATAGCCTGTGAAGGCTAGTATCTGGTCCAGTGTTGGTAATAAACATGCAGGTCAGTGCAGTATTTCACAGATAAGTATGCAATTATATATCTTAAAAGGGCCCTGCGACACTTTTGCACATATTGCAAATAACTGAATTGGAAAGGCACCGGAAATATATACATTCATTCAATCAGGCCACTGATAACTTCTTCTAGGTCAGGGAGGTATATTGTAAAGCTTCTGAATGGTGCTCGTATAATTTATATTATTGCCTTTCCTGTGTGTCGTATTAATGCTACAAAACCGACACAATTTGCACCTCTAGCAGAGGCAATTTTTCTTTTGTTGAAGGATTTTGTTACAGGGGGAAAATGCTGTTTAGCTGAAAACCTCCATTTGGTGTTTCTTCGACAGAATGCACGGCTTTGGAGAGAAAGTGCGTTAACCTTTACGTGCATCAGTTGTTGATTGCATCTTCTGAAGGCAGTGCAGATGTTTAGTGCTTTGCGGTCCACTGTGTAGATGTTTGGCCATTTATGGGGCACACCGGACCAGCGTCATCTGTATATCTATTACAACAAAATGCTACTAATACTTTAACTGCTTCTAAACTGACCTTTGTATTTGTTAGTACTCCACACATGCTTTATCTTCTTGATCTGACTTAAAATTCAAGGTCATCTGTAAATGTCGTTTGCCAGTGAGTTGCTACACGTTGTCATCACTGTTGTCTTGATGTAACAGCCAAAGGAGTACTGATGGGTGCCAATTGTGTCACTGAATACCCTCTCCAGCTGCAATGTAGCAGTGACTGCATTTCACGTAAGAAAGCTAGCAGTATAGTATAGCTCCTACTATAATAAACATAATTATACCTAGAGCAGTTATGCATTCATTAAATATATTACCTTTGTTCAAGTGCCTACAGAACTGAAATCTTTTGATCTAGCAGCGAAAAGGTGACAATGGGAATAGAACTTGCTTGGTTGGTAGTGCTGATTTTTTATCACGTGATGCGTTTGTCAATCAGCTAAACAAAGTGCTCGTGCTAACAAACATTTTGGGCCTTTACTTTTCTACCTTTGCTGCTATCTGGAGAACTTTGAGTACACTGTTATATACTATTGCTTATTTTCAGCATCAGGCTAATGGTTGTTAATACTTTGAAATTGTCCAGTCCTACTCAGATGATAGTTTTGCAAGTACAGTGGTTTCACTGTATGCGAGTAGCTGATAGTTGAGTATTCAATAAATACATGCATTTCTTTGTATCTCCTCAGTTGTTGAAATATAAGCGGCTTGTTGATTGTCTGTAACCTTTGCATTTACAGTTGCTCTGCTTGTACGTGTTGCTGTAGTTGAGCTATTAAAGTTGTCTTGTGGTGGCCACAGCTTTGCCTCAATAAAAATTCATCCTCACACATTTATCTTCGGTGCATTTTTGTGCCAGACTATGTGCACTGGTTGTTGTAACTCAAGGAAGTCATTAACCATGTGCAACTTGTGGTTTTATTCTGTACGTTGAAATAGTCTACCTTGAATCACGAGCAGACTTGCTTGAATCATCAGCAGGCAATACGTATTTGGCAAGCCAAAGTAAAGAAGGTAAATAAGCAAGTTGGTAAGCCAAGTAGTCTTCTGAAAGAAGCGGCACAGCCCTTATCGTTCTTCTTTATTTCTGCTTATTACTCCGATCAAGCATAATTTGTGAGATAGCTCGTATGCATCCTCAATTTTTTCAAGAACTAAGAACTTTAACACGTTTGCAGAAGTAAGAACTATAGGTATCAACACATTTTTTTCATTTTGTTACCCTAAAGGCCCAGTGTGGGCAATACTCAGGGGGAGCGTAAAAATTCATCTGAAAATAAAAAAATGTAATAGAAACAAATAAGCGTAAAAGAAAAGAAAGAAGAGAGTGAAAAATTGAAAGTTTTAGTAGAACACCGCTTTTCAACCGACGTCAACGTACTGCATTTCCTTCGTTATACAGAAAATAAACGCACATTGTTTGTCTTGAATATACAGGCATCGTGACAACGTGGTGAGGATACAAGCTTTTTGTCTTAAAAACAATTGCTAGTACTTGTAGGCTAAGACTTACCTCTCTAAACAACCTCGTTTAATGTGATTTTAAATACTGCGTGTTTAGTTACTTTAGGTAGGTTAGTGAAAAAACAATTCTCTTCCTGCACAGTAAGAAATCTCTTGCTGCACCCCATAAAGCAATACTTTAGTTTACAGAATAGCTAGGTCATGAGGGAGACTGTACTTGGCGATGCAAGAACAGCCTTAACTTTTAAATGGTAAACCTTGAACTGACAGCAAAATCCTTGAGCCCGTATCATTTTTTGAGGTCGGGTGAATGTATCGGTGCGATTTGGCTGAGTGTTTTTTTTTCTTTGTTTGTGTCATGGTTGCTCATTACGTTTTTTATTCATGTTCAGTTTGCAAGCGCAATTACTATTTCCACATTTTCGGTCTGAGTTGGTTGGTGTTTGATGCGAAACTGGTTCTTTGCTAGTTATGAGGTCTTCAGAAGACACATACAGTTACATCAAGGCGTGAATGCACAGAAAAGGGGAGGGTCAGCTCAATGAGCAGAAGGGCAAACTCTGCTCGATACCATGTATGAGAGGAGAGTTTCAGATATGTAGAATTCCGAATCAGCTCGAGTCTTTATTGAAACATCGCACAGTGTGGTTGGGCTTGCCCTTAATCTTCCTTGCAGCAAAGCTACTGAGCCATTGCAGCCCACATTAAGCTACATATGTAAGCAATGGAATTCAAATTGATAGTGCTCTTAGTTAACGTGACTGTTTTTGATGGCTGGCTGGTTATAATAGGCATTCGCACGATATGGGCTGGGGGTAGCCCCCTCCCTAGTTACCTATGACGGGGTGCAAAATGTGCCCAATACATTGAACTAATCGAGATTGAGGATGGGGGGCTCAAAATGTGGCTTAGCACGATAGAGAGGAAATGCTAAAAAGACCTCTGCCCTCCTCCCCAATCTCAGTAGAAAAGCCCGTGTATGCCTGAAAAAGGGGTGTTTTTAAGATCATACTTTTAGTTCTATGTAACTAAATGAAAGGCCTTTTAAGATTTTTGGAAGGGAAAGCTTTTCGGTAGTTGTGTGTAAAGTTTAAATGTAACAATTTTGTTAATCCATTAGATATGAGGACTTGACCTTGATTTTACGTTGATTTCAGTAAGATTGAAGTTTGTATTTTGGGTAAGGAAGGTAGGAGTACAAATATAGCACCTGCTATCAAAAACATCATTATACCTACAGCAGTTAGGCATTTATTCAATATATAAGCTTTGTTCAATTTCTTTAAAAAGATCTCTTGTTGAGTTGAGTTTTACTGTATAAAGTAATTTGCCTTGTCAGGCAGCCATTTCTGCTAAATATTTTTGTGTATCTACAGCTGTGAGCAATAACTACTTAAGGTTTCACACGTTCGACAGAATATTCAATTTTTTGTGTTGTAACATGGACATCTGTAGCAGAATGTCTACTTTCCTTTTCAATTAGTTAGCTTGACTTTCACATATTGTACAGATTTTATAGCACCCCTTCTTACTGGGCCCTATTGAATTTATTTATTTGTTGTTTTATTTTTAAAAATAATCAATTTTCAAGGCTGTGTGGTAGTGGTTGAAAAATCAGTGAGGGTCTTAATGAAGGAAGGGATTGCTCGAGGGACTTGTGAAGAAAAGAAGTCGAATTTCAAAAGAAAGTGATTCACAAGAAAAATTGAAGCTTGTACTGAGCCGTGAATACTTTTCGATATGCAGCTAAAATGATTAGTGTCATGTTCATTGCTGTATTCAGAGGCGTTAGCAAGGGCGGACTGGGCAGGGGAGGTGACCTCACCTCTCAGTAGCCTAAGAGAGGGAGGGTACGGTCTGCTTCATACACTAACCTTATAAGAAGGGGTGGCACAGCGATCGTCAGGGTCGGCAAATAGACTTTTATCGGACGTATCGCCATGCCCACAGTCGGGCCAATAGCACCTTCATAGGGCAGTGGACTTATATTGGCAAAACGATAGCTATCTTTATCGGGACGATAGCAATTTTATCGGGCCACCAGCGGCGCTCTGTTATTTTTTTTTTTGACCGGGTGCGATAGCAGTTTTATTGCCACGTTCCATTAAGCAAGTTTTGTTATCGCCCCAATACACTACGTAATTCTCAGCGCAAACCGCGCCTGCAGTCTTCGAGAAGCTTCAGGAGTAGAGTAGATCATTTCGATAAGATCACGCTCACTCTGCGAACTATACAGATTTTTCTAGAGCATACGTCACCACTAGCAATAACGCTAAAACATTCGACGGCAACTGTATAAATGCCGACGCGCTTCGCCCTTTGTCAGTTTATCGACGGCCGACGCTCCGTTCACTGCTATCAGTGCAAGCCTGCTACTGTGATCCGACTTTCCGTTTACTGGGTACAGGTTCCCCCGATTAACCGTTTAAACTTCAACGTACTCTCTGCTTCTTCGTCGACGTCACGACCCCTTGACATCTGATGGAGGTGCTGCTTTGATGTTCCGGACGCCGCCTTCAAGCCGTGAGCCCAGCCCAAGCGGCAACGAAGACACGGAAGCCAACCCTGAACAGCGAACAACCCGCAGGAAGAGGGGACTACAACCAGAGTACGGGCCCCTTCCTCAAGCAGCCAGGCAGACCCGCATCCCGATATCAACTACAGCAACCATGACCGCCCCGTGCAGCCTGCCCCAGTCATTCTCCGGCAGCCCAAGGAATCCCCAACGTTCCATGGGTCGTCAGGCGATGACCCGGAAAGCTCGATCTAAATATGCGACGGAGTCGCCACCTTGAACAGCTGGGACCCCGAGGAAAAATTACGCCGCGTGTAGTTCTACTTAGAATACGCCGCGAAGACGTGGTATAAAAACCACGAATCCACACTACGAACCTGGGAACTCTTTCAGGCGACGTTCCTGCGCACATTCACGAGCGTCATTCGCAAGGAAAAGGCTGCCACATTGCTGAAGACAAGGGTGAAACTTCCTATTGCAAGCGTGACCTTCTTCGTCGAAGAGATGACCCAGCTCTTTCAACACGCCCACTCCAACATGGCTGAGGAAAAGAAGCTCCGGTTCCTCATGCGCGGAGTCAAGCAGGAGCTGTTTGCGGGACTCCTCCGGAACACGCCGAAGACTGTCAGCGAATTTCTTGCCGAGGCCACAACTACAGATAAGGCGCTTGAGATGTGCACAACGCAATACGACCGCCGTGCCTCATTAATTTGCGCTGATGCTATTAGTTCCGAAGACCTGTGTGAGATAATTGGCGGAGCTGTGGAAGTTGTTGCATTCAACGCAGCATCAAGCTAACTCAATCGCTGAAATTGTCCACGACGAAATTCGGCTGTCACTTAGAGTCGCAGAATCAGCGAAGCCTGAACCATAAGCAATGAGCTACACCACTTCAGTGCACAACCCTGCCGCAGTTCTTCCACCATGCACCACCGCCGACGCCATACCGCCCACCGGCCGGCCAGCGCTACGCTTCAAGGAAGACTGACGTCTGGCGCGCCCCACCTTAGTTCTTCTGCCAGGCACCACAGCCACCTCGCGCCGACGCCATACCGCCCGCCGGCCAGCCAGCGCTATGCTGCGAGGAAGACTGACGTCTTACACAGTCCTGACCACCGCCCATTGTGCTACCACTGTGGTGAAGCCGGCACACTTACCGCCGTTGCCAGTGACGACAGATGGGACTGCGTGGCTTCGCCGTCAATTCACCACGTCCGAAGCCAGGGGAACGGCCACGTGACATCGCCGACGACCTGACAGGAACTCAGTAGACACCACGAAGTCCTTCCCGTTCACCGCTGCCCAGCTGTCGCATGTCACCGCACCACCGGCAGTAATCTGGCCCAATGCGGGGTCGGTCTCCTAGCCCGTATCCAGGAAACTAAGGGCAGCAACCGATGGAGGTGCGGTTGCTGTGCGACGAACTACCGAAGATTTTCCGACGACGACGACGCTGCGACGGAGCTTTCCGAACGCGGCGCCAACCAGGCAACGTCCTCACGGTGAAACCTCACTTACCCAAGGTGCCCCGGAGGTTCTCATCACCTACAGAGTAAGGGCATTTACTGCTGACCTAACTCAAGCGCTCTTGGCATACAGCCAGAGAAACCACCGCCGGACGACAGCGTACCACGCACAGACCAACGGCCTCACTGAGCGGCTCAACAAGACGATCGACGAGATGCTGGCAATCTACGTCGATGTCGAACACAAGACGTGAGACGCCATTCTTCCTTACGTGACCTTCGCATACAACACGGCGGTGCAGGAGACGACGCAGATGTCTCCGTACAAATTGGTCTACGGAAGAAACCCAGCAACGCTCCGCCGTGGTGGTCTATTGGCTAAGGTACTCGGCTGCTGACCCGCAGGTCGCGGGTTCGAATTTCGGCTGCGGCGGCATTTCCGGTGGAGGCGGAAATGTTGTAGACCCGTGTGCTCAGATTTGGGTGCACGTTAAAGAACCCCAGGGGGTTGAAATTTCCGGAGCCCTCCACTACGGCGTCTCTCATAATCTTATGGTGGTTTTGGGAGGTTAAACCCCACGTATCAATCAAGAAGTTCAGCAACGACGTTCGATGCCGTGTTACCCAACATCACCGACGAAGAAAAACTCGATGTGAGTGAGTACGTTCAACGCGCCGAAGAAGTCCGACAACTTGCGTGCCTCTGTATCAAGAATCAACAGACGACCGACAGCCAACGTTACAATCTTCGACGACGCTTCGTGAAATACCAGCGTGGTGAACGTGTTTGGATGTGGACCCCGATACGCCGGCGTTGACTTAAAAAAAGCTTCTGCGATTGTACTTCAGACCATACAAGGTGGTTCCAAGTCTCGGCCCACTTGATTACGAGGTTGTCCTTGACGGCATCAAGAACTCTCAACGACGCCAATCTCGACCTGAATTCATCCATATCACGTGCCTCAAGCCGTTTCATGCGCGTTAACAAACTAAAACAGTGTTTTTTGTATTAATGCTGTATCTTAATTTATTCATTGTACTTTCTTGCATTATTGTTGTGCCTTCATTTTAAGTTAAAGCATAGCGATGATGCCTTTTTCAGAGGGCGGCGATGCCATGTTACATTCCTCAAGTTTCGTTATCGCCTCAGTTCACTACGTATTTCTCAGCGCAAACCGGGCCTACAATACTTTAGAAGCTTCAGGAGTGTAGTAGACCATTCCGATAAGACCACACTCACTCCGCTAACTATGCAGATTATTCTAGAGCCTACGTCATCGCTAGCGACAACGCTAGAACATTTGACGGCAAGTGTATAATGCCGACGCGCTTCACCGCTTGTCAGTTTCTCGACGGCCAACGCTCCGTTCACCGCGATCAGTGCAAGCCTGCTACTGTGATCCGACTTTCCGTTTACCGGGCACAGGTTCGCCAATATAAACAGTTCAATCTTGTACGTACTCTCTGCTTCTTCGTCGACATCACGACTCCGCGACAATGTGGACACTCTCACCTGGTTTTCGCCGCCAGCGTCAGCGTTGGTGTCGATGTCATGCACCGCATATGTGTACGTATGATACGCAAGAAAAAAATCTAGAAAAAAAAGACACTGGCGCGCCGAATCAAACGTGGGACCACTGCGTCATGAATGAGAGGCGTTGACTACTGAGCCACCGTTGAAGTTTTTCTTTTCTTTATTGCTGAGGCACTGAAAAGTACCTGCGTCAAAGTTCAAACTGCAAGCTATTTAAATCTACGACTCACCGCTGTTGATGGGCATCTTGGGAGGAAACTAACGTGTTTTCAGCAATATTAGCAAAATGGTGCAGTTAGCGCGTATTAGCTCTCATCTCTCACGCGTAGTTGGTTCGTGGTGAGGATAGGAGTGTACGATCTCTCGCGCACCCTTATCTCACAGTGCGAAGGATCACACGTCTTGCCTGGCGTCGGTGCGCACAAAGGTCACTGCAATCGTTGCACAGCCTCCGTTTGCGAAAAGGGTGCCCTTTTTGGACACACCGAAGTAACAACTGAGTCGCTTATTCGCGTTCATTTGTAGCTGTGAGTATGCTTCGTGCGTCATTTGTGCGTGAGAAACGTGGGGCACGTTTCGATCTGCTTGCCATTCTGCGCGTGACCTTCAAATTTGTTGCTATCGCGTTCATGAATTCGCCTTAGCGGCAAAGGTGTGACTATTTATTTATCATACTACTCGTAACGTCAACAAGAAGCGAATGAATAGCATTTTTCCGTGTATATGCATATCGTAGTATGTACAAGTACCACCCTCTACGGCCAGCTCAAGAACAAACCAGAGGTAGCTACGTACGATTACGACGGGACCCTCAGCCCGCGATTTGAGGAGCTTCTTCACTTCTAAAGAAAGGCACGCGCTGCTCAAAACTGGCTTCGAACCGCACCTGAAGTGAATAAAGATGAGCTTAGAGTCTAAGTAGGTTAGTACCTTAGCTTCAAAATTTATGGCAACGATGATTTGCGTCAGCCTGAGATATCTGCAGCTGTTCATGGGTTTGATTTGTTCGCGGCCTCAGATTGTCCCTTCTCCCGCAAAATGTAGCTCCTGGCCTTTGTGCGCAATGTTATAGCTACTTTGGTTACGAGGTCCCCAGGTCGCAGGGGCGTGGTGTGCTTGCGACAGCTGCAGAGCATTTACAAAGCGAGTGGAGCACATCTTGACCCTAACTAAAGAGCAGCGCAGAACGTTTTACAATTGCACGCAATTGTTTTTTTTTCTTTAATGCATTATGCTTAAATGTAAAGATGTATGCTTTGGTCCACACATCTGAAAGCATACCTATGTGGAGTGAAGTGGCTGATACAGATATGTAACAATAGACGAAATATCGAAGTCTATTGCACGTCTGATTAGGAGATTATTTTGCCTCCCGCTGATCTATATATAGCGAAACAAGTGGATGTGATTAGTAAACACAGAAAAGAAATGCTTAGAAAAGTATACACGTTCACCTATGTTTCACGTAAAACCAAGCAGTGCTTCACCACATGGCACGAGTAACGGAGCCGCACTTTGGTCCTGATTTTTTTCTCTGTTCACACAAACGTTTCGCACTAAGTTTCGTTTTCTTTCACTGTTTCTGGGATATTTATCTGCAAAATTTATGTTCTGATTTTTTTCTTTCGAACATTTTTGTATTACAGTGTGTTTACTGCATTTTTTACCAGCTACAAAGAATAAAAATTTCTTTTCACACTTTTACTCGTTCCAAAATGTCTCGTTGCCTAAAAACACATTTTTTAAAAGCATTTTGTTGTAGAAAGTTAGCTATGTTGCAATGCGTGCTGGAGTACTTTTGAAACTGACAAAATTTACTTTGCCAAGACAAGAAAAATAGCCATTTTTTTCGATAACCAAAGAGTAAAAGCCGGCTGTAACGACAGTGGTGGTTCTTCACGTTTGCCCGTGTGTGGTCAGCAAAATGAATGATATGAGATGTTGCCGGTGTAGATCTCTACCAACATTTAGAGAAACAAGGGACTCGATTGACTTTCACGACGACAAGCACAGAAATGCACAATTAAACTACCTCTAGTCCGAGCGACTACCGTCCAATCTACGTGGCTCTACAAAAGCTCACAGTTTGTTGAACCAGCGTCCCGAGGAGGCGACAGTCCACGCGCGGCGATGCCCCTTGTCCGTAGCGAGCTCAGGCACGCAGGTGGTGTGTGCGGTCGCAGCAGGAGACAAGGCCTTTATCAGGTCTCACGTTCGTAGACGTCTTCAGCCGTCTCATGTGGCGGCGGCGATCCGGAACCCATCGTCCCTGTCACGAACGCCGACGTAGCAGGAGCCGCACCCGGTGTCGGTAGCCCCGGACAGGTACCTCTGCCAGATCCCAAGGAAACAGACAGGAGCAGCTCCATGGACAACACGCTGGTCCGGTGTGTGCCAGCTGGAGCCACGGTCAAGTCCGCCAGGGAGCACCAGGCCCTCTGTTAGCACGCCACGAAAACCTCCAAGGACAGCGCCCTGGTCCAGAAAATCCTTCAGATTAGTCTTGATCGGCTAGCTGGGCGTACCCACACGCCTCTCTTCGTTTTTTGCTTCCTTTTGTGTCACCGCCACCCGTGCCACGTGCCACTGGCTCAGCTTCTTGTCACCGTTCGTTTCTTGCCCGGACAACCGCACAAACATTTCCAAATTCCACCAAAGTTTTCACACTCACACACACACATTCGCGCCCCACAAAGTTTGTCCATACATTACACCGGCCCCCCTACACGAAAGGCACACACGTTACTGGGCACATTCCCTTAAGGCCACTGTTATGAATGCGCTAGGCGCTTTGAAGTGCCCCCCTCCTGCCGACTTTTCTCACCTAGTCACTGGGTGTGTCCATGACGGATTCTTAGCTCATCCGTAAGAGATACTCGATGCGTATTGGTCATGGAGCTGCGCCCTCCTCCTCGAGCGTCCGAGCGCGTTAAAAGCCATGTGACGTCGGCTGCTTCCTCATCCAGACGTTTTGTACGTAAGTTCTAAATTGAACGTTTTGTTTGTTTCCCCTGGCTGCCTTTTGCCTTGCTACTGCTTGGATGCCCTGTGTCCGGCTTGGACCTCACCATACGCTACCAAGAGACTGTATGGGCATCTCTTAACACTACGCAGTGGGTGCATAGGATGTTCTAAAATATTTCACGCTCATAATTAGTAGTTATACATGCTACCCATTACACGGAATGCCGTCGTACAATTAATTGATATGTGGGGTTTAGCGTACCAACAGCACCATACGATTATGAAAGACGTCGTAGTAGAGGGCTTTTGAAATTTTCGAACCACCAAATTTTCGTTCTTCATCGTGCACCCGAATTGAGCACATGGGCGTACAGCATATTCGCCTTGTTAAAAATGAAACCGCCACAACCGGCATTCTTTTCCACGACCTGCGGGTCAGAAGGCGAGTATCTAAGGCCCACGTTGAAATGCTCCATAGCTTGGACCGTTTCCTTGCCTTACGTCAGGAGCCCTTCATGCCTCCTTATATTAGGGCCTTGTCTTGTCTTGTCGCCTAGGATATCTGGGCTTATACCCACATGGGGGATTGGCCACATTGTACCTCATAATAGATAATTTTTTTACAACGGTGGCTAAAAAAAGAGAAATTAGATAGGAACAATAATTATGTTCCTTTAAACAACGAGAAAAAAGTGCAGAAAGATGCAATAAACAAGAATATATAAAACAAATTAACAAGAATGAGGGACAAAGCATTGGATATATTTTGCAGTACCACTAGCAGCGTATCCTTCCGGTTGCCTGAATGAATTTATGTAGGGCTGACAGAAGAGCACTGCGGCCCACACCCAACTGACTGGCTCCAAACGATAATAGGGTGGATGTAATGACTGGCAATGCGAGCATACCAATCGGTCTTTCAAAAATTATTCGTCGCAGTTAGGCGAAGCGGCGGCATGTGAGGAGAAAGTGATCTATTGTTTCTGGTTCATTGCAAACTGCACATAGGTTAGTTATTGAAAATCTTGATTTGTTGATATAAAAATTTAACCGAGCAATTCTACAGCAAAAACTTGTGATGGTCACCTTACATTGACGGAAAAGACATTTAGCGGTGTTCCATGTGAATTGCAAGTGCCGAAATTCTTCAGATTGTAGGAGAGACGTTTCGTTTATTTTTAAGATTAACAGGCGTTTAAATCGTTCGGCAGTAAGGAAAGGAAACTGTGGGGCTACAAGCACCACCGGGAAATTTAAAGATGCCGAAGCGAGCGAATCAGCAATTTGATTTAGTACAATTCCAGCGTGCCCGGGGATCCAAATAAACCGAACTTCTGATAGGTTATGTGGTACGAGAGACCAAAATATCCTGAGAAGAGGAGACTGTTTTGCGGACGTTATATTTGTACATACAGACAAAAAATCCGAAATAATAATAGCTTTTGATGGCTCATAATTTAGTTTTCGAAGAGCCAATGTAATAGCCAAGAATTCTGCGAGATAAATTGGTGTGAAGTCAGGCAATCCGAGCGCAAAAGACCAATTTATCTGATGAGAAAAAATACCTACTCCAGCCTTCTGAAGATTTTCTGTTGCATCCGTCGAAATCACTACATATTTAGGAAAATGACTGGGATGTTCTTGAAGGAGGCCCTCCAGAACATGCTTTGGAAGTAACTTGGCGTTTTTTGAAAAAATATCATCGAAAATTAAGTCAACTGGCATCAAGCATTGATTTTGGGGAGTTAAATGCTGGAGGAAAACGTGAAGATTTGATAACAAAGACTCGACGAAAATGACTTGGGGTCTTTGATAACGAAAGCACGGGCGCTGAAAGAAAGAAACTGGATGTTTGATGAAGACTGTCTGTGAACAGAAGAGGGGCGCATCTTAAAGTTTTAAACATGTTTGCACAGTAAGCTGTCGAAATCTAGCATCAAGTGGAATGATTCTAGCTTCCAAATAAACCACGCTATTCGCGACATACCTAAGTAGCCCAAGGCACAGCCGCAGAGCTTGCCTTTCCAGCATTATAAGAAGTCTTAATTTGTACTCAGCACTTTCGGAAAACAGAACACAACCAAACTCCAGAATTGGGCGTACGTAAAGTTTGTAGATCATCAGTAACGTATTTCTGCGCATCTTTGACTTCTTATTGCAAAACCGGCGTAGCAATCTTAAGGCGCTTTCCGCTTTACGGGTGTTTGTTTCTATTTGTTGCTGCCAATTTAAATTGTCCTCGTAAACATTGACAAGATATTTTAGCGCTGTTACTTGTGGAATCGCATCATTTTAACAATGCTGTGAAAGAAATACGGGACCCCGCCCCGGTGGTCTAGTGGCTAAGGTACTCGGCTGCTGACCCGCAGGGCGCGGGTTCGCATCCCGGCTGCGGCGGCTGCATTTCCGATGGAGGCGGAAATGTTGTAGGCCCGTGTGCTCAGATTTGGGTGCAGGTTAAAGAACCCCAGGTGGACTAAATTTCCGGAGCCCTCCACTACGGCGTCTTTCATAATCATATAGTGGTTTTGGGACTTTAAACCCCACATATCTATATATCAAAAAAATACGGGAACGGATAGAGGGAATACAAGCAGTGCACAGCTGCTAACATTGAGTGAAAAAGACAGCCCGCTAAGCCACACCTCAAGCTCACTCAAATATGACTGTAAGCTTTGATACAAACTATTGATATCTCGGGATGACGAGAAAAAAGCAATATCATCGGCGTAGACGTAAAGAGGAACCTTTCTATGAACGGGAATGGATGATAATAATATATAAAATAAAATAGGCGACAGGACTGATCCTTGTGGAACACCTCTTGTTTGCCTATATGAGGCAGAAGTAATTCCCTCGTGGCAACAACAGAATTGTCTCTGAAAGAGAAACTCAAGAACCCAAATTATAATGTACTTGGGCACCTCACGGTTCACTAATCTTGAAATTTATGTACTGTGTTCCACACTATCGTAGGCTTTTGCGATATCTAACGTGACTAATGCAGAAAGCTCACCACATACTCATTGAGGGAGCCAACGTATTCTCAAAGCTTCCTTGAACTTTCCTTTTCAAAGCGCCGCCTCAGTAAGGTAAGGCAAATCTTCCACACGTCTGGGTTCAAGAGTACCTTGAAACACGAACAAAACATTTGTGTTTTTAAACTGATATAGAATATTTTCCAGCCATTTCGTTAAAAATAGCGGATGGGCTATTTTGTTTTCGCAGTATACTACAGAAACGGCTGCTGGATGAAAAAGCGCATGGTCCGGCTTGCCGCGTGGAGCGGCTTTCTATGGGAGAGCGCGTGTCAGCCGTTGGTTCAGTTGCGGCTCTGCAGTGTGACGTGGCGGGTATGGGGACGACGGGGAAACAAGTGGCGGCGGCTCCCTCGGGGCTGCAGCCGCATAAATTAGCTGGTGTTTGTCAAAACAGTGATCCGCTCAGTTGTTCTAATCAGTGATTTTTAATGTTATTTATCACAGCGATGACATACCGCATATTGAGTATACTACGAGGCACTACTTAGGTAAAAAGCCGATTGATTTATCCTGTGCGTGCTGAGCACCTGACGTTTTTTTTTTTCTGAACCAAGTTCTTGCTCTTAGGCTGAGAGGAAAATCCGCAATTTATGTAGCTGAATGATATGGCACTAAATGCGGGATAAATTCATTGTTCCATTTATGAAGATGTCTTAAACTAACATACTTATATTATTGCGACGTTTATTCAGCACTTTTGCGTTTTCTCAGCAGGAATTCTTGACAAATAAATTTTGGACCCTTTGAAATAGACGTTCACATTTTTTATATTATGAAAGCGTATCAAAACATCATTTGCATAAATTTCATAATATCCGGTACATGGTAGTATATATATATATATATATATATATATATATATATATATATATATATATATATATATATATATATATATATATATATGGAAGAAAGTGTATACCTAAGGGCTCGTTTTTCCGTGTTTTGACACAATATAATTCAGATCTAACAGACAGTAATGCCAAGCAAAGTACAGAGGAAGTTATTCGAACCAATGGAATGTAAATAAGAAAGAAGAGGAAGGGAAAATAACCAGCCGTGAGCAGGAATCAAATATACAACCATCGAATTACGCGTTCGATGCTTTAACCACTGAGCTATCACAGCGGCCTTCCCTTCATCCACTTTTTTGGGTTTATAAGTGATTTCAGAAGTAGGAGTGTCAGTCAGCACCATCTATAGGCCAAGCGACGAGTGTGAAACACTCTTTTATGCGCATATGAGGCGTCACGTAGCACGTGAACTTATTATTACGAGCAGGCAGCTGATATATAGTCGCTCGTATGCAACCTAATGACACCACGTCTGCCAGTATTAACCCTCGTTAATGAATAAGAGAAAGAAGTGTATACCTTAGGGCTCGTTTTTCCATGTGTTGACACAATATTAATGAGATCTAACAGACAGTAAAGCCAAGGAATGCACAGGGGAAGTTATTAGAACCAAATGAATGTAAATAAGAAAGAAAAGTGGGTGAAAAAATAACCAGCCATGAGCAGGAATCGAACCTACGACCTTCGAATAACGCGTTCGATGCTCTAACCACTGAGCTATCACAGCGGCCTTACCTCCATCCACTTTTTTGGGTTTATATGTGAATTTAGAAGCAGGAGTGTCAGTCAGCGACATCCAAAAGCAGAGCTACGAGTGTGAAACACTCTTATATGCGCATTTGTGGCGTCACGTAGCACGTGAACTTATTATTACGAGCAGGCAGCTGATTATTAGTCCCTCGTAGACAACCTAATGACACAAAGTCTGCCAGGACGAGACCCTCGTTAATGAATAAGGGAAAGAGCTGTATACCAAAAGGCTCCTTCTTTCGTGTTTTGACACAATTATATTGAGATCTAACAGACCGTAATGCCAAGGAATGTACAGGGGAAGTTATCAAACCAATGGAATGTATATAAGAAAAGTGGGTGAAAAAATAACCAGGCGTGAGCAGGAATCGAACCTACGACCTTCGAGTAACACGTTCGATGCTATAACCACTCAGTGATCACTGCGGCCTTCCCTCCATCCAATTTTTGGGTTTATATGTGAATTTAGAAGTAGGAGTGTCAGTCAGCACCATCTATAAGCCATACGACGAGTGTGAAACACTTTTTATGCGCATATGTGGCGTCACGTAGCACGTGAACTTATTATTACGAGTGGGCAGCTGATTAATAGTCCCTGGTATACAACCTAATGACGCCAAGTCTGCCACTACGAGACCCTCATTCATAAATAAGGGAAAGAGGTGTATACCTAAGGGCTCGTTTTTCCTTGTTTTGACACATTATTAATGAGATCTAACAGACAGTAATGCCAAGGAATGTACAGGGGAAGTTATTAAAACCAATGAAATGTAAATAAGAAAGAATAGTCGGTGAAAAAATAACCAGCCGTCAGCAGGAATCGAACCTATGATCTTCGAATAACGCGTTCGATGCTCTAACCACTGAACTATCACACCGGCCTTCCATCCATCCACTTTCTTGGGTTTACACGTGAATTTAGAAGCAGGAGTGTTAGTCAGCGCAATCTAAAAGCCAAGCGACGAGTGTGAAACACTCTTTTATGCACATATGTGGCGTCACGTAGCATGTGAACTTATTAGTACGAGCGGGCAGCTGAATAATGTTCCTTCGTATACAACCTAATGACACCAAGTCTGCCAGTACGAGACCCTCGTTATTGAGTAAGGGAAAGAAGTGCATACCTAAGGGCTCGTTTTCCGTGTTTTGACTCAATATAATGAGACCTAACAGACAGTAAGGCCAAGGAATGTAAAGGGGAAGTTATTTGAACCAATGGATTGTATATAAGAAAGAAAAGTGGGTGAAAAATAACCAGCCGTGAGCAGGAATCGAGCCTACGACCTTCGAATAACGCGTTCGATTCTCTCACCACTGAGCTATCACAGCGGCCTTCACTTCATCCACTTTTTTGGGTTTATATGTGAATTTAGAAGTAGGAGTGTCAGTCAGGGCCATCTAATGCCAAGCGACGAGTGTGAAACACTCTTTTATGCACATATGTGGCGTAACGAAGCATGTGAACTTATTATTACGAGCGGGCAGCTGAATAATGTTCCTTCGTATACGACCTAACGACACCAAGTCTGCCAGTACGAGACCCTCGATAATGAATAAGGGAAAGAAGTGTATACCTAAGGGCTCGTTTTTCCGTGTTTTGACTCAATTTAATGAGATCTAACAGACAGTAATTCCAAGGTATGTACAGGGGAAGTTATTAGAACCATTGAATGTAAATAATAAAGAAATGTGGGTGAAAAAATAACAAGCCGTGAGCAGGAATCGAACCTACGATCATAAATAACGCGTTCGATGCTCTAACCAGTGAGCTACCACAGCGGCCTTCCCTCCACCCACGTTTTTGTGTTTATATGTGAATTTAGAAGTAGGAGTGTCAGCGACATCCAAAAGCCAAGCTACGAGTGTGATACACTCTTATATGCGCATATGTGGCGTCACTTAGCACGTAAACTTATTATTACGAGCAGGCAGCTGATTAATAGTCCCTCGTAGACAACCTAATGACACAAAGTGTGCCAGGACGAGACCCTCAGTAACGAATTAGGGAAAGAGGTGTATACATAAGGGGTCGTTTTTCCGTGTTTTGACACAATAATATTGAGATCTAACAGACAGTAATGTCAAGGAATGTACAGGGGAAGTTATTGGAACCAATGGAATGTATATAAAAAAGAAAAGTAGGTGAAAAAATAACCAGCCGTGAGCAGGAATCGAGCCTACGACCTTCGAATCACGCGTTCGATGCTCTAACCCTTGAGCTATCACAGAGGCCTTCCCTTCATTCACTTTTTTTTTGGGTTTATATGTGATTTTAGAAGTAGAAGTTTCAGTCAGCGCCATCTATAGGCCAAGCAATGAGTGGGAAACACTTTTTATGCGCATATGTTGCGTCACGTAGCACGGGAACTTATTATTACGAGTGGGCAGCTGATTAATAGTCCCTCGTATACAACCTAACGACCCCAAGTCTGCCACTACGAGACCCTCAATAATAAATATGGGAAAGAGGTGTATACCTAAGGGCTCGTTTTTCGTTGTTTTGACACAATAATAATGAGATCTAACAGACTGTAATGCCAAGTAATGTACAGGGGAAGTTATTAAATCCAATGGAATGTAATTAAGAAAGAAAAGTGGGTGAAAAATAACCAGCCGTGATCAGGAATCAAGCCTACGACCTTCGAAATACGCGTTCGATGCTCTAACCACTGAGCTATCACAGAGGCCTTCCCTTCATTCACTTTTTTTGGGTTTATATGTGATTTTACAATTAGGAGTGTCAGTCAGCGCCATCTATAAGCCAAGCGACAAGTGTGAAACACTCTTTTATGCGCATATGTGGCGTCAAGTAGCACGTGAACTTATTATTGATGATATATGGTGTTTTTTGGCTCTAGGGCCATTTGATGGCCAAAGAGCGCCAGTTCATAGGATAAGGAATGTGGACAACGATTGTGAATAGCGGCTGTAAAAGGGCCATAAAATTCCTCGCGGTAAGGCGGGTAAAAACGTACAAGTAATAAAATCTAGACCATGCCGTGAAAGGTGTGTGTGGTGCGAATAGATGACGAAAGTTGGTGATAATAAAAACGATGGCGGACATGTATGGCATTAGCACAAGTGCCTCACTCGTTCGTACCCTTGCGTCCAAGGGCCGTGAGGCAAGTGCTTTGTTGTGTAGCCACCGCAGCGAAAACCTCTCTGAAGAGGTCGTGCTACGGAATGCCCGGGTATATGATATGAAAATTATGAATTTCTTTTAAAAACGCTAACAATGATTTATAACTAAAAAGCGGTTAACTACCAATGAACATTGCAGGGTGTAAAGGTATATGTTGTCGGTAGAGTAACGGAAAATGCTGTTTTCTTAGAGATTCTAAGTGTTTGCACTGACTTAACATGTGAAGGACTGTCAATGCTTCACCACATCTGTCACACAATGGTGGATCGCCACCGGACAAAAGATATGTGTGTGTCGTGTTTGTGTGTCCTATACTGGGTCTCGTTAGTATTACCTCGGTATGACGCGAATTTGATACTGGCAGCCAATGACCAAGGTGTGGCTTAATAATGTGTAGTTTGTTTTGTGTGTACTTGCTCTGCCAGTATACCCTGAGGTTTCGTTTGAGAGACGGCTTAAGATCAAGGGCCGGGATTGATATGGGTGTAGGCAGTGCTTTTCTGGACGGATGCAGCGAGCTGATCCGCCCTCACGTTGCCTTGAACCTCTCGGTGCTCTGGCACCCAGCACATACAACATGTTGGTTGAGTGGGTAGAGTGTGCATAAAATAGAGTAAAGTGAGACGAGGACCGGGTTTTTTTGTTTTTTAAGACTGTGCAGAGCCGTTACCACACTGAGGGAGTCTGTATAAATTACTGCTTTTTGTATTTGTAATTGTTTGATGTGTTTAGCTGCCACAAGTATCGCGTAAGCTTCTGCTGTGAAGATACTTGTGCCTGGATGTAGAGGGCCAGCATCCGAAAAGGATGGGCTGACAACAGCGTAGGACACAGAGGAGTTGGTCTTGGAGGCATCTGTAAAGAACTCAGGACGTGTGGATTTGTGTTGAAGTTCCAGGAAGTATGTTCGGATATGGGCAATAGGCGCATGTTTTGTAACTTCAAGAAAGGACACATCGCAGTCTATAGTCTGCCATTGCCACGGTGGCGGATATGCTACAGGAGCCATTAAACTGTGTTCAATTGAGACTCCAGTTTTCTCAGCTGGACTTTTCAGGCGAACTGAGAAGGGCTGCCTCATCGAAGGCCTGTTTTGAAACAGAATGAAGCTCGCCAAATCATTATTAGTAGAGTATGAGGGGTGCTTCTTATCTGCTTTCACCTTAAGGAAATAAACAAAGGACATGTAAGTTCTCTGCAGATGAAGCGACCACTCATTTGACTCAACATAAAGGCTTTCTACGGGGCTGGTGCGAAAAGCACCCGCAGAAAGGCGGATGCCCAATTGGTGCACGAGGTCCAGCATCTTCAAAGCACTTTCAGTTGCAGACTGATAAACAACGGCCCCATAATCTAAGCGGGTGCGAATAAGGCTTCGATACAGATTTATGAGACATTGCCTGTCACAACCCCACGTAGTACGTGACAACAGTTTTAAAACATTCATGGCTCTAAGCATTTTGTTTTTAAACACTTGATGTGCAGTACGAAGCTCAACATGTTGTCCAATAGTATACCTAAAAATTTATGCTCCGCATTAGCAGACAAACGTTGACCGTTCAGTTTAATGTCGGGTTCTAAGTGCATGCCTCTCTTTCGAGAGAACAAGACACACGTGCTTTTTTGTGGGTTCAGTCGGAATCCGTTTTCCTCTGCCCGTTCGGAGACCTTGTTTAAACTTAACTGAACCTGCCGCTCACACATTGCCAGATTGCAAAACCTAAAGCCAAGCTGGACGTGATCGACATATGTAAAATAAAAAAAACATATTGCGAGGGATGGTCAAGCGCAAGGAATTCATTTTTATGAGAAAAAGTGTGCAGCTAAGTACACCACCTTGCGGCACGCCTGTTTCCTGGACAAATGTTTCGGAAAGAACGTGTCCACACGGACACGGAATGTCCGGTTCGACAGGTAACTTTCGATTATGTGAAACATTCTTCCGCGCACGCCAAGGTGGAACAGGTCTCTTATAATTCCAAAACGCCATGTTGTATCATAGGCCTTTTTGATATTGAGGAACACAGAGAGAAAATATTGTTTATGGACGAAGGCGTCTCTTATCTGTGCCTCGATACGAACAAGGTGGTCTGTGGTGGATCTACTCTCTCGAAACCCGCACTGAAATGGGTCGAGCAAATTGTTTGTTTCAAGAATATGTACGAGTCGGCAGTTTATCATTTTTTCGAAGACTTTGCACAAGCAGCTTGTAAGTGCGATAGGCCTATAACTTGAAGCTAAAGAAGGGTCCTTGCCCTCTTTAAATGGGAATAATAATAGCCTCTTTCCAGGAGGTAGGGATAGTGCCAGAAAACCAGGTAGCATTGTACAAACAAAGTAAGGTTTTTCGTGTTTCGGCTGGTAGGTTTTTAAACATTTCATACACCACACGGTAAGAACCTTGGGCAGAAGTATTGCAGGAGCTTAGAAATGTTCGGAGCTCGGCTAGACTGAAGGCTTGGTTAAATGCCTCGTATCTAGTGGATTTGTGTTCGAGTTTCTGCTTTTCATTTCTTGCTCTGTATTTTTGGAATGTGTCAGTATAGTGGGACGAGCTGGATACGCGTTCGAAGTGTGCACCGAGGAAGTTTGCCTGATCTTCCAAGGTATCACCCTGAGTGTTTACGAGTGGAAGTGTGTGTACTTGTTTTCCTGCTATCCTACCGACCATGTTCCAGACTTTAGCCTCCTGTGTGTATGAATTGATCCCTGACAAAAACTTCTGCCAGCTTTCTCTTCTGGCCTGCCGACGTGTTCTCCTGCCTTGAGACTTTATTTTCTTGAAGGTGTCAAGATTTTCGGCTGTTGGTGAGTTCCGAAGCAGCCTCCAAGCTCTGTTTTGCTGTTTTCGCGCGTTTCGGCATTCAGAGTTCTACCATGGCACAGGCCGTTTTTCAGGGTATCCATTTGTTTGTGGGATGCATTTAGTAGCAGCATCAATCAAAAACTCTGTGAAGTAGTTCACAGCAACATCAATGTTCAAAGTACATATGTCATTCCAACCTAGACGAGCGCTGATATAAAACTGTTCCCAGTCGGCTCTGTTTATGAGCCACATGGGAACACGTGGTGGACACTCAGTTACTGTAGTTGTGCTCAAAACTACGGGGAAGTGGTCACTTCCGTACAGATTACTGACGACTTTCCACTGGAGTAGAGGCACAAGAGATGGAGATACTATGCTTAGGTCTATGGAGGAGTAGGTGTTATTAGCGAGATTATAATAGGGTGGTTCTTCTCGATTCAGGAGACACGCGCTCGATGAGAGAAGAAACTGTTCAATCAGTCGGCCTCGCGCGTCATACCGAGAGTCACCCCATAACCTGCTATGCGCATTAAATTCTCCAAGGAGAACATAAGGCTCTGGAAGTTCATCAATTAGAGAGCGTAAATCACGTTTTTGCAAGTGATAGCTAGGAGCAATTTAAATAGTGCAGATTGTGATCAGTTTATCAAAAAGAACTGCTCGAACAGCCACTGCCTCAAGTGATGTTTGGAGTTGTAAGTGTGTGCATGCAATTCCTTGATTCACTATGATGGCAACACCTCCGGATGATGTCATGGCATCAACACGATCCTTTCGAAAAATAACGTATTTACGAAGAAAATTTGTGTGTTTTGAAATAAGGTGTGTTTCTTGTACACACAGCACTTTTGGTGAGTGTTCGTGTAAGAGTTCTTGGATGTCATCAAGGTTTGTGAGAAGGCCCCTGACGTTCCATTGAATAATTCGAGTGTTCATGGTGAATGTAAAATAGTGCTGTGTGTACGAAAAGCGAGTGGCTGTTTAGACAGGGAGTTTGAATTCACTTAACAGGGCCGTCACCAGGCCCTGTTATCTGCTTTTTCGTTTTGTTGGCGCGCTCCAAGGAGCTACGCCGCTCTTTCGGCACCAAGGGTACCGAGGTATCCATTGCCTCCTCGGAGGCACTGGATGCCCGCACGTGCGGGCTGCTAGTTCGAATTTCGGGCCTCGCCTGATGAGTTGAGGCCTTGAGACCCGAGGACTCTGGAGTCTCCGGTCTCTGTTTGGGAGTAAGCGGTGTTGCCTGGGCTACAACCGCCTTGGGGGCAGGTGCCATAACCACCGGCTCGGTATGCGCGGGCCGAAGGAGTGGCGAGGGCTGGTGCGGCGGTGCCCCCTGACGCGCCGCATGGCGTATGTAGGTCCATAGAATGGAGCGACTCTTCGCCGTGCTTCCTTAGATGTAATGTTCTCCTTCACCTTCAACGTAATTATTTCTTTTCTTTTTTTCCACTATGTGCAGGAGCTTGAATATGCGGCATGGTTTCCTTCGCAGTTTACACAGTGTGGCGGTTGTTTGCAGTTCTCAGACACGTGACCTAGGACTCCACATTGTGCACAAGTCTGGCGACCACGACAGGTTTTAGAGCCACGGCCATACCTCTTGCATTGGAAGCAACGACGAGGGTTTGGTATGTACGGCCTGATAGATGTCTTCGTGTACCCTGTTTGAATAGATTCCGGTAGTTTACTGGATGCAAACGTGAGTATTAAGTGTTTTGTCGGTGTTTCCTTATTATCTCTTCTGACAATGATTCTCTGTACATTAGTGACATTTTGGCTCTTCCACCCCTCCAAAAGTTCAGTCTCAGTCAAGTCAATTAAGTCCATGTCAGATTCCTCTCCGCGAGTTGTGTTCATAGATCCATGTCGTGGTATGGTTATTTGTATGCCACCGAAATCTGAAAGACGGTCTAGCTTTTCAAATTGTTCTTTGTCACGGCTTTCGAGGATAAGGTCTCCACTAGCCATTTTGGTTAAATTGTATCCTGTGCCAAGAGTTTCAGTAAGACATCTAAAAACTAGAAAAAGAGAGACGGTCCTGGCTTGCTTTTCAGTTTTTTCACAGTGGATGACATGAAAGTGAGGATATGTTTCGTTTGGCTGGCTGAAAAAATTTATATCATCGGTGCGTACCCGCTTTAAGGTGGTACGATCATGTAGTAGGGGTAACGCTTTATGCATGCCTGTCTTATTTTTGTTCAGCAGCGTTGGCGGCCACCCATCGCGGAGCCCAACGAGGGGACGCTACAAGTTTGCGAATGCTGAAACCTGCAGACGCCAGCCGTACAACGCAACTATAACCTAATGCGCCTAGACCAAGGTAGGCTATTGGCACAGGGTTAAGCTTAGCCGCCAGGAAGTTTGGAAGTAAACGGAAGAGAGCAGAAGACAGGAAAGATAAATAGTAAGTGATAAAGACGAAGATGTAGGGAGAGAGAGATAGGAAATGGCGACTGCTGATTTCCCCTGGGTGGGTCAGCCCAGGGGTGCCATCTACGTGAAGCCGGGGCCAAAGGGCTGTGTTGCCTCTGCCGGGGGGGCCTTAAAGGTCCAATCACCCATCGTCGGCTCAACCCCCAGGATCCCCTTTTCCCTGGACACGGCAAAGCCGCGCACGGCTAGGGGTGGGAGGGAGCCGACCCCCCCCCCCCCCCCCCGTTATCTCGGGTCCGTGGTGTCGCTTCACACCAAACGCCTACTTGCGCAGGCGCTCTGCGGGGCGTAAACTTAATATTACGAGTGGGCAACTTTTTATAAGTCCCTCGTATACAACCTAATGACACCAAGTCTGCGAGTACGAGACCCTCATTAATAAATAAGGGAAAGAGGTGTATACCTAAGGGCTCGTTTTTCCTGGTTTTGACGCAATAATAATAAGATCTAACAGACAATATAGCAAAGGAATGTACAGGGGAAGTTATTACAACCAGTGGAATGTGAATAAGAAAGAAAAGTGGGTGAAAAAATAACCAGCCATCAGCAGGATTCAAACCTACGACCTTCGAATAACGCGTTCGATGCTCTATCCATTGAACTATCACTCCAGCCTTCCCTCCATCCACTTTTATTGGTTTACATGTGAATTTAGAAGTATGAGTGTCAGTCAGCACCATCTAAAAGGCAAACGACGAGTGTGGAACACACTTTTATGCGCATATGTGGCGTCACGTAGCACATAAACTTATCATTACTAGCGGGCAGATGATTAATAGTTCCTCGTATATAACCTAATAAATCCAAGTCTGCCAGGACGAGACCCTTGTTAATGAATGAGGGACAGAGGTGTATACCTAAGGGCTCGTTTTTCCGTGTTTTGACGAAATAATATTGAGATCTAACAGACAGTAATGCCAAGGAATGTACAGGGGAAGTTACTAAAACCAATGTAATGTAAATAAGAAAGACAAGTGCGTTTAAAAATAAGCCGCCGTCAGCAGGAATCAACCCTACGACCTTCAAATAACGCGTTTGAGGCTCTAACCACTTAGCTATCACAGCAGCCTTCACTTCATTCACTTTTTGGGGTTTATATGTGAATTTAGAAGCAGGAGTGTCAGTCAGCGCCATCTACAAGCCAAGTGACGAGTGTGAAACACTCTTTTATGTACATATGTGGCGTCACGTCGCACGTGAACTTAATACTACGAGTGGGCAGATCTTTATTACTCCCTCGTATACAACCTAATGAAACGAAGTCTGCCAGTACGAGACCGTCGTTAATGAATAAGGGAAAGAAGTGTATACCTAAGGGCTCGTTTTTCTGTGTTTAGACACAATAATAATGAGATCTAACTGACTGTAATGCCAAGGATTGTACAGGGGAAGTGATTAGAACCAATGTATTGTAAATAAGACAGAAAAGTGGGTGAAAGGTTAACCAGCCGTGAGCAGGAATCGAACCTACGACCTTCGAATAACGCTTTCGTTGCTCTCACGACAGAGCTATCACAGCGGCCTTCTCTTCATCAACTTTTTTGGGTTTATATGTGAATTTAGAAGTAGGAGTGTCAGTCAGCGCCATGTAAAAGCCAAATGACGAGTGTGAAACACTCTTCTATGCACATATTTGGCGTCACGTAGCACGTGAACTTATTATTACGAGGAGACAGCTGATTAATAGACCCTCGTATACAACATAAAGACACCAAGTCTGCCAGGACGAGACCCTCGTTAATGAATAAGGGAAAGAGGTGTATACCTAAGGGCTCGTTTTTTCGTTTTTGACACAATAATAATGAGATCTAACAGATAGTAATGCCAAGGAATGTACAGGGGAAGTAATTGGAACTATTGTAATGTATAAAAGAAAGAAAAGTGGGTGAAAAAATAACCAGCCGTGAGCAGGAATCGAACCTACGACCTACGAATAACACGTTCGATGCTCTAAACACTCAGCGATCACAGTGGCGTTCCCTTCATTCACTTTTTTTGGGTTTATATGTGATTTTACAATTAGGAGTGTCAGTCAGCGCCATCTATAAGCCAAGCGACAAGTGTGAAACACTCTTTTATGCGCATATGTGGCGTCAAGTAGCACGTGAACTTATTATTGATGATATATGGTGTTTTTTGGCTCTAGGGCCATTTGATGGCCAAAGAGCGCCAGTTCATAGGATAAGGAATGTGGACAACGATTGTGCATAGCGGCTGTAAAAGGGCCATAAAATTCCTCGCGGTAAGGCGGGTAAAAACGTACAAGTAATAAAATCTAGACCATGCCGTGAAAGGTGTGTGTGGTGCGAATAGATGACGAAAGTTGGTGATAATAAAAACGATGGCGGACATGTATGGCATTAGCACAAGTGCCTCACTCGTTCGTACCCTTGCGTCCAAGGGCCGTGAGGCAAGTGCTTTGTTGTGTAGCCACCGCAGCGAAAACCTCTCTGGAGAGGTCGTGCTACGGAATGCCCGGGTATATGATAAGAAAACTATGATTTTCTTTTAAAAACGCTAACATTGATTTATAACTAAAAAGCGGTTCCCTACCAACGAACATTGCAGGGTGTAAAGGTATCTGTTGTCGGTAGGGTATCGGAAAATTCTGTTTTCTTAGAGATTCTAAGTGTCTGCACTTAATTAATATGTGAAGGACTGTCAATGCTTCACCACATCTGTCACACAATGGTGGATCGCCACCGGACAAAAGATATGTGTGTGTCGTGTATGTGTGTCCTATCCTGAGTCTCGTTAGTATTACCTCGGTATGACGCGATTTTGATACTGGCAGCCAATGTCCAAGGTGTGGCTTAATAATATGTAGTTTGTTTTGTGTGTGTGTATCCCACTTGCTCTGCCAGTATACCCTGAGGTTTCGTTTGAGAGACGGCTTAAGATCAAGGGCCAGGATTGATATGGGTGTAGGGGCAGTGCTTTTCTGGACGGATGCAGCGAGCTGGTCCGCCCTCACGTTGCCTTGAGTGTCTCGGTGCCCTGGCACCCAGCACACTACAACATGTTGGTTGAGTGTGTAGAGTGTGCATAAAATAGAGTAAACTGAGACGAGGACCGGGTTTTTTTGTTTTCTAAGACTGTGCAGAGCGGTTACCACACTGAGGGAGTCTGTATAAATTACTGCTTTTTGTATTTGTAATTGTTTGATGTGTTTAGCTGCCACAAGTATCGCATAATCTTCCGCTGTGAAGAGACTTGTGCCTGGATGTAAAGGATGGGCCGACAACAGCGTAGGTCACAGAGGAGTTGGACTTGGAGGCATCTGTAAAGAACTCAGGACGTGTGGATTTGTGTTGAAGTTCCAGGAAGTATGTTCGGATATGGGCAATAGGCGCATGTTTTGAAACTTCAAGAAAGGACACATCGCAGTCTATAGTCTGGGTTGCCACGGTGGCGGATATGCTACAGGAGCCATTAAACTGTGTTCAAGTGAGACTCCAGTTTCCTAAGCTAAACTTTCAAGGCGAACTGAGAAGGGCTGCCTCAACGAAGGCCTGTTTTGAAACAGAATGGAGCTCGACAAATCATTAATAGTAGAGTATGAAAGGTGCTTCTTATCTGCTTTCACCTTGAGGAAATAAACAAAGGACATGTAAGTTCTCTGCAGATGAAGCAACCACTCATTTGACAAAACATAAAGGCTTTCTACGGGGCTGGTGCGAAAAGCATCCGTAGAAAGGCGGATGCCCAAATGGTGCACGGAGTCCAGCATCTTCAAAGCAATTTCAGTTGCAGACTGATAAACAACTGCCCCATAATCTAAGCGGGTGCGAATGAGGCTTCGATGCAGACTTATGAGACATTGCCGGTCACTACCCCACGTAGTACGTGACAACACTTTTAAAACATTCATGGCTTTGAAGCATTTTGTTTTTAAATACTTGATGTGCAGTACGAAGGTCAACTTGTTGTCTAATATTATTCCTAAGAATTTATGCTCCGCATTAACAGACAAACGTTGACCGTTCAGTTCAATGTCTGGTTCTAAGTGCATGCCTCTCTTTCGAGAGAACAAGACACGCGTGCTTTTTGTGGGTTCAGTCCGAATCCGTTTTCCTCTACCCATTTGGAGACTTTGTTTAAACTTAACTGAACCTGTCGGTCACGCATTACCAGATTGCAGGACCTAAAGCCAAGCTGGACGTCATCGACATATGTACAATATAACATATTGCGAGGGATGGTAAAGCGCAAGGAATTCATTTTTATGAGAAAAAGTGTGCAGCTAAGTACACCACCTTGCGGCACGCCTGTTTCCTGGACAAATGTTTCGGAAAGAACGTGTCCACACGGACACGGAATGTCCGGTTCGACAGGTAACTTTCGATTATGTGAAACATTCTTCCGCGCACGCCAAGGTGGAACAGGTCTCTTAGAATTCCAAAACGCCATGTTGTATCATAGGCCTTTTTGATATTGAGGAACACAGAGAGAAAATATTGTTTATGGACGAAGGCGTCTCTTATCTGTGCCTCGATACGAACAAGGTGGTCTGTGGTGGATCTACTCTCTCGAAACCCGCACTGAAATGGGTCGAGCAAATTGTTTGTTTCAAGGATATGTACGAGTCGGCAGTTTATCATTTTTTCGAAGACTTTGCACAAGCAGCTTGTAAGTGCAATTGGCCTATAACTTGAAGCTAAAGAAGGGTCCTTGCCCTCTTTTAAACTGATAATAATAATAGCCTCTTTCCAGGAGGTAGGGATAGTGCCAGAAAACCAAATAGCATTGTACAAACAAAGTAAGGTTTTTCGTGTTTCGGCTGGTAGGTTTTTTAACATTTCATACACCACACGGTCAGAACCTGGGGCATAAGTACTGCAGAAGTTTAGAGATGTTCGGAGCTCAGCTAGACTGAAAGCTTTGTTATATGCCTCGTATCTAGTGGATTTGTGTTCGAGTTTCTGCTTTTCTATTCTTGCTCTGTATTTTTTTAAAGTGTTAGTATAGTTGGACGAGCTGGATGCCCGTTCGAAGTGTGCACCGAGGAGGTTCGCCTGATCTTCCAAGGTATCACCCTGAGTGTTTACGAGTGTAAGTGTGTGTACTTGTTTTTCTGCTATCCTACCGACCATGTTCTCGACTTTAGCCTCCTGTGTGTATGAATTGATCCCTGACAAAAACTTCTGCCAGCTTTTTCTTCTGGCCTGCCGACGCGTTCTCCTGCCTTGAGACTTTATTTTCTTGAAGGTGTCAAGATTTTCGGCTGTTGGTGAGTTCCGAAGCAGCCTCCAAGCTCTGTTTGCTGTTTGCGCGCGTTTCGGCATTCAGAGTTCCACCATGGCACTTGCCGTTTTCCAGGGTGTCCATTTGTTTGTGGGATGCATCAAGTTGCAGGATCAATCAAAAACGCTGTGAAATGGTTCGAAGCAACATCAATGTTCAAAGTACATATGTCATTCCAACCTAGACGAGCGATGGTATAAAACTGTTCCCAGTCGGCTCTGTTTATGAGCTACTTGGGAACACATGGTGGACACTCAGTTACTGTAGTTGTGCTCAAAACTAAGGGGAAGTGGTCACTTCCGTACAGATTACTGACAACTTTTCACTGGAGTAGAGGCACAAGAGATGGAGATACTATGCTTAGGTCTATGGAGGAGTAGGTATTATTAGCGAGAATATACTAGGTTGGTTCTTTTCGATTCAGGAGACACGCGCTCAACGAGAGAAGGAATTGTTCGATCAGTCGGCCTCGCGCGTCATACCGAGAGTCACCTCATAACCTGCTATGCGCATTAAAGTCTCGAAAGAGAACATAAGGCTCTGGAATTTCATCCATTGGAGAGTGTAAATCACGTTTTTGCAACTGATAGCTAGGAGGAATGTAAATAGTGAAGATTGTGATCAGTTTATCAAAAAGAACTGCTCGAACAGCCACTGCCTCAAGGGATGTTTGGAGTTGTAAGTGTGTGCATGCACTTCCTTGATTCGCTATGATGGCAACGCCTCCGGATTATGTCATGGCATCAACACGGTTCTTTCGGAAAATAACGTATTTACGAAGAAAATTTGTGTGTTTCTTGTACACACAGCACTTTTTGTGAGTGTTCGTGTAAGAGTTCTTGGATGTCATCAAGGTTTCTGAGAAGGCCACTGACGTTCCATTGAATAATTTGAGTGTTCATGGTGAATGTAAAATAGTGCTGTGTGTACGAAACGCGAGTGGCTGTTTAGACAGGGAGTTTGAGTTCACTTAACAGGGCCGTCACCAGGCCCTCTTATCTGCTTTTTTGTTTTCTTGGCGCGCTCCAAGGAGCCACGCCGTTCTTTCGGCACCAAGGGTACCGAGGTATCCATTGCCTCCTCGGAGGCACTGGATGCCCGCACGTGCGGGCTGCTAGTTCGAATTTCGGGCCTCGCCTGATGAGTTGAGGCCTTGAGACCCGAGGACTCTGGAGTCTTCGGTCTCTGTTTGGGAGTAAGCGGTGTAGCCTGGGCTACAACCACCTTGGGGGCAGGTGCCATAACCACTGGCTCGGTATGCGCGGGCCGAAGGAGTGGTGAGGGCTGGTGCGGCGGTTCCCTCTGACGCGCCGCAATAGCGTATGTAGGTCCATAAAATGGAGCGACTCTTCGCCGTGCTTCCTTAGATGTAAAGTTCTCCTTCACCTTCAATGTAATTATTTCTTTTCCTTTTTTCCAGTATGTGCAGGAGCGAGAATATGCGGCATGGTTTCCTTCGCAGTTTAAACAGTGTGGCGGCTGTTTGCAGTTCTCAGACACGTGACCTAGGACTCCACATTGAGCACAAGTCTGGCGACCACGACAGGTTTTAGAGCCATGGCCATACCTCTGGCATTGGAAGCAACGACGAGGGTTTGGTATGTACGGCCTGATAGATGTCTTCGTGTACCCTGTTTGAATAGATTCCGGTAGTTTACGGGATGCAAACGTGAGTATTAAGTGTTTTTTGGTGTTTCCTTATTATCTCTTCTGACGATGATTCTATGTACATTAGTGACATTTTGGCTCTTCCACCCCTCCAAAAGTTCAGTCTCAGTCAAGTCAATTAAGTCCATGTCAGATACCTCTCCGCGAGTTGTGTTCATGGATCTATGTGGTGTTATGGTTATTGGTATGCCACCGAAATCTGAAAGACGGTCTAGCTTTTCAAATTGTTCTTTGTCACGGATTTCGAGGAGAAGGTCTCCACTAGCCATTTTGGTTAAAGTGTATCCTGTGCCAAGAGTTTCAGTAAGACATCTAAAAACTAGGAAAAGAGAGACGGTCCTGGCTTGCTTTTCAGTTTTTTTCACAGTGGATAACATAAAAGTGAGGATATGTTTCGTTTGGCTGGCTGAAAAAATTTATATCATCGGTGCGTAACCGCTTTAAGGTGGTACGATCAGGTAGTAGGGGGAATGCTCTATGCATGCCTGTCTTATTTTTGTTCAGCAGCGTTGGCGGCCACCCACCACGGAGCCCAACGAGGGGACGCTACAAGTTTGCGAATGCAGAAACCTGCAGACGCCAGCCGTACAACGCCACTATAACCTAATGCGCCTAGACCAAGGTAGGCTATTGGCACAGGGTTAAGATTAGCCTCCAGGAAGTTTGGAAGTAAACGGAAGAGAGCAGAAGACAGGGCAGAAAAATAGTAAGAGATAAAGACGAAGATGTAGGGAGAGAGAGATAGGAAACGGCGACTGCCGATTTCCCCTGGGTGGGTCAGCCCAGGGGTGCCGTCTGCGTGAAGCCGAGGCCAAAGGGGTGTGTTGCCTGTGCCGGGGGGCCTTAAAGGTTGTTAGGGTTGGAAGAAGGTCGCTGATGGCATCCCGCCGCTACCACCAGTTGTTACGGGTCGGAAGGAGGAACGCAGGAGGATACGAGAAACATAACAGGGGTTTATGACATTATTTACACATATTTACAGAAAAGAAGGGATAGTTGGTGGTTTCACAAACCACGAGCGTGATGGTTGAACGTTACATAGTTCAGAACAAGGTTCAGAGCGACGTCCAGCACTCTGCTGCCTCGTTTTATGCGCTGTCGTGCTCCTCCTCTCCGAGTCGAACACCAATCACGCACACACAGGTGAGGGGGGGGGGCGAGCATGCACGGCCCACGTGAACACTGCACTGTGGTGGCGCCAGCAGGGCTCTTCCTCGTCGTGTGAGTGCCGCTACTCGAGAGTTCCCACGATCCTGGCAGCATACTTCAAAGGGTCCGCCGATTTTGTTCGCTCAATTAGCGGGGTGATTTGGGGTGGCCGTTGGTCTCCTCCAGGAAGATGCCGTCTTTGTTGGCCTCTCTCGAATGGTCAACGGCGTCTTGGCGACACGACGTCTCGTCCTCCGGCTAACACGTACAATGCCTGACGAGCATAGGCAGTCGGCCGGTCGGCTTGGTGATTGGGGATCAAAAGGGAGCGCCGCTCCTCTGTCAGCTCCAGCGCCGGCCACGCCAGCCCTCCTGTCGACCGACGAGTCGACGAGGCCATCAGTCACGCTGCTGCTCGAAGGGACGACCAAAGGGTCCACACTTGAAGGACGGGACTCGCCTCTGCCCGCCGCCTGGTCTGGATAATCACTCAAATACTTGACAGCGTCCTTCAGACTGGTCGCCGAAGGGATTGAGAGACGAATCCCCAGGCCAAACTTAACAGCTCCTCCACAGCCCGGAAAATCTCGGCTGACCAGCGCTCCCAACCGCTGGGCACGAAGAGAATGGTTGGTGACGAGGACGATGGTCTGGCTTTTCTCTCTCCAGCTGCGGACTCGAAACCAACTATCCAACCAACTCACAATGGTCGACAACAGCAAGGCGAACCACACAACACAATACCATGCCGCAGTCAAGCACATTGGACCCGCTTCAAACCCTCGAGGCTTCTCAACACAAACAAAAGAGAAATCTGAACGCTAAAATTTTCAGACAATTTTGTGCTGCCAAAGTTACAACAATCATGGACGGGGAGATGCCTACCAAAGATGGAACTATTTGCCGTGGAGCAAAGCACACAAAGGCAAATATAATTTGGCCCCATATAACAGTAATCACACTAATTCAAAAACTCACTTTCTCCTGCCATCTGCCCTACAATGTTGTAATTATTCTTTAACTTCATGACTAATTTCATGAAAGACAACTACCTAATTTCCACACAAATGCAGCCTGAACTTACAAAAGTTATCTGGGCGCATTTTCTATTCGCTCATTACAAACTTAACGTAGTCGTGAGTACCTACTTTTCTGACACCCTGACGCCAACAAAACTCTCTCACATCAAATCAAACTGCGTCTTATCAATCCTAGAAAGGTATCTAGCCTCAAATTCTGGCGAACGCCACGCTCTCAGCTCAAGTGGTCATATATGATCCCTAAGTGATCACAAAAACAACAAAATGAAGTAAACTTGGTGTGCTAACACGCTCATTTGCTGGATGTAGTTTCATGTCAGCCCATGTTTTTAAAGAACGCACATGACATTGCTGTGCGCTCTAGCACGACATCATACTCTCATCCAAAGAGCGTTAGCAACCCTATCGCACACCTAACCATAGGCCATTTCCCTGTAATTCAACTAAAACACTTACAATGCTTACAAATACGAGAAGTGAAATCTGTAGCTAAACAATCTAACCATGAAGATGACACAGGCATAGTACTGTAAAATCAAAATTAAACAAACATGCACGTTTCTAATAAAACTCCTGTGTTCGACTCTCCAGCTTACAGCTGTTCCTCACTTCAATCGTACACGCGGGGGTCGAGGTCTTGGTGAATTTCGGGGACGCCCGGGTCTACAACGAGCACGTGCTTCCAGCTGAATGGCAGCGTTACGCCTCATTTGCGATTTTGGCCGACTTCTGTCAATCCGGCGAAGGGAACCCGAGCAATGCAAGGGAAAGAGTGATGGTGTCCTATTTGGTCTAGCTCCCTAGCGGTGCTTAGCTATTGTGGTCTTTCTTCTAGGACCACGTCCACACTCTTTTCCGTGAAAAGCTCTAAATTTCTCCCGCGCATACCGTCGCGTAGACTTGCGCCATGGCCTACCGCTTCGCCGCTGGTGTTTTGCTGCACGACACAAAGGCCTCCCCGGCGAACTGGCCGATAACGCACTCTTCCGTCGTTCACCAGACTTATTGCTACTTCTTTCATGCCTTCGCTTTGTCGCTCGCGTACGCTTACCTCTTTTACGGCGACGTTTGCGACTGACCTGTTCCGCACTGCCTTGAAATTTGTCGCGGGTTGAGTCGTCGGTAGTATTACAGTTCAAAGACAACCCATAAGACTTGCTCTTTCCCCGTGATTGCATTCCCGCTTTCTTTTTACTTTTCGTCCAGCGGCTCGGACGCCTGCAACGCAGTTTTGACGCTGCTGCAAAGCTCTTATTTGCTACGCTGACAGGTTTTGTGCCTTCTTTTACACGCGTAGTACCTTCTGTCTCTCTCGCGGCCTTCCGACGTCTCCTGCGTCTGTGCCGCTTCCTGCGACTCGTCTCTGAGCCTACTGCTCGCAGCTCAAGGTCGCTAACACTCTCACTACACTCGTCAGCTGTCGACGCCGCGCCGTCTAGATAATTTTCGAAAAAAAATCACCTATTTCACACTCTAGATCAGCGGACAGCTTGACGCTCTTAGGAACAGTGCAGCAGCTTTCCTTCAAACACTCTCGGTCGCATGGCTGAGAGCTGTCTGCGACTGCACTGATATCCCCGCTACCTACTTTCGCTGCTTCTGAGCTTTCTTCGGTGTCCTTGCGTACTTCCACACTGTTTGCAAGATCCACCGTTGCGACAAACACAGTTGAGGTCTGTACCAGCTTTTCTACAGCTATCCTTGCTGTTTCGCTAACAGCTAACTGGCACAGCACCTCGTCGCACTTGCTCTGGCCTTCGTCGGCCTCTCTACGCAGCGCAGCATCTTTGGCAGTACTCAAATTTGGTTCTTCATCAAACCTGCTGCTATGTTCACACGTGCCAGCCTTATCTGCGGCTATCAACTGCACCTCACCTATGTTTTTCTCGCACTTTTCGTGCGCTACACTTACGGATGGCTGAATTTTCCGTCTCAATGCCTCATTTGTCTGTTCCAATTGATCGAGCCGCTCTTTTCTATCCCTTATTTTCTTTTCTTGTTTCTCAATTTCCTGTTTTTCTACAATTTCTACCGCGTTTTTAATAACCTCCTCACTGGCTTTTTGCGAGATCAGCATCCAAATCGCTGTCCTGCCCATTCTTTCCTCTATTTCAATGCCTAGATGCTTACTCACACACAAAAGTTCATCTCTTAGCATTGCCTTCCACGACATGATTGCCGTTGTACTTTGGTCCTGCATCTCACACATAATTAGGGGATCCACACACAAACGGTAATGTCCCTAATCCACAAACAATCCAGCTTCTAATAAACTCACACTCACAAAATGAAGCCTGGAAAGTTATACTAGATACCAAGCACTCACCACAGCACAGCACCATGTCATGAAGTCCATCTCACTGCTGCCAACCAGTTGTTAAGGTTGGAAGAGGAAGGTCGCTCGCTGATGGCATCCCACCGCTGCCACCAGTTGTTACGGGTCGGAAGGAGGAACGCAGGAGGATACGAGAAACATAACAGGGGTTTATGACATTATTTACACATATTTACAGAAAAGAAGGGACAGTTGGTGGTTTCACAAACCACGAGCGTGATGGTTGAACGTTACATAGTTCAGAGCAAGGTTCAGAGCGACGTCCAGCACTCTGCTGCCTCGTTTTATGCCCTGTCGGGCCCCTCCTCTCCGAGTCGAACACTAATCACGCACACACAGGTGAGGGGGGGGGGCGAGCATGCAACGTCCACGTGAACACTGCACTGTGGTGGTGCCGGCAGAGCTCTTCTTCGTCGTGTGAGTGCCGCTACTCGAGAGTTCCCACGATCCTGGCAGCATACTTCAAAGGGTCCGCCGATTTTGTTCGCTCAATCAGCGGGGTAATTTGGGGTGGCCGTCGGTCTCCTCCAGGAAGATGCCGTCTTTGTTGGCCTCTCTCGAATGGTCAATGGCGTCTTGGCGACACGACTTCTCGTCCTCCGGCTAACACGTACAATGCCTGACGAGCATAGGCAGTCGGCCGGTCGGCTTGGTGATTGGGGATCAAAAGGGAGCGCCGCTCCTCTGTCAGCTCCAGCGCCGGCCACGCCAGCCCTCCTGTCGACCGACGAGTCGACGAGGCCATCAGTCACGCTGCTGCTCGAAGGGACGACCAAAGGGTCCACACTTGAAGGACGGGACTCGCCTCTGCCCGCCGCCTGGTCTGGATAATCACTCAAATACTTGACAGCGTCCTTCAGACTGGTCGCCGAAGGGATTGAGAGACGAATCCCCAGGCCAAATATAACAAGGTCCAATCACCCAGCGTCGGCTTACCCCCAGGATCCCCTTTTCCCTGGACACGGCAAAGACACGCACGGCTAGGCGTGGGAGGGAGCCGAACCCCCCCCCCCCCCCGTTAGCTCGGGTCCGTGGTGTCGCTTCACACCAAACGCTACTTGCGCAGGCGCCCCTGCGGGGAGTGAACTTATTATTACGAGTGGGCAACTTTTTATAGGTCCCTCGTATACAACCTAATGACACCAAGTCTGCCAGTACGAGACTCTCATTAATAAATAAGGGAAAGAGGTGTATACCTAAGGGCTCGTTTTTCCTTGGTTTGGCACAATAATAATGAGATCTAACAGAAAATAATGCCAAGGAATGTACAGGGGAAGTTATTAAAACCAATGGATTGTGAATAAGAAAGAAAAGTGGGTGAAAAAATAACCAGCCGTCAGCAGGATTTGGAACTACGACCTTTGAATAACGCATTCGATGCTCTAACCATTGAACTATCACACCGGCCTTCCCTCCGTCCACTTTTTTGGGTTTACATGTGAATTTAGAAATATGAGTGTCAGTCAGCGCCATCTAAAAGCCAAGCGACGAGTGTGAAACACTCTTTGATGCGCATATGTGGCGTCACGTAACACGTGTTATTATTAATACGAGCGGGCAGATGAATAATAGTCCTTCGTATACAACCTAATGACACCAAGTCTGCCAGTACGAGACCCTAATTAATAAATAAGGGAAAGAGGTGTATACCTAAAGGCTCGTTTTTCCTTGTTTTGACACAATAATAATGAGATCTAACAGACAATAATGCCAAGGAATGTACAGGGGAAGTTACTAAAACCAATGGAATGTAAATAAGAAAGAGAAGTGGGTGAAAAAATAACCAGCCGTCAGCAGGAATCGAACCTACGACCTTCGAATAAAGCGTTCGATGCTCTAACCACTGAGCTATCACAGCGGCCTTCCCTCCATTCAATTTTTGGTTATTTCTGAATTCAGAAGTAAGAGTGTCAGTCAGCGCCATCTAAAAGCCAAACGACGAGTGCGGAACACACTTTTATGCGCATATGTGGCGTCACGTAGCACATGAACTTATTATTACTAGCTGGCAGATAAATAATAGTCCCTCGTATACAACCTAATAAATCTAAGTCTGCCAGGACGAGACCCTCCCTAATGAATGAGGGACAGAGGTGTATACCTAAGAGTCGTTTTTCCGTGTTTTGACAAAATAATATTGAGATCTAACAGACAGTAATGCCAAGGAATGTACAGGGAAGGTATTAAAACCAATGGAATGTAAATAACAAAGACAAGTGCGTTTAAAAATAACCCGCCATCAGCAGCAATCGAACCTACGACCTTCGAATAACGCGTTCGATGCTCTAACCACTGAGCTATCACAGCAGCCATCACTTCATTCACTTTTTGGGGTTTATATGTGAATTTAGAAGTAGAAGTGTCAGTCAGCGCCATCTATAAGCCAAGTGACGAGTGTGAAACACTCTTTTATGTACATATGTGGCGTCAAGTCTCACGTGAACTTATTATTACGAGTGGCCAGCTGAATAATAGTCCCTCGCATACAACCTAATGACACGAAGTCAGCCAGTACGAGACCCTCGTTAATGAATAAAGGAAAGAAGTGTATACCTAAGGGCTCGTTTTTCCGTGTTTTGACAAATTAATAATAATATCTAAGAGCGAGTAATGCCAAGGAATGTACAGGGGAAGTTAATAAAACTAACGGAATGTAAATAAAAAAAAGTGGGTGCAAAAATAACCAGCCGTGAGCAGAAATCGAACCTACGACCTTCCAATAATGCATTCGATGCTCTAACCACTGAGCGATCACAGCGGTCTTCCCTCCATTCACTTTTTTGGGTTTATATATGAATTTAAAAGTATGAATGTCAGTCAGTACCATCTATAAGCCAAGCGACGAGTGTGAAACACTCTTTTATGCGCATATGTGGCGTGACATAGCACGTGAACTTAATACTACGAGTGGGCAGCTTTTTATTAGTCCCTCGTATACAACCTAATGACACGAAGTCTTCCAGTACGATACCGTCGTTAATGAATAAGGGAAAGAAGTGTATACCTAAGGGCTCGTTTTTCCGTGTTTAGACACAATAATAATGAGATCTAACTGACTGTAATGCCAAGGAATGTACAGGGGAGGTTATTAGAACCAATGGAATGTAAATAAGAAAGAAAAGTGGGTGAAAAAATAACCAGCCGTCAGCAGGAATCGAACCTACGACCTTCGAATAACGCGTTCGTTGCTCTCACGACAGAGCTATCACAGCGGCCTTCACTTCATCCACTTTTTTGGTTTATATGTAAATTTAGAAGTAAGAGTGTCAGTCAGCGCCATCTAAAAGCCAAACGACGAGTGTGAAACACCGATTTATGCGCATCTGTGGCGTCACGTAGCACGTGAACTTATTATCACGAGTGGGAAGCTTTTTATTAGTCCCTCGTATACAACCTATGGACACCAAGTCTGCCACTACGAAACACTTATCAATAAACAAGGGAAAGAGGTGTATACCTTAGGGCTCGTTTTTCCTTGTTTTAACACAATAATAGTGAGATCTAACAAACAGTAATGCCAAGGAATGTGCAGGGTAATTTATTAAAACCAATGAAATGTATATAAGAAAGAAAAGTGACTGAAAAATTCACAGCCTTGGGCAGAAATTGAACCTACTACCTTCGAATAACGCGTTCGATGCTTTTACCACTGAGCTATCACAGCGTCCTTCACTTCATCTATTTTTTGGGTTTATATGTGAACTTAGAAGTAGGCGTGTCAGTCAGCGCATTTTATAAGCCAAGCGACAAGTGTGAAACACTCTTTTATGTGCATATGTGGCGTCACGTAGCACGTGAACAAATGAGTACTAGCGGGCAGATGATTAATAGTCCCTTGTATATGACCTAATGACAGCAAGTCTGCCAGGACAAGACCCTCGTTAATGAATAAGGGACAGAGGTGTATACCTAAGGCCTCGTTTTTCCGTGTTTTGACTAAATATAATCAGATCTAACAGACAGTAATGGCAAGTGATGTAAAGGGGAAGTTATTGGAACCAATGGAAAGTATATAAGTGTGTGATTCGATTTTCATTGTATTTGTTTAATAAGTGCCTATGTATAGAAACTAGCTGCAAGCTAATAAGTATGCATATCTGCAAGAAAAAATGTATTACTGTGTTATCTGTATCACATGATTGTTTTTTTTATGTTGTTACCTCAGAGCTGACCTGTACACTTTTTTATGTTGCACATTGTATTAGACCGTCCACTAGCCACTTTAGGCTATCGGTCCAAATAATCCCTGTAATTGCATATATCTATTTATGAAAATAAAGCTTCATTGATTGATTGATTGATTGATATAAGAAAAGTGGGTGAAAAAATAATCAGCCGTGAGCCGGAATCGACCCTACGACCTTCGAATAACGCATTCGGTGCTCTAACCACTCAGCGATCACAGCGGCCTTCCCTCCATCTTTTTTTGGGGGGGGGGGGTGGTTTATATGTGAATTTAGAAGTAGGAGTGTCAGTCAGTGCCATCTATAGGCCAAGCGACGAGTGTGAAACACTCTCTTATGCGCATATGTGGCGTCAAATAGCACGTGAACTTATTATTACGAGCAGGCAGCTGAATTATAGTTCTTGTATATAACCTAATGACAGCAAGTCTGCCAGTACGAGACCCTCGTTAATAAATAAGGGACAGAAGTGTATACATAAGGGCTCGTTTTCCCGTGTTTTGACACAAAATAATGAGATCTAACAGACAGTAATGTCAAGGAATGTACAGGGGAAGTTATTGAAACCAATGGAATGTATATAAGAAAGAAATGTGGGTGAAAAAATAACGAGCCGTGAGCAGGAATTGAGCCTACGACCTTCGAATAACGCGTTCGGTGCTCTCACCACTGAGATATCACAGCGGCCTTCACTCCATCCACTTTTTTGGGTTTACATGTGAATTTAGAACTAGGAATGTCAGTCAACGTCATGTAAAAGCCAAGCGACGAGTGTGAAACACTCTTTTATGCGCATATTTTGCGTCAAGTAGCATGTGAACGTATTATTACGAGCAGGTAGCTGATTAATAGTCCCTTGTATACAACCAGATGACACCGAGTCTGCCAGTACGAGATACTCGTTAATGAATAAGGGACAGGAGTGTATACATAATGCCTCGTTTTTCCGTGTTTTGACACAATAATAATGAGATCTAAGAGACAGTAATGTCAAGGAATGTACAGGGGAAGTTATTGGAACCGATGGAATGTATATAAGAAAGAAAAGTGGGTGGAAAAATAACCAGCCGTGAGCAGGAATCGAACCTACGACCTTCGAATAACACGTTCGATGCTCTAACCACTCAGCGATCACAGTGGCGTTCCCTCCATTAACGTTTTTGGGCTTATATGTGAATTTAGAAGTAGGAGTGTCAGTCAGCGTCATCTATAAGCCAAGCGACGAGTGTGAAACACTCTTTTATGCGCATATGTTTCGTCACGTAGCACGTGAACTTATTATTGATGATATAAGGTGTTTTTTGGCGCAAGGGCTATTTGATGGCCGAAGAGCGCCAGTTCATGGGATAAGAAATGTGGACAATGATTGTGATTACTGGCTGTAAAAGAGCCATAAAATTCCTCGCGGTAAGGCGGGTAAAAACGTACAAGTAATAAAATCATGACCATGCCGTGAAAGGTGTGTGTGGTGCGAATAGATGACGAAAGTTGGTGATAATAAAACGATGGCGGACATGTATCACATTACCACAAGTGCCTCACTCGTTTGTACCCTTGCGTCCGAGGGCCGTGAGGCAAGTGCTTTGTTGTGTAGCCACCGCAGCGAAAACCTCTCTGGAGAGGTCGTGCTACGGAATGCCCGGGTATATGATAAGAAAACTATGATTTTCTTTTAAAAACGCTAACATTGATTTATAACTAAAAAGCGGTTCCCTACCAACGAACATTGCAGGGTGTAAAGGTATATGTTGTCGGTAGGGTAACGGAAAATTCTGTTTTCTTAGAGATTCTAAGTGTTTGCACTTAATTAACATGTGAAGGACTGTCAATGCTTCATCACATCTGTCACACAATGGTGGATCGCCACCGGACAAAAGATATGTGTGTGCCGTGTATGTTTGTCCTATCCTGAGTCTCGTTAGTATTACCTCGGTATGACGCGATTTTGATACTGGCAGCCAATGACCAAGGTGTGGCTTAATAATGTGTAGTTTGTTTTGTGTGTGTGTATCCCACTTGCTCTGCCAGTATACCCTGAGGTTTCGTTTGAGAGACGGCTTAAGATCAAGTGCCAGGATTGATATGGGTGTAGGGGCAGTGCTTTTCTGGACGGATGCAGCGAGCTGATCCGCCCTCACGTTGCCTTGAGTCTCTCGGTGCCCTGGGACCCAGCACACTACAACATGTTGGTTAAGTGTGTAGAGTGTGCATAAAATAGAGTAAAGTGAGACGAGGACCGGTTTTTTTGTTTTTTAATACTGTGCAGAGCCGTTACCACACTGAGGGAGTCTGTTTAAATCACTGCTTTTTGTATTTGTAATTGTTTGATGTGTTTAGCTACCACAAGTATCGCGTAAGCTTCCGCTGTGAAGATACTTGTGCCTGGATGTAGAGGGCCAGCCTCCGAAAAGGATGGGCCGACAACAGCGTAGGACACAGAGGAGTTGGACTAGGAGGCATCTGTAAAGAACTCAGGACGTGTGTATTTGTGTTGAAGTTCCAGGAAGTATGTTCGGATATGGGCAATAGGCGCGTGTTTTGTAACTTCAAGAAAGGACACATCGCAGTCTATAGTCTGCCATTGCCACGGTGGCGGATATGCTACAGGAGCCATTAAACTGTGTTCAAATGAAACTCCAGTTTCCTCAGCTAGACTTTTCAAGCGAACTGAGAAGGGCTGCCTCATCGAAGGCGTGTTTTGAAACAGAATGGAGCTCGACAAATTATTAATAGCAGAGTATGAGGCGTGCTTCTTATCTGCTTTCACCTTAAGAAAATAAACAAAGGACATGTAAGTTTTCTGCAGATGAAGCGACCACTCATTTGACAAAATATAAAGGCTTTCTACGGGGTTGGTGCGAAAAGCACCCGTAGAAAGGCGGATGCCCAAATGGTGCACGGAGTCCAGCATCTTCAAAGCACTTTCAGTTGCAGACTGATAAACAACGGCCCCTTAATCTAAGCGGGTGCGAATGAGGCTTCGATACAGGCTCATGAGACATTGCCTGTCACTACCCCACGTAGTACGTGACAACACTTTTAAAACATTCATGGCTTTTAAGCAATTTGTTTTTAAATACTTGATGTGCAGTACGAAGGTCAACTTGTTGCCCAATATTATTCCTAAGAATTTATGCTCCGCATGAACAGACAAACGTTGACCGTTCAGTTCAATGTCATGTTCTAAGTGCATGCCTCTCTTTCGAGAGAACAAGACATACGTGCTTTTTTGTGGGTTCAGTCGGAATCTGTTTTCCTCTGCTCATTTGGAGACCTTGTTTAAATTTAACTGAACCATCTGGTCACGCATTGCCAGATTGCAGGACGTAAAGCCAACCTGGACGTCATCGACATATGTACAATATAACATATTGCGAGGGATGGTAAAGCGCAAGGAATTCATTTTTGTGAGAAAAAGTGTGCAGCTAAGTACACCACCTTGTGGCACGCCTGTTTCCTGGACAAATGTTTGGGAAAGAACCGTGTCCACACGGACACGGAATGTCCGGTTCGACAGGTAACTTTCGATTATGTGAAACATTCTTCCGCGCACGCCAAGGTGGAACAGGTCTCTCAGAGTTCCAAAACGCCATGTTGTATCATAGGCCTTTTCGATATCGAGGAACACAGAGAGAAAATATTGTTTATGGACGAAGGCGTCTCTTATCTGTGCCTCGATACGAACAAGGTGGTCTGTGGTGGATCTACTCTCTCGAAACCCGCACTGAAATGTGTCGAGCAAATTGTTTGTTACAAGAATATGTACGAGTCAGCAGTTTATCATTTTTTTGAAGACTTTGCACAAGCAGATTGTAAGTGCAATAGGCCTATAACTTGAAGCTAAAGAAGGGTCCTTGCCCTCTTTCAAAATGGGAATAATAATAGCCTCTTTCCAGGAGGTAGGGATAGTGCCAGAAAACCAGATAGCATTGTACAACCAAAGAAAGGTTTTTCGTGTTTCGGATGGTAGGTTTTTTAACATTTCATACTCCACACGGTCAGAACCTGGGGCAGAAGTACTCCAGGAGTTTAGAGATGTTCGAAGCTCAGCTAGACTGAAAGCTTGGTTATTTGCCTCGTATCTAGTGGATTTGTTTTCGAGTTTCTGCTTTTCTATTCTTGCTCTGTATTTTTGGAAAGTGTCAGTATAGTTGGACGACCTGGAAACCCGTTCGAAGTGTGCACCGAGGAAGTTTGCCTGATCTTCCAAGGTATCACCCTGAGTGTTTACGAGTGTAAGTGTGTGTACTTGTTTTACTGCTATCCTACCGACCATGTTCCAGACTTTAGCCTCGTGTGTGTATGAATTGATCCCTGACAAAAATTTCTGCCAGCTTTTTCTTCTGGCCTGCCGACGCGTTCTTCTGCCTTGAGACTTTATTTTCTTGAAGGTGTCAAGATTTTCGGCTGTTGGTGAGTTCCGAAGCAGCCTCCAAGCTCTGTTTTGCTGTTTGCGCGCGTTTCGGTATTCAGAGTTCCACCATGGCACTTGCCGTTTTCCAGGGTCTCTATTTCTTTGTGGGATGCATTAAGTTGCAGCATCAATCAAAAACGCTGTGAAGTAGTTCACAGCAACATCAAAGTTCAAAGTACTTATGTCAATCCAACCTAGACGAGCGATGGTATAAAACTGTTCCCAGTCGGCTCTGTTTATGAGCCACTTGGGAAACACGTGGTGGACACTCAGTTACTGTAGTTGTGCTCAAACTACGGGGAAGTGGTCACTTCCGTACAGATTACTGACGACTTTCCACTGGAGTAGAGGCACAAGAGATTGAGATACTATGCTTAGGTCTATGGAGGAGTAGGTGTTATTAGCGAGATCATATTAGGTTGGTTCTTTTCGATTTAGGAGACACGCGCTCGACGAGAGAAGGAACTGTTCGATCAGTCGGCCTCGCGCGTCATACCGAGAGTCACCCCATAACCTGCTATGCGCATTGAAGTCTCCAAGGAGAACATAAGGCTCTGGAGTTTCATCAATTAGAGAGTGTAAATCACGTTTTTCCAACTGATAGTTAGGAGGAATGTAAATAGTGAAGATTGTGATCAGTTTATCAAAAAGAACTGCTCGAACAGCCACTGCCTCAAGGGATGTTTGGAGTTGTAAGTGTGTGCATGCAATTCCTTGATTCGCTATGATGGCAACACCTCCGGATGATGTCATGGCATCAACACGGTCCTTTCGAAAAATAACGTATTTACGAAGAAAACTTGTGTGTTTTGAAATAAGGTGTGTTTCTTGTACACACAGCACTTTTGGTGAGTGTTCGTGTAAGAGTTCTGGATGTCATCAAGGTTTCTGAGAAGGCCCCTGACGTTCCATTGAATAATTTGAGTGTTCATGGTGAATGTAAAATAGTGGTGTGTGTACGAAAAGCGAGTGGCTGTTTTAGACAGGGAGTTTGAGTTCACTTAACATTGCCGTCACCAGGCCCCCCTTATCTGCTTTTTTTTGTTTCCTTGGCACGCTCTGAGGAGCCACGCCGCTTTTTCGGCACCAAGGGTACCGAGGTATCCATTGCCTCCTCGGAGGCACTGGACGATCTGCACGTGCGGGCTGCTAGTTCGAATTTCGGGCTTCGCCTAGTGAGGTGAGGCCTTGAGACCCGAGGACTGTGGAGTCTCCCGTCTCTGTTTGGGAGTAGGCGGTGTAGCCTGGGCTACAACCGCCTTGGGGCAGGTGCCACAACCACCGGCTCGGTATGCGCGGGCCGAAGGAGTGGCGAGGGCTGGTGCGGCGGTTCCCCCTGACGCGCCGCAATAGCGTATGTAGGTCCATAGAATGGAGCGACTCTTCGCCGTACTTCCTTAAATATAATGTTCTCCTTCACCTTCAACGTAATTATTTCTTTTCCTTTTTTCCAGTATGTGCAGGAGCGTGAATATGCTGCATGGTTTCCTTCGCAGTTTACACAGTGTGGCAGTTGATTGCAGTTCTCGGACACGTGACCTAGGACTCCACATTGTGCACAAGTCTGGCGACAACGACAGGTTTTAAAGCCATGGCCATACCTCTGGCATTGGAAGCAACGACGAGGTTTTTGGTATGTACGGCCTGATAGATGTCTTCGTGTACCCTGTTTGAATAGATGTCGGTAGTTTACTGGATGCAAACGTGAGTATTAAGTGTTTTGTCGGTGTGTTTTCTTATTAACTCTTCTGACGATGATTCTCTGTACATTAGACACATTTTGCTCTTCCACCCCTCCAAAAGTTCAGTCC